>OZ009949.1:28060711-30560711 GCA_963932025.1 Erebia epiphron
CCGATTTGGATTAAATTCGGTACAGGGATAGGTTGTATCACGGGGAAGGACATAGGCTACTTTGTATCTCGGAGAACTAAAGAGTTCCCGCGGGAATCAAAAAACTTAATCCACGCGGCCGAAGTCGCGGGCATCGTCTAGTTCAACATAAAACTATTTTATCATTATATTTACTATTTGACTGCTTGTCAAATAACCGCAATTGGTTTGCCCTTGACTGCGATCTCACTTGGTGGTTAAGTGACGATGCAGTCTTAAATGGTAGCTTAATAGCCCCGTGGCTATTATCGTTCCATATATAACCCATTCAGTCTGTCTGTCTCGTGGAAGGCTACGACCGTTCGTAGCCTTCCACGAGACAGATAGACGAATGGGTTTACAATGTGCTACGAAAAAAAGAGGACCACTCACTTCTCTGATGTCATACGGTAAGTTATTCCTCGCAGGATCTCCGAGGCCAGTCCGCTTTGCGTATCCATACTTAAATGTTTCGACGACCCGATGCCAGTAGAGGTTGGAGCCGAGGGTCACGTTGGTGCCTGCGCCGATCCAATCTCGCATCATGTTCAGCATAAACGCCAGCACTGACCCCGACCCTGGCAGCGGAACCGAGTACAGCGTGTGCTCATTTGATATTGACACTGCTATTGGGTCTTGCCATTCCACTCTGCGGACGCAATATGCTGTTATTAAACAATAAACATTAACATATTATTAAATCTGTCGTCTCAACTCAATGCGTCTCACTGTCTCTATGGCTCTTGAGAGTGACAGCACTCTATCAGAACGCTTGGAGGGAGATCCGTGTGGGAATGTCAAGATGACAACCGTGTGATTAATTATGCAATAAATATTAATTAGCTGGTTAACAAGCGTTTTCCCTAATGGCTGGTTTAAAGTTGTAAAAACTTCATTAGTGCGAGCAAATCTTCTAATCTTTTGACGACCTCCCTGGCGCAGTGTTGAGCGCTGTCTTAAAGTGCAGAAATGCCGGGTGATTCCCGGCAGGGTCAATTTGGGAATTTATAATTTCTAACTTTTCCCTGGCCTGGCCTGGTGGGAGGCTGCCTCCGTGGCTAAGTTACCGTACTGGCAAAGACGTGCCGCAAAGCGATTTAGCGTTCCGGTACGATGTCGTGCAGAAACCGATTAGGGGTATGGGTTATAACTGCCATGCCCCCGACAGGTTAGCCCGCTACTGCATTAACACTTACCATAAGATGAGATCGCAGTCAAGGCCTAACTTTTAGTGGATAAAAACAACGCGTTGGATCGTGAGCAAAATATAAGGTTTAAGCTGGACAGAACTAGTGTTTTGTCGACTGATGCGCCACTGGAAAGTAACGCCGCCTACCATTGTAACGGTACTGCCGTACCTATACAAGCCAGCACTTGGCTATGGCAGTTTCGTTGCAATGGTAATCATGCGTTTCAAACGTTTTTGGTGTGAATCCTCCCAGCGCACGTGTTTCCTGCCACGTAGGTTTACTGCCTCGTTGGTCTAGTGGTTAGCATGTCCGACTGCGGCCGACGAGGTCCTGGGTTCGAGCCCCGGGTCGGGCCATAATTAAGTACCTACTGGGGTTTTCTGACTAGAAATTCTCAGTACTAGCCCGGAGTTAGGAAGTTGGCGGTGTTTCACCTCCGTGCCTCGGAGAGCACGTTAAGCCTTCGGTCCCGGTTATTATCACTAACATGATAATAGTCGTTAAAGCCCGCCAACCCGCATTGGAGCAGCGTGGTGGGTCTAAGCTCTAATTCCCTCCCTCTCATGAGAGTGGAGGCCTGTGCCCAGCAGTGGGACGTTAATGGGCTGTAGTGGTGGTGGTGGATAGGTATAACTTAAGTACCTTCAAGGCGAGAGTGAATAAGCATCTTCTAGGCAAGCGCGTTCCAACATCGACCTCATCATTGCTTTACAATAAGCTTGATTGTTGTCAAGCGCAAGCTTCTCTCAATAAAAAAAAAATGTTTCTTTACACGAATTCACACTCAACGGTAAGATCATAAGGTAACTATTAAAATGGCAACAATAATAATTATGGACGACTTAACATATTAATAAACCGACTTCAGCTATGAACAGGAGGCTTAGTACCATCGCTTAAAGCATGATTATTTTAATATTGTTGACGCTCATGTTTTAGAATTATAACCCTTATAAACTTGCAGGCGTAATATAAGCGTTCTTTTTATAAAAACGCTTACCTAATACGATTAAATAAATAACCCTTATTTTAGGGACTACAAGGTACGTCCTACAAAAAAGCAATTTAAAGTAATACTGCTTTAAGCAATGGTAGGAAGCCCTCAGGTTTTTCATGTAGGTATCAGTCAATACTCAATACTCATTTATTTATAACATTTAGGACATACATACCGCTCACGTTACGTAATTTTTTGATTCTATCACCGGTTCGGAAAACAGGGTCTATACTGAGAAGAGCCGAAGAGTCATAAGCATAGATTGACCGATACTTGAGAGCCTATTCTTATCTGATACGGGATTAAGGAGACTTTCCATCCATCCATCCATTCATCAGCCTATATGCATCCACTGCTGGACATTTCGAGAGCGCGCCACCAAACGCGGTCCTCTGCCTTCCTCATCCATCCGCTCCCCGCCACCTTCTTTAGGTCATCGGACCAGCGAGCTGGAGGTCGTGCTACACTGCGCTTACCGGTACGCGGCCTCCACTCCAGAATACGTCTGCCCCAACGGCCATCGGTTTTGCGATATATAGGTATGACCCGCCCACTGCCACTTCAGCCTGCTAATCCTCAGAGCTATGTCGGTCACTTTAGTTCTTTTACGAATTTCCTCGTTCCGGATTTTATCCCTGAGAGAGATTCCCAACATAGCCCGCTCCATAGCACGCTGAGCTAAGTACTTTTAATTTATACGAGGGTAATTTCTTACTTAAAACTCCTGAGGTCTTCCTCTGTAACGATGCCGCCGAAGTTCTGGATGTCACGAACCAGCGCCGCAGTCAGTGTGCCGTTGTGGATCGCTTCCGGACCCTCTTCTGCTATGATATCGAGGGTGCGAGCCAACGTTGGTTCACGGATTAGATCACCCTCGTTCCATACATCTCCTGTCTCCGGGTTCACGTAAAGGTCTCTGAAATTATTATTTAAATCGGTTATTTAAAGTCATATGCGATAATTGACAATGCGATATTTGACAACTAGTCAAATCAGGTACTTAGATTTTGAATGAAATACTGAATTGTGACGTCATCAAAAGTCAACGCACTTAAAATGGTTGACATATCTACCTAAAACTAGCAGGCGACATGCATATATTACGACTTTTGGGAGATCGTCTACTTATCGCAAAAAAATGTTTTTTTGAATTTAAAAAACTGTAACCCGACTTTACGGAAAACATTTAGAGACCCCTGAAAATGAGATGTAACCATTGACTTACCAATGTAACATACGCCATATCGATTTTGCTCTTGTAAAATGTGGCATGTCACCCGGACCACAATAACAAACCGCTCGACACCTAATTCATCAAAATCGGCTTAGTAGTTTAGGTGCTACAGCGGAACATACAAAAATACACACATACATACAATACACATGCATAGCTGTAGTCGGGTAAAATTAGGTTGTTATGTTTTTAAAACCAAGTGCTTCTCGTTCAAAAATGAACTGTAGGTACCACTACAAAACATAATTGTACGTATATAATAATTATATCTTATCGGTTGAAACGTAAATATGGTAATAATCATTTTCTTATTATGATAAATTGCTATTATAAACGTTATGTTAATTGTGATGATGCTAATCAAGTTTCTTTGATATGACGCTATTATACCAGTACAAAAAAATGCAAATGGGTCGACAACCTTTTATTTAAATGTACTTATATAGGTATCCAATTAGATTAAACGCAATACTTTTTTATTCTCATTAATATTACCATAACTAATTAAAATGTTAAATAAAATACGTCATAATTAGCGCTACGTTTCGAATTGCTTTTGGATTCCAAAGCCATTCGATCGATCTTTTGTTATGATAAGTGGATTCTGGTGTCAGTCATTTTTTATTCACTCTACAGCAGCTGTTGCCTGATTCAGACACGGTTATTTTAGAAGACATGGCAGTCAGATGCAAAGTTTTCTTTCATGCAGCGTTTTCGATTTTCCACATAAAAATGTAGGCATACTAACATAAAATCAAAGCCGAACATGTCTCTGTTACACCAGCTACCATTCACCACAGAACTTAATAGATATAGATTATAGGCTGAATAGGGAACAAATGCTAAGAAAAAGCCCGCAAACCAGCATTGGAGCAGCGGGTCTGTGCTCCAATTCCCTCTCTCCAATGAGAGTGGAGGCCTGTGCCCAGCAGTGGGACGTTAATGGGCTGTAGTGGTGGTGGTGATGGTGGTGGCTAAGAAAAAAGCTATTTACCTCATCGACGGTTCAGCCATTATTCTGTCTCTATAGGATTTCAGCACTCGGCCCATGTAGTTGTTAACGCGGTGTCCTCGACGGCAAAGGTCCGCCGCAGGTTGCACCAGCTCCCTCCACGGCAAACGTCCGTACTCTCTATACATGGCACCATAACCTCTCAGTTCCCCAGGGACGGCGATTGCAAGTCCTCCAACAGTGGACGACGCGTTTTTGAACATATCCGCATGCGCCGCAGCTGGTGCTCTCTCCCTTGCGTTTAGTACCCGCACCGTACGTGTGTTGGCGTCGTAAATGGTAGCGAGGAATCCGCCCCCGAGGCCCATGCATTGTGCACACGCCAATCCCTCGCAGAACAGTGTCGCTATGGCTGCGTCGACAGCTGTGCCGTTCCTTTCCAATATTGAACTGCAAAGGAAAATTATTGGTGTCATAACATACTAATATCACAGTTTTAAGATACGAGTATAGGTATGTGTCTGTCTATCTGCTACGCTTTAACGGCCCTTTTTTAAACCAATTTTGATGAAATTCAAATTAGGGTTGGGGAGCTGGTTATATCCCGAGCTTATATACCAGTAGGCTTTTTATCCCAGAAAAATAGTATCTGGTGTAAAATCATCATAACACGCAAATGTTTTTAGACGCAAACTTTGGTGAAAGTTTTAAAAGCACCTAAGTAAGCAGTTGAATTCTGTAACTATCGAAATATTGATTTCACTAAAACTGCAGATTCGTAAGTTTGCCATGGAGGTGACGACTATTTCGTAAACAATCCAAAAAATTTAAAGCGATCCGAAGAAAAATATCTTCTTTGTAAGTGCCTACTTATTATAGGTTTCTGTGTAGCGGTAACCATTACGCTAGTAATATAATAAGTCTATGAGCGGTAACAGGTTTTATCCATCGATATATATGTAGGTACTAGATGGGCCCTTTCATAGAAAAGGGTTGGGCGACCGACTATGAGAACGCGTTCCTATCCTGTCTTTGTCCCCATCGTAGCGCTGTCACGGTCGCTCGTCGTGTACCTAGATAATTTGTTATTCTTAGGTTCACATCTAAAGTCTTATTAGTTTGGCACTGTACAATTTTTATTTTAAGGTAAGTGTTTCAAGTCACAATTATACATTTCCAAAAAAACGTTATTTAATCTTCCTATTTAATATTTTTATCCATTGCGCAATCATTTAATTTCCGCGGCAAACTGTATGATATTATTTTTTTTACTAACTGGCCTTACGGCTTCTATGGCTATGGCCTATATATTATATTATCTATATGACGGAGTCATACGTTTTCAAGCTTTCATTCAAATGTTGCAAGCAAGTTCCCGCTTTTCAGACTAGATGGCGTTGATGGCGTTGCTAAAAATACGCCCACATTCTTTGTTTGACAGGGCCCGTCTATGTCAATTGAGGTCGTTGGTTTTATCAGCTTTTGGCAATGTAGGTAAGTAGTCGCATTTTTATGTGTGCCGACTTTCAAATTCATTACTTATTTTTTAAATGGCTGTGCTGTGACACACTTTTTGTATTTTTATGAAAGTTAGGTATATTAAAAGCTATACCTAAGTAATTAAAAAAAAATAAAAATATTCTATTTCGTATTGTACCGATGTAAATAAGACAAAGTGATCTTATCTTCTTGTATTGTTTAAAAGAGACCCTTTCAAAGATCATTGTTTATTATCTCATTATACTTATAATAATATGTACCTATCTTCATTGATCTAAGGTAAAAATTAACCCAAGCTATCCTTTGTCAGTTTTTTTTGCAGTAAATGCCAGGTACTTAGACGGCGCCAGTGTCAGAAACAGCGGTGGATAGGGTCAGAATTGTCGTCGTTAAAAAAAACATATATCTACCGTCCAATAGAAGCACACTCGTAACCGTTGGCGGCGACAGCGGCGTGACGGAAGCGCATATCGTTGTTGCTGGCCCACGGCTGCAGGACCAGTACAGCAATCAACGCGCCCGCCACCAGCGCCGCCAGCATGCTGCTCCAAATCAAGCACTTTCGGTACCTGCAAGGTAAAACGTAAATAAGAAATTCAAATAATTATTAGCTCTCTCCCTTGCGTTTAGTACACTGTGCGTGTGTTGGCGTCGTAAATGGTGGCGAGGAATCCGCCCCCGAGGCCCATGCATTGGGCACACGCCAATCCCTCGCGCCTATAAAATTTATAGCCAGTGTCACTCGGGAGGATGTAAGGATACCTACTAACGATACCCCATAGGTACATCCAAATAATATGTTCAGGCATTTAGAAGATATTATGGTTTTTTATACCATTACAAGAATAGCCCCTGACTGCGTTCTCACCTGTTAGGTTAAATTTGTACTCAATAAGTACCTACCTAATAGAGATCTGAGCTTTCCAAGTGAAACTTCTTTCTTGGACGACTTGAAATAGGTATGGCATATTGTGTCTTGAGAGATGCTTGAGAGTAATTTAGGTCGCTTTACAAAGGGAACGAATGTACCTACGTCTACCTACGTGACTGCCTCGTTGGTCTAGTGGTTAGCATGTTTGACTGCGGCTGACGAGGTCCCGGGTTCGAGTCCCGGGTCGGGCCATAATAAGTGTTGGGTTTTTCTGACTAGAAATTCTCAGCACTAGCCCGGAGTTAGGAAGTTGGCGGTGTTTCACCCCCGTGCCTCGGAGAGCACGTTAAGCCGTCGGTCCCGGTTATTATCACTAACATGATAATAGTCGTTAAAGCCCGCCAACCCGCATTGGAGCAGCGTGGTGGGTTTAAGCTCTAATTCCCTCTCTCCTATGAGAGTGGAGGCCTGTGCCCAGCAGTGGGACGTTAATGGGCTGTAGTGGTGGTGGGTGCTGGTACCTACGTTATTTGCGCCGAAAATTGCATTTGCACCAGACGGATGGCTGACTCTTATCGAGATGGTGTCTCAGACACACTATATGCTTTTTATTACAGGGACAAGTGGTTTATGTTACCTTTTATATCTTCTTTGTAAGAACCTCAGCCTCACCAGTATAGTAGCAGGCCATGAAAGAACTTAACCTTAGAGTTTAAATAGGTATGAAAACGATACAAGAAGCTTTAAAACACACAAAATATAATTTTGGTAAGTAAATACCTATTTGTTTGACAAAAATGTCTCTCAAGCACAGATCACTCATATACTAGTCCCTGCTCTCAAGTGTCACATTTGATAAGATTGGTGAAGGGTAAAATTAATTGATGCAAAAAGGTTGATTTACGAGACAGTTAGCACACTTTTACTCAGTCCACATTCCGCGGAGATGATAAATACAAAGAGCTAAATTATTTAACAGGATTATAAGCACCTACGCCCTCAGCGCAAACTCAAACAGGTATGGAATGTGGATCACATATATTATTTAAATCAAATTATCATCTGCGTTTTCAGCATTAGTGTTTCTTGCCACATTAATTCTTTTTATAAATGCGCTTACAGAATGCACCTAGAAATGGGGTTCTAGATTTGCACGTCTTACGTCAGCATTCAGCAAGATCCTATCTAGTATCTTTGATCTAGTACGTAAACAATGACGCAAATCCAGATTCTGTATGTAATTATCCGTCATCGGTGCAGTCTAATGATGATACCTAAAAGGTATGGGTTTAACTAGTTAGCATTATCTGCAGATATACCTACGCCATATTATTACCTAATCTTATGGATATAAGGTAGGTATGTACCTATTTATAAAAAAGTAGGTAAATATAGACCTATTAGATACTTATTTTATATGCATCAATTGCGGAAGTCTATTACCTATTATTTATTATTACAATAGGCACTCGTGTCAAGGCTCAGGTACGTAGGTAATAGGTATGTACATGGCAGACTATTATACTGATACATTAATACAAAAACATACTCACATACCTACTTAAGCTGCTGAAATTATAACAAGGGTTTAGCTTAGCCGTAGTCGGGTAAAAAGTACCTATTAGATTTTAGATTGATTTCAGGTCACCACTCACCGAGGAATAATCCTTCAGTCAGTTAGATCCTACGAATATTATCTCTCCCAGCCTCAAATAAATCGTAGGTACGTAACATAGCATTTTGGATTTCAGTATAGGTATTTATCAACCATAGTACCTATCTTATCTTACGCGATCACCTTACCTATCACCTACTCTATCTCCTTTTTATTCATCTCGGCCCAAAAGTCGATCGACTCGTATATAATCATACTAATATTATAAATGCCAAAGTGTGTTTGTTTGTTGGTTTGCCCTTCAATCACGCCGCAACAGAGCAATCATTGGTTCGACGTGATTCTTTGCATGGGTAGGTAGGTACTAGTTACCCAAGTAACAATTCGTTGTCGTATAAAAGTCGTGACAACGTTTTTTGTTTACCTTTAAGTCCTAAAGAAAGGTTGTATAAACGTTATTATAACGTTTACAAAACGCGAAAATGGCCCCAGTTATAAGACCATTTGTCGTTTAATGGTCACATAAAGGTCGCGACGATGACCATTTACGTCGTTTAGACGTCCTGTAGACGTTGCAGAATAGAACGTTTTGATTATATAGACGTTACGAGATAACTCTTACATATTCATATTAATTTTGTGAAGTGACTAAAACGTCTTATTAGCGTAATGCGATTGACTGTTTTTTGTGGAAGTTGAAAAGAAATCGTACGTGCTCTTGTGAAAAAAATAATTAACTAAAAATTTATGGTTAGAAGGCAATTAAGTAAAACTAATTCTATTAAAAATTAATTATTCTATGTTTGTATTATATTGTGTAGAGTTGATTTCGACTGGACCTTAATTTTTACGAGAAAGTATATATGAAAATACTATGAATATTTTAATGCCCCCCCGTGATTTTGTGTTTTATGCATTATATTTAAATAATTTCAAATTATCTCTTCATTCAAAACTTCCGGCCATGATGTTTTAGTTAGTGTCCAACCTCTAAACGACGTTAAAATAACTATATGTCGTGTAAATGTTTTTTTGACGACCATTGAAAACGCCATGTTTTAGACATTAGGGTTCCTCAAGCTAGGGTGTATTTAAAACACTATTTTAGTGTATAATCACAATTTTTTTTCTATTATTATGTGTATAGATATATATTTCCTAACTAAAATTACAATCTATACTAATTTAAGTAATATTATTAGGTGTAGGATAAGTTGTATTAAAGTTGAGTCTAGACTCCTACTCAACTTTAAGTCTTATTAAAGTTGGAGCTTGACTCTTATAGGACTTAATGTCTCGTAATAGTTATATTGCAGTCACAAGAAAACTACTTGGTTGTATAAAAGGCTTAACCACGACGACTAAAAAACAAAGTAATGTTAGTTATATAAATGTTATGAATTAACGTCTACATGACTTTCAGTCATATAAATATCATACGCCGACGTTTAAACAATCATGAATGTCGTATAAGCGTTGTGGCTGTTACCATTACATAACGTCATATAATTTCGTTTTATAGACGTTTACTCGACTATTTATTATAACTTAATAGTCGCACGACTAAAAGGCCGAATCGATGACATCTATAGGACGTTATTGTTGTCTTATTACCATTATAAGACTACTACACAACATGACGTCGTATAACTCTAGATTTATACGACTTTTTTGGAATTTTTTGCTACTTGGGTATAGTCGATGACTTGGAGAGTGAAATAGGCTATTTTTTATCCTGGGAATAAAAAAACTTATTCCACGTGGAATCCACTAGTAGGTATTCGGTATAATACCTAATTTATCAATGTACCTATTTGTCAAATAAGTATCAATGTTTTTTAACTTTGCTATCGCTACTTTTATAATATTACCAGCTGTACTAATATTACCTATCTGTCAGACTGAGACGCTAGAGGTAATTAAATCATTTGAATAAGAACGTTTTTAGGGTTCCGTAGCCAAATTTGGCAAAAACGGAACCCTTATAGATTCGTAATGTCTGTCTGTCTGTCTGTCCGTCCGTATGTCACAGCCACTTTTTTCCGAAACTATAAGAACTATGCTGTTGAAACTTGGTAAGTAGATGTATTCTGTGAACCCTTACAAAAATAGAAAAAAACAATAAATTTTGGGGGTTCCCCATACATAGAACTCAAAAATTTTTTTTTCATCTAACCCATACGTGTACGTACCCATCTTAATTATAAATGCGAAAGTATGTTTGTTTGTTGGTTTGTCCTTCAATCACGCCGCAACGGAGCAACGGATCGACATGATTTTTGGCATGGGTATTGAGGACCTGGAGAGTGACATAGGTTACTTTTTATCCCGGAAAATTAGGGAGTTCCCGCGGGAATCAAAAAACTTAAACCACGCGGACGAAGTCGCGGGCATCAGCTAGTATAGAAATAAGATTTTTTATCCACCTTGCATATAGTTGGTAACATAGAAAGCAACACCTCTTTTTTATCATAATAATTTAAATGTAAGTTTTGTAACAATGTAAAAATATTTTATCAACTAGCCATTATTATAATAAGCTGTCTGTCTCATTGTTCTAAGCCGTGCGCTATCACTTTATCTAAATCTTTTATTGAGTTGGGTACTATGTAGTTATTTTATTATGTTCATAGGTACCTACGCGCTACATAGTTCATAGTAGTCGCTTGCAAGACAGGCTATGGAAAATACTGTGGAAGTTCCTGCAACTTGCAAGACACCAATGTCCATTTTCTAGCTGTCCACGTACATCAGTTGTCGTCGACGACGAGGTGTGCGAAGTCTAACGGCCGGTTTCTGAATTGAGAATTTCATGTTGAGTCCGTCTCAAAGACTACTTAAGGACTAATTAAGCAAATTTTTGTTTCTGAATTGATATTGGGTCGGTTCCTGAATTAAGCATTCAAACAAAAACAGCAAGCTCCAACTCTCAAACCTCACACAATATCAATTCAGAAACAAAAATTTGTTTGAATTAGTCCTTAAGTAGTCTTTGAGACAGACTCAACATGAAATTCTCAATTCAGAAACCGGCCGTAAGACAACAAAGATAGATACTTAAATCTATTTTTTTTTTGATCGAAAAACCTAACAAAAATGGATGTTTGTTACTCAATCACGCCAGAACGGCTGAACGGATCTGGATGAAATTTGGCACAGAGATAGATTTTAGTCTGGAATAGCACAAAGGCTACTTCTTATCCCGGAAAATTGAAGAGTTCCCGCGGGAATCAAACAAATGTATCTGTTCAACTGATTTTGATAAAATTTGGTACAGGGATAGGTTGTATCCCGGGGAAGGACGAAGGCTACTTTTTATCCCGGAAAATTAAGGAGTTCCCGCGGGAACCAAAAAACCTCAAACCACGCGGACGAAGTCGCGGGCATTCGCTAGTAAATATTATAAATGCGAAAGTTTGGATGGATGGATGTATGGATGGATGTTTGTTACTCAATCACGCCCCAACGGCTGAACGGATCTGGATGAAATTTGGCACAGAGATAGATTATAGTCTGGAATGGCACATAGGCTACTTTTTATTTCGGAAAATGAAAGAGTTCTCGCGGCAGCCAAAAAACCCTCAATCCACGCGGACGAAGTCGCAGGCATCAGCTAGTTCAAGCCTAGCTCTTCAGTACAAGCGGGCATCAGCTAGTTTTTAATAAGGTATGTAATTATTAATCTATTGTTAAGGTGTGATCTCTTCTGTATATTTAGTTAAGCAGATTCCCTGCTCCGTGGTAGATTTCATTTTAAGCGGCTGCATTTAGTCTTTTATATGTGTGTACCCCGCACCAAGGTACCATAAACCACGTCGTACTTTCACTGTACAAAGCTAAACGTATATGGTATAAAAACCCGTACCGATATTTGTATTGAACTGCCATCCTCATCGACTCGTCGCTGTTTATTCATTTCTTGGGCGTAAAGGTATAAAACTAATAAACTAATCCTAAACAATCTCAACAATATGGTAGGTAGTTTTTTAAGTAATTAAAATATATATAAGGATGACGTTTTATTGCCATCGTGACAAATATTATAATTAAACCGACATACCGACGTAATTTGAATATAAGTATTCGCAAATACAATAAAAAATAATACCCATGTAGTTAGTCAAGTATATGACTTACTTAATCGCGCTTGACAATCTTTGGGCATGCCTAACGGAAAGCATCGACGAGATTTCAAGCTCTGACAAACCCACTTCTCAACAAACAGCTTCTAGAAACATGGACTCCGAAATGAGCCGAAAGCCTGGAGCTGTATCAAGAAGTATTAGAAGTTCAGCATTAGAAGTTCTAATGTTTGTAATCCTATTTGAATGCCTGTTTTCTATGAACAAAATAGGCAAAATGCGAATCGATGAAGACAAAAATGTCCACCCAAAAGCAGCGGGAATAATATTTTAATTGTACGACATTTGACCGTCATAGATGTAGAATTTTAGTAATGTTGACCGTGGTTTCCGACCGAGACCTTTGACATCCGCTACACTACAATCTACTCGTGTTGAGATTGCATAAATCAAGAGCCCGTTTATCGACACAAAAAAAACATTGGTCTGTGTAGCTTTATCTAGGTAGGTATGTAGCTAGTCAGTTTGGTGGTTAGAGAATCTGACCAACGGGAATTTTCGTTCCCGTTGGTCAGATTGACTTGACATTTGGCAATCCATCTGGATTTCGTAAAAAAAGAGTACCTATAAGAAACATTGATGTAGAATTTTAGTACCTATTCTACCTATTTCAATGATAAGAAATCACAATAAAAATAGTTCTGTCTTTGTCTGTCACATACCTACCAATTTTTACCAGGGAGTCAACATATTGTGGTAATACTAAAAAAAACCGGCCAAGTGCGTGTCGGACTCGCACACCGAGGGATCAGTACAAACCTGTAGTAAGTTTAAAATTATTAAAAATATTTTTATTATATGATGTAGGTACTTAACTAAAAATTTATGCTTTTCGCAATTTTTCCTTTACCTGTGCTATAAGACGTTGCTTCGTACCAAATTTCAAGATTCTGAGTTCACGGGATTGTACCCTGTAAGCACTGAATAGATAAAATTCAGTGCCTGTAAGTTTTGATTCCCTTGCGAGTGTCGAAAATTTGCAGCATAAACGACTGTATCTTTTAATTGCGTTGGCTTAGAAGTTTGATTTTTTCACAGCTCCAAGGTACAGAAGACCTGAGTATTTTATATGAATTTCAGCTTAAAACCTCCATGCGTTCCTGAGAAGAAGGGTCTTCACTGACAGACAGACGGACAACAAAGTGATCCTATAAGGGTTCCGTATTTTCCTTTTGAGATACGGAACCCTAAAAACCGGTCAAGTGCGAGTCAGACTCGCGCACAATGCCCACGCAATATAAATTATTTTAAAGATGTCATAACAACACGTATCTACCTAATCAGCTGTGAAATATATATGGCGCAAATCTTTTGATTGCGTTGTCTTAGAAACTTGATTATTTTACAGCTCCATGGGACCGTAGACCTAAGTATTTGATATTATATTAATTTCAACTTGATACCTCCACGCGTTATATGCCTATGTCACCGTAAAATTGTAAATATCGTTAGATTATAAACTACTAGATGATTCCCGCGACTTCATCCGCGTGGACCTAGTTTTTTCGATTTCCGCGGGAACTCTTGAATTTTCCGGGATAAAAAGCCTATGTCCTTCCCCAGGATACAACCTACCCCTGTACCAAATTTCATTAAAATCGGTTGAACAGATAAATTTTTTGTTTCCCGCGGGAACCCGCGGCGAAAAATGATGCGTTAAATTGTAAGCAGCTGTTACTTTCGACAACACACATTGTAAACACAATCACTCAAAGAATGATTAACACGTGGTTCAATAAGTCCCGAGACTAAGTACTAAAACAAGGTTTTTTTATAAAATTATTTTTTATTCATCAACGTAGTCTCCTCCAAGAGCGATACAGTCCCTCCAACGCTTTTCTAACTTTTGAGCTTTTCTATCCCATGCGTGTAGAACGATTTGTCTTTGGCTTCAAAATAAGCCTCCGTTGCTGTGATAACTTCACTATTTGAGTCAAATTTCTTACCCTGGAGCATTTTTTTGAGATCGATTTGTCTTTGGCTTCAAAATAAGCCTCCGTTGCTGTGATAACTTCACTATTTGAGTCAAATTTCTTACCCTGGAGCATTTTTTTGAGATCTGCAAACAGCCAGTAATCGCTGGGGGCCAAGTCTGGCGAATAAGGGGGATGAGGAAGCAATTCAAAGCCCAATTCATTAATTTTGGCCATCGTTCTCACAGACTTGTGACAAGGCGCGTTGTCCTGGTGAAACACCACTTTCTTTTTGTTCATTTGAGGCCGTTTATCCGCAATTTCGTTCTTCAATCGCTCCAATAAGCACATGTAATGCTTAGTCACTATTTATATTTTGCTCCTTTTCAAGGTAGATAGTCGATGAAAAGTATTCCACGCGCATCCCAAAATATAGACGCCATAACCTTACCGGCCGATTTCTGAGTCTTTGGCCGCTTCGGGCGGCTTTCACCAGCCGCTCTCCACTCCGCTGACAGCCGATTGGATTCCGGAGTAAAATGGTGTATCCATGTTTCATCCATTGTCACATACCGACGTAAAAAATCCTTTTTATTACGATTCATCAGCGCCAAATATCGCTCTGAATCATTGATACGTTGTTCCTTTTGATAATAAATAAATAAATAATAAATAAATAATAATTTATTCATGAGAATGTAGGTGATATACAGTTGTCATGGTTACAGTTTGGGAGCCTTATACATTCTACCAATTAATGGTGTATGAATATTTGGTATAAATCATCAAAATTAAAAAGAGAAATTTAGTAAATTAAATTAATAAAAGGTCATATAAAATTACAATTAAAAACCGAAAGAAAATAATATAAAATAATCAATGATAATATGATAATAGAACTTAATTACAATTACAAATGTCAAATTCCATATAAGAGGGGATACTCAATTATTGCACTATAAAACCATTTAGTAATTCACGTCATCATCATCTTTACATATTATATTATTTAAAAGTTACTTGAGATTATCACTAAGGAATCAGTTGTAAGCAAACGCGGCACCCACTTGGAAAAAAGCTTTTTCATGGCCAAATGTTTATGTAAAATAGTGAAAACACTACCAGCTTAAATCTTCACTATCTCGGCTATCTCGCGCACTTTTATCTTCCGATCTTCCATTACTATTTTGAGGACTTGGTTAATATTTTGTTGAGTCACTGCTTCATTTGGACGACCTGAGCGTTCCCCCATCCTTTGTGTCCATGCGACCGCATTTGCAGTCGGCATACCACCGACAAATGGTTGCTTTAGATTTAGAGGGAGCTGATCCCGCATAACATTTTATAAGCCATTGCTGTGCTTCAACGGTATTTTTTCCCATTAAAAAACAATGTTTTATCAACACGCGAAACTCATTTTTTCCATTGTATCGAAACTACAAGCGTAGCGTCACTTAAATGTCTGCAAAATCAATATTTTAATGTTCCATTTTTCCAAAATATTACACATATCTTTTATTAAAGGCTAGTACTTTTTAAAAATCAAAAGATTTTTTAATATATACGCCATTTCCAAGTTAGTCTCGGGACTTATTGAACGATCTAGTATACCTAATCTAACGTTATTGACAATTTTACGCTGACATATATTTTTTTTCAATTGGTTCCTTGTGCTTTTTATTTGCTACTAGTGGGCCCGGCAGACGTTGTCCTGCCCTATCTTCCTCGCAATTTTTCAATATTTTCTCACTGTATAAACCTTCCATGGGCTACGACAAACATTTCAAAACCAAAATCAGCTAAATCGGCCCAGCTGTTCTCGAGTTTTAGCGAGACAAACGAACAGCAATTGATTTTTATATAAATATATAGTTAAAAGATAAAAGATAATATGAGAAGTTGTCGTTGATCATCTTAGCGTTCCGTTTGGGTGGTATTACTTTTAAAACTCAATCCTATTCGTATTACTTATCATTATTCGTGCGTGCAATCTTGATTAGGTATAACAGGGTACATATAAGTAAAACTAGGTACGAAGGTACTTACACCTATACAAGATAGCATCCATATTTTCTCATTAAGTAGGTACATACCTACATACCTGGAGCCATACTGCCAAGTGTTAACGAAGGATCTGTACACGTGATCTCCATAACACCAACTTTCACAATAACTTCGCGGAACGAAAGCATTTGTCAATTACCCCAACATCTGTCAATTATCCCAAGACCCAAACCCTGCTGTTAACGGAAGAACACAAAAACCCATACAAGGCAATTAGATATTTCTAGAATATTGCCAATTGACGACACGACCCTCGTTCCGTAGACAGATGCAATTAACCAACCCGACCGTAGCCATTAAGACACATTCTTAGCAGAACTTCTGAATGCATGTATTGCCTACAAATGGACCAAACGCTTAAATTATGAAGACACTTTTGTTAGCTGAGGAAAGTTCCAGAAAACGGCCTACGTGCCGATACGTACCATGCCTCCATACTCATGAGCTCATTCAGCGGGATATATAAACTCCAGTCCTCGGATCGGAAGTCAGTTTTACGAACAGCGCTTACAATCAGTTTACGTGGTTTACAGCAAGTCTCCAATCGACTGAAGCCCTCATCCGGGTCGCGTAGAAGCTACAATTCGCTTCACACTTCGCATCAGTAATTAATCGTAATTAATCGATAATCAATTGTGATATAAAAAATCTGTCAAAATCTGAATAGGTACTCGTTCAGGTATTTACCTACATTTCGCAAATAATTGTCGACTTATCATTTATTATGTTTGTGATAGGTATTTCTTGGGTGGTTGATAGCCTTAATAATGGGTTGGTAAACGACGGAAGTATGTACTTATGTATGTACCTATATAATGTATTTTGCCTATAGTCGCTGAAACTACCGATCCTACACTTCCGGTAGGATTTAGTAACTAATACATTATGTATTACGATATGCATGAAAGATTATTTCTTTACCTGTACTAAATTGAGGTAGGTACCTACCTATACTTAAAACCACAATTAATCTCAGATAGGTATATTTTTTCATTTATTGTAGGTTTAAAAAAAAATATAGGTATAGGCTAATGCTTGGCTACAATCAGACTTGCTTGCAAGTTTCGATACTCCCACCCTCGATCGATTTACTTATTCCCACTGTTAAAACCAGGGGTAGGTATCTATTACCAGTGCAGTGGTAGCCTGGTAGTGGTACAATCGGTCCGAAACGTACACATCGCATGCAGTTTCGATTGGGTGTACATGATTTGTATGTTTCCAAGCCTTTAGTGGCTTTTGTTTGTTTCACGATTGAATAGATAGGTACAAGGTTTGATCCAAGGCTTTTTCTTGTAAAGGTAACTGGCGTTAAACTGGGATTTAATGGGTTCAATAATAATTTTGCGACATGTTCAATGTTCATGTTCAATTATTATATAAACTGTGCAATTTAGTTAAACGTGCGTAACTAGACGAAGCGCATAGAAAAGCGTGCATTATTGTTTACACGGTCAGCTATGGTTAATAAAGTTGTCAAGAGTTACGGTTGCATAACAAGATGTATGAGCATTGAGCATGATTATGCATTTTTAACAAATAAGTACCTAGATAGTAGGTATATCGAGGAGACTAGAACGTTATTATACTTAATTATTAAGTAGGTACATACTCAGTCCGCATCCACTACAGTCCATTAACGTCCCACTGCTGGGCACAGGCCTCCACTCTCATAGGAGAGAGGGAATTAGCGCTTAGATCCACCACGCTGCTCCAATGCGGGTTGGCGGGCTTTAACGACTATTATCATGTCCGTGATAATAACCGGGACCGACGGCTTTACGTGCTCTCCGAGGCACGCGGGTGAAACACCGCCAACTTCCCAACTCTGGGCTAGTACTGAGAATTTCTAGTCAGAAAAACCCAATAGGTACTTACCTACTTAATTATGGCCCGACCCGGGACCTCGTCGGCCGCAGTCGAACATGCCAACCACTATACAACGAGGCAGTTTTTCGAGAGGTTTCATAAAAATTTGTCGCAGGCAGCAGAGCAGACGTTAAAGCAGCGCGCGTGCTCCAGGAAAGCTCCAGAAGTAGCTTACTGACTAAGGGTCAGTAGCATCACAGAATGGTAATTATATAAGTAGTTCAGCTTTCCTACCAATAATCATCGAAATATAAAGCACGACGTTATTAGTCTAAGCCAATAATAATCTAACACACTAGCAAAGAGTGTATGCCACTCACGTCAGCAAGTCATAAATTAGGTTTAACCATATTCAATTTTTGACAAAAAGTAGGGAACCCTTGACTTTTGCCTAGCGGGCAATTTCAATGAAGACTAGGCAGGATAAAGAAGATATTGCAATTTGCAGCGTGTGCGCAACACATCATTTATTATGTCATAGATAGAGAGGACGGTATGCAATCCAACGAGACCAAGGCGGGATCGAGAGGAAAGTCTGGCACGATGACTTCACGTGCTCTTCGAGGCATGGGGATAGAACATTACCTATTTCATTTTTTAAACTCTGACTATTTCATGTAACGATCAATTCTATGATTTTATGTATGTCGGCCCTAATTAGATATGTATGTCGTTTAGTAGTTTTGGAGATTATTCCGCAGTAAAAGACAGAAGTCGTAAAACGTACCTCGATATTTCGTCTTTAACTACTTAGCCGCAAATAACACAAAAACAATAAAAAAAATTGCGTTTGCCTGTGGCTTCGAATGTTTCGACATAAATGCTTTTTGGTATATTAATTACGCTAAGTAATAGCAGAACGTTTAATTATTAGCTTAACGAACGAAGAATTAATTTTTTGTGTTCGTCCGGATCACTGAATAGACATAGATTAATTTTGAAACGGCTGAAGCGATTTTGAAGAGACTCAAGCTTTTATATTGTTGTATGTAGATATGCAAAGGTTTTCCAATACTTAGGTCCTTGCGGGATATTTTGAAACCAAAATCCGGCTTAATCGTTTAATTACCGTTCAACCACATAGAATAATTTAATAAGTTGTAAACAAGGCCCATATTAATAAAATTTCTCTTTCGAACTATTCACGTTTCGATATTTGGACGACAGATATCCTTTACCATGCAATAAGTACGTACCTACGTCCTACATACACAAGTAGATAGGTATAGGTATACATATAGGTAGACTAAAGACCTAATGTAGTAAAATAACTGAAAAGGTAATGTACATAATATCAAAGGTTTAAGAGGAAAATAGAAAACTATAAAAACAATATCAGTCCGCCATCGAATAACTTAAAAATATTTTTCTATCACTTATCAAGTCATTAGCTATCAGATACGTAGCTGGTCTAGGGAGCCTATCTAGAAAGCAGATGTTGCAAAGATTATGCTGTTCCTGTGAACGAACTGCTAAGATCTAAAACTTTGGTATATGTAGATCTAAGGTACCTAACCCACGGCTATGAATAGGCACATATTTAGGTTTAAGGCCTAAATATGTGCCTAGGTAATACCTAACGAGTTTGGAGGGTCGCGACTCGGATTTAGGATTTATAGGAGTCTTGGAAGTCATCGTTTAAATAAGTACCTAAGTATCGGATGACAAGTCATAAATGTTTTACTTTGAAATCGAAATATTTATGTTCTGCTTGGATAAGCATTTAAATTAATTTTTTAAAGAAAAAATTCTACAGCGTCGTGCTTAACTAAACATTTAATTTGTCACAACTATTAAAATATTTTTTTTGTTATTAGTTTTCCAAGGCACATTTCAAACCTTACCTTATCATTTTGGCAACGTCTCGTTCCAGGCACAGTTAAAATTAAACTGCGCGCGCGCCGACTGCCGAGTTCCTTTCGAAGGTCGGTGTCAGGCTGTGAGTAGGTAATTGCCTCACTTCTCGACGCGATGGATGAAGTGACGTAATAGTTTTCACTTTTATTTTATCAGATTAATTATTATCTGTTCCACTGAAGTAATCTTACGATCGTAATCGAAACGTGATTTGCAAATTGCAGGCTACACGCGCATATGTAGATAGATGCTCGTACATTTCGATACGTGCTTTAAATAATTCGGCCAAGTTCGAGTTCGACTCGCTACACGACTAAACTCTCAGTCCCCATTCCTCAATCCTGATGCTGCAGGGTGTTAGGTAGGTACAGAACTCCTTAACTATAGGGATCCAAGAAGTGTTGATAGCGAATTCATAGGTAGGTACTAATATTGTAGATATCAAGCAACGACTTCATGTTTAACCCCAAGTCCCAACACCTTAGGTACCTAACCCTAATGCTGCAGGAGACCGCACTCCGAAGCTGTGGGGCTTTAGGAACTGTTGATTGCGAAATGATACTGTAGGCACCGAGCATGGACTTCTTCATTGAACAAACGAGTCATAAAATAAAAATTCTTTTCAAAAACTGACTTCCAAAGTCACTGTAGGTAAAGGTAAACTGTAACCAACCTGACCGGGGTCCCTAAACATCTGCACCTCTCCCTACTTATAAAACTCAATATTTCTTTAAAATGGCACGTGATACATCTAGCAGTAAGACCCTCACAACATTAAGTAGGTACTGTGTCCATAATAAACCAAGATCTTTGAGTTCGGAAGCCTTGAATTCAATCAACCCAACGACTTATACACCGTTTTAGATGTAGGAAATTCAGTTTACATAAAACAGGCATTAAGTGACGTGTTCGCGAAGAGATAAATCTCTTAGGGATATTTACGAACTAACCCTAGGGGCCTAGTGGTAGCATCCTCCTTTCATAACCTTTTATAAAGGAAGATGCTTTGAATGGCATCTACCGACCCGACCTGCTATAGTCAAATAATCAAATATAAATATTATAAATGCGAAAGTTTGGATGGATGTCTGGATGGATGTATGGATGTATGGATGTTTGTTACTCAATCACGCCACAACGTCTGAACGGATCTGGCTGAAATTTGGCATAGGGATAGATTATAGTCTGGAATAGCACATAGGCTACTTTTTATCCCGGAAAATTAAGGAGTTCCCGCGGGAACCAAAAAACCTCAAATGGATGTTTCTTACTCAATCACGCCAGAACGGCTGAACGGATCTGGATGAAATTTGGCACCGAGATAGATTATAGTCTGGACTAACACATAGGCTACTTTTTATCCCGGAAAATTCAAGAGTTCCCGCGGGAACAACAAAATCTCGATCCACGCGTACGAAGTCGCGGGCATCAGCTAGTGTACGATAAATGTACGTAATTGTACTAAATTATGGGTAAATGTACACGACATTCTATGTTTGTTTTTGTACCAAATAATCTTGGTGTACTTAGGTATACATAAAACAAAATTGTCTAATTCTGTAGGTAGCTACACAGATTTTTTTGGAGGGCACTCTATAATCGATAGCAGATGCCAAAACTGTTATTTTGGCCTGTCTGTTCACAATCTTTCGACTGTTTACAATCTATCGAAAAAAAAAGCGTTAGATTACAATTTTACAATCTTACGGTGACAGATAATTATATTAATTTTATGTATCGCCACCCGTCCGGTATCAATCGCGTACAATTACATTCACTAGGTACTCCTCAACACTCACCGGCGACCGAGTGTCGGTAATCAAACAGTGAGAACGGTATTGACAAAGGTGGTTTGTTCTACCCCGAGCTAGTTTCCCTCTGAGCGATCCAAGTGTCGACAAACTCCTTTGTAAGTTCGGAATCGCCCTAAATTAGATGATAATACACACTATCATTCTATTATCGTTTTAATATTATTTTATTATTATAATTTTCTGAATTAGATACGTATCAGATACAAAACTAAAAAAATATTTTAGGATTATACTTAATTATTTTATTTTAGGTTAAAGGATTTAGAAATTTTAGAAACCAAAATAATCCTTTATCCTAAAAACCAAAATAATCCAAATCTTCGAAAATTGCGTGAAAAATTAGAATTAATTTGAGTTGATAGAAGTTTAGTTTAAGACACCGTGGTTAATTATTATCACCATCACGTCTCATACTTTGTAAACCTGACGTTAAGAGGTGTACTGTACTGTGTAGGTACCAATCTATATAAAACAAAATCAATTGCTGTTCGTTTGTCTCGCTAAAACTCGAGAACGGCTGGGCCGATTCAGCTGATTTTGGGTTTGAAATGTTTGTCGTAGTCCAGGGGAAGTTTTAAACGGTGAGAAAATATAGAAAAATTGCGAGGAAGATAGGGCAGGATATAAAAAAGTTTTTTCAGATATTTATGTAAACTTTACAGGAAAAATAAAAGGAAGTCTTTAGCTAGGACAGTTCTTTTTATAAATCAGTGGTATACCAAAACATTCTATACCTACTATAAAGTTTTATATTTAACTTCTATAATAATTATTCTGTCTTCATTATGGTAAAACGAATAAAAATATATCGGCGAAAATATTTAGGTACCTACCTACCTCATACGCAGTGTAAAATCGATTAAATAAAGTCACTTTTTTAACCGACTTCCAAAAAAGGAGGAGATTCTCAATTCGGCGCGTATTTTTTTTTAAATATATGTTACCGCATATCTCCGTGGTCCCATAAAAAATTCTGACTCCAAATACTCAATCCTGATGCTGTAGGTATACGGTCTACGACTCAAAACTAGGGAGTTAGGAAGTTTTGACGGTGAATCCATATAGTAGGTATCAAGTCACGTGTATACGATTCAACTCTGAGTCCCAATTCCTCAATCCTGATGCGGCAGGGTACAGAACTTCTTAAAAATAGCGA
Source organism: Erebia epiphron (assembly GCA_963932025.1). Classification (NCBI taxonomy): domain Eukaryota; kingdom Metazoa; phylum Arthropoda; class Insecta; order Lepidoptera; family Nymphalidae; genus Erebia; species Erebia epiphron. Next base: position 28,083,904 of record OZ009949.1, read on the forward strand.
TTTAGGATTTTTTAATGGTGAATTCATATTGTACTTGTAGGTGTCAAGCAACGACTTCATACTTAAATCTAAGTCCCAACTCCTCAACTCTGATGCTGCAGGGTACTGCACTCCTAAGCCGTGGGGATTAAGAGTAGGTACACTAAAAAGTTAAAAATTAAAATTATTTTTACTTTACAGTGGCTTTGGAAGTCGGTTTTTTGGAAAGAATATTGGTGTTGACTTGCCTAGAGAGTAATGTTAAAGTTGCTACTAAAACTTCGCAATGTGGTACAAAAATATTTTAATAACTTATCCATTTCAATAAATAACATTAATATTATTCGGCTTTAAGTAACACTAAACATAATTTCATCTTATGCGGTGATGTCAACAAGTTTAACATTAATTTTACTATACCTGCCTATCGCGAATCTGCCTAGTGAAAACTGAGAACTTAGATGATAGTACAGGAAAAAAGTACTAGGCCGTGTATTCGCAAATCCTCACCTCCATGGCAAACTTACGAATCTGCAGCTTTAGTGAAATCTATATTTCCATCAAAAACCGTACCAAATGTAGTACTGCACACCGTGATCGTGAAAGTTACGTATTTCTGTTCCTGATATTTGAATTCTGTTACTAAAACAAAAAAAATTGTATTATATATCGAATTTCAGCTTTCACTAGACAGATCTTAATAATTTTATTTGTAAGTATAAGTTTTTACATTTATTTATTACTATAACTTCCTCGATATTTGTCGGTGTTGTTGCACTTGCCATCCAGATAAATAGTACGTAAGTACTTGAACAACTGACTTACTCCTAAGAAAAAATATTCAAGTTCGTTCTGTCAGTTCTGTGGATTCTGTGGTCACCCACGGCGATTCTGTGTATTATATATCTACCTACATAGAATCGCCGTGTTTGACCTCCCATAAATCCACAGAACTGACAGAACAAACTTGAATATTTTTTCTTTAGCGATTCAGTAGCGATACGATCGCAAAAATAATGCGATATAGTAGATACCCTGTAGCTGGTCTGGTTTGCATACCTACTAGGCTACTATCGCAAAGCAGCATCGATAAAGACGAGATGCAGCATCGATAGCACCCCGCACTTCCCACTGTTCTGCCCGAACACTCGCGCGTCAGTGCAGAAGCAATGCTAAGTCAATGCTATGCGATTGTATCGCTTCTGAATTGCTTCTGCCACGCGTTGCAAATGGTACAAACAGCCAAAAGTAGCCCCATGGCTACTTTTGGCCGCCCAATCCCAATAACAGTTCGTTAACGCGCCACTACTGAATCGCTGCAAAAAGTGGGCGTCCTCCCTAATGTCTTCTCCGTCTCGGCTTTGTCACCCTGCTGGAGTGCTATATTTTGCTGTCAAGAATCAAGACGTCGCTGTCGACCGACTGTATGAATCTATTTAAGCTGTGGTATTAGTTTACATAAATCCAGTAGTTATTTGACTATTCCTGAATTTTACATATTGTACACATTTTACCTCTTGCATACTTATATATTTGTCTTATAACTACTTCCAAATTGGTAACTAATTAACAAATGTCTAATGTGAATTTATTTACCTACCTAGACATTATGATAAAATATTTACTTATTTCATCGTTAAATCTATTTTGTTGTCCAACGCGAATAGTAATAACTATCCACATTATCATAGCTACTTAATACAAAAAATTATAATATCATAATGGATTAGTTATAGGATTATTGCATTACGCAAAGCTAAATTTTTGGTCAGGCTATGCACATTATACCAATAGATTAAGGCACATTGCAGTCAGTGGCATGCACACCATTGAGGTATAACTCTTTCGACTAGGTAAGCTCTGCTTACTCTAGTCAAAAGAGTTCAATGCTTATCATGCCTTGCTTGAAAAAAGGTATCTACCTAACCAATGCCTACCCCCGGCTTTACAGTAATTGACTAATTGCAGTAGCCGGTAGAGATGGAGCAATTTGTGATGTAGGCATATTTGCTACAGGCACAGTCTACACAGTCATTTTATGCGTGCAGAATCGCAACTGTTCACCAATGTGCCTTGAGCTAGTCAGTCTTTGTACACTTTATACATGTGTTTTGTCTGATATAAGTAGGCAACAGTTAGAAAATTGAAAGTTTATTAAAAATACCTAATTCCAAATAATGGCCTTTCACAAGATAATTAACCAACATTTGGTAGGAAAAAGGTACATTCAGGTTGCTTTACTTGTATACCTGTGTAGGTGCCCATCCGTATACTTCTTCCACGCATCTAATTTTTAAACAGCCTTAGAAACTAATATATTTCTTAGTTTGGAACACAAAAGTGTCTTTTCACTTTATAAAAATTTAAAAATCAACAGTGTAAACACACCTTTAGTCTTTAACTATGTCAGTTTTTGATTAAACGTCATAATTTGAACAATATTTTGTTTATAGTAATTAACTGCTAGTCAGGTTTAGCTTCGGGCTGTCTTTCGCCAAAGCAATGTTTGTATGATGGGTCTTTGTATGAGTTTTCATGTAAGACACTATGTGAACTGGTGCGACACTTTGTTAGGCACAGTTCATAATCGTCGGCTATGGAGTGAAATAGCACGTTTTCCTCTGCAGAAAGCTTTGACAGCACAACTTCTAGCATACTTCTCTGAAAAAGAAAAACAAAAAAAATTGTAGAAAGCAATGAGTTACTAGTAGTAAGTAAATTACTAGTCTATTAATAACTAGTCAAATCAACAACTTATTGTCAAATGTCAAAATTCCCGTTAACATGGTTTTCGATCAGCCATTCGCACCACGTATAATTGAACGGCCGTTTAATCCTCAACGGCGGTGGACAATAGTGTGAAGAGGTAATTTGCATGGTTGTACACCAAGTACTTACGCATATTCGGCACATTTGCATGCCCAAAATGAGACGAGACAGGCACACAAGTCTGAGGACACGGCAGGCCTCGGCGCCGTGCTGATGTAATTGTAATACTTACTTGTGAATGAAGTCATAAAACTTGGACGCACTATTGAATACAATCAATAGTTTAAAATGGTTATCAGACCTAAAACTATAGATATTTTCCTATAATACCGTTAAAGAAACTTATAATTGATTGCTTAAACTGAACATGAAAGTTTGAAGTAGGTGCCGAACCCCCAACTACTCAAATAGAGGCCGAACTTCTTTGATTGAAGAACAGAAATTTCAAGAGTGTGTAGTATGTTCTCCTAACCATTGAACAAATTCTGATAAAACTATCACAGTAACAACTATTTGTATGAGTAAATATTTTACTTTCACCACAAATGGATAAAAAACATGTGTATATTAATAGTTCATGTGTCTCATCTAATATTATAAATGCGAAAGTGTATGATACATTGGTGAGACCTTAAATTACTCTGCAACAGCCCAACGGTTTGACTTTAACACTTGATTTTTGCCTGGGTATACTTAGTTGATTACCAGGAAAGTGTCATACAAATTTTTATCCGGGAAAATAAAACAGCTCCCTTACAATTTTTAAAACTTAAATCCATGTGGACAAAACTCAGGGCATCATCTAGATACATACCTTGCTAGGGTCAAGACAGCAAGAAACACAGTACTCATAGATAACACAGCAGTTGTTTTCATGGCAGGATATGCAACTATATCTCTGAGTATGATCTGCATCTATGAGACAACACCCATTCTTTGCCATGTCCATTCTATGGCATACGTAACCTAGAGGATAAGAGTATTTCAGGTTTTATTTCAACAAAATGCTTGCTTGCTTGAAAAACAAATTACAAAAGTTTATTTCTTAAGGGAAGTGTGGCCTAGTTGTAACAATACAGTAAAAGCTCTTTATTCGCTCTTCCTTCTTTCGAGTTTTCACTATTCGCGGATTAAAAATGCGACCCAATTCCTATATTTGCAGCTAAAGATTTCTTTATTTGGGGAATTAATCGGAACATCGGTACATATTAATAATAAGGTATCCAACCCAATATCCTTTGTAAATGCGTTGTCAAATGGACTATGTAAACAAACAGAATGAAAGCAACCTATATTACTCAATGCATAAAGTATATTTTCAAATGCTGCCATATAATAGATGTTACATCTTTTGGTAAGAGCCGCTTTGCATGTTTTAATGTTTCATAGGTTTGAAAGAGCTTTTAAAAACTACCAAGCAAGAAAAAATTACAAATTCTTTAAACCATTGCCTGCGCCTGAAGATAATAATTAATCAATATGGTCAGAAACTTCATTTAGATAGATTATAGATTTTTTTTATAAATTTGTTTGTTTTTTGTCATCTAGGAACATATCCCCTATAATCCCATACAAATTACCATTCCATATTCACGGTTTCTGTATTCGCGGCATATTTACTGAACGTATACCCCGCGAATAAAGAGCTTTTACTGTTATTCATATCAGATGATTGCAGTTCCTACAAAGCAACATCGAGCCCAGTCAATTTGCTAATTTTTGCTGTCATTTCCTCCATGCCTTGTATAGCATGTTAAGCCATTGGTCCAGGTGATTATCACTATTATCAAAATATAATAATTATTGTGAGAAACTTCTATCTCAAAACTACTTTTTACTGTTTACTTACATAATATTTGACTGTAATACAATACACATTTTTTGACAACATACTTTTAATAGATTTTACAAAATGTTTATGTACTTATATGTTATGTTTTATATATATGTTCATGTAGGTACTTGTACGTTCTCTGTATCTTTTCTGTAAACAAATGTAAATTTACCTCTATCATCAACAAGTAACGATTTTCCCTGGACAGAGTTTCTGCAGATAGTGTCACTTGTCTCATTATGTTCTTGTAGTGTTCTCCACACAAATGGTTTCCTTTCAATAGACACATCTTGGGAAACCATGTTTCTGCTATGCCCCTGTAAACATTTAAATCATTTTAGAACGAGGAAAATGATATACTTAACAAGAACTAGATGAGGCCTGTGTTTAGTTCATGTGGATTTAGGTTATTAAAATCTTGTGGGATTTTCTCAGGCAGGCATCCTGTCCTATCTTGTAGGTAAATTATTTTGTAGTAAAAAATGTCTCACCTCTCTCAATAAACTGACTATACAGTAGGTCAGTGAGGATGCAAATATGATGCCCAATACTAATCTTCTTCGGATAAACCGCAATAGAGCGGCATACCACATCTTATGGTACAGGAGTTGAACACTTTTTCCGCGTCACAATAACAATAATTATTCAAAGAATTAATTAATGGAATACATGACAACATGTTTCATGTTGTTCATTCCTCACTTAAGTGGGTTAGTAAACTAAACTTTTTCCATGACTTTCTGTAATGTTCTAGGAGGTATCTAATTAACAAATTGCAGTAGGATAAGACGTTATTTATGAAGGTAAAAGGTTCAAGGTACTATTTAATAATAATTCTAGGATCTCAGCCTACAACAAAAACACATTACACGAACAGTTTGAATCCACTTGAGTTGAAACTGGTTCACGCAAAACAGAATCGTAATTCCGTGGGCAATATCACTACTCACTACGATCGTGTCATATAGAAATATATTTTGTTTAAAAAACAATACATAATAAAAGTTTTTATTTAGATTTTTTACGAAAATTGAAAACAGAGGGCTAGACTAGAGTAATTTTTAAAAATTTAACTGGCTTGGCTTTACGGCTCTGGGTTCCAGCCCGTAGAATTACTAAAATTCTACATCAATGTTATGCATAGATAAATTTTATGTATGTTATGATCGCATTTTTTTTCTAGTCATAGGGTAACCTTTTATTTATAATAGCTTTGATTAAGTATAATCAAAGGTTTTCAAGACGTTTTCAAAGTTTTCATCACTAACCAATGATATTACGGTACTAAATATTAAGAAGTCTATGCCACAAACCATATACATATAATATAATAGTCCCACCTTTCATTATGTATAAGAGTCAAACAAAGTACAAACTGACGAAAAAAACTAAACACAATATTTTTTGACCAGTACAGTGAGTTTGACGTACTAAGTTTTCAGCACTCTGAGTTTCTTCACTTTCAAAGTCACTTTCTCTGTCTACGTATATTTTTCAGCCCAGATTTTTTTTTTTTTTTTTTATCCACTACAAGTTAGCCCTTGACTGCGATCTCACCTGATGGTAAGTGATAATGTAGTCGATGGTAGCGGGCTAACCTGTTAGGGGCATGGCAGTTATATTAAACCCATACCCCTATTCGGTTTCTACACGGCATCGTACCGGAACGCTCAATCGCTTGGCGGCACGTCTTTGCCGGTAGGGTGGTAACTAGCCACGGCCGAAGCCTCCCACCAGGCAAATTTGATTTTCCTATATATGAAATCAAAGGATGTGGTCACACAGCTGTCAGCTGTGTCACACACTCACCACCATAGATAATACACTTTAAACTAGAGAGTCACCACAGTCATATTATGCAACTCAGATTGAGTTGCATAATATGACTGTGGTGACTCTCTACCTGACATATCATATCCTCATAATATTAATTTACATCAGGTACCTCTCGGTACCAGGGCCCGTATTCTCTAACTCAGTGACTATCAAAAATGAAAGCCACTGACATATATGTAATATCCATTGAAGGTTTACTATGAAATGTTACTTTTTATTTCATAGTAAACCTTCAATGGATATTACATATATGTCAGTGGCTTTCGTTTTTGATAGTCACTGAGTTAGAGAATACGGGCCCTGATGTAAATTAATATTATGAGGATATGATATATATAACTTTGAGAATAGGTAGGTATAGGTATTGAACAATTATGATTTTAAGCTTATTTAGTGGTTTAATGACATATTTTAATGTATATATAACGGGTACATACCACGATTAATTTTTGTTTTTATTTGTCGATATTTCAACCCAATTGCACGGGTCGTGGTCACGACGGGACTGCGGTGCTGCGAGAGATGAAGTTCGAGCTGTCAAGGGCAGTAGCGAACTACCCTTTTTCTTGTTCTTTTCGCTGGAACTTCACGAGTTGTCCGGCAAAAAACACTCACAACGTCACTATTAATTTTCGATGTCGTACGATGCTGTCCTGGTTTGCATAATTCTACCACTGGATTCCGAAGGATCGTCTGCCATACCAGTGTCCGGGTGTGTATAAGATCGACTGCAGCTGTGGGAGCTCTTATATTGGACAAACGAAGAGACCCATAGCAACTCGGGTATCAGAACACATTAAAGCGGTGCGAAACAACGATCCTCAAAAGTCTGCGATCGCGGAGCATATGACATACCCTACAGCCAGGCACAAAACATTGGATTGAACTCCACAGTCCTCGAGTTCTCTCCACAGACCGCCACTATGTGCCTAGACTAGTGCGCGAAGCGATTGAAATTCGCAAACACCAGAATTTCAATCGTGAAGAGGGTTTTAAACTAGCAAGTATGTGGAATCCAGTGGTAGAATTATGCAAACCAGGACAGCATCGTACGACATCGAAAATTAATAGTGACGTTGTAAGTGTTTTTTGCCGGACAACTCGTGAAGTTCCAGCGAAAAGAACAAGAAAGAGGGTAGTTCGCTACTGCCCTTGACAGCTCGAACTTCATCTCTCGCAGCACCGCAGTCCCGTCGTGACCACGACCCGTGCAATTGGGTTGAAATATCGACAAATAAAAACAAAAATTAATCGTGGTATGTACCCGTTATATACATTAAAATATTGAACAATTATATTGCCGTTGCGCTGCTTCTCGAATATAATTAAACCATAACACCCATCGATATATATGTAGGTACTAGATGGGCCCTTTCATAGAAAAAGGTCGGGCGACCGACTTTGAGAGTGCGTTCCTAAGCTGTCTTTGTCCCCATCGTAGCGCTGTCACGGTCGCTCGTTGTGTAGATAATTTGTTATTCATATGTTAACATATCTAAAGTCTTATTAGTTTGGCACTGTACAATTTTTAATTTATGGTAAGTGTTTTTCACAATTGTAAATTTCCAAAAAAACGTTATTTAATCTTCCTATTTAATTTTTTTATCCATTAGGTACGCAATCATTTAATTTCCGCGACAAACTGTAACATATTTTTTTTTTTACTAAATGGCCTTACGGCTTCTATGGTTATGGCCTATATTATCTATGACCGAGTCATACGTTTTCAAGCTTTCATTCAAGATGTTGCAAGCAAGTTCCCGCTTTTCAGACTAGATGGCGTTGATGGCGTTGCTAAAAATACGCCCACATTCTTTGTTTGACAGGGCCCGTCTATGTAAATTGAGGTCGTTGATAACACCCGATAGGGACAACTGCAGCTTGAACATAAAATATCTACGAAAAAACAGTCGAATTCTTACTCTCGTATTTTTCCATCGATATATATGTAGGTACTAGATGGGCCCTTTCATAGAAAAATGGTGAGCGCCCGACTATGAGAGCGCGTTCCGAACCTGTCATAAGCCTGTCTTTTTCCCCGTCGTAGCGCTGTCACGGTCGCTCATCGTGTATATAACTTGTTATTATTAAGACTAAGTTATCATCTAAAGTCTAATTAGTTTGGCACTGTATAATTTTTATTTTAAGATAAGTGTTTCTATCCACAATTATACATTTCCAAAAAAACGTTATATATACTTCCTATTTAATATTTTTATTCATTACGCAATCATTTAATTTTCGCGGCAAACTGTATGATATTTTTTTTTACTTACTGGTCTGTTAGTAAAAACTTTGGGCTTTGGGTTCCAGCCGTAGAATAGTCAGCCCAGTACGATAAAAAAAATGCAACCAAGCTAAGTTGAAGCATAGACGGGCAGAACGGACAATAGGCATTAATATTAAAAATTAAACTCACGTCAATAATAATAATTGGTCTTTTTTATAGTAGTACTAATAATTATTTTTGAATTCTTTCATTTGCAATAAGGTTTGGCGAGGATTATTTTAAACTATTCCAAATTTCAAGTTTTTAGCATTAGTAGTTACTGAATTATGCAAAGTGTGACGGACGGACATGTCGCGCCTCAAGGGTTGTTTTCTTATCATTTTGGTACGCAACCCTAAAAATGACTATTTCTGTAAATTTTTCGACATAACTTCAGTATCAATAACTAACAAATAATAAAATTTAAAAAACCCACGACGTACTGCAACGCCCCATCCATTGTGTGGACTTTGACCTTAAAATATATCTAAGAACCTTCTCACAAGCTATATATATATATCTAATGCAAAAAACCGCATAATAATAGGGAATATGCATGATTTATTTTTATTTCTTAAATCAATCATTTACATCTTTAGAACATAGTAAAAAATATAAATAGGTTTGAAAATAGTCAAATAATTACGTTAATTGGTGTTTCAAAGTTAAGTATAAATTTGAGCCATTCAAACGCCACCATTAATCGCGCGCTTTTGATTATGTCCCGTCGCGCACGTCATTGGTTATGTCCCGTGTTTGTAATAGCTTTAGCTTTAGCTTTAGTTTGTAATAGTGAGCTTCAATATTATAATATTATGTGTAAATTATAATCCCACTTTACATGTTTAATAAGTCCACTATTCACATCATATCCCGAGAATATTGTTTATCTAAATATATAAAAGAAAAAGGTGACTGACTGACTGATCTATCAACGCACAGCTCAAACTACTGGACAGATCGGGCTGAAATTTGGCATGCAGATAGCTATTATGACATAGGCATCAGCTAAGAAAGGATTTTTGAAAATTCCACCCCCGAGGGGGTGAAATAGGGGTTTAAAATTTGTGTAGTCCACGCGGAAGAAGTCGCGAGCATAAGCTAGTCTGGTATAAACTATAATCCAAACCCAAGTTATGAAGGGTTCAAAAAAACGAAGAAGCGCTCCGAAAAAGGTACCTAGGTTGTGCCCTTTCGCTTCGCTTAGCTCGTCTCGGCGGGGACACTCCCGTAAATTAGGAGTTTAGGAACAATTTTAATGACAAATGGTTATGTATAGGTTATGTTTAGTTGTAAGTATTTTTAAATATTTATGCATTAAAATCTATGTTATGGATTAAAATATACCATGTAACATAATAATTACCTTGCAGCTTTCACTCCTTTGATCTCTGCGCTCGTAAATCGAGATTTGATGCAAAATATGCTGACATCATAAATGGATCTATTTTCGGAAGATTATCCGATTGTGCTTTGACAAAACCAGTTTCTGTCATCGTCCTAGATTGACTACAAATATATATAAACAAGTAATCACACAGGAATACAGTTTTAAACATTTTTTTCTCACAAACACCACCAACACAGTATGAATATCGACGCCGATAAATCCACTGACGTGACCATTTACGTCACATTTCGTTTCGACCAATGGTGACGCGTTTTGCAAGTTTGAATTTGCCTCCCTTATTTTTCACTTTCTATTTAATATTTTCTGGGTTTAAATAATAACTAAATAAAAAAATACCTTTTAAGTATAATGTAAAGACAATAAAGAATCTAGAAAAAAATATTTGAGGCAAATTTAAATTTTATGCATATTCCCTATTGGTCCAATGGTTTTCCAGGAAACTGGTAACAAAAAAGTGGTAAAAATAACAACATACTAACATTTATCGTTTACCTCAGAGAGTACACTGATGTAGGTATTATTTTCAACAAGCGCATCTGTACTAATCTATGACCGAGTCATACGTTTTCAAGATGGCGCATGTGTTGCAAGCAAGTTCCCGCTTTTCAGACTAGATGGCGCTGTAAACATAAGTCCACATTCTTTGTTCGACAGGGCCCGTCTATGTAAATTGAGGTCGTTGTATTTTTCTGTTTCCTCCTCCAAAACTGAATCGATTTTAATAATTTAAGAAGGACTCAGGCTATGACGGTATGTTTTTATTTTTTTGATTATATTCGTTAAATTTATTTGCGGGATGTCTGACAAAGGCGCAAAAACTGGGCCATTTTTAGGGTTCCGTACCTCAAAAGGAAAAAAACGAAACCCATAAAGGATCACTTTGTTGTCCGTCCGTCTGTGTCAAGACCCTTTTTCTCAGGAACGCATGGAGGTATCAAGCTGATATTCATATCAAATACTCAGGTCTAGTCCCTTGGAGTTGTTGAAAAATCTAAATTCTAAGCCAACGCAACCAAAAGATATAGCCGTTTATGCTGCAAATTTTCGACACTCGCAAGGGAATCAAAATCTACTAATCTACTTTTCATGAACTAAGAATCTTGAAATTTGGTACGAAGTAACGTCTTATAGCACAGATAAAGGAAAAATTGCGAAAAGTATAAATTTTTAGTAACATCATATTATAATAAAAATATTTTTATGCAAATTTTCGACACTCGCAAGGGAATCAAAACCTACAGGGTACCTACTTCTCATGAACTCAGAATCTTGAAATTTGGTACGAAGCAACGTCTTATAGCACAGATAAAGGAAAATTGTGAAAAGTATAAATTTTTAGTTACATCATTAAAATAAAAATATTTTTATGCAAATTTTCGACACTCGCAAGGGAATCAAAACCTACAGGGTACCTACTTCTCGTGAACTTAGCATCTTGAAATTTGGTACGAAGCAACGTCTTATAGCACAGATAAAGGAAAAATTGTGAAAAGCATACATTTTTAGTAACATCATATAATAAAAATATTTTTCTTAACTAATGTTATGGATTTCATTTGGCAATAAAAATACCATAACTTTTACTTATTCACCTACAGGCATACAGGTTTGTACGGAACCCTCGGTGCACGAGTCCGACTCGCACTTGGCCGTTTTTTTTGCAATTTGTTAGGCGGAGGTTAGACGCTCATTCTGGCGTCAGTTCAGTCTGTGACCTTGATCACCATGAGACTGATACCAGATAGATAGACTGACGAAGCACATTACACGCTCATTCAGACTGACCATCAGTCCAGCCGAAAACTTCTACGCGTTAACACTCATAACGCCTTAGGTATGGATTTTAGCGTATATATATGCTCGTATCTGAATAAAAAATGCAGGTGTTCAAATGTCCAGCTCTTCGGAATATAAACTTCTTCTGCTCCAACTCCTGACCTTTTAGAACTTACAATTTTTTTAAATTCACGGTGATAATTAGATCTTAGCGTATTTATTTTCTTTTTTATGTCTTCTATGGTAGCCTGTGGTTTTATTTTCTTGTAGGCATATCAGGTACCAAAAGTTTTTCTAATGCCTCATTTCTCTTATATTTATTTAAACATACTGGGGATTTTTTTTGTCCCATAGAATTGGTAAGGTTTCTAACGTAATGATGAATTCTTTCTCCGGGGCTAATGGTTGAGAAAGGGGCGATGGGGGGCTCGGCGCAGGCGGCGACACTTCTGCGGCGTACGACTCCATCGCTGTCTAAGCGGAGACTGACATCAGACTGATAGCTAATAAACACACGTTCAGTCTGGCGTCAGTCGGACCTGACTGACAAAAATTATTAAAATATTTAAATAATCATCATTCCGGACCATCGGACCATCAGTCTACGCGTATACAATCAGTTTCCCGTCATTCTGACATCAATCATGGACTGAACTGACGCCAGAATGAGCGTCTAACCTCCGAATTAAGGTTCCATGTTTTTAAAATTATTAATTTATCAAAAAAAGGAAAACATAGGGACATGGCACGGATACAATATGTGGATTTTATGGTGCAAGAATATTTTCTCTAGTGTAATTATCCACGGAGGAAACAGTTTTTGTATGAAGAAACCGCCGGGAGAATTCCTCTTAACATTTATCGTGTACCTCAGAGAGTATACACTGATGTTAAGTTTTTTATTTCAACAAGCGTTTGGTTGACGTATCTGTTTTCCGTACTAATCTATGACCGTATCATAATTCACACCTGTCCTTTAAGACATGTCACATTAGTTATCGCATTGTGTTGCAAGTAAGTTCCCGCTTTTCAGACTAGATGGCGTCACTAAATTAAGTCCACATTCTTTGCTTGACCCGTGATTTTGAATGGGTCTTTTGTGTGTAGGTGCGAATGAGACTCAAAGTCAAGCCCAAGGATATTCTCTCAACTACGTCCCAAAACATACTGATTTGGCCAAATTGGAACAAATTTTTATAGCCTATTTTCATAAACTGGCGACGCTGTCAGCCTGTCACCCGGGTCAGATAAGTTTGACGAACTGGTAAAAATATAGACGTCCGGTACTTGCGTACGGGGGTGGGAAGGGGAGGGGGGGGGGAGGGGAGGGGTAGAGGGGGTAGCCTACCCATTTCCCCCCCGCGGAAATGTATAGTTTTCCAGTAATGTTTTTTTTTGTGAAATCATAACCTCAAATTTTTTGGAAGGATTTTTGTATAAGGAGATCCTCCACCATATGGCGGAGGCCCGGTCGACGGAGCCCCGCTTCGCTGGGCTCCTTATTCTGGGACGTAAACAAAGGAAATAACCACAGAAGAGGATGGCGGGGTCTGAAAGACCCCGCCATCCTCTTCTGTGGAACCCCCTACCTGGGAAAACCCCTTAAGTAATAGTGCCAAGGTGTTGGCGACTAGATTAAAATTATTTCTCGAATGCGTTGAACGTTCTAGATGAAGACCAAATGTGCAAGCAAAAGAATTCATTCAGGGAATTTCAAGTGGCGGACGTCGCACCGGGTTGGATTTTTTACAAGTAGCCATAGGCGCCCGGCGGCAAAAAACAATTACAAAAGGGATATGGTCTTTGTTCAACAGCTTTCGAGAGTTAAGATCTTACTAGAAATATGTTTTTATGTGTTGACTTTAGAAATAGGTAAAATTTATTGTTTTTTTTGTCAACTTTGTTTTTTAATGAGTTACTAGAAATTTACGAAATAAAGGGTCTCGAAGTGGTTGCACTCACTACCGTTCGGGAATATTCCGTTCCAGTCCAAGTAAGGAAAGCTTTTCAGCGTCTCTATGAAAGGCCAGATTTACTTTTGATGAAAGAACAAGTCAGAAATAAGGCACTCCTTCAGATTGCAGCAACGGCTCAAGACAATTGTACCTTTGCGAGTGGGATATACAACTGGATCTCAACCAGACAAGATCTTCAGAAATCTCAGTACTTGTGCTATACAGTAACAATGAGATAATTTTTTGAGATGTTACCAGCGTACCTGAAGTTCCGTTGGCATGACTACGCTGATGCAAGGGAAAATGAAGAATCAGCTGATCTTATCTTGATGACGCCATTCCTCAAGAAGCAACTAGACAAGAGTGGAGCTTACGCACTGACAGACAAGCAGGAATGGTCGTGTGGACGTAAATCAACTCACACAGCAAAATATGAGGAAGATGAAGGAGGAGGAGTGCTGAGACGACCCCTTTTCAGTCGTGCTGATAGCATCGCCATGTCAGAAGATTGGTGCTGCGCACACGGGGGAGAATGTTGGCGACTAGATTAAAATTATTTCTCGAATGCGTTGAACGTTCTAGATGAAGACCAAATGTGCAAGCAAAAGAATTCATTCAGGGAATTTCAAGTGGCGGACGTCGCACCGGGTTGGATTTTTTACAAGTAGCCATAGGCGCCCGGCGGCAAAAAACAATTACAAAAGGGATATGGTCTTTGTTCAACAGCTTTCGAGAGTTAAGATCTTACTAGAAATATGTTTTTATGTGTTGACTTTAGAAATAGGTAAAATTTATTGTTTTTTTTGTCAACTTTGTTTTTTAATGAGTTACTAGAAATTTACGAAATAAAGGGTCTCGAAGTGGTTGCACTCATTAGCGTTCGGGAATATTCCGTTGACGTAATGATTTGGTATAAATATTCCCGATAGACCGAACGCCAGTCAGTCAACCCTCAGCACTAGTACGGAAAATAACTCTTTTATTTCTCAGTACCTAGTCTAGTACCTCAAGTCTTCACACTACTATCTACTCTACTGTCACAGTAGAGGTGCACGACCGGGGTGCACAGGACGGGACGCCTACCAGCGCAACATCGACGAGTACCGGCGGACGGGTACCGATTTTCGCCCGCCCGCTCACTCCGTGGCCCGAGCGTTTCCGTCACCTTTTTTGTGGGACAAGTTCCCTGGCGTCGTCGAGGGTCTACGCGACCGACGCACCTCAACACAAGGTTAAACGTAAAAGCAATCAAAAGAGTCCAAAAACAAAGCAAAAGTCGTCGAGAAAAGAGGAAAAACACGCACTAAACATAAACACAACAGAGAACATTCGCGTGACCACTAGAGATTATAGAGAGACGGCAGGGCGACCGCGTAACTTTTGCGTCAATCATTGATACATCGCAATCACCTCTGATTGGTTAACACTCTTCCACTATTGGAGGAAAACCATTGACGCAACAAGAATACCATAAATTCAGCCAATCGGAGGTGATTGCGATGTATCAATGATTGATGCAGAAGTTACGCGGTCGCCCTGCGGATTAAGGATTGACATTTGACATTGACGGACGACGGATGTCCACAAAATGGCCGTCAACAACGTTCCGTTTCACACTTTTTAGTCATTTTTGACATCTAACCATATAGATACTATGGCCAATTGACATACTTCCGTTCCTTTTTATGCAATTTTTAGTAAAATTTATTTTTATCGTAATTAATTCAAAACTTATTTGCGGCATCCAAAAATAGTTTAAAACGTTCAAGTTTAACCCTGGCAAGGCTCCTAAACTGAAAACATCATTAAAATCAAGTACCGGACGTCTATAGCCAACCCGACGGACTTATTTAGCCTGTATGTTCCATGTTCAGCCAGTCACTCAAGACTATTGAGGGTACCTAGAGTAAGGAGTGTTATCTCTTAAGGGAGAAAAGTTGAAAAATTAGTGTCCAGTGGTTGCTGAAAATAACAGTTCAAAAACCTTCCACAGTGGCGCTAGTGTAGCAAAGGGTATGGTATGAATTCGACTAAAATAGTTCATTGTTGAAAATTTCAACAACTTACTTATGTTACGTTGCACAAAATAATGATGAATGTTTTTTATCCTTGTTTATTTCTCAAACCTACTCTAATAATATTTGGCGCTTCATTTAAATTTACCTTAATGCTAATGTGGCGCCCTCAATGTGGTACATTTCGACGGACACTTTTTATATACAGAGATAACACTCATCTCTCCTTATCTTCTACACTCCATACTCAAGACAATGCCTTTTATTGGCGTATCATAAAAAAAATTGGAGTCACCTTGTGTACTGTGGGTACCTACCACGAACGGCGAAAGGGAGGCACCGATGCGATGCGCTGAGAGTGGCCACTCAGGGGTTTTAGTAGAAACCTACCTATTAATCCTACTTAACCCAAATTCAAAAGTTTGGTAGGTATCATATTATGAAGAATTCCTAAGGTAAAAAAGGTACCTCAAACGGGTTAGTAAATTTAGTGGATATTATTTAAAAAATAACTTTTATAGTAACTTTTATCCCCTATTTAACCCCCCCATATGGCTTGAATTTCCAAAAATCATCTATTAGCGAGTGCCTACGCCTTAAAAGGCGTCCTTTCTTTCCTTCCTTCGGTACAGTACCTAGGTACCTACTTTCAAAATTTCAATTGGTCAGGGCAAACGTTTTTTACATTAAAAGATAAACACAAAATCATAATTTAAAAATATAATTTCTTAAAATTACAATACATAAATTTAATAATAATGTCCTCCCGATCGAATTTCGGCCACGGCGGTCTATCTCCAGAGAGATTAGCCATCTACGCGGCAGATATTATAGTGCACTATAAGTGTGTGCGCAAACACAGGTGCACTCTCTTTTCCTTTGCTCTCATAGTCCGATGGGACGGAAAATCCGACACGACCGGAGAGAGATCAGGCGCAGGACCGACGGCTTTACGCGCTCTCTGAGGCACGGGGGTGAAACACCGCCAACTTCCTAACTCCGGGTTAGTACTGAGAATTTCTTGTTAGAAAAATCCAATCCTTAATTATGGGCCGACCCGGGACTCGAACCCGGGACCCGGACAGCGGCAGTCGGACATGCTAACAATAAGACCAACGAGGCAGTCATAAGAAGTCAGTAATTTCTTAATATTATAATAATTCTTATTACAAAAACTTTGGTTTTTATTAAATTTTTAACGGACTACAAAATAGAGGACATTCTCTCTGGTTCTCTGGTTAGCTCGGCGTGTACCTATTTTGTTTAAAATAAATTCTTCTCAAACATTTTCACCCCGTTTTACATTTATGCATGTGAAGTGGCCAGTCTAGCGTCTGTAAAATAAAAAAAAATATTTTTCATCCCACCATCTCGGAAAGAGTATTTTTAATCTTCGATATCTGAATGCAAAAGCCGTTACTATCCTCTTGAGGATAAAGTAAATTGAATTTAGAAAATCGTGTGCACGTTAGTAAATATCACTCGTCTATGAAGTTTGTGAATTCAAAACATCATTAAAACCTATTTACTTCTACCTTTTTTAATTTGTTAAAAACTCACACTCGTAACCTTCTTGGTGTACTTTTTTAATTTGCTTTGCGCGCACCATTTTCTTTCACGTCATGTCATTTCCTCGCTAAGGTGGGATGAAAAGTTACGTGTTGCACTCGAGTGAAAAGACTACTTGTAGAACTTGTAGAAGTACTTGTATAACAAATAACTATTGTTTTGTACTAAGTTAATTTAAAAACAACAGAGATTCTAAATTTCAATAACTATTTAAGCTCAGCTACTATACCTAATATTTACAAAAAATTATTATAACTTAGTAGATCAATGCTTCTTTTGTAATAACGATAAGCTCGCATTACGATATAGGTACAATCAAAGTTTTTTTATTCGAATTGTTAGTTATTGTTGTTAGTTATTCGAAATGATGGTATTTAAGTAGTGGCAGTCTTGGAAGCGGAAAGGACATCATAGCTACAATGGAAAATAAACAGAATGGGACAAACATTTATCGTTCATCAAATTAATTATTTATCCCATCCTGTTTACATTAATTTCATAACTAATTTAGATTGAAGACTCAAAAGCTCATATTGATATTTTAACAATGTAAAGTAAAGTTTTGAAATATAAAGCTCCCAAAAGTCCCTTCTATTAACTCTACACACATTTTTATAAAATTACCTGACACTTAGTTGAACAATAATATACGTTGTAACATGCAATGCACTTATTTCTTGTGGTGGTACCGCAAATTTTACAGGTACCACTAGCAATAAAAACTGCTTCGGGATTCATTGAAGTTACATGAGCTATTTCTGGAGTAAACTCTTGATTGTCCGTACATTGCGGGTAGACCTGAAAATAATTCAGATTTCGTTAAAAAATTTATTCTTAATAAATGTGGACAGTAGTAATTGTACCTACTTATATTAGATATGTATTATTTGTAAACTGTATTCTTGACTGAATCTAAGGCTGGTCTATATTACCTAATTCCAGTACTGATTTAAAATTATCTTTTTCTAAAGTACTGAGGCGGGATGATTCACATACCTCTTATATACCAAATAAGAAGAATAGTTTTGATTAAACTTTGATTATATCATTATTCAAAGATATTGAAACCTAAGAGTGAAATAGTACTACTCAGATTCAGTCGAGTTGCATGGGGGAGACCTGTGATTTTGTGACCATTTCATTTTCATTTCACTTCAGAATCTTTGTCTCGTTGTAAATGGAACACAACCACCCAAGGTAGTACTTACTTAATTAACTTGTAAACAGCATTATGTAAACAATGAGGGGAATGCAATAATGAGGGATGCAAACAACAAGCCCTTTAAACACTTGCACCCCGCCCAACCTGCACTATACTTAAGTAATATTATTAGAAGTTGACACATTTCCTGTAAATCTCTTTGTTCGTCATGATTACTTATCTTTGTGCAATATTGTTAATTTAAATAAAATATAATAGTCTTATCATACGGGATGTCGCTGCATTAATCGGTACTGATATCATACCCCGCCCACGCGGGTCATCCGCACCGGTAGAACTTCATGAGCACAAGGCTCTGAACGAACGGTGACGTTATCGCTAGGCGCCTGCGGTCCGCGGCAGTGATGTCAGAACCGGCATAGATCTGAAGCTTTGACGTCAACGCTACTCGCCGCTAGGTGGCGCCACTGCAAAAAGTGGTCCATAACCGGCAATAATTAACTACTGTCGTATGCGGACCTGGGAACATACCGCTTATTCCAAGAATACCCCTATGATTAATGGAATGGGGTCACGACCCTCAGCAATGAGGCATACGACGCAGAGAGAGATGGATTACTCTGACGAAGTTGTATTTGATACATTACAAAGATAGGCCTAATCTTATACTACAAATTAATTATTTTGAATTTGAATTACCGTATCATTGGTTAGCAATGCACTCAAAACTGGACTCCCAAAACCACTGTCTCTTGACTCTGATCTTGATATTAATGATGGATGATATTCATTATTTTCGAATTCTTTATGTGTTTGCCTTTCACCGGGACAAAATAGGTTAGGATTATTAATCATTGGTTGCACTATTGTTTTGACACTTTCTGCATTTGATGTAATTTGAAGTTGATTTGGACTGTAGCAACTGTGATTATTTTCTTGGATCGAATTCTGCGTAGATACAAACTGCGGTGGGACCCATGTACTGCTTGTAGACACCGAAGTAGGACTTTCAATGTCTTTTGTCTTTTGTCTTTTACTTGTTCGATTATGCGATGATTTACGAACTTTGTCATTTGATTCAATATCATTTAGTGCTTTAGCAATTGCCGTATCGATACTTATGCTGATTTCGCTACCAGGCGGACCAGTTGAAAATAGACATATACTGTTGTCATTTTCGGCAAGAGTTTTCTCATTCGCATTAGATTTGGTAATGCTGTTTGATGCTGATGACGCGGATGGTTCTGGAACTTTTTCTCTTGGAACTGGGTGTCTAGTACCATTATATTTGGCGGGACTACATGATTTATGAGGTTCAGGCAGAATGGATGGCACGAGTGAATTTGCTGATGGTGGTGGTACTGGTAGATCCAATGGTACGAGTGAAACTGATGCCAGTCTACTCTTTTGCTGTCGAATGTTCACTGAGGAAGAAATATTTGATGCTGGTGGTTGAGGTGGTGGGACTGATATTGGTGGTGGGAATGATATTGGTGGTGGCACTGATGTTGGTGGTGGAACTGATATTGGTGGTGCTCTCCTCATTGGATGATGGGTGTTACTATTACAGACACTATAAAATGGTGGTTGTGCGGGTAGGTTGAATGATAATTGCGAAATAGGTGGTCCACACATTCGCTGTCTTGTGTCATTGGAGGAAGGTAATGTTGGTATTGAAGGGCCGAGTGAAGCTGGTGCCTGGATAGTCATTGGCTGTCTTGTGGCGACATTGTATGGTGGTGGTAGTGATGTCGCCGGTGGTCTACTCATTGGATTTTGCAATTGATTGATTCTTGCATCCGGATATTCCCTCTTATGTTTAGCCCACCGAATCATATCCAGAATTATAGGTTCTAATGTACGAATATTTAGACTATGATAACTTGACTTCCGATTTGCTATTTCAATTGTTCTATTAATGAAATTTCTAATAAACGCGTTATTATGCTCATGAGGCAAAATTGCTGAAACTAAAGCATTGTATGATTGGTGAAAGTAATGTACTTTGTGTTCTTGATAATATTTCCTGATGTTTTGGTCAAAGTTTTTAACATATTGAACATTACAATAGTGATAACATTTGGCAATCATAATCACATTATCTGATACTGTATCTAATAAGTTTATGTATCGCATTCTTTCGTTGGATGCCCAATCATTCTTATAATTATGATTCAACGTCTGATTTGTAAATTTTTCTATTTGCCTTATGTGATTATTAGAATTTGTCGTTGCATAAGAATTAGCTGTTTGTTGATTTTGAAAGCTTCTATTATAGTTTTCTTCTGCATTATAACGCCTTTCATGTTCAATATTGAACCCAATTTCCATGTTTTCAAAACTAACATTACTAGGATAACAGTTTTGATCGCATAACGGCGTGTTAAGTGGTTCTGTAGCTGTAGCTGTCGTAGAGTTTGTATTGTTTTTATTTTGTGAAGAAGGAGAACATTGCGCTGGATTGTTGGGTAGTTGTGAATTATTCTCGACTATACCAGTTTCATCTGAATCACTATCTTCAAAAACGTAAGAGATTTTGATAGGCTTATGAGTTTTATAATTCGCCATTAATTTGAAAATCTGGTCGTCATCTGAAAAAAACATTAAAATTTTTATTACTCAATCAATATTTTAGATATGGATTTAGTTGAAAGCCTTTAATATAATTGTTTATTATTGTGTAGTGTGAAATACGAAGGACTTGTTAGGCAAATAAAAAAATATATGAGTCACAGTTCATATTTAACTTAATCGGATGAGGACAAGGGAAATAAGAAAAAGATAATAAGAGCCCACTCGGATTTCAACAATGTTAGATTGTACAGTTCCTCTTTCTCGTTAATTTATGAGGTACTTAACTTGAAACCTCGTAAACTAATAGTTTTCATTTTAGTTGATTACTTATAATTAATTCTCTTACCATTTTCATTTGAAACATGCTCCATTTTCTGATTGTGTTGATGCAAGCTTCTGTGAACAAAGAAAAAATAAGAGTAAGTATAATATTCGAGATAATTTTGTAATGTTCGGGTAGTCAGAAGGGGTCTTGAAATTACAACAGCAACAACGGCGATTATTATAGATTTATTTTATACGAAGTTTACAAGTTAACACTTACAAAATGACTTTTGCAAAGACTTAAGAACTGTTTCATAAGAACTCATTGACAAGAACCTTCGGCAAGAACTAACTGGTAAGAACTTTTGGTAGGAACTGACTGACAAGAACTTTTGGTAGAGCTGTCTGGCAAGAACTCTAGGTGAGAACTAACTTACAAATCGGGGTGGAGGACCTTATAAACTACAATAACACAAATAACGTTTGGAAAAGGTAAACAAACAATTGAGACGATTCTAGACTCATTAGAAATTAGTAGTAATTTCCAAATGTGCTTATTTACTAATTGAAGTACACTCGGTTACAACTAGTAGTTCGCCCCGAACTGAGACCTCGCGGCGCCATCTATTGACATAATTGTGAAGTTCGGTTGTTAATATTAAGGCTCATTTAAAATTAAATAATTTCGTTTCCTTATAAGATTTATCTAATTTTAGTATTTCTTGTTCAAGTACAGGATATAATTCAAATAATTGATCAAGTTTCAGGGTCAGCATTTCAGAAAATTTAGAGTTCTGAGGTCAACTTTGGACGTTAGAAAATCTCCACTTTGAAAGCCCCCTATTTGGTCAATATTAGGGGAAAAATTAAAAAAAAAAATTTGGACTCTATTTCTAATTATCTTTAAAATGATATACCGGTCCACAACCCTACTCAGCGCTATAAAAAATATTTTCGTTCGCATTCGATTCTATGAGAGCCCCCCTGAAATAAAGATTTTTATAACTTTTTAAGCAATATTCGTCTGGAGGGCATCGGTTTATAAATATAATATTTAAATTTGAAGTAATTACGTTCATCAATTCAGAAGTTATAAGGCTCTGACAGACGGACGGACGGACGGAGGGACCGACGGACGGACGGACGGAGGGACCGACGGACGGGCGGACGGACAGACGGACAAGTACAAATTCACTTAAGTAGACTCAGAGACCTTCGCTTCGCTCGGTCAATAATATTATGCATCTAAAAATGTACATTCAGCTACAAATAATAATATAAAAATATGCAAATATTACAATTTTATCAAACCGTGTTTCTTTAATTAACGAAACTAATTTAGGTTATATGTTGTAGATATGTTACATATCAAAAATAAATAAATAATTAATTAAAAACACAAAAATTTCCATACGTGCCGTATTTTTGTAAAAGTGTGGTTGCGTTTATAAAAATTAAAGAGTTTACTTGTAGTAATAATAAAGTCTTCGGTAAATAAAACCCGCTGGTCTCCGGTAGGCAAGGTTATATACACTCGCCAGCATATTTAGCGGAACATAAAAAAAAGGTTTGATATCAGTATCATATAAGGTTGCTGGCTGGTTTATACGTCATTTAATTTAAAAAGAAATATTTTCAAATTAAGAAAACAACTGAACATCACATTTTATGCAATTGTTTTAATTTTATTCAAATACACCTTATCTGGAGCGAACTTCGAGTATTTCTTCCTTCTGAGTTTGATTTAAAATTTCATTGAAATACTGTTTTTTGTTAGTTAATCGCGTATCTTTCTGGAGTTGATGACTGAATTATGCCTGACTTAGCCCTAACGGAGATTGCCAGCACACTCGAAATGCGAAGAAATGGTCAAACCTACAGAGTGATATCCAGAGATCTTCGTCGACCAGTTTCAACGATCCATCGCAGTATCCAACGGTTCAGGGAGACCGGTACTTATGTGAGAAGAGCAGGACAAGGCAGAAAAAGACGCACTTCGAGTAGGGATGATCGTTTCATTCGGCTTCGTGTACGTAGGAACCCCCGTTTGACGGCCGTCCAAGCCCGACATGAGTTAGAAGCAGTGCGGGGTGTAACCGTAAGTGAGCGTACGGTACGAAGAAGGCTCGAAGAAGCTGGTTTGGGTTCATTTGTGCCCGCCAAGGCTCCAAGGCTCGAGGTAAATCATCGCAGAAACAGGTTAACTTTTGCTCAGGAACATCGACTTTGGAACGCGGACCAATGGAGTAAGGTATTGTTTAGTGATAAGTGCAGAATTCTCTTAAATCAAATTGACTGCAGGCAAACAATATACAGACGCAAGGAAGGAGAACGATACATTCAGACAGATTTTGAAACTACAGCATACGGTGGTGGATCAATAATGGTTTGGGCGGGCATTTGTTTGGGAACTCGCACAGACTTGGTAGTGATTGACAGAGGGAGTCTGACTGCAGACCGCTATATCAGAGAAGTTTAAGAAGAAAATGTCGTACCGTTTGCCCCATATATCGGTGACGATTTTGTTTTTATGCAGGATAATGCTCGGCCGCATACCGCTCGGGTAACTCAAGCTTATCTTAATGATATGAATATCACTGTTATGGAGTGGCCGGCGAGCTCACCGGATATGAACCCAATAGAGCACGTTTGGGACTTGCTGAAAAGAAAAGTTAAGTCCAGAATTCCAGCTCCTGCCAACGTGGGTGAACTGCGAATCGCTGTAGTTGAGGAATGGCGGAGACTATCCCAGGAGACCATCGATAACATCATTCTCAGTATGCCTAGACGGGTAGAAACTTTAATAAGAGCACGTGGAGGAAATACGCGATACAAATCACCATTTTTCTAATTTAATTAATTGTTATTTTAATATTAAATTTCACTTTTCCCGGTTACATGAAAAGTTCAAAAATGTACCATTTTTCACAAATAGCCTTTACTCGCAAAATCTGTTCTTAATGTGATCTCATTTTAAGTAAAACAAATGAAACTTTAAATAACAAAAGAAGTGTAGTAAGTAGATTTTAAAATAAAACCATATTTTTTTAATTATGGACCTTTTTTTTATGTTCCGCTAAATATGCCGGCGAGTATATTTCCAGGTTATGTACACACTAGGTTATACAAATACCTACTATAGACTTCGAGATAAATGACAAGCTTTCAAGACGCCCCGTCCAAACGAGGGTGGAAGCAGGGGTCCTTGCCACCTATATTTACTGGACTGCCATTCAATTCAATGTGTGTCCCAGTAAGGTGGAAGCACCATATGCCATGATATATGAAAGTCACTGAAGTCTAAAGCACAGGGTATCCTCAATTAGGCAGCAGAGACCGTTCATACCGTGGATTAATAGATTTTTCAAATAACCTGCACTGAAAGTGCGAGTTTCAATGCCTTAAAAGCCACCCGAAACAAGTCAATTTCAGACGAATGCGACTGTGCAGCCCTGCTTTCGATCTTGTCTTATATCTTTAGTATCTTTTGTTTATTTCAAACCTTTATTATTGTCATTTTAACCATCAACTAAACTGACAGATATTATATTTCTGCAACTAAAGTAAAATAAGATAGACCTACACACAGGACCTACAGTTTTATTAAAACTCGAACTTTTAATGTGGATTTAAATACATGAAAAATATAAGTGTGTGACGTGGGATGAAACACGATTTCAGACTTCGGGTGATGTCATTCACCTTCGTCTGAAATCGTCTTGTTTCATCCCTAGCCACACAATATACTATTACAAATTTTAGTATCGAACACTAAGGCATCACTGAAACAATAAATAATTTTATTTATAGCAGCAAGTTCGGAAACGCCGAATGAATCGACATGGCATGATATATTATACACTAGCTGATGCCCGCGACTTTTTGTATGGGAGAATAGAGTGAAAATGTTTTTTTTTATTTAGTTTTTCGTCAAGTTTCCAATGTTTTTAATAGTTATTCTGCTATTCAGGACGGTGACAAATACAACAATTAAAATACCATGAAAATCGGTCCAGCCGTTTTAAGTGTTCGAACAAACCCGACTTTGTTTTATATATTAAAAAGAAGATTTGACCGTAACACACAACACCACAGCGAGCCAATTAACACGTAGCACCATCTAGTGTTGGGGTCGAGTATTTAGGTCGGTGTTACAAAAAAAGATTTTTCACCATCTCGGCGCGCGAGAGCGACCCCATTGCCCGCAGCGCTGAGACCCCTGGACTAGACACGGGTCCTGCACGCGGAGGTGATGACGTCACCCGCAGTGCGGATCCAATACCGGATATGACACCCGACCTAGGGGCCTGCAGCCTACAAGGCAGGCCCTAGCCGGTCTCTCGGCTTAAAGATACCCACCGGGGCACAGAGTTTCCCCGCGCCCCGCCCGGGTAAGGAGGCTCAGCCTCGAGGCCCGTACTCCCCGCTTGGCCCTTCGGGACAAACGGAGAAGACCCACACAACAGATAAAAAGCCCTTGTATACAAAAGGTATAACAATAACACATTAGGTGCTTACGCGATACATACGTACGCCTAAGCGGGTAAGCGGCTCGTTAAGGTAGGGCCAACTAGCGTTTCCAAGAATATATGGTATGCAGGTATCAGATGTCCTTCAGCGAATAACATCCACATAACATAACCTTGAATCGCGAAATTCGCCGTATTCATCAATATTTCCAAGAAGCGCGCCTGGCGTCGCTGCGTAACTTATGTGCTAGCTAGGAATTACGGATCGCTACAAAAGTAAGAGTAACTCTTAAACATATTTTTAAATTTGAGCTTTTGGTAATCTGCGGTCATTGTGAAAAGGAATATTCATTTTAACCGGCCGGCAACTGAATTGATATCAAAATAATAATAAAGAAATATAAAATAAATTGCTTTGAGGTGGATCTTGGCCTATTTTTGGGCAGTCGTGTAATTACAGGACTAAATTGATATTATGCCTTTCATAATACTCCCTGAGGAAAAAGACAGCACCACTAGATTTAGAGCCATGTCAATCTAATTTAGTAAGATCTTGTAAAACACCCAAAATACAAATTTATTTAAACTGTGGGAGGTGAATTTAGGTTTTGGTTTGCGGCTCTCGTACGATGAAACTATTGATTTTACAAAAAAGAAAGTTACTGTAGGATTTTTTTTCTACTTTTATTGATTACATCACTAATCACTATTTACATCGTAAAATGAGTCGGAAAAGAGTTATTGTCCAAAAACTGTTTTTGGGCGCCATTTTGCCAATATGGTGGCGCGAGCGGCAAAGACACGAGGTGGCAAAGAGAAAATTCGGAAAGAGCACGTCGAAATCTATAAAATTACCAATTTTCAAAACCCCCGA
This sequence comes from Erebia epiphron, assembly GCA_963932025.1. Lineage (NCBI taxonomy): Eukaryota > Metazoa > Arthropoda > Insecta > Lepidoptera > Nymphalidae > Erebia > Erebia epiphron. The sequence goes on from OZ009949.1 coordinate 28,110,660, forward strand.
AAAACTTTCCAGGTAGGTAGGTAACTCACTTTTTGAGCCCCAAATGACTGGACTACACGTCATGTCTTTGAGAGCGGCGCTGGGTGCTTGCCAACTGCGTTAAATAAGTATGTATCAACATGTATCAACAAGTCAATTTATGTTGCGTTTCTATTTTATTTTAAAAATCCCGGGATATCTTGTTTACTAACCTTAAACTTCTTTTCAGTCTTTTGGTATTTCACTTTTGTACAGCTTCTGAATAGTGTGTCACAATAAATAAAAATTTAAAACGAAGTAGGTAGGTACTTCCACAGATAAAATATAGGCATCACGTTCAACCACCTAAAATGTAAATTCTCGTAATTCACTCAGAGTTACTGCTCTCTTGGTTGTCACAGATTGGACTGACTCGCTAAACCCTAGGCTACGGCATTTACGTGTCAGGGTCACAAAAGGAGAATTGTGTGAAAAGAAGACAGGTAAGAGAAGGTGCCTACCATAGAGTTAAAATATATTCCTACTCTGAGATGCCTATTCCAGGAATAAGCAATGTTATCTGTCTACCTGAACTTACTAGTTACGGATAGGTAAGTGATTACAAAGCTGAGTGGACTTTGTTTGTTTGCCTACCTGCTAATCTCTTAAAAAGCCAAGCCACTTGACTGAGATGCGACTATCCTACTTCAATACAGATTCTTACTGACATTATTAAATTGGTTTTGCAGCTAGTGCAGGAGCGTTGTTATTTGATGATAAGTAATTCTAGCAATTTAGCCATAGGTAATCATAATATTATTTTAGTCTATTACTTACATTGATAATGGATTTTTGGTTCCATAAACGTTCACTTATATCATACGAGATGGAAAGTGTTTTATTTGATTTACCTACTTGACTTTGACTTACCTCAAACTATTGATTTTACTTATAGTACAGGGTTGATTTAAAATTACTAATAAACTTAATATAATATTCTCTCTCTCTCTCTATATTTATTATTATATTATATAGTATATTATATATTTATTTAGTACTAGATGATGCCCGCGACTTCGTCCGCATGGATTAAGTTTTTTGATTCCCGCGGGAACTCCTTAATTTTCGAGGATAAAAATAGCGTATGTCCTTCCCCGGGATACAACCTATCCCTGTACCAACCAAATTTCATCAAAATCGGTAAAACAGGTGAGTCGTGAAAGCGTAGCAGACAGACAGACAGACAGACACACTTTCGCATTTATAATATTAGTATGGCTTGTTTATTGATTAATTATAATACCAGCCCAAAGCCTATAACAGGAAAAATGACCGCAAAATGGTGGATGAGACGATTTTACTACTCCAGCATCGAAAAGTTCCAATTTCGAATTTGACAACTATATCGAATTGAACCCTCTTTCGTGTTTGCTTCTCATAACGATACAGTTCGTTGTATGGGAGCTGTATCGTTATGAGTCGCAGCTGTATCGATATGGTTATCTTCATAAATAGGATACCTATAGCTTAGCGGCTCTGGGTTCTGGCACTTGACTTTTTTATTAATTTATAAAGTAAAAAATTATAAAGACGTCCTTGTCGTAGATAAAATCTTGTATGCAACTGTACGTAATTAGTCATTTTAATTCTCGTACTATCCTATTTTGATACTCGGCAAGCCTCGTATCAAAAAACAGCACTCGAATTAAAATGACCCTCATTACGATACAGTTGCATAAATAGCTATTAGAGTATGATAACGATATACGAGTAGATACATACCTAAACTGGGTGACTGCATACAAATCAGTTCCCGTGATAAATTGTAAATGCTACCTACTAATATTATAAACGCGAAAGTTTGTAAGTATGGATGTATGGATGTTTGTTACTCTTTCACGCCTGAACGGCTGAACGGATCTGGATGAAATTTGGCACAGGGATAAATTATAGTCTGGAATAATACCCACATATTCTACCTACTTTTTATCCCGGAAAATTGAAGAGTTCCCGTGGGAATCATAAGACCTTAATCCACGCGGACGAAGTCGCGGGCTTTATCTAGTAACTGATAATGGCAATGTACTTACTAACTGAATGCAACGATATGAAACTAATGAATTCAATCGTGAAATAAAAGTACTTATAAACAGTTTGCTCCAGCCTCGCGATTACTAATTTATTTGATGTCAAATGGCTGTTAAACTTACATTGACGCTGTGAGCTCAAAATATAGGCGGGCGGGGGAGAAATCGTGCTAGAAATATTTAAAATAATTTAATATAAAAAATTCTTAAATAACCGACTTCAAACTCCCGCGCCAACTTTACAACAACAAGCACACGCTATACAAAGTAATTATTTTATTGTTGTTATTTTAAAAACCGCTCTACCGATTTCGATAAAATTTATATGAGACCACTTGGGAAGTATGCCCTTTCAAATAAAAAAAGAATCATCCAAATCGTGGACCGATTTGGATGATTCTTTTTTTACTTTTTTTCCCAGTCAAAATTTCTGAAGTAACAAACATAATAAAAAAGTCGAATTGAGAACATCCTCCTTTTTTTGAAGTCGGTTGATAAATAAATATTTACTGTTCAATACAAATTAATCCGACAATGTGTTTGATTTGAAATATAAATTTTTAAATTTCTAGAGCAAATTATTGGTATCAATACGGAGAAAAATTGCTTTAAAAGGTAAACTAAGAGGTAGGTACGTTTAAAATAAATTTCAATGCGGAGATTCTTTTTAAATTGTGTTTTATGATGCGTCAATGGCTGCTTAAAGGTCTTGAAAACTGCAAATTATTTTTACAAGCATACGTGTCACTGTTTGATGGATACACTGCTTTAAAAAAACTCCGTTTTGCCGATTTTATGCTATCACAGGGCCTTAATGATTTTAAAACCTATGAACTGAGGGTAAGTACAATTACAGTTTTGTATTCATTGATGTATTCATTCTGATTTTAGTACCTACCTATTTTGTATTAGTTTAAGATATGCCTTTGGCGAGTGTGTTTCGCACTTGAGAAGTCAGGCAGAATCTCTTTCTGGCTTATTTATTTTGTTCACTAGCTGATGCCTGCGACTTAGCGTGGTTTTTTAGAGAGGTTTTTAGAGGTCCCGCGGGTCCTTTTTGATTTTCCTGGATAAAAGTAGTAGTTATTCCAGACCAGATCTATATCTGTACAAAATTTTATCTAGATCCTTTCAACCGTTTTGGCGTGATTGAGTAACAAACATCCATCCATCAATGCAAACTTTCGCATTTATAATATAAATAACATTGATGTAGAATTTTAGTATTACTTATTCTATTTCAATGATAAATAATATAATATTATAGTGAAGTGAAATATCATTCATTTACTGACTGACTAATCACGATATCTCAGGGAGTCAGGAACTATACGGCATACAGACTTGAAATTTGGAAAGTAGGTTCCTCCTATGGTGTAGACATCAGCTAAGAAACGGTTTTGAGAAAATTCACCCTTAAGGGGTTGAAATGGGGGTTGGAGGTTTGTATGAAAGTTCTTTGTTTTTGAAGTTAGAGACATGAAAATTTCCAATTAAGTTATACGTTATGAATAATAAAAACCTGTTTACGAACATCCCCCCCAAATGGGGTGAACTGGGGGTTGGAAAGTTACATACAAATTCTACGATTCTGAAGTATAGACATGAAAATCAGCATTTAGGTTATTAGTTTTAAATAATAAAAACCTGCATAAGCTATATAAAGCCTCTACTCTATAGATAGGATTTTTGCAGCGGGAAAATTTCATAATCTCATAGGAAATCAAAAATTGTACGCGGACGGAGTCGCGGGCAACCTCTAGTATATAGTATAAAGGATAAATAATGTTTTAGGAAAAATTGCAAAAAAAGCATTTTCGACCGAAAATTGTATAGTACGTACTTTTCTCTAATTGGCGAGGAAAAAGCTATTCTACATTGTCGATAGATGGTGTTAACTCTTTTTAACTTACGCTAAAAGCTTGTGCTTTATGGGCATTGGGTAATCATCTGATTTTGCACTTGAAAGTCAGAGGCTTAAAAAAAGCCAATGTAAGTATTGTTTTTTAAATTAATGTACCTAGCAATTTCCGAGCAAGTAGGAGAAATAGTACTTACAACATTAATCAGTGTCCAGACCGGAAATAAAACAATTCATGGATGAGTAAACCTGAAAGGACGATGGAAAGCCGAGGCCGTTTATGTAAAAGAGGCCGTGAATTGCTATTTTGGCCGAGACTTGTGTAGTACTTCTCTCAAATTTGCGAGGAAACAATGAACAGAATTTGATAAGAAAGCTTTTTTACATTGCAGATAGATGGCGTTGACTCTCTTTAACTCAAGCTAAAACCTAACCGCTGTAATAATATTATGGAAATGATCTGATTTCTTATCTGAGTATAGATATTAGCGGTAACAAAAGAGCAACGTCTCTTTTGTACTAATGAAGCAATTGTCTAGCAAGTAGGAATAAAGAATTTACCTACATGTTGTTTTCTTTCAAAATAATAATAACTTCTTACTTAAGCACTTAATTTTTTTATTATTATTTAAATTCATTATTTATTATTATTATTTAATTTAACAGTAAATAGTAAGTAGATATAAATTTAGCGCAAAAATATTTTCCAATGTCTGCCTGTTTTAAAATCTTGAGTTTGTACCTATTTTATTCCGGAACGGTAAGTACCTAGTTATCTACCATTTTGAAAATGTCTGTTTTTATTTTAATTAAGTACTCAAAACTGACAAAAATACACCAACATACAACCAACCCAAAGTTAAAGAAATACAACATACTTACAATAAAGTAAAAGAAAAAAATTTACCATTAAAATTTATGTAATAAGTACCTACTTGAACTTAATCTGTACCTACTAATATTATAAATGCGAAAGTTTGGATATGATAGATGGATGGATGGATGGATGTTTGTTACTCAATGACGCCAGAACGGCTGAACGGATCTGGATGAATGGCACAGATAGGTATAGATAATATTCTGGAACAACACATAGGCTACTTTTTATCCCGGAAAATTAAAAAGTTTCTTCGGAAACCTCAAACCACGCTGACGAAGTCCCGGGCACCAGCTAGTACTACCTTATTGTTAATATCAAGGTATCTGCATAACATTGATATAGACTAATTATAGATATATCTAGTATAGTAGGTACTGAGTAGTAGTAGTATAGTAGGTATAAGTCTTTATTGCATCTACACATAGGTACAAAATTATGCATGCAAAACACAAGACAGGAAACTGTGGTAATGCGCAAAGGCGGCCTTATCAGTATTCAGTAGTGACACATGGCTCAGTAGGTATATTATTAAAGGTACCTATCTGCCTACACAGTAGTTATAATTATTATTTAAGTCTTAAACGCTACTTATGCGCCTTTAAAGCTAATTAATACGAATAAATTAATATATAGATTATAGGTTTACATAAAGGTATGCCCAAACAAAATTCTAATATAATACCTATGTTAAAAATCCAAAGAGATGCGCAGTACACGCTGAGTATCGCACAATTTTGAACTTGCAAAAACAATTTGCGCACTAGTGTCTGAACTTTTGAACTTGTAAAACCAATATCAATCAACTTTTCAACATCACAAACACAAACTTATAATTGATCACTACAGCTGATTAGCTTTTTTAAACAATCAAGCATTATTTGAATGTCACTAAACAGGCAGGTTTTGTTTATTTATTTATTTATACAGGCAACACATAGTACACATGTTTACGTCTGACGAGTTAAAGCTTCGAGTGCTTACTCACGACTGGCGGCCAGACGACTTTCCATCATCAAACAACATAGAAAGTATTGTGGTGTGGACTGTGGACTTCCACAAATTTATGGAGGAGGTTCGTGGCCACTGGCCACACCGTGCCGGCCGGCGCGTCGGCGCGCCGCTGCTATATTTAGATTTTACGTATTGCTTTAGGTATTTTATTTGCATTGCGAAACGGAAGGTCAAAAATTTAGAGTGCATTACATTATTATTAAGCTATTGCATAGCTTCTATCGCGGGCTTTGAGCGTGGAGACCGTATCCAGAAATTCCGTTACAAAAAAACCTAACACTTTGGTTGCTATGACTACTTGTGTTGTTGACTTCAAATTATTGAAAATAAAAAGACCATTTTCGTACCACTTGCTCAAAAAAGTGACATTCTATGCCACAAAAAGCGAACATAACAATAGTCATTTTTAATCTGTTAAAAACAGGGAAAGAAAATTGTACTGAATTTCATTCATCCTCTAGGGGGAGAATGTGATTTAAATTTGGAATACTTACCTACCGAAATTTATACTGAACTACACATGGTGTTTACACCATTGACTTTGTTTATAAAGCATTAAACATCTTTTTGAAAAAGGAATACGCATTTATTATGCAGTTATGATTATTAAATAAAATTACGAAAACCGACGAGGCCGTATGAGCTTGATGCCTTTGGTTTTCCGACAAAAAAATATTAGTCTAGGAATTTGCCGCGTTTTTGTTTTCTTCAAATACATAAACGTTAAGTTTATTTTAAAAATAAGTCAATGTTCTAAACAGTTCCTCAGACGCAAGGACAGAGAAATACTCAAATCAACTCATCAACAATAAATGTACCAAACAAAAATGTCACTCTCTCTATCAATAATAATTGGACCAATGTTTCGAATGTTAACTTTTACTTTTAATTGTCATTATTTTTAATAAATGCTTATCTCATATTATTGTTGTGTTAATTTGAAAAGTAGAGTTTTTTCCTCGGTGATAAAGCTGTCTTAGTCTTGGGTGAACTTAAATCCTTCGTTACGCTCGCGATTTAAATCGTCACCCGCGACAGAAGACACTGCTTTATCCCCTTGGTTAATAATCTACTATTTTATGAAAAGATGATTTGGAATATAAAGGCGAAATAATTTTAAAGAATTATGTTTTGAAAACATAAAAATAATTTTAAAGAATTATGTTTTGAGAACATAATTCTTTAAAATTATTTCGCCTTTATATTCCAAATCATCCTTTCATAAAAATGGTATTTTCAATAATTTGAAATCAGCAACGCGGGTAGTCATAGCAACCAAAGTGTTAGGTAAGTTGATAAAAATGCTATGCAATAGTTTTACCGCGGCAGTCTCCGAGTGCCACACGTCTTTTTAGGGTTCCGTACCCAAAGGGTAAAAACGGGACCCTATTACTAAGACTCCGCTGTCTGTCTGTCTGTCTGTATGTCTGTCTGTCTCCAGGCTGTTTCTCATAGACCGTGATAGCTAGAAAGCTGAAATTTTCACAAATGATGTATTTCCGTTGCCGCTATAACAACAAATACTAAAAATTAAAAAAAAATATATATTAAGGGGGGTCCCCATACAATAAACGTGTTTTTTTTGTATTTCAAATTTTCACAGAATATTAACTTGTATATTACCTTTCAAAATAAATAATTAAATATCAATAAAGTAAATATTAAAGGGGGGCTCCCATACAACAAACGTAATTTTTTGATATTAACAGTAAACCTCTACAAACAAAGTTAGTTTTGCGGTTCATTAACAAAGGTAATTATACCTACTTCTTGAGTACGGAACCCTCGGTGCGCGAGTCCGACTCGCACTTGGCCGGTTTTTATTTTAATACCTACATACCCCTACTACCTATTAAATAAGAACTAGCTGATGCCCGCGACTAGTCCGCGTGGAATGTGGATTGAGGTTTTTTGGTTCCCGCGGGAACTTTAGTTTTTCGGGATTAAACGTAGCCTATTGTGGTATTCCAGACCATCTAATCTAACTGTTAAAATATTCTAATCTATCTCTGTGCCCAATTTTATCCAGATCTGTTCAGCCGTCGGCGTGATTGAGTTACAAACATCCATGATCCATCCATCTATCCAAACTTTCGCATTTTTAATATTACTAGCTGATGCCCGCGACTTCGTTCTCGTGGATTGAGGTTTTTTGGTTCCAGCGGACTCTTTTCCGGGATAAAAAGTAACCTATGTAATATTCCAGAGTCTGAACGGATCTCCGTTCTGCCGTTCTGGCGTGATTGAGTAACAAACTTCCATCAATCCATCCAAACTTTCGCATTTATAATATTAGTATCTATAGTAATTAGTATATGCACATATTAGTATAAGTATAGATGTAATGGAAGATTGTTAAACGAGGGGGGATAGCAATTTGCAACCCATTCACACCCGCAGGGCAATTGGCTAAAAATTGTCGCAATATCGAATTCAAAAATATCCTCAGGTAAATACATCGTGATCGGCAACTGTCCTTAAAAGTGGCAACACGTACATAGTTAAGATTTTTCATGATTCTATTTTGTAGTAGGTAATAAATAGGTCGCAAAAACGTTTGTAACGTGACTATCGGCATTTTGGTGGTGCGGACCTGCATAAAATCCGACTAATTTGAATATCTATGGTAATCTAGCAATTTAAATCGACCTGTGAAATCGACAAAGCAGTCTTCTTTTGACTTTTTGAAAATTATATCGCCATTTTTCATTCAGTTTGGCAGTTGAGAGCATAAAAACTTTTTATTTTGCTGCATTTTTTTGTTAACATTTCTAAGAAAACCTATTTAACTATTTTATTTAAAAAATGTTGAAATGTTAAAAATGATATTAGAATATAATATACATTAATTTAAATATTGATTATTTTATCTATCTTCTATATATATAAAAGCGAAATACAACTCATTCACTCACTGACTAATCACGATATCTCAGGAACTTTAAAGCATACAGACTTGAAATTTGGAAGGTAGGTTTTATCTTCTTCTATGGTGTAGACATCAGCTAAGAAACGGTTTTGAGAAAATTCACCCCCAAGGGATTGAAATGGGGGTTGGAAGTTTGTATGAAAGTCCTTTGTTCTTGAAGTTAGAGACATGAAAATGGAAATGGAGGTTAATAGTTTTAAATAATAAAAGTCGCGGGCAACCTCTACTATGTACATATTTCTTGGAGCCAATCCACCTCATTTTCATAAATTCAAAACGAAGACATAGGTATTTATAAACATTATAATAATCCGTAAGTTATTGCTAAGTTACGATCGACGCTCGAAATACTACACCAAAATGGCCATAAATTTTTTACTAATGTACAATGTACAGTGTTTGTGCTGTCCATTTCAGGCTTTTAGGGTTTCGTACCACAAGAGGAAAAAAGGAACCCTTATAATTATGACCACTTCGTTGTCCGTCTGTGTGTCTGTCAAATTCAACTTTATTTTATTCTAATAGACTTTTTACAAGTGCTTATTGTAAAGGTTGAACTCCAACGTTCACTGGCTCACCACATATACCCAGCTACCTATCACGTGACACGTCCGACCGTGTCGGGCACTGGCCAAAGGCCAAAGACTGCCCCGCGCTTCCATTGACAGCTAACCTGTCCAGCACTATGAGCTGGTATAATGTAAGACAGTGTTTAGTATCTACTGAATAGATACACTACATGAGAACACTACATCATCACTATACGTTTTAACATTGAATATTATTTGTTTAGATTTTAATTATCTTCCTTTAATAAGTTTTCGTCCTCCACTGTCTTCCATTGCCCTTCCACCCGCTTTAAATGGATAACATTTCTCCGTACCACTTGCCCCGTTTCTCCGTTTCTTACGGTGACATCGCCCCCTAGTGATTTCTCTACTATATGTGGTGTAGGATTGAAATGAGTAGAGAACTTGGTCTTTTCCATTTCTTTTACATACACTTTCTCGCCTTCTGCTAATCCCAAATCACCCGGTCTTGTTTTAAGATCTCCATATTCCTTTCCTCTTTCTTTTTGCAACCGTCATGGTCTCTAACTTCAGCGTCATTTTATATCGTTCAACATAGGAATTTTATCCCTATTCATCCTTTTGAAAAACAGTTCCGACGGTGTCTTTCCCGTAACTAAATGAGGAGTGGAGTTGTACATCATTAGATATTCATATAATGTCCACAACCATGACATTTCTTTGCTTGTGCCGGACATCTGAAACCTGGCGAGATATGTACGGGCCCTGCGCATCTGCCACACCTAGTCTTCTTTTCTTCTTTAAATTCCCTTCTCCGCTTAGTATATTTCGTAGGGGAAAATGGGGTAATGGGAGTCAAGCAAATATTGAAATAAAAAGGAAAAAGGAAATATAATCTTTATTGCAACCGCCTTATAACAAAATCTGCTTAGTTAACTAGCATTTGAGATCAATAAGAATCACTTTCCTAATCAACTTTGAAAAATATAAAAGTTTAAAAAAAAACAGGTTTGACTCGCATTGCACCGAGGTCAGGATAATTGTGGTCAGCCTGCGGGCAATGAGGGTCAAAGATAATCTAGCAATAATCGCTGACATAAACTTTGGCCGACTCCCACCCAGTGAACTCCGCGTGAGCCCATGAGCCACATGAGGTACATCATCATACCACAGTTCATTATTTCATCCGAACTCACCGCTGATTGCGCATCGGATTTCTGTGTCATCAAAACATCATCATCATCATTATACTGGCATAAATCATCTGTTCCTACATCTGATACGGAGGTATCATTTTGATTCTTGAAGAACTTGTCTCTTTGATCCCTTCTTCAGCACTTTCGTCTTCTTTCCTTGGCCCTTCATGTTATTTTTCATACTTCATGTCACTTGCGGACAATGGGGGTCAACCGACTCTCATTACCCGCAACTACAATAGTGAGAAAAAAAGACGTGTGGCACTCGGAGACTGCCGCGGTAAAGCTATTGCATAGCATTTTTATCAACTTACCTAACAATTTGGTTGCTATGACTACCCGCGTTGCTGACTTCAAATTATTGAAAATAAAAAGACCATTTTTATGAAAAGATGATTTGGAATATAAAGGCGAAATGCAGCAACCAAAGTGTTAGGTTTTTTTGTAACGGAATTTCTGGATTCGGTCTCCACGCTCGCGATAGAAGCTATGCAATAGCTTAAAAATAAAATAAATAATACGTATTAGTTATTCAGATGATTTAGGTTTAAAGTCGTACTTTATAATAAACGTTTAAACGTGTATAAAATTTATAAGTAAATAGATAAATAAATGTGACACTTACCGTTTATTTTACTTCGTTGAAAAATTACATCCACGTGGCGCAAAAACCAAACACTCCTGTCATTGCCGGTGTGGCAGCCATACAGGCGCGAGCGACTCACACCAACCATTTGGTCGATTATATGCTCATCTGGTTTATCAAATTTGCATTTCGCTGCCTGATTTCTTAGTCTTATAAGAAAATAATCAAAGCTTTCACGTTCGTCCTGTTTAATAAGGTGGAAGATATGCCTTTCATAGGTCTTATTTTGCTTAGCAAGAAAATGTTCATCAATCTTATTTATAGCTACATCAAAAACATTAACATCGCCACTCGGCTCTTCTTTTTGCTCCAGGTAGATTATAATATATTTCTTGCAGTGCAGAAGCACTTGCACCCAGAATTAAAACCGTAGGCTCTTTGTTTACTTGGATTTGTGATATCGACGGCTTCGAAGTAAATTTGTAGGGATCGTTTCCATTTTTTCCACCTCAAGCTCAACGACGTGCTGTCACCTTCAAGGTCCAATTTTTCAGGTGGTGGTAGCTGGTTTGCCGTTATTTCCGACCTGAAAATACATTCATCTGAATAAACGCAAAGTTACTTCCAATTTAATGGAAATCCGAAGCTACTTCCAATTTAATGGAAATCCGAAGCTACTTCCAATTTAATGGAAATCCTACTTCCAATTGAATGGAAATCCGAAGTTACTTCCAATTTAATGGAAATCCGGAGATATGAAATAAAGTAGATTTTTGACAGGATTTTAACTTGCTTCCTTTACCCTAAGGACGCATACAGGCGTTACTTACACATTCGCTGCCAACGCTTAAGTACATTACTGGTTTCATATAGCACTCTAAATGACCAGTACCCAGCACAACTTTAATACAGTTAGTACTCTTTCATGTAGGTATTTGGGGAAAACCGAATGCGCCGCGTTTGTACCGTTAAGATGAGTCATCAAATATTTTATGCACAAGAGCATCCTGTTAATCAAATAGTTTGATTTTGTGAGTAAATGAGAAGCCTATGTGTATCCTTAGTGTATAACTAAGGAGTAGTCGTAGCTAGGAGTCGCTAGTAATAACTAGCGACTCCTACGAAAACAACAACAACAACAACAACAACAACAACAACAACAAAGTTCCCAATCGCAACAGGACACCTCCTAATGCCTATTATACCTATAGTATTGGATTCGCGAGCGGACGAACGCCCAAGCACCCACCTATCGCTTAAAACTTGTAGATAAAGAGATGTGCGCTTGACCTGCTGTAACAGAATTTTTAAAGTACTCGTAGGTGGGTTAGGATGGAAAATAATTAATCAATATGTATTTCACTTTGAATTCTTTATATCACTTAGAAGTTGTACTCGGGCAGTGTTGCCAACTACTACGGAGCGCCCCCCTCCCCTCTAACAGTAGCTTGAAATCCTCCTGTTCCCCCCTAAAACCAACTTGAAATCCTCCTAGCTTTCGGTAACATAGCCCTGGTCCCAAATAGGCACCTTTTATGAGCGGTAGGTATATTGTAATGAATAAAAAATACACACTTGGACATCATATTAATATGTAAGTAACATAACGAGTCTTAATTTAAGTTTCAAATTTCATCGACGTCAGGATAATTACCAATTTTTTCGTCTAAGTCTTAGACGCAACTCGATAGCCAGGTCCATGATGTCTTAGAGTCTAAGACATCATGGACCTGGCTAACGAGTTGCGTTTTACTATTGCCTGTATTTTAAAGTCATACATATTGACGTTAAATTAAATTTATGCTGTATGTAGAAAAAGCACGTTCGATACTTGTGTTTCCCCCCAAAAATGCCCCTAGAAAATTGTCGCCCCTAGAAAGCCCCTTTCCATCTAACTTGTCCCTAAATTTAGGGGGAAAACCCCCGTTACAGTGTTGCCACAAAAAGTTGCCAACACTGTACTCGGGTCGAGACTCGAGTGTTATTTAAAAGGTTTGACCTGAGCTACTCAAAATACAAACGCACCGCCCAATCTACAATAATCATATTATTACGGTTACATAAACAAACGCGATCTCTCATTGAACATAACATCTCTAGTCACTCAAACAAATGATAGGTACCTACCTACTAAGAACGCAAGATCGGGTATGGTATAAATATCGTTCAAGGCCCAGCAATAATTTAAATCATGAGGCACCCATTTTTATTGATTTGACGCAAATGAGTCAATATTGTTGATAAATAACGTTAAACCATGCCGCTAATTCTTGGGTAGTTTTGCTCGGATCGGATTGTTATTCACCTGTGTGAATCGGGCGGTCTTTCACGTGGTTCGTTCTTCAAATCAAAGTTTCCATCACGAAAGCGTTTAAACCAAAATCGCACGGTGCGTTCATTAGCAGTCCCCTCTCCAAACGCAACATTGATATTGCGAGCTGTTTCTGCCGCGTTAGTTCCGCGTCGGAACTCGTATTCAAAAATCACTCGAATTTTCGAAGTATACATCTTTCTTGTATAAGCTGAATAAAAAAAACAACTGAAAGTTGATAATCGAATGTTGCACATTTTTTAAAAGAAGAACTACATAGGTACCATGTGAAAAAAGTTTTACTCAAAAATCTCAAAACATGAAGGTTCTATGTCAATTCGAAGAACCTATTACAATAAAACGGCAGTTTCATACTTTAACCCCTATTATAAGAATATAACTTGTGGTAATAAATTGCGCAGCACACATTACACTTTTACAATCTAATTCTATAATCTTCCTTATTTTTTTAATGACCTTTTTTTTCCGTCGTCGCCACTTGTAAAGGTTGAACTCCAACGCTCACTGGCTCACCACTTATACCACGCGGTGCAGCCCCCCTCGCTTGCCCCACCCCTCGCTTCCATTTTGACAGCTAACCTGTCCAACTATATAAGCTGGTATAATGTGAGACAGTGTTTAGTATATACTGAATAGGTACACTACATGAGAACACTACACTTATGAATAGTCGAATGAATCTACCAGTGACAGTAATCTGTCAACCACCTTATTCTCGGGAACACATGGAGGTATCAAATTGAAATTAATGCCATATATTTAGGTCTAGGGTCTACGGTCCCTTGAAGCTGTTAAATAATTAAGCTTCTAGTCAACGCAATCAAAAGATACGGCCGTTTATGCCGCATATTTTGACACTCGCCAAAAAAAGTAAAACCTATATGGGTAGGGTACTTACCGTTAACCAAGAAACATGAAATTTGGCACGAAGCTAGGTCTCGCAGCACAAGTATAGGAAAAAATCCGAAACTCGTTAATTAGGGTTCCGTACTGTCTTAGGCGCTACCAGTTAAGCGCCGTTTTATGTATAAGGGCCTTATACAATATAGTTTAAACGCTAAAATGAAGCATTTAACAGAAGTTAAATGTAATTATTGCTCAAACCGTCATTGATTGCTACGTTTTCCACGTAATTTTTTACGTAAACCTGAACCCTCTAGCGAGGAAAACTCGCAGGCTGTGTTTGTGTTTTCCATTTTCAGGCTTCCAGTCGTTGTCGCATCGCCGGACTAGCTCTACGCCGGCGTAGCTTTGTGAAAACACGCTGAGAAAATCCGACGAAAACTTAAAGTTTTCCGATATTGTTTTAAGCGATAATATATTTTATATATTTAATATACGCATTTATTCAGTAACTTTGTAAATTTACGCGTTAGTAAATGAACTATATTTTCATTAAGAGAGTCCAGTACTATAATTGAGGGGATTTTAGTAAACTACAGAAGAAAAAGTTGTACAACGATGTCATTGAACGGTGAGTTAAATGTCTTAATAATTAAATGTAAATTTCCGAAAACAAGAACTAATAAAGTCAAAAAGTTGGTGTACCTACTGGTCAGTTTTTGGTGCTTATGTATCTACCTAAGTTACAATCTTTTTCGCGCGGCTTCACTGACGTTAGGTCCGATTTTCACACAAATTTCAAAGTACCCCTAAAATTAGGGGTAAAATAGGACTTAGAAATTTGTGTGTGGGGGTTGAATTTTCAATAATAATTTGTTAGCGGAAGCCTATGTCGTAATAGCTATCTGTATGCCATATTTCAGCCCGATCCTTCCAGGGGTTGAGAGTTTATAGATCAGTCAGTCAGTCAGTCACCGTTTCCTTTTATATATTTAGAATTGAGATAATACTCAGATGTTTTTATTTCACTATCCCGGCGCCGTCAACTTTTCCAACGAGAACACCAATTCAGCAAGTTTTTGATTACAAGACTGTATTTAAATAAAGTACTAAGTCCAAAGGTCCTAGCTCTAATGCTGAGATTTATAGAACGTACTTTGACTTTGCTCAGGCTTTACTTACAATTAAAACGGGATGGACTT
This sequence comes from Erebia epiphron, assembly GCA_963932025.1. Classification (NCBI taxonomy): domain Eukaryota; kingdom Metazoa; phylum Arthropoda; class Insecta; order Lepidoptera; family Nymphalidae; genus Erebia; species Erebia epiphron. The sequence goes on from OZ009949.1 coordinate 28,126,075, forward strand.
ATGTGAGTGTCATAAATCTATCTCCATTGGATAGTGATGAAGTCATTAAGGTGACAACATTAGAGATTTCAGCGGCCGTCACGTCTTTCCAAAATGGGTCCGCGGGTGGTTTAGATGCCTTGACACCACAACATTTAAAAGATTTGTTGTCTGGTACAAGTGGCGAAGCCGGCGAGACTCTACTGAAGGATCTGACGGCTTTGATTAATTTAATGCTTTCTGGGCGGGTAAACATTGAAGTAGTGTAGAAAGTCGATTCTGGCCCACCCCGGGGGGTCCGCGAAAAAAAAAATTGCCCCGCCCACAAAAAAAGACCACCCACGAAGAAAAAAACCCCCGCCGGAGGCGAAAAATTTTCGAGAAAAATTCCAATAAGACGAATTCCAATAAGATTTCCATTGTAAGAAAATTCCCACTTAAACTTGTATAAATTAGCGAGATTTTCGCTGATTCTAGACCATTGGATCTGGATGTTCGCCGTTTTTAGACCGTTGGCTCAAACCTAACCTAACCTAACCTAACATATATCGATCAGGTCGTTAGCGGGAAACTAAAAGGCCAATTGAAATCTCCTACCACCCATCTAGTTACCGACTTGGATCAACGTTGCAGGGAAACGAAAAGATAACCTAACCTAGCCTAAATTTACGTAAGGCTAATGAGCTGTATCACTTTTACAATATGCGTAAATTTATTACGCAATTAGTATTTAGTAGATAATACGCGCCAAAATAACTTCAGAATGCCCAAGATGCGGTGTACAAGGTACCTGCTCCGGGCGCCGGGGGTTTTAACAATGCCCCCCGCCCCTTATCCCCTCACCCGTCGATCCATGCATTTCTACAATTTTGTCTTTAACCGACTTTAAAAAAAGGAGGTATTTTCTGTATGTATGACTGTATTTTCATAAAATGTTTAAATACGAGTTTATCATGTTATCACCATATTGGATGACTGATATTGTTTATAATGAATAAGTAAATTAGAATTTGATAGCAATGCATTTCGTAGAAACTTAACCCAAGCTTTTATGATAATGTGTTCTCTTACAAAAATATGTGACATGCTCTCTCGTGTCAGTTTAAAATATATTTATTATCTCATTAACAAAAAATTTCCTCAATTTCGCAACTTTTTTTGGATATTATTTTTTTCTATCCTGGTGCTGTGAGACCAAGTTTTTTGTCAATCTTCGAATGAACAAAATTCACGATCGATCGTGTCGTTGATTTTTTTAGTTAGTCCACTCAATCTGTTTTTATCGCCCATTAACTTTAGGTAGATGCAAAAACTGATATCGCATGCAGGTGTTTCAGAGCATGTACATTCGTGTTTGTTTCGAAGATTTATAATCCCATTAAGAAGGACTAACAAAAAATTAACCCAAGCTTTTATGATAATGTGTTCTCTTAGTAGATACAAAAAATATGTCACATGCAGCTGCATGAAAACATGTTGACTCTTGCCTAAAAAGATGCGTGTATAAAAACGCACCATTGTAATTTTGTGTCACAAGTTTACTCGGTGCCAGATCGTTAGGATCAAATATCAGTGCTATAAGTCTTAAATATAAATCACCAGTCTAGAGCGATTGTGTTGTGAATCTACATATTTCCATCCATCATGACGGTAAGTTTGCAATTTTAGCGGTAACTAGGATCTTTTATAAACTTTTATAAATTTAAGTAAATATTATAATTAGTTTTTCTTTCTATTAGTTAAAGTATCACCTTAATCTTATGCACTATTACCTTTTTATTTCAGGACTCACAGGAAGAATTCACTTACAAGCATTACTACTATCCACTCAATGTGCTAGATGGTCAAGATGCGAGTGATTCCGCATTAAATAATAAAAAGACTGCTTCAAAAAGGGGCAAACCAACGGAGCAAAACAATATAGATGTATTTTTCGAAAAACCAAAGAAAAAGAGGAGAACTACTATTTCGTCATCGGTAGCTCAAGCGACTGATGGAGGTCTATCCTATATCTCATCCAATGATGGTGATGGTGTCAGTGCAAGTCATCTCATCAAAATAGATGTCTATGACATGAAGAATCTGGAAGGGATTTTACCTATTGATTACTGGAAATATGCAGATTTACGATTAAAGTACTACGTGAAATCAGACGCTGATAAATTTTATCACAGCACGCGAGATGTTATTTACAACATAACAAAGCAGATCGCAGAAAGACATGATTGTAAAAAATATTTTATCGACAGAGATAACAAGCAATAACTACTAACTATACTTATAAAGTATGGTTTAGCTAGCTTAGGATCATAATGATCTGTGCATACACATGAGTTTTTTCTGATCACTGCCTAAACCGAGTCCCCCACTCTTCGCCCATACAACAAAGTATAAAAGTGTTTTGCTTCGAAAATACTAACTTCATATTTCATTACACTACGTCCTACTACACGATGCCGTCTCAACTTTGTGAACTGAACGAGACCATTTATGACGAAGAAATGGTTACAATATGTGAAGAAGTAGAAAATACAGTAAATTTGGAGGAGATAGAAGATGAAAATTGGTATTCGCAATTAGATAGAAGTCCATCACCATCACCAAGTCTCTACAGTCCTGTTGACTTTGTTGTGAAGGAAGATGCACTATTTGGGATACAAGGCCCAGCAACAGATGATGAAGAAACTGAGCAAGATTCACTCCATTCGCTCTCATCACAGTGTACACTTAAGTTATCGCAATTAGATAGAATTCCATCACCATCAAGTCTCTACAGCCCTGTTGACTTCGTTGGGAAGGAAGATGCACTATTTGGGATACGAGGCCCCGCAACAGATGATGAAGAAACTGTGCAAGATTCACTCCATTCGCTCTCATCACAGTGTACACTTAAGTTATAGTTATGGGTACTTTAAGATTCATTTTTAATAAAAATGTTATGTAAGATTTTCATGCAAATAAAACTATAATTTTTCAAACCAATCTTTTTTATTTCATTTCTTTATAAATAAAGTCTTAAACATATATTGTAACAGTTGATCATTATACAAAGTATTATCTGAAAATACATTAAGAAATTGTGACATTGAGATGTCGTTATATTTAAAATATATATAAACTAAACAATACATTCCACAAAATGAGCTGAAATAGTTTTGCAGTACTTTGTTGTTATGAATCCACTTCTTACAGTTGGTTTTTAGAAACATTTCATGATAATCCATTGGTTTTCGACCAAACGAGTCAAAATATTCACCGACACCATTAGTACCCACGTATATCGCTACCCAGTGAGATCCAGGTTTTGTATCGGGGTCTAAATTGGATATTAAATAAGCTGGTGGTGTTACATATATCGGTATCTTATTAGCTGCAAATACATTGAAATGAATGTTTGCATCAATTTTTTTTTAAATAGTTTTCTATCTCTTTGGTATCCATTGAAACTTTAATTATAAATAAATTAAAATGTAAAATAATCTTCTTTACTGAATGGATGGTTAACAAATGACTTAAAAAGTAAATATCTCCATTTATATTAATTCTTAACTGTTGTAGTCTAAACTAACGTCTCGATTTTTATTAATTTCAATTACGTTATCAAACTCTGCGTATACTATGCAATTAACAGTTGTGGTTAGAGCTTTTTCGAATCGAACTTCAAATCTTACACTACCCCGTTTAATAAGGTTCCAGTGGGAGTTTGAATTAGCAGATAAATCAGGAGTTAAATCAAAAGCAAACAGACAATATCCATTTTTATACTCTTCCTTAGAGACATCATTTCCATCATTCAAAAAATGAATTCCTGTTCCCGAGAATAAAGTATGGTATGCACTCGTGAACATATCATTATCAAAAGACGGTGTTAATGTTTTTGATGGTATCGATTGGCCATCAACATATAAACCGAACAGATTAAGTCCGTGATTACCAAAATTAAAAGGATTTGTATTTAGAGTTCCATTGAAAGCAGAGTTTCCCACGAAACCAACAATACATCTTTTGGGAATTTGTCCTAAAAATACATTATCAAGCATTTTTCCTTGGATTCCTGAGGGTATCGTTAACACTTTAACTTCGGCACGGGTGACAGGATATTTAGCGGTTGTAGTAGCTAATACTTTCTCATGTGCAATTAATACACTCGGATTGATCCGAACTTTACGCATTATAAGGCTAGCACTAGATATATGCACTTTGAATTTACCATCTGCAGAGGAACACATAAGATTGAAAGTATCTTTAGAACGTACTAGTTTAAGACGCATTTCAACACCGTTGATTAAAAACTTATCTTGATTAAAAATATCAGCGTGTATGTGTCCAATCATTTCAATAGTTTTACTTTCCTTTGCTAATTCTTCTCTTTTTGCGTATCCCTGATTTGAAGCATCACATGAATCCATTTTCGAGGTGGTATCTTTATACCATAGACCACAAGTGAGATGAGATTTCTTGGCAGCTGTACCATAATTAAGCAATGTCTCGATGTAGGCTCGATACCCATAAGTGTTGTTTGGAGGTGATACGAGCTTTTGATTTAAATATATGTCAACCTGACTAAAAAGTGAGTGTAACCAATTGTTAACTGGAGCAACATTAGCCGTCTCCGCAATGTTAGTTGCATCAGTATTCTGAACTTTAGCTTTTATGTGAAGTAGGGTATGAGATAAATCAATGTAATCATCTCCATTTCCTGGTACTAAGAACTCAATGGGTCCATCATCGGTCAATGATGAAATGGGGTTGTAATGAATCCACTGACCCCCCTCAATACTTGTTTGAGTCGATGGTAGAGCAAACAAATCCAACTCAGATTTTACGCATTCACAGGAGTTATGATGTAAAAATGACATTTTTTTAAATTTTAACTTTTATGAAAAATATCCTGAATATTACTCTGTTTAATTTTCTTAGTACCTTTCCGTTTGAGAGTTTTTTTAGAAGTGGTACGTTTCCTCTTTTGTCGCCTAATTTTATAGCCTGATCCTCTCATTATTAAATCAATTTTTTTATCAGCTTTTTGTTTTAGATTCGAAGTTGCTGTTTTTAAACGTGATCTGATAGATTCATCCATTGGTTGCACATTTAACATATCGGACAATAGGCCCACACCAGCATTTAAAGCTTCTTTACCCACAACTTTAGCGCCATTTTTCAAAAGTGGAAGAACAGATCTAAATAATCCACCCAAAAAACTGCCAATACCATGACCTCGCTGATAAGGTGCTCCCTTATAAATTGCACCTACGCCTGTACCAGCTTGATGAGAATAATAATGTAAATATGGACACGGCATTTTACATGCACGTTCACTTGATTCTCTTAAAATGTAGTTTAATACACGTTGTCCCAAACTGGAATGGTACTTTCCGACCTGTACTCGTTCTTATATCTATTTCTATTACATCGAACTCTCTGCGCATGACAGGTACGTAATGAGGTGGTGAAAAAATATGCATTTTGTTTGCCCCGTATATATAGACTGTAGGATCTAGTGGTACGATTCTGAGAAGAGGGGCCATCACATCTCCAACAATTTGTGGTTCTATTATATCACAATAAATGAACAATTGAGATGGCAATCCTAATTTTAAATTATAAGGATATGTTCCAGTTTTATGCTGAATTAGATTCGTATTTGGTTCAAAACCCAGTTGTAAACATAACTTGGTTGATAACTTAAGTACCTCAATTAAGTTATCCCCACATAATATTGATACTTTATTTTTTATTTCATCATAATTAAACATTATTGTAACATCAGTATTTTTATTTAATTCAGCTACAATATGAGCAATGCAGTCATAGTTCATGGCAGGAATACGGTTTCTATAGTGTACTAATGATTTAATACCATCCTCGGGTATCATAATCCATTTTGATGTGAAAATAACATTTTCATTTTCTCGAACCGTATACATAGTGCAAGGATATTGAATTTCAACAACTCCAACGTACCATTCTCCTTCCAAAATAAGCGCTTTTGGTAATTTTGTTGAGAACATGGTCGTTGTGTTTTCCGGGAAGTATTCCATTGAACTATTACTAAGCAAAGTTAAATAAAAATTTTCTTCCATCATCCTATCTGATTAAGACTGGATTCTAAAATCCAACTGTTAAATTTATCAGGATAACCTTTCCACTTGACAAGTAATTGTTTTCTGTTACCTGAGTAGCGAGAGCGTACTATTTTATCAATTTTATATCGAGTGGTGGGGTTATATGTAATTTTTTGCAATTCATCCTCGTAAAACGTTCCTACAATAGACTCATCTTGAAGATCTTTGAGGGTATAGACAACCTTAGACATGCTTTTTTTTATGCCGGATATAATAAATATTTCATCACTCCAATTTGTTTCATACCCTTTTTGAAAAATGTGTTTATATTTTGTTATCCTTACATAATCACCAATTGAAAACTTCGTTTGCTGTCTAACACTTATTTTATTGTTGAGATTTCCATATAAATTGTTCCAAACTTTCATGATGTTATTAAAGTTAACTTCAAATGGACACATTTTGATGCTTGAATGAAAGCTATGGTTATAGGAATAGAGTAAATCTTGTAAAACGTTAATATAAGTATAGGTATTTTTATGTGTAAAATAACGCCACATTTTAGTTTTTAATGTCCTTTGCAATCTCTCAACTATACTAGCTTTAATATCTGGGTTGTTGGTTGTGTAATAATTAATATTTTTACTTTTAAAGTATTGTCTAACATCTTTTGATACAAATTCAGTTCCTTTATCAGATTGTAAGTGGGTGGGAGTTGCTTTAGCTTCAGTAAATATACTTTCAAATTCCCGTTTTATACTTTCTGAATTTTTCTTTTTAAGTGCTCTAGCGAAAGCGTATTTACTAAAAACATCAATAACACACAGAATATAATTAAAACCTTCATTATATTGAGAATAAGTACGCATATCACTTAAATCTGCTTGCCAAAGTTCATTAAAGTTAGATAATATGTATTTGTTTCTTGTGAATTTTCGATGCACAGGCTTGTGTAACGTATAAGTTTCCTGGGCTTGCAACCACTCTTTTACTTGTTTCCTATCCATTTTACCTTTTAATGCTCTGGCTAATTTATCTACGCTACTGTAACCAGCTGGGTTCGAAACATCATAATAGATGTCTTTAATGTCTAGTATGGATTCCATCTTTCCCAAATGTCGTGTTTCTTTCTTAATGCGTATGATGTTAAAGTTTCACGACTCTTTTCATCATTTGAGGAACTATGTCTTCTAAATTTTAGCGATTTATCATTAATATTTTCAAAAGCTTGAGGATTACCGATACAAGCCGATGGAACTCCAATATTTTTTAGAGTTTCAATAAATTTTTCCCATCCAGCAGGTTTGGGGCGTTTTAATGGCCTTAGTGTGTAATTCACTAGATCAACTATATTACTGTCATCTACAATCTCATTATCTATGACTATTAATCCATCATTTTTCCAGTTAATTTTGTCTTTATTGTTTAGGAGAGTGCTCAACAATATATCACCTTTTTTTCTATACGTTTTTGGTATGAGTTTGTTTATATAAGTGGTGGTATATAAAATATCAATTGATGAATCACGTACGTGCTTATCATCCTCAGAGTCCTCATTAACTGCGAAATCATTATCTTTACTTTCCTTTTTAAGGAAGTCAGTACAATGTTTTTGCCCATCCTCTACTGTCACCGGTAGTATTAATGGTTTCCTCTCTTCCCTGGTAAAATGGAGATATCTCTGCAAAATTTGCATATATAACAACCATTTTTCACGGTCATCCATTTTATTTTTTAATATATTTTTCATTTCTTTGTCTAATCTGGATAAAGAATCTTCATGTATAGTATCTCTTGATTTCAAGCGTTCAATAGCCTCTGGTTCAATAAGAATCATTTTCTTTGTGTACTCCATTTTTATACTAAATTGAACAATCCATTCAAAACAGCCCCCAATATAATCGGTAGAAATGCTCCTCCTTGCTGAATGATAATGCGTTTTCTTAATTTACCTTTTCCTTTCTTAATTAATTTTCTTAATATAGTTTTGTGTTTTTTCAGCTTAGACTTCTCACTATCCTTCAAGGGTACTTTACCATTTAATATATTAAAAATGCACTCACTGATGCAATCAATTTCTTCGTCCTTGCAAACTTTTAATAAGGCTGTACGAAATTTAGGTTTAAGTGTGAGTAAAGCCTTTAATAAATCTTTATGAGTTTTCACACGTCCAAACATTATAATTACTATTATCAATGAATTTTAATATTTAAATCACATTTGTAGAAAAAAAGCAATTTAGTTTTACGATACTTATGATGGGTTTTCTTGCTTCTTTATACTTTGGGGTATTGTCCTTAAAAATTTCTTTGATATATTCACATACACAATTAATTTCCTCCGTTTTAAGAGAACGAAGTAAAATTTTACGATATTTTGGTTTAAATGTTTGTAATGCACTCAGATTTTTTATATCTGACGTTGTGTTACCTTCAACCATTATTTGTTACTAACAAGAATCGGATGATGCTCACCATATTTAAACCCCTTTTTGGGGACATATACTACACATTCATTAGTAACGGGGTCTATTTTGCTTTTAAAACGACATGAATCACTTGTATTTTGTTTCAAGTCAATCATTAAATAACCAAAAGGTTCATTAGTAGCATCTTTATAGGCTTCCTCAATAAATTTTGAATTGTCTGGAAACACTTGACGAGCTAAATGACGAATCTGTGTACGGTCTCGAGGATTTTTGAAGTAAATAATGTAACTTGTGTTCAGTGAAATATCTCGTTGTCCTCTACCTTGATGAAATAGATTTTGTGTAATGTAAAATACACTTAAATTTCGGTGATGGCTACCTTTAGTAAAAATATCGACAACGCGACCATCTGACTCTCTCATAAGATCATCAATTATAACTAACCGAGGATGTTTTCCATCAAACATGCTCATTTCAGGAATTCCCTGGATATATGTCACATTTTCTAGATTATAAAGAGGTTGCATTTCATCATAGCACCATAAAATTTGATCAAACCGTATGTTACATAAATCATTACAGTGCTTCAGGAAATTTGTAACAAAATTTGATTTACCACAGCCACTTGGGCCTGCTACTATAGCAGTAAATGGATGGAGAAAATGAAACATCGTAAATAAATGCGTGTGACTTTAGTTAAGGCAGATAAGGAAATGAATAAAAAAATAATATATTATTGCTTTTAAGGATCAATTAAAACAATTTTATTTTCCTTTGTATATTATCTTAAATATATTTTCTTAGTTCTATTTATTAACTATACATTTTTATAATTATAACTAGTTATACATTTCAATACGTATCTACATAATATTATATACGTAGAAGTTCTTTTGCTAAAGAAAACGTGTTCTACAAACAAAAATAGCGTCGATAAACCTCACTGTTCATTATTATTTAATGTATTTATTTTGTAATGGCCCCAAGCTAAAGTGTCAGTGGAGTTGTTGATTAAAAACCGTTTTGTGTCTGAATGTGATAACGATATTTTATTATTTTTTTGGGTGAAAACAACATGCTTTATAGATCTAAATCTATACATTTCACATATTTCATTTTTTTGCTCAAATAAGACTGTTTTGTAGTTCTCCATTTTAAATTTTTTTGTTACTGATTTGTTTACTCCTTTTGCTCTAGCAATGAATTTTTTTTGTGTATTAAAAGCGTATAATTTTGATCTCAATCCGACAAATTCTATCAAAATCACACCATTGTTTTCATCTTTAAAAAGACCAATTTTCTTTTTATTTATTCGGGGGAAATCAAATGCATTATCAGGGGGATAATCTGAAGTATCAAAGTATTTATTTAAATCAGGTTTAATATCCTCATAAAAATTATCAGTGAAAATGTGATAAATGAAGCTGTCAGTATCAGTATATAACATTTTACAATTTGAACCATATTTGTTTTTCATATATTTGTAATGAAAATCATACATAAGCGTTTTGGAAATATCCAAAATACATAAACCTAAATAGATGGGTTTGTCATATAACACTTTAGTTTTTTTAAGTTGAATTGCAACAAAACTTTCAGAGAATATTGAAAGACTATGAAATTCAGGTCTTGCGATAAGTTTCTGTGCACCAGCGACTTTTCCTTTATCTTCCCAATGTGTACATAATTTAACATCTACTCGTTTTTCAACATTTTCCATTGTTTTCCCGAAAATGGAATTATTCATTAACTTATAGAAATCCTTTTCAAAATCAGAATGTGCAGATGTACGTAGCTGGGTATTCAAATCAATATATTTTTGTAACCAAGGGCTTTGATTGAATTTTAAAATCCGATGGACGTTCCTTAGCTTTAAGCCCATTTCTAAACATTGTTTTAAATTTCTATAATGAATAACATACTTAGTTTTATTAAATAGGTTCGGCACTAATTTCAAATTTTTACTCCCTCCTACGAGTATATTCTCTGGACATAGTGGAAAATCGGTATGTAAGTCGTGTAAAATTTGTGGGTATTCTAAATCTACTTCAAGAATATAGCCTACGTCAGAATCAATTGGTACATTAAAATTAGTGTCACAATTTACCCATTCAAAACCACCTGTAGGAAGGTATTGAGACATAGCCCATCCATATAAATTATTCGCGTCTAAGTACATGAGATAAGATGATTGAATTTTCTCATCAAAATTCTCCATAAACTTATTATTTGCTTGCGCATAACGGTTACTGCATTGCGAAACACCGCCACGTATACCTGATTTTATGAATGCAATTTTATCGTAATCTGTAAGCAGATCCAACGTTACTTGTGTATACTTTAACATTGCGTCCCAACTAAGACCTGGCGCTGTATAATATTGAGCAGGATCTAAATCGTAAGTTTTAATACATACGTTTCTAAAGTTTTCAAAAATATCCGTTAAAAGGAGAACATCTGTTTTGAGATATAAGTCAGAGTAATCACTCATATTACGACATTTAAAATGATTCCAGACATCACTGGCATGTTTATAATCCTCATTTGAAATAGAACTGTTTGTAAGTGTGTTGAAAAAATTATCTTGAGTGGGGAGTGATGTCAACTTTAAGGATTCAAATGATGACATATACTCATATGGGTACACACCTTTGCGTTTTAAATAAAGAAGATCCTTTTCATTCTGAAAATTTCGGCGCAATTCAATGAATTCATCATCATTCAAATTATTTGTTAAGGATTCTAAACTATACGATAAAAATTTAAAAGAATCAATAAATCTCAATTCAATTTGGTTTTCATCGATTTTTAACATTTTTGAAAACGAAATGTATCGTTCCTTATTTTGAGGTATGACCTTTACCACCCCTTCTGAAAAGTTTAATGCGTGTACAATGAAATGAGCATCATAGTTACTAAGGTTATGCAGAATTACAGGGATAAATCGAGGCGTGTCAAATTTTTTGCTGCAACTTTTATGGCAGACACCTGTGAAAACGCCAGTGTACTTATTATAATCTATTTTATAAGCTGAATCTAGTTTTTTATTACATATATAGCATATAGTTGCTCTATTTATTTTTTCATTAATATCCTCTGAGAGGGGAAGTGGATTGATTTCAATTAAATATTCGTTATAAATGCGGTTGACGTCCTCATTTAGGCGTTCCATAAAAACTTTTGAACAGTCACTACCCGTATACGTTTTGTATTTAGATAGACTATCATTGAATGTGCATTTGATATAGTACCCAAAACTATATACTTCATGCTTCTGAAAATTTGTTGTATATGAGGTAGATGGATCATTATCACATCCTTGTATAGGATTTAAAAATGCTTCAAAATCTGCATATACAACAAAGGGTAATTTTAACTTCCTCTCGTGTTTATGGAATGTTAGTTTAGCTTTGTTAATGCCTGGTAAATCTGTTCTAACATGATTACAATCGAACTCCTGGTGAGATTTTAATTTACAATCTGTTTGAAAATAAAGCAAGCAACCGTCGCAAATATAGTTCGCGTGTTGATGTCCATTTAATTGGTGACTAACTAGTCGGGATAGGTTTTTTATATAACAATAATGACCGGTAGAAATATTATTTATGTAAAGTAAATTTACGTGTTTTTGTTTTCGGCATTTTGTGAAATAGAGTGGACCAATGACCTTTGTGGAATTACTTTTAGTATCACGTTCAAGTCCAAAAACATTAATACTAATATTATTTAAGCGCTCAAATTTATATATATCTTTCAACTTTACCGGAAATGGAATATCTGTAAAACTTAAAGAGTTTTGTTTAGATGCATATGAACTCACTCTGTCTACATGATTGTTAACTGGGTACAATGCGGAAAGCACAGCCCATTGAAAACATTGATAGTCATTATTTTTTACATTAATTACAGCATGCTTATGTTTTATATCTAAGGGTAGATCTATATATGAAGATCCTCGTAACGGGTTAAATTTATTTATGTTTAAATCAATGTAATTAATTTTTTTTAGACTCCAACCACTATCTTTCTTTTCAAAATTACAAACTTTATTTGAAATTTCATCATGCAAATCTGAATAAATTTTATTGATTTCTTGCTCTAAACATAGAATATAATTAATGGTTTGAAAATCAAAAGAATTCTCTAAATTTTTTGTTGTTTGAATAAAATCCCCACTTAAAATGCAATTTACTTTAATTGGCTTATATTCCTTTAATAGCTTATCAAGCAACTCATAAATAATATTTTTAATTGAGTTTAGGAAATATTCAGGTGTTTCGAATTCTGAATTAGACGACGTATTCTTATTGGAAATCCTGTATGTTACTATTCTTCGACCGAAAGCGTTTTCTATTATTTGCACATTAGCTAAGTTTTGAATGGAGCTATTAAGAAGTACATTATTTATATGTTTCTTGCTTTTAAGGTGGCTGGTATAGTATTTTTGATTAACATTTGTTTTACAATAAGGACACTCGACACTATGATTGTTTTCGGAACTTACAAATGAGGTAGATCCTCCCTCCGTTGATGTTGATGTCGTCAATAGCCCCGTAGAAGTAGAAGGTTCTTGAGAACATGATCGCTTACTCGAAGACTGTGTGACCACAGTAGCTTTTCTTTTTACTCCGGCTCCAGTTTGCCCCGAACTAAAAAATAAAAATACAATAGTTAAAAATATGTTCTGAAAAATACACCTTACAATTATCTTTATTGGAATATAATTTACCATTTGAAGCACACATATTACAATATGCTATCATAGGAAACACACCATCAATTTCATCACAAACAGGGGATGTCATGGAGACAGAATGACCACTACATGGGGTATAAAACGGTTTAATATCTGGGTCCTCTAACATCCATCTAGGGAGTCTATTAGATATATACCACAACCGGATGTTTCTATGAAACTTATTTAGCACAAATGATTTAGTAAATACACTTATTTCATCACTGGAAAAAGCTTCCATGGTTATTATTTTTCTATCACAACTTGTCTCTGAATGGGTGTTACTAGAGCTAAGCCCGGATATTTATACACAAAAAACCCCCTCTCTGTCGGCAATGTGTTTAAACAAGTTTGAACTTCAGGGTCGAGGATGGTGGTATTACATTAATAATTTATAGTCGCGCACATAATATTCGATGAAATTTTTGAAATACAATAGATTAAAATAAAAACTGCTCGCGGAAAAAAATAAAAAATACTTACGAATAAACTTGATCTCGTTCGGTTTCCATACATAGGTCAACTAACATCGCGTTCAATTCGACTTCTTCACAAATTGCAACCATTTCTTCATCGTAGACCGAGTTGTTCAGTGCACACAGTTGAGTCAACATCGTTGTAGGTAGTAAGAAGGAATATGACGCGACTGCGTTAGAACAGGACTCTTTTATAATTTGTTTCAAATTTGTTCAAAGACAAATGGTAGGGAAAGTACACATTATTTAAAAAATATATTTCCGTAAAGTGCCACTCACGGGTTACCGGCTTTTGTTATGTATTCACAGCGGGCAAGGATCGCTTTGTGTCTGGAAGACCAACCGTTCAATTGTTATATTCTTATCTTAGGGTTCTGTACCTCAAATAGAAAAAGGAACCCTTATGGGGGTCGCTTTGGTGCCTCATGTGTCTATCCGTCTGTCAATGTCATATTTAATTAAAATGAATGACTGAGGTACCAAGATGAAATTAATACAGGTCCTTCTTAATGGGATTATAAATCTTCGAAACAAACACGAATGTACATGCTCTGAAACACCTGCATGCGATATCAGTTTTTGCATCTACCTAAAGTTAATGGGCGATAAAAACAGATTGAGTGGACTAACTAAAAAAATCAACGACACGATCGATCGTGAATTTTGTTCATTCGAAGATTGACAAAAAACTTGGTCTCACAGCACCAGGATAGAAAAAAATAATATCCAAAAAAAGTTGCGAAATTGAGGAAATTTTTTGTTAATGAGATAATAAATATATTTTAAACTGACACGAGAGAGCATGTCACATATTTTTGTAAGAGAACACATTATCATAAAAGCTTGGGTTAAGTTTCTACGAAATGCATTGCTATCAAATTCTAATTTACTTATTCATTATAAACAATATCAGTCATCCAATATGGTGATAACATGATAAACTCGTATTTAAACATTTTATGAAAATACAGTCATACATACAGAAAATACCTCCTTTTTTTAAAGTCGGTTAAAGACAAAATTGTAGAAATGCATGGATCGACGGGTGAGGGGATAAGGGGCGGGGGGCATTGTTAAAACCCCCGGCGCCCGGAGCAGGTACCTTGTACACCGCATCTTGGGCATTCTGAAGTTATTTTGGCGCGTATTATCTACTAAATACTAATTGCGTAATAAATTTACGCATATTGTAAAAGTGATACAGCTCATTAGCCTTACGTAAATTTAGGCTAGGTTAGGTTATCTTTTCGTTTCCCTGCAACGTTGATCCAAGTCGGTAACTAGATGGGTGGTAGGAGATTTCAATTGGCCTTTTAGTTTCCCGCTAACGACCTGATCGATATATGTTAGGTTAGGTTAGGTTAGGTTTGAGCCAACGGTCTAAAAACGGCGAACATCCAGATCCAATGGTCTAGAATCAGCGAAAATCTCGCTAATTTATACAAGTTTAAGTGGGAATTTTCTTACAATGGAAATCTTATTGGAATTCGTCTTATTGGAATTTTTCTCGAAAATTTTTCGCCTCCGGCGGGGGTTTTTTTCTTCGTGGGTGGTCTTTTTTTGTGGGCGGGGCAATTTTTTTTTTCGCGGACCCCCCGGGGTGGGCCAGAATCGACTTTCTACACTACTCATTGACATCATTAATATTCTATATGGCGCAAATTTGTGCGCTTTAAAAAAAAAGGACGGTGGTATAAGACCGATTGCCGTTGGAATGACATATCGGCGCCTTGCAGCTAAAATGTGTTGCAAGAAGGTTGCACCGGTTCTAACTAACCTGTTTCAACCATTGCAATTAGGTTTTGGTTCGCGAGGTGGCTGTGAAGCCGCTGTCCATTCAGTCAGATCTTTTTTGTCTCAAAATTCTAAAGATCTGTTGCTGAAGGTGGATGTTAAAAATGCTTTCAATTCAGTCGTCAGGGGCGCCCTACTAACACAAGTCAAGAGCAAAATTCCAATTTTATTTAGCTACCTTTGGCAATGTTATGGTTCATCTTCTAAATTAACTTTTCGTGGCAATGAAATTATTTCCGCTGTAGGTTGTCAACAAGGTGACCCTCTTGGCCCAGCTCTATTTTCATTAGCAATTCACCCAATCATCGAACGCCTTAAATCAAAACTTAATGTTTGGTATTTGGATGATGGGACTTTAGGTGGTGACGCTAGTAGCTTATACAGTGACCTACAATTTTTGATATCTGAATTCAAAAAAATTGGTTTAGATTTAAATTTTTCAAAATGTGAACTTATGATTCCTGACATACACCCGGAAAAAGATTTAATCATACAAAAATTTAACACTTTAGCTCCTAATATAAAAATTATAAACAAAAGAACTCTCCAATTATTGGGTTCACCTGTCCTGGATGAATCATGCCCTCCTTTCATTGATGAAAAAATTCAAAACTTTCAACAAGTTTCGGATCTCCTAACCAAAATTAATATTCACATGGCGTTTACAATTGTTCGTTATTGTCTTTTTGTTCCAAAATTTACTCATTTAGTCAGATGCGGTCAGTTGTGGAAGCATACTGACTTATTACTTAATTTAGACAACATAATAAAAAACACGTTGGCTTTAATTTTAAATGTAAAATTAAGTGATCGAGAGTGGTTACAGGCCTCTTTACCTATACGTTTTGGAGGTTTAGGAATACGCTCCGCCTCTAGTGTTGCTCTACCTGCGTTTCTGTCTTCAATTCATAGCAACGAAGTCCTAATAAATAAAATTCTTTCGAATTGTCCAGAAATCTCAGAAATAAGCTATATGAACGAAGCCAGAGACGTTTGGAGAGTGGCATGCCCAAACTCAGACTTCCCAACAATTCCATCTTCTCAGCGGCTGTGGGAT
This sequence comes from Erebia epiphron, assembly GCA_963932025.1. Taxonomy (NCBI): domain Eukaryota; kingdom Metazoa; phylum Arthropoda; class Insecta; order Lepidoptera; family Nymphalidae; genus Erebia; species Erebia epiphron. The sequence continues at coordinate 28,142,609 of OZ009949.1, forward strand.
GGGCCGATCTGTGAGCAAGTACGGAACCGTCTCATTAATACGTGCTCAAACTCTGCAGATCGTGCTCGCCTCTTAGCCGTTGCCCAGTGGGAATCTGGTTTGTGGTTGCGGGCTCTCCCTTCTCCCAACACTGGCACGCTTATTGATTCGTCCACTTTCCGGGTAGGCGTCGCCCTTCGTTTGGGAGCACCTTGTTGTGCACCACACCGCTGTCACTGTGGTGTTGTCGTCGACCAGCTCGGTCACCACGGTCTTTCCTGCGCGAGGAGCGCAGGTAGGATTCCCCGACATGCCAGCCTTAATGATATTATCCGCCGTGCCCTTACCACTGCTAATTGTGCGGCCGTTCTTGAACCGAACGGTCTAGTGCGTAGTGATGGTAAGAGACCGGACGGAATGACCCTGATTCCATGGAAGATGGGGAGGCCTTTAGTGTGGGATGTGACTTGTGTCGACACACTTGCACCGTCCCATCTTCCTGGAACCCAAATTAGAGCTGGTGCAGCGGCTGAATCCGGTGAAAACCTCAAAAGGCGAAAATATGTATCCCTGGACAGTGGTTACATATTTGAGCCTATTGGGGTCGAAACTATGGGACCGTGGGGACCAGAAGCAAAGAAAGTTTTTAAAGAAATTTCTCTACGCCTGGTCGATGCAACGTGTGACCAAAATGCTGGCCTCTACTTTGCCCAGAGAATTAGTATCGCGATACAACGAGGCAATGGGGCTAGCATTTTGGGAACAATTCCCTCTGACAGTGGTCTACTAGATTAATTGGTTTTAACATTTTATTTTAATTTTAATTTAATGTAATAGTTATTATTTACCTATTTTGTGTATATCAATATCCAATTGGTGTGATTTATTTCCTGTAAAAGTTTGAATAAATATGTATGGATGGTGGAATGGTATCTCGTTTTAACTGTCTTAAGTCAGAGCTAAGTCAAAGTGCGCTCTATATTACATCTCAGGTTCAGTAACAATAATATTGCAGCTACGAGAAAGTCCGCCCGTCCGTTGCTGCAGTATATACCTATGCAGTATTCAGCAGTACAGTAGCGCTTATTTCATTAGATTACTATACTAATACAGGGTTAATTTAATTAATACTAGCTGATGCCCGCGACTTTGTCCGCGTAGATTGAGGTTTTTTGGTTCCCGCGGGAACTCCTTAATTTTCCGGGATAAAAAGCAGCCTATCTGCTTATCCCGACTATAATCTGTCTCTGTGCCAAATTTCATGCAGATCCGTTCAGCCGTTATAGGTAACAAACATCCATCCATACATCTATATACATCCATCCATCCAAATTTTCGCATTTATAATATTAGTATATAGATAGATTACTGATAACCTCTATAAGGGTAACTTCTGTATTATAGTGGACAACTTTTGCTCTACGACTTTTACGAGACAGCATAATTCTTCAAGACGCGTAAGACCTGTTATCGATCGACTTCTGCGTATTAAAACACCGAGCAGAAGAGTCTATACCAAAATGTTTAGTTATTTGGGAATATATTAAGTTTTTTTAAAGTAGAACAAAAGTTTTTCAGTAGGTATTATGAAGAGAAGTTGTCCTAAATTTTAATTAAATTATCATCATAGAAAGTAGCTAGTAACTACTCAGTTGTTGTGATCTTTGTTACTGTGCTGCATTTAAGGTCCCCCAAGAAAAGGATATCTCCTCATAATTATTTTTAAGTGTTGAAAAATTTATAATTAACCTATAGGTATTAGGTACTTACCTACTCTACATTGTAGTTATTACATGGCTCGAAATAGTTACAATGTTTTGTTTGTAATGGACATATTTAGTAACAAAAGTTAGCGAGATGGTTGGTAGGTATCAATAGGTACATCGAAGGTCGCCGCGGTGATTTCTTGTAAATTACTGTGTCACGAAATGTGGTAGAGAAAATCCATCCACTTCGCATGGACATGATAAATGACCACTGTTTAACAAATTAGACAAATATGGATAAATTACTTTAATAACTCATTTTAAAAAAAAACTCGGTTTTTAGTTCTTAGTAGGTACTCCAACATCAAAGAGATAAAAAAAAGTCTTGTAGAGATAACATAAAATATTATTGCATGTACAAAAGTATCATGAATCAAAAAATAATACAATACATATTTGTAAAAATACGCACCGTTAAATTGATCATACTACCTACATTATGTGGTGCCCAATATGCCTGTACACAGACGCTCTAGAATACCAAATCCAATAAGAATATTATGTTAATTTAATAATGTAATAAAATATACTTAATGGTTTTCAAATACTATTAAAAGTGTTCAAAGAGATATAAATCGAGGAGCTAAGGGCGAAAATACACTCCTACGAACAGTCTGACATAACAAAATATTCACGCGAAACGCCCGCATCGTATCGGAACGTTTTTCCGTGTCGCGCAGGTCTGTGCGTAGTGTTTTTAACTTAAAAAAAACAGTTCGCGTTCCTCGTTTTCAGGAGCTACCTTCTTCGAATTTATTTATTTTCAGAATTGTCCCTATATAAATTACTAGCTGATGCCCGCGACTTCGTTTGCGTGGTTTAAGTTTTTTGTTATTCCCGCGGGAACTCCTTAATTTTCCGGGATAAAAAGTAGCCTATGTCACTCTCCAGGTCCTCAACTATACCCATGCCAAAAATCACGTCAATCCGTTGCTCCGTTGCGGCGTGATTGAAGGACAAACCAACAAACCAACAAACCAACAAATAAAGTGACTTTCGCATTTATAATATTAGTATGATGATATGTGTGACACAGACAGACGGACAGACGATCAGACTGACAGATTGGGTGAGACAATGCTTCAGTACGGAATTGGCAAAGGAGAACAACATTTCGATTCATTTTGAAAAAAAAAATAGCTGAAAATCACTATACATATAGATATACGGAGACGGCCGCACCTTAACAGTTTTTCTCATACGATAATCTAACTCAATGTGTTTACATAATCATTCACAAACACGTAGGTATAGGTACAACCATTGTAATGTGATAGTAGTAAGTGTCTAAAGAAAGACATTAACAATGTGTAAGTCGTCGGTGCAGTTCTTTGATCATTTTTAGGGTTCTGCACCCAAAGGTTGCCAACGGGACCGTTTCACCACACTATTACTGCTATTACTAAGCCTCCGCTGTCCGTAGGTCCGTAAATTAGCCTATCGTAATTTAGCTAGACAGATCTAAATTCTAAATAAAATATAATAAAGTAAAATCAAATAAATCTTGTTTCTTTTACGAACGTATTTAAAAAGTACTTAGGGTCTTAAACTTGTACGATGGACTTGACTTGTAGGACTACTGAACCATTGTGTGTGAGTCCGACTTTCACTTGGCCGGGTTTTAATGGTAGATAGTTGTTTGTACCTACCGACAAGGATACCAAGATAAAAGATATCGGCATCTGTTAAACCATAAAGTAACAAATGAAGACTTTTCTATCATGTTCTCTCTCGCAAACAATACGGGTTATATAACAGCTTAAGTTATCAGTAAATTTTATTACTTCTTGGACGTAGTTCACACTGCGCTCATATCGTCAAACTGTTACCAGTAACTTTTATTACTTGTTGGACGTAGTTCACACGGCGCTCATGACGTCCAAGAATTTCTTAATTGTAATATTGTAGTCCTATAAAGCACCTATTTCCATCTGTTTACTACGCACAAATTATTTTCAGTAAGAGAGACAAAGATAGGCAAAGTTGACGCGTCAGGCTCGCCCGAAATCAACATAGTGTGTAGAAATCAAAATGGCTTTGGAAGTCGGTTTTTTGAAAAGAATTTTTATTTTTAACTTTTTAGTGTGCCTACTCTTAATCCCCACGGCATAGGAGTTCAGTACCCTGCAGCATCAGAGTTGAGGAGTTGGAGTTGAATCGTATACACGTGACTTGATATCTACTATATGAATTCACCATCAAAATTTCCTAACTCCCTAGTTTTGAGGATATCATCTAGTAGGTACACCTACCTACAGCATCAGGAATGAGGATTTGGAGTCAGAATTTTTTATGGGACCACCTCGCGAGCTTTCTCTAACCACTGAAAAAAAAATCACGGAGAAATCACGGAGATATGAAGTAACAATACATTAAAAAAGAAAAAAAAAATGAATTGAGAACCTCCTTCTTTTTTTGGAAGTCGATTAAAAAAGAAATCCATTCTACTAAATAAATGAAAACTAATGCCTTTTTCCTTGAAATCCATCCCGGAAAATTAAGGAGTGCCTGTGGGAAAACAAACTTATACCACGCGAACGAAGTCGCGAGCATCCGCTAGTATTAAGTATAGGCGAAAGTATGTATGTTTGTCTGTCCATCTATCTGTCTGCTAAGCTTTCACGGCCCGACTTTGATGAAATTTGTTACAGAGTTAGGTTGCATCCCGGGAAAAGACATAGGGCTACTTTTTATCCCGGAAAAATAAAGAGTTCCCGCTTGAATCAAAAAACCTCAACCAGAAAGAAATCACCTAGTCAGAAAATAAAGTTTTAAAGAATTATAAATATGCATAACACCGGATACACTCACGTCTTTTATGTCGGAAAAGTGCCCGACTAGTTTCGAACCCGTATTAAAGAATTTTATTCATCTAGAATATGGATTAGGTATGAAAACGCGAAAAGGCTACCTATAAATGCTCGACCTTGCTAGGAGTCCATTCTGAGGATTCCTAGGACTCCTACTCGACAATAATTCAAGACAACCTACATTTATTAAAGGGCGACATCCGAAGTATTTTCGTCTTACTACTACTAGTTTAACATTATTAATGTGAAATTTGGATGTTTGTAACAAGTGAATATAATTAAAATTATTAAAAAAATACGACTGCTCTACCGTAGCCCGTATTGAATTTTTCAAAAATTTATAGCCCGTGTCACTCGGGATATTGAACTATAGTGTTATATATTTTTGGAATCTACTCATCATTTTCTAGATGATTATAGTTAATCTTATTTTCGTTTTTTTTTTTCAACTTAAGTCTTTAATGCGGGACCATGGTCACCGCATCAATTTTTTTTTAAATTTTACTAGCCTATGTCACCCGGAATAAGCTAGGGATTCTAACGATACCTCATTTATCAAAATCGGTTCAGACGTATAGAAGTTATGGTGGAATATACAAACTCACATACATACATACATACATACATGAACCCTGAAAACAATATACTCCTTTTTTCAGGCAGTCGTATAAATCGTTAGTAAATTACGATACTTGGATGTTTGATACTCTTTCACGCCGCCACGACTGAGCCGATTTGGCTGAAATTTGGAATTTACCATTTATGTGTATTATGGTTAGTAGAAAGTTCGTGGACTTTGGTGAGTTGCACAATAGTCCAGGCGGGTTACTAAATAAGAATTATAATTGTAAAACATGAACGTCAACAATATTAAAACAATATGGCTTGAAGCTATGGTAGTATGTCCCCTGACTCTTGATTGGCTGATCAAGATTCAGGGCACAGTACTGCTCTCTTTGATACGGTATCCGAATGAGACTACTTATACACATTTCTTCTTTGATGATTATTAAATTAAGAATCAAGATCGATATCAGACTCGATCGACTCTTAAAAGTTTTTTAAGGGATTGTTAGCTTTAATACACTGTGAAGAGTTTAACTAACATACAAAAAACACAAAACGGAACTGAATATTTAAGAAGTTACCTATAAATATTCAATTTTCTTAAGCATAAGAGCTACTTGAAGTAGCTTATTTATTTTAATTAGGTAAACTGCTAACATATTGATGCTCAATGCTCATGTTCAGCATCATACTAAATAAATAAGACTGCGTCTGCTTCACGATGCAAGTACATTGAATGTGTTTGTTACAGTAATCAAAACCATTTTGCTTCTGAGTCTCGCTGAAGCATCAACTTCAGGTGCAAAACTAAAAAATCACAACAGAACTGATCGCTCAGATGGATCTTGCTCGCTATTTGACCATACTAACCGAGCGTCTTGTATCCGATCGAGTGACGCATTATTGTGTACCAGAGGTTTGACGAGTGACTGGTTATTTGGTGCGAGGTAAGTTCTTTATAATTGTATATTTTTAAGGGGACAAACGAGGAAACTTTGGGAAAATCGGACCAAATTATTAGCAAGAAGCGATAAGCTGCACATTAGCGGCCATATTATGTGACGCAGAACCAGTGGCTTCTGAAGCCACAGAACGCATAGCTGCAAGTACACACTGGTACTGATAAGTTTAATAAAAGTCAATCTGCAGCCCGATTTATGTAATAAGGTGGCAAGAAGCGGGTTATGGGTCCCTGATAGAAGGCGGAGATTAGTGCCTGGCGCACTCTAGAAAAAGCCTACAAAAGCCTACATCCAGTGTTAGTGGTGGCATATATGCTGATACTATGTTTTTAGGGTTCCGTACCAAAATGGTAAAATGGAACCCATATGGTGCGACTTTCTCCGTCTGTCTGTCCGTCTGTCCGTCTGTCCGTCCGTCACACTCGATTATTTCAGTAACTACCGAAGCTATCGACATGAAATTTGGAATAGTTGTGTATATTAGTGGCCCAAAGACACTGGAATTAAAAAAAATTGGAAATTATTTTTGTTCTTATTTAAAAAGGGGGGAAAATCTGAGGGTTGAAATTTAAAAGTGAGATAACTGTACTGTGTGGGGTATCTTATGAAAGGGTTTACTTTGTACATTCTAAAACAGATTTTTAATTATTTTTAGTTATGATAGTTTTGGATTTATCGGGGAAAATGTCTAAAAAAATACCGTCCCCCCCCCCCCCCCCCTTATCTCCGGAGTTTACCAATCGAAAAATTTGAAATAATTATGGTCAATAGGAATTTACGTATACTTTACAGGAAAACTATAGCCAATGCTCTAACTAGCATAGTTTTTTTGATATTAACAATAAACCTCTACAAATAAAGTTAGTCTTGCGGTTCATTAACAAAGGTAATTATTTATTAATAATGGTACGGAACCCTTCGTGCGCGAGTCCGACTCGCACTTGCCCGGTTTTTTTGTAGTTTAGGTCAGTGTCCTGTGATTGTCTAAGAACTATTGTTGTGTTATATGTATTTACTAAACTAGAAAGCAACTTCGTTTTTCGAATCTAGGAAGCATGTGTATGTTGCATATTATTATTTCTTGAATATCCTAACTATACAATTAATTAATATTTAATAATTAATATTCAAGTATATAAAAATTATAATATTTAATTTACATAAATTGCGGACGCAATCTTTTTAAAACGAAAAATTCACTTAAATGAATTCGCGGGAATAAGCTATTTTTAAATATATTTTGTAGGTAACCAAAATATTTTAATTAAAAGACGGCAGGCGTATTCTTTGAAGTTAAAAGGTCAATAGGTACTTCTAAAACTTAATAAAATTTCACTGTTCTAACGATCAAACGTTTATTTATTTAACGATCTTGGTATTTTAGAATATAATATTTGAGGCAAAAATCAATTACTTAACAAGAATCTTTGCCTAAAATGTCAACATGTTTGGTTGCCTTTGGTTTTATATATTATGACGAACATAAATAATTATATAACTTAGGTTCAGAGCTTCACGGCCAGTAAAATAATAAAAAATAAGCGATGGTTAAGTCTAGAGCTACTGCTAGACTCTAGAGTGGAGAGTCTCTAAAGAGTCTCTTTCTGGCTGTCACCTGTCCGGCTGGTTTATGGTCTGGATGTGACACATAGGCAGATGGATTGGACGAAAGTATGTATAAGGCACCGAATAGGTTCCTATTTTACTACGCGAGAAACGAACGATCATAAAATTACAGTAGTTTGTGGGTCGAAATAATCATAGGCCTGCATAGGCCATAGAATAATAAATATCATTTATTTTGATCCAACACACAATAAACACACACAACGTGAACTTCCCCAAAGTTCAGACCCCTTGTCGAGACTCGAACCTTGCAAGCCTGAAATCATGCATAAACCGCAATCAAATTTGTGAAAAATATTTAAGTAAGTACATAAAATCTAACTCAATTTGCTCGTATGCTTGTAAAATGTGTCTTGTTAACGAAGGGTCCCAAATGTCGCTAACTGTTGTGGGTACAATATAAAACCACAACGCTGTTGTTTTATTATGAGGGTAGGACGCAAACGAGGGAGGATGTCCTTCTCTTTGATTCACTTGATCTCTTTATATGTGTATGCATGTGTGCACGCAGTTGGTTGATGTCAGAGCAGCAAACTGCATGCAAGAGTCTTAGGGACTGTAAAATATAACCTATTTAATTTAGACCAAATAATAAAATCAGACTACGATCTTATAAGAGTCTAACCTTAATAGTTAATGGAACAAAATTGAAATTGTATTTTTTCATCTGTGAACTCGGGGGAAACTTTACCTACAAGTCTCACAACCGAACAAGAATTTGGGGTGTCTGTTAGAAGTATATATAGACTGGTAGACCGCGCTAAACAGTTGGAACTTGGAACTCACTTACAGAACTTAATGATTGTGTAAAACTGTATACACCTGTGTTCAAACATATTTAACAACTGGGGCCACATTTTAATTGTAATAGTGTCACATTATAGCTTCAAAGGACTTTGAGGAATAATTAGTGATTAAACGAACTTACCTGTAAGTGAAGTTCTATCATAATTATATGAGTCGCTTCATTCTTCAGATATAATTCATTGAAATACGTAGATGTTAAGAGATATATATTTTTGCAAGAACTGCATCTACGCTGAATAGATACCAATTATTGTTATCAATAATTTTATTTATTCTTCTAATCTCTTATTTGAGCTGTAATGTTTTAAACAGTTTATGTTTAAGGTTGGAATCATGTGCTGATTTCCCGAGATGTTTATCTACGTACATTTAAGATGACCTTAAAATTTCTCTAAAGTATTTATTGTACCTGAGTTTCAATTTAAATAACTTTCAATTTACCAATAATACAATCTTGCGCTCTTTTGCTTTAGTTGCTAGTAACAAGCATAAACGTATTATAGTTTCGATGCAAACGAATGGAACTAGTTTTTGATGTCAATACTGCAAGATTTATAATCTAATACAAAGTATATTAGCCGGGGCAATACTTTATTTTATTTGCACAATTAGCACAAAAGACGTCCAATGGGACGCTTAAGTGCGAAATCCTGCCAGTAGCAGAAGAAGGCATATTTTGTTTTTTGGAAGTGCGGCGGGAAAAGAACAGGTCTATTCTGGTCCTGTTGTGAAGGTATTTCGAGTATTGCTTTAGCTATATGTTTGAGTAAAATTTTATATTAAAATACAGTTTTAAGTTGTTTGACGAACAATTACATCGTCATTAATGGTTATGGAATTTAATAAATTCCTATCCGCGTAAAAGTTAGCCCTAAATTATAGGTGAAGAATGAATATTCGGTCGATATTGTGACAAACTACTAATATCGACTTTGAAGGGTTAATCAATTGGTTTGAACTTATTAGCTCCACTGACGTTAGGTGCTTGGAAGTAAGTTATTTAAGGAGTCTTTCTATACTTTTCAACGATGGATAACCTAGCTGTGCAGGTCATTGAATATAGAATTTTAATAAAAAAACATTTGAAATGTGAGAAATAATAGTAGATTATTCACCACGGGGGTAATGCAATGTATTATGTCACGGGCGCCGGGATAAATCCCAAGCGGAACGAGGGATCTTAGAGTAACTCCCGAGCGTAGCGAGGGTGTTGCATCTTGAATCCTGAGAGTAGCGCGGGAATTAGGGGCGCCCAAGATTAATACAGCATTACCCCTACGGTGAATACTCTACTTTTCACACCTCGCGATACAACCACTTCTTTCAGCTGGCGTGGCCTACTCGATTTGACAAACAAATGTCGTCAGTCCGAATCTAGTGGGCCACGGCTTCGGTTTTCGAAAATCGAGTTGGCCGCGCCTGCTGAGAACACATTCTGTCTACCGAAATTAGACTTTATGGATGTAGCAATAAGAATTATGAATAAAACCTCTTTGGAATGAATAGAATTTCCTTCAGATCTTGCTTCAGATGATGCGCGATGATTCTAAATTCATATCACATTATAACCCTAGGGATTTAATGTCTTACTTTAACCTTAGATAACAGGCCATGTAATAAGGCGTTGTTGAGCGAGTGGTGTGAAAACATCATTATAAGCTATTTAATTCATATAAATTTTTCAATGGATGCATTAATTCCCTGATATTTTATGACACCGCTGATCTATACATAGTGGACAAGGAAGCACTTATCTCTGTAGGAGATCGCTACCAGTAACCCTTGGCACCCTGCTTGGATTCCCGTTTCGGGTAAGACAATCTGCGCGTTTTACTGTGTTTGCAGAAACAAATGCCCACGAAATATCTTTAAAAAAGAAAACAATAATACGTTGGAGATTTTACACTATTACGTAATATTATATAATCTACATCCGGTCGTCAAAATACTCGCCGTTAGATTATATTTAATGATCGCCATATGCAGCGTTCTACCATGGATAATAAACTTAAAACTCCTCGCCATCGTACAAAATTTTACAGAAAATCGTACACGGTGTATGCTGTGCTTATGGAATTCTCTACCCAAAAATATTAGAGACTCCAAATCCTTACCTATTTTTAAAAATAGTCTCAAAGAATTATTTCCTTAACCAAGTCATGCCGTAATAACTATCTTATATTTCTATCGTAATTCGTTACTATGTTTGTGTAATAATTATTATTATATATGTGTAATTTATGTATGTATTATGTATGTACTATTTAAGTATGTTTATGTATAATATATATTGTTATCTGTATTTATTTATATGTAATCTGTAAATATATGATACGTCTATTATGTTTTATATTATGTTCTTACCTACTAATAATAACGTGTATTCTATTGTGCCACACTACCCTACACATCTCGTTTAATCCTCTCACATGCCTCTCACTAAAGGTTGCCTGGTAGAGATGGCTCAGTAAGCAATAAGGCCGCCGTTGCATACCTAGTTTTTAGTTATAACTTTACTTTGTATTTTTTCTTGTTTGCAATAAAGTATTCATCTATCATCTATCTATCTATCTTTATTTTTAACCGACTTACAAGAAGAAGAAGGTTCTTTGTTAGTTTTTGGTTTTTCAAACTGTTTTAAGCATAATCAACCGTATTACATATCAGCGGGTGTATGATATATACTTCCCGGGCACTATTATGTTGTAAAACTCGAGAGTACCTACGTTGTTAGGGACAAAACATAAAACTTGTCGGTAATTTTTGCAATCTTACCACACATTTCCTTCGTAAATGTTCTTTGCATACCCCTACCACGCTGAGGGTAGAATATATATAGCAGTTTTTTATTTCAAATTTGACGTTTCTGTATGTACAGTATTTGCAAACAAATTGATTTATTGCTGAAGTAGCTGATGAAAAAAAAAAGACATTTTTTACCTCAGAATTCTCAAACTTTTGTTACCACTCCGCAGGTGTATGTAAGTTTGATACTGAGAGGCTTTGCATTGTGCACAATAATTACATCTGAACATTTTGAGCCCCAGATCTTGAGTCTGCATACACTGAATGAAACATTTAAGTTTCTTTTAGGTCTATAGTGCAGTCACTATAGACTGAAAGGCGCTGAAATCTGTATAAGTGGTAATTGAGCTATATATAGTATAATATTACATGATAGGTACTTATGATTGAATAAATCATGTCCACTATTTTGATATAACTAGCGGTAATACCCAGGTACGAAAGATAATATTTTGCTTTGATTTCGAATTAAGTAAGTATCCATACAATCTTTGATCCAGTAAATACTGAAGATTGTTAATAATTTACAGAAGTAGATAAGTAAAGTAGAAGGTAACCTTCTTTATGGTAGGTGCATAGTATTTACCTGAGTTCCGGTTACTTCTCAAGTATTGGTCGAAATCAATTTGCTTACTGCCTAACACAAATTGATTAGATACTTATGTCAAACATAATTTTATATAAAAAATTATTTTTAAACAACCGACTTCAAACTCCAGCGCAAAATTTTTATATGGGACCACATGGGAAGTATGCCCTTTCAAATAAAAAAAGAATCATCCAAATCGGTCCACCAAGTCAAAAGTTCTGAGGTAACAAACTTAAAAAAAAAAAAAAAACAATCGAATTGAGAACCTCCTCCTTTTTTTGAAGTCGGTTGAAAAGTAATGACATTTGAAAATAAGAGAAATAAATTATCACTTGACATTAATTATCAAGGTAAAAAAAATCTGTGAAACCGCACAAACAAAATTTCTAGGCCTCTATATTGACGATTGCCTCAATTGACAATTTGTGTTTAAAATTAAATAAATTCTCTTTTTCATCCCACCATCTCGGAAAGAATATTTTTACGCTTCGATATCTGAATGCAAAAGCTGTTATTATCCTCTTGAGGATAAAGTAAATTGAATTTAGAACATCGTGTGCACGTTAGTAAATATCACTCGTCTATGAAATTTGTGAATTCAAAACATCATTAAAACCTATTTACTTCTACCTCTATGGTGCCGAATTTCCGTACAACTGTTTTTGATTTGTTAAAAACTCACACTCGTAACCTTCTTGGTGTACTTTTTTAATTTGCTTTGCGCGCACCATTTTCTTTCACGTCATATTGTTTAAAATTAAAACCTTCGATTAAAAACAAGAAAATTGAAAATAAGTGAAAAACCTAAAATGAGTGATTCTAGTGACGAAGAAGTTAATTTGACGCCAACAGAATTGACTGAAACTGTTAAAAATGCGGAAATGAGCTTTCTCCCTCAACAATCACGCGAGAAGTATTTCATTTCCATGCTGAGGTGGGATGAAAAGTTACGTGTTGCACTCGAGTGAAAAGATTTTTCACTCTTGTATAACAAATAACTATTGCATTATACATGCTTTCCAAAGTTGTCAATCCGTCAGCGGTGATAATAGCTTAGAATGCATAGGTAACATCTAATTTACGATATGGTATAATATTTTGGGGGAACTCGACCGACAAAGATAGGGTATTTAAATGTCAAAAAAAATGTTTAAGAGCTATGTGCCATTTGAGCCCGATTCCGTGCCTGTACATCAATGAAGTGCTGATATTTGTTAAAACTAACTATCAACTTTTTAAATTTTCGGATAGTGAGCGTCGGAAGGACAAAATATGTTTCATGCAACACTCAACTGCATTTTTTGGTAAAAGTATTTTCAATATGGCACCCCTGATTTATAATAAACTTCCAGCATCATTGGCCGACCGTAAACTGGATGTAATAGCATTCAAAAATAAAATAAAAGAATTGCTGGTAAAAAAGCGATACTACTCTATTAAAGATTATTTATCAGATACTTTGTAGTTAGTTATGAAGAAAATAAAAATTAGAGAATAGGTAATAAATAAGAAAGATACTTAGGTGGAATAGATATAATTATGTATATAAATGTGGTAACTATTGTCGTGATCGTGTGTTCGACTGGCAACATTTATTTATTATTTATAGAATGGCAATACTGATTTCATGTTGGTATTGCACTATTAATGAATTCAGAGTTGGTAGAGGGTAGGCGAAAAAGACATTGTGTATAAATACGGGCGTCATTCTGTAAACGAAAAGTGGAGTATCGCTCGCCATCAGAGGTGCACGCCTGTGCTGTGTACATTCTTATATATCATAATATATACAGTGTTATACTTTTGTGTATAGAGTGAGTTGAGACGTGGTGTTGGAAAGTAAAGTGTGTGCGAGATGATAGCTGAAATGCCAGTAAGTCCTTTGTTGTATCGTTCCAATTTATTATTTATTTATTATTTAATCTCTGATGCATTTTATGAGTAATCTTTAACACATGTGTTAGTGTGCTATTTCAGGATTTTTATAAGGTACATTGTGGGTAGCGAAGTTGTTCGCTACTACCCAAAAATATGCCCGTTCTATGCCCACGTGTAGTTTTATGAACTTCCAAATAAAGATCCGTAGTTAGTCAATCGGTCTTAGGTTGTATCTAGTCATGGAGTATATAGACCTTAACGGGAATTTGTGACAACTTCAGAAGTGAAAATGAACCCAAGAAAACAATATTTTTTTAACACGAGAAAAATATTGTTCACTAAGTAGTTATATTGTGACACAATTCTCTGTGTCGTACCTTCAAAACTTTTAAACAAAGAGTATTCCGTTTACTAAGTTCAAAAGAGATTGACTACTTTAATCAAAGTTAGCATGTACTTGAGATCCATTCTTGCTATGCTATAAAGATAACGTGCAGCAAAGAACTTTTGGATATTGCTAAATCTGTTTTGACACCTATTGTGTGGGTACATTGAATAACATTAGTTCTGGGTGAACTCTTAGATTTGCTATTTTGGCTATAATATTATGTTGTATTCCATTTGAGTAGAGGTTAAATCGAGTGTTTGGTAATGATCTCGTGCGATAATAATTGACATTGTATCAAGGCAATTAATTTTTGAATTACATTTATATTTCGTATTTAGTTACCCACAAATTGGAAAAGAGTTTGCTGTAAACTTTAATATTACGTCATCACGACGTTAAGACTGTGAAGTCTCATCTGAATGAATTTCCAACTCAAACCAGCTTGGCGACTGGCTTCCATCGAGGAGGATGATCCCCGAATTACGATTTTGTAAGCAGTTTACTTTAGTGTCGAAGTAATTCTGATTCTAAGGTATTTAGTTTAGATAAAACACATCGATAGAAATTTCAGTGAATTGAGTTTTGAATATAGTGTCCATAGTATTTATTTATGATAGATGATGTAAAAATGTCATGTCCTGGACATGAGTCCAAGAAATTTTGTGTTATTTAGCTATAATCAACAAATAAAGCGTCAAGCGAGAATTTCGCCAGTATGAGAGTTGACATACTGGAATAAATTTCACTAGCACCGGCCGTCTGAGCAGCCATTTTAGATGATTAAATGCGATACCATACAGCTTGGTTATTACTACTGGTTAACCTGAGGTACTCCTAGAGATATGAAATAGGTAAATAATTATCAGTTCTAATTAACTCAAGTATTTGTGAATTATTCTCTGGACCATTACTTTGGATGAACGTTACCTAAAGTTTTATTTAGTGTAAATGTAGTTAAATGATTATTGAATTTAAAAGCAGCCTCGTGCCTTCAGACTAGTGTACTGAATGAGATCGTAGTTTTTTTTTACGCACTGTTTAAGTTTCGAATTTTGATTTTACAAGGTTTTTAATTTTTAATTTAGTTTTGAATTTGAAATTTCTATTAACCAGGCATAGATTAGATTACTGGTTATTCACGAAGAGAATTCATGGAGTGAATAATAGTAATAAAAAAAAAAAAAAAGAGAAGTGAATATGTCAAATAAGATACCCTCATGTCAATACTAGGATGCAAAGCAATATAACGAACTCTGATTAGTTTCATGTGTGATTTATAAGAAATACGATAAAAGTATGATTTAGTTTTAAATTCTCGATATAAAAGTATACTTACTGGTATACTTATTTCATGTGATCTAGATAGTTTAGTCTGGTAGTACTAGACTCGATCAAAACAGGTGTCTTAGGAATTTGTAGTGTTTAAAAAGTAATTTGTTTTGAGTGGCAGGGCAACTATTTATATTAGTGCCGCGAGTGAACTTACATTAGTGAAGTACATTGGCCAGACATGTAATTTATGGTAAGTTTATTTAAGCACTTGCTTAAAATCATTTGCCCTTTTATTAGTGATCTGTTCGATGGTAGTTGTACCTATGCTGAAAGAATAATAGTGGTTTTACTGACCAAGTCCATTTGCAACTCTTAATATGTGCTATTATCACAGCATATGTATTTTAGTACTGTATTGTATATCAGCTATTGAAATCATTATCATTTGTAGTTTAAAAAAAAGGGGAACCTCTTTCTATCGCATTACAGGTTGATTGACATCGGGGGTTCCGCTTTCATGTACGGAAGCCTTAGTGTCTCTTGACAGATTTATCAGTGATTGAGGTTAATAATGAAGGATTTTGGAAGAATACAAGATAGAGACGTTAGAATATCTTAGATTTCAAGTTGAAATTGACGATTTTGCGTAGCTGGTATTGTGGGAGTAAGAATAAAGATATTGAATGATGGTCAGAGAGCTCGTATACGTTTGGAGTAGTCATGAGTGTATCTACTCACTATTATAGAGTGGCCAAGTGTGTCGATATTCTAAGGTGGCCATGTGAGTCACCATTTTAGAATGACTATGTATGTCATTTGGGCCATGTGAGTCCATAGAATGTAACCAAGTGTGTTACTAGAGTGGAACAAGTGTTTCCATAAGTGGCCATGTGAGTCACCATTTTAGAATGACTATGTATGTCATTTGGGCCATGTGAGTCCATAGAATGTAACCAAGTGTGTTACTAGAGTGGAACAAGTGTTTCCATAAGTTGTGACCTAATGAGCCGGTAGGTTGTGAACAAGTGTGTTACTGTTTTTGACAGTAGGTATGTTATCTAACTGTTCGTGAAAGATCTAATGTATTTTATTTACTTAATTTTACGTACATATCAAACTAAAGGGATGTACATAATGAAAGCAAGTTTTCTAGTCCAGAATTATTAGCTGCTTTAGTAGATTACTGTACAAGTAACTCGTTCTATCTAGAACTACCATGGCGTTTTATTCATTTTTCATAGTTCCTGTGTGCCTTTAAATGTTTTTGATCAGGGAAAGTTCTACATTTTTAAATTTTGAATGATTTTAGTTAGATTTCGGTTATTTTAAACGACTAAGATCAATTTTTACAAGTAGTATAACTGTACCTAATGGTACAGCCGCAAAAATTGATTGTATTTGTATGGACTTTAAAATGGATTAATTAGTGATCCCGATGTAAGGCGACCGATCCTCGACGTGTTTCGGGTGTATATAATCTGAATGCGCCGAAATACGAATGAATTATAGTTATTTCAAAAAAAAACTATGATGATCAAACGAACTTGTAAATTGAAATTAGATCGATATTATATGAGTACGCTTCATTTGAAGATATACAACAACATAGTTATTATATGTACACTATTTATAATAACGTACCAGATCGATGTCGATGTGGTTTAGGAAATGATGCATTTAATAGCCTTATTGTCATTGGTTCAACTTATCAGTTGGTCACTCACCCATTCGTTATATTTGAAAGATTTGTGTTTCTCAAATATATGACTCACTTGTAGACTATGCTTAGTAGTTTAAAAAGTTAACAAGCAAGGAATGCATAAAGTAAATTGAAACAAAGGTTCCAAGTTTGTTGTTGTTAATAGATCTTTCACTCGTTTGTTTACACTATTTTATGGCTTTCAACATAATGCGGTCCGATGTTCGGAATGCGTTAAGAATTAAATATGGAAGGATATATACTTCAGCTTGTAACGGTGAAGGTTGTAGTAATTTTGAAATTCTAGATATCGCAAAAATAATAATTCCAAAAATAGTTCAAACGTGTTTCGTCAATACTAATTAGCATTCCAGTGATTCAGTTTGACCAAGTTAGTTCATTAAATGTTAAATTGAATTTAATAAAAAGATTAAAATTTTTGGAACATTTACTAATCACAAAGAAAGATAAATAAATAAATATAAGGGCTGAACATTTGAGGCTCGAAGTTAAGTAGCTTGCTAGAAACTACAGTCACGACACGAGAAGCCCGTTTAATAAAGTAATAAAATTGTAAAATGCGCCATTCTCGAAGTCACATTGGGTTTTCTTTCTATATATTTATCTGAGTGATTTGAAATAATGAACTGGATGATAAAATTTAACAGACTATTATTTGAATTGAAAATGAAATCGCGCAATTAATTATCTTTTGCCGTCCAAAATCTCGAGAGTATAATATGATGTAAAAATTATATTTTCTAGAGAGTGACTAGTGCGTGCTTGCTTACTCTAATTTTATCTCCATATTGTTTTTCTCAAATTTATTGAATAATGTCGTGTGATGCACGGGCGTTGTGGATCCGCAAGCTCGTGACGAAGGTATACCCTCACCTAGCGGCTCCGGCCTACAACCGTCAGTTAATTTGTAAATACTTACTTTAATTATTAAAAGACGCAGAAAAGTAAAGCAAAAAGTATTAAAAAGCAGAATGAATAAAACACTCAGTATAATATATACTATATTATGTTACTGACGTAATATATTATAACTTGGTGTAACGTTTTTTATTTATAATTGGTTTGATTTTTGTTCATATGTTGAGGTAATGATTCTGAAAAAAAAAGACAAAAGAGGTTTTGAGTATTAAATTCAAATTTCTGAATTTGGGGTTTTCATCTAGTTTTTTTTATTATTTAGTTTTGTATCAAGCTTTGGATTTACAGCAAAATTTGAATTTTGTATTTTAATTTGAAATTGCTATTGAGTAAAGTTAATTTAAAATAATTATATGATAGCGATTTAGTATTGTACAATAATTGCAAGCCGATTCTACTTCAATTCATACAAAAGTTTTGCATTTCAAAGAAGCCTTTGATGAAGAGTTAGATTTAGTTTTGGACTAAGGTTTAGTTTTGGACTTTTTGTTTGGTTTTCAATGATGATTGTAGTCAAAGTTCAGGTATTTGACCCAGTTCAAAGCATTGGGTAAGATTCTAAGTATTTCACAAGTTAAAGATTGTCTTGGACAACATAACCTGAACTGATTCGGTTGAATTTTGTGGTGCTGTCTCTTTTTGATGGGTTTATTCAGAGGTTAACAAGGAAAGGAAAGGTTAGGAAAAGAAGGGAATAAACTAAAACAACTTGTGTTTTGAGGCGTGTTTAATAGAATTGAACTCTATTTGTTAAATTTTTTGAATAAGCTACAAAAAATTTCATTTCATTTATGAAAAACGTTGACTGTTACATAGTTAAAGATTTTAAAATAGTAATAATTTAACATAGTGGGAACAGTCTACCGCCAACAGGTATACGATGTCAGGAATTTAGAGCAGATAATTTAACATAGACTTAATTTGATTCAAACGATTGGTAAAGATTAGTTAATGGTACAGCAGATCCAACTGAATTGAAGAATTGATAGATTAGTAATCCTGATTAATGTTTGCATTGGATGCAGTTGTAGATTTTATTGTGAACTCTGTGGTAGTGTGTGATACTTATTTCTTGTCAAGTCCTAAAATTTTAATAAAATCAGCTTTCCTTTACGTTCTGATAAATTTTTCGATTTCAATAAAGTTTTTTAAAAAAGCAGGCATGACACGTCATGTATGACACATGATAGGTGGAGCTCAGGATGATGGACCTGTTGGTCTGTTACAGATTGTAATCAGGGTTTAGATATTTACTTAGCTTTAGATTCAGCGTCAGATGCTTGTAAGGTATAAATAACTGAAACGGTATAAGAAATAAAATAAATATTGGGTATTTTATTAAATTTGAATTCAGTTTTAGACTTTTGCTTACGGTATATGTAACATACTGTTTAGATTATGTTTTAGACTGTAACTGTTCCAGACTTTGATTAAGTTTCAGATTAGATTTTTATTCAGCTTTAGATAATTAATCCTTTATTTGCCTAACTTTATTCTATATGAGTTTTAGATTTAAATTGCGATATTTTTATTTCTGTTGTGAAATTTCGACTCAGCGATATCAATCAGTTTAATTGCACTTCACACACACTTCACAAATCTCAAGATCAAAAGCTCGATAGTTTTGGATTTCAGATCGGTTTGAGGTTTTAAGTTTGATATTACTAAATTGAAAAAATGTAGGTTTCCTTTTTGTTATCCTTTTTATTTCTCCCGAATGTCGTGATTTACTAAAACTAAATGTCATCGTGCAAGTATGAATGGATGAAGATGTTTTGTTGTACACTACAGATTGTTGCAAGGAGTGAAGCGAACTAAGCTTAGCAAAGCAAATGTTTGGTGGTTGTGCACCGGGAGGTGGCACAATGTCGGATGGCCGAATGTCGTGATCGTGTGTTCGACTGGCAACATTTATTTATTATTTATAGAATGGCAATACTGATTTCATGTTGGTATTGCACTATTAATGAATTCAGAGTTGGTAGAGGGTAGGCGAAAAAGACATTGTGTATAAATACGGGCGTCATTCTGTAAACGAAAAGTGGAGTATCGCTCGCCATCAGAGGTGCACGCCTGTGCTGTGTACATTCTTATATATCATAATATATACAGTGTTATACTTTTGTGTATAGAGTGAGTTGAGACGTGGTGTTGGAAAGTAAAGTGTGTGCGAGATGATAGCTGAAATGCCAGTAAGTCCTTTGTTGTATCGTTCCAATTTATTATTTATTTATTATTTAATCTCTGATGCATTTTATGAGTAATCTTTAACACATGTGTTAGTGTGCTATTTCAGGATTTTTATAAGGTACATTGTGGGTAGCGAAGTTGTTCGCTACTACCCAAAAATATGCCCGTTCTATGCCCACGTGTAGTTTTATGAACTTCCAAATAAAGATCCGTAGTTAGTCAATCGGTCTTAGGTTGTATCTAGTCATGGAGTATATAGACCTTAACGGGAATTTGTGACACTATTAATATTAATTTTAATTTTTTATTGTTATTGTATACCTATTGTAATGATGTTTGTATTGGTTAAGTGTTATGTTAAGAATAATATTATTTAAGTAATATTGTCTGAATTTTGCATGCCATTTCATGGCAGATTGTATGCTCCTCTTAAAATATTATGTAACACATATCTCCTACCTTCAAGCTGAGCAAATAAATAAATGAAATGAAATAAGCTGGGCCTTGGTGACGTATCCGATCGTTGGACCACTTTGAACCTCAACGCCTTCCCCCTTGTTCAGAGGACGGTGAACAGCTTGCTAAGTGCCAGCTATCTTGATTTGGTGGACAAATTCTTCATCGCCGGACTGCTAATTGGGCAGATGCCATCGCCAGGCGCGTCTAGCTGAAAGGTTAGATTTCCGTCGTGCTACTTCGCGGGTGACCTCCCAGTGTACCGTTGTCGTACTTTAGCACGTCTTCGTGTAAGTACCTATTTTACTCGAGTGAATCATGCTGAAACCTTCGTTTTACCTTTTAGGCGACCCGCCGGAAAGACCTTTAGTGCAATTAAACACTACATAGACGAGTTATTTCTTAAGTGCGTTCCATGCTGAAAAACGTTTATATTCTTTCGTGTTACCTTTCGAGTAACCTCCCGAAAATCCTTTAGTGCATTTTAACATTGCATGAAAGTATAATTCCTGTAATGAGCGCGTATAGCTGATTCAATACTAACTTTTATTTTAAGTACCCTCTTTAGGAAATCATACATTTTACATAGTATTGTATCACAATTCCTCAGGCGCGTCGTACTGAAAGGTTTATTCTCCATCGTGGTGACTCTCCAGCAACCCCCAGGGAAACCTTTAGTGTAAACAAACAGTGCATGAAAGTATAATTGATTAGGCGCGTCATGCTGAAAGGTTTAATCTCCTTCGTGTTGACCCTCGGACAACCGCCAGGAAAACCTTTAGTGTAAACACACATTGCATGAAAATATAATTGTTTAGGCGCGTCATGCTGAAAGGTTTATTCTCCTTCGTGTTGACCCTCGGACAACCGCCAGGAAAACCTTTAGTGTAAACTATAATTTATTAGGCTCGTCATGCTGAAAGGTTTATCCTTCTTCGTGTTAACCCATAGTTAAACAGACATAGTATTACATCAAAAAGAAAAAAAAGTACATTTTAATAAATTAAATTCAAAGCAAAACAAAAGAAAACAAAAGTTTAAAATTATCACAATGTTAAAAAGTAAAATTCACTAATAAAAATAATTTAAAATAAAGAATAGGTAATAATAAAAAATTGTTCGGGGAACTAAGTTCTAAGTATCTAAGTTATAAGTATCTAAGTTCTAAGTTCTATGCTATGTATATCTTAATTTCTTCCTTCTTTCAGGTATGAAATATTGCATTTGAAGTTACTGCAGTGGCCTGGCCATTGCTTCAATGTGGGTCACCTTCAAAGGAATTTTCCTCAGCTACATACCCTGGAAATAAGCAATAGCACGAATCTGAAAATTTTCAAGGGCTACTTTGACTCGTCAAGTAAAATTGAGGTAAGTTCAGTAATTTCAAGCTATCCACTTAAAAATATTTATCTAATCTAATTAATAGGTATAGGTAGGTATTTGTTTGTGCACTGTTAGAACAGATTAGGAGGGGTTATTTTTAGCAACGATATCAACATGCTACATTAATAGTATAAATTTTCTCGAGAGATCTTCTTCTTCTTCTTCCTCTTCTTTCTCTGGGCTTTTCCCCACTTAAGCACAGGTGCCCGTTGTGCGTGAGACCTCCGGTGTGACTCCCCGCTGGATCACTTCAGCCAGCCGAGCTCACTCCAGAATCCAAGCAGGCCGCCCAGGTCGGCAAGGACTTCTGGAAGTGTTGCTGGGGAGCCAATGTAGGCTTCTCGTTGAGTGGTTACAGCACTGCACTCGAGTAGTACGTGTCTTGGTGTCTCCTCGCTCTCCATGCAGGCTCTGCACAGAGGGTTGTTGGTTATACGAGTACCTAGAACATATGGGTGTTTGTTAAGTGGACAGTGTCCTGTTATCATGCCTACAGCCGTCCTGAGTTAAGCTCTGTTTAATTGCAGTAATTTCTTAGTTAGGCGTTGGTTTGGGCTGGGTATAGCCTCTGTTGTTTGTCTACAGCTGGTGGTATTTGCCCAAAGTTCGGCATGAGTACCTACTGTTTGTTGTTTTAACCAAGTCTTGTACTCACTGTTTGAGGCTCGTCGAGCTAGTTCGTCGGCTGCCTTGTTACCTATGTTGTCGCTGTTACCTTTAACCCAGCCGAGTGATACTAGGTTTGATTTTGTTAGTGTTTGTAGTGCGTTATGGCAATCCAATACGAGCTTAGATGAGGTCGTACTTTTGGCTAAAGCTCGCAGGACTGCCTGACTATCACTAAAAATGTTAATATGAAAGTTTGTTACCTGTCTGTCGGCCATTGCCAGGGCCGCCGCAGTGATGCCGACGCACTCCGCTTGAAAAACAGAGTTATTCTTAGCGAGCGCGCGAGCAATATGTATGTTTAGGTCGGGACAGTACACTCCTGCACCGGTTCCCTGGCTGGTTTTTGACCCGTCCGTGTAAACGTCTATCGTATCTATAGAATTTTTGTGTATTCCGGTATCTGAGATGTAGATTTCATAATCTTACTCGATTATGTGTTCCTTCCGTGTTTTGTCACAGATCCATCCTAACAGTGGACACTTCATGTTCTCACCTGACAGTATCCGGGTGTGTGTTCTGTTTGTATCTTTCCACAGCCCATAAGTCTTAATCCTTAGCGCTGCGAGGGTATCTTCTTCTTTTATGTGGGGGGGGGGGAGGATTCCCAGTATTACCTGTAAAGCATCTGTTGGGGTGGTGCTCATGCAGCTAGTGATCGCTAGGCATGCTTGTCTTTGGAATTTTTGTAGTTCCTGTTGGCTTGTCGTCTGAAGCGTTTTGGGCCACCATACTAGTGACGCATATGTTAATGAGCTTCTTACTACTGTCAGATACAGCCAAAGCATTATCTTTGGTTTTAGACACCAGGTTTTCCCGATCATGCGTTTGCATTGATTAGATTTGTACCGAAGAGTGTTAGCATTCTTGGTACTCTTGAGAGCTCTTCTTATGAGTTTCTTTATTTTTATGTGCTATTATGTAGGTTTAAATATTGATAGGATTACACGTCACAACTCACAGGTTAGTGCCCGCATTCATTAATGCAATAATAAAAATAATTAGGTATTGAAGAATTTACAATAGTTCTCGATGATTATCTCGATGATAGATTCGTTTCGAGAAGTATTTGATGAAACTTGATTTCAAGAACTTTGCCTAAAATTGGTCGGGAGGTACTTCGCAACTCAGGTAAATTTTAGTCGAACCAGGATTTCAATTTTTGTTATCTGTACCGTAAAGTTTGATGGTACAATAAAAGTTGATAAGATTTTACTTGACGTAATTGCCGGCGTTTTTAAATCGACTTTTGTTAGCAGATTTCTGAGAATCGCTTTAAAAGCATGTTATTATGTTTCTCTGTTAAAAAGGCACTTTTGCTCATTGAGTTGCATGTTATCTATATATATAAAATTCAAAGTTCTGACTGACTGACTGACTGACTGACTGACTGACTGACTTATATATCAACGCACATCCTAAACCGCTAGAGTAAATTTTGACAGTAGCTTCCTTTTGTGACGTAGGCGCTCGTTAAAAGAAGGATTTTTCACAATTACACCCCTAAAGGGGTGAAATAGGGGTTGAAAGTTTATGTTAAAGTCCTTCATTTCTCAAGATATTTCTCAAGTTGTATCAACAAAACTTGGTATTTTGGCTTTAGGTAATAAATAAAGAAGTACGTGTGGCACAGTTTTTCAAAATTTCACCCCTAAAGGGGTAAAATAGGGGTTGAAAGTTTGTATGAAAGTCCTTCACTTCTCAAGTTATAGTGATGAAACTTAGCATTTGGGCTTTCAGTTAGATATGCAGAAGTACGTGTTTCACCATTTTTGGAAATTCGACGCCCAAAGGGGTGAAATAGGGCATGAATGTCCTTCATTTATTAACATATTTTTCAAGTTATAAAAACGAAACTTGGTATTTTGGCTTTCGGTATAATATAAAGAAGTACGTGTGTAACAGTTTTTCAAAATTCCACCCTCCAAAATGGGGGTTGTAAGTTTTTGTAAAAGGCCGGCATTTTTCAAGTTAATAGCCGTGAAACTTGATATTTGGGCTACCGGTTTAAATTATGAAATACATAATTCACAGTTTTTATAAATTCTATCCCAAAGGACGTTAAATAGTCCTTCAATCAAGCCGCAACAGAGCAACGGATCGACGGTTTTTTTTTATGGGTTCTTTTTATACCGGAAAATTAAGGAATGCCTATGGGAATGAAAAAACTTATGCCACGCGAACGAAGTCGCGGGCGTCCGCTAGAAATAATATGTGTACAAAGATATGGCAGTGATATTTATAGTCTCACAAACTTATCTGACCCTATGCCAGCGTGGCTAGCAGATATGAAAACAAAGATACGCGCTGAATTGAGAACCTCCTCCTTTTTGGAGTCGGTTAATAAAATAAAAACTAAACAGGCATAAAAATTAGTTCCAATTTTGGCCACCGGGTCTGATAAGTTTGAAGGACGTGGATTATATATGTAAAATTGGTCTACCTAATAGAATCTAATAATATATTCTCTCATAGAAAAACTCTTTGCAGCAAAAGACAAGTGAATATATATAATTAAAATTATTAAAAAATACGACTGCTCTGCCGTAGACGTACATGCATACACGAACCCTGAAAATATAACACTCCTTTTTTTGGGCAGTCGTGTATTAAAAAATCCCCCTCGAATGGAAGTACGGCTACCACTGCTACGAGTACAACGTAACGATACCACAGTCATTAATTACCTTTGGAATCTTATTCAAATTTTTATTAAATGATATTTTTTTGTGAATCACTGGATGTTGAACTGTAGTGTTATATATTTTTTCACACCACTCGCTCAACAACGCCTTATTACATGGCCTGTTATCTAAGGTTAAAGTAAGACATTAAGTCCCTAGGGTTATAATGTTGTACTGAAAACCATTATTCAATAGGGTTATAATGTGATTTGAATTTAGAATCATCGCGCATCTGAAGCAAGATCTGAAGGAAATTCTATTCATTCCAAAGAGGTTTTATTCATAATTCTTATTGCTATATTCATAAAGTCTAATTTCGGTAAACAGAATGTGTTCTCAGCAGGCGCGGCCAACTCGATTTTCGAAAACCGAAGCCGTGGCCCACTAGATTCGGACTGACGACATTTGTTTGTCAAATCGAGTAGGCCACGCCAGCTGAAAGAAGTGGTTGTATCGCGAGGTGTGAAAAGTAGAGTATTCACCGTAGGGGTAATGCTGAATTAATCTTGGGCGCCCCTAATTCCCGCGCTATTCTCAGGATTCAAGATGCAACACCCTCGCTACGCTCGGGAGTTACTCTAAAATCCCTCGTTCCGCTTGGGATTTATCCCGGCGCCCGTGACATAATACATCGCATTACCCCCGTGGTGAATAATCTACTATTGGAATCTGATCATCATTTTCTAGATGATGATTATATAGTTATTCTTATTTTCGAATATTTTTTTTCAACTTTAGTCTTTAATGCGAAACCATGGCCACCCATCATTTTTTTTTAATTAGACTAGCCTATGTCACCCGGAATAAGCTAGGGATTCTAACGATACCTCATTTATCCAAATCGGTTCAGGCGTATCTGACGTTATGGTGCACCGAGTAGTAATGTATGGTCTGTGTTATGGTGGAATATACAAACTCACATACACACATACATACATATATGAACCCTGAAAACATACTCCTTTTTTCAGGCTGTCGTATAAAAATATGTTTGATATAATTTGTTTTTTCGCCATTAAAAAGCCTAAGCACACAAGTAAAAATTTTATAGCTTTTAAATGTAAAGGTAACTATTATTTAGCGGTAATTTTGTAATAAATGGTATGGGCATGTAATGCGGAGGGAAGAAAGGCATTTTACGAGAAGAATGATAGATATGCATGTGGAAGGAAAAAAGAGTAGAGGGAGATCAAAGAAAAAATGGATGGATTGTGTGATCTTTCACACAATCCATCCATTTTTTCTTTGATCCTCTTCTTCTTTTATCCTCTTGGATATGCGTAGAAAAGGGGTGAATGAGAGGTTGACGGCTATCAGAAGTGAGTGGAAGAATAAAACATGTTGTGCCGACCCCACATAGCGTGGGAAAAGGGCAAGAAGAAGAAGAAGAACTATTATTTAGCGGTATCTACAATTTCTCCCTGTACCGTTTTTTTGGATTTAAACTAAACTTAGTACATTACAAGTTTTAGCTCTTCAACATTTCGGATATTAGCTTTTTACATATTGATTTAAATGGGAAGTACGCCACGGACCAACGGAGGATTTTAGGGTCATTGGAAAATCAGAAGAAAATTTAAATATCGCTTCGTTTCCTTCGTGGTAATTAAAATTACTTACCTAATATAATATGTTCACAAAATTTCTGGTCTGCGTCTTGAAAAGAAAGTTTTTTGCATCGTTATTCTTACGTTATTTTAAAAAATGCTGTAGGTAAATCATTAAAAAGGTACCTGCCAGTATTTTTGTTTTTTAGGGTTCTATACCCAAGAGGAAAAAAGGAACTCTTATGGGATCACTTTGTTATACGTCTGTCTGTCTGGCTGACTGTTTGTCTGTCAACCACTTTTTCTCGAGAACGCGTGGCTCCTATCAAGTTGAAGTTAATATCAAATACGATTTTATTTTAAAAATCAATATTTATGTAATTTAATTAATATTAACATTAAATATATCTACGGTCCCTTGGAGCTGCAAAGAAATCAAGCTTCTAAGTCAACGCAATCAAAAGATACGGCGTTTGTGCCGCATATTTTGCATATTTTGAAACTCGCCAATAAATCAATATACATTATTTAATATAGGTACATAGTTAATATATAATTAAAATTGAACATTAATAACGTAAAGTAACTTCTACAATGACAATCATAAAACAGTCATAATTTTAATGGGAGGGATGTACCTACTTGATGGATTGACAGCAAATTATCAATATTTGGCTTCAGTTTTGTTAGGAATAACCGTTCCCATTCTGTGATTTTCAATCTGCTCCTTTTTTTTGTTAAATGGTTTGTAACGGTACTAAAACTTTGTTCGACAAGATTATGACGTTGTACTGAATATGGAATATGCAAGTTTTGTACAAGAAACAGTCACTGAGCTCCTTTTGAGTACGCCAGTTATTTCACATCAGACTGCGTGTTGTTATGAGTTGACATCTTTCTTGTTGTATTGTGTGGTGGTACCACGGAACGCTTTTTGCGCGAATCTGACTCGCATTTGATCGGTTGTTTAGGGATAAATTTACAATCGCCAAATAAACTTACTGAAAAACATGGACGTTTGAGGAATTTCCAATCAGAGAAAAAATATTAGAAAAGTGATACTACGAGTAACAAAGAGTCACAAAACGTCCATACTCTTCAGATACAAAAAATTGTTTGACGATTAAAATCTATAAACATATCTAAAACTATCTGTCTATGTCCTTCCCCGGGATATAACCTGTCCTTGTACCAAATTTCATCCAAATCGGTTGAACAGATGGGCCGTGAAAGCGTAGTAGACAGATAGACACACTTTCGCATTTATAATATTAAGTATGGATTTTAGAATGGCTTTTACTTTTTTTTTAAAGAATCTTTAATGTAACTATATAGAACATCTTATTAATAGACAATTTTTTGTAAAAGTAAAATGTTCAGAGCGGGGCCTTATTCACAAAAAAAAAGATAAATTTCATGATTTCATGTTCCAAATCCATGGATTTTGGATTGATCTTAATAAAACCCAGCCCCGACCTAATGACATCTGTATTAAAGTTCACTCATGCGTATTAGCAAATTGTTTGTGCCACAGTATTAAAGCTACTGGAAGTATTAAATACCTTGGTGTAGTATTGGACCAGAATCTTAATTGGAAAGAACATATTTTAAAATTAAGCGGTAGAATTAGGAAACTCATCTATATATTTAAGCTAATTAGACATGTTTGCTCACCTAGCCTACTTTTGACTATTTACTATGCTCTATGTCAATCTATAACTACCTACGGGATTAAAGCGTGGGGCGGCACATCCAAAACTACTTTGTTGAGTATCGAAAGGGCACAGCGTTCTGTACTAAAAGTAATGACTTTCAAAAAATACACTTATCCTACTCATTTATTGTATTCGGAGTTGAAGATTCTTTCCGTGCGTAAACTATTTATAAAACAAGCAGTCATTGCACAACATAAATACCAACCTGATAGAACACTGAATCGTAGACAAGATAAGGTGTTCAATATCCCTCGCCAAAAAACTGTCTTTGCTCAAAAATTTATCAACTACCTCGGCCCTAAATTGTATAATACAATAAGCAAGGAAATAAGACTAAAAGATTTAAAAGTCCGTAACTTGAAAGAACAATTATTAAAATATCTTAATACACTAAACTACAACCAAACAGAAGACCTTCTAATAAAGATAATATAAATTGACCTAAAATAATACGTTACACACACACACACACACACACACATGCACTATCACAAACGTGCGCCCGCGCGCGCACTCACACACCCACACAGGTACACACAAACACACACACACACACACACACGCGCACGCACACACATACACACACACACATACACACACACACACACACACACACACACACACCCACGAACTCACACACACACACACGCACAGAGACAAGCAGATGCACTCGTGCACTTGAACCTACTTATCTTGCATAATGTTCCGTAACTGCTAGCAACTATGCTTGTAACATAGAGGGAAGTTCCTACTTTTCAAGATACAGTTTCTACTAGTTTGGAAAGTGGGAGATCATAAAATCATCACACCATAATTGTTAGCACACTATAAGTTGTAATACCTTTAAATTAGTAATTAACGCATTTAGTTCATTGATTGTAATACCTTGTAGTTCGTAAGTATTTGGCTGTGCTATGTATGTTTGTTTAAATAAAATGAGTAAATGAATAATTATGCATGCATGACTAATAAGGTCAAACATTTCTACAAGAAAACTTAGAATAAAACCTTATTGTAAAAAATGTTTCTGGAAATAAAGAATTTTGAATTTTTAAAAAAAAAAAGAAAAAAAAAAGAATTTTGATCTCCTCTGAGCTCCTAGCGCCTTCATCTAACGGCTAACCCGTTGACGTACGTGAGCGACAAAAGCGACGCGACGCGAGGCTATTACGACGCCATAGAAAATGACAATCTTGTCTAAACGACAACGTGAAGGGTCAGCTACTTTGATACCGTCGCGTCGCGTCGTATCGAGTCGCGTTTGTCGCTCACGTAGGACAACTGGTAATCTTCCTATTTTAAAGATTAACATCATGCTAAGTGTATATTAAGTTGTTGGCATGATTATTAGTCTCACTATTTAGTAACTTAATATTAATATAATTGTTTACGTCAACATAGCTGATGTTATAATTTGTTGCAGAAGATCTCAATGCATGGCCTAACCTCATTATGGGAGGTACCCGACGTCATGGTGGAAAAGATGACGCGGTTAAGAGTATTAGATCTGAGGAACAACACATTGAGGCATATGAAAGTCAGCTTGATACGCGGACCACCGCAACTGGATACAGTTTATCTTGGCGGTAAGTTACAAAATAGGTACTAGTACAATGTAATGTACAATGTACAATGTTTCTTGCAAATAAATGAATTGAATTGAATTGAATTGCATTGTACCTAAAGACTCTATTACTATAGTATAGACAAGTGTCTATGGGGCACTCTCACAAAGCTTCAAGTAATGTAGTATTGAAATCTAAAACAAGCCGTGTTGCTTCTGTTAAAAAAATAAAATAGAAAAATGAATTTAAAATATAAATTCGCGAATTTTGCGAGAGTGATTCGAACATGCGACACAAGACATCGCACGTTAGGATTAACTACGCGACTAACTTATCTTCTAGGAAGAGGATCTACTGGTTACTGGAGGACATACTGATAAATTGACTATGTATAGTCATAGTAAATTATAGTAATTTTAAGTTCGACTTGTTCTTTGTGTAGGAACTAGGAACCATGCACCTACGCAAGATTCTATACTGGCTTTAGGAACTATAAATGAAAAAATAATATACTATTTATATTCATAAATCCTATTTATGATTATGTTGTCATTTAATTTCTCGAGGGAAATATAATATTTACGTCATGTTACTCGCGTTTGAATGAATAGGTAGGTACGAAATAGTAGTTATTCCTGGGTGACATAATAATATTATATTTTATTTGATACACACTTGCTGATACATACTTGAGCGGCACATATTGCCCGAAAGTGGTTTTTATAGCCGAAGGTGACCGAAGCCGAAGTCGAAGGTTCGGTCGGATACATAAACCAGTCTAGAAGCAAAAATTGAGCTCATTCTTTTGATTCAGACTACCTACCTACTAGGAATTAGATAAATACGTTCTTTCTTCTTCCGACAAAAAAAAACGTTATTTACTTTCCTATTATGTTCGACAAAATGTTTTTCATAATCCATTTGTCTTGAGCGTGGGAGGGTTAACGTTCTTTGTTTTGTTTCTCGGAAGGAGCTATTGTTCTTTTTTTGCATGTTTAGAATTCGGCAATTTTTTTAAAGAAACAATAATATAATAAAACATCTTTGAAAAAAAGAGCCTTCATTAGAGGGTCCCATTACGGTGGAATGAGAAAAAATTAAAAGCAAGGCTATTAGTTACGTCCGCGCCAGTACTATTGTTTAAACCATCGGCTAGCTACCTGTAATTATACTATGTACCTAACATGTAACCGAGATCCTAGTAGATAGTTAATATTATAATTAGCATATAATATACACATAGTTCTTTTTGGCACGATGAATCCTTGAACGAAAAGGTTGAAGCGCGGGGATCTGACCTGGAAAAATCATACGTGAAAAAAGAGTCAAATTTACGTTAACAAGGTGTAAGCGTTACCTTTATAATTATTTAGTTTAATTATTATTGTCATACCAAAAGTAACGTTTAGGTTGTTACGGGGTGTCCAACAACATCGCACGGCTTGATCCATGTAGGTAGTAATAAAAGGTGGTATATATTATCAATTATCATGTAGTTTCATAGTCGATGTTATATTAACGAATTATTACAGATATCTTCTGTAATATTCTATCGAAAAAACGTGACAAATTATTATAGCCGCTTTGTCATCAATACAAAATGTTAGAGGAGTTATTGTTAGTTATGTGCCGGTGAATTATGAGATAATTTGATAGTCCTTCATCATCATCATCTCAGCCTGCGGACGTCCACTGCTGAACATAGGCCTTTCCCAAAGAACGCCACCACACCCGGTCCTCAGCCTTCCTCATCCAGCCACTTCCCGCCACCCTCTTAATGTCGTCGGTCCATCGTGCTGGAGGGCGCCCCACACTACGCTTACTTATACGTGGTCTCCACTCCAAAACTTTCCGGCTCCAGCGGCCATCGCTCCTTCGACAGGCATGGCCTGCCCACTGCCACTTCAGCTTGCTAATGGCTTGGGCTATGTCAGTGACCCTGGTTCTCTTACGGATCTCTTCATTTCGGATCTTGTCCTTAAGAGAAACTCCTAACATAGCCCTCTCCATAGCTCTCTGAGTGACTTTAAATTTGTGGATCAAGCCTTTTGTTAGTGTCCACGTTTCAGCGCCATAAGTGAGGACGGGAAGGACACACTGATTATAGACTTTCGTCTTCAGGCATGATAGTCCTTACGAGTAAGTAATACTTCTTATAAATATACGATTCGACACTGGTGTTTATTTTGACCGTAAATAGCTTAAAATATCCGAGTAGAAATATGATTGAAATTATATTAATTATTATCGGTTTTAAATAAGTGAAAAAAAGTTATTAACTTTAGTCTTTTATTTTATATTGCATACCTATAAAAAGTTCTAACGCGTCGCGTCGATACAAATAAACAATATTAGGTAGGTATGTTAACGGCACAAATTTATAAAAATGGCACGTTTCACACAAAATTGCACATTTGAGCGAAAATGCGGCATGTTTAGAAATGAAAACATAAATTTTGCGACCTTTTGCATATTATAAATTTTATGACGTGACAACATCTTGCTGTAGCCTGTGGAATTGGAATACTAATGTATAACAGTCTGCCGATGATTTTTGCAACATAAAATTTACGACGCAAGCTACCTGTTCACACTTTCGTATCGTAATATATATATTACATAGAGCGAAGTTCTGACTGCGCTCTATGCATAACGAGTGTGGCGCAGTCAAGATATGATAGACAAGCAAGGATCACTAGTGATCTATGGTTGAGAGCGTGAACATTACGGCAATAATTTATATAAATGTTTACATTTTACCTACTACAACTAATCTGTCGTGGGTTCATGACCCATATCGTCTAAGAACTTTAGAAGTAGGTCTCTTGTGTTCATATCTACGACGAGTATCGTAGATGTGGCACATGTTGTGAATAAAATATTGTTTTTTAAACAAGTATCTTTTTGTAGATAACAAATGGGACTGCAGTGATGGTGGACTTGACTGGCTGGCGATGGAGAATGAGAATGGCACAGTAAGGAAGAAGTTAGCTGACTATTACCAGCTGGTGTGCCACCAACAATTGTATAGGGGGAAACCATTATACAAAGTCATGGAGATCATTCGTGTAAGTTTCTTTGTCATATCCCTAAGTATACCCCATATTGGTTCTGTAATCGTGACTTGATAAGAACGCGAAAAGATGAAGCCAACTCTGCGACCCTTTATCAAAATCCACATATTTTTGTTGTGTGGGTCCGATGAACCGCCGAATTAGCAATGAACACAACGAACCCTTCAGTAGTCGGTTAATTTTATAAATTATCACTGATGACAATGACTGCTGCAAATAGATTTGGCTTGACCAAATGAAGAGCATGGATTTTACTCGCACCAGCTATGCTTGCTGCAGTTACTTGTATCCTTACAGTGACTGTAATTTTTGTTTGAAAAGAGCAACCACCGAGTTTCTTGCTGGCTCTTCTCGATAGGAATGGTATTCCGAACCAGCGGTAGACTCATTCGACGATTCAAAAGCACTTGTGACAGTTAATTTGAACAATCAAGGTTGAAGTTTGAAGGCTCATCCAGACACGGCAGAATTTAATGTACCTACCTACAAGTATGAGAATTAAGTACTAAATCAATACCATTCCAAACGAAAATTCGTTTGATATTTCTTATCAATACTTAAGTCAATGTTTATAAAAGTGTGAGATAATTAGTGACATCACTTATTCTGTCTACTAAGTAAATTCTATGATAAGGCATGAGCCGTAATGATTAATAGCATTTAATTAGTATATTTTAATCATAAATAATTTGTTTGGTCAACCGATTATTGTAAAATGACGTAAGCGCCTTGTAGGTATCAGCATGTGAATAGTAAATAAGCAAATTACTTTAAGTAATTGCTGTCTTAAAAATATTCTTTCCACTGTGCTACATTCACAACTAGCTTTTATCTTTCATGTTATTTTTGTGTAATCTATAGGAAGAACAAAAACTTTATTAGGTAAGTTTGATAAATGCTGTGCATGAATGATGAATATTAATAGATATTGTGTAATCGATTTTTCGGAAACTACTCTACCAATTAGGATGAAATTTTGTTTTACTTTCGACAAGAGTCGTTTCTAAGTTCCCAAAGGTATTCAGGAATAACAATATGATTACTCAAAACGGCTCAAACAATTTGCATGGAATTTAATAGGTGTCGTCCATGAGTTTCCCCGGGAACAGGCTATTTGGCAACTAGTCAAATCAGTAACCTTTTTTCAAACTTCAAAATGCGCGCTTAGTATGGGATTATAATATGAAATACATGCTTTTGACGTCATCCAAATTCACAAAACGAACAAGGGACGTGGATATTACGTCTATTGGGAGATCTCTATTTAATAATCACTAAAAATAATTTATTTTTGACATAGGCAACATCCCAGTTTAGGGATAACACTAGCTCATAGTAAGGGCCAAAAGGGTCCGCTCAACCTCCGGGCCTATTAGTAAATTCTACATGAAAGAAATCGTACATGCTCCGAGATCTAAGTAGCTTACTATTTATTTTGTAAATAAACATATAAATAAGATAATATAATCGTGTGTTTCCGAGAATCGTTTGATGATATTATGTGCTTGATAAGTACCTAAGTGATCCTACGCAAATAGAGCGCGGTAGGTATAAACTTTTGAGTTCAATTTAAATCATGGATGGCCAAACGTACCTAAAACGAATGGACATACTATAGGTATGTCCGTTCGTTACGCTTTTTATCTCGATAGATTGTAAACTGTCGACAGATTGTGAACCGTTCAATGTACTGAGTGTCTATTTATGAAATTTGTATTTACATTTTCTTGTCTCTTTCTTGTAGGTCAGGTTAAGGTTTGACATAAACAATCAGGTAGGGCACTTAGGTTTTATCGGGTTAATATACCTAACAGATTACAATCTACCGAAAAATAATGCGTTAAATTGTAATCTGTCGACAGTTTACAATTTCAATAGTTAGATTACAATCTAACGGTTTTTGCAATCTTACGATTGCAAAAACCGTTAGATTGTAATCATTTGTTGACATTTGCATGTACTAAGAGAGCATTACATGATCCTGTGTTTTTGTTTTTGATTTAATTTCATTCTTAGGGTTCCGTTCCAAAATGGTAAAATGGAACCCTTATGGTGCGACTTTCTCCGTCTGTCTGTCCGTCTGTCCGTCTGTCCGTCTGTCCGTCCGTCACACTCGATTATTTCAGTAACTACCGAAGCTATCGACATGAAATTTGGAATAGTTGTGTATATTAGTGGCCCAAAGATACTGGAATTAAAAAAAATTGGAAATTATTTTTGTTCTTATTTAAAAAGGGGGGAAAATCTGAAGGTTGAAATTTAAAAGTGAGATAACTGTACTGTGTGGGGAATCATATGAAAGGGTTTACTTTGTACATTCTAAAACAGATTTTTATTTATTTTTAGTTATGATAGTTTATGATTTATCGGGGAAAATGTCTAAAAAAATACCGCCGACCCCCCCCCCCCCCATTTCTCCGGAGTTTACCAATCGAAAAATTTGATATAATTATGGTTAATAGGAATTTACGTATATTTTACAGGAAAACTATAGCCAGTGCTCTAACTAGCATAGTTTTTTTGATATTAACAATAAACCTCTACAAACAAAGTTAGTCTTGCGGTTCATTAACAAAGGTAATTATTTATTAATAATGGTACGGAACCCTTCGTGCGCGAGTCCGACTCGCACTTGCCCGGTTTTTTTTGATATAATTTAACTCTGAAAAAGGACCCAGACACAGATGTAGCCCCACAAAAACAAGGCACTTGTTCTGTGCCCACATCTGTCATACAGAGCTGATAAAAAGTGCGGGACCAAAGTCCCATTTTTATTGCACACCGACGTAACACAAAAACTACACGGACAAAAGAGATTTTTTTCATAATACCGTTGAACATTGTGACCTAAACGTATGCAAGAGAACCCTGAGTTATTTAGGTGACGTTTTATCAGAACTGCCAAATGAGAGAACACAATACGTCTAGAAGTGGAACACATAAATCTCTTCGTGTTTTAGTTATATGAAGAATGTTCCAGAACGATGGCGAACTGTGGCGACGACGAACGTGCATCCTTGCCATCGCAATAATTTATTATTAGATATTAATCTATATTACACCAAATAATTGTAAGTTTGTAATATACAGCTACCTACGTCAATAAACACCCACAGAAGAAGACTTTTATTCCCTCGGAATTTGGGAAATACTTTCCTGGGAATTTGGGAAACACTGCAGGTGACACTTCCATAATTACTGACTGCGGTAACTTCCATAAGCTTCTGTATTATAATAATACTTAATTGATCGCGAGATTAATTGAGTGCTTTACGATTTTTCGTAAGATCTTTAGTGTACGGGAGAACCCCTGGATCGGTAGGTTCAAATGGAATTGCTTCTGATGATGAAATTACTTGACGCATTAAAATGTGTGTGTGGTCATCTATATAAAATACATAAATTAAAAACTACTACTTTATTTAATCGGTTAATAATTGATACCCATTTTTACAGATGGTAAAAGAAACATGTCCAGGAATGTGCGCGTGTGCAATGACCCACGTGGTGTCTGACGCCAAAGGAGCAATAATACCACTCATCACAGTCAACTGCACCAGCAAAGCGCTCAAGGACCCTCCAGCTTCGCTGCCTCCCAGCACCACCACGCTACGCCTTGAAGGAAACAAGGTAACATGGTATGCTATTGATTGATAACTAGGTATGTTTTTTTTGGCTTTGAGCTCACTTTACGATATTTATGTGTTACCTAACCGCAGTATAGATATCCGGCTAATAACTGGCATGGATTGAAAAACCGATGAAAGAGCACACTAGCGCTGTCAAGCAGTTGCTGATGATGAGATGAATGAGTGAAATTATGGTAACCATGGTAGTAAAAGGTGATAAAATAATTAATGTTTTGTGCAGACCAAAGACAATATATAAATTGGTTTATAATTAATCTATGGTGCAGACGTAGCCTTATGTAGTGTAGACTGTAGACTCTATTTCTATGCTCTCGTACTCATTTGAGCAAGACAGAGTAGAGTTTACGTGTAGGATAATAGTAAATATAAATTCTATGTATGAGAGTGAGAATGTAATAACGACGATAAAAATAAAATAACTATTATACTTACATCAAAGAGATAATTATGTACTAACCATATTCTTATGAAACAGTATTTAATAATTGAGAACATGATTCTGTTTTTTCTTGTTTCAACGATGATTTTATCGTAAAAAATACATATTTGCTTTAACGAACATAAAAGAAAACTTTGCCAATTAATTTTAATTTCATGAACATTAGTGAGTTGGTCCTGATTTCGGTATTCTAAAAAGTTCATCGAACATCGCGTTGAGATTGAAAAGAAATAGAGTTTTATAGTGAAATTGTACAATGGCGTTTGATTGTATTATACTTATACAGAAAATTATAATGACTTCCCTGGCGCAGAGGTGAGCTTCGTCGTTTTATAAGTGGGAGGTCCCGGGTTCGATCCTCGAAAGGGTCAATTTGGGAATTTATTATTTCTGAAACTCTAGTCTGGCCTTGCGGATGGTAACCAGTTACCGGCAAAGAGTACCGCCAAGCGATTTAGCGTTCCGGTACGATACCGCGTATAATCCAGTTAGGGGGTATGGGTTAAATATACTCGTTACTGCCATACCCCCATCAGGTTAGCCCGCTCCTATCTTAGACTGCATCATCACTTACCATCAGGTGAGATTGCAGTCAAGGGTTAACTCGTAGTGGATAAAAAAAGTCGAACCCTAACCTAACATACAAAAGAGAGACAAGAAAACGTAAATACAACGAAAATTTCAAAAATTGACACTCAGAACATTGAACGGTTCACAATCTGTCGACAGTTTAGAATCTTTCGTTACAAGCGTTAGATTGCAATCTGACGGTTTTCACAATCTTACGGTGACATATACATGACTATACATACCAATACTGTGACATTACTGAGATCCTACCGGTTTCGACGTACCAATCTATTGTTTGTAATGTTTTGATTAATCGTCCCGCCGGTCTTGGTTGGTACCCGATGGCGGAACGTCGCTGATGGATTAAAATTAGAAAATGTAAATACTGTATCTATATGGTGTCAAATAGTAAATAATATTTAAAAAAACTTGAGAAGCGTCAAGGGACACCCATTGGAACGAAGTACCAAAAGTTGTAACGACACTTTTTGCTATAGTTGTAAGTCGTGCGACGTGCGCGTGTTTCTCAGTGTAAATTTTCTTACAATTCCTTCACTAAGTAATTAATCGAAAGGAACTTCGTTCCACTATGTAACTATTGAAAACATAATTCTTTAAAATTATTTCGCCTTTTTATTTTCAACAACTTGAAGTCAACAAACACAAGTAGTCATAGCAACCAAAATCATCTTTTCATAAAAAGTGTCGTTACAACTTTTGGTCTTAATTTTTTCCGTCTTTCGTAACGCGCGATAAGGAACTTCGTTCCAAAAAAATCATGAATCTGAATAGAATTAGATAGGTAGGTAGGTCGGTACTAGGTATTGGTACCAAAGATAAAATGTAGCCTATGTCTTTCCCCGGGATTTATCTCTTCCAAATTTCATTAAAGCCTGTTGAAAAGATGGGCCGTGATTCGTGAAATTTAGCAGCCAAACACACTTTCGCATTTATAATATTTGTATAGATTTCTGACTTGCGAATTGAGTCCCTACCATATTATTAAGTTCTACAATTCAAAGAAGATATTATAATAAAGTTTCATAATGATGAAGTTTCACAAAAGGCAAACTTCGTCGACTTATATGTACCTACGAGCAGGTATTTGGTTTCTAGTAGGTAATCCTTGATAATAATAATTATTAAGTATCGTAGGGATTTTCCAGAGTTATAATTATAAAGCAAAGTTGGGAATGTTCTTTGTGAATGTCAGATCGATACCAAGTAAGCCACCACCACTACAACCCATTAACGCCCCACTGCTTTGCACAGGCCTCTACTCTCATAGGAGAGAGGGAAGTAGACCCACCACGCTGCTCCAATGCGGGTTGGCGGGTTTTTACGACTATTATCATGTTAGTGATAATAACCGGGACCGACGGCTTAACGTGCTCTCCGAAGCACGGGGGTGTAAACCACCAACTTCCTAACTCCGGGTTCAAGGTTTATCGTTATACACTTGTTTGCAGTACTTGCTTAGTACTATCACAAAGGTAGATGAAGGACTGACGTTCAGGAACTGCAGACTATGACTATATAGGCTTGCACACAAGGACTGTGCACAAATACGAGGACTGAGACTGAGACTAATTAATACATCGAGGTGCAGGACCTTATAAACTAGAACAATGCAAATATCATTTGGGAAAAGTAAACAAACCGTTCCGTGGACTTTGCACTCGTCGATAAATACTAGTAATCTCCAAATGTTTCCTAATGCTTATCTTTTAATTGACGTACATTCAGTTACAGAATAGTATATAAAAATATGCAGATATCTCTGAGATTTTGCAGAGATGTCTGCAAAATCTCATCATGACCATGACTCATGATGATCATGACTTTTACCACATGGGGTGTATATGTATTATTAAACGTTATAAAAAGCTCTCTTTGCCGTTGGGTAGAGCCGCTGAGGGTAGCGCCAGGCGTGACAGATTGAAACACTCGGTTACAACAAGGAGATGGTTTATTTACATGAGTAACACGGATAACAAAATAAGTACACAAGTGAGGTACAGAGAATTTATAGGTTACAGTTGTACAAATTACGCTAACAAGACTACTAGAGTTCACGTTCACTTAAAAGTTTTATTGGTTCACTTTCACTTTCAGTCCAAAAAGTCCTATGGATTTTACTTTCACTGAATGTGGGGTGGTAACTTTCACTTTTAACCGCGGCGGCGCGGGGTTATTCGCGACGCGTGGTACTGCTGTCCTTTGATGGCCGGTAGGCGGCCTTTTAAGGTGTGCTAGCACTTGTGACACGAGGTTAGTCTTCTTGGTGCTGCTGTCCTTTGATGGCCCGTAGACGGCCTCTCAAGGTGTGCTAGCACTTTAGAGCCAGTTCCTCCAGTATTTGGCTTCCAGAGCTGCTTTCCTTTGACGGCCGGTAGACGGCCTCTCAAGGTGTACTAGCCATGGGAGCTGCGTACTGTAAGTGTCGCATACATAGAGGTAGTATAAGGTAAAGAGTACTACTATCGCACCGCACTCCTTGTGCGCGGCGTAGGCAAGTGAACTATAGCTACTAATATTCATAGACATGTAAAAAATAGGGATGGGCAATAGTGCGCTGCAAGTGCGAAGTCGATAAAATACATCTGAACGGTACGGTACCTATTGTTGGTGTTTGTTTATACCCTATCATACTAATATTGTTAATGTGAAAGGGTGTTTGTTTGTTGGTCTATTCAATCACGCCTCAATACGCAAGACGTGATTTTTTGAATGGGTATAGTTGAGGACGTGGAGAGTGATATTTATCCCGGAAAATTAAAGCGGTTCCGTGGGAATTAAAAAAAAATTATTCCACGTGGATTAAACCGATATGTTTTTTAATGATCGATCGTATACCCATACTAATATTATAAATGCGAAAGTGTGTCTTTCTGTCTGTCCGTTAGTCTGAAGCCCGCGACTTCGTTCGCGTGGATTGTTTTTTTATTCCCACGGGAACTCTTCAATTTTCCGGGATAAAAAGTAGCCTAAGTCCTTCCCCGGTATGTAACCTATCTCGATATAAAATTTAATCAAAATCGCTAAAGTAACTGCCAGACAGACACACATTCGTATTTATAATATTAGTATGGATTGATATATATCCGATGTATATCGAATGCATAAAATATGTAAGAAAAGGTGCAAACCTGTGTTTTAATGTGCTATTATAAAATAAAAGTATAAGTTTGATTCTTTGATTCTTTTACTATTAAAGTATCGAAAACAAATTCTTTGAATTTAATAAACATTCTTTCATAACATACGTTAATATTTCTCTTTAGTTTCTGTCCATAATTATGTTACAAAAAAAAATGGCACTGGCCTTTTTCAATTTTGGTAACAGATACCTCTTTTGTGATCTCAGGAATCCCTGATTTTGAACGAAATCGGCCCAATAACAAAGAATTTCAATATATTTCAATATGGCGCTGGCCTTTTTTTAATTTTGGTAACAGTTCCCTCTTTTAAGATCTCAGAAAACCCCAAATATCGATTTTGAACAAAATCGGCCTAGTAACAAAAAGTTTGAATATGGCGCTGTCTTTGTACATTTCCCTCTTTTGTGATCTCAGGGAACCCCAAAATATATCGATTTTGAAGAAAATTTTCCCAACTTACAAAGAATTTCAATCTTGCGCTGACTTTTAAGATTTATGATCTCATGGAACCCTAAATCGAAATTGAATCGTAATTTGAACGAAATCGGATCAACAATAACGAATTTCAAAACCTATGGTGCTAACTTTTTTTAAATTTTGTTATCAATTTTCTCTGTTGTGATCCCAGGGAACGCCGATATCTGTGACGGCGCCCGAGTCGAATGTATCACATCACTATTCGATTCGATGAACAATCGGCTATCGTAGCGGGGTTGCGGGGCGGTGCGGGCGGTATTATGTTACCTTGCGTCCCATGTCTGTATCACCCCCGCGACACGTATTTCTATTTTACATGAAAGTTTAAAAAATACGACTAACCGGTGAAATGTGATGTTGGAATTATGTTTATAATGATAACGAGAATCATGTTTGCATGTTTCTATGACACATTTAACCATTTTTTCCAGTTTAATAACGGAATTTCGGTCCCGAGTTCGCGATGAGCGCTCTCAGCGCTAGCGTTCCTTTGACTAAAGGGCTTGCTGATGGAACGATGCTATGTTCCTACCGGTGCCTACTGTTCTTGCTTAGAAGCACGCACTCTATAGGCTATACTACCTCTGTGGTCGCATACTACTAGTGCTACTTCCTTCGATGGCTGGTAGACGGCCTCTCGGGGTATGCTGGCACTGCAGGATGCGTACTGCGTACTGCATGATTTTGATATTTTTTTTTCGGATTGAGTATGCTGCTTGGCCCTACTGGCCGCTACAGCGTCACCTTGGGGTTAGGCGAGCGCTAGGCGTCGCCGAGAAAAGAGCCCTAGGGCTCGATGACATCGAGGGGGGGGATGATTTTGAAGAAATGCTATGCGCTTTTATACCGTTTTCTGGTGTTGTTTGTACGGAAAGGGGAAGCGTCGCTTTGCACGTGACGGTAGCGTGGCGGGGCGGCCGTCGCTAGGCGGCCCATCTTGCATCGATAGAAAATATCCAACTTCGTGGAATCGTGTTTCCGGGTTGTTCCTCGGACAAAGCGGGTAGCTGCCATGTGCGTATCGAGACGATGGCAGTAATTTAGAAAGCGCGCTGGCGATTGTCTTCAAATGGTCCGCGCACCCTTGCATTTTTAGGGTTCCGTAGCCAAATTTGGCAAAAACGGAACCCTTATAGATTCGTCATGTCTGTCTGTCTGTCCGTCCGTATGTCACAGCCACTTTTTTCCGAAACTATAAGAACTATACTGTTGAAACTTGGTAAGTAGATGTATTCTGTGAACCGCATTAAAATTTTCTTACAAAAATAGAAAAAAAAACAATAAATTTTTGGGGGTTCCGCATACTTAGAACTGAAAATCAAAATTTTTTTT
This sequence comes from Erebia epiphron, assembly GCA_963932025.1. Taxonomy (NCBI): domain Eukaryota; kingdom Metazoa; phylum Arthropoda; class Insecta; order Lepidoptera; family Nymphalidae; genus Erebia; species Erebia epiphron. Next base: position 28,185,605 of record OZ009949.1, read on the forward strand.
TTCATCTAACCCATACGTGTGGGGTATCTATGGATTGGTCTTCAAAAATGATATTGAGGTTTGTAATATCATTTTTTTCTAAACTGAATAGTTTGCGCGAGAGACACATATTATCATACTAATATTATAAATGCGAAAGTCACTTTGTTTGTTGGTTTGTTGGTTTGTTGGTTTGTTGGTTTGTCCTTCAATCACGCCGCAACGGAGCAACGGATTGACGTGTTTTTTGGCATGGGTATAGTTGAGGACCTGGAGAGTGACATAGGCTACTTTTTATGCCGGAAAATTAAGGAGTTCCCGCGGGAATAACAAAAAACTTAGACCGCCACTACCTATGTGCCTAGACTAGTGCGCGAAGCGATTGAAATTCGCAAACACCAGAATTTCAATCGTAAGGAGGATTTTAAACTAGCAAGTATGTGGAATCCAGTGGTAGAATTATGCAAACCAGGACAGCATCGTATGACATCGAAAATTAATAGTGATGTTGTGAGTGTATTTTGCCGGACAAATCGTGAAGTTCCAGCGAAAAGAACAAGAAAGAGGGTAGTTCGCTACTGCCCTTGACAGCTCGAACTTCATCTCTCGCAGCACCGCAGTCCCGTCGTGACCACGACCCGTGCAATTGGGTTGAAATATCGACAAATAACAAAAAATTAATCGTGGTATGTACCCGTTATATACATTAAAATATGTCGTTCCTTATAGCTTATATATTATTAATTTGCTACGTGTAATTGTAATGAAAGAAAATGACAAGAGAAACGCCTGAAAGATCGCCAGTACAAATATTCTAGATTCAAGAATTGGTCAAGCTAAGCTTGAAAACATCTTTAATCTCAAATATCAAACATAAACATCTTTTATCTTGAGTGTTTATCCCTTAATTGTATTACCTACTTTGTGTGCACCCTCATTCAAATTTTCTGTTATTATTTCCATTTCTAGGTTGCCTGGAAGAGATCACTTTTTAGCGATAAGGCCTATTGTACAGTTTGTCTTAATTCTTGTTTTTGCTTAAATGTATTTTGTGTATGGTGTACAATAATAGTATATTGTGATACAAGGGTGGAAAGTAGGTTATTGCAAACGAGCTGTCATTAATAAGCCCGAGCCGAAGGTGAGGGTTTTTAATGTCACGAGTTTGCAATAACCTTCACACCCGTGTATCACACGACGTTTTTCAATACAGTTGTGGGAAATAGTACAAAAATATAATCAATTTATCACATAAAAAATAAAAAAATTCAGCAAATGGCGCGTATTTACACCAGGACATATTTTTTTTTTCAACGAAACTAGGCTACGGTTTCGTACCTACGCGTATACAGCCTATTCGATTTTTGTCAAATGTTGAAAATAATTAAATTCAAACTGGTAATTAAATATAATCAACAACCATTTAAAAGAATTTTTCAATACAGTTGTTAATATAATCAATTTATCACATAAAAAATAAAAAAATTCAGCAAATGGCGCGTATTTACACCTGGACATTTTTTTTTTTCAACGAAACTAGGCTACGGGTTCGTACCTACGCGTATACAGCCTATTCGATTTTTGTCAAATGTTGAAAATAATTAAATTAAAACTGGTAATTAAATGTAATCAACAACCATTTAAAAGAATTTTGGAAATTCAATGCTAAAACGTACGGATTTATTCATTTTTCCTCGTAAAAATCCTATCCGATTATATTCTATGTATGAAAACTCCTTGCTAATAAACTTTTTTAATTGACTTGGAAAATTTAAAACTAAACTGCAAAAGTAAGTGTCGAGCTTGTAAAAGTAAGTCACGACCGTGTAAAAGTAAGATGCCTATGCGAAAGATTCAATTTTCGAATCATAACTACAGCCTCTGAAAGTGCGCCATGTTTGACAACTGTATTGAAAAGTATATTTTCATTTCATTAAACAATCAATTCTGATAAATCATAAATGTGTAAAGAACCGACTGTCGGCGGTCGGTTCTTTACGACTAAAGCATTGAAGTTCTAAAGATTAGGTATTTCGGAGAATCTTTAAACCTAGTCTCCAATTCATCTTATTTTGTTAAAGGTTTTAGCCAAAGTACTGCTATAGAAAGGTCTTCTATAGAATAAAAGTAGGCATAAGTACAGAACACACATATTCTTTTCAACCTTTTCTATTTTCAGAGGGGCAGAAATCCGAGCTCACAATACCTACGTTACAAGAGATATTTTTAACAGGTAGTTACCTATAATTGAGCTTTCAGGTTTTCCCGAATAGGTTATACCGATAACCGACCTATTAATTGGCGACCATTTCTTTTGACATTTACTTTTCATAAGACGTATCTTATTAGATGAACACAAAATACCAAAGTTTTACTTACATGGGTACCTACATACCCGGAACATAATAATATTAATATTATCTTCGTAGAACTGCCATATTGGTACCTAGGTATTTTATAAAGCCTGTAAGCAAAAGTAATATTGTTTGTGTGTGTTTGTTAATGTGTTACACGTGTTACCTATAAAAAACGTGCTTGATGTCAATAGTAACAAACTGTATACATTGCATTTAAGTTAATTATGTAACTTCGCTTTCTTTTGGCGAACATATCAGTCTGAAAATGTTATTAAGTCATCCATCAAAAAAACCCGAGTCCGCACCACTTTCGCATTCCGAAATCTTAAAAAGGTTGAGGATGAAAATCATAGATGAAAATCATAGAGAAGGGCGTCTTGCACCAGAAGTTGTTTAAGCTTAAATACAATTTAAATCACTATTGTGACAGTAGTTTCATACAAATCTGTCAAATTAATATCGTTTAACGCCAAATTAAATACGTTTAACTTTGGTGCAAGACGCCCTTAGGATGGGTTTCCGCTAGCGTGGCGGAGAACAATCCTTTATATGTGATGAAAATATTGTTCTCAAATGAATGAATCATGAATGTGCAAAATGCAGCATAATATAATAATATTGCAGCAGAACGGCTAATAGTGTGTTATTCGCCGGTTCTGCCCCACTCGCCTGCCCTCCCCCACCCACACGTCTCCGCTGCCGTTTGGATACTGCTTGCCGCTAAAAAAAAAAACAAAAAAAAAGAAAAAAAAAAAAACAATAGCCCCCGTTTGAATCGTTTGCGCGCACCCTCGTACTCGTATCTATCATAGTTTCGGAGATAGCTTTCTTGCAGCGGTGCTTGTAGTTCGTTAATGACATGGGTAATTAGATAACGAACTCGGACGCTACGCTTAATCACCTGTCCATTCACAATGGCCTCGAAGTAACTCCAACTTGCTAATGACTTATATGCAAGGTTCAATCAAAGAATACATTCTTTTACACTTTTATTTCATATTTATTTCTCTATAAATAATTTTTTAAATTATCTATCCACTAACATATCATTCTCTAGCGTGTTATTATTGAATACATTTAAAAAATCCTGAGTGCTATAACCCAAATACATGTAATACAAATAGGTAATACAATATTGACCACATACTAAAGTGAAGTCGTTTTGTATTCTTCTCGTACTGTACCGCCACCTCCTGGAATTTCTTTTCAGAAACTGCCAATGATATTTAGTCGGTGCTCGCCCATATGAATCAAAATACTGACCAACGCCATTCCTGTCTATATACATGGCTATCCAGTGGGATCCCGGTTTATTATCAGTATCCAGATTGCTTATTATATAACTCGGGGTTGAAACATAAATTGGTAATCGGTTCGCAGCATATGCATTGTGTTCAATACTTGGATGGATTTTGCTTAGATACGACTTTATCTCTAAGGTATTCATGTTACCTACGTGACAGATACAGATATCTTATCGCTGCAATGGATCATACATGAATGTGGATATAGAATGTACTTTACCTTATAACTTAATATAAAAATAAAAGATATATTCATTTTACAAGTGTTTTATTACATATAAATCTTATAATTTAAAAAAATACAAGTTTTGACTTAACCTATTTGCAACATAGTGTTACTTAACTGCTATAGTCAACTGTTACATTACGATTTCTATCAATTTCAATGACATTATCAAACTCTGCATAAACTATACAGTTGATGGTTTCATTAATAGCTGACTCAAAACGAACTTCTAATCTAACACTACCATGCTTTATAAGGTTCCAGTGACTCGAGTGAGCTGATAAATCAGGAGTTATATCGAATGCTAAAAGGCAATAGCCTTTTGCGTATTTTTCCCTAGATATTCCGTTCCCTTCATTAAAAAAATGGATTCCCGTTCCTGAGAATAATGTATGATAGGCTGAACTGAAAGTATTATTACTGAATGATGGTTGCAAAGATTTTTATTATTTACTAGCGGACGCCCGCGACTTCGTTCGCGTGGCATAAGTTTTTTAATTCCCATAGGCATTCCTTAATTTAATTTCCTTAATTCCGGGATAAAAAGAACCCATGAAAAAAAACCCGTCGATCCGTTGCTCTGTTGCGGCGTGATTGAAGGACTATTTAACGTCTTTTGGGATAGAATTTATAAAAACTGTGAATTATGTATTTCATAATTTAAACCGGTAGCCCAAATATCAAGTTTCATGGCTATAACTTGAAAAACGCCGGCCTTTTACACCAACTTACAACCCCCATTTTACCCGTTTCGGGGTGGAATTGTAAAAACTGTTACACACGTACTTCTTTATATTATACCGAAAGCCAAAATACCAAGTTCCGCTGTTATAACTTGAAAAATATGTTGATAAATAAAGGACATTCATCCCCAATTTCACCCCTTTGGAGGTCGAATTTTCAAAAATGGTGAAACGCGTACTTCTGCATATTTAACTGAAAGCCCAAATGCATAACTCCACAGACCTCTCATGAATATAACTTGAGAAATGAAGGACTTTCATACAAACTTTCAACCCCTATTTTACCCCTTTAGGGGTGGAATTTTCAAAAACTGTGCCACACGTACTTCTTTATTTATTACCTAAAGCCAAAATACCAAGTTTCGTTGATACAACTTGAGAAATATCTTGAGAAATTAAGGACTTTCACATTAACTTTCATCCCCTATTTCACCCCTTCGGGGGTAGAATTTTCAAAAACTGTAAATACGTATTTCTTTATTTTTTACCGCTAACACATATACTAAGTTTCATGGATATAACTTGAGAAATGACGGACTTTCATATAAACTTTCAACCCCTATTTCACCCCTTCAGGGGTGGAATTTTGAAAAATCCTTCCTTTAACGAGCGCCTACGTCACAAAAGGAAGCTACTGTCAAAATTTACTTTAGCGGTTTAGGCTGTGCGTTGATATATAAGTCAGTCAGTCAGTCTGTCCGTCAGGACGTTGAATTTTATATATATAGATTACCATAAAACGAATAATATCATCAATTGTTTAAAAATATAATTGCTTACATGAGTCATATTCATATCATGCTTACTCAGTTAAATAGAGTTGCAGCAAAACATTCTCAAATTACAACTGAGCTCATCGTGATATTTTTGTAGTATCAGCAAAACACTACTCCTGACTACCGACTCTTGGGTAACAACAAGAAAATGCTGACAGGGCCTCTTCGATTTCCAACAAACAATCACGCAACAGTAATATGTGTACTTTGCAGTTATTATATAAACTGTACTAGCCCGCCTATAATGCCCGCGACTTCATCCGCGCGGATTAAAGTTATTGAAATATCCCGATTTTCCGGGAAATAAAATAGCCGAGTACTTATTGGCAGGGCAGTTTGAAAATGTATGAGATTAAAAATTTGTCTGGTTTATTCAGGTTGGCTTTCGTGGTATTAACTATAGTTATAATATACTATCCTACGTCATAGACCCAATCAATTAAGGCTTAAAACTGTTAGCTTAATTAATCGCGACTCAAGAGTCACGCGACTGTAACTTATTATGCGTAGGTATACGTAACCTATCTACCTACCTGCTATCTTGAACTGCAAAAACGTTGGGACACCAAGCTCCATTTTTATATCCTTATCAAATACAAATTCATTGCCGAATGTATGTACGCGCATCACTGATGCGCTAGAGTAATTATTTGATATCAAGTTTTTATATCGTGATTAACTTTTAATGTGTTATTATAGTAAATTACGAGTAATTATCGGATGCGAAAAGTCAAGCAAATTGAAGCTTTAACACGACGCGGATGAGAGCTTCAGTCGTTAAGAGACTGACTGCGTTGAATTAAAAACTGACTTTCAATCCTGAGGATTTCAGTTTATCGTCGTAGTCGTAGGTAGTATCGTCAATTGCCAATATTCTAGAAAGATCTAATTGCCTTGTATAGTTTTTGTGTTCTTCCATTCACAGCATGGAGGGGTTTTGGGATAATTGACAGAAGTTTGAATATTTGACAAAATATGCTCTTGATCCTGGTTTGTCTTGGTAGTTGTTTTAATGATTTCAATATTTTCAAGATTTCATAGGATCCTTAATCTAATCTATGGATTTCACGTGTCACAATCCTTCGTTAACACAAGACGAGTCCAAAGTCCAAACCAGACAGAGTTATATTTACCAGATCCATCACTAGAACACCACCATGGTACCATATTATTACTGATGATTTGTTCCAAATTTCAGTTCAATGGGTTGATGGGTTCTGAAAATCAGTAGTGAGATTTCAACTTCACGTACAAACATATACCGCAAGTTAAATCAAGGCCTGAAGAAACAAAATCAAGAACTAATAAATTATATGACTGACTAGTTATGTCAGTCCAACATAATGAGCTAACCCAAGCAACCAACCAACTTATCGCTCGTAATTTGAAATATTGCGCTTGGTTATTCTTCCAGAGCTCCACTAAGAAAGAGATATTCAGAAATTCCAACCAAGAGGAAGCCAAGCTAGTCCAACTTATAGTTAATAAATTCATCCGATATAATTATCTGTTCACAGCTTACCAGCATAAGGCAGCTTGTTCAATTCCCGCAGTACCAGAGTCTAATGGACTTGTACCTTGACAATAACAGCATCCAATCAGTAAAAGAGTTAGAGGGATCCGAATGGTTCTCTACATTCAGGGTGTTGAGTCTTCGTGGGAATTTGTTGAAACAGGTATGCTACTATTATCATTATCATCCTCTCAAATTCTCAACCCATGGACGTCCCACTATGATGGAGCACGGGTGTCACAGGTCAACTCAGGATAAAAAGGGCTTAGGCCTACCATTATGGATTGTAGATTTGTCAGTATTGGTAAACTTCACACGTCCTTGAGAACATTATGAAGAATTCTTGAGACTGCAGAATTTCATACTGTGTGAAAATCTGCAAAAATCTTTTTTTCTCTTCTTCTTAAATACCGAACCGAAAAGAGAGTCCCGGCTTGAAGTGCTATAAGACAGTCTCATTATCTGCATAAAATAAATCCATACTAATATTACAAATGCGAAAGTGTGTCTGTCTGTCTGTCTGCTACGCTTTCACGGCCCATCTGTTCAACCGATTTTGATGAAATTTGGTACAGGGATAGGTTGTATCCCGGTGAAGGACATAGGCTACTTTTTATCCCGGAAAATTTAAGAGTTCCCGCGGGAATCGAAAAAATTTGGTCCACGCGGACGAAGTCGCGGGAATCATCTAGTCATCATCATCATCATCACTACAGCCTATTAACGTCCCACTGCTGGGCACAGGCCTCCACTCTCATAGGAGAGCGGGAATTAGAGCTTAGACCCACCACGCTGCTCCAATGCGGGTTGGCGGGCTTTAACGATTATTATCATGTTAGTGATAATAACCGGGACCGACGTCTTAACGTGCTCTCCGAGGCACGGGGGTGAAACACCGCCAACTTCCAACTCCGGGCTGGCACTGAGAATTTCTTAATTGAAAAACCCAATACCTAACTTTTATGCCCGACCGGGAATCGAACCCAAGACCTCGTGATCCGCAGTCGACTATGCTAACCACTAGACCAACGAGGCAATCATCTAGTAGGTATTTATATATTTTTTTTGATTCCATTTACGGTTTTAGATTCCAGTGTACGCATTCGACAAGGCTTTTCAAGGGAACAACAATATTATGCACGTCTATCTGGGACATAACCCTTGGAGATGCGACTGCCACTTTATCCCCAGGTTTCAAGGGTTGCTGCTGAAATACAAACGCGTGATCAGGGACTTGACGGATATAAGATGCGCCAAATCAGATGATAAGACGATATCTTTTGTGCAGGTATTTTTTTTAGAATATTATGTAAGGCATTTGTTTCAACTTGTTAAGTTTGACCCATCATGTTTTGGTTATAAATTACGTTTAAGGGGATATCTCGGGGTCGGTTCTGGCTGGGTCAGTTTGAGAGTTTACTTTTTCTGAATTGCCCCTTTCAAGTTTTGTAGGAACACGGAAATTTTTGTTACGTTTATTACAATAGGTATACAATGATAAGGGGTTTTTGAAGTGGCTTGTGAATAGTCTACCGGCAAAACCATCCTGCCAAATAATTGAAGCTCAATTATTTGCAGGATGGTTTCTGGTATAATGTTGTTTAGAAACCAAATAGAGGTTTGAGTACTATTTTACTACTACCATACCTGTTTCAGTAAGCTGAAACAGGTATAGGTGGGCTAAGGCCCACTTCCATCATAGACTACATCATCACCTACCACCATATTGAGATCAAGGGCTATTGAAACTCCTATAAGTTCGAATAAAAAATTGGGTTAGTAACTATTATATGCTAATATTTACACTGGCTGCCACTGTTTTAACTTATATACCTTTTCAATTGAAGACTATAATATTATTGCAGAGTCAAGTTACGAAATTTCATCGAATTCCTTTGTTTAATAAGAACCCGGAGATATTTCTATTTATATTATATTCTGTGCCCGGGGCAACAACGTAGGTAACTCAACAAGGTATTAATCTTTAAAGCCACAGTGTAAACTCTAAAGCTTACTCTAAAGTGATACTTTTGCCGCTGTTGGCATGGTAATGTGCAGCTTTTGGAAATTTATCACAATACAGTAGTTTAACATGACCATAACAGCTAAGTTCAATAAACCTGATCGAATTGGTCATTACTTTCCAAGAATTAGTCCCACTTACACGTAATGTAAGTATTATCGCTCCATTGTTACTAAGTTGCCAACAAACGTCACTTTCGACATGGCTACAAATGCATTCTGAAACCGAAGCCTATTTCCTTAACGATTTCCCAGCCAACAAAAGACGTACAAAGCGTCCACTTCTGTTCCGTTCTTAAAATTAAGTTCTCTATATTATTCCTGTAAATTTCAAAGTATTGTCTAATAAGGGCTTTTATTGTTATTAAGTAAAGTTTCCTTTTCTTAAACATAAGCTTCCCAAGTGACGATGAAGTATTCCGTGGTAATATGCTGAACCAACTCCCTGTAAATAATACTGAAATATCTCCGGGCTTCAACGACCTCAATTTACATAGACGGGCCCTGTCAAACAAAGAATGTGGGCGTATTTTTAGCAACGCCATTAACGCCATCTAGTCTGAAAAGTGGGAACTTGCTTGCAACATTTGTATGAAAGCTTGTATGAAACTCATCTCGGCGCGCGAGAGCGACCCCATTGCCCGCAGCGCCGAGAATCCACGACAAGACACGGGTCCAGCACGCGGAGGTGACAACGTCACCCGCAGTGCGGACCCAACACCGGATGTGACACCCGACCCAGGTGCCCGTAGCCTACAAGGCAGGCCCTAGCCGGTTATTACCCGGCTTAAAGATGTTCACCGGGGCACAGAGTTGCCCCGCGCCCCGCCCGGGTAAGGAGGCTCAGCCTCGAGGCCCGTACCCCCGCTTGGCCCTCACGGGCCAAACGGAGAAGACCCACTGATGATGATGAAAGCTTGAAAACGTATGACTCCGTCATAGATAATATAGGCCATAGCCATAGAAGCCGTAAGGCCAGTTAGTAAAAAAAAATATCATACAGTTTGCCGCGGAAATTAAATGATTGCGCAATGGATAAAAATATTAAATAGGAAGATTAAATAACGTTTTTTTGGAAATGTATAATTGTGACTTGAAACACTTACCTTAAAATAAAAATGGTACAGTGCCAAACTATTAGGACTTTAGATGTTAATCTAAGAATAACAAATTATCTACACGACGAGCGACCGTGACAGCGCTACGATGGGGACAAAGACAGGATAGGAACGCGTTCTCATAGTCGGTCGCCCAACCTTTTTCTATGAAAGGGCCCATCTAGTACCTACATATATATCAATGCCTTGGGCTTGCGCCAAGGCTTCACCAGTTCCGTGATCCGTCACGATTTACGACTCACGAACCATTACTGGCGCTGGTCATTTGAAAGATTCACATTCACTTCATTTTAAAGAAAAACAGAAAAAAGTGGCCAAGGGAGCTCTTAGTTCTATAGGAGATCTCTACCAGTGACCCTTGGCAGTGGGCAAGGTCGTAAATGAAGAATGGGTACAACAAAATTTATGAGGTGGAATATATGAAAATGCCTGGAATGAAATTTTGTATCATAAAGTAGTACCTAGGTACCTTTTACCTGGTTACCTACTAGTTATTGTTTGCTTGTTATTTGATCTACCAGGTTGATAAGTGCAATTGCTATCATCATCCTCCGTGGCGCGCTGTTGTCTTAACGTGCGGAGGTCCCGGGTTCGATCCCTGGCAGCGTTAATTTGGGAATTTATAATGTCTGAGTTTTCCCTGGTCTGGCCCTGGTGGGAGGCTTCGGCCGTAGCTTGTTACCACCCCCCTAACAGCCCCTAACAGGTTTGCGCGCTACCATGTTAGACTGCATCATCACTTAACATCAGGTGAGATTGCAGTAAAGGGCTAACTTGTAGTGGATTCAAAAAAAAAAGTCAGTACTCTTATTGAAATAATTCTATAGAAGAAAAAAGTGTGGTACCCGGGGTACATAATATAATAATTTTATCGCCTATTTTAATCTTAACGAACAGACGGAATTGAAAGCCATGGGTGACTTGTAGTTGTAGGGATTTCTTCTTCCAAATGGAAAGAAATTAAAGACAGTTCTCTCCACGAGTCACGATCCGCTGAGCTTTCTTAGGACACTTTATGAATAAAAAATTAGTTTAACCGTTAACTAAGTTAAACTTAGTCCAATTCATTAAGAGAGCTATAGATATCTGATAGCTACAGATATAAGATAGTATAAGATAGATAGTAGATAATAAACCATATGTGTTGTTCAATTCAGGATTTGTTCCTGAAGTCCAAGTCCAAGAGTTTTAGGTAGACTTCTATTTATGAAAAAAAAAATCTTTCCAAAAAATCGACTTCCCACGCCACTGTAAGGTACAAAATAATTTTGATTTCTACCCAGTACCCACTATGTTGAAGTCGGGCGGGTATAACAAGGATAAGCAAAGTTGACGCATCAGACTCGCCCGACTTCAACATAGTGGGTAGAAATCAAAATTATTTTATACTTCACAGTGGCGTTGGAAGTCGGTTTTTTGGAAAGAATTTATATTTTTAACTTTTTAGTGTCAGGGTTGAGGATTTGGAGTCAGAATTTTTTATGGCACTTCTAACGACTGATAGAAAAAAAAATCAAATCGGTTTAGAAACCACGGAGATATGCACCGACATACATTAAAAAAAAATGCGCCGAATTGAGAACCTCCTCCTTTTTTGGAGGTCGGTTACAAAAGAATGTCCTTTTCTTGGTTTTAGAAAGAAAACGCCATTTACTGAAACCTCCAAAGCTCGAATAGTTAAAACGAATGTTAACCCAATATTTTTTCATAAAAGATCTCCAACGATTTTTCATCAACAGTATTACGCCTAAAAAAGGTTGCATTCGAATTGAAAATATTAAATTACAGGATTGTTTATCATTGTGTACGGTGTTTTATTACATAAAAATGCGAGACTGTTTGGGAAATAGAATGGTAGTTAGTTTATTTTTTAAGAGTAACTTAGAACCATGAATCTACTAAAATCATGGGTTTTTTTGTCTGTCAGTAATTAGCATTGTTTTTATGATTGCAAAGTTGTAATGATAGGCACATTATGACATTAAATTATTTAAAACATTACATGGCGCTTGGGAAAGGTGTTATCAGAGGTACAATGTAGAGATAGATCATAACGATCAACATACGTTTCATTAATTAATATACCTACCTACACCCATTGATGTAGAATTTTTGTACCTCATAATTATTATTTTGTATGCTGATTCCCTACAATACATAAAGAAATGGAACCCTTCTGTCACAAAAAATATCCCCCACCTATCTGGGACCGTACAAACATCAGAATGGAGATCCGATTCGGTAACATCCATACTTCCATACTTAATATTATAAATGCGAAAGTGTGTCTGTCTGTCGGTCTCTCTGCTACGCTTTCACGGCCCACCTGTTCAACCAATTTGGTACAGGGATAGTTTGTATCCCGGGGAAGGACATAGGCTACTTCTTATCCCGGAAAATTAATGAGTTCAGGCGGGAATTGAAAAAACTTAATCCACGCGGAAGAAGTCGCGGGCATCTAGTTCTAACTAAATCAATAAACATACTGTATGAACAGGGGTCATACTATTCGCTTTAAACAGTATTGTTTTAAAACGACAGTTTTATATGACGTACCTTGACGTCTCTAAAATAAGGATTATAGTAATTCTGAAAGAAGAACATCAACAATATGCGTTTGGCCTTTCGCGCTTTCATGAAAATTTCATTTGAACACCTTTTGAAAGATAAAATTAGCAAATTAATAGGAGTTACTTTATGTAATCTGAATTAAATAAATAAGTCAATTAGACAGAAAATGTAATTGGTAATCTAATACTTAGCAATTTAGTAGGATCATGCTTTCATTTTTGTACAACAGTGTTGTGTTGAAAACAGACTGGAATTCCTCTAGTTTATAAATAAAAGATCATTGCTGAAATTGTTATGCATGAAATCGATTTATTCTAAGAAAATGTCAGCCCTTCACTAGGCACGGAAATACACAGATTACATATATAAAAATACTAGCTGAATGATGCCCGCACCTTCGTCCGCGTAATTTGAGTTTTTTTATTCCCGCAGGAACTCCTCAATTTTCCGGGATAAAAAACCACTAAACCAACAAACAAACACACTTTCGCATTTATAATATTAAGTATGATTAAGGATGCGTTCAAAATAATATGAAAATTTTCTGTTCAATAACAATGTAAAAGTTACACTTTTGAAGTCGAATATCTTTATTTTCCCTGATTTAAAAAATAAACGGATGACATCCAACAAGTGCAATTAAACATATTATGGCGATAGTCTCAGCTGGGTAATAATTTATGTGTTTTTTCTAGTCCAAAATGACCAGAGTGCTTTATTTATTACATTTACAGAAACTTTTTACTACCTACTGTTACACAAAGTCATTAAATGTAAGGAAGGAAAATTCCTAAATTCAGCAAACCTCCTGAGTACCTATGAAAAGCGATAGCCGAAATATTACTTCAATAATGTAAATAATAAATAAATAGAAGTTTATTTTGACTCTTTGGTAATAAACTAAGTATATATTTAACTAAAATTATGACTAAGCAAATTACTAAGCATTGATTCACCCACAGGAGCTTGAGTTGAATAGGTGTTTTAAATTAATATGTAGATTCTTAATTTACTTCACAGTTTTTGGAAAAAATAACGACCGTTATTGAAATTTGCAATTTGAATAAAGCTACAGACCTCTTCTTGATTTGTCTTCTTGACCAGTTATTTAATTATTTCGATAGGTACATAATTCAAATCTTTTGTTTTCCAGATCAGCACCATGGCTTTAGGACACGTATGCCGAAGCAGTGAAGTAAATATGCCGATAAGTACACTCAATATAGTGAATTTGGTTCTCTTAGTGCTTATTCTGATAGTAGTCATCAGGTTTCTTTACGATTGGCACAGGTTTAGAGCCACAGGAAAATTGCCATGGATATCATCTGTTATGCCCTAAAAAGATTTACCCATTACCAGTACGCTTACTCTGTGTTATTACATAGCAAATTCGATTGACGTAGTGAGCGTTCATTCACATTAGCGTCAAAGTAAAATGGACCCAAATGCTCTTATTTTAAAGTTACAAATTCAGCGAATAAATACACGAAATGATGAAATGAGCTCTAAACCAATGCTGTTAAGGATCATTTTACTTTAACACTAATGTGTGTGAACGCTCACTACGTCAATCGAATTTGCAATGTAATAACTCAGAGTAAGCGTCCTGGATCCATGCTAAGCGTGGCAAACGTGCAACGACCACGGTATGAAGCAGCGCAAAGCAAAATATAACGATAATCCATATCCATCCATACTAATATTATAAATGCGAAAATGCGAAAGTCTGTCTGTCTGCTAAGCTTTCACGGCTCATCCGTTCAACCGATTATGATGAACTTTGGTAAATAAAAATTTAAAATAAAAAAATCCTGATCCACGCATTACGGGCATCATCTAGTAAATTATTATGTTGTACCCATCGGTTGCACATGGCTGCCGTAACTATGTGGACTTGTACGATATTATTGTGTACGTACGTGGACCCGGCTACATAGATTTTTTTCACTGTGTTTTTTTTTGTAGATAGGGATCTACAAAAAAAAACAGTGCCTTACCAAAATTGTTATTACAACACAACAATGTACAAAATGAGATTACTGAGATTATAAATAGGTACAAAGGAAATGACCAGTCGAACTATGGTAGCTTGCCTAGATATCAAAAATCAATGTGCAGCAATGATTTCTTTATTATTGTAATTGTTATATTTTCAAATAAAAAAGTTTCAGCAGTCTTAAGGCTCTGAAAACTGAGAAAATAAAATAAAAAAGTTTCACCAAATAACTGCTTTCCCACACTAGATGGTGCTAGACGTTGTGGTTAGTGAGTCTAAACAATTATTTTCAACTATTCGACCACGTTGTTTAGGAAAAAAAAACTTTGCATTATTTGGGCAGGGACGAGGATAATACTGGAATAATAAAACTGTATTTGCAAAACTAATGTAATTCTTTTATTAATCTTGACAACAAATAAAATAATTATTAACAAAACATAAATTTCCTTTTCATAATGTAGTGACAGAGGTACTTAAATGGTGTTCATGTAGGATTACAAGATTATTATTAGGCGTAGGTAAAATGGAACGTCAAAATGGAGTAACTTGCCTAAAAGAGGAAAGCGGATGCTTGCATGCATGATGCATGCTCAGGAATTAAACGATAAATGTATTTTTTTTTTAGACATTCTAACCTTGACCATATTCGGAATAATAAATCCATAATAATTTCGGTTTGAATTTTGAAACCTTACTGTAAAAACGGAAATCCTGCACATTGTCCCGAACCGGAGGGCAGTCTCTGGTCAAGTCATTTATATTTATGTAAATCGTAATGTATTTATGTAAATTTATGTAAATATTAAATAAATGTTTTTTTGTTTAAGATATTTTTATTGTAATTTCATCCTAGTGATTGTTAAAATGGTTTGGTCTTCGGCTTATCCTAACTAAATGTTAACGTGGTAGAGACTTGGGCACATACCATACAACCAACTACTTGATGGACTTGAGTCTTGATTTATTACAAGTGGCACAAGTTGTCCGACGTAAAATAAATCATTTCATTTCATTTCTGACAAGGAATTCAAAAATTACCGTGGAACTATATGTTACATAATATATTAGTGGTTCGCCCCGAACTGAGACCTCGCGGCGCCATCTATTGACATCATTATGAAGTTCTGTTGTAAATACTAAGGCTCATTAAAAATTAAATAATTTGGTTTCCATATAATATTTATCTAATTTTAGTTTTTGTTGTTCAAGTACAGGATATAAATCAAATAACTGATCAAGTTTCAGGCTCATCATTTCAGAAAATTTAGAATTCTGAGGTCAACTTTGGACGTTAGAAAATCTCCACTTTGAAAACCCCCATTTCGTCAATTTTGGGGTCAACATTTAAAAAAATTTATTTTTGGACTCTATTCCTAATTATTATCTTTAAAATGATATACCGCAACCCTATGTAACGCTATAAAAATATTTTTTCTTCATATTCGCTTATAAGAGAGATAAAGATTTTTATTACTTTTTAAGCCATATTCGGCTGGAGGCCATCAGTTTATATTTATAATATTTAAATTTGAAGTAATTATGTTCAGTAATTCAGAAGTTATAAGGCTCTGACAGACGGACGGACGGACGGACGAACGGACAAGTGCAAATTCACTCAAGTTGACTCAGAGACCTTCTCTTCGCTTGGTCAATTATAATACATAGGTAGTGACTTTTACTACTTTGGGACCAAGTTGGGACCAACATCGTGAAAATAAAATCACTCGAAAGCGTAGGAGTATCAGATTTTCTTTTTGCAATTTAAAGTTTGAATCAATTGAAAAAGTAAAAATAAATAAAAATAGGAAAATAAATAATTAGAAACCCTTCCGGGTCAACTATAAATTTGCCTTTCCGATTGACCAGGTTTGGTTGTTTGTTCATGAGTTTCTTGACTCTGTTATACACAATCAAATGTGTACACTCTTATTCAATGAAGTTCTATATTGCTTTTAAATGTTCAGTCTGCATTTACCGTTGAATGAGCTATTTGACCAAAGTGGGGCGTTCTCAGAACGATAAATTATTGAGTATTATGATTAAACGTGACATTTCGTTAATAACTTTGAAGTTGACACGCGGCCTGACCTGTTTCCTTGCCTTAAGATTTTATAGTTTGTAGAATTCTGTTAATCATAATTTATGGGTACTTACGTAAATTCTTGACTATGTTGATAAACGGGGGCATCCGCATACTACCATCGCTCAAAGCCGTATTGTTATAATATTGTTGATGTTCGTGTCTTAATTTTCGAATTTTCTTGTACTCGCAAGGGAATCAAAACCTACAGGGTACTTCCCGTGAACTTAGAATCTAGAAACTTGGTTCGAAGCAACGTCTTATAGCACAAATATAGGAAGAATTGCGAAAAACATAAATTTTTAGTTACATCATATAATAAAAATATTTTTATGCAAATTTTCGACACTCGCAAGGGAATCAAAACCTACAGGGTACTTCCCGTGAACTCAGAATCTTGAAACTTGGTACGAAGCAACTTCTTATAGCACAGATATAGGAAGAATTGCGAAAAATATAAATTTTTAGTTACATCATATACTAAAAATATTTTTATGCAAATTTTCGACACTCGCAAGGGAATCAAAACCTACAGGGTACTTCCCGTGAACTCAGAATCTTGAAACTTGGTACGAAGCAACATCTCATAGCACAGATATAGGAAGAATTGCGAAAAACATAAATTTTTAGTTACATCATATAATAAAAATATTTTTAATATTTTAAAACTTACTATCCCTTTCCTCATAAACGCGTAGAGGAATTAAATTGAAATTCATATCAAATACTCAGGTCTATTATACCTTTAAGCTGTAACAAACTACTGTCCCTTGAAGCTGTGAAAAAATCTAACTTCAAAGCCAACGCAATCAAAAGATACAGCCCTTTATGCTGCAAATTTTCTTGCACTCGCAAGGGAATCAAAACCTACAGGGTACTTTCCGTGAACTCAGAATCTTGAAACTTGGTACGAAGCAACGTCTTATAGCACAGATATCGGAAGAATTGCGAAAAACATAAATTTTTAGTTTCATCATAATATAATAAAAATATTTTTATGCAAATTTTCGACACTCGCAAGGGAATCAAAACCTACAGGGTACTTTCCGTGAACTCAGAATTTTGAAACTTGGTACGAAGCAACGTCTTTTAGCACAGATATCGGAAGAATTGCGAAAAACATAAATTTTTAGTTTCATCATAATTAGAAATATTTTTATGCAAATTTTCGACACTCGCAAGGGAATCAAAACCTACAGGGTACTTCCCGTGAACTCAGAATCTTGAAACTTGGTACGAAGCAACGTCTTATAGCACAAATATAGGAATAATTGCGAAAAACATAAATTTTTAGTTCCATCATATAATAAAAATATTTTTATACAAATTTTCGACACTCGCAAGGGAATCAAAAGCTACAGGGTACTTCCCGTGAACTCAGAATCTTGAACTTTGGTACGAAGCAACGTCTTATAGCACAGATATAGGAAGAATTGCGAAAAATATAAATTTTTGGTTACATCATATAATAAAAATATTTGTATTAGATAATCTTAAACTACAGGTTTGTACGGAAGCCTCGGTGCGCGAGTCCGACTCGCACTTGGCCGGTTTTTTTATTTTTTTATAAATACCTCTTGCTTTAAGAGGAGCCAGGGTTCCTCCGACATGATGATCGGTGACCATTTTTACTTGTGTTCTTTACGCCTAATTTTATAGTTTGATGGTTTATTAATTATTTATTTGTTAATAATTATTTATGTTCTTTACGTTTAATTTTACTATTTGTTGGTTCATTAATTATTTGTTTGTTTTTAATTGTTAAATGTGCTGAATTGACAATTATTTGTGTTTTTTACGCTCAATTCTATTGTTTGTTGGTTTATTTATCATCTGTTTGTTGTTAATTGTTAAATGTGTTGATTCATTTGGTACTTGTGTTCTTTTGTAGGTTTATTAGTAATTTGTTTATTGTTAATTTGTTAAATGTATTAATTTATTAACTATTTGTGTTCTTTACATTTAATTTTGTCATTAGTAGGTTTATTAATTTATTAGAATATAATAGAATATATTTTATTGTATAATAATTTATTTATTAATTTGTGGGTTTACTAATTATTTGTTTATTGTTAGATATGTTGAATTTACTTGTGTGAACTTATTTGTGTTCTTTACTCTTAATTTCATTATCTGTTTGCTGTGAATTGTTAAATGTGTTGATTTATTAATTAATTGTTTATTTGTGACTTAAATCATAGATGTGCCCGTTTTTATTTTAGTAGCTTGTTATATTAACATTATATAAACTATAAGTACTATAAATCTTTACTGTACATCTATGCTTTAAGTCTGTTTCTTTATAGTAGGTAACAGATTTAGCAATTTTTGTACAGTGATCCAATGTTACAATGTTACATCTATAGGATTATATACAATCTAATAGGATTACATCATTCTGTAACGTTTGTTCTACATTTCTATCAATGTATTTTTTGATCATTTTACTTAACCGAATACGGTGAAACTAAAAGGGTGGTTAAGATTTTGACCGGTATGTATGATAATCAAAGGTATGTACTTACGTATGTTCATCTGTTCCCTCATAAATTCTAAACTACACATCATAATTTGACAAATCATTCGACAAATTAATCGAGGAAATTGAATATGGCGCCCACTAGAGGACATTGGTAAAGTATTTAGTTTTTGAACTTACTTCCTATTCTATCACACGAAGGTTTCCTCCACATAGTTTCGATGTGCGCGGTTGAGTATCAATATCGTTTATTATAGTTTTGATTAAATCTTTTACTGGGTAGAGCTAGACCTCACAGAGAATAAACATCTAGAATGTAGATTATAGCACACGGGTCCCAAAACAATCAACACCACAGAACCATATATCAATCCGTTTTAATTTATGGCACCTCAAAGCCAAAATATTATACCTATAGATTAACACACAAAATTTCATGCTGAAGATCCACTTGAAAAGTAACTTAAGGGTCCTACCCTTGGCCGACATCTAGGCGTAGCTGTCAGCCGCTGTCAATTGTTTCTATACACATACAACCACAGTCTACGCAGGCACACATAGAAGGATTCAGCCCCTACCACGGGAGCACACAATATGCGATCAACTATTATTAATTGATTGATAGCTAGATGATACTTACGGCTTCGTCTGCGTTCGTTAATTTTTTTATTTCTGCGGGAACTCTTCAATTTTCCGGGATAAAAAGTAGCCTTCCTTATGTCCTTCCCCGATATATAACCTATCCTTGTACCAAATTTCATCAAAATCGGTTGAACAGATACATTTTTTTGATTCCCGCGGGAACTCTTCAATTTTCCGGGATGAAAAGTAGCCTATGTCCTTCCCTGGGATGTAGCCTATCTCTGTACCAAATTTCATCAAAATCGGTTGAGTAGTTGGGCCGTGAAAGCGTAGCAGACAGACAGACACACTTTCGCATTTATAATATTAGTATGGATATGGATATTTTTATACACTTAGGTACTGCTACAAAGTTAGCCCTAGTTTCCGATATCACCTGATGGTAAGTGATGATGCAGTCTTAGATTGTAGCGGGTTACTACACGGCATGTTACCTGAATGCTAAATCATTTGGCGGTACATCTTTCCCGGTAGGGTGGCAACTAACGACGGCCGAAGCCTCCCACTAGACCAGGCCAGGGTGAATTCAGATATTATAAATTCCTAAATTGACCCTGCTAGGAAACTAACCTGGGTCCTCCCACTAGAAGACTATAGCGCTAACCACTGCGTCATGGAAGTCATCGAAAATTTGATGAAATAGTCAACTTTATCATGGAGTGATTAACATTTGACGACGACATACGGCCGGTTTCTGAATTGAGAATTTCATGTCGAGTCTGTCTCAAAGACTACTTAAGGACTAATTAAGCAAATTTTTGTTTGTGAATTGATATTGGGCCGGTTTCTGAACCAAGCATTCAAGCAAAAACAGCAAGTTCCAACTCTCAAACCTTACACAATATCAATTCAGAAACAAAAATTTGCTTAATTAGTCCTTAAGTAGTCTTTGAGACAGACTCAACATGAAATTCTCAATTCAGAAACCGGTAGTTAAACTCAAACTAATAATATATTTATTAAAAACTAGCTGATGCCCGTGACTTCGTCCTCGTGGATCAAGGTTTTCGGTTCCCGCGGAAACTTTTTAATTTTCAGGGATAAAAAGTACCCTATGTATTGTTCCAGACTATAATCTATCCCTGTGTCAAATATTATCCAGATCGGTTCAGCCTTTCTGGCGTGATTAATTACCTAACAAAAATTCAAATTCAAAATCATTTGAATTTGAATTTCAATCCATTCATCCATCCATACATCCATCCAAAGTTTCGCATTTATAATATTAAGTATAGATAAGTAGGTACCTACACAGTACACCTGAACGTCACGTTTACAAAGTATAAGACGTGATGGACAACGGTATCAAAGCTACGAGGGTTCCAAATGCGCCCTGTAGGTATCATACACCTTTACACTGTAATAGGACTTTTCAATAGTTGACGTTTTACAAAAACTTTGAACTTGTTGGCATCTCAAATATTTCTTTTGGGAGTTATTATAAAAACGCATACTGTTACCGACAAATGAATACCTAACTAATTTTACAGAGTCTAGAAGCACTAAAAATTCATATAATATTTTCTTGAATGGTTACTTTTTTTCATTCTTGAATTTATTGATGTTTTTATGCACCTTTTTTTTTAAATCCACTACAAGTTAGCCCTTGACTGCGATCTCATCTGATGGTAAGTGATGATGCAGTCTAAGATGGTAGCGGGCTGACCTGTTAGGGGCATGACAGTTATATTAAACCCATACCCCTATTCGGTTTCTACACGGCATTGTACCGGAACGCTAAATCGCTTGGCGGTACGTCTTTGCCGGTAGGGTGGTAACTAGCCACGGCCGAAGCCTCCCACCAGGCCAGACCAGGGAAATTCAGAAATTATAAATTTACAAACCCTGCCGGGGATCGAACCCGGGACCTCCGCACGTTAAGGCTGCGCAAAGCACCGCGCCGCACGGAGGTCGTCAGACCTACTACACACATATTATACTTAATCCATAATATCCATAATCCATACTAATATTATAAACGTAAAAGTGTGTCTGTTGGTTGCTTGTTTGTTTGGTTGTATGCTTTCACGACTCATCCGTTCAACCGATTTTGATGAAATTTGGTACAGCCCCCCTAGCATGGGCCTGAGATAAAAATTTTATCCCCTCCGACAGTTTTATCCACTCTCCGAGTATGGGCACAGGGGTGGATATAATTATCGACGGTGATAAGGCGGGGAAAGACTAGTCCCCGACTAATGTCAAGGAGTCATAATTTTTTATCTATGCTTTTGATTTTGCTTGTTTTCGTTACTCTTTAATTTTTATCCTTTCCTCGGGGAGAAAATGTCCCGGCCCATGCTAGGGCTGCAGGAGTAGGTTGTATTCCGGGGACGGACATAGGTTATTTTATCCCGGAAAATGAGAGTTTCTTTCGGAAATCAAAAATCTTTAACCACGCGGACGAAGTCGCTAGCATCATTCAGTCCATACTAATATTATAAATGCGAAAGTGTGTCTGTCTGTCTGTCTGCTACGCTTTCACGGCCCATCTGTTCAACCGATTTTGATGTAATTTGGTACAGGGATAGGTTATAGTCTGGAATAACACATAGGGTACCCGGGGAAGGATAAAGGGTACTTTTTATCCTGGAAAATTAAAGAGTTCCCGCGGGAATCAAAAATCCACGCGGACGAAGTCGCGGGCATCATCCAGTTTTCAATTATGTATTGGTCGTGGACCGTCATAATTTCAACTTCTTTGAATTTAGTTTTGTATATGGCACGAACAGCCCTTTTCTGCGAGACCAAAACAGAATGAACATCAACATTAGGTACCCCATAGACCCGAAATTGATATTTCGCCAGTTTCCCCCTTCGGACGACTGTTATAAAAGAAAAAAATCTACTTAGACTGAGCTATAAGAACCAAAATACCCATTCAAAGTTAGTTTTAGTGGAGTTCGTGCACAAAACAGGCAAAATAAGACGGAGAATAAAATACCGTTTTGGGCTCAGTGAATAACCACCAATTAAATTTTCAAGATAAATATTTTATATACAGAAATCGTCCAGTTACATTTTTTTTATACGTATAAATATCGATGATTAGTTTTGTTCAATGGTAGTGGATGCATTGACGTTTGTGTACGGATACTAACAGTGACAAACGTCAGTTCAGGAGCAACGGGACGCAACCTCACGCCTTGAGAGCCCGCAGGCGTATGGGAAATGACTGTCGTATTTCATGAATATATAACGAAATTATGTGATGCGCGCGCCCGTACTAAATTTGTATGAAAAATTCGTGCTGTAAAAATGAGGGATGTTTGGAACCAGATTGTAAAAAAACTATAAGTTTTATTGAAAATATTATTTATTTAAAGTGTTTTTTGATCTTTTACGATCAATTTAAAATAACTTTTGTCTAAATAATGTCTCAAATTAAATCACAATAGTCGGAACGCGATAAGACCTTTTTTGAGATTTCCATGAATTTCCCAATAATTTTCTGCCGTTACTATACGATTTTTTGACCACTTTTTTTAATTACATCATACTATATCTCAATGAGTAGCGAATGGTATTTATTCGATAATGAAATTTTAATTTTTGCTATACTAAAATGTCGGAACAGAAAAGGATGTTTCCCCCTATTACAGTACTTCCGTCCTTAATAGTAACACATTGAGGTATAATGCAACTACGGTTAGAGTACATTATAATGTGTTACATGTGTGAACAACATGTGAGTGTGGTTATGTACACAAAATATAAGCACAGCCTTGATAAGCGCGCGCGTAGTGAGCACTTATTTTCTTTAAAATAAAAATAAAGTCATGCAGGTGTGGCCGCTGTCACCAACCGAGAAGGGGTTCTCGGTAATAACGAAGTCTTCCTTTTGTAGTTACGTTTATTATCTGAATTTAATTACAAATTACTTGATACTTAATTAATTACGCGATAAATGTTCTGAGAACTGAGAAGAGGTTCTGAGAAGAGGTCTGCTTTCTTTACAATAAACAAAAGCTCAAGATCTGGGTTGACAGACACTGATATGTCTTCAAGTGGAGGTCACGAAGGGCGTAGATAAAAAAACTCTTTCTGGTCGCTGCTCACAGTCACCCTCACCATAGGGGCGAACAGTCTCGACTCGACCAATAAGCCAAAGGGTAGGTAAAAAATAGCACATGTTGACCATGTGTTACGCATATTGTATATTGACATTGTTTGCACTATTAGGTAATTAACAATGATTAATAACAAAAACATATCTTCGGGACTCAGGAACCTTTAAAAGTCGCTTTTCTAGAAGATGAAACCTACAAATGATTTGAAAGTACCTGTTTATGTCTGTATATTGTAAAGGTACCCTATTAAAAAATTTAAGACTCCCATTGGAGAAACAAAATCTCATAAATATAAACTACTAGATGTTGCCCGCGACTTCGTCCGCGTGGATTGGTGTTTTATGTATCCCGCGGGAACTCTTCAATTTTCCGGGATAAAAAGTAGCCTATGTCCTTCCACAACCTATCCCTGTACCAAATTTCATCAAAATCAGTTGAGTAGTTGGGCCGTGAAAGCGTAGCAGACAGACAGACAGACAGGCACACTTTCGCATTTATAATACTAGATGACTAGATGATTCCCGCAACTTCGTCCGCGTGGATTGGTGTTTTATGTATCCCGCGGGAACTCTTCAATTTTCCGGGATAAAAAGTAGCCTATGTCCTTCCACAACCTATCCCTGTACCAAATTTCATCAAAATCAGTTGAGTAGTTGGGCCGTGAAAGCGTAGCAGACAGACAGACAGACACACTTTCGCATTTATAATATTAGCGTGGATATGGATATGGATTAGAATGGATGGATCACTATCAGCCTTTGAGAGTGTAGGTAATCAAAATGCCACTCTTATCACTATTTACGACCACTTGTCGCTCGAGTTTTTTGTTCAGGTACCGCTGTGCCATTCTTAGAATAAGCCCTCATTTAACATTAAAAAAAATAACACTTCGAACTCAGTGTGACGGCGGCTCTGTGTTTGGCGGTTCGCAAGGCTTGGGCAGAAAGCGAGTCGGCCGATCAGCGACACGCGTTTTCAATGTTAGCTTTTATTTTCATAAAATGATATTTGGAGCTGACTTGACAAAAATTATGACAAGTAGGTACTTAAATGTCCGTCTCAAGGGACCAATAAGTAAAGTGATAGTTTTTATCAAAACTAGGATGCCCGTTTTACCCGATTGCCCCAACTAGACGAAAATTTAAACTTTCACCTAGTGCTATAAGTTCTACTAAAGTATCAGTGTTACATATTTTAAAACATATATTATAGGTATATATTATAAAGCATGTATTAGAGGTATCTAATATATGCTTTAGACCGGCCTTAAGCAAAAATTGACTGATACTTGAGAACCTGCTCTTATCTGATGTTGGTTTATTACTACGAGCCCGTAAGTGCAGCATAAATTCACACATGCGACTCAAATACATATTTGGCTTTACCCTTACTCACTCGTTGTGGTGTGAGGTATTTTTTTATGGCGTTCCAAGCGCCACTTGTTATGTAATGCACAATAGGGCGTAGAACCGCATGGAACTCCTTAAAAAATAATTACTCTCCCATCGACTTATATTCAACCCTAACTTCTTGCACAATATCAGGTAAAAAAATACCGGTAAGTAATATTTTTTATTCGAGTATCTAAGCACCTTTCTTTTGTTAATGTCACATTATTTGTCACTCGCTGAGTATGAGGCTGAGACCCTAAAAGACCAGAGCCAGGCCCAGGGCTACGGCAAGCCGAGTCGACGGCCGAGGCTGAAGGTGGGGAACACAAAAACAAAAAGGGAGTCAAAAAGGAAGACAATTGATATTGTAGGTACCAAGTTCACAACTTGTTATGATTAAAAGGTAGGTACGACCTTTTTGACGTTAATATCTTTGATACGTACAAAATAAAATTTGGATGAGCCAACAGAAATCTAAAGTAAGAAGTGTATCATAGATATTACACAAACACAAAAAGGGAGTCAAAAAGGAAGAGAATTGATATTTTAGGTACCAAGTTCACAACTTGTTATGATAAAAAGGTAGGTACGACCTTTTTGACGTTAATATCTTTGATACGTACAAAATAAAATTTGGATGAGCCAACAGAAATCTAAAGTAAGAAGTGTATCATAGATATTACAAGTACAGTCCGTCAAACTTATCTGACCCTGTGATCAGACCCGTAGGCCAAAGTTGGAATAAATTTTTATGCCTGCAGAGTGCAGAGTTTAAAAAAAAAAATGCATATCTTCTAGCGACGCTGTCACCGGGCCAGTGGGACTACTCATTCACTTTCTTCAAGGTAACTCGTATTGGCAATAGATATGGCATTCGGGTTTACTTATGTTTATTTAAGAGAGTCTTCTAGGTTCCCGAAATTACGAACCTATAACGCCATCTGTGATTAACACAGAAAACTATGGCCTGGGGCTGATTTTCCGTCTGGAATACTAAAGAGGTTCCTTGGGGATTCAATTTGTCATGGAGTTTTGAAGGTAAGATCTAGATGGCATAACAGAGTATACCATGAGACCACCTTATAAATAAAATCTAAAATTATAAATTATGAGGAACTAGACCATAAGGTATAACTTAAGTACTTACTAACCATGTGCTAACGTGGAAGTGGATTTATTTAGAGCATTTTATTTAGTGGATTTATTTATTTATTTTACAACAAACTCGACATAACTTATGCGGTTGCTAAATTATTACCGATGATTACAGAATTTATTTACTTAATTCAAGCAACTACAAAAAAACTAGAAGCATATTATAAAGGTATAAAATTAAGATAAAATATGAGTTTTCGAACGAAAGTCACAACCCTCTTGTTTAAAAAAATCATTGATGTCACAACCAATGTCACTACTGTCAAAGCTACTGTCGTAGTAAATATGTTCCTTGGTCACAACAAAGAGTATAATAAAAGGTATATAGGGTCACAAAAACACTTTGATAAAATCAAAGCAAAAACACCTAAATGCGATTTTAAGCTCTTTGGATTTTACAACAATCAGCCAAGCATATTTAGTTTTTATTAATTATTAGCCTACTTATTCAGTTACCTCCTGATGATTTATCGCAAAAATAACAATTATTCAGTATTAATTATGTGAATAAAATTATGGCAAAAACCCTTGGAGCTCAAAAGTGTGTAAATATAAAAGGTAAAAAACCTGAGACATAAGTTTTAATAACTTGTCTTCCACTATCATTAACAGATGAATAAATAGATTCAAAATATTAATTATAGAGACAGCTATAAGCATGTCTGATTTAAAAGAATTATCAATAGATGTTGTTTTTGAGAGAAACGATACCAGTGGCAGTGATTCTGAAATATCTGTGAAAAATATTGATCAAAAGCGTAAAGAAGTCAGAGTGAGTGAAAGTAAACAATCACTTAAAATGAAAATTGAAACTGTGCAAGTGGAATGCGAGAGGGCGGACGATAGAAGAAATTTAAAATTTTCACGTCTAGTGAAGGCAGTTGTAGAAGCTAATGCTCAAGAAAATCGGGCCACAGAGAAATTTCTAGACAATGTGGAATCAATAATGAATCGTTTTATCGATCTGAGCTCCCTGAAGAGGCTTTACGAAAATGTTCTGGAAAAGCTACCTAAAGATGAAAGTGTATTAAAAATAAGTGAGAATTGAAAGAAAAATTGTGTATTGTTGAATTGTATCCCTCTTTGACTGAAAGGGAAAATATAATATTATAGAGAAAAAAAGAGACGGACTTAGAATCAAATAAATATTATAAATGCGAAAGTTTGGATGGATGGATGTATGGATGGATGTTTGTTACTCAATCACGCCCCAACGGCTGAACGGATCTGGCTGAAATTTGGCACAGAAATAGATTATAGTCTGGAATAACACAAAGGCTACTTTTTATCCCGGAAAATTAAGGAGTTCCCGCGGGAATAACAAAAAACTTAAACCACGCGGACGAAGTCGCGGGCATCAGCTAGTGTTCAATAAAGGTATACTAGAATATTTTAAATGCGAATGTTTAGATGGATGTTTGTTACTCAGTCGAGCCAGAACGGCTAAACGGATCTGTATTAAATTTGGCACAGAGATAGATTAGGATCTGGATTAACACAAAGGCTACTTTTTATCCCGGAAAATTAAAGACTTCCCTCAGGAACCTACATACAGTCCTCAGTCCACGCGGACGAAGTCGCGGGTATCTGCTAGTAGATATATATTTAATACAGGAAAATATCGAAATATTATGTTCGGAGATCTTAATATAATTTCGTTAGGGTTATCCAAACATAGAGCGGCAATCTTGCGCTTCTGCCGCGCGCCGTATGCCGCGCTGTTATCGGAAGTCTGCTGCGCATAATTATATATTAGTCGGTATAGTCCATAAGTCCTTACTAGCAGAGGTAAGCAAAATATTTCTAACCTCGACTGTTACTAGTGCGCGGCAGAACTGTGTCCTGCAAACGCCGCGCGTTGCTGCCGAGCACTTGCCACTCTATGTTTGGACACAGCTTATGTGCACGTCATAGCGGGTACAAGGCCAAACGAAAAAAAAATGCATACCAACTGAAATAATCATACTATTTATGTGCAAACTTATAATAATATATTTATTGAATACCTAATGCAAAAACAATACATGCATGCAGGTCAATTTCAAATTAATCAGCATTAGCGCAAAATGTGTGTAATTTAAGGATCTTTTAAATAATAACAATAAAATTGCTGACGGAGTCTTCAATGAAATTTATATCAGCACCCACGTATCCCAGAGTAACGCTGACATTGTCATCGAGATCTATGTAGGTACCTAACTTTCGCGCGTATCTTTACAGTTGCGAATTGAGGTTTTTCTCTTTAGTGTGAGTAGTTAAAATGTGTCCATGTAGTTAAAATTGAATAGCAGCATACATACGAGTAGGTATACTATAATAGCGTAGTTAAAATTTTATCTTAGACTAGCTGATGCCCGCGACTTCGTCCGCGTGGTTTAAGTTTTTTGTTATTCCCGCGAGAACTCCTTAATTTTCCGGGATAAAAAGTAGCCTATGTCCTCGACTATACCTATGCCAAAAATCACGTCGATCCGTTGCTTCGTTGCGGCGTGATTGAAGGACAAACCAACAAACCAACAAACAAAAATGAAAATATTAGTATGATATTTTCTTGTTAAACTACGTTGCTCAGTACTGTATCAGTAGCAACATAGTTTAATTTATTTAAGCCGCCAATCTACTCGTAGATTTGCTGCGCTCTTTTACCCGTGTTCAGTTCCAATGATGCCTAAAGATTAGGGAACACCTATAAGGACATAAGGTGAGCGTACGTACTTGAACGTATTATTTTACGTGAAAACTGTCACCTACCTGGGCTCGGGTTCCCTAAAATTTAGACATTGTTGGTGAAACTGAAAACGTGCGAGGAAATCTCTCGTTGTGTGACACTCAAGTGTGACCATCAAAATCTATGTCTAGTCAAACTAAACATATACCTACTAGACCTAGTGTTTTTTTTCAAAATTATGAGATTACCGATACGCACATTATAAACACAATAACAAAATTTTTGATACAAAGCAGATGCTCATGTTTACTTAACTATACGTTCACAATTTCTTAATGAACTTAAATTCATTTTAATTATAATTTAATTTCATCTAATTCAATTCAATTCTTCAATTGTTATTCCGGAAATTCATAACCTATATATAGGTTACCTGTGCCTGTTGCAACGAACGACGAAAGCTAAATCTGTGCCGATCGTTAAAAAATAGAGCCAAAATATATAGTGGTTGGAGGCATGAACAGATAACAGAAAGACAAACACACTTTCGCATTTATAATATTAAAAGATCAAGTCAAGCTGTACCTGCGACTTGGTTCGCGATCGTTATTCTTGCGCTTGCAGTGGCGTTACTAAAATAATTAACTACTAAAATGTTAATTAAATAAAATAGGCCTTGCTCCCCACTAAAACATTAAAACAGGAGCCGAACCGAGGGCTAAAGCAGCTGGTGGTGAGGTCTACGCCCGCAGTGCGCAGCGTCTGTCCTTGCGCTTTATTTATTGTCATGGCATAGCAGATGCTGAGAGGAAACTGTACGCGTTTGAAGCGGAATGGAAAGTTGTTGGGGATTAGAGGTATTCGAGGAATAAAGACGCGATCTCCGACTCCACACCCTGTCAACACCTCCGCTTCTATAACGTTGTGCTGTAGAGTCGTCACTTTTAGTCGGGTGCCGTTACATAATTTTGGTGGGCTTAGGTTTCTCAGCAGAATTATATGCACTCCAACTTTTAAATTCCATGTGTGCGATGGAAGCCCGGGGGCAGATAACGAATTCAAAAATTGTATGGGGTAATCTGTGGCCGTCTTGATCTGCAACCCGATTGATGGAGCTATACTGCACATTGTCCCCATCAACACGCATCAATATGGTGTTGTTTATTGCAGCAGCTTGATCGTTTCGAGTGGTTAGTATAGCGCGCTCACAGAACAAAGAATTCTCTCGAACTGTCAAATTCTCTGTGTCACCATACACTAAAATAATTAGTTCCTCAGAAGAAGAAACTGTTTGGCATAATTTTTAATACACGAAATTAAGTCCACATATCACAGGCAAAATATATAATATGGCATCGAAATATTATGGAAATACCGATGTAAACAGTAAATTATGTCAGCCGTCAGGCTGTTGACAGATTTTTTCTTGGTCGCAATTTTTTATTATTAATTTTGTTTCCTTTAAACGCCACCAAAAATATATTATTAAGTCCTAATCAAGTGAATTGCTGTTCTCTGTTAAGGAGTTTTGTTCTCTATCTCTGATAATATTTATCAAGTCTTGACCAAAATTGGGCAAAACTTACCTGATGATGCATACCTTCTAATAAAGAAAGATTTATTCAAATCAGTTCAGATTTGACTGAGTTATGGAGTTTGACTGAGTTATAAACAAAAATCCCTTATCCTGGAGGAACCTTATTTTCTATCGGGATAAAAACTATCCTATATATTGACCCGGAGTATCAGCTACCGCTATACCAAATTTCATTTAAATCCGTTCATTGGTTCTTACGTGATGCGCGGCCATACTGACAGACAGACAAACAGACAGACAAAAATTAAATAAAAACCTGTTTTGGGCTCAGTATCGATAGTAGATACCACGATTAAAATTTTCAGAATATATTAAATGTACAGAAATTTTCCAGTTACAGTTTAATTATAAGTATAGATTATATCAATGAGAAGGCTAGCCTTGTATAGAAAGCGCTACTTTCCAAAGAAATAGAGCAATAAGAATGCAAGATGTCTTTTCGCAATTTTCGTTTGTAGCAGAAAAATAGCAGCATTGTTACAGTATTCGCAGTGTACTTGCGGAAATCTCTTAGAGAGGGTATCCGGGATGAGTACAAATAGCTGAACTTGTTTCCGTCATTTGGGTCAAGTCATTTCCTACTTCCGAACATCCGATACCCAATGTATATAGTAGGACAAGTTTCATTTGAACAAAGATTTATAGAACGAGGGATCGGTACTAGATTATACTTTCTCCATGCGTAAAGATTTTTGCTTGACATGCAATGATACTACTGTCGCGTTTTTTTGTAAACGAAATTTAAACGTGACTTTTGCTACCCTTTTCCGATGATAGCATATTAATCAGTTTCTTGGTGGAAGAGCTAAGTTGCTTTAGATCACTTATTTTTTTTAAAAAGAATAGCAAGCAAATGAGCAGAGATCAGGTTACCTGAATATGTTGAGAGATTACCGCCGATCATGAACATTTTCAGCACCAGAGGAATAGTTGCCAATGCGTAGCCGGATTTTAAGGAGTATGTTAGTTCGCCTTTTTGAATTGGGTCTATTTGAGAGGTTTTATTGTAGTTGTAGGGGAACAAAGCAGGTTAAAGTACGTGGTATATTTAGGACCTCCAGACCGAGAGATGGAAGGCTTACCGTTAATTAGTCTCTGTTAAAGCCTTCCCTTTGCAAAAACCTTTTATTTAATTCTGCCTTATTGGGCAATGGATATACTCTGTCAATTAATTGAATGCTCGGACGTTGCCAATAAATCTCAGTGTGCGATATAAATCGTAGCAAATGGCAGGCACTTTGATCTCTGTCGACGAGTGCTGACTCGGCGATTAGTTCGGGGAACGCTGGCTTAATAATTATGGGCGTAGTATATCATATTTGATATATTATGCTGTCCGTATCCTATCTGATATTAGCTTGCTGTTATGTTTTGATATTGTCATCAAATTTCATAGACAAATCAGCAATTATGATCACACATATTTAGCTATTGCCAAATGTCATTGACTTAGAAGTTAGGTCCATGATTATAAATCTGTTGGTGTTATATAGGCTGGTAAAAGCACAGAATACTAAATAGTAGGTACCTTTGATATAAGTACTGAAAATAATTTGTGCTCGAGCATAGCATAGTAATCTTTGATATACTTTTATGATGTTCTTACAAGGTACCTACATCATAATACCACAGAATAGGTAATAGTACTAAATAATATCTACGTTTATTTACGAAATGTATTGAACATTGAACTAGTAAAGGGAAGAAATTGGTTTTGGTAAAATAGACAAATATGCAAACGCTGTTTACTGAGAAAATGTGTATGCAGGCGAGGTATTATGTATTAGGTATAATATTATTGAGGAAGTTTGCAGTATGAGCATCGTCAGCAGTCAGCACGCTTCGGGTCGCGTCGACGTTGCACGTAGCCTTTGGGCAAAGTCCGCTATAAGTGATTTATCTTGCAGTCTGTCAAAAACATTCCTGAGTGCTGTACGCTGCGGGGCAGTCATGGTGGAAATATTAATAGATACTCGACATTTATATAAATGTACAGGACGATATCCTAAAGTGGTAACACGTCCGCAATTTTTCATGTCATGTATTATCAAATATTTTGGACATGTCTCGAACCATTTCGGGATGTCCTTGGCAAAAGTTAGATGTCCTTTTACGAAATAATAGGATATTGGTATAAAATATTGTCTCGAACCACTATATACGCGCTAGTTGCTACTTTTGCTACTTTTCTGAATTATTGAGCTTTCGAATGAATGTAATTCTAACTTGCAAGTAGTGAGAGTCATTAGGTTGGAATTTCACAAACGATACAGGAAATCATGTTTCAAATCAAACAAATCAAATCAAACAGGAATTATGTTTTCAAAAACATAATTCTTTAAAATTATTTCGCCTATAAATTCCAAATAATCTTTTCATAAAAATAGTCTTTTTATTTTCAATAATTTGAAGTCAACAACACAAGTAGTCATAGCAACCAAAGTGTTAGGTTTTTTTGTAACGGAATTTCTGGTATCGGTCTCCACGCTCTAAAGAATTCCATTAAGACAATATGATATATTTGTATTAATGTTCCAAACGTCTTTTTATAACTGTAACATATCTCACAATTAAATAATTTCATAGTTTTAAAATAATCCTTGATTAAGGTCTGTTTTATGCAACTTGTAGCGAGGAAGGCGTGGGCGGAGGGTGCCGGATTATTGGACGTATCGGTCTGTTGAAGTGCCAGATTAGTGAGATTCTACTGTAGTTACTCTAACATAAAATGTGAGCCTGATAAAGTCATTGAAATTTCATTTAGTAGTAGTAAACCAAGCACAATAACTTGTAGCCAATCGAAAAAACAGTAGTCCACGCGGACGAAGTCACGGGAATCATCTAGTAATATAATAATTATAGAATTTATTGATAAAATCTTACTAGGGGAGGTTTTATAGTATAAAGATTTATTTCAATTTAATATTCCTCCCACAATTAGTGCCGCAGATGTTTAAAACATGGCTGTCAGCAGTTTCAGCATAGCATTTCAATTTAGCTGCGGACATGCACAGTGTTAAGCAAGCTGTGAGAGGCATAATGAAGGCATTGTACGTCTGACGGCGACTGACGTCATTATGTGTAAGCCTTGGCTTCGTTGGCTTCGTTGGCTTCGTTGGCATGGCATAATGCATCACTTGCCTCCACCACAAACCATGATTTATTGGCATTTTGCTTTATTAAAATTTAGTGTTTTCTTCTCTCACACTCTTTAATTTTTAAATAACTATGCAATTTCATGGCAGTTATATTAACCCTATGCCCCTAATCGGTTTCTACGCGGAAACCGTGCCGGGTAGAGCTGTGTGACGCTACACACGCTAGTGGGCGCACGTCTTTGCCGGCCGAAGCCTCCCACTAGACCAGTCCAGAGAAAATTCAGAAACTAAAATTTTCCAAATTGACCCTGTCGGA
This sequence comes from Erebia epiphron, assembly GCA_963932025.1. Classification (NCBI taxonomy): domain Eukaryota; kingdom Metazoa; phylum Arthropoda; class Insecta; order Lepidoptera; family Nymphalidae; genus Erebia; species Erebia epiphron. The sequence continues at coordinate 28,219,709 of OZ009949.1, forward strand.
GATCGAGCGCGGGTCAGCGTTGAAGTCAACGCTGTTGTAAACGTCATATTTTGACGACCTGCGGCGACGACGGGCTTCGCCAGGGAGGTCGTCAAAATATGACGTATCAACGACCGAGGCCGGCCTGATCTCTTTGGTTTGTTGTTTCCTAAACGAAAAGCCTAATGGGAAAACTTCAAGTGTATTACAGTACATTATTTAAGTAAGTGTGCCCAAAAATTTAATTTCATATCATATATTCAAAGAGCCCGGCTGACAATATTTAAGCCCTCACTTAAGTTTGCAGGTGAAACTTATAATGCACTTTCACATAACTTTCAGGAGCAAGTTTCAAAGCTTATTCATGACTTGCCATCATATTATCATGAACGATACCTAAGTATAATTATAATGAAAGTCGTTTTTCACTTGTAGGCATCTCACTTTTGAAATGACTACGTTGAACCCGTATTCTTTTTAACCGACATCCAAAAAAAAGGAGGAGGTTCTCAATTCGGCGCGTATTTTTTTTTAATGTATGACGGTGCATATCTCCGTGGTTTCTGAACCGATTTGAATTTTTTTTCTATCAGTCGTTAGAGGAAGCTCTCGAGGTCGCCCCATAAAAAATACTGACTCCAAACCTCCAAACCACTAAAAAGTTAAAAATAAAAATTATTTCCAACAAAACCGTCTTCCAACGCCACTGTAAAGTACAAAATAATTTTGATTTCTACCCACTATGTTGAAGTCGGGCGAGTCTGATGCGAAAGAATATTTTTAACTCTCTGCTACTCACACAAACCTTCCCGTTTGCAAAAAATCGAAGTGTCTTAAATATAAAGCATATTTATGGCCTCTAGGTAGCCGGATATGTAGCACAGAATATAAAAAAGAGCCTGAAATATGCAGCCTGAATAAATTAATGTTATATAAATGTATTCCTGGGAGAAAACATGTTTATAAAACTACCGTAGCGAACCGTGAGTCGAGATAAAAGTTTAGTTATTATACCATGTCCGGCTACTAGCCATGATAAAACTAACGCTCTGTCAATCGATTCCATGTAAAATGTTTTCTATCATAAAAAACTGCGTGTAGCCAGGGTATATAAGCGTACTAGATGATGCCCGCGACTTCGTCCGCGTGGACTCAGTTTTTTTTAATTCCCGCGGGAATTCTGTAAAGTACCCCCCTGGTACTTCCCCGGTACCTATCCCTGTACCAAATTTCATCAAAATCGGTTGAACAGATGGACCACGAAAGCGTAGCAGACAGACAGACAGACTTTCGCATTTATAATAATTATTAGTATGGATATGGGAGATATGACGAATACAATGACGGCTTTTGTGACCAAAAGCCGTCAAAAGCTCAAAGATAACCCGATTATATAGGTGAAAGGACCAACCGGTAGGTATAACCGACCAATTATTGAGTGTCTCTCTGTCCGTTTGTTACATTTTTATTTAACGGCTGAAAATTAACTGATCTTGAAGGTGGGCCCGTTGCTTGAATTCCGGAGATAGCTATGCCATTTTAATCCGCTTAAAGATATTTTTGTTCAAAATATTAAAAGAAATTTAATGTGGTGGTTCGTGAAAAATACTGTAGCTTTTGCATCAACATTCGATTCATAGACGTCAATTATTTGTACTAATTATTAACTTCTGTATGAAACGCCGAACGGCTGAGGAATCTCACATGTCATATTTAATTTAATACAATATTTCAAACATGTTCTTTTTTATGTTTTTACAAGTACTGTTCGCAGTAGGTAAATAGGGTAACATACAATCTACATAGCCGGAGGGATAACTAATATGGAAAGAGACCGATTTAATAAATCTGAACAGTTAAATTGCGTAGAACTAGAGGGCAAAGGCAAAAGGGACATGCAACAACCAAATGTTTACGAAACCCTTAATAGCTATTGTTGCGATGATATGTACCATTTATTCTTATGAAATAAAGGTTATTCATTAGTTATATTAATTTATTAAAGGTGTTATGATTGTAATAAATAGTCAAGTATTTGTGTAAAGTAACCCAGTAGCAAAAAACGTAGCTTTTTTCACATTGTTTGTACTTATTATGATCTGGTGATGAGGAGTATCACCAGATTATGTGAGAAAACTAATCAAACTTAGGGAATTAGAATTTTCGGCGATATTAGGATACGTGTGACTCGCTTAGTTTCGCAACATTAATTAAAGGATCCTGTCAGTGCAAGAAGGCACGGGCTGCGGCATGGGAACCAAAATAAGATGGACCCACGTTTGCTAAGAGACGCTATCTCATCACCGTATTTTAGATAAGACTCTTCGTGGACAGGATAAACAAAGGTCTACTTAGGTTAGCCGAAATTGGTGTGTACGTGTCCAACAGATTACATTTATTTATAATACGGTCTCTATACAAGCCTAGTAAAATATATTATATTCTCGTGATAAGAACGAAGAAGCATTAAGTAAGAAACGTTTAAGTCAGTGCTAATAATTCTACACTATCTTATAATACAGTCACAGCTTATTTTTATACGACTGCCTGAAAAAAGGATTATATTGTTTTCAGGATTCATGTATGTATGTATGTATGTGAGTTTGTATATTCCACCATAACTTCTATACGCTTGAACCGATTTTGATAAATGAGGTATCGTTAGAATCCCTAAGAGAGCTTATTCCGGGTGACATAGGCTAGTAAAATTAAAAAAAATTGATGGTTCCGCATTAAAGACTAAAGTTGAAAAAAAAATTCGAAAATAAGTTTAACTATATAACCATCATCTAGAAAATGATGAGTAGATTCCAAAAATATACAACACTATAGTTCAATATCCAGTGATTCCCAAAAAAATATCATTTGATAAAAATGTGAATAAGATTCCAAAGGTAACAGTGGTAGCCGTACTTCCATTCGAGTGGGATTTTTTATCACACGACTGCCCAAAAAAGGAGTGTTATGTTTTCAGGGCTCGTGTATGTACCTATGTGTGTTGACTGCCTCGTTGGTGTAACTGTAGTGGTTAGCATGTTCGACTGCGGCCGACGATGTCCCGGGATCGAGTCCCGGGTCGGGTCACATCAAGTATTGGGTTTTTCTGACAAGAAATTCTCAGTACTAGCCCGGAGTTAGGAAGTTGGCGGTGTTTCACCCCCGTGCCTCGGAGAGCACGTTAAACCGTCGGTCCTGCGCCTGATCTCTCACCGGTCATGTCGGATTTTCCGTCCCATTGGGCTATGAGAGTAAAAGGAACAGAGAGTGCACCTGTGGTTGCGCACACACTTGTGCACTATAATATCTCCCGCGCAGATGGCTAATCTCTCAGGAGATTGGCCGCCGTGGCCAAAATTCGGTCGGGAGGACATTATTATGTATGTGTGTCTATGGCAGAGCAGTCGTACTTTTTAATAATTATAATTATATTCACTTGTTTAGGTATGTCCTGGAACATGAGTCTTAGTACAATTTATAACGCACTTCTATAGTTAAATGCAGCTTTACTTATTATTAACGATGGCTTCATACTTTAAAATAAAGAAGGGGAAAGGAGCTTTTCGCAGACATCAAAATAAAGTTATTATTACTTTTAATTTGCTACACAATTGAAAATCTAGCAAAGTAAAACGCTGTATAGGTAGGTAATAATAGAGATAGGGTAGTGTGGCCGCTGTCACCAGTCAGTGCAGGAGCACACGAGTAGGTACATATATCCGGCAGGAGTCCCCAACGGAATAAGTCTGTTCTAAAGACCTTGTATGGTTTTTGTGTTCTTCAGTTCACAGTAAGGCTGGGTCATGTGACGATTGACAGATTATTGAGTATTTATTTTTTATTTATAGTATTTATTTATTTATTTGACTAATGCTTTCGGTCCCATGAAGTTTATCTTCAAAGTTATTTTATTGAGTCACTGTGTGTGTGTCTCTAGATCCTTCGTTATCAATAGTTAACAACCCAGACCAAAAGAATCGGATTCCTATTCCTTTGGCTGAAACAATCTCGAAACTTGTGTTTTGTGAACGCATTTGATACTTCGGGTGCTTTGGGCGTGAAGTTGACAAATATCAGCCTGGTGCCATCGATCAAACCCGATGTCGACGGTGGAATAAATTGATGAAACATTCCGGGTTTTCTACTAGTTTTCTACGTGTGATAATATAATATGTCGTAACCCGTACCTATTATATAATTAATGGCTGATCAATATCAAGTAGATTAGATAAAAAAGACACATAAAATAATATTTTAGTTAAACTTATTTCCAATTTTGGGAAATTAACATTCCCGAAGTGGAAAATATGCAGGTATTTGGAGGTCTCTTGTTCCGAATAATTTCCGAGTTCGTGAAGCTTAGATCTCCATGTTATGGTTAATTTCTGATTTATATTTAGGTAATTATTTTTATGATTGATTTGCCTGGTGGGAGGCTTCGGCCGTAGCTAGTTGCCACTCTACCGGCAAAGACGTGCCGCCAAGCGATTTTACGTTCCGGTACGATGCCGTGTTGAAACCGAATAGGGGTATGGGTTTAATATAACTGCCATGCCCCTGCACTGCCTCTAACACGTTTTGTGGATTTAAAAAAAATTATAGTTTTGCTCTTAAATACGAGTACCTTGTAAGTCGTATGATAAAATTGGTGCTACTTCAGAAGATCCAACATATTTTATTGATTTCTTAGCTATTGCTAAAATAATATTTTAATATCACTTGGCGCTATAGTTAAAAACACTTATTACTGGTTAAATTTAACATTCTACGTGACTCAGGTGTAAGCAAATAGCCCGTCGAATAATGGGGATATTGCTTGGTCGATTTAAAGCTAAAAATGTAGGTATACGTTCAAAGTGTTACATACACCATGTATATAAATGTGACGATAGCGATGTATTGAAAGGAAAGCTCTGGCCAAGCTAGTAGGTAGCATATAAATAGGGATTTTATTCATACTTTTAAAGCGTCGTTCCTGTAAAGTGCCTATACATTTAACACAATCCGTGCGGTGCGAGTGATCGCGAGACTTTTATACTAAGATATAAGCGATCATAAGCGTTTTGTTTTATTTTTGCCAACTTTTCTCTTATGAGGGTGTTACGAGAGAAATCAACTTTAGTAATACGGTGGTGCACTGGTACAAGGTGCATAGTTTCTAGTAGTTTCTAAGACTGTATAGCAAAATATGATATAGTAGGTACCTACGCTATCCCTATCCATAGCGAATGCATTACCAGTTTGCCTCAGTATAGGCGCTTACACAAGTGCCACCTCTTGGTGAAGATGCTCTGTTCTCAGGACATATTATAAGAGCTTGACTCACTGACTTGATACCAATGATGAGTTGAAGAACTCATCATTAGTAAAGTCAGTGAGTTGAGCTAATTAGAGTACTATTCGCTACCGTTACTTTCCGCTCTCAGAGGAGCAGCACCCTTATCGCCAGTGAGCTGGGCTCACCTCAAGCCGACGGTCCATAACGGATGCATTACCAGCTTGCTTCAGCTTACACAAATGCGGTCGGTGTTATAGTGCCACTTGAGTTTAATACGAGATTAAAGCTACTCCGTATACGAGAGAGTTAATTTAATTTCAAAGGGCACTTTGCCGAGAAGCCTTACGTACATTGTTCGACGTTGAATAAAATACCTAATACTATATACTTGTTAAAAATAAATTACGCAGAACTTGGCAGGTCAAACAAAAACAGGCCTGCCTGATATAATCTTCGTTTGTATTTGAGAAGCTGTTTAAGATTAATGGTAGAATTATTTTTAATCCAAACCTCCCTTGACCTTGACGACGTCTCTTAGTGGTAACTGTGTCTTATGAACGGGAGGCCTTTACCCTTTGGAATTTTTTATTCCTAACTTGGCGCTGGTCTGATCTGGCCAACTTACCATCAGATGAGATCTCAGATTGCAGTCAAGGGCTGACTTGTATATGAATAAAAACGTTTTCCTCAAACAATTATTATAGGTGATTGATCATATTGAGTGCAAAAAATTCGGAAAAATTCCGAGAGTTTGACCTGCAGCCCTTTCCGATTTCAATTCGCTTTCAACCAAAAGCTTGATAAATTACAGTTTGAAGCGAAGCCGATAAAGTTTGAATAACTTTTTGTGGGTAAATATTTGTAGAGTTTTTCACTCAAAGCGTTCGAGAATTTCTCTAGCGCTGGTTATCGACCCAGTGACTGCGTCAGTTAGATGTCCTTAATCCCTCAAGCCAGTGGCCTGCACGTATCCTAGGCCATTTATTTTGATAGAGTCACCATTTTACCACTCTCAACAAAAATTAATGTCCAATTTTTGCGTCTGTTTCTTTGTGTTACCAACCCTTGAAATTGGATTTCAGCATGATAAATGGGAATAAATAGACTTAATATTTAATTAATATTTAATTTACGGAATTTATGACTAGAATCTCCAGACCAGAGAATAGTTTCTCTTGTCATCAATTTGAAGAAGAGTTAAGTACAGAGTTTTGGTTAAATTTAAAACAAAAATTTTTGCCCGTCAAATTCTTCTGGCTCGACGAAATTTGCCTCATGAGGAGGCATGTCTATCACATACCTAGCAATATATTGAGCTATCGCTTTACCTACTCATAATTTTGCTCTACATATACCAACGGCTTATACAAATACCTTGTCTTGATCTAAAGCTGAAGGAAAAGCCTTTACTCTATACTCATCCTTTACTCTAGTCAAATCTACTCATTATTGTAGATCTTTATGTAAAGATGGCTGGATTAGGTGTATGATGTCATATTCTATCTTATCTTAATATATATAAATCTCGTGTCACAATGTTTGTCCTCAATGGACTCCTGAACCACTTAACCGATTATAATAAAATTCGCACACCATGTGCAGTTCGATCCAACTTGAGAGATAGGATAGTTTAAATCTTAAAAATACATCAATTCACGCGGACGAAGTCGCGGGCATCATCTAGTACATATATAATCTCCTATTCTCTAATACCGAAGCGTATGAGGAACGAAGATAATAGAGCGGTATGGAAATAGCGTCTGAAGGTCCAGATAAATGAAATACGCCTAAATACGGTGCGGACGTAAAAACATAAGCCGATTTTGCGGTATAAAGACTATATCTTCGGACACAGGCTTTTTCCAATTGGTTTTCTATTAATACTCTATTGGGAAATGGTATCTAAAGGAAGCAAAGTGGTTAAGTATATAAAAAAAAACTCTCGAATTTTTTCAGATATAGGTATACGAGTAGGTAAGTATATACCTAACTACAACAACTCCAAATTACAAGCTACTAATGTAGCTATTTGTTTCTTATATCTACATGGCAGATCTATGTATCTGCCATGTAGATATAGATATATATCTTTTGTCAGAGTACATGGAAATGGTGACCATAGCTTAAATTATGTAAAAGCATGTTAAGTTTATAAACGTACCTATTACACTGGGGTCAAAGAGCATGAGTATGGAAACGCAATGCTCCGACCATGGTATGTTTTAATATATGACGCAGTTAGTAGGTATGTACCTACTCGTATATGTTTTTTTTAATATTAAATATAGTAAGATCCTTAACAGTAAAGAGTTTCTATTAGAGATGAAACGGATATCCGGTTTGCGGCCTATCCGGCGTAAATTTATTATCCGGACGGATACCGGATAGTAACTCAATATCCAGCCGGATACCGGATGTTCAAAAACTACGACTATTTCCTAAAATCAACTTAAAAATATAAGTTTTTGTGAGGTTTACTAAATATTAAGAAAACGGGTAATATTTAAGATTTTATTTAAAATTGAAAAGTTACAAAATCTCGCAAGGAATTTCAAAGAACCTTTCTTAAATTGCACTCAAATCACGCACTTTACGCAGCAACTAGACAACTAACTTTCGCTATACAAGTAACTCTCATTCCGCCTGCCACGATCACTCGCGACACAGTATTGGTAGATACCAATACTGTGCTCACGATGACACCCGAAACCGCACGAATTGATCCGATCGCTTTTACTGTACCTGTGCGGCGCTAAACTGGTCACAACCTGCTACGAGATCACGAGCCGGATGTCCGGCCGCCGGATATTCGGCCATCCGGCTTCGTAGCTAGCCGAATATCCGGCGACAAACAACTATCCGTATCATCTCTAGTTTCTATTATTTCATTTATGACGTATTTCTGCGTAATCTAAGCTGAGCCCTGACTATGGTAAGTTCTGTAATATGGTGCAGAACACATGTCTTGTAACCTAATAATTGGTGTGGGCACATGATTTATCTGCGATTTTATACTTTTCATATATTACAATAGTTGAATTTAGAGGTTCAAGTTGAATTCGTTTCGTGTCTATTTTTTGTTCCTCATCCCACTTTTAAAAACTTAGTTTTCTTTTAAAAATTCAAACCTCTAGCGATGGTCGCTCTAGCTTGCTCTGGAATTTGATGGATGCAATAAACAGTAATTACTCATCATATGATATCAGAATGATAAAATTTTCTTATTGAAGCAACGTGAGTTAGGTATAGAAAAATTCCATCTTATTTTGTTAGTAATGCTAAAATATAAGCAACAAGCTCTCGTGTAGGAATATTCCAATTGTTTCTTTTAACGAACAAAAAGAGGGCATCTCGGTAAAAACTTCATTAAAAGGAAGTTTCTCAAGTATAAAAGTTTGCGACGATAAAACCCAAAACTTTTGTATTTTATCATTTAGAGAAAAATACGGAGAATGTACTACTTACTTTCGGTTTTATCTCTTCGGGTGTAAAAAGTAAATAGGGGCCTGGAGGCTTTCTGTTTTTGATATTAATGCTGCTTTCCGTATCTGAATGTGGAGCAGTATTATAAAAGAATGTATTACTAGCATAAACTCTTGTACTATTATACGCTGCATACCACCGAGTTGCGTTGAGGCGAAGAATCATAACTAAATATTATTAAATTCAGTAATGTTGAGTCAAGTTGCGAAAATGATCAGGTTACGGCTGAGAATATTGGTGTTAATCAATTGGTAGGTATCGTAAGGTTTAGACACCAGTTGCAGTGCTATGTGGTTATACGTTTACAAGAAATCTATATCCAGGGCATAGTCCCAATATTGTCATCAGTTCACTTACTGACTAATATCGTAAGATATAATCTGGGTTAAGCCTCAGGCGTCAGGCACGATACTAGCGACGGCCGAGCGACGGCGACAGCGGGGCGATGTGGCCGGCGACGAATTTGGGGAATGTCCATTAGGCAAACTCAAATTGTGAAAAAAATATAAATTCGTCAGTTGGCGAATCCAGTCCTGCCAGTCTGGTAGAGCGTTTGCGGTTATTTCTCATCAAAAATATTTATCAAAATTCCCAAAAAATATACTTACTTTCGGCAATCTGAAATTTTAATCATGTATTTATTGAGTAATTTCAATAAGTAATACCTGCAGATCGCCAGACAAATTTTGCGGTTTTAAACAATTTCCAGACGTGAATAAAGTTTTCAAATGAGTACGACAAAATTGCGGCGAAATTCGTCGCCAGCTCTCGCTGCCGCCGTAGCGTCGCTCCTCCGTCGCTAATTTCGTGCCCGTACACTCAGAGGTTATTTCGTCCAAGGGGTTATGGGTTAAGAGCAGATTTAGTCCATAAAACAACAACGACGACGAATGTTAATAACGACATACAAATACTAACCCAATTTGCAAAACTTGTCATAAATCACGAATGCCAAGATAAATAATAATATTTTGAAGAAAAACAGTTTGGTAGAGAGTCGCCTCCATTTTAAGACGTCTTATTAATTACTATGCAAATTAGAAGCGACCAAAGCCGAATTTTCCCTCCTGATTTATATTTATAAATCAATTAATATTTTAACATCAAAGTGGTTCGCATCCATCATTTGACTTAAGGTAGAGGAAAAACGTAGGTATTCCAGAAGTAATTTTAAAGTTACGAATACAAACACAAATAATATTATATTTCGTCTTAATAGGATAGGAAGGACAATGCATAATGTTTTCAGGCATTCGAAGCAACAAACTGTGTTCAATGTTTCGGACTTATCTAACAATCAATAAAATAAAGATATTTTTTGTTATTTTTTTTGTTATAGATATTTCATTAAATATCGTAGATCTATGAAATTTTTAGTAAATATAAAATATGTTGTAGATACGTATTAAAAGAGAAATAGGTAAAGTTATTTCGACCACAAGGTCCATTACCACAAGAAAAACAAAATTTCAAAAGTAAAAATATTGTTTGATAGGTCTATGGTTGTGTGTGTACAGGAAAAATCATAGATAATTTTATCATATACTAGTTGATGTCCGTGACTTCGTCCACGTGGATTGAGGTTTGTTGGTTCCCGCGGTAACTCTTTAATTTTCCTATGCCTATGTCATTCCCCGGCATGTAAACTATCTCTGTACCAAATTAAAAATTTAATTTAACGCAATTTTTTATTTAATATTTTTTTATATAAAAACATTCCGTGGAAGTTAGGGAACATACGACAAAAAAGTTTTCGAGTTTTGCGTTTAGCAACATTAATTTTTATTTATATAGATTATAGAAGATATATAGTATTATATCATACATATTAAGATCACCGGGACGAAGGATGCAGAAGATAATAGACTATTTTGATGACGATCTCGAAACAAAATATTATTTTATTGGATTTGGTTGGCCACTTATTTTCTTAACACTAAAGAGTTCTTAAGTAAAATGAGAATTAAAAAGACCATTCAAAAAATAGCATTGATCTCCAAAATATGTCAATCAAGATTTATAAAAACTTTAATCATAGTAAGTTAAATAAAATTATTATACTATTTAAGGATTAAGCCATTTAAGCTCAACGGTTTAAAGTTTTGAATACTTAAAAACAGTTTAAAAAGACTACGGCATCATGGCTGAGAACAGTTTATTTGCTTCACCAGAAAATGTATCCAACGACGTGTGTAATGAACTAGTTCATTTCATTATGAATGCGACTGGTAAGATTGAGATTGGAGATCCATGCAGTAGGTCTTCATCCACATGGATTTAGATCTGAACAATTCTATGTCAAACTATCAAAGTCATTCCCGGTGATGCAACTATCCGTCCCTAAATTTCGTCAAATCGATTGACGAACAGATGGGCCGTGAAAACGTAGCAGACAGACTGACAAAGAGTCAAGCTTTCGCAATAATAATATAAAGTAGTATCTTTAAAGTTCCAAATGATAAAAAAAGCCTTTAGTGTTAGCAATAAAAGTGAAAGAGCCATATTGTAGAATATAGGAAAAATAAGAAAAGATAAATAAACGCTATTTGTGATGTAGCCACAGAATACAATAAACCTTATAGGCTATATTATAGCTGAATTTCCATTGTATTGTAGTTTTGATAAGTAGTTTAACTTACGGTTCCCATAAAGCAGATGGTGCTAGCGCGGGCGAAAGTACTACACTTCCAACGGACGAAGGTACTCCGGATGGAAGCGCGCCGTTTCCTTTACATTATACCACTGGAGGTAAGATTGTAACAGAGCTTACCTATATTATTTCATCATCTCAATCCATCGCCAACCCACTACTGAGATTCCTCTCAGAGTGAGAGGTATGTAGACCGCTTGCCTCCACGCGTGCGAAAAGCGGATTGGCAGACTTCATATAGAGAGAAAAGCAAGCTTATGCACATTGTTTTTCTTCACCGTTAAATGAAGTGGCATTCAATTACTTTGTCAAAAAAATGTCCAGATACGACCTGGTACATGCCCGGATGATGGTACTTCCGTAACTACCACTTATAAATAACGAGATAACTTTGTCAATTCATCTCTATTTATTTATTTAATCCTAAGGCGTTTAGCATTTATAAGCGTTTTTATAATATTGTCAAGCTAATTACAAAGAACGCTTATATCGCCTGCAAGTTCGTCGCTCGTTTAGCACCACCCAGGAGACACGTGCAGGGAGGTAGAAGGTAGTTCTTGCGGACGTGAGCGATGGGGCATCCCCCAATTCAGCTCTTGAATATCGGATTGGTCTCATACCCAACATATCTTTAGCAAACGTAACCGATTATTATTAGTTTAATACGCCCATACGATTATTTATTTTGCTAGCCCGCTACCATCTTAGTACTGCATCATGAGTTACCACCAGGTGAGATCGCAGTCATGGGTGGGTCTTTGACTGCGATCGGTAGTGGATAATTAAAAGAGAGTAGTTATAGTAGTAGGTAGTTACTTGTAGCACTTTATTATAGTGATGAAATACCACCTTTTATTGCTGGATTACTCTGTGTTTGTGTTCTAATTCCAGTGCAAGTTGGCGATTTATTATCGACTTACTTTGATGTGCTCTCTGGATTCTATACTTTATTGAGTGCAGCTGTTTACCTTTTGTTATATTTGTTATTGCATTTCTAGCAATTGCTACAGGTCTCATGTAAATAAAACATCAGCATGAAACGTCAGCGCGCGCACTTTTGTATGAAGCTACAGAACTACGCGACCGGAGTGAAATGTGTGTCCCATACGACGCGGGCGTTTCGTGCAGACGTGTTGCCCTGTCCTGCCCTGTACGTAGCGTATTTTCACAAACTATTTTCGTACATATGAAGTAAAAGAAAACATAAATCAGAGCTTCAAAAGAAATCACATCAATAAAACCAGATTTACTCCATAGTGAAAACTGAAACGTATGTAAGTGGCAGCCACTTTAATATAAAAGGAAAAGATTGCTCGTTTAATAGAATAAGATTTTATGCCCAAAGGTTATTTTTTTTGTGGAATAAGGAAAATGCTGCCTCACGTTCCATTATAGAAAATAAACAAAGCGTACCTAACGCTAAAATTATTTCAACTCTTAAATAGAGGTAGCCGTCGTGAGTCGGCTACTTTAGAGGGTGTGTTTGAACAATAGTTACGGACAGATTTTATCGATACATTAAAAAGTAATTATCGAATTTAGCATTACATTTTCACTAGACGTCTACTTGTGTAATTTTTCAAATAAACTTGGAACTCAGAACGTAACTTGCGTGTTTCATGGATGGGCAAACAATTTACGTAAGGTTTAGTGTGACGTTTATGTGTGAATGATACCAGATGTATTTAGGTTTCCAAGTTAACCGACAGACGGACAAATACTTTCTAATTTGACATAATATGGATTTACACTAGTTCCTCAGTAATTCGTGATATTTTATTGTACGTTACAACTCGTAGATCAGTCAGGGGATTTGAAATGAAAACTTAAAAATAAATTCTTAAATAGCACAGCTGTACTGAAAAAATATCCCTAAGGCCTTAATCCGTTAAATCTGGGTAATCCTCATTAAATTTTCCACATACGAAAAGCGGCCTTCGCATTTACTGAGCAAAAAACGTCGACAAAAATGGCCCACAATAATTTATTCCGGGCCGCCGAGAGCATCACTAATCGACGTCATCAATCAGCGGCCCGCGATCGGATCAACTGACGGACACCCCCCTTTTCCACCCCCTTAGGCTGCCTTTCCACCAGAGATGTGCGTAGTATAGCTAAGCGGTGAGCGTTTAAGGGTGCCTTTCCACCCGAGATGTGCTATGTTGCTAAGCTATAGATGTCTGTCCAACCCATCATTAGGAGCGCTCAAATTTTCAGAGCTTAGATCTCTAGCTATATTAGATGAAGCGCTCCTATTGGTGGGTTTGACACACATCCCTAGCTCAGCACCGTAGCATCTCTCGTGAAAAGGCATTCTAAAGCTAAGCTACGGAACCACATAATATGTGTCTGCTAAATGATGTCCGCGACTAAGTCCGCGTGAATTGAGGTTTTTAAATTTAAATTCACATTTATAATTTTATAGTAGGATAAAAGGATAAGTAGGATTTCCAGAAAAGCTAAGCAGTTTATGATGTGCTATGAAGATGCGTTTCCCGCGACTTGGCTGCGTATAGTAACTAAGTAGTATGTCCGCTACGGAAATGAAGCGCTTCTATCGGTGGGCTTGATTATCCGTAGCATAGAGGTAGTATCGTAGCTTAGCGACGTAGCACATGTCTGGTGGAAACGCACCCTTACCCTCTCTGCCCTAGATGAGTTACACGCATGGAGGTTCAATATTAATGAGAGTTATGTACAAAGTTCTTTATTCTCTGTCTTTCTCCGTTATTGCTCATTGCTGAGGGTCTTAATCTGGGGGTTCATTATTAATTAAAATTGTTGAACTTTTCATGGCATAATAGTGCTTTGAGCTCCTAGGTTATTCCGCAAGCAACTCGACTTTACAGAAAGAGAGTTTGACTCTTTGACTTACGGTCGAAGTTGGTGATAGAAACCGAGACTAACGACAGCTAAAAGTGCTCTCCGAGGCATGGTCAGCAACCGACCTGGGTCAGCGTTGCTTTACCAATCGATAACTACTCACCTAGTCACTACAAAACATATGAAGGATTTAATTTTACTGCCTTGAAAATCGTTTTACTCAATCAATCAACCATCGACGACAAAGTTCTATGGTTATAAGTTTTTGAGTAAGCAAATTCATCATTGGAGATGCTTTAGCGCTGTCAGTTTGTAAGGAAGGCCGGAAATCCCACCAATATTATTATAAACTAGCTGATGCCTGCGACTTCGTCCGCGTATTTAAGTTTTTTTGATTCCCGCGGGAACTCCTTAATTTTCCGGGATAAAAAGGACAAATGTGTTTAAAGTAGCACATAAATATCCCCCAGGAACTGTTGGTTACGTTATAAAAAGTTACCTATATCACTTTCCAGCTCCTCAACTATGCCTGTGCAAAAAATCCCGTCAATCTGTAACTCCGTTGCCGCCTATTTAAAGAACAAATGCGAGAAAAAGAACATACTATCCCACAGGAACTGTTTGTTTTTCCGGGATAAAAAGTGGCCTACGTCACTCTCCAGGTCCTCAACTATACCCATGCCAAAAATCACGTCAATCCATTGCTCCGTTGCGGGGTGATTGAAGGACAAACCAACAAACCAACAAACAAACACACTTTCGCATTTATAATATTAGTATGATGCGAAGATGAGTTTGTTTTTCAGTTCTTCAATCACGCCACAACGGAGCAACGGATTGGCGTGATTTTTGCCTGCATATTACATAGTTAGTACAAGCCCGCCAACCCGCATTGGAGCAGCGTGGTGGGTCTAAGCTCTAATTCCCGCTCTCCTATGAGAGTGGAGGCCTGTGCCCAGCAGTGGGACGTTAATGGGCTGTAGTGATGATGTGATGATGATTACATAGTTTAAAACCTGGAGAGTGACAGATTAATCAAAAATGTGCATAAAAGGAAATATTATTTGTTGGCTTGTGCATGGAACCAAAAATGCCTGAAATATCATTGGTGTAATATTGACAAAGCATATTTACCGAACCCTGATGTTTTCTGTGACAACGGCGCATCCCGCCGGCTGTCCCCGCGAATGCTCTGATATATTATGGTCCACTGCCAATGATATGCAAAACTTTGTATGAGATGAAAGTCACACGCGAGAAAGTTTCATTAATATTAAGTTTAACGACCTCCGTGGCGCAGTGTTGCCTCAACGCGGGAAGTCCAGGGTTCGATTCCCTACAGGGTCGATTTGGGAATTTATAATTTCTGAATTTTCTCTGGTCTGGTCTGGAGGGAGGCTTCGGCCGTGGCTAGTTACCACCCTACCGGCAAAGAGATACCGCCAAGCGATTTAGCGTTCCGGTACGATGGCGACAAGGGGTATGGGCTTAATATAACTGCCGTACCCCTAACAGGTTAGCCTACTACCATCTTCGACTGCACCATCACTTACCATCAGCTGAGATAGCAGTCAAGAGCTAACTTGTAGTGGAATAAAAAAAGTAATGCCACTTAAAGCTTATATTTTACCTATTTCTACTCAGGTGTTATGGTACCACATTAAATTGTTACTAACACGCGACAACACAATACCACACGTGACTATATATACCACTGAAATGACTACTAAAATGTAAACTAAAAGTGGGCGGGTATCATCTTGAAGGGTTAATTATTATGACTGAGAAAAAATACTTCAAGAATTCAATTTTTAAGGCTGTTTGTGTCTTGGTTTTCGATATCAATGTGCGCTCCACGAAATTTATGTCGTTTAGATAGGGTTCAGATCAATTTTATGTGAAACAATGCTGCGTCCACATCCGGGGATCCCGCTGACGTGGGTAATGTTTGCTTGCCCAGAATTGATTTACCCTAATCCGTAAATGTCACAATTTTATGAAAATCTGCTGGACCGCGACTGATAAAGGTGTTGACTAGTGCCAAAGTTTGATATTAAAATACGTAAACATAATAATTGTAATGGAGATGTAGTTTCCAGAACTCCTACCGAATGTCAGAATGTTGAAATGAGTCTTTAGCTTTCGCCTACCACGTTTACGTATTACCATACCTATTCTGTGGTATTATTTTTAATTTCTCTTGGTTTCTAAGTAACATGAAAAAAAAATTTTTTAGACGTTTACCTAAGCTGTAATACGTTTTTTTAAACTTATTAAATCAGTTAGTATAAAACTAGTTTATCACCTAAATATTTTTACATATTTTTTGCTTTGCAGAACGGGTGATTTTGGAGGCTTACTTCAGGCTGATGCAACAGTTCAGTGAACTCTTAGACAAGGTTCCGGCACAGGCTTAGTGTTATTTCTTAGTTCCTATTATATATTATTTTTTAATCCAATATAATATAGTTTTAGTTATTTTTTATTTTATTCATTTTGATCATAGTGGTACTATTACCAGTCAGTTATAAATTCCTAAGCCCAACGGAAAATGCTGAGGTACAAGCTGATACCAAAACCGTTACTTGTTACGAGTAGTATATTAACGCCATTGCTTCAGTGAAGATGTTGATTAATAAAGCGAATCAAGGAAAAAGAAGCTTAATTCGCTATAATCCGCCAAAACAAATTGTATTCTTTCGAGGCAACATCTCCTGAGAAGGCTCCGGTGTCGGAGTGAAACGAACGATAAGCCACACGTTGTACCACATAGATTTGTCTGTTTTTGTGCATTACAGCGAATGATTTTTGTTCCTTGATTATCATGGACTTCCGCAAAATAACGCCTGTTTCTATCCAATATTTGATTAATAACTAAAGCGCTCCCACACAATACCGTAAACGAATACAAAGCAAGTGGCTGTAATTTCCATATCATCTCGGACTCTGAGGTCATGTGGCTATTTGTTATATATGTCAAAAGTTCTCGCCCTTAATCCGTTGGCCCCTTGATATTCCGCCGTAGAACAATGCCTCTGATGCTAAATGGGATCTTGAAGAATCTATTCTTTTGTCTCTGCTGAGATTGAATGACCGAGCTGAATTGTGCGTGGAGCAATCGGGCCCAAAGCTTTTGCGATATATATAATACATTTATACTATCTAAATATATAAAAGAAAAAGGCTGATCTATCAACGCATAGCACAAACCACAGAATGGATCGGGCTTAAATTTGGCATAAAGGCATCTATTACTCCGTAACATCCACTAGGAAAGGGTTTTTGAAAATTCAAATTCTGGATTTGAAATTTTGTTTACCAATCAAAATCTAAAATGTAAAAAAAAAATACGACAGAATTTCGGGCCTAAACTCTGTCCAATTATTTATTTTACTTTTGGCAGATGGAGTCAATGATGTTCTAACGCGTTACTGATTCGATTTTTGATAACAATCGACTTGATTTATGAAGAAGTTTTAATCGATTTGACACATTGATATTTACCTTTGCTCAACATTTTTTTATTGTTTTATAAACATACCCAAGCGTTCAAATGACTTAGTATATTAAAGTATGTATTAAAACAAATCATGTATATACAACAGTACACTAAATTTACATAAATCCGTCAGGTCACAGAAACCATCCATCGCCAAAGATTATGGTGCTTAAAAGACTATCAAGAAAGCTAGTGTTGAAGCTCCGTGACTATTTTGAAAAGGAATGTCGTACTTGTAATTACTAGATGAGTATACGAGTTACGAAATATCGGATAAAATGGCACGTCGCTTCACTATTGTAAAATACGATATGCGTCTATGGAGTATTGAATTTTTTTGTCGATGGTTGCCTGTCAATAATTATGACACTTCATAGACGTGCATATGCCAAAAGTAAAATAAATCGTTGGACAAGGCATAGTGGGAGTTCTTGACCTTCGATCGCGTACAAGCTAACTACAATTTGTAAGGAAAGTGCCATAATTATGTCATACTAGTGGGGCCCGGCAGACTTTGTACTGCCCTGAGCCTTGAACCCGATTGCAGCTCCCCCTATCGGGTCCAATTGTGAATATAAACCATCCCGGGGTCCAAACCAACACAACAAAAAAAGAATGAACGATATTGGTCCAGTCGTTCACGCGTGATGCCGTGACCAAGGGAAACAGGGATTTATTTTTATATATATAGATTTGATTAACCGCTAATCGAAGTTAACTTTAACGCGATAAAGTTAAAGAATAGGCACCTTGAGCGAAGGCACTGGTAATAGCTATAGTTGTTCGGTAAGTAGACAAGCAATATTTTTGATCTCTACATAACTAAAGTACTTTCTTAGCGAATGGCGAGGTTGAGGTACTGCTGAAAGTAGACGTAAAGAATGCTTTTAATTCATTGGACAGGGCAACTCTGCTGAACGAAGTTTCAACACAGCTTCCCGAAATTTACCCGTATGTTTGGCAATGTTACAGCTCTGCTTCCAAATTATTTTTTGGAGATGGCGATATTAAGTCCTCTGTAGGTGTTCAGCAAGGGGATCCCTTAGGTCCAGCCCTGTTCAGCTTAGGGATCCACAACCATATCTCAAATTTAACATCTAAATTTAACATATGGTATCTTGACGATGGAACCATTGGAGGCAACGTGGATGACGTTCTAAAAGATCTTAACAATGTTAAGCAACAATTTGGCAAAATTGGCTTAGAACTAAATTTTTCCAAATGTGAACTGTTCTTCACAGGAAAACTATCGCAAGATAGAATATTATCGGCCTCTGAATTATTTAACGAAATTGCCCCTAATATTAAGATTCTCGATAAACATTCACTTTGTCTTCTTGGTGCTCCTCTTTTTAACGAAGCCATACAACCAATCTTGGACAAAAAAGTCAGAACATTTTCGGCACATTCTGACAAATTGGGCGCTCTAAATTCTCACATAGCATTTTCGATCCTAAAATATTGCCTTTTTGTACCTAAATTAATTTATATTCTCCGTGCGAGCCCAATTTGGAAATTTCCTGGACTACTCGATATCATGGATGCCACCTTAAGAGATACGCTAGAAAAAATTCTAAATTTATCTTTTGATGATCAGTCCTGGAATCAAGCTACTTTACCGGTCAAGTATGGTGGCATCGGCGTGAGAAAAATTTCCAGTGTTGCTCTTCCGGCTTTTCTGTCCTCTGTGCATAGTATAAAAGAGCTTAGTTCTCAGATTCTTAATTCTAATTCAGTTTCATTGATCTATGCCACAGAGGCCCTAGAGAGTTGGAAGGTCAGGTGTCCCAATGACGACATCCCGAAGGAATGTTTCACACAAAAACTTTGGGATGTGCCGTTGGTTCGGCTGACACATACAAATTTGGTTCAAAATCTTACAAGTGAAAGAGATCGAGCAAGGCTTCTAGCCTTATCTGAAAAAGAATCCGGGTATTGGCTTCATGCCTTGCCATCGACAAATCTCGGCACTCTTTTAGATAATGAAAGTTTTCGTGTGGCTCTAGGTCTCAGATTGGGAGCACCCCTGTGTTACGAGCACAGATGTCCGTGTGGAAAAGAGGTTGATAAATTTGGAATTCACGGACTCTCTTGCCAAAGGAGCGCCGGTAGGCTTTTTCGGCATGGCTCTCTCAATGATACGATCAAAAGGGCTCTTGCCACCATAGATATTCCTGCGCTCATTGAGCCGGCAGGGATAAGTCGGGATGATGGCAAGAGACCTGATGGATTGACGCTGGTTCCCTGGGAACGGGGACGGGCGCTAATGTGGGACGCAACATGCGTAGACACATTGGCCCCGTGTCATATCAGGGAGACAGCATCAAGGCCGGGAGCCGCAGCAGAAAAGGCTGAAACCGGCAAGCGGCGGAAGTATGCCTCTCTCATAGAGAGTTACATATTTGTTCCGTTTGCCGTGGAGACCCTGGGGCCATGGAGTCTTAGTGCCAAAAACTTTTTACGAGATATTTCACCGCGGTTAATTGCCTCATCTGGTGACAGAAGGGCTGGCTCATTTTTTGCGCAAAGGATCAGCCTGGCTGTCCAGCGCGGAAATGCAGCCAGCATTCTTGCCACCATTCCACGCGGGCATGATTTATATAGTAATTAGGTTAGGCTAGCTAGCATTAAGTTCTATTGTATTATTTTCAATAATAAAAAAAAAATTATTTACCTAAAAAAAAAAAAAAACTAAAATATGAGGTATACCTATGGATTCCTTATTTTACTGAGTAACCCTAAAAAGGTTGCCTTTATAAAGATTTATAACAAAGACTTCCAACAGATGCAATCCCCTACGATCACGGGTATAGATATTGATTTCCTCGCTTCATTCGGTTTTTCTCTTCTTCATATTTAAGCCCGCCTGTCAGTAGGCGAAAAATTGTTTTATTTGGATTTTGACTACGTTTCCGATCGCTGATGGAAAATGGATAATACATATCGTCGGGTTAAACGTAAAAATTTTCATCATATTTTTTTAGGATAAGTAGTTATATATACATTTTTTATATTTAAAAGATATTTATTTTCTTCGATCTTTTTCAACGTTATTAGTCTTTGATTAGTGTGAATTCCTAATTGAGGGAGACAGTTTGTGAGAGTTTGCTTTATCTGGTAGTGCGATTGGCAGACTCAACCTTAAATAATATAGAATATTGCACCTTTATCTCCGTCGAGGCGCCTACACTGGCTACACTGCTGCGTAAAGCATTGATAGCCTTGTAAGAAAATCTGTCGCGCACAGTAGGGAACTTATTGTAGGACTAGATAAGCCCACGTCCGCGTGGATTAACGCTTTTTGATTCCCGCGGGAACTCTTTTATTTTCCGGGATAAAAACGATCGCTATTTGGTATAGCATTTCATCTAAATCGGTTGAAGAGAAAATTTTTTTTATTCCCGCGGAAACTCTTGAATTTTTCGGGATAAAAAGTATGTCCTTCACCGGGATACAAACTATCCCCATACCAAATTTCATCAAAATCGGTTGAACAGATGGGCCGTGAAAGCGTAGCAGACAGACAGACAGACACACTTTCGCATTTATAATACCAGTATGGATATAAATATATTTTCTTTTTTAGTATGGAGCCGTATGATCACAATAGGTATCATGTGATTGGCCTGCTTTGGAAGTTGATTCCCTCTACAGATAAAGTAACAGCAAGTTAATAAATTTAACGGTAAAATAAATAATACTACAGATTTGTTCATGAAGTCCGTAAAGATGGAAATTAAAATGATATAATTCAAACTTAATGACGCAGAAGGTAATATAATAAGCAGCTCCTTTTACGCGAGCAAATGATGAATCCACGAAGTTCTGAATATTCTCAAGTTGGAAAAATTCCTGGCCGCCAAGTGGGAAGCGCTCCCGAGTATTTCTTTATTACTGAACTTAGGAGTTTTTGAGTTATCGATCTTTTTACTTATTCAACAAGTTTGAAGCTTAACACCCGATAAGTTTGTAGGCAGGAAGCACATTTACCTCAGTGGTTTTATCATCTTCTTTCATACTTACTTTGCTTGCCCTCGTCCATTTACGGTCGGCTTCCTTGTTTGTAAGCGCCTTGACTTTATATTCTGGGTTGCGAGGACTAATGCTGAGATCTATAGAGCGTACTTTGACTTGGCTCAGACTTTACTTAGACTTAAAACAAGATGGACTTATGTGAGTTAACTTAAGTCTAAGCAAAGTCAAAGTTCACTCTATAGATCTCACTGTAAGACTGAGGTTAGGCAACATATGCTTGGGGTCTACCGTTCCGTCGTGGGTGTTTTTATAAAAGTACAATTTTTTATCAGTTAAAGGCTTAAAGTTGGTACAGTATACAAGTTATTTTGAATTGTCAAATGATGCAGTGGAGACATTAGTTCTTGAAAATCCTAGTGAAACTAACAGTCCAAACCTAATCAACCAGTGTAGGTTTGGAACGCTTCCTGCCGCCACAGTAAACAGATTACGACCAGTATTGAAACTACCTAGAAAGGTTCGAAACAGCTCACTCACACAAACATGCGCATCGACGAGACCCTTAAGCGCTCGTCGCAGTGCCGTCGGTAGTGAGTGCCACGTCATCGCATGTTCGATGCGCGTGTTTGTGTGAGTGAATTGTTTCGAACGTTTCTAGGTAGTTTCAGTACTGAGGTGCAATCATGTAAGGATTGCCGATCAAATCGTATAAGTTCGGCTTCAAAGTAAAATAAACCATAAAGCATTGAATTAGAGGTCAATTTCGTGTATCCATTCTTATACGTTTAGGCTATCGTACATACCTAAACGTATGAGAATGGATACGCGAAATGAGCTCTAATTCAATGATGTTATGGTTTATTTTACTTTGAAGCCAAACTTATATGATTTGATCGACAATTCTTACATGATTGCACCTCAGTACTGAAACTACCTAGAAACGTTCGAAACAATTCACTCACACAAACATGCGCATCGAACATGCGATGACGTGGCACTCACTACCGACGGCACTGCGACGAGCGCTTAAGGGTCTCGTCGATGCGCATGTTTGTGTGAGTGAGCTGTTTCGAACCTTTCTAGGTAGTTTCAATACTGGTCGTAATCTGTTTACTGTGGCGGCAGGAAGCGTTCCAAACTTACACTGGTTGATTAGGTTTGGACTGTTAGTTTCACTAGGATTTTGTGGTCCTAGTGGGCTGGAGGGGGCTGGTTGTAATCTGTTTACTGTGCTGCCGCCTACCGAAACGGTTCAGCAAAATACTCGGTACTGGTAGTGAGGTGAAAAATACTTACGCACACAAATTTTAATCGAAATCTCTGTCTATGTAGAATACCAAGAAAGAGTGAGCGATAACAAGGTTACAATCGGTTTAGATTTGAAACCGTAAAAGCATTCCAAATCTAGGGACTTCTCCGAAATATTATATTATCTTGTAAATCTATGCTAACATGTACTCGAAGGTTACTTTTGTATTTATTATGTTACTTATATAATATGTATTATAATTATAGGTAGGGTAGGGTCTGCGAGTAGGGGATTACAAAGGATTCTCCGTTTAGCCGAGGACAAATATTTGTCACTCTTTGTTCGATCCGCAACCCTTGTCCAATGTGAATTAGCAAATCACTGCCATTTGGAGACGCGGAATATTTTATAAGAGTTCCATTTCAGTAAGATGGGTGCTATCGACTATTAATTCTATAGGTGCAGGATGTTCTTTCGACTATCGGACACCAGCGGCCCTCCACTAGAGTCCCTGGTCATAGCGACTTTCACCGGCTATAAAATAGTTAGATAGTAGGTAGTTAAATACAAAACTCCTCAGCTATGTGATAACAAATTCGTATCGTAGGTATCGACTATCAAGCAACGTATAGTATAGTCCCACTAACTTAGCGTCGCTAGTATATAATATTATAGTTATGAGAAATAAAATAAAAACAAAAACCGAACAGGCATAGAGGTTAGTTAGTTAGTTCCAATTTTGGCCACCAGGCCAGATAAGTTTGTGGGATTATACATATTGGGGACTTAAAATTGTCGTTTTTAGAAATAGAGACCGTAGACCTTTCATATCGTTTTATGGGCCGAAACACATTACTGACTAGATTGGGCAAAAAAGTCCGTGCCATCCACTTATTTATGGAGGGAGCACTATACAGGCGCAACCCGTCCGGTTACCTAGTGTGTAATATTATTCCCCTTCGATGCAGACGTTTCGCGCGGACATTTTTCTGCTCAAAAGTACCGCATATTTTTCTCAATTTACGCGGTTTTTACCCCTTACATTAGATATTCCGTTTCGATAGTAGCTATTTGAAGCGTAACAAACATGATGCTCACCCAATTTTCCGCGCACACAGTATGCCTGTCTAGAGTCAATGGGGTAAAATATTCTCCCTCATTAAAAAAAATGTACCTACTCGTATCTAAATATCGGCAACGAGTATACTGTATGGATGATAAATCGTTTTGACATTTCAGCGATCGACGACGTTGAACGACATGGTCGTTAATCGCGTCGCGTCGCTGCCGATAACAGACAAAACCCAGCTAAGTGCGAGTCGGGCCTTGTTCTTTTAGGGTTCCGTTCGCAATGTGACCAATTATATGTATTATAACACGACGATTAAATATTAATAAGTCGTATCACGAATAATTACAATGGGTGACTTTATAACGCGATGATGGTTCACTAATGTTTCGCAAAAAACATTTAACAAATGATCATTTCACAAAAAACGTTTCAAAAACTAATCATTTCACAAACGTCGTATTCCGCAAACATATATTTCATTAAAAATGATTTAACAAATACTTTACTTTGCAAACGTGCTGAATGTAAAAATGTCATTTACCAATTTATTATTTCATAAAATAATTCATTCTTCAAATTCGTAATTTCAAAAAATATTAAAATATAAATTGTTATTTGAAATATATAGATCGCCCGCAACTTCGTCCGCGTACAATCTCTGATTTCATACGAGATTATGAGATTTTTTATGATTTGAATATATATGTTACGGGTAATGCTAGAAGATATAGTAAACCTAGGTTTACACGGGTTTTCTTAGCCATAGCTTACCTATCTTGCCATTAGCCATAGTTTAGCTTGGGTTTACCCAAATGTTTTGGGTAAAGTTCGAATAATAAGTAAAATAAATTTTAATTCGGAATTTACCCATACTCACCTAGGTCTACCGAACTCTGGCTGGATAATGTTAGGGATATGGGTTCTCTCCCTCTCTCTCTCACCACCTCCACGGCCCGGTCGACGGAGCCCCGCTTCGCGGGGCTCGTTATTTCTGGGTGGTATAAAAAGGAAATAACCACGAAGAGTCACCTAAACTATCCGAGTCGGAGTGCCCCCAGTCCCGAGTTCGCTTCGCTCGCTCTTGCATGAGCGGGAGTGGTGCCTAAAAAGGAAGTGGAGAAGCTAGGAAAACCATTCGACCTTCGTTCAGGACCTCCTTCGCCAGCTTCTGGCTACGCTCTTTACAAAAACACTCTTAGGGGTAGGACAGACAAGACTGTGTGGAGTCTGAGTGCTCAGATTTCGACCCAAGAATGTCAACTTTTTAAAACGGGCTACGCCAGAAGACTCTTACAGTATTTATCAAACAATTCATTTTATCAAAAAAGAAATATGCTTTACGTTGTTTTATTAAATAACACGATTTATAAATCAATTGTTTGTCTAATTATATTTTATGAAATGATAATTTGTCTGTTAATTGTTTTGTCAAGTGAATTATTTGTAGGACCAAAAGTTTTATAACGATTAATATATGATTCATAATTTTGGGAAACGTTGTTTGTGAAATGAAAATTTGTTATTTGTTTTTTGCCAAATGATTGGTCACCGCGATGATACCCCTTTGATCGCGGAGTGAGACACAATATCGCACGTCTGAGGGTGAAGACGGTGCGGTGCCAACTAACAATTTTTTCACTGAATGTCGCCAGGCGCTAAGCCTAAGGCATCTACCTGGATCCAACTCCTTACGACGGGGCTGTCCCCCGCACCCCTTGGGTTTAAACCCCTTTGCCTTCCTACATACTCCCCCTTTTGACCTAGTCAAGTGACCTCACGACTAGTCAAAACCAAAACAGGGAAAATGAAAAATAAGGAAATGACAAAAAACAAGAGAGAATACTACAAAATCTACAAAACTTATAAGTCTAACATGGCTTACAGTTAAAATCTACAAAACTGAGTACAGAATGATTAAGCCTAACTTACCATAAATGCTTACACGAGCTACAACCGCAAGGTGTGCGAGGTCGACTGCGTCCCCGCTTGAGGTAGACTGGCTCCGGAGCTTCACTCTCTCGAGCGTGGTATCTGCATAAATCTATACGATACTTACCCGCAGTCTCCTCGGGCCTACCACACTGCGCCGGTATGTAATAAAGCAGGTGCTGCTCATGCCAACTCGCACTTTTCTATGACGCCGTCGTTGAGCATTTTCTCTAAGAGGAGTACCTATTGGAGAAATACTTAACTGTAGCAATACTATGCTCTGCATAAGGACTCGGCTCTCCACCTGCTCGGACGGAATCTTCATACTCGTGGAGGACCTCTGCTGGGCAAGAGTGCTCCAAGAGTGTAGGCATTGTTTCCTCATAAGCTCTAACTAAATTAATAGAGGAACACGCAGTGTACTGCGCGCGTGCTGCTGCGTAGTGCTGCGGGACGTTTCATATTGCAATGCATGAACCTCATGGGGAGAAGTAGCTTTAAACCACAGGTGATTATAAAAATCGAAAACCAGACCTGCTTTTCTTAAAAAATCTATCCCCAAGAGCGTTTCATTATCACGCGCCTGAGGTAGCACTATAAACGTGAGCTTTACCTCTATGCCTATTAGTGTAACCTTAAGATCGGCTAGCTTTACCTCAAGGTCACGCACTTTACCGTCCGCTAGCTTTCCTTCCATCCGACTGCTACGTAAAGGGTACCCTAACTTTAATAACAAAGCGTACAGGCTCGAGCCTGCAACGCTACGCTTCGAAGCTGTATCGACTAACCCGGTCCCGTTATGACCCATAATGTTGATGCTAAGAATAGGTCTGTTAAAACTGTTGTTAACGTTTTGGGGTTGTGCCTCACTCACTAATCTATCACTAAAACTAGTTACAGAAATAATCTTAGAGTCCACAGAGTAGAATGAGTTCTTAATGTCTCTACCTGAATTGCACTTCTCATAGTTAGACTGGGTCACGTTTTTATCCCCACAAACGTAACAAGAAACATTTTCTTGCTTATTCCGCAATTTAAAGCACGTTGCACGGTCATGGTTGGCTTTTTACAATACACGCAAAACATTTTCACTCTTTCACTGGACGATCGCTTAGCGGCGACCGTATCTTCAATTTCGTCGCGAGGAGGCGCCTTGTCCCTTGAAGCACGTGGCGTGATAGCCGGCGCCGTAGTAACGGCAACATCAGGGGCCACATTGCGAGCTGCTCTCTTATCGCTTTTTGATTCCTCCGAAGACGACCCTGCTTCCTCGAACAGGTCTTCCACACGTCGCGCGATGTCGAGGAGTTCCGCATAGGTGCTAAACTTGTGACGAGCGATTCTTTCTCGTATTCGCATATGAAGTAAACCCATGTCTAAATCGATGTCTTCCGTAAGAGCGGTAGACGGAAGTTTAAATTTATTTTCGCTCGTTTAAGAGCCCAAGTACTGAAACATTGTTTTCTGTTCCGACGTTTTAGGATAGAAAAAATGAAAATTTCATTACCAAATTAATACCATTCGCTACTCAGTTAAATAAAGTAAGACGTAATTAAAAAAAGTGGTCAAAAAATCATATAGTAACTGCAGAAAATTGTCGGGAAATTCATGGAAAGGCGTTATCGCGTTCCGACTATTGTGATTTAATCTGAGACCTTATTTAAACAAAAGTTATTTCAAATTAATCATTAAAGATCAAGGAACACTTTAATTAAACAATATTTTCAATACAACTTAAAGTTTTTGTACAATCTGGATCCAAACTGATATATTTTAACATTTATTTATATTTAACACAATTTGACACCTCTACTCATTACCATATTTTGGCCATAGTCCAACACGCTGGTCAAAAGAACTACTGAGCCGACCAAGATGCAGTTTTGTGTTGATAAAACTACTTCTGCGAAGATGTAATTGTTGTTACAAAGTTATAAGGTCACAAAATATTATAATGGAGCGCTGCAGTTCGTCGTGGGTTTTTTTTAAAATTTAATTTTATTACTTGACGTAGGTACTTAACGACGTATTACGTCTTTGAGAGCCAATATCTAGTAAACGCCCCGATGAATAGAGTCAGTTTTTATACTGGTTACCTAAGTACAGCGCATACTTTAATACTATACTAGAATAAGCGGCGATAAGTAGTCAGGTCCCCAGCCACTTGCAGGCAGACCATCACAAATTCCACCAGATGATAGTTACTGTTGTGAATGATACGAGCACTTGATGAGACCTGACATTTATTATTACTGAAATACATAACAATATTATATAAAATTTAAATCATCTTTCCACTTTATTTTTTGAATTAGATTTATTATTATTTTATAATTGGCTTAGATACGTAATTATATTTAAACAATACGTATCTAATCCTAATTTATTATGACTGAAATACCAACATAACAATATTATATAAAATACTACCCATATTATTATGTAATAAATAATAGTAAAGTAAATATTTCATTAGGCAATGGATTTTTTTCTGTCTGAGTGCTAGTCCAGGCTGCCGATTATGTGAGAAAACCGTAATCGCTTGTCAAACGGATAATTCGACCTGTTTAAGGAGTTTATAGATGCACGCACGGCTAAAAGCATGTATGAAACTCTTGAACAGTTCGCGTAGTACGTTTTTAGTTGTCAAATGATTACGATTTGCTTCTAACAGTTGAGCCCCTGACAAGTGAAGACCGATGGCGCATCGCATGCGGAATTTGCGGCGCACGAAACCTACACTCGACTAATACTCGAAAACATTAATACTTTTGTTTTTTTTTCATGTATTGGAACCAGAAAAATTATTTACTTGAACTTCAAAATATTTAAGTATCTGTGATTTATTTAGGCAGGAGATCTAGTAGTGATTATTAGGCCTCCGTTTTGCCTTTAGCGTGCGGAACCCGAAAAAAACAGGAAACCTTCAACAAAATTCGTGGCACATAATTTTTCCATCCGCATGGATTTAAGTTCGAATTTCTAAATATTAGGGTTGCATGCCTAAAAGGTAGGTTAGCAACCCTCATGGTGCGACTTTGTCTGTCCGGTCACTTTTTTCATATTATTTTACTAACTGTGTTAGTTTATGTGCCGTTGCAATGAGTTGAAAAGTGATGATGATGATTTAGCCTAAAAAAACCAACATCTGTAGATACTAAGCCACCTCAATCCAGCATCAGTATTGAGGATAGGGCCCAGGATTGAGCTGTTGTATTCGCATGGGAATACACGTATGAAGTTTTAGAAGCGTAGTGTAGGACGACCTATAGCTCGCTGGTCCGATGACCTAAAGAAGGTGGTGGAAAGCGGGTGGATGAGGAAGGCGGAGGACCGTGTTTGGTGGCGCGCTCTCGAAAAGGCCTATGTCCAGCAGTGGATGCATACAAGATGATGAATGATGTTGATGGATGGATGGATGAAGTTCTACATGAATCGGTTCAGAAAAAATAACTAAAAACACCGTCGCAAGATTTAGAACACGAATGTAAACCTTAATAAAACTGTTTAAAAGGGTCTCGCATTAAATTAAGCTATTTATTTTAAACATGAGGGTTAAATTAAGCAATTCTAAACTCGATGACCGGAAAGTTGTAGCTAAAAGCAAACATGGTCATTCCGAGGGACGCAATGTGATCTGAATATTTGACTGGTGAGTATTTGGAGTGTGCGGTATGTGTAGACATCCTAAATAATATGATTAGTGCCTTATTTACATAATGTGTCCTTGTTGCTTGAAAATATCTGGGCAAGTAGGTATAAAGATGGCCTGTACGAGTCCTTGGGCGATATCACTAAGTTTTTAGACTGTTTTACTTACGAGTATATGGTGTGATATTTATATACCTACACATTGATGCCATGGTAAAGTTACTGAGCCATGGTACAGATTGGCGTGGCCCTTTTATCTATAATATATATAAAATTCAAAGTCCTGACTGACTGACTGACTTATATATCAACGCACAGCCTAAACCGCTAGGGTTAGAGACTTGAAATTTTGACAGTAGCTTCCTTTTGTAACGTAGGCGCTCACTAAGGAAGGATTTTTCAAAATTCCACCCCTAAGGGGGTGAAATAGGGGTTGAAAGTTTGTATGAAAGTCCGTCATTTCTCAAGTTATATCCATGAAACTTAGTACATGAGGTATCGGTAAAAAATAAAGAAATACGTGTTTCACAGTTTTTCAAAATTCCACCCCTAAAGGGGTAAAATAGGGGTTGAAAATTTGTATGAAAGTCCTTGATTTCTCAAGTTATAGTGATGAAACTTAGCATTTGGGCTTTCAGTTAGATATGCAGACGTACGTGTTTCACCATTTTTGAAAATTCGACCCCCAAAGGGGTGAAATAGGGGATGAATGTCCTTCATTTATCAACATATTTTTCAAGTTATAACAACGAAACTTGGTATTTTGGCTTTGGTATAATATAAAGAAGTACGTGTGTAACAGTTTTTCAAAATTCCACCCCCAAACGGGTAAAATGGGGGTTGTAAGTTGGTGTAGAAGGCCGACGTTTTTCAAGTTAAATAGCCGTGAAACTTGATATTTGGGCTACCGGTTGATAATTATGAAATACACAGTTTTCATAAATTCTATCCCAAAGGACGTTAAATAGTCCTTCAATCACGCCGCAACAGAGCAACGGATCGACGGGTTTTTTTTCATGGGTTCTTTTTATCCCGGAAATTAAGGAATGCCTCTGGGAATTAAAAAACTTATGCCACGCGAACGAAGTCGCGGGCGTCCGCTAGTAGTTCTATAAAAGGTCCAAGCCCATCTTTACCATGGCTGCTGCTTGGATCGATCAAATGGTAGGTAAGTCCCCAACACTGTTGCATTTGAGAGAATAATATAAAGCCATGCCCTATTGTTTATTTTGGAATTGTCTACAGCAATTGATGTTTTTTAACATCACTATGCTAGTTTACGACCACTTTAATATTTTAAACTAGCTGATGTCCGCGTGGAATAAGATTTTTTATTCCCTCGGGAAATCCTTTATTTCCGGGATATAAAGTAGCCACTCTCTAAAAAGAGTCACTCTCCAGGCCCTCAACTATGCTCATGTAAAAAATCACGTGAATCCGTTGCTCTGTTGCGGCGTTTTTGAAGGATAACCTAAATAACACCACACTTTCGCATTTATAATATTGGTAATATTTATACTATTATGATCTACTTACAATAATTGTACTTACTATAAATTTTCATAACACTTGTACAATAATAAGTAGTTACGAACGAAAATCATTATCTTATATCAACCCACTTCTGCGGCAACTTTACAGGTGGTAATTTTCTAGTATCCGTACTATTCTCAATGAGTATTCTGACCCGTACTTAGCATGGTTTATTCAGGCTAAATTATGATGAATACAGCGAAATTATGCAGTATTATTTGGGCGTAGTAGGCAGTAATCTCCTTGATTATATAGGTTGGTTGATTAAGGGTTTTGTTTATTTGTTCGGACCTTTGCGGACACATTTTAATAATACATGCGTAGAATAATACTGATTTATTTTTGACTCTATATCAGTTGAAAAATTTTCTCTCATCGTATTCCTCATTACTGAGGGTCGTGACCCATTTATCAAATGGGTCACGAATGGCAGGAGTTTTCTTGGGATAATAATTTGGTGGGTTCCCATCGTCCGACATAATATACATCCGGCATACGACTCGCCAAAGCGTTAACTTAGGTTTTTTGTAACGATTAGTAACAGATGTAAGTGATAATAACCGGGACCGATCGCTTAACGGGCTCTTCCGAGGCACGGATCTAAACGAGATGCCGGATTCGAAACTCCAAATTCGGTCACCTATAAATTGATTGTTGATAAATTTGTTGCTATAATATTCACCAACAAGTACCCCTTCGTCTTGTTAAGAACCAGTTGGTATAAAGCGTACAACTATAATTATAAAATAAAAATTAATGAAAGCAAAAAAAAGGGCTTTTTACGCTACAAATGTTCGAAAGTGGTACTTTATCCATAAATCACTGGTAACTAAAGACCGCCAGCAAACTTTGAATTTACCGCCTGGGACTTAACTTTTAACAAGGCAACGAACCGAACTTGATTGACAAAAGGCTCCTAAGTTCACGTAACTTGTCCTCTGCACTCATTTAGAAAATTGAACTCATTTTATAAATCTTGTATAAATGTTTTTGGAATATTTTTTCGGTTAATGCAATTTTATATGGCCGCTTGGTTTTAATGTTATTACTTACTGGGGTAAAAACATACAAAACCGGCCATGTGCGAGTCGGACTCGCGCACCGAGGGTTCCGTACAAACCTGTAGTAAGTTTTAAATTAAATGTTTTTTTTAAATATTTGAGTTGATTGAATGAAAGGTAAATTGCGGTTTACGATTTATGACGTATTAAAAAAAAACTACTTACTAGATCTCGTTCAAACCAATTTTCGGTGGAAGTTTGCATGGTAATGTACATCATATATTTTTTTTAGTTTTATCATTCTCTTATTTTAGAAGTTACAGGGGGGGGGGGACACACATTTTACCAATTTGGAAGTGTCTCTCGCGCAAACTATTCAGTTTAGAAAAAAATGATATTACAAACCTCAATATCATTTTTGAAGACCTATCTATAGATACCCCACACGTATGGGTTAGATGAAAAAAATTTTTTGAGTTTCAGTTCTAAGTATGGGGAACCCCCAAAATTTATTGTTTTTTTTTCTATTTTTGTAAGAAAATCTTAATGCGGTTCACAGAATACATCTACTTACCAAGTTTCAACAATATAGTTCTTATAGTTTCGGAAAAAAGTGGCTATGACATACGGACGGACAGACAGACAGACAGACAGACAGACAGACATGACGAATCTATATGGGTTCCGTTTTTGCCAAATTTGTCTACGGAACCCTAAAAACCAAGTAAGTAATCAGCTGGTAACAATCCTGTATACAGATTATTTATATGTATTGAGATAGACCTTCAGTCTCACAAACATACCAAATTTGGAACAAATTTTTATGACTGCTTAGTTTTTGTTTTTATTTTTTGTAATAACAATTATTATTAGCAACTATGTCATATGTGATAACAGCGACGCTATCGACGGGTCAGATAAGTTTGTGGGATTATACATGTTTCGTATCGGATCGGACTTCATATGTCCGTAAATTCGTCCGCGTGGGATTTTTGAATACTAAATAGTTTTTTATACGACTGCCTGAAAAAAGGAGTATGTATACATGTATGTATGTATGTATGTATGTGAGTTTGTATATTCCACCATAATTTCTATACGCCTGAACCGATTTTTATAAATGAGGTATCGTTAGAATCCCCAGCTTATTCCGGGTGACATAGGCTAGTAAAATTTTAAAAAAAATTGATGGGGTGACCATGGTTCCGCATTAAGGACTAAAGTTGAAAAAATATATTCGAAAATAAGATTAACTAGGTATATAATCATCATTTAGAAAATGATGAGTATATTCCAAAAATATATAACACTATAGTTCAATATCCAGTGATTCAGAAAAAAAAAACTTTTAATAAAAATGTGAATAAGATTCCAAAGGTAGTCAATGACTGTGGTATCGTTACGTACTCGTAGTAGCAGTGGTAGCCGTACTGGATTTTTATTACACGACTGTCCAAAAAAGTGTGTCTACGGAAGAGCAGTCGTATTTTTTAATAATTTTAATTATATTCACTTGTCGTGGAATAAAATTTGCGTATTTGCGACTGTCCTCCATCTGTACCCAAATCATCAAGATGGTTAGTGGTGTTAAGTGGAAGTTACTTGACAAACTGTGAAACTTTCGCTCTTATACCCTGTACTAGCTAATGCCCGCGAATTCGTCCGCGTAGATTAAGGTTTTTCGGTTCCCGCTGGAATTCTTTAATTTTCCGAAATAAAAAGTAGCCTATGTGTTATTTCAGACTATAATTTACCTCTGTGCCAAATTTTATCCAGATCCGTCCAGCCATTCTGGCGTGATTGAGTAACAAACATCCATCCATCTAACTTTCGCATTTAAAATATTAGTATAGATTATTTACATGAATCAGCGGCACGGAACTACGGCTTATTCACTAACATAAATTTAATAATATAAATATATATTTTGTATCATATATATAAAATAAACAGGGCGGCCAAGTTTAATAAAAAATTGAAGCAGCACAGTTGTAAATTCCAGGTATAATTTTAGACTTTCAGATCGCGTAAGTGATAAGTTACCACTGGTAACATTTCGTGATGTTTATAGGTATATTTTCCGATTATCTTTTTAGATTGAGCAAGGTTGTTCTTCACGCGTAACAGTCGGGTGGCGTTAAATATTTAATTTTAGAGAACTTTTTATTGCGGGCACTGAACGTGTCTGCGATAAACGCACAGAACGTGACTAGACCGTAGACGGGTATATCGCGCACCTGCTGTACTATAATACGCTAAACGCAGTTTATTTACAACGTTGACTCAGCTGAACAAAATTCTAACTTGTAGGTACTAGTAGGTGGAACTCTCTTCTCGCGTCATTTCCTCAACTTTGAGGATCGTGGCTCCCTCGAGATACTACCGCCTTAACGGTGTTACGCCATCCCTACAAGAAGCCGTGCGAAAGGCATTACAAAATGGAGCGTCGACTGCTTCTTTCATTTAGTCAGACCGACGGGCTTCGTCCGCGTGGTCCATTATAGGGGTTTCCTATAGTAGGTGGAATATTGAAGCTGAAATTACGTAACCTAGGTGCCTCAGCTTCAGAGGCCTTAGCATGTCATTGTGATTGGCGACATTTTGACATGCGCTTACGCACGTCAACAGCTTCACCAGGCTTGGCTCACTTGTCACGTGACCTTAGATATTTAACTACTGCTGCGTAGACCGTAGACCGTAGCCGTGTTTATTGCCAATGTTTTGATAGCAATATCTAGCAACGTCTAGTCAAAACTGAAATTAGCCGCCCAATAGTACTGCTCGCAAAAGGCTTAATTACGACATGTTCAAATTACAGTAAGAAACCAAATTATGTTCCTCGGAGCTGAGGTGTGGGAAAAAATTCATGACTTTAAATGTCGGATTCATTTAAAGCATGAGATATTTTAAAACTACGTCGTAAAATTATTTTTTTAATTAAAATAGTTAGCCGAGTTGATTTTTTTCCTACATTTTTTGACTGCCTCGTTGGTGTAGTGGTTAGCATGTTCGACTGCGGCCGACGAGGTCCCGGGTTCGAGACCCGGGTCGGGTCACAACAAGTATTGGGTTTTTCTGACAAGAAATTCTCAGTACTAGCCCGGAGTTAGGAAGTTGGCGGTGTTTCACCCCCGTGCCTCGGAGAGCACGTTAAGCCGTCGGTCCTGCGCCTGATCTCTCACCGGTCGTGTCGGATTTTCCGTCCCATCGGGCTATGAGAGTAAAAGGAACAGAGAGTGCACCTGTGGTTGCGCACACACTTGTGCACAATAATATCTCCCGCGCAGATGGCTAATCTCTCAGGAGATTGGCTACCGTGGACGGAATTCGGTCGGGAGGACATTATCCTACTACAAGTAAGTCCTTGACTGCGATCTCACCTGATAATAAGTGACGTTGCAGTCTGAGATGGTAGCGGGCTAACCTGTTAAGGGGTAGGGCAGTTTATCAAAGCTATATAGCCCTAATCGGTTTCCACACGGCATCGTACCGGAACACCAAATCACTTGGCTGTACGTCGTTGCCGTTAGGGTGGTAACTAGCCACGGCCGAAGCCTCCCACTAGACCAGACCAGAGAGAATGCAGAAATTATAAATTCCCAAATTGAACCTGCCGGGAATCTAATCCGGGACCTTCCACGATAAGACTAAAGCGCTCACCACTGCGCCAGGGAGGTCGTCAAAGGTATTATTTTTTAAAATTTAATTTTAAATCTTATTTTATTAATCATACAAAGTATTTAACCACATATTATTATATTCAGCAGTGGTAACCTAGATAACAACAAATTCATACAATATTGTTAAACAAAAGTGGGTTCACTATGATTAAGCCATAAACTGGTTTTATGTTGCCACTTATTACATAGTTCTTGATTTTACCGCCCACGCTGCCGGGGACAGGTTTACGATATGGAACCCGCATTTCCGTAAATTCTATAATAAAACCAAACTTTATTGTTAAGCAATTGCCTATTAATCCTTTCTAGTAAGACTACTTGTTTGCTGTATATGTCACTGTAAGATTGCGAAGGCCGTTGGATTGTAATCTAACTAGCGATATTGTAAACTGTCGACAGATTACAATTTAACGCATTATTTTTCAGTAGATTGTAATCTGTTAGTTATATTAGCCCGATAAAACCTAAGTGCCTGATTTTTTATGTCGAACCCTAATCTAACCTACAAGAAAGAGAAAAGAAAACGTGAATACAATGAATATTTCAAAAATTGACACTCGGAAAATTGAACGGTTCACAATCTGTCGCCTGTTTACAATATCGCTAGTTAGATTACAATCTAACGGTTTTTGCAATCTGACGGTGACATATATATTATTTATATAATAGAACTAGATGATGCCCGCGACTTCGTCCGCGTGAATTGATGTTTTTTTAAGATTTAAACTATCCTATCTCTCAAGTTGGATCTAACTGCACATGGTGTGCGAATTTTATTATAATCGGTTAAGTGGTTTAGGAGTCCATTGAGGACAAACATTGTGACACGAGATTTATATATATTAAGATAGCGCTATGAAATGTATAATCCCGGTTGTAGTGTCTAGCTATAGTCTAGGTTTCTTTTCGATTTCATCCATCAGCCTGTATACATCCACTGCAGGATATAGGCTTTTTCGAGAGCGCACCACCAAACACGATCCTACGCCTTCCTCATCCATCCACTTCCCCCACCTTCTTTAGGACCAGCGAGTTGGAGGTCGTCTTACACTGATGTATTGTGTATGTACACTGGGCTTACCGGTACGTGGACTCCATTCCAGAACACGTCTGCCCGAGCCCCGAGCGACCATCGGTTCTGTAGGTAGGTATGGGTAAAACAAAAATCATGGTAAAAACATGTAAGTACCTCGTCAAATTAACGTCTATAATTTAGAAATCTTCGAGCAAAAATGCTGGGATCCGAATTTCATGTTATAGGTATAATATTTTATGTTTTTACTCAACAAATATGGGCAATAGCTATAGCTTGAAACGAAGATTACCTAGAAAGGTTTCCGAAACAACCATACTCAAGTGCTCGAATTTATTGCCAGGAAACACATTAACCAAGAAAAATATGGCTTCCAACTGGAATTCTCTACCCTCTTCAAATAATAATATTTCGAAATATAGGTAAATCATCATTTATATTTTCTGACCTTAATATTTACCTGATATGCATGACCAAGGGTAGAAATGTGAACTGACCTATGAGATGTTATGCGCATTTAATCTAGATGCAACTTTTGTATAAACTGCCTTAAAGTTAAAAGGTTGGTATTTTAAGGCAGAGAAAACCCAGCTGAATTTGATGTGGGCTCTTCTCGTAACCCTAGTTTTAAGATACCGTCGTTAATTATCACCATCACGTCTTGATTATAATATACTTGACGTTCATAAAGGGTATAGGTACTGTGTAAGTACCAATTTTGAATAAACATATTTTGACTTTGACTTTGGTATATTATTTGAGCTCTACCATATTTTATTGTGAAAAGAAGAGCTTGGCTGCATTTTTGGTACCTAAATATTCGATACCTTATTGCGTGTTTTAATTACATTGAAACAAAGGAGACATAAAAATTTAACAGTTTCCGTCTTTAAGGAAGGCATTGGATTTGGTTAACAAAGACACAATGAAGTACATATTTGCTTGCTAACTTGGACTACCATAGAAATGAGAACAACTACACACAAAGGACCATTAGTTAGTACTATTACCTATTCTGTGCCTTTAGCCGTTGCGACTATAAAACGGCCAGCCACTGGAAGCAGATGGCATTTCTCTGCCTTATGCCTACAGATAAGCCGTCTTGAGTAAAATAATTGTAGCAAATTATTAATAACTATATGATTTCCGTGAATTCGTCTGCGTGGATTAAGGATTTTTGATTCCTGGGGCATATCCTAGTCATCCAAGAGACATTCAATCAAAAATCATGATAAAGAGTTAGGTTGCATCCTTCCGCAGGATGGATCTCTGAAGCCAATTTCATCGGACGTGAAAGCGTACCAGACACACGGATAGACACATTTATAATATTAGTATGGATATGAGTTCAGGTTATGTTGAACCGTATAAATCAATGTATATTACATGTACTCCCTCTATGTATTTGTACATAGAGGGAGCTGTGTTAGGAAGAGGAAGTATCCTTCGAGCTTAAGCGGCGCCGATTGATGATGTAGATTAGTGATTCAATCCTGGCGTAGTATAAATTATGATTGACCTTTATGTATCCCTTAAAATCACTAGACAGTTACTTACAAACTTTACGTTTAGAACAACAACGTTTTACAGTCTTAAACAATAAGAAATACGAGTGATATTCGCATAGACTTATTATGTGCGGGTATCCGTGAGTATCAACGACGTTATACACTACTTACTGATGATGACATTGCCCGCGATTTCATTTTCGTGGATTCTGGTTTGACAAATACCTACACAGAAATCTTTGATAGAATATGAAGTCCATGTTCTGTGTAGGATGCAAGCATTCTACACAATCTATGATATCTTTAGGTCAAATTTCGTCAAGATTGACTAAATAGGTACCTAATTGTTTAGCTTGTAAAGGTAACAGACATAGTAAGGAAGACAGGCACAGACAAAAATTATATCTACCAATAATTTAGCACTCCGTAGGTAATATTGGTAATTCTTCATATCTCATTTTCACGACTTTTTCGCTTCGTATCTATCTAGGGAAATGGCACAGTACCTACTGTCAGAGCAAATAACTCAACTTGTCAAGTAAACTGTAAACAACTCTAGAGAATAACTTTGGTTTTAGGTAAAATGGATTAAACAACAGTCTATCACAATAATTAAGTCGAAGAAACTTTCAAACTCACTTAGCGGGAATATTTAATTAAAAGTGTCAAATAAAGTTTATATTCGTCACCAAATTAGAGAACCCAAAGGCGATATTCGAAAAGAGCTTGTTTAGTATAAT
Organism: Erebia epiphron; assembly: GCA_963932025.1. Classification (NCBI taxonomy): domain Eukaryota; kingdom Metazoa; phylum Arthropoda; class Insecta; order Lepidoptera; family Nymphalidae; genus Erebia; species Erebia epiphron. The sequence goes on from OZ009949.1 coordinate 28,258,789, forward strand.
AGTTTGCAGGGCTGGAAGAAAATTTTGCATTTCAAAGGTAATTCAAGGATTTCCTGTCAATTTTTGTATGGCATTCGGGTGTAAATAAAATTAATTAGTCATGAAGAGGAAGAAGAAGGAGAAGAAATCTTTTACAAATTTACATAATTCCATACTAATATTTATAATAAGTATGCGAAATTGTATATTTGTTGGTTTATCCTCCAATCACGACACATAGGACTGAGCAAAAGTTGAGGATATTCCAGAGTCATTCCTGGCAGGGTCAAATTGGGAATTTATAATATCTGATTTTTCTCTGGTCTGGTCTATTGGGAGGCCGACCGTGGCTAGTTACCACCCTAGCGACGAAAACGTACCGCCAAGGCATTCAGCGTTCCGGTACGATGCCATGTAGTAACCGAGTATGGGTTTAATGTAACTGCCATACCCCTAACAGGTCAGCCGCTACCATCTTAGACTGCAAGGTCACTTACCATCAGATGATATCGCAGTAAATTTTCCTACTTTATATTCCGGAAAATCAAAGAATTTCCCTGAAAGTTTTAAAACCTTAATCCACGCGGACGAAGTCCGGGTATCGTATTGTTATCAAAAATATTCCTACCGTGATTTAGTATCGGAAAATTAGAACTGATGACGTCATCCCACCTCCGCCTTATAATATACTCTAACCCTCAATGCGGGATATTATTTGTAGATATGTAATTTGGGTATTATTTCGAAACTATTGTTTCCCAGCCCTGAATACAATTTGGCCCCAATCATATTATTAGATTATTAATTGTTAATGGTATTGGATCAATGGCCTGTGTAAATAAAGGTCGATCATTCATTTTCAATATATTATAATACCTAATTGTTTCGACTTGATTGATTTTGAGGTAAACTGCCGGCAAATTTGTCTGCGCTTGAATACTACTATAATACTGTACACTTATCGCCTCTTTGTAGGGTTCGTAACTAAAAGGTGCCAACACGACCCTATGCAGCCTCCGCTATCCATCCGTCCGTCCGTCCGTACGTCTGTCTGTCAGCAGGCTGTATCTCATGAACCGTAATAGCTACAGTTGAAATTTTCACAGAATGTGTAATTCTATTGGCCGCTAAATAATAAAAAAAGACGTGTGGCACTCGGAGACTGCCGCGGTAAAGCTATTGCATAGCATTTTTTATCAACTTGCTATGACTACTTGTGTTGTTGACTTCAAGCTGTTGAAAATATAAAGGCGGAGGTTTTTTGATTCCCCTTGGACACCCGGACTATTGAAAACATAATTCTTTAAAATTATTTCGCCTTTATATTTTCAACAACTTGAAGTCAACAACACAAGTAGTCATAGCAACCAAAATCATCTTTTCATAAAAATTGTCTTTTTATTTTGAACAACTTGAAGTCAACATCACAAGTAGTCATAGCAACCAAAGTGTTAGGTATTTTTTCGTTACGGAATTTCTGGATTCGGTCTCCACGCTCAGAGGCCCGCGAAAGAAGCTATGCAATAGCTTAAAATTAAATAAGTAAAGTTATAAATTAATGGGTCGCCATACAATAAACTTGTATTTACAAAGTATATCGTTTTTAATCTTGTTCGACGGTCCGGAATCCTACGTGGTTAAGATCAACTGGTACTTGGCCTTTTGTTTATGTTCCTATAGCTTATCATTGCTAATCCCTAAACAATCTAATGTTGTAAAAGTCGATATCACTAGCTCCCTTTGTCAATATACGTCATTAAACGGATATTGACATCGCCAAGCGATTTAGCGTTCCGGTACGATGCCGTTCAGAAACCGATTAGGGGTATGGGTTTAATATAATTACCATGCCCATGCTCCTAATAGGTCAGGCCACTACCATCTTAGACTGCATCATCACTTACCATCAGGTGAGATCGCAGTCAAGGGCTAACTTGTAGTGAATTTAAAAAAGAAGATTCAGATGGTGTTGTAAGTAAATAACATTCAGTTTTCTTACGTTGTAGTTAGTGTACTACGACTCAGTCAAAGTTTTTTTTAGTACAGATCAATGTGATTTTTTTAAGAATTTTCCGGATGGGTGCAGTTGACTGGAGAGTGATGACTAGTATTCGGGATAGTCATCAAGTTAGAAAATAGAAATAGTAGGTACAGGCGATAAACAGCTACTGAGCAACTTCACAGTAAAGTATCGCCTCCGGGAGCACATCAGCAGAACTTCTGATGTAAGTCGATAATAAATCGCTAACTTTCCCGGAAATAAGATCGACGGATACTTGTCAGAGTGCTTTGGTAATAGAACTTAATATTTATGTAGTTCTAAAAGTTTAATTGTATTCATTACTATAGGTATAAATCTTGTATTATAAATATTTATAGCTTACTTTTAGGCTAATTCTCGCTTTAACCTCGTACCTACAGTCTGTATAATAGTCTAGTTACTAGCACCTGATATACTATTACCTATTCTAATAGTACTAATTATGTTCGTCGTGGGTTTATAAAATTTAGATTTTACGTATTATTTCCAACTTTAATATCAGACGAGGTTTTAATATGTTGGATAAAGAAAAATAGATAAGGCCTTGTGATACTGGTAGTAAACGGCACATTGACCTTATTCTGTGGATCTATGCAGGAAACCTTATAATGAATGATATGGAAATAAAATTTAAATTGCATCTAAAGCCTACTAGTTTTATAAATGCAAGAGCGTGACGCTTTTTAAAACTTTTCATGGTCTATCCGTTAAACATATTTTGAAGAAAGTTGAATCCCTATGGCGCATATTAATAATTAACAATTAATGGGCTTGCATACTACTCTTGGAGTTGCCTAAATCAAAAGACAATTTAGATAAAAACAAAGTCATCTCCAAGTGAAATTTTTAATTGGTTGAACTACAACGCGAAAATATGATTGCTAATAAAACCGCAGACATACTCGTACCACACAAGCAGCAGCCAAAGTCGATGCGCCAAAAAATTATTCAGACATACAATTTACTTTCACGCGGACGTGGTGCAAAATTGTTGGCGTGGGTCCAGGTTTATTACGAGTCTCGTCGCGTCGAAATTTAATGTAAGCTCTGTGGAATTCTTACTCTGTAAAAAACAGAACAACCACGTGTTCAGTCGTGTAGAGCGGTGATAGTAGCCTGGTGGTTAATTTTGACCTCTTATTCGGGAGTCGAAGGATCGAATCCCGGCACCTTTAACTTATTTAGTGCCTGACTGTTCATTCCATTTTGGCCAAAGTCAGCCAATTTACACCGTGGTGGACTATGGTCTTAACTATTGTAGTGAAGATCAAAATATAAGTATAGAATAGGTAACTTTAGAAACGATGATTACACATGAAAGGCTGCTCACTTTCATAATATTATTAATGGATTCCAGTTCTTCTCATGTAGGTAATAAACCAAATTAATATTAACTACACTTATCTTTCCAAACTAGGTCTTAATATCGCATTTTTTCCACAAAAGGAAGTTATTTTACATTGAAATTATATTTCCTCGGTTCCATCAAGTAGGTATAATTGACTTAGGTACCCTTAATTGAACGTCACTCCGTCAACCGGGTTTGCGGAGCATTTACCTTCGTTTTGCATAAACGGAATAAGAATGTTCCGTAGGTAACTTTAAAGACTATGGAAGCACATTTTATTTGCATATTAAATCTTATCTTGCTTATTTACTGGTTTGTCTTTCAAACACGCGGCAACGGTTTTTTTTTTACTTGGATCATTTAGCTAAAACCTGGAAAGTGACATAGGCTACAATTTATACCCGAAAATCTTAATAATCAATTTATACTCGGAATTTTTAAGAAACTTAGTGGTTCATAAATGCATCGTTCTTGAAAGGCTATTTACCTAGAGCTAGACTTCTTACAAAATGCCTTCCTAAAAAATATTTGTATAATAATTTCGAATCCGGGACCGGACCAGGAAGGTCTTCAAAACATACATTTACAAAACATTATTTTTAACATAGAAAAGCATACACATCAAATCCATATACTTTAATATTATAAATGCGAAAGTATGTCTGTCTGTCTGTTTGTCTGCTACGCTTTCACGGCCCATCTGTTCAACCAATTTTGATGAAATTTGGTACAGGGATAGGTTGTGTCCCGGGGAAGGACATAGGCTACTTTTTATCCCGGAAAATTCAAAGGTTCCCGTGGGAATCAAAAAATTTATCTGTTCAACCGATTTTAATGAAATTTGGTACAGGGGTAGGTTGTATCCCGGGGAAGGACAGATGCTAATTTTTATCTCGGAAAATTTAAGAGTTCCCGCGGGAATCGAAAAAATTCGGTCCACGCCGACGAAGTCGCGGGAATCATCTAGTAGTAACTAAATTGACAAGTTTACTTAATAATTAAATGTACCTACTTAATTAATCATAACGTTATATTTGCTCTGCAGTGCAAAACGCATATCATAATAATAATATGCCTCGTTAAGTGTTCCCATAATGCACGTAGAGTGGTATATGTAGGTATATTTGTGATGTTTTCAGGCTGACCTGGATAGTGAAACTGGGTGACCAGCAGCGCGTCAGTAATATTTGCATTCATATTTGCTCTTTAGTGTCATAACTGGTACCAAGGTTTACTAGAAGATATCTCTTAAACCCAGTTATAAACTTACTTCGCGAAATGTTCTAAATTATAGTAAAATCCCATTGAAACCACCAACAAGTTTTGAAGTTATTATTTAAACAAAATGTGGATGCGAATTTACGTATAAGTATTCACGACATTAAATTATCGTAAGTTACGTTTAAACCTACGTGTTTTTTTACTATTTAGAGAAGAAATTAGAAATACGCATTTGTATTTCACAGTAATTTTTCTCTTCTACTATTTTTTGTAGTTATGAAGCTTTTTTGTTATTTGATGGAGATAGGTACGTTTGTAATTTAATAATATTATGGAAGTGCTTCAGAAATATAATCCTTATTATAGGAGGTTAAGGTATGTCAGATAAAACTAACAATTTGAGATAATACTGTTTTAAGCGATGGTAGTATGGCACCTGGTGATACCAATCAAAAGATAGATAGATAGATCAAAAGAAATTGTAATCAAAAGAAAAGGTAATTTACTTTCATTATTTTGTAATAGGAACACTGCCAAAGTTTGAGCATTAATATAATTGCTAGCATTTAAGAATAACACAGATTTAACAAAAAAATTAATTTGATTGACCGCAAGCTTTCACAACAGAGAAAAGAAATTACAATAAAAATTAATATAAACGACATATTTTATTATTCTCTTTTACATTTCCTGCCACGGCGTCGTCATTTTTCCTTATTTACGTAACAAAAACGAAATGGTTGTAATTTAAATTGAAATATGGGAACCATGCGTTTTTTGTTCTGTTTCCTTGTTTCGGTCTCCGTTCCTTCGAAATATGTTTGTATGTTTGTTAATGTCACTGTATTGGACTAATAGTGATGAAACTCACATAGTCGAAAAAAGCAGGTTTAACAATTATTTCAATTCCAAACCAGCGGATTCTCTTGATGAAAGCGCCTGTTAAAGATTTTTTTGAATATAAAGTAATTTGTAATAAATATAATACATATAATAGAACTAGATCATAGATGCCCGCGACTTCGTCCACGTGGATTAAGTTTTTTTTATTCCCGTCCTTAATTTTACGGGATATAAAGTATTCGGTTGAAGAGATGGGTCGTGATAGCGTAGCAGACAGCCAGACATACACACTTTCTCATTTATAATATTAAGTATGGATATTATTAATATCGGTTCTTTAAAAGCTGAGAAGAGTTTAAAATGGGCAAATCCTTAAGCTAGAAATGCTTTACCTTACATTTATTTTCAACCGACTTCAAAAAAAGGAGGAGGTTCTCAATTCGACTGTTTTTTTTTTATGTTTGTTACCTCAGAACTTTTGACTGGGTTTTGATGATTCCGACGGGTTTTGATGACCGATTTGGATAATTCTTTTTTTATTTGAAGGGGCATACTTCCCATGTGATCCCATATAAATTTTATCGAAATCGGTCGAGCGGTTTTTAAAATATCAACAATAAAATAAGTACTTTGTATAGAGTGTGCTTGTTGTTGTAAAGTTGGCGTGGGAGTTTAAAGTCGGTTGTTTATAAAGAATTTTTTATCTTAAATTATCTTATTATGGTAACACAAGTTGTCGGTAGCTCTTTATTTATGCATTTAGGTTTTGGTTGGATAAAACAAGTATCTAGTCTGGCAAAGGCGGTCATAAGAAGGGTCTCTGTGTGTTCCTGCCAGGCAAAATAAACAGGTGACATGCTCACGTGCTCAGGTGCCTAGGGCTGCAAGATGTTCTGCATTTTTCATTATTATGTTTTCGTGTCTTCAGTTTAAGGAGCGCATTACGGACCAAAAGCTTTTGTTTAGCCGACAAAGAGTTCGCATAACTCACTTTTGTACATAAAAAACTGCACACACTATCTCTATACGCAGACTATACGCAGACTTGAACGTTTCGCACATATGTTTTTTCCTGTTCGATCCCTAGTGGAATTTCGTCCTAACGGACCCTCATAAATAGTAAATAATTAACTCCAAAAACATTTAAAGCTTACCTACTGTTTCGCACCGCAATAGAGCTTTACCTATTTACAATAACTTATAATTTTCCAAAAGATAATACAAGGTTAGAAATAATAGAGATTTTACCCAAACTTTCTTCTATTTCTTATACTTGTCAGGACACTTTGGGAAAGTCTTTTATCCATTTTATTTTACTTAATTCAACTCGCCTAACCATTAATTATTTTTTTTAAAAATACAAGTTGTATTTTCATCAATATTTATTAAAATTTTGAATTGACAACCCTAGGGATCCTCATCATCTTCGAGCTGAAATAAACCGACAATTTCTGTGTTCCCATTTTGTCCGCGTCGCTTCACAAATTTCCCTCAAATAAGTGGCCCGTGCGTTTATCGAAAATTCAGTGCCGAAAAACGAGACTAGATTGTTTGGATAACGTATCTTTGTTTGCCTGAGGGGGATTTTTAGTAATCTAAAAAGGAAATTAATGCTAATACCCTATTTAGAAATGTGAAATGTAGATATATAAAGCATATACTCGGATCGATATAGCCTGGTTTGGAGATATTATCGAACTTTTAATAAAAACCACACGGCCTAGCATAGCTTTACGAAGTTGACGCGTTTTGTATGTACCCAGCCATCGTTAGAAGGGTAACGTTAGGACGTTAGAGGCCAAGATGTAAATACCTCCAGGTAACTCACTGTTCCAGTCAGTCCAGTTCAAAGTCAAGTAGAAATTGTGGCGGTTTTCGCAGCCCGCACATAAGCCAATAGATGGCTCTAGGCGCACGAAAAACACGAAGAACCTGCATCGTGATAACGAAGTTTTCTAACGAAGAACCTGCTCCCGTTCAAAATTAATAGGAAAGCCATTTGCACATGCTCCAACCGAATTCTCTTACTGGTAGGAGTACTAATGGGCATGGGCAATCAAACTGCCACTCCCCTTATAAGTTAGTCCGCTTCCATTCATGACTTTTATGATGTAGCAGTCAAGGGCTAATTGAATCTAAAGATAAGTAAGGATTGAAAGTATTAAAACACAGCTATTTTCATTATTCTTAGATATTCTGAGAGATTATCCTCAGTAAGCAGTGTTTTTTTTAAAATAATAGAGTTCCCGCTAAATTACTTGTAAATTTACAGTGAATTAGGTTTATTCATGCACTAAGTTCTGTCTATTGACATTTAAAAACAACGATATTAGTCCCTGAGCGAATAACCTAATGCAATTTTAAACATACTCCAGTGGTTTGTAATTACAACATTTAATGCTGTTTTGCTAAGTGTATTGGTAGGTAGGTATATTATATGGTAATGTACGGACATAGGAAGTAAACGAATATAGACAGAATTATACTTTTAAGTTATTTATTTTTTAAACTAGTGGGCCCGGCAGACTTAGTCCTGCCCTGAACCTCGAACCCGATTGCAGCGCCCCCAACCAGGTCCAATTATGAATATAAAACATTCCAGAGTCCACACAAACACAAAAAAAACATAAAAATCGGTCCAGCCGTTCTGAAGTGTTGCGCTTACATGAATTCGGCAAATGATTTTTATTTATATAAGATTACTATTACAATAATAATAAATACCTGGTTGCGTCCTGCGGCGGCGAAGGGGCGTCCTCGATTTGATTAGTATTATCCCTGAACTCCAGCAGGATTTAATGGATAAGTTGTGATAGGTGTCATCCAAGATAAACTTGGATAGTAAAACAATTATTCTACACGCATATTTCATCCAAATTGGAGCATAAGTAACATTCGTCATTCTATAATAATAGCTGGTTTAAAGTATAGAGTATAATATTGTGTATTCGTAGAACCTACGCTACGCGCTACGGTATAGACGAGCGTAGAGATGACGTAGCGTTGCAAAAAAAAAAGCTTGTATTTTATAACTCCCTACTCGGCTTCGCACGGGTGGGCTTTCCTTAATATGTTCCATCTCTGTATTCATCACATCTTAATGAACAACCTGGCAGTACAAAAATTATAAAGAAAAAAATAACTATCAAAATCGGTTCAGATTTGACTGTATTAACATCGAAAGAAAAATTCGTCCCCTTTTCAGAAGTAAACTATAGTTATCGGGATAAATCAGCACAATTCCCTAAGCAAAGGTCATCTGAAGTTGCTAACCGGCTTTCATTTAAACTTATGTTAAGAATTACGTAAAATACATAAATAATGTTCAAGCTGCAATAGTAATTCTCATTGACAGTAATTTAAAGGCTAAATAGGCAATTCCTTAACAGTAAAGTTCCGCTTTAGTATACAGCTAAACGGGAAAGCGAGGTCCCATTTCTTTCCGGAGTTTCATATCGTAAACCTGTGTCCGCCAGCGTGAGCAGTAAAATCAAGAACTATGTAATAGGACGCAGAGTAAACCGATTTTACGACTCAATAATTGCAAACTGACTTAGTAGTTAGTAGGTATATAATCTTAGAACCTTGCTAGCGTATGATTTGGGTATCATATTTGCGGTGATAGCCTTATGGAAATACTTTGACCTCATAGCCGCGGGTGGGTACCATTTATTTAGGCATTTTAAGTAATATTATTATCACTTGCTATAAGGGCGAAGGAAAACAGCGTAAGGAAACCTGCATGCCTGGGATTACTCCATAATGTTCTTAGGTCATAATACCATCACTTAAAGACGTTTTATATTAATATTGTCGACGATCGTGTTCAAGAATTATAATCTTTATTTTAGGGATGTCAAGGTACGTGACGTAAAACTGATATTTTGAAGTAATACTGCGATAAGCGATGACAGTAACCCTTAAGGTCTACCAATCCGTACTTTGCCAACATAGTGGTAACCCTTCTCAATCTATGCCTCTAATAGGGAGTTCCGTGCTCAGTTATGAGCTGGCGATGTTTGATGATTTGATATTCAAGTTTTTTGCTTTTCAAGTTTCGTCTCTTTGGTTTGGCGGTTTCTACAGGTTTCATTGTAGTCATTAAGGAAACAAAGTAGCTACTACAATCTAACTATACTTACTAATATTATAAATGCGAAAGTTTGGATAGACGGATGTATGGATGGACGGATGTTTGTTACTCAATCATGCCAGAACGGGTAAACGGACCGGGATGAAATTTATTACAGAGATGTTAGAGATGTTAGAAAGTTTAGTTTGGAATAACATATAGGCTACTTTTTATTCCGGAAAATTAAAGAGTTTCCGCAGGAACCAATAAACCTCAATCCACGCCGACGAAGTTGCGGGCATCAGCTAGTTTTATAATAAAGGTATACAATAACACTAAATAGCTCTAGATAGTTTCACTAATATTAATGTATTTCTCTTGAGTGAGCGCGTAATCGTTAATGCATAATGTACTTAAGTCGTACAATTACACAAGCAGGTATATGTACTCGTATAACACTTGGATAATAATTATTACATTAGCATTACATACAGGAAATCTCAATTATCGTATTAGTTGGAAGGATTATACATCCAACTTTGAGTGTGCCATGTATTACAAAGTTTGGTTGCCATACAGAACAAGGATACGGAAGTACTTATACAAACGGTGACGTAGAGAGTTGTAGTAACTAGATATACCATCATGTATTGAGCCAACATAAATAATAATAAATCGTGAACGTCATTACAGGTCATTTACATGTTGGGTCTCAGTATTGTGCACTTGTTTATGCCTATACATGATGCAGCATGGTAAAAATTACACTCGAGGCGCTAACTTTGAAACCTGAGACGCAGACGAGTTGGCACTTTTGGTTTTGGCTGCCTGTAACTCGCTTGATGTGGTCAAAAAGGCGCTGCATTCGTCGAGGTGCAAGACCGCGGAGAGTGGAAGTCTCTGCGAGAGACGTTCAACAGTGGACGTCTATCGGTTGATTACGCCGAATAGGATAATGTATCCACGCTTTTAATGCTTTTCTATGGGTAGAAAACTTGCCGAAAATTTTAGTTTTGTAATTTTAATTTGACTTCTCTGTCACATTTTGCGTATTTATATCTCTGTTTAGGTGTACTACGGCCGACGTAGACTCTAGTCACGTTTTCTCCGTTTATCGCAGACACGTTCAGTGCCGGCAATAAAAACTTCTCTAAAATGAAATATTTAATGCCGCCAGTTCGCTACGCTCGATGAACAAGCCCACGGTTATTTACAATCCTCTGTTGCTCAGTGGTGCACTATGACATATGCACTTCGAACCCACCATCACCATCAGTAGTTCTGTGCTACAGTTAACCAATAAGTCTAAACGTTCGCCCAAGTCAAATCAAACACATATTTTCCTAAATTGATCCAATATTTAGATTTTTTCAGCTTTATTTGGATACAGTATTTTCTTTTTTTATTTATTATCTAGGTAATTTAAATTATCAAAAATATTATGCACAAGTTCGATGAAGCAATTCGATCCCCTCGGATCTATCTATGTATCTTATTTAATAGGCATTGTGGTCAATAGGGAATATGCATAAAATTTAAATTTGTCTCAAATATTTTTTTCTAGATTCTTTATTGTCTTTACATTATACTTAAAAGGTATTTATTATTTATTTAGTTATTATTTAAACCCAGAAAATATTAAATAGAAAGTGAAAAATAAAGGAGGCAAATTCAAACTTGCAAAACGCGTCACCATTATAGGTCGAAACGAAATGTGACGTAAATGGTCACGTCAGTGGATTTATCGGCGTCGATATTCATACTGTGTTAGTAGTGTTTGTGAGAAAAAATTGTTTAAAACTGTATTCCTGTGTGATTACTTGTTTATATATATTTGTAGTCAATCTAGGACGATGACAGAAACTGGTTTTGTCAAAGCACAATCGGATAATCTACCGAAAATAGATGCATTTATGATGTCAGCATATTTTGCATCAAATCTCGATTTTACGAGCGCAGAGATCAAAGGAGTGAAAGCTGCAAGGTAATTACTATGTTACATGGTATATTTTAATCCATAAATATTTAAATAATACTTACAACTAAACATAACCTATACATAACCATTTGTCATTAAAATTGTTCCTAAACTCCTAATTTACGGGAGTGTCCCCGCCGAGACGAGCTAAGCGAAGCGAAAGGGCACAACCTAGGTACCTTTTCTCGGAGAGCTTCTTCGTTTTTTTGAACCCTTCATAACTTGGGTTTGGATTATAGTTTCTACCAGACTAGCTTATGCTCGCGACTTCGTCCGCGTGGACTACATAAATTTCAAACCCCTATTTCACCCCCTTGGGGGTTGAATTTTCAAAAATACTTTCTTAGCAGATGCCTATGTCATAATAGCTATCTGCGTGCCAAATTTCAGCCCGATCTGTCCAGTAGTTTGAGCTGTGCGTTGATAGATCAGTCGGTCAGTCACCTTTTTCTTTTATATATTTAGATAAACAATATGATGTGAATAGTGGACTTATTAAACATGTAAAGTGGGATTATAATTTACACATAATATTATATTATTGAAGCTCACTATTACAAACTAAAGCTATTACAAACACGGGAAATAACCAATGACGTCATCAAAAGCGCGCGATTAATGGTGGCGTTTGAACGGCTCAAATTTATACTTAACTTTGAAACACCAATTAACGTAATTATTTGACTATTTTCAAACCTATTTATATTTTTTACTATGTTATAAAGATGTAAATGATTGATTTAAGAAATAAAAATAAATCATGCATATTCCCTATTCTGTTGTACACAATATCTAAACTAAACTAAAATAAAAGCTCCATTTTTATATTGCAATCCCTTTTAAAATACACACTGCGGAAATGGACAGCACTAGATTTGGAGCTGTCATTTTAGTTTAGTTAGTTTTCTTTGTCCACTGCAAGTTGACTGCGATCTCACCTGATGATAAGTGATGAAAGATGATGCAGTCTAAGATGGTAGCGGGCTAACCTGTTACGGGCATGGTAGTATGGTAGTTGGCAGTGGGATGATTAAACCTGTTTGGCTGAAAATTGAAATAGATTATACACTGAATTAACACAGACTACATTAGTTCCGGGAGAGGATTCCTGCGGGAATCAAAAATTTAAATTCTCGTGGACGATGTCGGGGGCGCAACATTATCCGTGTGGGAATATCTATTTCTAATTTGCATAAATAGTCAAAGCTACAAGGACCAAAGCCAAATGTTTCAAATCCGATGTCCAGAAAGTTGTAAGCCAGAAAACACGACTATGTAGTCCGTCCGACATCCGCACGGTCAAAGTGACCTGAATTAATATTTGACCGTCTTGTTTGTGTGTCGCGTTTGGCGTAACAGTTCTTAGCACGAGCTGTTATTGATTATGGTAATAGGTTACAGTATTTTATAATAATACGAGATGATGCTCGCGACTTCCTCCGCGTGGATTAAGTTTTTTCAATTCCCGCGGAAACTCCTTAATTTTCCGGGATAAAAGTAGCCTATGTCCTTCGTCGTGATACAAACTATTCCTGTACCTGTAATTTCATCAAAATCGGGTGAAAAGATGGGCAATGAAAACGTAGCAGACAGACAGACAGACAGACAGACAGACAGACGGACAGACAGACAGACACACTTTCGCCATTATAATATTAGTATGGATATGGATGTATAAAATGCTCTTGTAGTTTTCTGTTGTCTTGATGAGCGGATGCTAGATTCCATAAATGCTTTGTGGGCTATGTACTACCAATGCATAAAGAAGTAATATTTCAAAATTAGTTGTATGTTACATAACTTGTCATACCTAAAATAAGGGTGGTAAATCTAAGCACGAATATTAACAATCTCAATACTATACGGCTTTAAATGATGGTAGTATCCACGTACCTAATACGAGTAAGCCCCCTGTCCGTAGGACAATGACACCGGGGACAGATTACAGTAAGGGCGACAACACAGATAAAAAATCTATTTGGCGCTCTAAAAATTCTACGCTCGCTTTATTTTATATGGAGCTGTTCGGACTACCGCGACAGGATAAAACGTTCATGAAACTGTGTTCTTGCTTCTTTATATCGGGATCGGGATATTTTTTCCGCTCAAATAAGAATTAGGTTGATAAAGCCTTTGAATTCTACATTAAATTTCCAAACTAACTCCGAACCATCTTGCTTGCTTTTCATGAAAGTCAATAAAACATTTCTCGGCATTAATTAGCGGTCATAAAATAGTAAAATACAATACGTTTTATTGTTTTCTGTCTTAAAAAGGCGACGTTTCGATTACTACGTTAAACTACCTACTCAATAGAGTTTATAAAGAAGTAAGCGAAATACTTTTGTTGCATATTGAGCATTAAAAAGCCAACACAGCTAACATTTTATAGTGTGCACCATCTTGAACTTTACTATGCATTCAGTTTATGTAGTGCAATAAATTTTGAACTCTACACAATAGTTCCTACGGTGCAACGTGGCGATTTGCATTTACTGATTTCTCATTGAATTGATTAAGCTTCGATTGACTTTTTTGTTGAAAAATTTAACTGTTTTATCTTATAAATAGTTTTTTAATATTGTTATTATACTCGTTCACACTCATAGTGTCCTATAGCTAATATATTTGGAAACCTATTTTTATTACCCAATCATACCCATCACCGGCAAACTGCTACGCATGAGTCTCCTCTCAGAATGAGAAAGGTTTAGACTTTTGGCCATAGGCTATCTCGCTGGCCAGGGGTAGATTGGTAGACTTACAAAGAACAAACATTACGGAATTAGCCCTAAAAAGGCAATCCAAAAAACTGGTTAGTTTTCAAATAATTGTTTAAAAAATATCGGCACAAAACTTCTTTTACTTGCTATCTTTGATTAAACCTAAATCCATCACACGCAGAGCTAAAACATGATAAATTGTGGGTAACCCATACCCCTAACACATAACGGGGATGATTTTTCAATTCGACCCCATTATCTAGCGATTACAAGGGTGGGTCCAGACAGATTTAGGATGTTTTTGCACTCCGTCCTCGCCGACAGGCCCGGTGGGCGTTGCTCCATGATTTATTGACGCCGACGATGGTCGAAGGCCTTTATTTTTTAACCCTCGTTTTATTTTAAGTATTTTTGGATCATCAGTCTGCGAGAGTAACGTCTATACGGGGATGAAAAATTGACGTCTCGTACGGAAACTGGGGTTTAAACCCTAATGTTTGAGTGATACTTAACGGTTTTACAAGCGAATTATTTATAGCGTGTGAACATCATTTTTTATTACTTTAAAGTACTCGTCAAGAATTGGAAAAACTACTTGAGTCAAAATGTCAATGTTAAAGTTTAAAATAGATTATTTGGTACATTTTATCACATGCTTTGTGGCGAAGGAAAACTTTATAAGGAGACCTGCATAATGCATATTATTATATCGAGGCAAATATTAGGATGTACTTGTGTTGAGATAATATTATGCAGATACCTTTGACATCCTCTCTCTGTGATTTTTCTCATTTTTTATATAGGAGCAACTATATAAAAAATGAGAAAAATCAGCACGCACAACAGACCCACCAACTGGGGTTTAAGTGCGGAAACCTGCCCAGTAGGAAGAAGATAGGAGCAACTGCTAAGAATATTGGATCATCATCATCATCATCACTACAGCCTATTAACGTCCCACTGCTGGGCACAGGCCTCCCCTCTCGTAGGAGAGTGGGAATTAGAGCTTAGACCCACCACGCTGCTCCAATGCGGGTTGGCGGGCTTTTACGACTATTATCATGTTAGTGATAATAACCGGGACCGACGGCTTAACGTGCTCTCCGAGGCACGGGGGTGAATCATCGCCAACTTCCAACTCCGGGCTGGCACTGAGAATTTCTTAATTGAAAAACTCAATACCTAACTTTTATGCCCGACCGGGAATCGAACCCATGACCTCGTGATCCGCAGTCGACTATGCTAACCACTATACCAACGAGGCAGTCACTATTGGATAAATAATAATAATTGGTCATCTAATTGGTGAGCATCAAAGTAAAAAGAAATAACATCAGCAAAGCAGTGAACTAAAGAATTAGCTCAGTAAAACTGGTGAAAGCATGCAATAGAAGCATGGCAGTTGCTAGGAAAAAAAGCAAATGGCAATGCATGCAATCAACTGAACCTATCCGATTAACTCGGTCGAGCCGATGCCACGACCTCGTTACGATACTTTGTAGTTTGTGTGCTTAAAAAATTTCGATTTTGTAAACTGATATCGGATCAAAAAGGCTCTGTAATCTGTATAGGGCACGTAAGTTGAAACTGCGTAGTTCGCGAGTTTAAGTGAGATCTACCCCGACACATATAGAGCAAGGCAATTTTGAACCATTTTCCTTAATTTATTGCTTTTATTTCGCGCTCTGTAGGTTGTTTATATTATCTAATCATTGCAACGTGTGAGTAGATAAAATACTTACATGATCCGTCCAACATGCGGCGCATGCAAATCTATAAAAATAATAATTATTGTTCTTACCAGGTCCCATGATCTTATAAAATACCACACTCAAATTTGTACAAGTGGCGCATACGGCTGCATACTTACGTACTAAAATATTTTAAAGCTTTTTATTTAAAAGTTTGGTAGAAGTACGTTTAAATACGCTCTAACTCTGAGTTACAATTCAGTATTTTCAAACATACAGCGCAGAACTTCAAAGCGCGGGCATAAGTTTTGCACAAAATCAATTTTGATTTCTTCTGTACGTGTATGCAGTCAAAGAAATAATTCGTAGAAGTGACAATAACAAGGAGAGAAGTTTGTGGGCGTTATCATCAGATTCGCAAATATAGTATGGACAAGCTATGCGAGAGTCCGTTCTAAATTTTGATAATACTTTAGGCAAACTTGTGAGCTGAAGTTAGCAAATTGGGGAGAGCAGGTGCCGCGCAGAATACATCTAGATATTGGCGAAGTACGGACGTGCACTAAGAAATTATTAAAGCCAAGTTTTAGGTACACGCTTATTGCGTATTCGTTTGAAATGAATGAATGAATGAATGAAATACTCTTTATTGTACACAACACAAAAAAAATGAAACAATAAACAAAAATAAAATAAAAATACTAGTCAGTACAATAGGCATGATGACTGATTTTGAAAAATGGTCAGATTATGATCGGAAGTATCTACTATTTCGAGAAAATATCTTATTTCAGCAGAAAAATAAGGTTAGGTAGCTAAAATTGGCATTTGAAATTTAAATTTTAAAATTCACGCCAAAACGTTCGGCGGTGTCATGGCGTCGTTGTGACGTCACTATTGTTTTTACCAATGTACTCTGTGCAGTGTGCAGTAAGCAATAGTGTGATTTTCAAAGCTCGAAAACAAACAATTGTGACGTCATTCGCTTCTTTGTGTTTTATGCAATATGGCGGATTGCTGTATTTTATAGTTTTATTTTATCAAAATAAATAGCAATCTCACTCGAAATAGAAAAATAAATACGTTTTTTATAATCCATTGTGGCGGTCTTCGCAGTCCGCACATAATCCAATAGATGGCATTACTAGTACACGCACGCGACCACGAACAGCCCAACTCACGCTTACGAAGTTTTCTCTGAATTACGCTATATATACGACCTCCAAAGATGAACGGTCGGACCAGTGGTCCCCGAGCACAACACCTGCTCGGAGGATGATCATCCTATTGTTACGGTCGAGCCATATCACCTGCTCCCGTACATTGGTGACCGCCGACGTGATCTCTAAGCCGCCGCCGACGATGACTGAAAAGCCCACGTGATCTTCAAGCCGCCGCCGACGCACATCAAGCCGACGTCACGCCCTCATTCGTCAGACACAATAATAATCCCTGCAGTCATCGCATCAAGGACAGCATCATCAGTACGCAGAGCGGGACACAACAGCATCACATCGCAGCACAGCAACGCAACGCAACACAGCCGATCGATGTTCCGGCACAACAGCGACATACGAAATGCAGCACAGCCGTTCACAGAGCCACACGCTCGGCGGCCCGCACCAGTCGATTCGCAACAGCATATCAGTACACAGCCCGTCGACGCCCCGTACCAGCTGCACAAGTGGGTCACACAGCCTCAGAGTCGTATGAGCCTACAACGCCACTACTCTGGTTGTACACGACGCCGCTTCACTGAGTACTTCCCGACGCAGCGCTTACACCTGAATGCTCATCGACGCCACTTCTCCAGATGCTAGCAACGCCGCTCAACCACACAACTGAATACTGACGACCTCCAGAATCGAAGGGGAGTGATGTGGCGGTCTTCGCAGTCCGCACATAATCCAATAGATGGCATTACTAGTACACGCACGCGACCACGAACAGCCCAACTCGCGCTTACGAAGTTTTCTCTGAATTACGCTATATATACGACCTCCAAAGATGAACGGTCGGACCAGTGGTCCCCGAGCACAACACCCGCTCGGAGGATGATCATCCTATTGTTACGGTCGAGCCATATCACCTGCTCCCGTACACCATGAATCCTATTTCATTAGATAAATTCATAATTTCATTGATTCTTGGTTACTGTCATCATGCCTATTGGCGGCCTTAATCGCTTTTAAGCGATCGTTTGAGTATTTGTAGGTACCTACCTTAGTCTTGCTTTATAGAACCCATTTAAATGTTATTATTCAGTAAATGGCTATTTTTCATTGTAAAAAAAAAACTGGAATGCTTATGATAATATGACAAAATATTGATTATTTGAAGACATTATTTATGTACGTGTATGTGATTTATCATTAAAATAGGTACAAATTAGTGTGATTTTTTATAAATGACTAGAAGACGCCCGCGACTTCGTACGCGTGGCTTAAGTTTTTTAATTCCCACAGGCACGCCTTAATTTTCCGGGCTAAAAAGAAGCCTGTTTCACTATTCAAGTACCCATCTCTACCCATGCAAAAAATCACTTTGATCCGTTGCTCTGTTGCGGCGTGATTGAAGGCCAAACTCTCTATTTGACGTCCTTGGGGATAGAAATTTCAAAAACTGTAACATCCGTATTTCATCATTAGCGGAAGCCCATATACATGGCTATAGCAGCTTGAAAAACGACGGACTTTCATATAAACTTTCAACCCCTATTTAACCCCATTGAGCGTGGAATTTTCAAAAATGTGACACACATCCTTCTGAATTTTTACCAAAAGCCAAAATACCAAGTTTAAGATTTAACTTGAAAAATATCTTGTTAAATAAAGAACTACCCCATTTCAATCCTTTGGGGGTAGAATTTTTAAAAAGGTCGAAGCACCTATTTATTTATTTTAAACCAGAAGCCCGAATATCAACTTTCATGGCTATAACTTGAAAAAGGACTTTCATATCAACTTTTATCCCCTATTTCACCCCTTTGGGGGTAGACTTTTCAAAAACTGTGAAAGACGTCTTTTTTCATTTTCAACCCGCAACTCATATACCAAGTTTTATGGCTATAACTTGAAAAATGAAGGACTTTCATATACATTTTCAACCCTTATTTCACCCCTTTGGGGGTCGAATTTTCAAAAATTGTGAATTACGTATTTCTTAATTTTTAACCCGCAGCACATATACCAAGTTTAATGGCTATAACTTGAGAAATGACGGACTTTCATACAAACTTTCAACCCCTATTTCACCCCCTTAGGGGTGGAATTTTGAAAAATCCTTCCTTAGTGAGCGTCTACGTCATAAAAGAAACCTACTGTCAAAATTTCAAGTTTCTAACTCCAGCGGTTTAGGCTTTGCGTTGATATATAAGTCAGTCAGTCAGTCAGTCAGGACTTTGAATTTTATATATATAGTTTAAATAATTCTAAATCATTGTAGTGCCATTCAATTTATTGACATTTTGAAGTTATTATCATAATTTATTTATTATAATGTGTTTAATTACATCAAAGTGGATGTTTGCATGCCATTTCATGGCTGATTGTGGCCTGGTTTCTATTTTACCTGTTACACCTCTTTTGTATACATACAATCTACCAAATAAAGGATTATTTATTTATTAAAGTAGAAATAGGGTCAGCTTTTAAAAGTTCTCAAATTAACAAAGCTTTAATTAGCTACGGTATTTCTAAACACGGTCAACTTCTAAATATGGTAATTCTAAACAGACACTGCGTAATGAAGAGTGAGAGTACTGCAGTAGGACATCAAAATATAATCAGTTATAACTAGTTGATGCAAGCAACTTTATCCGCGTGGATAAAGTTTTTTATTTCCCAGGGAAATTCTTATTTTTCCGGGATAAAAAAGTGCCCTAATGTCCTTCCCTGAGATACAAACTA
Source organism: Erebia epiphron (assembly GCA_963932025.1). Taxonomy (NCBI): domain Eukaryota; kingdom Metazoa; phylum Arthropoda; class Insecta; order Lepidoptera; family Nymphalidae; genus Erebia; species Erebia epiphron. The sequence goes on from OZ009949.1 coordinate 28,278,593, forward strand.
TCCCCATACCAAACAACGACAATCATGCCTATAAAAAGCAATGCGAAGTCTAGATCTAGGTTCGCTGTTGTTTCTCTATTTCATTTCATTTTAAAATTCCTTTGGTTGTTTTTTTTTTTATTTCGCGTTCATAAATATTCTTTGATAAATATTCATAAAATATGTGTCGTGTCAACAGCGAGGAAGGGCGATCATTCATCATTAAATTGTGCGCGTTTGTATAATATTCCCAGGATGATTCCCTTTAATGTAATATTGTGTGAAACAACAAAAAGTGTCAAAAATAAAATAAGATAAATAATATTTTATCTGTCGGCATGGTTAAATTTCAAATTCGAAGTACCCTTTGTTTGTAGAAAAATAATCTCTAGAAATTAACTTTTTACCTATTTTTAGTTGGCTGGCACTTACTTCTTATCAGACCTACAGACTGGCAAGTGAAGATGCAGCCTAACGTGGAGCGCTCTTGCCTAGAAGATGCCTATTCACCTATAAAACTTGATAAAGAATTTAGGATGGTTTTGATATAAAGATGCTATTTTTATTTTCTCATATAATTTTGGTTTGCTGTTGTTTTTTACTTTATATAAAAACACTTTTTAGGCACAAATATATTTTCCCCCAGTTTTCCTATTTTCATCGACATTATCATTTATTGAGAATAAAAGATCAATTTAAATTCATGCGAGGATTTAAACAAAATTTGAAATTCAAACGCATTTGTGAGCTTTTAAATATTTTTCGCCGATGCATAGGTAATAGTAATCTTTTGATCCTTTTAATATGATTTGGTTAGTTTTGTTGTCGTACTGAATAATATATAATTTCGATATTGTATTGATATATATGCACAGTATCCAAATTTTGAGGGATAGCACTAGGAAGGTGAAAAAATAACAGGAAATAAAAGAATACCATACCAGGTATCCAGGATGGTAAGGATAAAGTTTGTTTCTGCGACGTAAGGTTCGATCACCACAAAGATCACCACAAGTTTTTGGTTAAAAACTCTTTAGAACTCTCCCCGTTTGATGACATGACAGCATATAATATCATCCAAGCCCTTCCCAATTTTGGTATCATGTCTGTTCAGTACCCTATACTAAGCCCTTTAACTTGCAAGTTAGTTTGTGATTTTTCACAAGTAGGTAGTAGTTAACTCTCGATTTAAATTTTAAGGTTCACACTTGCCAACCTTCGCATTAGTAATTATAGCAAACTGCATATTATTCAAGAGTATTCCATTTTTCCATAGTGATCTCCGCGATACAGGTTCCCTAGTGTGGAGATCAAATAACTGTAAACCTTATTGGCAATAAATATACAAGTATTTTATTATTTATTTATTTATTTCCTTACTGGATATACTCGTAATATGATAATTAAGTATGGATATTATGACTACATATACATATATTATCTAGGCCTATAATTTCTACGCTCTTTCATAATCCGATTCATTGTGATATACTTATTGAATAATCTCACCTAGGTTAAAATTTTCTCCGCCAACGACGCAAGCGAAATGATGCGAAGCTAGCGAAAAATAGAGGAAAATTGCTATGAGTTATGTAATTTGCCGACAATGTTGGCTTGGAGCTGCGCCGCAAAGTGCTAAATTAGCGTCTACTGGATACTTGGAGCGTGATTTAAGCTCTGTAGGTATTCGAAATATTAAGCTATTGATAGCTTTAGCATCATACCGTCCGAGATTTGCTTGCTTGAGCTTCATTGATTTAATTGGTGTTATCTATTTTGAATTCTCGCGGGAGCTTTGGGATTAGGTACACCTATCTAGATAAGGAGGGCCCAGTTGTGACAAAGCATATAAGACAGTAACAGGTTGCGATTGCTAAGCAACGTTGACCCTAGTCGGTAACTGACGGATGGGTAACCGAAATTGGAGGTTCAAATTTGGCCTATTCGTTTCCTCCGTGCCTCGGTGAGCATGTTAAGCCGTCGGTCCCTGTTATTATCGCTAACATCTGATAATAATCGTGACAAAAATCTAAGAGTTTAATACTCTTAATCGAGTCGTATGCGGAAGGACGGTAGGAAACCACTGCATTCCCATGAAAACTCCTACCATTATGTGATTAACGGAAAGGGGTCACGACCCTCAGTCATGAGGAATACGACGCAGAGAGAAGAGATCTAGAGAAGTTTTGGTACATAAAACATTATCTAAATACATAATTTCAAGCACTTCGGTTGAGCCGTTTCCGAGAAACCATGATTTTCACGGAAAGTTTGGGATGATACACAGGTATCATCCGACAGACATAATGTACATCAATCTGGATAGTGAAACCAAAATAATATCATGCAAAAAGTGTAAACTTGGACAGTAAACTTTATCCTACTAAAAAATTTCAAGTAAATCGGTTGAGCCTTTAGAAATTTCCACGGAAAATTAGGGATGAACCTACCTGACCTATATATGGAAAATTAGAGAGTAAAATCTTACATAAATACATACAATTTATTATTTTTGGCTTTTGCTGTTGGCGTTCGATAGGAGTTGGAGCAGTTACCAGTGTCTGCCATGTGAAAGGTTGAAAAGTTTTATTAATTTTCATAAACGATATCCTCTGTAACGAGGCATTGCCAAATTGTAGTACAACAGATTTTTGTAATATTCCGTGCCTAATTGGTAAGCGAGGCCTGGACCCGTGCCAATTCGGCCTTCGATTCATAGGTTTTCTTAATGTACGCAGATTATAATATTATTAATGAAGCACGCAAAAACTGGGTTTCCGAACACGCTACAAGCAAGCTAGGCTGATTCCGTCAGGAGATTTGTGCACTAATTACATAAATTACGTTTTCTCCCTCAATAAAAGCTCAAGTACAATCAGTGTTACGCTATTTTCGTTAACTGGTCGTCTAATTATAAATTTTATGATCTATGAGACATATTAAAATAGCTCCGTACGAAGCCGCTTGAAAGACGGGTGTGGCGTGTTTTTGTTGCTTCTTTATGCTCTGGACCTTAACTCTTATGTGTTTGTATTTTTTTTGCTAGCTTTAGATTTTTAGTATAGTGGAATACAGGTAAGTTATTATTGTTTGTAGGTTAGGTATATTCAATCGGTTGCATGTGACGCCACCCGGGTCACAGCTGAAAATCAACGCCCTGCACAAAACGTGCACACATAAGTTCTGATGCAGGGCAAAAGCTGAGCTGTACACCCATTCTGGGTGGTGTCACAGACAAGCATAGTTTTAGGTATAATAGTACAATAATTGACTGTTTGTTTGTGACACCATCGATTAATAAATATAATTTTCTTTTTTTCTTGCATACTTTACCATCGCTAAAACTGTATTGTTTTTATATTTTTGAAGTTCGTGTTTTAGAATTATAATTCTTATTTTTGGGACGTTAGCTTAGAATTGAAACTAGTTCTGTAAACACGAAACCAGAGTTAGGTACTAACTTGCTACGAATAGCTTACATGCGCTATCTTGAAATAGCCTCGTGTAACCCAGGCATAAAGCGATGGTAGTAACCCCCCTGTTCTATAGGTATATCAGATAATGACTAGGTACGTAGGTGTTATCTATTATTCATGGCAAAGTACGTTGCCAAATAAATTTTCTCTCCAATTTAGTAGGTAATATTCCTAATATTTCTTTCATCGAACCCAAAACTAATATTGCTGATGAAATAAAATAACAACATCACAATTTTCTCTCGTACTTGCGAAAATGAGTTCGCGAACAAGCAGCGTAAAATATAAAAATTGCTTTTCTGACAGTTTACTGAAATTCTGAAAAGCAAGCACGATTAGATGATATCACGACTAAAATAAGAATTATTGCTTTATTAAACTCCTATCAAAAGGTAATTCTGAGTTACAAACTTAACTTCTGACGATATAGGTAGAAGTTTCTTGAAGATTAATTTGCTTTAAGTACCTATATGATGTCGTACCTAGTAAAATACATACTAATATTATAAATATTATAAATGCGAAAGTTTGTCTGTCTGTCTGTCTTATACGCTTTCACGGCCCATCTGTTTCACTGATTTAGATGAAATTTTGTTCAGGGATAGTTCGTATTCCGGGGAAGGACATAGGCTAGTTTTATCCTGGAAAATTTAAGAGTTTCCGCAGGAATCTAAAATCCTTAATCCACGCGGACGAAGTCGCGTGGATTAAGACTGGTAAAAAATTTATTAACCTATAGGTACTTTTATTGTTCTGATAGATATAAATCTGGAACCTTATTGGAGTTTCCAGATTTCTAGGTATGGCCACTTAGTTAATGCCTCAATAATGTTTCTAACAGCTTTTAGGCAGAGTTTAATAAAGTTACCTAGACTTTAGTTATTATTACAAAAGTGAAAATAGTCGTTGTACTTTTCTAAGAATACCAATCTTCAAAGTCAATTTATAAAGCAGAAAATCATTAGGATTTCAAAGCTTTGAGTCTCGACGAACGGCAGAGATGTCGTAAGATTAATCGTTAACGATAATTGGCAGTAAAATATTAGCACCATTAATTGAATCGAAATATCTTCTTCGTAGCAAAACGGAAAGCTTTGCCAATAACAAATTTTGTTTTGCCCTCCAGGCATCCGTTGCTTTACAAAATTTGAGTTCAAACCTGCCTACGGCATGTTGCTAGATTATTCGTAAGATTTAATTAATAATTTACGCATTAAACTAGCTTTTAAACCTTCACTTCATTTAATTCGTCTTTTAGGGTTCCGTAGTCAACAAGGAACCCTTAACTTTATTTTCCACTAGCTAATGCCCGCGACTTCGTCTGCGTGGTTTGAGGTTTTTTGGTTCCCGCGGGAACTCTTTAATTTTCCGGGATAAAAAGTAGGCTATGTGCTATTCCAGACTATAATCTATCTCTGTGCCAAATTTCAGCCAGATCCGTTCAGCCGTTGGGGCGTGATTGAGTAACAAACATCCATAACTACATCCATCCATCCAAACTTTCGCATTTATAATACTAGCTGATTAATAAGATGTCCGTCTGTCCGTCTTCGTCTTAGCTCAAAGGCTGTTAGAATCGACCACCTCAATTTACATAGACGGGCCGTGTCAAACAAATAATTATTTTACTAACGCCATCTAGTCTGCACCCTATGCTGATACAGCTAAATATCTTGGAATGACCCTTGATAGTAAGCTACGCTGGAAAGCTCACGTTAAGAAGAAAAGAGAAGACCTAGACATGAGGTACAAAAAAATGTACTGGCTCTTAAGAAGAAACTCATTATTATCAATACAAAATAAGATACTCTTGTATAAACAAGTCCTGATGCCAGTGTGGACTTATGGTTGTCAGCTATGGGGCTGTACCAGAAAAAGCAATATCTTAATAATTCAGCGATTCCAAAATAAAGTACTCAGGGGTATCGTCAATGCACCCTGGTACGTCAGAAACGAAGATTTTCATCGCGATCTGCAAATGGACTTCGTAGCTAAAATCATAAGGAGACAAGCGCAATCCCACGAAAACAGGCTTCACCATCATGTTAACGTCGAGGCCGTCCAACTCCTTGACAATACAGATTAATTACGTGGACTTAAAAGGACTAAGCACTTCGAGTTAGTGTTGTGAAGCGAAAGTGCAATGCATAGTGCACAAGAACCATTGTCTCATAAAAAAAAAAAAAAGTATAAACTAAGATACGTCAATGTACCAATTCTTAGATATAATTTTAAAGTATAAGTTTAGGTTAAAATAATGTTACTCATTAGCTTTATTTACTCATAGGCTAGATCGTAACTTTAGCAGGGTATTAACTGGGAAGTGGGAAGTGTAGCCCGCGCTACCGCAGGCCGTCTGAGGAACAACACAGGTTTTAGTGGGTGCAAGCCCCACATAACCTCTCCGTTTCCCCTGACGGAGAGGTATGCGTCAGGCATTTCCTGTGTATAAAAAAAAAAGGGTATTAACTGTGTTAGTACTTTAAGATATATATAAAAAAAATCTAGTCTGCAAAGCTGGACAGCGCTATGGCGGGGACAAAACAGGCTTATACAGGTGAGGGGCACGCCCTACAAGTCGGATGCCCAACTTTTATCTATGAAAGGGCCCATCTAGTACTTACATATATATCGATGGTTAGAAAAAGCTGTAATTTGGCATAGATATACATAATATTAATCACGCTGACAGAGTGGTAAGTAAACAAAACAATAAAAGAAAACCTTTTAGAAAAATCGTTCATTGTAGTCTTCAGAATTCACTATTCTATTGAATCTTCTTCGAATCTACCTCCTTTGTCTTACGAAAACAATCAATGCCAAGTTTGATAGATGAAAACGGGGTGAGCACGTAGGTAATGCGATTCGTTACCTCGTTCAGGGCGCTTCGGAGAGGCGTGTAGCATTCTAACACTGTGAAACTAGAACACTAGGTGCCAAACTAGGTACTAACTAGGTAAGGTCTTGACAATTTTAAGAAGCATAATTTAATGTCAGGTGGGTAAGCATATTTCAATCAAATTCATATTAAGTTACTTTGTACCAGGGCCCGTATTCTCTAACTCAGTGACTATAAAAAATGAAACCACACACATTTAATATCCATTGAAGGTTTACTATGAAATAAAAAGTAACATTTCATAGTAAACCTTCAAGGGATATTACATATATGTCTGTGGCTTTCATTTTTGATAGTCACAGAGTTAGAGAATACGGGCCCTCCTTTATTATCGGAATCGACTTTATCGAAATGTGCTTGATGCATAAATTCCCAAAAGCACTTTCTAAGTGAGTTCCTATTTTATAAAATAAACCTACAGTAAAAATTTCAAGTTTTTTACTCCATCGGTTACCAAGAGCTGAATGATAGTCCTTGTCCTTACTAGTTGATAGATGAAGATGATGTAAGTAAAAGTCATAACGTAACATTAATTTATTTCTCATTCTTATTAACAACTAGATGATGCCCGCGACTTCATCCGCGTGGATTAAGTTTTTGATTTTTGGGGGAACTCCTTAAAACTTTCCGGGATAAAAAGTAGCCTATGTCCTGCCCTGGGATGTAACCTACCCCTATACCTAATTTTATCAAACTCGGTTGAAAACAGGAGACGTTAAAGAGTAGCATACAGACAGACACACTTTCGCATTTATAATATTAGTATGGATCTCTTAAATACATAAGCTAACATTATTAATATCAATACTTCATAGCTTTCCTAGCGCGTTTCTATTGCTCGCTCCTCTTCAATATCAAGACGTATTCATAGCGGCACCTGCTCCCCAACTTTCAAACTTTGGATAACAAGTTTGACTAGGTACAGTTAGTCAAATTTGAAGCCAACGCCTTCACGCGTTATCTTTGTGAATCCTTTGATGAAGCTTTCCATAATCCGTACTTCCAAACTTAATATTATAAATGGGAAACTATGTTTTCTTATTGCTTTATCCTTCGCACGCCTCAGCAGAGCAATGGATTAACATGACTTTTGCATGGGTATAGTTATGGACTTGGGGAGTGGACGCAGGTAATTTTTTTTAGATCAGAGAAATCCTCAGAGATTTTTGAAACCCAAATCTACGCAAATGAAGACACGGCTATCATATAGCAGCATATTTTATTTTCTTCATAGGGTTTGTTTGCGTCATATCTATCATTTCTGGTAAACTTACATTTACAGTTTTTAGTGCTTGGCTACATTCAAATTTACTGGTTTAGATGCAGTCTGAGTGGAAGCGCGCTTGCTAAGATGCCTGCCTATTTACAATTAATTTAAAGGTACCTGTATTAAAAGTGAAGGTGAAGATAGAAGCCAGGGGAATAAAAATCAGGGGAATATCGTAGCGGTTAGAATTAGAAACAAGGAAGCATAATGTTATCGCTTCGAACGTGTCAGCTAACAATAAAATTGACACTTTATGAGTAAGTAGCTTTGTTAAAAAGTTTCAGTAGTAAAAGTTGAATACGTCACAAGCTGTGGCAGGACCAAAAAAATCCTATTAGATACGCCCATAATAATAACGGAGTTCTATTGCGTCGCCCAATTTAAAATAACAAGCTGCTCCAATGCATAATATACATATAGGCATTATATTATACCGAGGTCGTGTCATCGGCGCAGGCGAGCTAATTGCAGGGTCGGTTGATTGCATGCAACCGGGTTTTGCACTTTTTCATCCCTTTTTTATTTTAGGGCGAATTTTTTTTATAGATAGCAGCTGTACTTCAGCAACAGAAAGTTAGGCTGGCGACATACGATTAGCGGTGAGAGCCCAGTGGTTCAGACTCTCGGGTTTCTATTCGGGTGGTCGGGAGTTCGATCCCGGGGCACACAGGTCTAACTTTGCGTTTTAAGAAATGAAATATCACTTGCTTCAACTGTGAAGGAAAACATCGTGAGAAAACCTGCATGCCCGAGAGTTCTTCGTAATGTTTTCGAAGTTTTCTGAAGTCTGCCAATCCGCACTTAGCCAGCCTGGTGGACTATACTCAAACCAGACTCTCATTCTCAGAGGAAACTCGTGCTCGTGCTCGTGCGGAGAAATATTCTTGTTACTTAAAAGCTTTAGTGTCTGAAAATAGACAAGTTTTTAACCGACTTAAGGTTCTCAATACAGCATCATAATATCAGTTAGCAGACAGTCAGACAGATAAACATCCACTTTCGCATTAATAATAGGTATGCATGTATGAGGTGGGAGGACAAATTTGGTAGAAAATATTCATCGCACATTCGAACATCAGGCGCGCAATGGCGTTTCCATATTGTCTGTCATATATTCTGTATGATACATGGACTGTCTAACTACAAACCTAGATAAATTATTAGTTCCATGGTCTGTTCTGTATGCCTTTTACGTCGCTCCTGCATAACACGCTTTATTGTGCAAGCAGCTGAAGTACGCGGACTATGTAGCTATTTTAGTACAGCAGAATTATGCTCGGAATGTTTTTAAACAATGCGAAGCAAATAAATGAAGAGCATCATTGTTACTGCTGCAGTTTAAATTTGGCGCTTATATTAAAATTTAAATAGCTTGGAATAAGAGTAGGTGCGCTGATGTATATGTAGATGACGACCTCCGTGGCGCAGTGTGTAGCGCTGTTGCCTTAACGTGCGGAGGTCCCGGGTTCGATCCCCGGCAGGGTCAATTTGGGAATTTATAATTTCTGAATTTTCCCTGGTCTGGCCTGGTGGGAGGCTTCGGCCGTGGCTAGTTACCACCCTACCGGCAAAGACGTGCCGCCAAGCGTTTAAGCGTTCGGGTACGATGCCGTGTAGAAACCGAATAGGGGTATGGGGTTTAATATATATGTAACTGCCATGCCCCTAACAGGTTAGCCCGCTACCATCTTAGACTGCATCATCACTTACCATCAGGTGAGATCGCAGTCAAGGGCTAACTTGTAGTGGATAAAATTCTAATCCTCTTTGAACTCTTAGATTTTCCGGTATTAAAAGTTTCCTATGACCGCCTTCAGAGTATGTACATTTAGCTATGGATGTAACAACATTTGCCAAAATCAACATAATAGTTGATACGTGACAAGGCAACTGACAGAGAGAAATTCTTTCGCATTTATAAAATTGAAGTAAGTAGAGATTATAATATTATATTGAATTAAGTGGTGCATTGTTAACTTAAAGCCTACATTAGGTATAGTAATTCACTAGAATTTAATATCAGCTCACTGAAAGTATTTCGTTGCTTTTCATAAAAATGTCTAGATTAAGCTACGGGCTTTTTATAATAATACCGTACACTTAAGTCCATTCAGAATGTATTTTATTTCGGCTAGGCCTTTTTCTAGACATATTCTGAGTTTTTCATAGAAATAAGTATAACATAAGAAGGGCCTTCTGAGCCTTAGCAGGCGAATTGCTGTGAATGTTGTAGGCGATTCACACGAGATCTCTGCAGAGGCAAAAATGTCGCCTACACTCGCTAAGTTTCGCAACTTTATCGCAGTCTAGTTTTCAATCAGTTTAGTTTACGCATGCATTAAAATAGTCTACATGAAGATTTTTGTTAGTCAAGTAAGTAGTATGACCAATGACATCTGGTGCTCGATCAAATCCATAATGGTAGATAGTAATTAACTTTAGCGCTACTGATTAGGTAGAAAAATCTCCCACTAGGCCTACTGGAATGGTCAAGCGCTTGATGACAGACGGTGCTTTTTAAATTCTGTGCGAACGCAATCGAATTTAAATAATCTCCCACTAGGGTCGCAGGTATTGTCAGTAAGCCGCAAAACCATCGACACCATTTTAGTTACGCAGCGTTCGCGGGCTTACGCGGTGCCAGTGTAGAGCGGACATAATGTACTCGTATGTACATACGATATTCATGTACAGCTTTTATTGCTAGCTTCTTTTGACACCCTACACTTTTAAAATGCATTTTGGACGCACAATAGAGGGAAAATAACACAAACACGACCTAAAAAGGTTCATTTTCAGGTCAAATAGCAGTCAAAAGTGAAACTAACAAAAGTTGCAAATAGCAAGGCTTACTGATAAAACAAATTTGTCATCAGCAGTGCTCTTTGTTTGTTTAAGCGATATTGCGATTCAATTAATGGCCCTAATATTTTACTGTCAACCATCGTCCTGTGATTAATCTAGTGATATTTAGAGCGATTGTCCTGAACAACGATTTACGTACCTTTGAAAATTTCAATGATTACCTTATTAATCTTTAAGCTTATTTCTATTGATGTTCGGCAGCGAAAGGGAAGAGAAATATTCTTGTTACCTTAAAGATTTAGTGAAAAATAGACAGGCGTATCTTTCTTTTTTTTCATAAAATACGGTTGGCATTTTTATTAGTTAGATAAGTATCCGTAGGGTTATTTTAAGTACAAATTTTTTCAACTTTGAAAAAATTAATAATAGTTATTAGGTACCTATTTTGTGATATTAGTAAGAATAGTGAAAATAGAAAAGATCGGAGAGATCGGCAAGACAATGGAATTTTAGCACAAAATTCAAAGATCGGTAACGTAAAAGATATTAAATGTGTATTCATACCTGCCTCAAAAGTCTTTTTCTTATTATTTTTGTAGTAAAAATTCTTAAACCCAAATATTGTGAGGAAACCTGCAAGCAAGTTTTCAAAGGATTGCAAGTCTGCCAATCCACACTACGCAAGCATTGTGGACTATTGCCAAACCCCCAGTGTCAAACCCCCAGTGCCAGTGGGCCAGCGATGAGTTGAAATTATGTTGGTGTTGAAACCTAACTGTTCATTTAGCTTAAGCTAGCCTGCCATCTAAAACATGCTTTGGTAAAATAATCCTGTACCAAGGATATGTAGAATGCTAAGTTGAAGAAGCACGAAAATCGACTAGTTATTCCATGCATTTCTCATATGAATAAGCCCCGCCAACGTCTAGCCAGCATCCGATGCTATTCAAACAAACGGATACGCCTAGTTTTTGCGTGCTCCGTAAAATATCAGCGTACATAAAGTAAACTTGTGAATCGATGGCCGAATTGGCGCAGGTCCAGACCTCGCTTACCAATACAGAACATTACAAAAATCTGTTGTACCGCCATTTGGCAATCCCCTCGTTGCAAGGGATCACGTAGCCGCTTTATTTAAAAGATTTTTGTATAAAAGCCGGTCGAGCAATGCGACTATTAATTTAACGGTGGAAACGCTCAGTAGCTGGGTACTTTCGTCCAAACGTGAAAGAATGGAATACGGAAATTCGCTACTTTTAAAACGAAATGTTACCAAATTGGCAGACGTCAGAAAGTTGTTTCTTGTTTTTTTATTCTACAATTAACCCTTGCTTGCGACCTCACCTGTATGGCAAGTGATGAATGATGATGCATGTTAGGATGGTAGCGGGCTAACCAGTTAGAGTAGATATGTTTTGTTAAACACATACATAAATCAGTTTTTGCATAGAATAGTATAATAGGCATGATGACAGTAACGAAGAATCAATGAAATTATGAATTTATCTAATGAAATAGGATTCATGGATTATAAAAAACGTATTTATTTTACTATTTCGAGTGTGATTGTTATTTATTTTGATAAAATAAAACTATAAAATACAGCAATCCGCCATATTGGACAAAACACCAAGAAGCGAATGACGTCACAATTGTTTGTTTTCCAGCTCTTACAATCACTCTATTGTTTACTGCACACTGCACAGAGTACATTGGTAAAAAATAGTGACGTCACAAACGACGCTATGACACCGCCGAACGTTTTGGCGTGAATTTTAAAATTTAAATTTCAAATGCCAAGTTTACCTACCAAACCTTATTTTTCTGCTGGAATAAGATATTTTTTCGAAATAGTAGATACTTCCGAACATAATCTGACCATTTTTAAAAATCAGTCATCATGTCTATTGTTTATTCGTATTTCCTAGTTGTTACGGTTGAAACCGCTCACCACACAAGACCATAAGCATTAAAAAAATATTAAGTTCCCATATTGCCCCTGCCGGGGATCGAACCCACTTATGAGACCGCATCGCTCAGCACTGCGCTAGCTCAAAGGCGCTAGGGAGCACGTCAAATTGCTCTATAAATTGTTGATTTGTCGAAAATAATTTCAGCGTTGATCAATTTGATCCTGCCATGTATTACAAGGCCTGTGGGCTGTGATACATGTATTGTACTGTCGCAATCATTATTGTTGGTTGAATTTATGCGCTATGAGTCGAGCCACCTTTTAATGAGAAAACATGAATTAGATACCTAATTATGAGCAAACATTTCTGAACATATATTTGTACCTATATAAGAATTAGTTTTGGCAAAAGTAAATTGGGAATTAAAAAACTTATTCCACGTGGACCAAGTCGCGGGCTTATGCTGGTATTATGAAAGCATTTTGCAAGGATAACGCTTTGTCAAAATTTCTGATCACGAATGTAGAAAATCGTTAGAGAATTAGCGTGGCGGGGAGCGAATGCAAATAATGTAGAGGCGCACGTTCCTGCTGAGCTGAATAGGAGGAAAACGTGATGCCGTAAAATCTTATAAGTGCATCAATAAACGAATAAACGCATTATATAATTTTTATCTAAGCTACTCTAGGTCAGTTTTTTTTTCTAATCCTTTTTTTCATGTCTGAACTTTATTTTTCCATAGTTCCCAAAGTTCAACCTCAAGAAATAGTTGAAACTTTATATGGTGCCAATCATATCGTTGAATATATTATAAGTGGATAAAATTAAAATCTAAATTAAATCTAAATTAAAAACTAAATTAAAAACTAAAAACTAAACATTAAAAATATCATCTATCCCGCTGCAATGAGGCAGTGTGCCCAGAACGCTGGCTGCGTTACCCCGCTGAATAGCCAAACTTATATTATGTTGGCCGAGGTAACTGCCAGCCCTCCGGTCAACTGTGGACTCTGTGAGACGAGAAGATAGATCCTTAAAAAAGGATCTGGCATCTTCACCCCACGACCCCAGGGTTTCAACACCAAAAGGCACAAAAATGAAATTATTTTCAATAATGACATATTTGCGCCTCTTGGCTCTTTCTGCATTAGTGGCCACCGCCCCCGCTGACATGGAGGACGCCTGCAAGTGGGATAACGCTAGCGTATCCACGCATGTGGCATCCTAAACAAGCGACCTTCCTTGCTTCCACGGAACAAGAGTCATCCCGTCAGGTCTCCAGGTCTCATCCTTTTTTTTGAGTCCTACGAATATAATTATATGTAATTAACTAATTGACCCGCTGACGAATACTGAATAAAACCTTTAACTTATGTAAGCTTTGTTACTTTTTGTAAAGCTATTCCCTGATCGCGATTGATATTTTGCTAGCCGTTGAGATTTTTAAACTTGGATCTGTAAAATATTCATCAGATTGATCGGGAAAATAGTAGATGAAGTTTGGTCTTAAGGTGGATGAGATGTATCGTTCAATCCGGAATACATAAGTACTGACTTTCCGACCTCCGTAAATGGAAAGAAAATACGAAAATAAATTCGAAACGCTGAAGATATTTTGGTTAGCTAATTAAGGTGAGCGGTGGAACGGAGAGAAGTAGAAATTGTTTTCGTAAATGTTGTACAGGAAACGAGCGAGAAATGTTATAAATAATTTTGCTCTTTCTTAAAACTTTTTCAAAAGAGCTTTTTAATATTTTCTTATTTAACCTGTGTTAGTACTAAAAGGTGTTTTTATTATTAGCTCAAGCTCAGTACCTACTCCATTTTTGTTTACTCACAAAAACATCTTTTACATATTGTATTTATTTCTTGGCATATTAGCAAAACAAACAATAACTTGCAATTTCTATCTGCTAGGTTTGTTGGAACCCTAAAGCTTATCCATTACTTTGCCCTTTTAAATAATACAGGTTGTTATCGGTTAAAATCCCCCCTGTACATTATAAAAGTTCTCAATTACTATATACTCAGTATCAATGATTGATTTAAATAGTATAATAAATGATATTGGTAAAGTTGAAATCTCTAAACCAATAAGTTGTAGCCCTAATCAATGTAAATCCTACTTAAGCAGTTACACAAATCTTTTAAACATTTTACATATTAATATACGTAGTGTAAACAGTAATTTTGATGAATTAAATGTCTTGCTTACATCTATCGACATACAGTGTGACGTCATATTATTAACTGAATGCTGGCTAAGTAAATGTCATAATATACCTATTCTAGAAGGCTACTCCTCGTTTCAGTCTTCCCACACAAATCAAAATGACGGCGTGATTGCTTACATTCGTTCCGAACTTAACTACAACTGTCACGAACCTAATTTTCTGAACGGAAACTGCCTAGTCATAAGCGGCAGCGACAATACTGCACTTGTAGCTGTTTATCGATCGCCCTCCTATCGTAATATTGACATCTTTATCGATAGCCTAGATAATCTCCTAGCATCGCTTTCCTCTTATAACACGATAGCTTTATTAGGTGACATGAATATTAATATCGCCCGCAACTCTTATGATCAAAATTCCGACAAATACTTAACCATGACATCCTTGCACGGTCTAATACCCGCTCACGACTTACCCACAAGGGGTAACAATTGCTTAGATCACGTTATGCTAAAAACTAATAAAACATCCACCGTTTTCGTTTTGGATTCTGCTATAACCGATCACGCTCCTACTCTTCTTAGTTTTCATCAAACCCCTCTGCTAGAGAGGTATAATGAACCCTATTACTGTACTGACCATGACGCTGTAGTAATAAATATAAGAAACACAAATTTTGACTCTATTTTGCGAGATTCCAATGCGAATTCCGCCACAACTAGTCTTATACAAACTATTTCATCGTGTATCTCATCAAATACTAAGATAGTCAAAGCACCGCGCAAATATCAAAACCTTAAACCATGGATTACTAAAGGGCTCATAAAATGCATTAGAAACAGAGATAAATTACATCCAAAAGCTAAAAGAAATCCTGATAATATGATCTTGAAAACTACATACCTACGCTATCGCAACTTCTGCAACAACCTGCTTAAAAACCTAAAACGAGCATTTGAGCGATCTGAACTACAAAAGACAAAGAATAATAAAAAAGCTACCTGGGATACTATTAAGAAAATAACTAACCTTCAGCGCCAAGTTTCTCCTCCACATGAGCTTGTCAGTCCTGGTAGTCCACAATGTTCGGTGGATAGTGTTAACAGTTTCTTTGTTAATATTGGTAAAAATCTTGCTGCCCCTCTCTTAAGTAATCAATCTCTCTCAGAGATACACAACCAAAATATTGTACCCCCACCCTGTAACTCAATGGTCCTCAGGGAGACAGACGAGGTTGAAATTAACAATATTATTACGGGTCTTCGAAACAACTGCGCAAAAGGTTGGGATGGAATATCTGTTAAAACGTTAAAACAGACACGCGACATTCTTGCTCCTATTTTTAAATACGTTTTTAATTTATGTATCACACAAGGATCTTTTCCTTCTGTACTTAAGAAAGCTGTGGTCCACCCGGTCTATAAGATTGGAGACAGAGACCAAGTAACAAATTACCGGCCGATTTCGGTCTTAACTTCAATCTCTAAGATTTTTGAGAAGATCTTGAACTTTCGCTTGACCCTGTACTTGAATAAATTAAATATCATCTCAGAACAACAATTCGGCTTTAGACAAGGAAAATCAACTGAGGATGCTGTTATTGAGCTCACCAGTCATATTATAAGAAATATAGAATCAAAACAAAAAACGGTAGGCATTTTCCTTGATTTGTCAAAAGCATTTGACACCGTGTCTGTCCCCATTCTTATGGATCGGTTAGAAGCCATCGGAGTAAGGGGTAATGTTCTTAACTTATTTAAGGATTACTTAACCAATCGCAGTCAATATGTTAAAATAGGCCCCCACATCAGCAAGGAAGAAAATATCGAATATGGCGTACCTCAGGGCAGCGTGCTTGGCCCAACTTTGTTCCTGATATATATTAACAACCTATGTCAGATGAACATTCCGTATACTAAAATCATATCATACGCTGATGATACCGTTCTCCTAGTTCAGGGTCAGAGTTGGGATCAGGTTCGTAGCCGTGCTGAATCTGCATTAAAGCAGGTCATGAGCTGGCTTCACATAAACCTACTGACATTAAATATCTTCAAAACCAAATTCATTACCTTTGATACCACCATATACACACAACCTAAATCCTTCTCCATTAAAGCTCATTCTTGTAAATCGCCCAATGAGGACTGCTCTTGTCTCTTAATTCAAAGAACTGCCGATATCAAATATTTGGGTTTAATAATGGAGAGTACTCTCAGCTGGAAAAAACATATAAACGTTTTGGTAAATCGTACCCGAAAGCTCATGTATATCTTGAGGAAGCTGAGAACGGTCTGCGACCAAAAACTATTGAGAACCGTGTACTTTACGCTAGTTCAGTCCCTATTATCGTACTGTATCACAGTTTGGGGTGGCTCAAATAAAACTGACATGCTACGACTGGAGCGCGCTCAAAGAGGGGTTCTCAAGGTTCTGGGTAGCAGATCTCGCAGGTATCCTACATCGGCACTCTATCTAGATTGGGACGTTTTGAATGTTCGGCAGCTCTTTATCTCCCAGGTTATTTCACGTAAACACTCGGCAACAAAAGCTCAATCCGAAATAAATGTTGTCACTTTAAAAAGACGCAAACATAAGATATTCGGAATACTGCCAAAGAGAACCGCACTTGCCGGACGCCAATTCTACTTCCTTAGCTCTAAACTTTATAATAAGATAAATGACACGCTCGACATATCTGAGCTCAACAAACATAACTTAAAGAAAACTGTTGACGCTTGGTTAAAGAGTCTTAGCTATTATGAAATTGAGGACTTGATCGCTGAAGTAAAATCATAGTAATTATGACTGGATGGTAAATAACTTTTTGTTGTCTTCCGTTCAACCTAAACATGCATTGTTCCTACACACACCTATACCACACACGCAAATACTCAAATTCACCCATTCACATACACACACACGCACACACATACACACATATATATATTCTTAATATTCTAATAGTATACACCTAATACCCAAATATGTATGGTCTAATTAATTGTATGGATCCGAGGGAGAGCTGCGGTGCCCGTGACACAGGTTTTCCTAGTGCGGATATCAAAGCACTCCTTCCGGCTTCTAGATTTACTGTTCATTCTTTCTGTTTACTTACTAGATATAAGTTGTTGTACGGTGCAAATTTTCTTGTTTCAATAAATAAATTTATTATTATTATTATTATTAAAAAATTTGTACCTACTTAGATCTCGTTGCCTATCCTAATAAATGTACCTAAAAAAAAGAGACTTTTCAACGTAAAGGGCGAACTGGTGGTTCTGGGAACTTGAAATTTTGAATTTAGATCTTCTTTTAGCACAAAGAAAGGAATTTTGGAATTTCACAGAACTAAACCCAACGGAGCCAGGTAATTTAACTAAGATACATAATCTGTGATGTGTTCGTTTGTTTGTCTATCCTTCAGTCATGCCACAGTGTAGGAGCAATGTATTAGCTATCAATGGATCGACATGATTTTTTGCATGGGTATAGTTGAGGTCCTGAAGAAAGTCATAGGCCGGATACTTTATCACAGAATAGGCAATAGTTGACTTTATTCCGGAAAAATCAATACCTAAATCCACGTGGAGGTAGTTGCGGGTATCCACTAGTGTTGCAATATTAATCAATACCTTTACATAGAGATGGATGGATGGATGTTTTTTACTAAATTAGAGTGGCTGAATGGATCTGGATGGAAAGGCAGATAGATTATAGTCTGGAATAACACATATCCCAGAAAATTAAGGAGTTCCCGCGGGATCAATAAAACCTCAATTAACGCGGACGAAGTCGCGGGCATCAGCTAATAGGCAAAATTAAGGGTCAAAACTAAAACATTTCGCAAGTCTACGTTAAGTATTACTCTAAAATCAAGTCGAGTAAGGAAAAACTAAGCCAGCTCGCAAGTAGACAAGCCCTACAAGTCTACATATAAAAGTCACCGCGGGGGCACTTGTCTGTCACTCACGCGTTTTTACGATGCCGTAATACAACCCCGATGTCTTGTCCCAATTTATCTTTCTCCCCTCATTAAAGGCAGAGTACATTTATTTATTTATGTTTTTCATTTATTAGGTACAAGATGATGCCCATCGACTTCGTCCGCGTGGGTTAAGTTTTTTTAATTCCCGGGATAAAAAGTTCCCCTTCCCCGGGATGTAATCTACCTCCGTACCGAATTTCATCAAAATTGGCTGAAAGATGGTCCGTCCGTAGCCGACAGACAGACAGGCACAATTTTGCATTTATACTATTAGTATGGATTTAGAATTAATTGAAGGCTGCCTTTTGGCTTCAGACTCGCTTTAACGTTTATAAAATGACTTTGCATTATAATGTTTGCCTTTCCAACCAACCGTAAAGTACCTATATTTTTCAGAAGAAGGTTTGTTAAGACATCATACGTATGGGATTTAACCTGCAACCTTTAAAATTTATTGAGGCTTACAGCTTTTGCAAAAATATAAGGAGTTATCCTAGGCTGGGATCCTTAGCAATAACTTATATATCCGAAATGATTTGGTGGATATTTACAGGTAGTGTGAAGTTATATACCAACTTTTGTATTATTCAAATGGCCAGACTTAGTACTACGCATTTATCTCAAGCTAAAAATAGTTAATCTACTAAAAAAGCCTCACAACAACATTAAGCAATGTAATAAAGTGTAATTTCACAGAGACACTAAAAATGTAACGAAGTAAAAAATATGGTAATGACCGAGATTTTGAGGGGCTTCCCTTAAGTCTTTTAAATCCGTAATCCTGAAATAAGGTTGTAAAATATTCATGTGAAAAAAGCGGAAATTTTGTGTCGCATCTTTTAAATACGGACTGGTTGACCGTTGATATAAAGAGCTATGCCTGCGAGCTAGACTATTTAATTACCTTATAGGTATCGCAACGTCAAGCAATACTTTAATTTTATCAAAATATCACTACCCATCCATACTTATATTATTGAATAGTGTAGTGAAAGTCTATCTGTCCGTCTCTCTGCCTGTCTGTTTGCTACGCTTTCACGGCCCATCTCTACAACCACTTTTAATGTTTGTTACGTGACAGCAGAAAATATATTAAATTGTTCACACGGAGTTCGCAGATACTATTTTATCGAATTCGACACGCAGTGTGCCTAAGACTACTTTTTATCACGGAAAATCAAAGAGATCCCGCGACAATCTAAAAACCTTAATCCACGCGGACGAAGTCGCAGGCATCATATAGTATAATATTATAATGCGAAAGTGTGTTTGTTTGTCGATATGTTCTTCAATCTCACAAACACCCACCCACCCACACACACACACACACACAACGCATGTAAATTAACAACCAGCATGCATCTTGTCAGCTATAGGTATGTCCTAAATAATTGTAACACATAAATTGCCCAAGGCTAATTTACTGTACTTACCACATATCGGGGAGAGCACTGATAGCTATCATACGAGTATCTACTCAGCTTAGTTATCAGGGTTCCACATTGTTTACTTAGCTAATTAAGCTTTGGGTTATGTACCACGTTGTTTTTTTGGTAAATAAATCATTTATTATTATTATTATTATTATTATTATATAATCATGCCACAGCAGAGCAACAGATTTATGAGAAATTTTGCATTGATATACATAGGTAGATAGTGACGTAGGCTGCTTTTTATCCCGGAAAATCAAAAAGTTCCTACGAGAGTTTGATCCACGTTTCTTCAAGTCATGTTTAAGTTACACGGTATAGTTAATTTTTTTTTGTCGACATAATACAACGTTTTTCGAATAGACAATTTTTCGGTGCGAATCTCCAATGCCGAATATAAAATTAATATTAGATCGGGTCCCAAAAATTCGAACAATACCGTATGAAAGGTTCCGCCCTGCAGCGACATAAAGCGAAGCTGTCTGCGGGTTTGTTAATTATTCAGTGCGGGCACACCTGATGGTTCGCTCGTTAAAAGGTGTGGATTGATTTTCTTTGCATGCTAAATCGAACACATACTAATATTTTAAATGCGAAATTGTGTATGTCTATCTTTCTGTCTGCCTGTCTACTATTGCTTTCACGACCCATCTTTTCAACCGATATTAATAAAAGGTACCTTATAGAGGTAGGTTAAAACTCGGGGAAGGACATAGGCTACTTTTGATCCCGGAAAATAAGGGAGTTCCCTGGGGGGAGTGTTGATTAAGTTAACTTCCTGGGGGAATGTAAAAAAATTACACGGACGAAATCGCAGGCGGCATCTAGTTAATTATATTACTTATTAGTTATTGGTATTAAGATACTCTGCGGGCGTTGAAGAGCGTTTTTCAACTGCCTCGTTTGACAAGTGGTTGCATTTTGGACTGCAGATTGCGGATCCGGGTTTGATTGCCAGGTCTATTTTCATATTTTCTATTTTTTTTATTTATGATTATTAATCAGTGGATGTCACTGACAAGAAATTCTCAGTACTAGGCCGGAGTTAGAAAGATGGCGGTGTTCAACCCCGTGCCCCCCCGCAGGCGAACGCGGGGATGTTTTCCATCCGAGGCGGCAAACAAAAACACTTTCAAAACAGTTAGGCCACGCCCCCAAATAGCATGACCTTGGTTATAATAACACGTTTGTGTTAGCAAAACACGATAACAAGGCGCAGCGGACCCGGCTTTAGAGAGCACGTAAGTGTAGGTCACCGGTCCATCGGGCCTGACGAACATATTTTGACCATGACGAAGATATTTATGAATTAAAATGTGTCCATCTATAGAACAGTATGATTTAAAGCAGCTATGCTTTAACGGCTCACCTTTTCTACCGATTTTGATAAAATTTGGTTTAGAGATATGTCGTAACCTGGGGAAGGACACAGGTTACTGTTTATCTCGGAAAATTAAGGATGTGGCGCGGGAATATAGTTGATGTGTTTCATGAAAATAAAGACCTTGCTATTAGTTTAACAGCACCCCTTTGCAATACCACCACTACGGCTTATTAATGTCCCACTGATGGGCACAGGCCTCCACTCTCATAGAAGAGAGGGAATAAGAGCTTAGACCCACCACGCTCCTCCAATGCGGGTTGGCGGGCTGCAATACATTTCTTGTGAAAAGTATGGGATAAGCTCAGCCCTGTGACTGCTTTGAAAAATTGCTTTATTATGTGAACAGAGGTGCAAACTAACAACATTTGAAATGCTGACTCCCTGGATTTATTGCACGAACGCCGTTGTATAGACACAATGGCAAACGAACGCATAATTTATACCATTGTAATAAAATGGGTCTAACCGAAAATACGACCCGTCTCCGTTGAGTTGGATTTGGATTGTTCAAAGCATTAATAGCGATGAAATGTGTTAATTTACAACTTACCTATTGTTTTTAAAAATTATGCTCAAAATTAAATAATAATAATAATTAACCAGATGATGCCCGTGACTTCGTCCGCGTAGATTGAGGTTTTTTGATTCCTGCGGGAATTCTTTAATTCTCCGGGTTAAAAAGTAGCCTGTGTGTTATTCCTGCCTAGAATCTATATCTGTACCAAATTTAATCCAAATCCGTTCAGCCGTTCTGGCGTGATTGTGTAACAAACATCCATCTATCCATCCAAACTTTCTCATTTATAATATTAAAGTATAGATTTTGTTCCGAACTGGTTCCGGTTAAAATATACATCTGTGTTTGTGTATACTGAAAACCGAACGATATTACGGCACTCCATACGGTAACACATGTACAGGGCATAAATTTAGTCCTGCACGTTAAAATTAGAAATGTAAGCCTCGCACGGAGAATATGTGCTTTTAAAATTTATATCGCGCCATTATATTTGTTCACGCCCATGGCAAAACGATTGTTTTTTGTTTTACCTAGTGCATTGACGTAACTTTGGACAAATACAAGTACCTAATAAAATTAAAAAATTTAAAAAAACCCACGACGAACTGCAGAGCTCCATTATACCTTTGACCTTTATAACTTTGAAACAACAATTAGAACTTAGCAAACGTATATATTACATAATATCTAAAACACAAAACTGCATCTTTGACGGCTCAGTAGTTTTTTGACCAGCGTGGTGGACTATGGCCAAACCCTTCTCTTTCCGAGGCGCGCTTGACACGACAAATCAAAAGAGTCCAAATACGACGGGTTTACGATGAGTTCCTATGACAACCTCCTGGCTCCATCATGGGACCCTGGGCAGCATCTAGGTACAAAGTTCTTATCAAGACAAATCTAAAGAGTCCAAACGCGACGGGTATACGATGAGAATTTAAGGAGTTCCCATGATCGCCTCCTGACTCCATCATGAGACCCTGGACAGCATTCTAGGTACAAAGCGCTTGTCACGACAAATCAAAAGAGTCCAAATGTGACGGGTTTACGATGAGAATTTAAGGAGTTCCTATGACCACCTCCTGGATCCATCATGATATCCTGGGCAGCATCTAGGTACAAGCTAAATATATCTAAATCAGCACAATAGTTTTTGAGAAAAATAGTAACATATTGAAAAAATAAAATCATAGACTACAGCTCAGCTTTGTTGTCTATGATCCTAAAATATATATATATCTAAGAACCTTCTCTCAAGCTTTATATATCTAACTAGTATTTCGCCCTGTACGCGAGCTGCTAAAGCAGCTCACGGGTTGTGGTTAGACTTACAAGTAGTACAGATTTTACTGTACTAAACTGAAATCATTTATTATGGTGATAACAAAATAAATAAAAATGGCGCTGATTTTTTAAAACTTTGGTAACAGTTTCCTGTTTCGTAACCCCAGGGAGTCCTAAATATCGATTTTGAACGAAATTGGTCAATTAACAAAGAATTTCACAATGGCGCTGATTTTCTAAAAGTTTGGTAACAGTTTCCTGTTTTGTGACCCCAGGGAGCCCTAAATATCGATTTTGAACGAAATCGGTCAATTAACAAAGAATTTCAAAATGGCGCTGATTTTTTAAAATTTTGGTACCAGTTTCCTGTTTTGTAATCCCACGAAGTCCTAAATATCGATTTTGAACGAAATCGGTCAATTAACAAAGAATTTCAAAATGGCGCTGTTTTTTTAAAGTTTGGTAACAGTTTCCTGTTTTGTGACCCCAGGGAGCCCTAAATATCGATTTTGAACGAAATCGGTCAATTAACAAAGAATTTCAAAATGGCGCTGATTATTTTAAAATTTTGGTACCAGTTTCCTGTTTTGTGACCCCAGGGAGCCCTAAATATCGATTTTGATCGAAATCGGTCAATTAACAAAGAATTTCAAAATGGCGCTGATTTTTTTAAATTTTGGTACCAGTTTCCTGTTTTGTAATCGCACGAAGTCTTAAATGCAATAAACCGCATCTCAATCGGCCCAGTACTTTTTGTGAAAAATTAAGAGCATAGACTACCAGCTCAGATTTGTTGTCTATGGTCCTAAAATATATTTAAGAACCTTCTCACAAGCTATACACATCTAATGCAAAAAACCGCATCTCAATCGGCCCAGTACTTTTTGTGAAAAATGGTAACATATTGAAAAAATAAAATCATAGACTACAGCTCAGCTTTGTTGTCTATGGTCCTAAAAAATATCTAAGAACCTTCTCACAAGCTAAACATATCTAATGCAAAAAACCGCATCTCAATCGACCCAGTACTTTTTGTGAAAATTTTTAACATATTGAAAAATTAAAATCATAGACCACAGCTCAGCTTAGTTGTCTATGGTCCTAAAATATGTCTAAGAACCTTCTCTCAAGCTATTTAAATCTAATGCAATAAACTGCATCTCAACCGGCCAAGTACTTTTTGTGAAAAATGGTAACATGTTGAAATATTAAAATCATAGACTACAGCTCAGCTTGGTTGTCTATGGTCCTAAAATATATCTAAGAACCTTCTCACATGCTATACGTATCTAATGCAAAAAACCGCATCTCAATAGGCCCAGTACTTTTTGAGAAAAATGGTAACAAAAAAGTGCACAAACAAACAAACAAACAAACAAACAACCTCTTAGGGCAAACACATATACCGTCTCCGCTTCGTCGAGGGTAAAAAGAGGATAAGTAATGATCTGTGATGAATTACGTGTTACGTATTTCATCTGTACCTTTTGCGTATCGTAGAATTCATCATTTTATGAAGTACAGAAATCATTGGAGACACAAAACAACCAATGAAAAACAAGTATTGCAACGCGTTGGAAATAAATAAGATTAAAGTTTTAGTCGAAAGTCTTATTATTATTAGTCGTAAACTTGCCTTGCAAACTGAAATGTTAGGTCATCGTGCGACGTACTGCAGACGTAGCCCTTTTATCTTCCCACGACTTCGTACGTGTGGATTTAAGTTTTTGAAATTCCGAAGGAACCAGAACTTTAATTCGCTATAATCCTTACTAATATTATATAATATTATAAATGGGAAAGTGAGTTTGTTTGTATGTTTGTTCCGCTTTCACGCCGTAATTACTGAACCGATTGCTTTGAAATTTTGCAGACGTAAAGTTAGAAATCCGGATTAAATAATAGGGTACTTTTTATCCCGGAAAATTAAAGTGTTCCCGCGGGAACTAAAACTCCTCAATCCACGCGGACGAAGTCGCGGGTATCAGCTAGTCTGTTATAATACATGATTACTTTTACAATCGTGTATTGTCGAGTCCAAATCTCCTGAAGATGCGGACCTATGCGGACTCCTATCGGAGTGAAACTTACGTTGAGAATAATTTGAAAAATTTCTGTGGTGTAGTGAATATCGCGTTTTATAAGTGCAAGATACTCACTGTTTTTTTTTTTTAATTGTTAAATAGGCTTGCGCTTGACGACAATCATGCTTAGTGCAAAGCAATGATGAGGTCTAGGTTGGAGCGCGCTTGCCTAGAAGATGCCTATTCACTCTCGCCTTGAAGGTACCTAAATTATACGTGGTAGGAAACACGTGCGCCGGGAGGGTGTTCCAGATCCTAGCGGTTCGGATAAGAAACGTTGAGCAAAAACGTTTCGTGCGGGCAAACTGGACATCGACCACGTAAGGATGCCAACGCAAACGGTTTCTCGCTGTTCTGTGGTAGAACGAAGAAGGAGGAACAAGGTTGTGAAGTTCCTGACACACTCTCCATGGTATATCCGATAAAAAACCGATAGGCAGGCGACATTGCGTCGGTGTTGTAGACTGAGCAATTTCGCCCGCGTAAGTGATTGATCGCCAATTATCCTTCGGGCCCGGCGATCTATCGAGTCTAATGTATCGAGTTGGTACTTGGCGGATCCGTCCCAAAGGTGGCAGCAATACTCCATGCCAGATCTGACTTGTGCCTGATAGAGAACGAGGCGCTGTTGTGGCGTGAAATATCGCTTCACCTTGTTCAGGATGCCAAGTTTTTTGGCAGCTGTTTTGGCCTTTGACTCGATACATTTCCCGAAATTGAGGTTGGGAGTGATGTTGATTCCCAAGAGCTCAATGTGATCACTTATCGGTACGGATATACCCTGGAAAGTAGGAGCCAAGGTGAAAGGGCTCCTCTTAGCGGTGAATAAGCACGCTTGTGTTTTGGTGGCGTTAAACTGGACCAGATTGGCCCATTCGGACACCTCCTTAAGAGTCAAGTTAACGCGATCCACCATGGCCTTTCTTTGCTCAAGTGTCTCAGAAGCACTGGCTCGAGAACTGGGCATGTATCTTTCCGCAACAGTGCTGTCATCAGCGTACCCAAAGATACCGGGTTTGAGAAGATCATTAATGTGCAGCAGGAAGAGTGTTGCAGAAAGAACAGACCCCTGAGGGACACCAGCGTTAATAGCCATTAGGTCAGATGAGCGGCCGTCAACGACCACCCGAAATGACCTGTCACTCAGAAAGTCAGATATCCAGCTACAGAAACCAGTGGGTATCCCGTATGCCGGGAGTTTACTGAGAAGACTGCCGTGCCAGACCCGGTCAAAAGCCTTTGAGATATCTAGAGAAACGGCAAGCGCCTCGCCGTGTTTCTCAATGGCTTCACCCCATGTATGAGTGGCATACACCAGAAGATCTCCTGTAGACCGATTTTTCCGAAAGCCGTACTGATGGTCTGACAGAAGATCATTATCTTCTAGGTATGCTACGAGTTTACCGTTGAGTACACGTTCCATGCTTTTACAAAGGATGAACGTGATGGCTATGGGTCTGTAATTGGCCGGGTCAGCGCGGCTCCCCTTTTTCGGTACCGGTTGCACATTAGCAACTTTCCACGACTTGGGGACTTGAGCAGTTTCAAGAGAGAGGCGAAACAAGCGTGTAAGCACAGGAGACAGCTCAGGAGCGCAATTCCGCATGACTACTGCAGGTATACCGTCAGGGCCACTAGCCTTACTCACATCGAGGTTCCGAAGAGTTTTAAGGACCTCGTGCTGGCGAATGCGTATCGCGGGCATAATGGAGTCGCATGGTGGAAGAGTGGGTGGAATGCTACTTCCAGCATTAAGATGCGAGTTTTCTGCAAACAGAGACGCGAGAAGATTCGCTTTATCTGTTGCAGTTACGGCCAAGGACCCATCAGGCTTCTGCAGAGGCGGCAGTGATGAACGGCAAAAATTATTTTCGACCGACTTCGCAAGGTACCAGAAAGCTTTACTACCACTGGGGTAAGTGGCAAGCTTACGTCCACCAGCGTCCGTCCAGATTTCACCAGACAGTGGTCAGATGTGCCCAATGGGGTAGAGACTGATACCATAAAGCTGTCTGGATCGGTTGTCAGCAGAAGGTCCAAACAATTGGGTGTGTGTCCATCGATATCCGGTATCCGAGTTTCCTCCTGAACTAGCTGAGAGAGATCTAGCGATAGTGCAAAATTGCGCGCCTCTCTTCCAGCGTGATCAGTTTTCTGGTATGGAAACAGCCACTCCTGGTGGTGGGCGTTAAAGTCCTCCAGAAATACCAGTTGTGCGGCCGGATAACGATGCTGGACGGTGTCAGCTGTTTTGCCGAGATAACTGAACTGAGTCGTCTCCTGGTCACCGCTATGCGAACGATAGACACACGCATAAATAGTTTGCTCAAGGCCCGTATCTACCAAGCACCACAAAACGGAGAATTTTGGTACCTCCAAATTACGGAGACGCTGGCAGCAGATGTTATCTGGAGCGTACAGGCATACCCCTGCGCGAGGTTTAAAATTATGCTCAAGCGAGTAACCGGGATATTGTAGGTACGCTACATCCGCTGGGATTTGGATTTGCGTCTCCGTAAGGAAGAGCAGATGCGGCTTAGCAGTCTCAAGGTGGTGGTGGACTGCATAGAGATTAGAGTGCAGACCTCGAATGTTAGTGAGGTGCACTGTAAACGAGAGGATGTGCAGCCGCTGTCTTAACCTGCTTTTCTTTGTTTTTCGTCTCATAATGTTTGGGGAGTGAATAGGAATGGGAAAATGGAAGTTGTACGAGGTGCTGCATTCTAGACACCGTGACTTTTGCCACAGCGACGCTAAGAGGAGACTCAACTGGAGACCGCGGGGACGCCCGAACCCCCCTGAGAATCGCCATCGGGTCCTCTCTCCAGTCGCCAACCGGCACGATGGAAGTCATGCCAGGATTTTTTGCAAGGTGGCAGGGCAGCCTTTCATAGGTGGCTGGCCTATAATTTGGCCCCCAACTACCTGCGGTCGGCCAGCGGTGCACCGTGCTTCGGATCCCGCTGCTCTCCAAACTGAGCCGCCCGGCGCCGCTACAACTCCGGTCAGAACCTGTCATTGAATGCAGCACAACTGTACAGACCCATTTCTCCATGTATGGCTCCTGCAAGCATCGCACCGGAACACGACGCACCCCACGACACAATGGGTTATGTCACAAGATGCGCCATTTGGCGGCGCGGTTTTGCTCACATGGCGGTATTGCAAGCCACGGCCGAAGCCTACCACCTATGAAGATGTTGCTCATTTGGCACTACCCGGGGGTCACGTGTAGGGTAATGAGGAGTAGAACCTGACTTTAGTACAGCATACGGACGCGAGCAACTCTAACCCCCAAAAACAGATTTACCTATTTTTTTTTTTTTTTTTAATTCTATTTTTTAAAGAGCTTTTATAGGTGACCTATATGTCAGCCCTATCGTTACACGCTACACACATTAAGCCTAATTATGTTTAATTCAAAATCTTTAGCAATTTGAGAGAATCGCTGACAAATTTATATACTTTCGCTGCTGAAACACTCAGAGGTTCGCTAAAAATAGAGTTAAAAACACCAATATTCATTAAATTTAAATTAAGTTCACACGTCAGTGCTTCTCTCAAATTGCGGTTACGGACACATGCCAATAGCAAGTGTGAAATATCATCAACTTGCCCACATTCTTCACAATTGGGAGAGTCACTTTTCCTCATAAGATATTTAAACTTGCCTAATGGCATATGTCCGGATCTAAGTCTAAATGATATAACTAACTTATTTCTATTTATTTTGCTATTTACAAACCAAGGTATACGAGGAGGTTCGGATTGCATTGTTCTGTACCAAATACCTTTATCAAGCGATCTTTCGTTAAAATACTCTTTCCAAATTTTAAAACAAATGATTTTGAATTTTGAAAAAACCTCTGTATAGTGTGGTTTAATACTATAGATATTTCCACTTAAATGAGCCAAATTTGCTAATCGATCCGCCTCCTCGTTACCAATCAGCCCAATATGGGATGGAATCCACTGTAATTTCAAATAAATCCCCATGTCTTTACATCCCTGTATCATTCTAAGTATGGAATATGCTATCGATATTCCATTGCAACCTTGGACACATTTAATAATATGTTGCAGTGCGCTTTTATTGTCTGTAAATATAACTGACTTCCTCTCATTAAGGTCAACAATATACTTAATTGCTTCAAATATTGCTATTAATTCAGTTGTTAATATTGATATTAGTTTATTATTAACTTTTAATATTTTATTACTATTACAATTCGGATCATATATAGCGGCACCTGCACCAGATTCATTCTTTGATCCGTCAGTATAAACTTTGTAAAACCCACTGTAAACACTGTTTATTTCCCGAATTACTTCATTTTTTAAATTGTTAATTTCGTATGTTTTCTTAGCCGAATCAACACAGTTAAGATTAATCATAATGACATCATCATATTTTATATTGCTAACCCATGATTCTAAAGTAAACATTTCCATCACTTTAGAGGAATTAATAGTTTCTGTTTTGGTTTCACCAAATGTGATAGCAAGCAAAGGTTTCTTTTTATTGAGCCAATATCTTGATTCTCCTGTATTACTGAGTTCATCTATACTATTGATAGCAGAATGATCACACCACGATTGTGACTTAATACAATACTTATACGCGAGATATTTCCTTCTTATGAATAGTGGAGGGATACCCATTTCATTTTCCATCACGTGTATAGGTGTACTACGAATAAAGCCTCCCATAATTCTAAGTGCTTGATTTTGTATTCTGTCCAGCCTTAACAGGTGTGATTTGGCAGAATTGTCATATAAATAACAGCCAAAATCTATTCTACTACGTATTAATGCAATGTATATTCTGCGCAAATGTTTAGGATGGACACCCCAACCTGATCCAGCCAAAATTTTGAGAATATTTAGATGTTTGGTTACCCTCTCACTAATCTCATTTAAATGTTTCGTCCACCTTAATGATTGGTCCAACCAAATGCCCAAATATTTTAAGTTATTTACCACTTCTATAATTTGACCATGAATTTTAATATGAAATTGTTCAACTTTTCTCTGCCTTGTAAACAAACATATTTTAGTTTTATTAGGAGAGGGTTCCAAGCCAATAAGCCTCAACTTCTCTACCACTATATTAATCGCACACTGCATTTTGAAAATTTGTCCTTGCCAACTATCCCCTCTTATATACAGCGCAAAATCATCTGCATATTGGCTTATAACTACACCTGGAACAATGTTTTGTGTAATTTCCCGCGTAACTATATTAAATATTAGTGGAGAAATTGGATCTCCTTGAGCTAAACCCATATTAGTCCACCTCACTATACCTGAGTCTCCCTTATTATCAGCATCTATCTTTAAATATCTTTCACTTAGATAACACCATAAATATCTACATAGTTGAGAACCAACGCCGATTTTGTCAAGTATTTTAATAGCTTCACTAACTACGACATTATTATACGCTCCTTCTATATCTAAAAAGCAAGCTAAAGTTGGTACGTTTTTAGAAAAACCTTCCTGAATATATGAGGTCAATCGTGAAAGACAGTCCAAACAAGATTGGCCTTTTCGAAACCCAGAGGTATTTTGAGATAATAGTTGATGTTTTTCAACAAACCATTCTATACGTTTAGCTATCATCGTATGAAATATTTTACAAATGCATGAAATCAGTGCAATCGGTCTTAAACTATTAGATACAGCACCATTAATATCTGGTTTTGGGATTGGGACAATTTTTACATCTCGCCATTGATTCGGTACTTGACCACTTAAAATAATGGAATTGTAAAGATTGAGCAACTCTAATTTGGCGTTCAAAGGTAAATTATAAATCATTGAATATGTTACTAAATCCTCCCCAGGTGCTGTGTCTTTCTTTTTTAAACAAAGTATGAATTCCTGTAAAGTAAATACTGATTCCAACAAACTATTCCTAGATTTTAATTCTGGCATCAATGATAATGCGTAATCGGGTGCTAGCTTTTGTAATAATGCAACTTTTTGTACATCAGATGCATAAAATTGACGTTTCTTGTATCCCTTTACCCATCGCATTCTATCCCACATAACAGGAGCTGAAGTCTCTCCACTGATGCCATCACACATATTCTGCCAATCAAGTGACTTATAATGAGATATCAAACGTTTACTTGCTTGAATCTTTTCCTCTAATTTATCAAGATTGTCGGGTGTTGGGTTACGACGAAAATTTCCTAATGCTAACCTACGCTGAGCAACAGCTTCCGATATACAGCTACACCAATAAGATTGTGGTTTGAATTTAGACTTTGGACTAGTACAAATTTTAATAATTGGTATATGTCTATTCGCAGCATCATTTATTCTGTGTTAAAATAAATCATAAGTTTGCTGTATGTTTTGAATGTTTGTAGGAGAATTAAATGATTCGTGAAGAGTTTCTCGGTAAGAGTCCCAATCTGCTTTTTTGAAATTACGTTTTAGAACAAATTGTAATTTTTCTTCATAATTGATACTATATTTAATTACCAAATGATCACTACCTAAATTTTCTTTTGTGACCTGCCATTTAGTGCTAATCGCTATATCAGAAGAGACAAATGTAATATCTGGTGAAGTTACTTGCAAACCATTCTGACTTAACTTGACTCTCGTAGCTTCACCATCATTAATTGAAACCAAACCAGAGTCAAGACAAGCATCCTGTAACTGATTACCTCTAACATCACATTTATTTGCCCAATTCGTGTGGTGACCATTAAAATCACCGGCAATTATACTTTTTTTACCGAATTTTGAAAAGATTCCATCCCAATCTGCCTGAAAAGTGCGCACAGATGACGGACAATATACAAAAATAATATTCTCTAAATTATTACAATTAAGAACCTTAATATAAACTATTTCTATTCCTATATTACTAACATCAATATTACAAAGTCTAGCTTTTATACTCTTATGCACTACTATCGCTACACCACCATAACCATCATATCGGTCTTTTCTAAATACATTATATCCACTAACATTCAAATCATCCTCCTCACTTAGCCACGTTTCACTCAAAATTGCAATGTGTATCTTTTCTTGCTCCAAAAATGCTTTAAAAATTGACAGTTTCGGTTTCAAACTCTGACAGTTCCATTGAATTATACTTAAAGTGTGCTTCTTATCTGTACTATTCATGATGAAACATATTAAAGAAGCTCTTCAGAATGTCGCTATCCCTAATTAATCCCACTACTAGCATTTTAATTTCCTCTAAAACAACTTTAAAAATTAATTTCACTTTATTCTCAAAACTTTCGTCTGACAAGCACACCTTCTTTATTCTTAATAAAAACCTTACAAAGTCAAATCCCTTACGTCTGTTCTCATTTTCTTTATTCTTTTCTTGGGGTCGTTCATTCTCTATATTTTCAGAAATATATTCCATATCCCAAGTCGCACTTTCTGCTTTATTACCTTTCTTCTTCCTTCTCTTTACTTTTTGTGACCCGGTTGGTACCGTTTCAATGTTTTCCTCTTCTTTTTCACTATTCGATGACTCTTCATTATTCTCATTATGAACTTCAGCTTCAATGACTAAAACGTCTCTATATGTCCTATTTGAATTCCTCTCATCATAATTTATGCTACTATTCCTTAACTCTTCGTTTCCTTCGTCTAAATTATTACGCTGAAGTCTATCACTTACTTTCCTTCTATTATTATATGTAAACAAAGCTTTTCTATATTTACAATTTTCCTCACACATTATCTTCCTAATCTCCTTCTCTTTGTGAAATACTGGACATGACATCCTGTCAATGGCCATATGATCTCTATGACAGTTAATGCAACAGTATACCTTAGCTTCACAATTTGAGTGTTGTTTTCCACATTTTGGGCAAAACTCCTTCTTTATTGGACAAAACTTTTTTGAGTGGCCATAACGCCAGCAGGCAGAGCACTGCGTGACAGGAAATGTGAATGGTTCTACCTTAAATCTGCACCCGTATATTAGTATATACGAGGGTAAGACAGAACTCTTAAAACACACCCTTACTGACTCACTCTCAACCCAATCACCATTTTCCAAACATCTCTTTAACCTTTTAATAGATACAATTTCGAATTCACTTTCAAAGCTTTCTACCATTTCTTCCTCTTGAACACCCAAATCGATATTTCTTATCACGCCGAAAATTGTTTGCAACCCCTGTGATAACTGACAACTGTAATCTAACTCCGCAAACTTTTTATTGGAAACAAGCCTATGAGCGTTATCTTTGTCATCAAACTCTATCAAAACTTTATAAGGGCTTTTATATTTAACACTCAATATGCTTTGTATATTTTCTGCTCGCAATAGTTTGGCCAATGCCATTTGCTTAGGCAATATTTCTTTTGACGTAACACTCACCATAATTTTCTCGTTCTCTTGTGTTTCTTTCGTCATCTCCATGTCATCACCGACGTCACTGGGACTCGACTTACGTATAGCTAAACGTTTATGCCGCCGGCTAGCCACCATGGTAAACCCTTCTTCATCCATACTTGCACCGCTACTATCGCGCAAAGTATCCCTCTGCCTTTTCTCGCACCGTACACTTTCGTCAAAATCATTTACACACGAAATAATATTATTTTCGCAATCCAATTTCTTACTTAATTCACTCATTTTACATTTTTATATTCTTTTGTGGGTAGGCCAAAATAGTAACAATTATTACTGAGTACGCGCCCGCTCCAAAGAAGTGCGTTCGCACGAATGGATTTACCTATTGTCAAGGATTATAGCGTTTTAACTTCTAGTTCTTTCATTATCATGGACGTCTGCAGCGCGCGGTCCTGCGCGGTCGTCGGCAGCGTGTTAAAACCGATAAGAAAATTTCCTCTTATAGCCCTATTAGTGCCGGCGTGCCGCAAGGTGGCGTCCTATCTCCTCTTCTTTTCGCTATTTATATTAACACTGTCACCTATCTTCTCTCCTCTTCCTATCACCTCTATGCTGATGATCTTCACGTGTATACAGCTGCACCTGTCCATGACATCCACATTGCCATAGAAAACCTCAACCGGGATTTGAACCAAATAAGCACTTGGAGCGAATCCTATGGACTGTCTGTTAACCCACAAAAATCTCAAGTAGCTCTATTAGGTGGCTCCAAGCAGCTTGAAAAGATCATACGAAGTAATTTACCTCCCATCTGCCTCGGCTCAACTACCCTGGACATTAGCCCTTCGGTTAAAAACCTTGGTGTTTATATCGACAGCTCTTTATCCTGGGTCCCGCAAATAGCTGAGGTTAGCCGGAAGTTGTTTGCGTCAATTGGTGGCCTGAGACTGACTTTCTTCCAATTAAAACCAAAATTTCTCTAGCTAACTCTCTTCTTTTGCCACTCCTAGACTATGCTGACTCGTCCTACCCCGATCTAACCGAAGAACAGCTGAATAAGCTCGAGCGTCTTCAAAACTTATGCATAAGATTTATCTTCGGGTTGTGTAAGTTCGATCACGTGTCCGAGTACAGAGCTCGTCTGAAGTGACTCCCAATCAGACTCCGTCGCAATCTGCACATGCTGACACTCCTCTACTCCATTCAATACAATCCTCATACTCCTTCTTACCTCAAACAACGTTTCTCCTTCCTTGGCTCTAACAACGAACGACAACACCTGCGGTCATGTACGGATAATCGCTTGCACATTCCTGCCAGTCGCACAGGATATTATGATAAATCTTTTACCCATAAATCCGTATTACTGTGGAACAGCCTACCAGCGGATGTACGACAGTCTTTAGTCGCTCTCTATCTTCAGAAGTCGCTTGCATAAACATTTCATATCAGGTAGCTATTAAATTCACTTTGGTCCTATATTTTATCTTTTTATTTAGAATTATTTAGTATTTATCTTTGTTTGTATGTATGTGTGTATGTATGTATGTATGTATGTATGTATGTATGCATAATATGTATGTTTGTATGTATGCATGTATGTATATACATATATACTAGGTATATATTTTAATGTTTAGGTGTTGCACTATCCAGCGCTCTTGTTTTATAATCTCCTCTCCCCAAAGGTTGTCTGGAAGAGATTGCTTTAGCAATAAGACCGCCTTTGCGCCCTTCTGTCTTATATTGTAAGCTTTTGTTTATTGTTATTATTTTTAAGTGTGTGCAATAAAGAGTTCATCTATCTATCTATCTGTCTGCAAAATAACGCCTGCTTCTATCCAATAGCCTGTCTTTCCCGGAGATGCAGATACATCGATTGATTAGATGGATCGTGAAATCGTAGTAGATAGAGAGTAACAATTTCTGGTTTGTGATATTAGTACGCATTTTAAAAAAGAGAGTAGTACCTCAAGTAATTATTTATGGAATAAACTCGTCCACGTCACACCTGCTCTACGTTTTCGGGATAAAGCGGATTTGCCGTGTCGTTGCAACAATTGTGTGAATGTTTTTTGTACGGGGGGAACATTGTGCTGGAATTCTGTTAATTTAGTAGAAAATCGCGTTGATGCAACGAAACAAGGAATGCAAATTCGTTGAAGTAATTGTTATTTAAGCCTTTTATAAAATGTGTAGTATTCAGTGAGTTTGTGAGCTACACAATAACTATGCTATTAATTTGTCTTGAAAAATGCTTGCAGAATGAAGTTATTCTGTTGTAGCATTATTTGCAGTGAATAATTAGGTAGATGGATCCTGAAACATATAATCTTATACAGGGTCTTTTTATAATGAGCTATGTAGGAAAAACACTTTAAATAATAATTTGAAGACATGAAATTTGACAAAGGAAACTTTCTTTAATTTTGAAAATACGAATATTCAAACATTTTTTAATTATAAGGTGCCCTGAACCGGGAATGGAACCAACTAAAACTGCAAAAGTAATCAAGTCACTGTTTTATTGAACCAAACAGGTTAGGGATAACACCTCTTAAACAAACGTAGCATCCTCATGAAATCAAACAATTCTTACATAAGGATGCACTTCCACCAGAGATGTGCTACGTAGCTAACTTATCTCTACACATCAGCTACGATGTGTGTCAAACCCACGGATAGGAACACTTTTTTAGGGTGTAAACCTGTGTTTTTAGGATTATTACTACAACAGCTTAGCCTCTTGATTATAATCTCATATATAAGGTGGTGAGATGTTAAGATTATAGCGATTACCCCTTACAGTACTTGAAAGCCTATAGGTACCCATATTCTACGTGACGCTTGAAGGAATTTTTCAGGCGGTGGTAACTAGCCACAGTCAAAGCCTCCCACCAGATCAGATAAGAGACAATTTAGAAAATAAGAATTTCCAAATCATAAACGAGACCTTCCACTTAGAAGACCACAGAAAACACTATTGTATAATCTACAACACTAATTTAGAATTTTAGTCGCTTTTTTGGGCTATTTAAATGATAATTTCAGTAAAATAGTTTGGTTTTTTTTTGTAATATGAAAACTTTGTGGTTTACTTGCAAAAGGAACCTGGCTAGTGCATACAAAGGATATGAAATAATTTAAATGTATTTTTAACAAAACTAAATAAAGTAGGTCACTTTAGTATGAATGCGTTTTTAATTCGTAAAGTAATTTCAATTAACTAATTGCATGTTTGGTTTAGATAAATCATTTCTATTAATATTGGAATATTGAGTTTCTTTGAATTGGAACGGTAGTGAGTGAACAAGTTTACCTATCAGATCTTATTTATACCTACGTAATATTATTATCTACCACTCAGCATCAAATTTGTCCGAGGAAACCGAAAACTACGAAAATCCTATATTTTTTAGGAATTATAAAGGCTTCATTTTGAATCTGTTTTTAAATTTGCTTTAAAATCGAAGAAAATACTTCACATGATATCAAAGGAGCCATGCATGCGGTAAATCTCCCACTTTATTATATGCATGGCCTGTTGTAATTTGTCTCCGCTATACAACACAATCGTATTCCGAAAAGTTTGTATTCTGTCCATGGGGCACAGGCGAAATAGGTAATAGTTACTTTGTAAGTTAGGGTCTCCAAGACCCCGTAACTTATCTTACGTTAGCTAACGACGTGAAGTGAGCGATGGAGTACGATTTATGTCATTAGAGTATGTGTGAAGCGAGATTTGTTAATTTTGCACTATCAATACAGATTATATGAAAAACTAGATGATTCCCGCGATTTCGTCCGCGTGGATTTATGTTTTTTGATTCCCGCGGGAACTATTCAATTTTCCGGGATAAAAAGTTTCATCAAATTTCATCAAAATCGGTTGAACAGATGGGCCGTGAAAGCGTAGCAGACAGACAGACACACTTTCGCATTTATAATATTAGTATGGAAGTATGGATAGTGTATGCGTCACGTGATGAAACACGATTTCAGATTTCGGGTGATGCTAGCCCTCGCTTCGCTCAGGCAGGCAACTTCACCCTCGTCTGTAGGTAATCGTCTTGTTTCACCTCTAACCACACAAACACAATATACTATTAACACAGTAATTGAAGTGTCACGTTTATTCAATTGAAAGCTTATTATATTAAGTAATTCACTACAGCCTATTAACGTCCCACTGCTGGGCACAGGCCTCCACTCTCATAGGAGAGCGGGAATTAGAGCTTAGACCCACCACGCTGCTCCAATGCGGGTTGGCGGGCTTTAACGATTATTATCATGTTAGTGATAATAACCGGGACCGACGGCTTAACGTGCTCTCCGAGGCACGGGGGTGAAACACCGCCAACTTCCTAACTCCGGACTGGCACTGAGAATTTCTTAATTGAAAAACCCAATACCTAACTTTTATGCCCGACCGGGAATCGAACCCAGGACCTCGTGATCCGCAGTCGACTATGCTAACCACTAGACCAACGAGGCAGTCGATTAAGTAATTATATTTAAGTAATTTTATCTGGGTTTCTTGAAAGAAAAATAATTCATGCAACTCTAAACAATACCAAGAGAGAAAATATAATTATTCTCAAATACTAGAAAAAAAAGAAAATACAAAAACAAAAGTTATTTCACTGTCAAACAGTAAGTATGGAATTGTTTCATTCGTGTTTATTTTGTTAGCTGTTACTCTTTCTTATTTGTAATACTGGACAGTTGACTGACGTCGTAATGGCGTCTAGCCCTTTTGATGTGGGTTCCCTTTTTACAGAATGCATGTATTACCATTATAATATTATTATGTATATTAAATGGAAAAAGGTAGGGTAAACACATTTAATCAAATATAGAAGTATTTTATGTATAACTACAGATGCCCGTACTTCGTCCGCGTGGATTAAGGTTTTAAATATTTATATTTTTGTTTAAATTCCCATTTCTAGGCTATAAAGTAGCCTAATATGTCGTTCTCCAGGTCTTAAAGTAAAGCAAAAAATAATATCAATCCGTTGCTAAGTTGCTGCGTGATTAAAGGACAAACCAGAAAAAAAACATACTGTCCCATTGATAATAATATTCTGATAATAGAACAATGTTGATGATGATCTAAGCCATAAAAAATATTCAGTAAATATAGCCTGAGGGTGACTTGCACCACACTGCCTTAACCGATTTAGTTAGTAACAAAACGCAGTTGCCAAAAAGTGCCAGCATTAAAATATTTAACTAAATCAATTTAAGTGGCATAGATGGTGATTTCCAGTTCGCATTCGTATAAAAATGACGCTCTCGCGCTGATGATGGATGGATTGCCGGCCAATTGATGAGGATTTTCCCTGTCAAGGCACACTGTTGACACAAAACACAAAGGGTCTATTGCAATTTAAACCTTTTGCAATTTTTTGGTAGTCAAACCATTGACAGTGCAACGACTATAAAAAAGTATAATACAAATTAATTTCAATAATCCCACCAGTGATTAAAACTCCAAATTCTCAACATAAGCTCAAGCTATTCTCTTAGGGTGAAAGAATACCCACAAGAGGAAAAGATACTATCAATTTTCCTAATACAGTGGATAACTTGAAAACTATAAACAAGTAAAACTTAGATAGTTGGGTAGTGCGGCGCTCAAAGTTAACAAGTACAGTAACTTATTGTTATAGGTAGAGGGAAACTTCGTAATGTTTAACATGTCTAAACCTTTATTGGATTTTAGCGGTAGGTTTAATTTATTATTCGGTTTTATTAATCATTTAGGATTTAGTTTTAAGATACCGTAACTGATTATCAACATCATGTCTTAATTGGACGTCAATAAGTGTACAGTATTTTGAATAAATAAATAAATATTGATTGATTGATTGATTGAATTTTTTTAAACACATATTATTTTACTTAAAACTTAGAAATAAATTAAAATCTAAATTAAAAATTGAATGTTTTAATACACGATGCGCTCTGCTGTCTGCGGTGTTACATTCATAACAGTTCCTTCTCTATGCTGACATAAAATATCGCTTCTTGTGTTTTACGACCATCACGAGGTGTTGTATCTTACCAGCTGGAAAGTAGTTCAGGATATTTCATTGTTAGACAGCAATAAAAAATAATATAAGGGTAATTGTAGTCCCGGAGTAGCAATAAGTCGTTTAGTCGATTTTTTTTAAAATCACTTAGCAGGTGATGATGCAGCATGATTGCTAAAGGTGGAACGCATCTTCGTAGAAAATATACTAACCTAAATACTAATGAATGAAAATGAAAATAAATGTTTTGGAAAGCGGAGATAGTCTATTAGAAGGACCTGTTAAGAGGACCCGGGGTTTGATGCGCAGACACACACCTCAAATTTTATGGAGCTTAATTGTTTTCATTTCACATTCTGAGAGGAGACTTAGCTCAGCAGTGGGCCAGCAACGATGATGATGATAAAACCATTTAGTACTAAAACCAAAACATTTTCTAGCTCTTGGTTTAATAGAGTCCTAAATGAATGATAGTTTAGTGTTCAGCTAGAAATGAGTATAATTTTAATAAACGTTATTCCCAAAGCGTAGCTTTATCAGATCTGTTCTATTATAAAACGTTCTTTAAAGTTAGATGTAGCTTCCGCCAGACTGAAACTTTTTAATCAAGATACCTCTTTTCAAAGAGCACAGCAAACGAAAGTTCTGCTTGAAACAATTTAACAAAGGCATTTGGTCTGAGGAACCGTTAGTTTTCTGCGAATGTTTGACGTTAGATCTCGAGTTTAAATGACGTCAATTATATGAATTTAATGAACTTCTACCTACGTTAAATACTTTATTTTGAAATCTACATGAATTGAATTCCAATTGGTGAAGAAAAGCTAGTATGAATTTATAAACTGCAGAACATTTTCAGAGCAAATATAATATCATCTCGGCTCCGTTATGACATTATTATTATAAAAAGTTTTGAAATGGTTTCAGACTGGATAATTTTTTGCCATAGTCTTGTTTCAGTGTCTATCAGTTGAATGAATGAATGAATGAATAGAGCTTTATTTGATTCCATACAAAGTTACAAATTAATAATAATAAAATTAGAATTATTTTAAAAGGAATAATAATTATGATTAGTATAAAGTATAACGTCAGATAAAAATTATTATTACATGTCCTTATAATGTTAATTAGAATTAGTGTTAGTATTTTGTATGGACCCCCTTCGGGTAAAAGTCTATCAGTTACTTATTAGTAAATTATGGTAGTGACTTCGTCCGCGTAGATTTAGATTTTTAAATCCCATGATTTTAGAGCATATTATGTCCTGGATCCACGGGATCCAACCTCTTTCTGTGCCAAATTTCTGAAAAAAATTTAGAAATACTTATTTATATACAGACACTATTGCATTTACAATTTATTTTGTATGAGTATTATAGAATGGAAATATGGATTTATTTTAGCTTTCTATCAATACCTATAGAAGCGCGACCTTTCATAATTATTCTTATTCTAAGACCTTTCAATTCCACTACGTATGTACTACGACGTGGCTCTAATGTCAAGTTTGAAAGAAGGAGCTCTCGAGAGCTCTTCAGCGAGAACCTCATTATTCCCAACCACGGGCCCTTTGTATGGCGAAATAAGGTTCTTTTAAAAAACTCACATCCATCCCTCGAACAATAAAAAGATTTTTATCTATGACATTGTGTTATGTAATTGGCATCCAGTGCGGCTGCCTTTTATGAAGGAAAATCCAATACGAAGTTTCTAGGTTAGGTAAAGAGGGTGTTTAAATATTTTTTTATACGACTGCCCGAAAAAAGGAGTATATTGTTTTCAGGGTTCATGTATGTATGTATGTATGTATGTGAGTTTGTATATTCCACCATAACTTATATACGCCTGAACCGATTTTGGTAAATGAGGTTAGAATCGTTAGAATTCCTAGCTTATTCCGGATGACATAGGCTAGTAAAATTTAAAAAAAAAATTGATGGGGTGACCATGGTCCCGCATTAAACACTAAAGTGGAAAAAAAATATTCAAAAATAAGATTAACTATATAATCATCATCTAGAAAATGATGGGTAGATTTCCAAAATATATAACACTATAGTTCAATATCCAGTGATTCACAAAAAAATATCATTTAATAAAAATGTGGATAAGATTCCAAAGGTAAATAATGACTGTGGTATCATTACGTAGTACCTAGATAGTTAAGGGCTACGGCAGAGCAGTCGTATTTTTTAATAATTTTAATTATATTCACTTGTTTTACAGTAATTTTGTGTGACTAAACGAACTCCGAACCATGAACGGGGCAAAAACAAGGTGGCAGAGGCAATTTGGAAATTTATAATGTTTAATTAGAACAGTTAAAAAGTGAATGACGACCAACGCTGGAAAACATCGCGAAGAAACCTGCATGCCTGAGAGTTCTCCAAAGTGTTCATAAAGATGGGTAAGGCAGTGGTTAGCCGTCCAGCATGGTGGAATATGACCTGAACCTGCTCATTTAAAGAGGAGACCTGTGCGCAATCCGGCGATGGATAGAGATGACGATGATGGTCGTTACATTAGCAATCTATTTGAAATATAACTAAGTAAGGGAAATTTTTTAAATGTAAATAAATTGTGTTCTATTTTTGTCCTAATATTTTAATAAAAAATGTACAAAAGCGTTATTTATGAAGAAAAGCGGGCCTTATAAATCTTTACCGCGTAATTAAAACGTCCATCTTATATTGCTCGAATAATTTTTCATTAGAGATATTGTTACAAGCCTAATGAAAATTGAATACAATTTTCTGGGAATACGAGAAAATTCTCGGAAGCTCAAAACCCTATTCTTTTTAATAATATTAACAAGAATAGGTA
This sequence comes from Erebia epiphron, assembly GCA_963932025.1. Classification (NCBI taxonomy): domain Eukaryota; kingdom Metazoa; phylum Arthropoda; class Insecta; order Lepidoptera; family Nymphalidae; genus Erebia; species Erebia epiphron. The sequence goes on from OZ009949.1 coordinate 28,321,007, forward strand.
CTAAAATTCTACATCAATGACCAGGAATATTCCTTTCCTTCCTATGGGTCGTTTCTGGTGTGGTGTCCAATTGAAGGTTATATGAAAATGTCATTTTTATTTCATAGCAAACCTTCAATACTTGGATTTAATGTTTTTATAGCCGCTGAGATACATAATAGGGCTGCTGTTCATTGAACTATGAGAAAGTAACAAAAAAATAGCAGCGTAATAATTGTACAGCTATTCTCAAACCCGTTGAAAATGTGTGCAAATGACAGACAAGTTGTAGTTTATTAGGCATGTTGTTTAATGCCACCGACGCATGTAGATGATCTGCAGTCTGCATGCAAAATATAAATATAATTTGCACGTAAATTTTGAATGAAATATTCATTATATAATATAATAATAATATTATGGTGATATTATAAAAAACCTGACTGAGTTTGCTGTGGGCTCTTCGCAGAACAGAGTGCGTTTGAAACCATCATAGCTTTAATTTAAGATATCGTCGTTTATTATCACCATTACATTTTATACTTTGTAAAAAGACTTTCAACCGAAGAACGTATCTTTTGTATCATGTCTGTGTTTTTTTCTTCTTTCTATTTTTACCCGACTGCGGAACGCACAGGGCTATATGTTCATCAGTCTATATATATTTGTATGTTCCTTGCAAGACAGCTACAGCCTAAACGCGTGGACCGATTTTGATGATTCTTGCACCAGTTTGTGCCGAATATATCATTAGAGTGTCACTGTGGAAGCCAAATTTGAGAAAAAACAAAATGGCGCCCTCTAGAAGCCATAATGTAACAAATTAAAAAATAAAAGTCGATAGACTATGGCAAGTAGGGTATCGATGAAAAGGTCTTGCAAAATCATAGTTAGGTTTCCTTGATCATTTTCTCATTTTAACGATCATTTAGGATTTACGATGTTTCAAAGGTTGTATTCCTTTGTGTCACATTACAGAAAAAACGGCTGAGCCGATTTTGATAGTAATTGCACTAATAGATTTGTTTTAGTCTTCCGAGTGTCACAACGGAGGCCGAATTTGAGAAAAACAAAATGGCGTCGACTAGAAGCCAATTAATAAACGAAAGTCGACAGGCAAGTGGGGTATCGTTAGATAGGTCTTTTAAAATTACACCTAGGTTCCTTAAACCATTTTTCCGTTTAAATGATAATTTAGGGTTTACAAGGTTTCAAAGGAAATGTTTAAAGTTCCTACTCATATCATCGACCTATATCTATCAAACTAGGTGGATTATCTCAAAAACCGCTCAACTGATTTTAAAACTTATATCACTTATAGAAAGCTACATTTTTAACAAGTAAAATAGGCTATATTTTATTTCCAGACAAATTAGAGATCCTTACGAAAATTGCAATAATTTTAGTAAAGTCGGAAAATATCATCTCATCTGAGAGCTTACGTGGCGTGCGCTGCCTAAATCGTTAAAGTTACACGACAACAATGTATAGTGGAAACGTTCCTCTCAAAAAGTTCTAAATAAAAAAGTAATTTAAAAAGAACAAAAAACCCGACTGCTTGGATACCAAAATTGAACAAAATTGAACATGAATTGAAGTATTTCATTATTATCAATTTAAATCGTATAAGTATGTATTTTTTTTATTCAACAACAAGTTAGCCCTTGACTGCTATCGCACCTGATGGTAAGTGATGATGCTCTTGTGTCTCATCACTTACCATCGGTAGCGGGCTAACCTGTTAGGGGTATGGCAGTCATATTAAACCCATACCCCTAGTCGGTTTCTACACGGCATCATACCGAAACGCTAAATCGCTTGGCGGTACGTCTTTGCCGGTAGGGTGGTAACTGGCCATGGCCAAAGTCCACCAGAGAAAATTGAGAAATTATAAATTCCCAAATTGACCCTGCCGGGAATGGAACCCGGGACCTTCCACGTTAAGACAACAGCGCTCACCACCGCGCCAGGGAAGTCGTCAAAAATTCTTTGTAAAATATTATTGGAACGTTAAAGAGAAAACGCTAAACAAACTAATTCTCCATTATCTTCATGGCTCGTCGAGCATAGTGCTGAAAGGAAGCGCGGTATCATTGTTTACGGAAAGTCATTCAATCAGATGGTACAAAGGAGCATATCGTCCAGGTCGGGGGTTTGCTCGTTAATCTTAATCTTTCCATTGTGCAGGTCACGATTGGCTGGAATTATCTGAAGCTCTCAACATTTATACTGCGAAATATGTTTCATACTGATGCTTATCGGTTTTCGTTCGGGAAGAGTTATTCCATTTCGGTGCGTGGTGGTTGAAATATGTTAAAATAGGATATATTTTTAATACGTTTATTGATTTTAAAACATATATTATATAATGTTGGTAAATATATCAACTCGCTGCTTTAATCCAACTGTTATTCCAAACTATAATCTATCTCTCTGATAAATTTCATCCACATCCGTTCAGCCGTTCTGGCGTGATTGAGTAACAAACATCCATCCACCCATCCATCCATCCAAACGTTCACATTTATAATATTAAAAGTAATAGATGCAATAGATGTATGAGTTTTTTTATTTTGAAAGGGGTGATTGAGACGGATTGAGTAACACTCGATCTCGTTTGCAGTCATTAATCTTAGTTTGCTCTTTCAGCTGGGTTGCCATTGTATTGGCGTAATCTAAAATTTGACTTATTACTTTAAAGTGTTAAAAGTTCTGAAAAAGCTTTATTGTAGAGTAGCATTGTGTTACGACCATAATGCATCTACAGTAGGTCCGGAAAATGGATTTGATCCCATTAGTATCAATTCAGTAATGTTTTCTTTTTAGTAATTACCTTTATTATCAGCTTACTGATGCCCGCGACTTCGTCCACGTGAATTGAGGTTTTTTGTTCCCGCGGGAACTCCTTAATTTTCTGGGATAAAAAGTAGCCTATGTGCTATTCCAGACTATAATCTATCTCTGTGCCAAATTTCATGCAGATCCGTTCAGCCGTTCTGACGTCATTGAGTAACAAACATCCATCCATCCATACATCGATCTAAACTTTCCCATTTATAATATCACATAGCTAATGCCCGCGACTTCGTCCGCGTGAATTGAGGTTTTTTGTTCCCGCGGGAACTCTTTAATTTTCCGGGATAATAAATAGCCTATGTGCTATTCCAGACTATAATCTGTGCCAAATTTCAGCCAGATCCGTTCAGCCGTTGGGGCGTGATTGAGTAACAAACATCCATACATCCATCTATCCGTCCATACATCCATCCATACATCCATACATTCATCCAAACTTTCGCATTTATAATATTTATTTGATAGTATAGATTCAGTACATCACAAAACTGAAAATTTAATCAATTTTTAGCAGACATCAAGGAAATCGGTGACACTCAGACTATTCACAAAACATTTACTACATTGTAACAGTTCTGAGGATGAGGTACCTACGCCAACTTTGTCAGCTCGTTTGGCTCGCACGATCTAGAAAGTTATCTTGGAGTGCATCGAAATTACAACGTGCTTCCAACTTCGCGATTCGAGTTGTGGATACGGAGTTAAGAGATAGAGTTGCTGGAATTAACTTACTTAAAGGAAGTAGGTAACTCCTTATAAATGCTATCGGTAAAGAAAGGCGGTATCGGTTCTTTATCTTGCAGCTGAGCTTACTAAGGCCCGTATATTATTAATACTAGTTAAGAACACGTTCTCAAGTATCAGCCAATCTATGCTCAAACAAATCAAGACCGGTCTTGAGCGTATATTGACCGATACTTGAGAATCGCTGGTTGGTTAATGTCGGTTTATTAATACTGGCCTAAGTTATATCGCAGAGGTCCAGTTAGGGCTAAAGGTTTCTTGGGACTGAACTGTACAAAACATCCGCCCAGAACTACCGTTTTTAATGGGAATGAAATTTTGTCCTTTCGCCTAGTGTGCGTGCGCAAAATAAACTTTTCTCCTGAGTACTTGTTAGGAAATTGCATCAACATTTAAAAAACCTACATTGGCTCTTTCAACTACCTGTGTATCCAAAAAATATTGGCCATAGGATAAATTTTTCTAGGAAAAACTATGTTAATTTCATTTCTGGTTGATAAATAAATAATTGACTGATATTAGTAAAAAGTCCACGCGGACGAATGTGCGGGCATCACCTAGTAATTCGTTATATATAATTATAGTATATAGTATATTCGTTATATATAATAATATAAATAATAGTTTCATAAAATTATATCCTTATCTTAAGACATTATCATAATATAGTTTATTTGATGGGATCCTCCAAGGACGCAGTTCGAAAATTGGAATCCATAAAATATATGTTATACCAGTCACGTGTACACCCAATAGGAATATTTTACGTGTGTTTACTTACAATTGGTCCTTCGATAGATCTTTTTTTTCGGAGGTCGAGATTGATAAGAAAGCGCTTCCAGTCGATTTCATTTCTGGAGAACTAAGGTACACATTTGTGTAAAGCGCTACGTGGTAACTTTGAAGAGATACCTACGAGAATAAGCGAAGTTGGAGAGGGTTTGAATGATAAGTTTTTAAAGTAGAATTCTGTGCTTGGAGTTAATGAAATGACGCTATAACAATTATTATACTTTTATTAACAAGCAGGTTTCGCAATCACTTTCTAAAATTAAAAAAAAAAAACGCAAATATACTTCAAAGATACTTTATCTTTATAGATAGAAAATAGATATTCTCGAGTCCAAATGAATTACTGCTCTCAGCACTTAGAGCTTTCAGGATCTAATTAACAAAACGCATATAGATAATGGAAAAGCCTCGCCTCCTGGGGCTCTTGGACATGGTTCATTTGAAGAAATGGTTGGAGTTTAGTATAAAATGCCCAAGAAGCACACAATCATTACATTCCAGTGCTAACCACGAAGGAAGACATCCTTTCTTTCGATATCAACTCGGACACACCAGATTTTAAAACAGTTCTATTAAAATGGCCGGAAAAATTACATTCGTATTGTTCATCGTGGTAGTCTGCCTGTTGAACCACTATACTAGTGCAAATCCTGCCATCGCCAGTTCCTTCAATCCATTTGAAATGTGTATAGAAAATTGCGCCCAATGCAAGAAGATGCTTGGCACGTGGTTCGACGGCCCCCTTTGCGCGGAATCTTGCATTAAGTACAGGGGAAAGCTGATTCCTGATTGTGAAGACTTCGCTTCGATTGCACCTTTCATCAACAAACTTTAAATTATAAAATTAAATCGGAATACTTAATTGTGTCAGTGAAGTATCGTTAAACGCGGTTGTTGGTCTGTCTGTATTTTTTCCGTAGTTAATATTCCTAGTTAGTATCGCATAAACTTAAGTTTGTTTGCAATTAATGGTAATTTTATTCATCTCGACGGGACGTTAGAAGTTGTCCTTTTAAAAATTTAGAACCCTGTTTAAGATGCTATCGAGATTTGACTACTTACCTTCTTCGATATTTCTTTTTATAACTACTATTATTAAGTTGCTCTTTTTAATTGGCTATATTTTTCTTAAATTTTTAATATTGTCTAGATCTTGATTTTTTGATTTTTTTGTTTTTTTTTCTGTATTTTAGCTGTTATTTCAGTAAGTAAGATAAGTAATATTGTAATGTCTGTGTTGCTTTTACGTACCTTGTATATAGGACTCTTCTGTATTTTATGATAGATTAATTATAACTATTCGTGCAATAAGGAATGTGCTAAAGTAAATACATATTTTTTAATTCGATATCAAACCCTTGATTGCGATTTCACCTGATATTGAGGTGTGACGATTATATGAGTTAAGAGAGTCCGCCATAATATGGCGTCATAATATTCTACATCCAATATTATTGGATGTAGAATGACGTTAATTAGTTAACTAAGGATGTCAATAGATACATACAAAGTAAACATGTAATACTAATAAAATAAAACAAGATATCAGCATAGTCGGTAGGTGCTAACTGTTTTAAAATTCACTTGCAATATTTGACCTAAACATAGTATACAAACATTGCAAGCTTGTAAAGATATAATCAGGTTAATCTGTCCGAGGTATACAATAGGGGGTAGGGGTCTTAAATGGTTCTTGTAGAGCTCCGACAAGAAAACGTCTTCGCAACCTGTCAATATCGGAGGAGAAGGACAATAAGCCCTGACTCCTGTTACACTAGTATGTGCGGCTACATATAATGTGATTTACGTGGTATTTTTGTAGTATCGTCACATTCTCCTTTTAGTGGTTTATATTCGACGGAGATTCTGGCCTAGGCAAATCTATTATCAATAAAATAAATTTATTACAAAAAGCGCCAGCAAAATGTTTGTTTGAAATGTGAAAATATACGTCTATATTTTTATTACAAAAGAACGTTTCTGAATGGGAGAATCCGAAAAGGGAAAAATGTAAAAGTTGCCTCCGGAAGCGTTTTTGATACCCATTTGTATTGAGGCGGATAAAAAACTTTTTTGTTAAAAAAATCCTTTCCATTTTCCTGTCAATTCGGTTCTGAACTTATTATTTTTATGTATTTTCATGTTGGCCTCTCGTGAGGGCTATCTGTGGACTATCCATACATGGCATAAGTTGTCCTACGTGAAATAAATAAAAATAAATAAATCATTTCATTTCATACAAGTTTCAAAGCCCTATTTTACCCCATTAAGGGTTGAATTTTCAAAAATCCTTTCTTAGCGGATGTCTACGTCACAATAGCTACATGTATGCCAAAGTTCATCATGCCCGATTCGTCCAGTCGTTTGAGCTGAGCGTTGATAAATCAGTCAGTCAGTTACATTTTCCTTTTATATATTTAGAAGATGTAAGTATTCGATCATAGGAAAAATCCTACTAATTAACTGATAATGCTCATTCCTTGTTGACTATGGAATCCTAAAAAATGACTAGGAGTTGGTTGTAGATAACTGTATAATTTGACAGATTTGTGTATACTACATGCAAGGATTTAAATTGCATCTGAATTTCTCATGCAGGATGTTTACTTTACTCATCACGAAATGAGTTCTACCAACTTTTACGTTTAATCCATTCACTACCAACTCAAAGTAGCTTTGGCAGAGCCTTATAGTCTGTCGGACGCGGCGTGGACTTCACAGATTGCGAGTGCACCATACACACAGATTAATGTGTGACGTCCTGCAAGCCTGCAACCTGCGTTTTATTAGTGTACCTACTGTAAACAATGTCTGATGCTCGAAACTTCGTCCGCGTGCATTTAGGTTTTTGAAATTCTCCTGAGATTTCTATGAGTTTCCAGAATAAAAGTTTTATCAAAATCAACTTTACAGATGGGCCGTGAAAGCGTAGCAGCCAGACACACGTTCGCATTTATAATATTAGTATTGATGGAGTCAAAATGTTTTATCATTTTAAAGTATAGCCAAATCCGTCTCTTACTAATGTAAACATAGATGATGTTTATTTACCTTATTTTGAAAACGAGCGCAAACCGCAAACTTTTACGTCAAATCCGTTCACTTCAATCTCAAAGCGGCTTTCGCCGGAGCTTTACTACGTACGACGCAGCGTGGGATTCACAGATTGGGAGCGCACCCTGTACATACTCGTAGATTGATGTGACGCACTGCATTCTAATTTCTAACTGCTACGTGCTAAAAGCTTGATTCTTTAATCTTATGTAATAATAATTCTCATAATTCTTTAATTTCATCGGTACATTGGTAGGGACAAGTGGAACAGGCCAAATTGGCGTATGCTTAAAAAATACGCAATAAGTACCTACTCTTTAGCTAATTTTGACGACCTCCCTGGCGCAGTGTTGAGCGCTGTTGTCTTAACTTGCGGAGGTTCCGGATTCGATATCCGGCACGGTTGATTTGGGAAAGGTATAATTTTCTGAATTTTCCTTGATCTGGGCTGGTGGAAGACTTCGGCCGTGGCGACTACACGCTAAATCGTACCAAATTTTGCGTTCCGGTACGATGCCATGTAGAAACCAATCAGGGGTATTGGTTTAATATAACTGCCACGCCCCTAACAAGTTAACCCGCTACCATCATAGACTGCATCATCCTTTACCATCAGCCTTAGTAGTTAACGAGAAGACTAAAAGGTTGTTGTTGAGGTTAATAAGAGTATTACAATTATGCCCTGAAAATACATCATATAAAAAAACAGTTTAGAAATTAAAAAAAAATAATAACTTTAATGTAATTTAGGGCAACCTATACCTTAAATCGTATGAGCGTATCAATAACTGATTCAATTTGCTCACAAGTATCGGAATCCACTTAAGTAACAGGCGATAGAGAATAGTTTCTTGCTGACGTTCCTATTACGGTAATCACAGATCGTGGTCCAATATCTATAAAATATTACAACTGCCACTAACCAATACAGGAACGGGGGATCCGGGTACGTATAAAACTCAAGATATTATTGTTTAAATTAGCTTCGAGCTGTTGTTATCACGAACTCAAACTTTAGGCTACGATTACATAAAGTAAGTTTTTACGTAAGTAACGCACGTATATACGTACTAGGTACGTAGGTAGGTGTATTGGCGAACAACTGCAGTTGGAGTTATGTTTTCTAGTACAGAAAGGCGTTATAAAAACACGTCGTATGACTAGTGTAGGTATTTGTAGTACGCTCCATTGTAGTTTGGTTCTTATTTGAATATTATCCTGTCAAACTTAAATGTTCAACTTCATAGTCACGCTCCAAAAAGTAAGATTAAGTGTGAGATTTTCCAAATATCCGTAAAAAATATCTTTGATCTCGTGTAACTTTGGATTTCAATGTTTCTCATTAATCAGGTTCTAAATACTTAGTAAATAGCGTAGCGAATATTGATATCACAGACAAATTCATGAATTTAAATGGCAGCCATAATTATATTATGTTCTTAAACAATAGGTACTCTGTAACTCTATAGTTATATAACTATACCTATTAGCGCTGTAACTCTAAAACCGTATAATTAATTGTACTCTTTAATGTTGGAATAATGTAATGCTTTCAAATGACTATGAATTTATTACATAACAATAAATAAGCAAAACTTTTGCCGAAGTCAAAAGCTGTTCCATTAAATTTTTATAGCCGAACATGGACTGCCTTTGCCAGTTAGAATGAGTCCAAAGTACATGAAAACCACAAAACAAAACAAATAAAAGTAACTTTCCAGTCTAGTTGCGAGTTCCCTTCAGCTATTACGCTACGCCTGTCTGGACTCCGTTATTGTTAATATTATGATTATAACAATATGGCTTGCTTTGTGGAATAAATGTGTATTTTATACTTTGAAACATATTTGAATTGATTGAAGAATCGTTAAAAGAAATTTTAACATCAAAATTGCTTTTAGTTTTTACATAGACTCATAGGCACATACTACTATGAGCTCTTAAAGACAGGACAGAAATTTAACTGCAGCACAGTTCAATGCAGTGTCTGCCTACCAGTTCAGTGCCTTGAAGTTAAGTGCAGTTCAATATCTGTATAAGAGCTCATGGTAACCCCAAGGGTTTGATCTACACTGAAAAAATGCCGCTAAAAATGAAAAAGCCTTAAATGAATAAAAGTACCAAGGTCATTGACATTTAACCACCAGCAAGTTGAACTGGCAATGAGAATATTACGCTTCCATAAGGAGCGATAGTCGTTGAACCGGAGGATCTCTAGAGGGGAGACCCCGTACTTAACCACGTGGTGCTGTTCCATTCTCAGCTACGGTGGATCGACGATAAAAAGCGTGTGGTGCAAAGTGGTTGAATGAGGAAAAAATTGATGTAGGAATGGATGGACAACGATAGGAAATTGTGCATTTGTGCTCAAGCAGTTGACGCACACAAGCTAATGATTAAGATTAATTATTGTTTCACTGATTTTGGCGACATCGGCTTAGGAAAGGAACCGTTTATTCGTCCGCTTAGGAAAACTGATACATAGCACGTGTTGCCTCCTACATAGTCAATACCTGCTAATATCATCTGTATACTGCGAGAATATTATCTAGGTCAATCAAATAGTCCCCTCGGGCAAAACAACAGTTTCGGCGCTAGCGTAGTAAAATATATCAAAGATTTATTAGCAATAATTCGATTTGTGGATTGCGTGGCCTATTTACGATTGAGTATTAACTGTGGTATTACTTACGAATTGCGTTAGCAACAAAAACCTTAATCAAACATATTAAGCCAAATGGTGGACTGCTACTGCTTCGAGTCATTGGGAATACGGCTTTTAATAATTAATCTTCTAAATAAGGCCTCCGTGCTTCAATGGATTAGGACATGTGTCGATCAAAAAGGGTATTGAAAGTGGAGTTAAAATTAATTTTTTACTCTCTTTACGAACGATTATAAAATATTAAGTATTAATTAAGTATTGAGTTTTTCTGACTAGAAATTCTCGGTACTAGCCCGGAGTTAGGAAGTTGGAGGTGTTTCACCCCCGTGCCTCGGAGAGCACGTTAAGCCGTCGGTCCCGGTTATTATCACTAACATGATAATAGTCGTTAAAGCCCGCCAACCCGCATTGGAGCAGCGTGGTGAGTCTAAGCTCTAATTCCCGCTCTCCTACGAGAGTGGAGGCCTGTGCCCAGCAGTGGGACGTTAATGGGCTGTAGTGGTGGTGGTGGGAATGCATTTTTTATATTACTAAAAGCATGCTTAATACATTTATTTATACTAACTATATAATTTATATTCATCAAAATACATTACACAGTCATGGAAACATAAACAAGTGTTACCATGAAACATAAAGTCAATAACGTAACGGAGAAAGTTCGATTTTACTCCCCATAAATATTCATTATACCCCGGGCTTATATATGAAAATCAATTTTCAAGGAGGTAAACTCCAATAACAAAACGCGTCTATACCCCGTGACAACTTCATCACGACCTCCCATCAAAACCATGATCTTTGCGACTGGATGATAGACTATTTGAGAAAAAATCACACACACATTGATACAGACGACAGACACGTAATTCGAAAACATTAGGTACCCTGTGCAGTCGAGCGAAAATTAATTAATCGTATATTGGAAAACACTTTATCAGACTTAGCCCACAATATTTTGAAATCACGAAGTTTGATAGCTTGTCTCGCTTGTCTCATTTAAAAGTTATATTTAATCTTGCTAAGAGAGTCTGCGTTTAATGCGGCGTAAATTTTAATTTGTACTTACGACCGGCTGCAAGACTAACAAGTAAACTGTCTACATTGTTCGATTTCTTTGTCTACGACAACTGTAACTTTGGAGATTGCATTGCTACATTAAAGCATTAGCGCTGCTTGTTCGAAAATACCGTTTGTTTTAATCTTTGTCTTGTTTTATTTATTTAACTTTATTATTTATTTAATTGAATTCAAATATTATACTTTATTTGGTCATATTATCTGATTACCTCTCTTAATTTAAAAATTCAACGCGAATCCAAAGATTTTTGTATAACCTAATATTGAAATCAAAGTCAAATTAAAAGCCATTTATTAAAAGTTGGTAGCACTCAGTACACTATTTGAAAATCAATACAACATCGTGTTTTTAACAACATAAGATGACATTCAAATCATGGTATTATGAAACTAAAAAGACAAGTACGCGGCGCCCTAACGCGCCCTTGTTTAAGCCTAAATCAAACTTAGCCGGGTGTTCTTTTTTAAATTTTTGAGTATCATCTTCTTGTAATACAATTTGAAACTAATTTATATAGATACTAGCTGATGCCCGCGACTTCGTCGGCGTGGATTGAGGTTTTTGGTTCCCGTGGAAACTCCTTAATTTTCCGGGGGAAAAAATAACTTAGACTAAGCGTACAGTTAGTGAATATAAGAAATAGTCCCAGTTCAGTTAAATTTTTAATATAAACAAACTAAAATTAAATAACGTGAGGCAGGTTTAACTGAATTAAGTAATCGAAATTGGTTCAAGCTTTCGATTTAAAATTATCCATACGTGTTTTAATCTATTTATAAGTGCTAAGTGATTAAAATGTAACGAGATTGCCGATTGGTATCTTTATTGACGAATGCAAAGCAATTTCAATTAAGTCACATTGAAATTAACATTTTATTATTTTCACAAACGAATTGAACTTTACACTTAAAAGGATAAATGTGTTAAATTGCATTTTGTTTACACTGACTTGGTTTTATTAAATACGAAATCGTACGAAATGTAATTCAAATCGTTGATGACTATTTTGAGTCTTATTGACTTACTTTATTGTGGTTTTAGGTTTTGAACATGTAAAGAAAACCTTTTTTCCTCGATAAAAAGAAGCCTATGTCACTCTCCAGGTCTTGAAATATACCTCCAGGTTGAAAAAAACATATAGATCCTCTGGTGTAAAGGACAAACAAACACACTTTCACACAACACAAGGATGGCTCATCTTTAAGGTAGTTGTTGCAGTGGGTGTCCTTAAATTTTGAACTCCTAATACAAGTATCGCTCAATCTAGAAAACAAGTCATATTTTTTTCGTTTTATCGTCAAATAAGTAGCTACAAACCTGAAATTAAACGCACTTTAAAGAAAATTTGAATGTCTGCCTATTTATCGTTTGTAGACGTAATTTAGTCGTAGATTGTCAATATAATTATAATTTTGTCTGTCTGTCTATTCAAGCTTCTATCTACAACTTACAACTCAGTACAAACATCTTTACATACCAAACACGTCGAAAATAAAATAACGTTACATACTTACCTTAGTAGGTAGGTACCTACATTGTAATATTTTGTAAAACCACATTAACACGTATCCGCCATTAGCGACTGGCAAGTTCAAACCCAAAGTCAAAAGTTTGTTCACAAATAGGGCAGACCATACATGTTCGCAAATAGGGGTGTAACGTTATTATGTACTCATTAAACTGAGCTGATTCCCCCCACATTCGCTGCGAAACAACTTCGCGCGTGCCATAAAACGGATTAAAATTTGCCGCAGCTGGACTGCGGATACTGCACAGTGTATTCGCTTTATAAATAACCGTGGAATAGCTACAGATTTGTTGTGGCCATATAACTAACAAGGCTTTAGTTGGGAAAGATTAGCTAGCTGATAAAATGACAGTGTAGTTTTTAATACAGAACGGAACAGCTGGAGGGATACCACAACGGAACGGCGAAATTACTGCGCCCCTTGACAAAGCTTTGTCGTTAGTTTTCATGTCGTGTGACGGTATTATGTTTCACGTGTGTTTTGTCGTGTCGTACTGATTGTGCTTATACTGCTGGCCTACTGACAGGAGCAAAAAGTATGGATAACCTAATAAAAACCCCATGAAATAAAGATGGGAACAAAATGTTATGAGCACTGTAAAATCGGTATTTATAGTTAAAGTCAACAGTAAATTACGAATTTGCAGGTTAAGCCGAGTTTAGTACTACAAGGATCTTACGGAGCCAATTAAGAATCAAACACGATTGCGAAAGCCCCAGAAGAATGGTTACTAAATATATTAACATCACAATAAATTATAGCTATTTTCATATACCACTTATTTCCGTAATAAAATCCGAAAAGGTAAGTTATAAGACCAAAAGTTAGAAAAACAATAAATATGTTCCAGCTATTTATATAGGGGAGGAGAAAATTTAGCCTATAAAGGCAGTATAAAGCTACATTAAGCAAATTGCACAAACATATCTAACAATTACGCTTCGGGCACGGAAGCTTGTTTTGTGGAATTATGAGACCGCCGTAACTTTTTCAATCTGAACTCAGACAAATAAATTTATTTGAACATACCATCAATAAGCGGTGCGGTATCAGTTGTTGCTCTTTTGTTTGTCTCAGGAAAAATTTCCCATTCAACCTAATAACTTTCGTAACTCGAAAGATGGAAATTTTATACAAAGTTTCGAATCAATTTTCGACTGATTTTATTGCAAAGAAGGCTTTGAAATGTTAACGTTTTCAACATAAAAATTGATTCGTACCCCAAAGAATTTTTTCCTTCAGGAACTGTCGGAAACAATGCAACTTTAAACCTTAAACTTTGCCATTAGAATTATGGCTTGGTTAGCATCTAATTAGCTCCCACGCTATGCCCCTACGATAATTCTTTGCTCAATATTCCTACGAACCGCAAACGTGTAGAACCTCCGAGTATTCAGCATAGAACGTCCTTCCGTGTCAGTCTGCTAAGTTTAGAATGAGTACCTTCAAGTTAAAAGTGAATAGGCGTCTTTGAAATGAGCGTGCTCTGACTGCTTCAATCAGGCATGCTTGTTGTCTAGTGAAAGCCTTTCTTAGATAAAGAATTAATACATATATTTGTATTTGTTCTCTTGGTCTAAAAAATTATAATCGTTATGTGGGCTCAAATTAATACTTGTCACCTTGTAAAGCACAGCGTACATCATTAATCTTACATTACATTACTAATTCAGGCAGTAATAACTCCCGTAGATTAGGTAGTATGCCTCCATAAGTGGTGTATATAGTGGCGATAATTTATCATTGTGGTAGTAAAATATAATAGGGGATTTGGTTTTACAGTGATGTAAATAAATTGGGTTCATTCTAGTCCTAAGTATTGTATATAACCTCAGAATAGGTAATACTAAGAGTTAATAATTATAGTATACACGTACTTTAACAACGGATAAGCGTTGCCCTAACCACCGAGTCCATGACAAAACCCTGTTCATGGTGGGTTCAAAACAAATCGATCAATATATACGAAGCTAAATTGATGTGACATATAGCTGAAATCTGTAAGATTAAAGCCTAGCCTGATGGCTGTGATATATCTGCAGAACAAGTAGAGCTCGACAAAATATTTGGCTATACAAGTAACCTCAAAAATGTCGCTACTTGTACCTATAGTGTTGCTAAGTATAACAAGTGGTATTGGTCCAAGGTGTCAGGTTAAAATAATAATCTTTTGTTATTTCGATGAAGAAATTGTATCAGTCCCTGTTCTACTAATTCGCTGAAAATAAAAAGAAGCGTCCCTAAAGACGGATATAATCACACATTCTTCCATATAGAGTAAGGGGCTCCATACCGTTTAAACTTCTTCCTTGCAAATCGAAAAATTTTAAACTTCGCCACAAAAGAACACGGAACCAATAAACGAAGTTAAAAGAACTTCTTATTGTCTTTGCAAGGCAAAGTGTATCATTAATCTTGGCATTACAAATTCATTCGGTACGAACTCGAGTGTATTAAGCAGAATTATAAATGAGGTGTCACACGAACGCTTATAAAAAGTGTGAAAAGAAGCCTGCCTTTGAATAAGGCTTGGGGTGCGTCAGTTTTTAACTGGGAGAAATAGGTTCGAGCTGGGAATTAACAGTTTCAGTATTGTGTATTTATTTACTTTTAAAGGTGTATTTTATCTTCAGAGCGAAAACTCAATTTTATATGGAACTGCTCAGACCGGCACGATAGGACTAAACGTGTTTTTTCTTCTCACTACTATGTTTACGTACTGGTTACTAGTATATTTACGTCCTCAGCGATGTATATAAATCACGGTATAAATCCGATATGGGAATCGGACTCCGTATTATAAAAACAATAATAATAATGTCCTCCCGACCGAATTTCGGTCACGGCGGCTAATCTCCAGAGAGATTAGCCATCTGCGCGGGAGATATTATAGTGCACAAATGTGTGCGCAGACACAGGTGCACTCTCTGTTCCTTTACTCTCAGAGCCCGATTATACTCTACTCGTTGTAGTCTACTTATCCTGTGCGATAGTGCGATGCGGTTCTGTAATATTATTTGGTCAGGCAAAAAAATACGCCGAGGTCTGTCCCTTGTCTGATCGATTGCACTTTCCCAAATACATTACAACACTCAAAAATTTATATAGTCGTTTTTAATTCGGACTTTTTTCAGATTATTCGAAAAATCAATAGATGTTGAGGTCTTTTTTTTTTTACAAGACGATTACTTATACATTTTATTATTTTTTTATACATAAGCATGAATCTGAACACATAGAATAAGTACCGGATATCGGTTCAGGTAATTAGTAAACGAAGATGTGAATGGCAATGCTTCGTGTTTCCAAATATTCAAAAACTTGAGTGTATTGCTTTTGTTTTTGATACATTACAAAGTATCTATATTGTTTTAAGGTTCGATTATAATCATACTATAATATTATAAATGCGAAAGTCACTTTGTTTGTTGGTTTGTTGGTTTGTTGGTTTGTCCTTCAATCACGCTTCAACGGCGCAACGGATCGATGTGATTTTTTGCATGGGTATATGTGAGGACCTGGAGAGTGACATAGGCCACTTTATATCCCGGAAAAACAAACAGTTCCTGTGGGATAGTATGCTCTTTTTCTCGCATTTTTCTTCAATTAGGCGGCAACGGCGCAACGGATCGACGTGATTTTTGGCATGGGTATAGTTGAGGACCTGGAGAGTGACATAGACTACTTTTTATCCCGGAAAATTAAGGAGTTCCCGCGGGGATAACAAAAAACTTAAACCACGCGGACTAAGTCGCGGGTATCAGCTAGTTTCCAATATATTTCAAAATATGGAGTACCTACTTTGAAATGAGATAAAGTGATTTTCAATATAATATGAATTGCTTCATTTTCAGATAATTTCTCTCGTAGAAAATTTATATTGACTGAAATGAAGAGAATCTATTTGGAAGGTTTTACAAGCATCATCATTATAAAAGCCCCTAAATAAATAAGGAAAAAAAAAAAAAAGCATCATCATTAATTTTATATCTTGTATCCGCTTCCAGGATTAATAAAATTCATTTTATATCGATTCGGAACCAGCTAACGAAGTAGTTGGGAATCAAAATAAAAGAGTAGTACGAGGTGACTGAACTATACAACCAGCCTTTGATTCATTGCTGTTTTCGATTAGCTTCTAGCACGGGGGCTAACAAAATGTATTTATTTCGTTACAACGAGTTCCAAGTGCAGCTCAGAGGAGTGAATTTTATGCTGCAAACTGGATTCTTATTGGATGAATTTATATTACTGTATATTTTTGTTACTGTGGAAGAGCAATGCGAGCTAATCGATTACGAGTGATTCCGATATAAATATTGTAGGTATTTGAATTTATTCATTATCAGCACAGAAATAGGAATCTGCTTATTACTAAACTAACAGTGCCATCAGATGACGTGACGACAGACACAGGAATTCATAAAAACCACTTATATTATTATAAAAGCTCATTAATAAAAACATTAAATCATCTTGAGCTTAAAAAAAGATATTAAATATAAAAATTCCGTGGAAAAATATATGAACTACGTAGAATTTTTGTTTAAAATTTTATAAGTCCTCTATACTACGTCGTTTATCGTGGCTGTAATAATTATAATTACTCAAAAAAATGCCGCATACAGTCGCGATACTGACTTTACTTTGACTTGACTTGATATTATGTATTTTTTTCTCCTAGCTGATAACCTCAATTTAATGCCGCTTTATCGTGAAACAATCACTTTTGTCGCTTCATTGCAATATCAACGCAATACAATTAATATTATGATTCTGAACTTACGAAACAACCTTTTTAGGGTTCTGTACCAAAATGGTAAAATGGAACCCTTATGGTGCGACTTTCTCCGTCTGTCTGTCCGTCTGTCCGTCTGTCCGTCCGTCACACTCGATTATTTCAGTAACTACCGAAGCTATTGACATGAAATTTAGAATAATTGTGTATATTAGTGGCCCAAAGACACTGGAATTAAAAAAAATTGGAAATTATTTTTGTTCTTATTTAAAAAGGGGGAAAGTCAGAGGGTTGAAATTTAAAAGTGAGATAACTGTACTGCGTGGGTTATCATATGAAAGGGTTTACTTTGTACATTCTAAAACAGATTTTTAATTATTTTTAGTCATGATAGTTTTTGATTTATCGGGGAAAAAGTCTAAAAAAATACCGTTCCCCCCCCTTATCTCCGGAGTTTACCAATCGAAAAATCTGAAATAATTATGGTCAATAGGAATTTATGTATATTTTACAGGAAAACTATAGCCAATACTCTAAGTTCTAACTAGCATAGTTTTTTTGATATTAACAGTAAACCTCTACAAACAAAGTTAGTTTTGCGGTTCATTAACAAAGGTAATTATTACCGTTTTATATCTTTGGTCGTTACAGTTTTAGTCGTGTTACATCTACAGTATTACGAACGAATCTTAAAAGTACCTAGATATAACTACCTTTTACAATTTTTATTTTAATTTTTTTTTTAATACGTTATAAATCGTAAACTACAATTTACCTTTCATACAATCAACTCAAATATTTAAAAAAAAATATTTTTAATAATTTAAAACTTACTACAGGTTTGTACGGAACCCTCGGTGCGCGAGTCCGACTCGCACTTGGCCGGTATTTTTTCAATACTGTATCACTTTGATATGTACCTATTTCTTACATAGCGATGTTTACGTACGGCCATGAAACACACTGCTGTATCGGCTATCGCACTATCATAATATACTTACTCATAAGAGCCCATACACAAGATTATCGTTACGATTCGTCGTTCGGTGGTTACGCCCGTTTCGTTCTAGAGCAGGGCAGACTGGTGGGCAGAAGCTGCTTTAACTTGATCAACAGAACATTACGTCAAATAGTAGCAGTACAGTTCTTCTGACTGTTCTGCCTCTCTGCCCTGCACTGCCCTTGTGTAAAACGGCTGTAACAGTTTCTTTTTCCACTACAAGTTAGCCCTTGATTGCGATCTCACCTGATCGTAATGATGCAGTCTAAGATGATAGCGGGCTAACCTGTTAGGGGCATGGCCGGGTGTTATATATATACCCTCTTCGGTTTCTACACGGCACCGTATCGGAACGCTAATTCGCTTGGCGGCACGTCTTTGCCGGTAGGGTGGTAACTAGCCAAGGCCAAAGCCTCCCACCAGGAAACGACACCAGCCAGGACACCAGAACATCGAACGACGGATTGCAATGATATACTCCACGTGTGTGGGGGCCCTTAAAATATCTTTGGTATCGCCGCTAAAATTCGACGTGGGATATGACCTTAACCGTCTTTGTACGTGCCGCCTGGAGCGGATCACGCACGAACCGTATCTCGGTTACTCAACCGTTCGACAAATGCCTAATTGAATTTTCAGCCTCGATATTGTGGCGGTGCTGAAAAGATTTATACGAATTTACGGAAGATTACTCCAATATGCTTAAAATGGGTCAAAATATTACTATAATTCTCGGCTATTTTTTTAATATATTGAAAACTAGGTTGTATAAATGTTATTTTAGTGGAATTCATGAATAGAATTAACATAACTTATAAAGTTGTACTATTCGTAGTATGTTATTGTAAGTGAGAGTATTTATTGGAGTATGACGACCTCTCTCGCGCTGTGGTGACCGCTGTTGGCCTAAAAGCGGATTCGATCCCCGGCAGAGTTAATTTGGGAATTTCAATTTCTGATTTTTCTCTGGTCTGGTTTGGTGGGCGGCTTCGGCCGTCGCTTGTTACCACCCTACCGGTAAGACGTGCCGCCAAGCAATTTGAAGAGTGAGCGGACAATCTTTACATTTACAATTATTTAGAAAACTTTAGGGAAATCAACAAAAACTTTAAAAGCTTTAACATGGAATATTGGAAATAGCACTTTTTGTACGTACCAGTACGTCGTATTATGCAAATTCACTTGGTGTGATCCAATGTTGCAATTAAGTAAAATTAAAAAGCTACGCTACCGTAAAGCTATTATTATTGAACGTTAAAAATGGAAATTTGAATCTTTGTTCGCTCACTCTTCGTTCCAGTACGATGCCGTGAAGAAATCGATTGGAGTATAGGTTTAACATAACTGACATACCCCGCTACCATCTTAGGCTGCATCATCACTTACTAGCAAGGGCTAACTTGAAGTACTCGTAGGTACTCGTAGAATTTAAAAAAAAGTATACTTTTGAACATTGTTCCTTGGTTGAATCGAGCGCACCAACAGCTTTTAATTAACTGTGAAGGTTGGTACCAAAACAGAAGAAGAACAAACATATCTGCTAATCTGCTCCCTGTTGAAATACCCCGTTTATACAAACGCTATAACTTTTTCAATCTGAACTTCGGCAATTAAATTTACTGCTGACTTTGAACGTAATATTTCAATAAGTGTGGATCAGTTGATTTCCATCGTTTGTCTTTCTTCAAATTCTCTTCTAACGAATAAAATTTTCAACTGGAACAACCGTAAGCACCTTCTTTATTTATTGATAACTAGATGATGCCCGCGACTTCGACCGCGTGAATTAAGTTTTTTTTCATTCCCGCGGAAACTCCTATGTCCTTCCCCGGGATACAACCTATCCCTCCCAAATTTCATCACGATCAGTTAAACAGATGAGCCATGAAAGCGTAGCAGATAGACAGACAGACACACTTTCGGATTTATAATATCAGTATGGATAGATGTTATTACTTCCAATTACACCATCTTAGAGACATACGGCAGTATACCAAGTTATATCGAAGCTGACGAAAGCACCTACCCGATAAAGTAATGGAATTCCAATTGTATTCATTCAATCCCTAAATATGAAGAAGGGACTGAATAATATTGACCTGGAATCACAGGAAACGGTTAACATTCTGTTTGGAGTTGAAATTTCCAAGAATAAGAATAGAAGGGATAATAGATGGGATAATATCCTTGAATGTTTCGAATGAAGATTCATTGTAGAAACAAACGTTATCTGACGTGAAAAAATATCATTCGTCCAGCCGGATATTACAGAACTGGGATATTTTCTTTGTTTAGGACAATATTATTTGAAATCAATGATCGCTACGTTCTATGTTAGGATCGAACACATCTAAATATTATTGCTTTGACTATGATAATAATATCGCAGGCTTTGTAATATGATTGGTAAGTTAATATTATTATCTTCGACCTTGTTCTTGCATTTTCTGATAAAATATGAAATTTTTCCCTCAGTTTTTTAACATAACATAAATTAATAATATTGCGACTAATCGAAATCTGTTATGCTCTCCAAGGGCCTTGCTAACTGCGGGTTTACTTGATAAAACTTTTAATAAATTGCTGACTTGTATATTTAATCCTGTGCAACATTATTATACATGTATACATATTTTGTATGCCCGATGCTGGAATAATATTCCTCCCCCCATTCGTGATTCTCGGAGTAAAATCACTTTTATAAAAAAGTTAAAAAGATTTATGTTACTAAAACAAATTGAGCATTCTGGGTGGTGTCACAGACAAAATTTTTACGTTTGTAATCCGTGTTTTGTCTGTGACACCATTGTCGAATAAACTGTTTTTCTTTCTTCTTTCTTTCTTTTCTTTCTTTTAATACATATACATACTATATTATATATTATATACATCTTATTTAACTGTAGCTTTTTTAATATTCAGTTACGTAATAACTGTTACCGATAGGCATTGCCGGTCTACTATAGGTTCAGTTGATCTGGTAGGTATCTTCAGTTTTAATTATTTATTACTACCCAGATAATGATTTTTAATCCTTTCAACAGACGTACCTAATCGCTTAATTTATGTCCATAGAGTCTATATTTCTCGCGTATCGATATTGTAAATATAATACTGTTCACAGTGTAAATATATATAGTTCAAATAGCCCCACCTACAAAAAATAATTCAAAGCAAGTATTCTTGGTTTCAGCACCTCCAGTTTCATTGGACAATTCTACTTGCCTATAAACTTTAAAATGATCTTTATTGTTCTTTCATTAAGATACATTTGGTTGTACAAAGTCTCAGGTGCATTTCATTTACGTCAGGCAGTCTACGCTCTGGCCTCGTAACTTAGATTATCTAGGATCTGCAGACACGTGTTAACCGTTGCATTTGATTTATGTTGAGAATCCATAAATTTATTCTTGGGGTTGATACGTTTCATGAGTATGTACTTAGAGAATAATTAAATTTAAATAGGCAAATTAAAATAATAATAGAAACTAAATTTAAATAGGCAAATTAAAAGACATTATTTTGTATTTCTTCAAGTTACGTTTTATTCGTTTTTTATAGTCCAAGCACGGTAGGAGAGTGGCTACTATTCTTTGACTTACATTAATTACTACATACTCGTAGCTACTATTCTGTGGCTACCTTACTTTGGATGTAAGAATACCAACTTGCTCCAGATTTTTTATGGGCAAGTTTAACATATGCGGTAACTTTATGTGGTGGATGAAACTGACCCTAAGAAATCAGTCTCATGAACTATATAAGAAATAATCTAGACGCCGACATTTGCAATAAATCGTGGAAGAACTAGGAAGTTTTAATTAAAAACGTGAAGCGAATTTAAACCTGATAGAACCTACGTAAAAAGGGTTAATTAAAATGACTTGACTCAATGTTTAATTTATTGGAGCAGTTGGAAATAAAAAAAGAGAAAAGCTAGATAATTAAATAACATAAATTGAAATCATGCGGATAGGTTCACTTTTAACCATAATTTTTTTTTTGTTAAAAAAAGTCAACTCAGTTTTTTCTAATTCGTAAATTACAGAAAGTAAAGTCAGATTGCAATTGAAAAATTTTGTAAGACTTTATTACTTGTAGTCTTCTTGCAAATTTTATGGCAGATACTTTGTTTGGCGATAGCAATGTATTTGAAATTTCCTTCTCCAGTATTATATTAAGAGCTCTTCGCGTAAAGGTTTAACGGTTCTTATTGGATGGATAGACGTAAAGTAAATTACATTTACTTCAACACAGTAAATATCCTTAGAAATGCTCATACGAGTGCTACGCTGCAAATGTACGACCTGTTCCTTTCTCACAAACGTTCCTCTAATCTCACTGTTTGAACGCTCGGTACGTGGTACACTAAGCAGTATCAAGCTTGTTTGCTTTTTTACTCGACACGAAGTCCTTCACGAGCGGTACTTTCTTTCAATTAACTTGGGTGCTCTTACAGGAACTTACATATTCAATGTTGTATTTTGGTTTTCTTTAAATGAAAAACCGAATGCGGCCCATTTCGCAGTTGGATAATCTTGATAATTATCACGTTACGATAATAATTATGTTTAATGATGTGGATAAATTACCAAAATTCCTAAATAATCGGTAACTACTGCGTAACAATAAATGAATGGCAATATAACTCAGTTTATACCTACTCTATCGAACATTTCTTTTTGAAGATTCATCAATTCTTTCAAATACCAAGGTTAATATTTTCTATTCATCAAGAAAGAAAAATAACATATCAAACAGAGCACGTCCCACGAGCGGTTCTGTTTGAGTGAGAAATCAATTTGTTCCACCGTATTCATTTATGTGATTCGAGAGTTTCCATTTATTCGAACACAAATTGGAAAAGGGCCTGACTGAGTTGTCAACTGCTTGTGCACTCGTTTCTATTTAGAAATTCTCGGTTGAGGAATCGGGAAGATCGGTTTGTTGGTAAGAAATAAAAAGACAATTGGTAACGTCCGTATTGCTTGCATTATCATTCGAAGAACGATAAAAATCAGGCCTGCGAGAGAAGAATGGGCTTCTACGTTATGACTTCAGTTCTGTACCAATCACAATGGAAGTATCTTTATTCATTGATCTACACTCTAAGAACAAAGGCATTAAACAAAGTCTTTCGGCTTTGGACATCTACAGAGAGGATTTTCATTCCTAACTTCCCAAGACTATAGTGTTGAAAGGAAGAAATACGGGTAAGATACCTCCAGGTCTCCATAAACGCAATTGGCGACGATGTTAGGTCACTTGGGCTTAGTTACCTAAAATTTTAAAGTTGCATCTTCACAATATGCCTATTCGCGTGATGACCGCCAAACTTCGATTCGAAGAAGGCACAAAATGATGATGCTGATTTTTACAATTTATTGCTTTACTTCAGCTAAATTAGGTAAATGATAAATGATTTATTTATTTCATGTAGGACAACTTGTGACATTTATGATACGATATGATAATGGGTATAATATATTTGCTAAAAAACAGACTTCCGTTTTACTACGTCATAAAGGTCGTCAACTTTAATTTAAACGATCTAAAATGAAATATTGAAATACCATGTTTAGGTACGGAATAGCAAACATTTTTCAAAAACACCGAGCTCGGGGCTAATCGAAAACTGTAATGAATCAAAGGCTGGTTGCGTAGTTCAGACAGCTTTTGCAGTTCGACTCTTTTATTTTTATTACGGCTGCTTCGTTAGCTGGATCTGAATCGAAATCATCTTGTTATTTGCAGTACACGTTTTACTATCCTTTGCATACTTTGAGAATTGTACGGAAAGATAAATTATGATTTAGATATACATTAGAAGATAATTTTTAGGGTTCCGTACCCAAAGGGTAAAAACGGGACCCTATTACTAAGACTCCGCTGTCTGTCTGTCTGTCTGTCTGTCTGTCTGTCTGTCTGTCTGTCTGTCTGTCTCCAGGCTGTATCTCATAGACCGTGATAGCTAGAAAGCTGAAATTTTCACAAATGATGTATTTCCGTTGCCGCTATAACAACAAATACTAAAAATTAAAAAAATATATATATTAAGGGGGGTCCCCATACAATAAACGTGTTTTTTTTCGTATTTTTTTGCTCAATATTAAAAACGGTAACAGGTAGACGGTTCAAATTTTCACAGAATATTAACTTGTATAATACCTTTCAAAATAAATAATTAAATATCAATAAAGTAAATATTAAAGGGGGGCTCCCATACAACAAACGTAATTTTTTGATATTAACAGTAAACCTCTACAAACAAAGTTAGTTTTGCGGTTCATTAACAAAGGTAATTATACCTACTTCTTGAGTACGGAACCCTCGGTGCGCGAGTCCGACTCGCACTTGGCCGGTTTTTTATATGATTTTCAAAAGGCATTGGCGTCTAAATTGGCGTATCAGAGGAATTATCTCGATTAATCCTTAAACCGAGCCCTATTTTCTGCGAGCTCAAAACTGACACAACCGTCCCTTCATTCAGGGGTTTCCGCCCTTCAGACTTTTTGTGAGCGTTTGGGTGACACTTCATTTATAATTCGGCGTAATCGGGTAAGTTCCCACCGAACGTATTTGTAATGTTTAGATTAATGATATAAATGGCGCGTTTACGAGACGGAATGGATTGTACTTAGCTTGCAGATCTTTGACGTACTGGTCAAATCTCATTACTGAATACTGAAAAAATAATTAAGTAAGACCATCTTTAGTAATAAAATGATTACTCAAATGAGAATTACGCTAAAAATACATTTATATATTAAATAAATATTATACATTTGAAAACATTAATTTAAGATTCTATGGAATTGAAAACTTAAAGGGATTAAGAAAGACAAACAAAAGAAAGACCCTGATCGACGGCGCTTACAGAAATGTTGCGTTCAAAGTTCAAACTCAGTAAATTTTACCGTCAAAGTTCAGATTAAAAGAGTTATGCGAGATCTCATAATTGTACAAAACGAGTTTCCTTTTCAAAGACTCAATTTAGAATGTGCTTGTTATGAGCAATTTGCTTGATATAACTTCAGTCTACTTTGCCGAGAAAAATCTGTTTCCTCGTTCCGCGTAGATACGTAAGTGGGAATTATTTGTTGCCAATTTATTGTTTCCGTATAAAGTTGTCAAGAGTTATTTAAGTGCTCACGTACCTACGTTTTAATAAATAATTCTTGTAAATAACACCCTATGTGCCAACAATTTTTAATAGTAGTAAGCTTAGTAATAATTAGGTCCCGTAGGGTACACGGAACCATAAAAAAAGATACTGTAACATACAAAATATATCAAGGCCAAGGTAGTAGAAGGAAAAATTGTAAGTCATCGTGTTATCTAAGTCTCATCTTAACGCATCATTTAGCAGCAGATTACGTGGGCGGAATACTGGTTATTTGCTTAATGTTCCCGAGATAAACCAATTTGTATCCGTAGCACTGCTATTTGCGCGATTCGCTGCTGATCGGATAGTTTTTAAATTGCTCTTTCCGTATAAAAAGTAAATCGATTATCTTCATGTATTACATAGAACTAAGGAAGCTCACAAGATCTTGCCGTTTCCGGGATTGCTAAATCGGCGATGCTACGAGTAAGTAGGTACAGTATTTGTGTTTATTTATCAATAAATAAGTTTGTTGCCTACAATGTTATATTATTGCGTTCTCAGTTAATACTAGATGATGTCCACGACTTCGTTTGCGTGAATTCAGTTTTTTTCATTCCCGCGGGAACTCTTTAATTTTCCGGAATAAAAAGTAGCCTATGTCCTTCCCTGGGATGCAGCCTATCCCTGTACCAAATTTCATCCAAATCGGCGAACAAGCCGTGAAAGCGAAGCAGACAGACAGATCGACAGACACACTTTCGCATTTACAATATTAGTATGGATTATAATATAACTTAATCAGGTTGCATTAAAGACCGTATCAGTGTCTTATGTATAATCCTATATGTATATCCCGTCTTATGTATGTCCTTGCTATAAATAAATTACTCACTGCCTTTACTCACATGGTTATTAAGGTGCACGTCAAATGTATAACAAAAATGACTGTTATGTAATCCATGCGTAACTTGTAATAAACTTATAATTTCTAGATCATCCGAGTATTCAAAGTAAAAACCGATTTCTAAAGCCACTATAATAAAAAAGGAGCCCACCCGACTTCAACATAGTGTGTAGAAATCAAAATTATTTTTTACTTTACAGTGGCTTCAGAAGTTGGTTTATTATTTTTTTTTAATAATTTTTATGAGATCATTCCTTTAATTTTGGCTCTGTAAAATCAAAAAATATCTGTACAATAAAAATGTAAAACTGCATAATATTTTTCTAGCCTTTTGAGATTTAAAATAATACTAGAGAGGTATCGTTACATTGAAGTCGGAGCATTAAAAATCCATTATAAGGAAGCGTGTACTTATAAAAATGTTGCATTACAGTCTTTAACAAGATTCAATGTATGCAGTGAACGGTGTAAGGCTTGAAACACACAAAACGAGACGGAAGTACGGTGTAAGGGACCTGCTAACTACGCGCAAGTACGACTTTTAATTAAAAAAAAATAGATGGAACACGTCAATAAGCAGCGCTCTTACAATTCGTTGGTATTACAACTCAGGAGCTGCGTTGGACAGTGAATCTTTCACTTTCGTCAGGGAGCACTACAGTCAGCGTTCCGTTTGTCTCAACCTTTAAAGAAAATTAATGCGGTTCGCAGGCTCTGCAAAATGGAAGGAAGGAATGCTTTTAACTACACGCATCCTTTACTGCTATTAGTTTTGAGTTTTATCGACCTAGTTCTGTTTATATGGCCAGAGCTCCGGCTACTGTTATGAGAGATTGTTGAATATTTTTTCTAAATATATCATTATGTAACAGTTATGTTTGAGTTATATTTAAACGGTTTTTTTTTGCTTTCAACTAGAAATGCAATTTTATATTAAAAGATCGTGACAGAGAGCTAGGTTAAGTAGGTCCTAGTGGAGTGGCGTTTGAGACTATAAAGGAACCAGCACAGCCACAACGCATAATTCATACCAGCCAAGATCTGTAGTATACGTGTGTGAAGGCTTATTAATCCCACGCGAATACTTTATGGGATAAAAAGTAGCCTTTGTTAGGTGCTGCCTCGTTGGTCTAGTGGTTAGCATGTTTGACTGCGGCTGACGGATAGGTCCCGGGTTCGAGTCCCGGGTCGGGCCATAATAAGTGTTGGGTTTTTCTGACTAGAAATTCTCAGCACTAGCCCGGAGTTAGGAAGTTTGCGGTGTTTCACCCCCGTGCCTCGGAGAGCACTTTAAGCCGTCGGGCCTGGTTATTATCACCAACATGATAATAGTCTTTAAAGCCCGCCAATCCGCATTGGAGCAGCGTGGTGGGTCTAAGCTCTAATTCCCTCTCTCCTATGAGAGTGGAGGCCTGTGCCCAGCAGTGGAACGTTAATAGGCTGTAGTGGTGGTGGTGGTGGTGGGGGTTAGGTACTCTACAGTTCCTCGATTATACCCCTGCAAATGGAAAGTCCGTCCGTTGCTCTGTTGCAGCGTTATTGAAGGATATACAGATACACTTTCGCATTTATATACCTACTCGTAATATAAGGATGACCTTTGACAAACGAGGTTGGTTCCCCACCTGCCAGTGTTTCGAAAACAGTGACCGTCTACGAACAATCTGCGTGAATATTGCTATTTTCAGGATTCGAGTAACATCCCTGTTCCCATAAAGATACGCTTTTGAAAATTCCCAATAATCCCAAAACGTTTCCATATGATAAATACCTAAACCATATAGAAAATGAAAATATCTTATTTAACTTAACTGTAAAGTTATTAGGTACATGGTTACTATACTTTATACTTATACATTTTTACAGGTCATTTAAGACTAGATGATGGATTTTGAAAAATCTCTCTGATTTTTCGGCAGAAACTGTGTCCTTTCCCGGGATGAAGCCTATTTCTGTACAAATTTCATCAATATCGGTTGAACAGACGGGCCGTGACAGCGTATAATATTAGTATTGATTTATTTCTGAAATAGTTAACAAAAATCTACGATAAAGTATAGAAGTAAGATTTGAGGTAAGGACTATTCAGAGAGTTGAGTCGTCTCAGATGAGATATTCCTGTAGGTAAGAGTAATACTATCTTCGATTAAAACTTTGCTTCTTTGTTCACTAATGACTTTTTAACTTCACAGTATTATTCGGGGATAGATAATAATAGGGCATTGTACAAGTAATGAAACTCATTTTAGGTAAAGAGCGTGTCTAATTTGCCCTAATCTAGATAGGTGCTTTGACCCTTGGTTTTCATACTTGAATTTTTAGTGAATTATGGCGCTTACCAATACGTGACCATAGATATGTAGGTTACAATTTATTTATTAAAATTTAATTATATTTAGTTCGCACTTTATCACGTAGTAGTAAATAAGCAATATTTTAGTTTAGCAGTACATGATAATTACAAGGTTTTCCCCACTCCAATTTACCTAATTTCTTAGTATATAAGTTTAACATCCATCTGTAAATATATGCCATATTAGCACCGAGTCTGTGTATCAATTCTGCTCCAACTCACATCAACCTACACGCAATCCGCAATAGTGGTGACCCCGACGTGACGTGGTCAACACTTTTTTTTACCAGTAAAACCACTACGACCGCAGTAAGCGCTGACGTAAATCTCATCACTCACTTGACATCACAAATTGCAAGAATGCAGTTAGTTTTGCATCTTCATTTACCATCAGGTCAGATCGCAGTCAAGGGCTAACTTGTAGTGGTAAAAAAAAAAAAAATTGCTGCGATACGCAATGATCGCGCGCGGCACAACGGTCGACGCTGCAATTTTAGTCGGGCACAGTACTACCGATCTAGGTCAAGATCGCGCCAACGAGCATCGTTTAAACAAAAAGGCAATCTTTTGCTATTATCATCAGGTCTCTAAGGAAAAAGCATACAAATGTCAGCAACCTTGTTCCTGGGGAAGCAAACAACAGTCGTCGGAAAACTAAGCTCAGCGCAGAGTACGGCGGAACTCTGTGCTGTCCGTCCTTCAAACCGCCTAACTATTACCGACTCAAACAGTGGTTATAGGTTTCTGGTGGACACGGGTGCAAATATATCAGTTATACGCAGGACAACACAGCACACAGGAGGCACAAGCGATTGCAAATTATATTCTGCTAATGGAACCGTGATCGATACATACGGTGAAAAAACTTTAACGCTGAATTTGGGTTTACGCCGACCTTTCGTCTGGACTTTCATCATTGCCGATGTCAAGATGCCTATATTAGGAGCTGATTTTCTAGAACACTACCGTCTGTTGGTAGATGTGCACGGTCAAACTTTGATCGACAAAACGACGGATATAACCACACCCGTGAGTTCAATAAATGTAAATATGCCGTCCATACGCTCCATTGACTCTGGTTTACCCGGGATCATCAAACGATTATTGAAAAAATATGAAAGTATCACTAGGCCGACATCAATGAAAGTACCCACGAAACACAGTGCAGCAATCGTCACAGAAGGATTTCCAGTATCCGCTCGCGCTCGTCCGCTCCCTCCTGACAAGTATAAAGCCGCCAAAAAGGAATTTCAGGAGATGATGGAAATGGGAATATTCAGACCATCTAGTAGTCCATGGGCTAATCCATTGCACATGGTAAAAAAGAAAAATGGCGAATGGAGACCTTGCGGTGACTACCGCGCATTAAATAAGATTACTGTTCCAGACAGATATCCATTACCGAGGCTACTAGATTTTACATACATCGCAAGCGGGAAAAATATTTTTAGCACAATCGATGTTCGGAAGGCTTATCATTCTATAGAAGTAGCGGAGCCCGAAAAAACTGCAATCATTACACCATTCGGACTTTTCGAGTTTCCAAGGATGCCTTTTGGATTACGCAACGCGGGACAAACGTTCCAGAGATTTTTGGATTCACTATTTCGAGATTTGGACTACATTTTTATTTTTGTCGATGATATATTAATGGCAAGCGAGTCCGAACAACATTACAAACATTTGGAGACTGTTTTCAGAAGATTACAAGAAAATGGGATTACAATAAATATGAAAAAATGTGAGTTTGATAAAAAAGAGTTAGATTTTCTTGGTTATCATATAACGAGCCAAGGGATGAAACCGACACAAGAGAAAATTCAAGCAATCATCGATTATCCCAAACAAAAAACTTTGAAGGAATTACGTCGTTTCCTGGGCATGATCAACTTTTACAGAAATTCAATTAAGCAGGCCGCTATGCATCAAGCCCCACTTAACATATTTTTGAGGAATTCAAAAAACAACGACAACACACCAATATTGTGGAATTTAGAGGCCGAACGTGCTTTTCAACAATGCAAGCGAGATTTGCGCGACGTCGTAACTGTGTCATTTCCTCATGCTGATGCAGCGATTGCATTAATGAGCGACGCAAGCTTAAAATGTGTGGGCGCAGTTTTACAGCAGAAGGTCAATCAGGAATGGAAACCGATAGCATTTTTCTTAAAAACCTTATCGGAAGCACAAGTCAAGTACTCCACTTATGATCGCGAACTTTTGGGTATACATAATTATATATGGCAACGAAACATTTTCGACGATTGATGAAGGTCGCAATTTTACGATTTATACCGACCACAAACCATTGGTTCACGCCTTCGACAAGAAACCATCAATGGATGACACTCCAAGAAGAATAAGGTAGGTACCTAGATTACATATCGCAATTCAGTACCGATATACGGCACGTGAGTGGACAAGACAACGTTGTGGCTGACGCTTTGTCTCGAGTTGTAGAAACTATAACTTTACCCACGGTTATCGATTTTTCTAATTTAGAAAAAAACCAAGAGGGTGAATGCTGAATTACAACAACTTATGCAAAATAAGTCGTTGCATATGAAGCGCATTGAAGTCACTACAGCCTATTAACGTCCCACTGCTGGGCACAGGCCTCCACTCTCATAGGAGAGCGGGAATTAGAGCTTAGACCCACCACGCTGCTCCAATGCGGGTTGGCGGGCTTTAACGACTATTACCATGTTAGTGATAATAACCGGGACCGACGGCTTAACGGCTCTCCGAGGCACGGGGGTGAAACACCGCCAAATTCCAACTCCGGGCTGGCACTGAGAATTTCTTAATTGAAAAACCCAATACCTAACTTTTATGCCCGACCGGGAATCGAACCCAGGACCTCGTGATCCGCAGTCGACTATGCTAACCACTAGACCAACGAGGCAGTCGCATTGAAGTACCTAAACCGTAAAATATATTGCGATATTTCCACTGGAGTTACTCGACCGTATATACCACAGCAACTAAGAAGGACTATTTTTGACAGTTATCACAACCTGAGCCATCCAGGCAAAAATACGACAAGAAAATTGATTGGAAGAAATTACATCTGGCCTAACATGAATTCAGAAATAAACAAATAGTGTGATACATGTTTACAATGTCAGCGATCAAAAGTGCATAGACATACAATTTCTCCACTCCGCAAATTTATGCCTGCTGCACGTTTTTCACACGTACATGTTGATATCGAAAGTTTTTACAATTGAACGTAACGGCAAAGAATTGAACGTATCGATAGATGGACTGAAGCCAGCATTTTTGCTAAACGAGGAATTTGAGGAACATGACAATACATTAAGAGACGATTTATCGATCGAGCACAGTGGATTTAAACAGCAGAAGATTACACGTTCAGGGCGTGTATCTCGCCCCACCGTTCGTTTTGCATAGATAGTCATAATGCCAATTATTTTATATTGATAATAATTCTGTATATTTTTTCTTTTTTCTTTTTTCAAGGGGGGAATATCTATGGCACTAACCAATACGTGACCGTAGATATGTAGGTTACAATTTATTTATTACAATTTAATTATATTTAGTTCGCACTTTATCACGTAGTAGTAAATAAGCAATATTTTATACATTTTATAACATACAGCAGTACATGATACAAGGTTTTCCCCACTCCAATTTACCTAATTTCTTAGTATATAGTATAAGTTTAACATCTATCTGTAAATATATGCCATATTAACACCGAGTCTGTGTATCAATTTTGCTCCAACTCACATAAACCTACACGCAATCCGCAACATGGATATTTCTTGGAATATATAACGAACCTATAAGCAAAATTATGAGAAACACTGTATTTTTTATTTTATTGTAAAGTGAATGAAATAATGAATGGTACAATACCATATCGATGCAAGAAAACGTATTTGCTGTAAGTAGCCAAAACCCAACTTTTCACCAGAGCCAAAAAACTTTAAAAAAGTTAGAAAAAAAATCATATCTTTTTATTTATCAGTGACAGAAAGATGATTTTTGGAACACGGTTTTGTCAAAATATTACTCATAAACAGCAATGAAAAAATTTTTGTTTAAGTTATTAGCAGTAGGCTTTTCATTACTTACAGCAATTTACTTTTCATTTTAAAGACCTAAAGAACGTTGTAAGTAGTTTAGTGACTTCTATGGAGATAGCTAAGTTCCGTATATTTCCAGACATTTAAAATGCTGTAATTGAAATATTTAATAAATAACGTACTATTAAAGAGATGTAAGACTAATTCTAAAAAATTACTGATACCACCTAATTGGTATAAATAAAGAATACTTTTATGTGTGGTACAAATAAAATGCTGTAAGTTTATTATTTTGTTTATTACTGTTACATAAAAATATAGCTTGCTCTCTAAGAACATACATTTTAATTTTTTCAAAGGGCATCTTGCACCAAATGCGACGGCGTAACCAATTTCGTTGTAAGTAAAATGTCAAACAATGCCTTAAATCTATCAATACATAAAATAAAACTGTAACAGGTCTGTTACACTGTATTCTGTATTCTGTACATTGAAGATATTTTGAAAATTTTTTTTGGAGGGCACTCATTATTCGATACTGTAGCCAAATCTGTAATTTTTTTCATTTTTGTCTGTCTGTCTGTCTGTCTGTATCTCGGCCGCGCATCACGGCGAAACTACTGAATGAATTCAAACGAAACTTGGCACGATTTGAGCCCATACTACGAGGTAGGACATAGGATACTTTTTATCCCGAAATTCTACCCCCTAAGGGGTGAAATAGGGGTTGAAAGTTTGTATGAAAGTCCTTAATTTCTCAAGTTATAGCCATGAAACTTGATATATGAGCTGCGGGTTGAAAATGAAAACATATGTGTTTCACAGTTTTTCAAAATTCCACCCCCGAAGGGGTGAAATAGGGGTTGAGAGTTTGTATGAAAATCCTTAATTTCTCAAGTTATAGCCATGAAACAGCATTTGGGCTTTCGTTAAAATATGAAGAAGTACGTGTTTCACCATTAAAGGGGGATTATACCGTGGGATAGTAATATAGGCTACTTTTGATCCCGGAAAATAAAGGAGTGCCTGTGGGAATTGAAAAAAACTTATGCCACGCGAATGAGTGATGCTCAATCACACCAGAACGGTTGAACGGATTTTGATTAACTTTGGAAACAAGATAGATTACAGTCTGGAATAGCACAAAGGCTACTTATTATCCCGGAAATTGGAGGTTTTATATCGAAAAAACTTAGTCCACGCGGACGAAGTCGTGGGCATCAGCTAGTACTTATAATAATACTGTAACAGTTCCAATTCTGTTCATTGAAGATATTTTGAACATTTTTTTTGGACGGCACTCATTATTCGATACTGAAGCCAAATCTGTAATTTTTTTCATTTTTGTCTGTCTGTCTGTCTGTCTGTCTGTATCTTGGCCGCGCATCACGCCGAAACTACTGAATGAATTCAAAAGAAACTTGGCACGATTTGAGCCCATACTACGAGGTAGGACATAGAATACTTTTTATCCCGAAATTCTACCCCCGAAGGGGTGAAATAGGGGTTGAAAGTTTGTATGAAAGTCCTTCATTTCTAAAGTTATAGCCATGAAACTTGATATATGAGCTGCGGGTTGAAAATGAAAACATATGTGTTTCACAGTTTGTCAAAATTCCACCCCCGAAGGGGTGACATAGGGGTTGAGAGTTTGTATGAAAATCCTTAATTTCTCAAGTTATAGCCATGAGACAGCATTAGGAGCTATAAAGAATATACATACATACAAAGGCTACTTTTTATCCCGGAAAATTAATGAGTTCCCGCGGGAATCGAAAAAACTTAGTCCACGCGGGCGAAGTCGCGGGCATCAGCTAGTGTACAATAATTATATTATCATTCCTACCTTAAAAAATGTGTTATTTCTTATTTTCTAAATAGGTATTTATAACTCGCTAAAATGTAGTAACAAGGAAAATATTTTTAAAAGCATCAATAGAAAAGTGCTGTAACCTTATCGCAAACTTAAATTACAGACTGAAAGAATGCTGTAAGTAATCTTTTCACATGTTACTTTCATTCCATAAGAATGCTGTAAGTTATATCAGATGATTAATAATAAACCGCACTTTTGCTGTAAGTTAAAAGAGTGTTAAAACATCGTTTTTTTAGTGACTTACAGCAAATTGAACACGTAAACTTTTCAAAATTATACCCTATTTTAAAGTTTTTGTCGTCGTAGCGATATGAGACCCAGACCATTCGACGCAGAATATTTTTCTGAATATAGCTGTGTATTCAGTCTACTTACGCCATTCTTGCTACTTACAGCAAATACGTTTTCTTACGTCGATATATACTAATATTATAAATGCAAAAGCTTGGACGGATGGTATGGATGGATGAATGTTTGTTACCAAATCACGCAAGAATGGCTGAACGGATCTGGACGAAACTTGGCAAAGAGATATAATAACTAAAAAAAGTAAAGTAAATGTATGTACCTTTACTTTACTTTTTATACCGGAAAATGAAAGAGTTCCCGCGGGAACCAAAAAATTCAACCACGCGGTCATCAGCTAGTCCACAATATGGAATTAGTCTAATTACAAGTAATAAAATTAAAAATTTTAAAAAAACCCACGACGAACTGCAGAGCTCCATTATACCTTTGACCTTTATAACTTTGAAACAACAATTAGAACGTAGCAAACGTATATATTACATAATATCTAAAACACAAAACTGCATCTTTGACAGCTCAGTAGTTTTTTTGACCAGTGTGGTGGACTATGGCCAAACCCTTTTCAAATGGACAAATCAAAGAGTCCAAACGCGACGGGTATACGATGAGAATTTAAGGAGTTCCCATGATCGCCTCCTGACTCCATCATGATACCCTGGGCAGCATCTAGGTACAAGCTAAATATATCTAAAACAAAAAGCCCGCATCTAAATCAGCACAGTAGTTTTTGAGAAAAATGGTTACATATTGAAAAAATAAAATCATAGACTACAGCTCAGCTTTGTTGTCTATGGTCCTAAAATATATCTAAGAACCTTCTCACAAGCCATACACATCTAATGAAAAAAACCGCATTTCAATCGGCCCAATACTTTTTGTAAAAAATGGTAACATATCGAAATATTAAAATCATAGAGACAGCTCAGCTTGGTTGTCTATGGTCCTAAAATATATCTAAGAACCTTCTCTCAAGCTATATATATCTAACTAGTATTTCGCCCTGTGCGCGAGCTGCTAAAGCAGCTCACGGGTTGTGGTTAGACTTACAAGTAGTACAGATTTTACTGTACTAAACTGAATTCATTTATTATGGTGATAACAAAATAAAAAAAATGGCGCTGATTTTTTAAAACTTTGGTAACAGTTTCCTGTTTTGTAACCCCAGGGAGTCCTAAATATCGATTTTGAACGAAATTGGTCAATTAACAAAGAATTTCAAAATAGCGCTGATTTTCTAAAATTTTGGTAACAGTTTCCTGTTTTGTGACCCCAGGGAGCCCTAAATTTCGATTTTGAACGAAATCGGTCAATTAACACAGAATTTCAAAATGGCGCTGATTTTTTAAAATTTTGGTACCAGTTTCCTGTTTTGTGACCCCAGGGAGCCCTAAATATCGATTTTGAACGAAATCGGTCAATTAACAAAGAATTTCAAAATGGCGCTGATTTTTTTAAAATTTTGGTACCAGTTTCCTGTTTTGTAATCCCACGAAGCCCTAAATATCGATTTTGAACAAAATCGGTTAATTAACAAAGAATTTCAAAATGGCGCTGTTTTTTTAAAGTTTGGTAACAGTTTACTGTTCTGTAACCCCAGGGAGTCCTAAATATCGATTTTGAACGAAATCGAACAATTAACAAAGAATTTCAAAATGGCGCTGATTTTTTTAAATTTTGGTACCAGTTTCCTGTTTTGTGACCCCAGGGAGCCCTAAATATAGATTTTGAACGAAATCGGTCAATTAACAAAGAATTTCAAAATGGCGCTGATTTTCTAAAATTTTGGTAACAGTTTCGTTTTGTGACCCCCTAATGGGAGCCCTAAATATCGATTTTGAACGAAATCGGTCAATTAACAAAGAATTTCAAAATGGCGCTGATTTTTTTTAAATTTTGGTACCAATTTCCTGTTTTGTAATCCCACGAAGCCCTAAATATCGATTTTGAACAAAATCGGTCAATTAACATAGGATTTCAAAATGGCGCTGTTTTTTTTAAGTTTGGTAACAGTTTCCTGTTTTGTGACCCCAGGGAGCCCTAAATATCGATTTTGAACGAAATCGGTCAATTAACACAGAATTTCAAAATGGCGCTGATTTTTTAAAATTTTGGTACCAGTTTCGTTTTGTGACCCCAGGGAGCCCTAAATATCGATTTTGAACGAAATCGGTCAATTAACAAAGAATTTCAAAATGGCGCTGATTTTTTTTTAATTTTGGTACCAATTTCCTGTTTTGTAATCCCACGAAGCCCTAAATATCGATTTTGAACAAAATCTGTTAATTAACAAAGAATTTCAAAATGGCGCTGTTTTTTTAAAGTTTGGTAACAGTTTCCTGTTTTGTAACCCCAGGGAGTCCTAAATATCGATTTTGAACGAAATCGATCAATTAACAAAGAATTTCAAAATGGCGCTGATTTTTTAAAATTTTGGTACCAGTTTCCTGTTTTGTAATCGCACGAAGTCCTAAATGCAATAAACCGCATCTCAATCAGCCCAGTACTTTTTGTGAAAAATGGTAACAGTGGTTGAAAAATTAAGATCATAGACTACAGCTCAGCTTTGTTGTCTATGGTCCTAAAATATATTTAAGAACCTTCTCACAAGCTATACACATCTAATGCAAAAAACCGCATCTCAATCGGCCCAGTACTTTTTGTGAAAAATGGTAACATATTGAAAAAATAAAATCATAGACTACAGCTCAGCTTTGTTGTCTATGGTCCTAAAATATATCTAAGAAACTTCTCACAAGCTAAACATATCTAATGCAAAAAACCGCATCTCAATCGGCCCAGTACTTTTTGTGAAAATTTTTAACACATAGAAAAATTAAGATCATAGACTACAGCTCAGCTTTGTTGTCTATGGTCCTAAAATATATCTAAGAACCTTCTCACAAGCTATACACATCTAATGCAAAAAACCGCATCTCAATCGGCCCAGTAGTTTTTGTGAAAAATGGTAACATGTTGAAATATTAAAATCATAGACTACAGCTCAGCTTGGTTGTCTATGGTCCTAAAATATATCTAAAAACCTTCTCACAAGCTATACGTATCTAATGCAAAAAACCGCATCTCAATCGGCCCAGTACTTTTTGAGAAAAATGGTGACAAAAAAGTGTACAAACAAACAAACAAACAAACAAACAAACAAACAAACACACAACCTCTTAGGGCAAACACATATACCGTCTCCGCTTCGTCGAGGGTAAAAATAGGTTTATCTCTATTCCTCTTATGATAACAGTCACTCGAGAGAAAATGGTAGAATGCTAACAGTCATCCTAATATCATCTGGATATGACAGTACAAGTATTATAATAAAGTAATGCGTTGGTATAGAAAGTTACGAAACATGAACAGTTTCTGATTAGTTTATTCATTTTTAATTAAGATAGGTTCAACTAATTTCTCGATTAGCAAAACGAACCGGCCCTATATCCTACTCAGGTAATTGTGCGGACGCAGATCCCCAAGGGAGTTTTTAATCCAACCCTAAACTTTCGGACTTACGCTAATGAGGAAATAACATCAAATTACGTGAGTTGTCTTAGTTCCAAAGTTAGATTGAATGAAAGGTTACGAATTAAGTACTATAGGTCACAGAAGTAAGTAATAAGAAAATTCCCTGGTATACGTACATAGTGATATTTAATACTAGATGAACACACGACTTCGTCGGCGTGGATTAAGGGTTTTTTGCTACCCGCGGGAACTCTTTAATTTTCCGGGATAAAAAGTAGCCTATTTACTTCCCCGGGATGTTAGCTACCTCTATACCAAATTTCATCAAAATCGGTTGATTTGATGGGCCGTGAAAGTGTAGCAGACAGAGAGAAAGACAGACAGACAGACAGATATACAGTCAGACAGACACGCTTTCGCATCTATAATAATAAGCTTGGATTCTATGACGTAGGTAGTA
Source organism: Erebia epiphron (assembly GCA_963932025.1). NCBI lineage: Eukaryota > Metazoa > Arthropoda > Insecta > Lepidoptera > Nymphalidae > Erebia > Erebia epiphron. The sequence continues at coordinate 28,359,981 of OZ009949.1, forward strand.
GGTACATGTAGAATCATAAGTTATCTGAAAGTTACGTCATGACAACTTTAAGAGTTTATATAAGGTCCATGAGTTTACATTTTTGCGACTGCGTGCACGCACGGTGATTTTGCGTTTCGAACAGTCCAGATTAGGACTTTTAGCTTAAATTTTTTCATATAACAAACCTCTTCTATGTTACCCTGCTTCTATATTAATTTAAAAAAAAAATAGAGACTACAAGATGCCCGCCGTGGATTAAAGAGATTTGATTCACGCGGGAACTCTTTCATTTCCCGGGATGCCTACCTCTGTACCAAATTTCGTCAAAATTGGTTGCAAAGATTGGCCGTGAGAGCGTAGCAGACAGACAGACACTTTCGCATTATAATGATTAGTAATAAAGTACCTATGGATTGATTCACCATGAAACCTTCTTGTCATCGTTTAAAAAAAGCATTATACATAATATATTGCTCTATTTTAGTAACCACACAAGCACTTCGCTCGAAATTGTATAGCAAAATAAATGTTTTGTTGCGAAATCAATCACAATATGTACAAAAAACATTTTATTTGGCAAACAATTGGCTGGTATTGGAAATAGCTCACATTGTACGCTGGATACCTGGCTGCGTGTAAATTAACAATTAAGAGTTTGCGGCTTGTATCTACTAAAATATAGGTCACAAATTCATCTCTTTGAGTATTTATTATTGGAGCGCTGCACTGTTTTTTATGCCACTCTTGTGCGTTTATACACAAAGCGTACAGTATATGCAAAATTTTACATATAAGAATAATTTAGAAGATTTGTGTGGTGTGGTGTTGTACGGCTTGTACCGGAGCGAATTGCTAGCTTACTGGGCGTTGAATATTGCAAGCTACACGCAGCTGTACCAAATAAATTTGTCTGCTTTGGAAGATTATAGCAAACTAAAGTTCAAGTTCCTTCATTATCACTTTAAACTAAATTTTAAAAACTTATTCGATCATCGAATTAATACAAATATTATAAATGGATGAAATTTGGCACAGAGATAGATTATAGTCTGGAATAACACATAAGCTACTTGACAGATCAGATTCAGATTGTATATACTAAAATTATACCTCAATGTATAGTTATTCATTATTCAAATATCAAGTGTCAAATCTTGGATACTAAGAACTAATCTATAAGTCACAGTGTCTCACTTTCTACATTGGAAAGCATTAGACGAAACCTGCATGAAAATAATTGCAAACATACTAAAAAGACACGTACGAGTCGTATAATTTCTGTACAGCAACCTGCATTTTCAAACGAAAATTGGTGCGGAATGTTATAGTCTAGGTACTAAGCAGCATGCGGGTTGAGCAAATTACGTTTTATTCTTTCTTAAACTATATTTTTTGCAGAGAAAATTTGGTTTTAAAATTCGCATCGGATTTTTTATACTGCTCTAATTTAAATTCTATCCATGGCGCTTTCGTTTGCATATACATTTCGGCCGGTGATTTGTCCGTGTCTAATATGAAAAAGAATAGAATAATAATTATAACCGACCTTTTTGGAAATAAAATATTAACATTATACTTTATATTTATTTATTTCTATAGTATTTATTTCCCAGTTAGTCTTGGTGGCATATTTACGAACGCAATAAAGTAACTTTTTTCATATGCTGCCTTAATATCCGGATTATAGGAGTTAGGTACATCAGATTTGTATAACATACAGATAAGAGTATATTTTTTCATTTCATCATTTTAATATTATCATGTTGCGATCCAAAATTATTTTTCTCTCGTAGCATGTTATTATGAAAGGGATATTACTTTTAATCTCAGCCTGAAAAGAACCTGAAACGGAATTATATGGGAAAGGACCCTTTAATATCTGAACCATTGAAAATTGTAAGTATATCTAATTTCGCTGGGAATATATTATTAAGAGTTAACTCCGGCTCGAAGTCAATAATAAAATGTTTTCAGATTCAATTCCCTCATGTATTTTTTCACATTATTTTTGCTCAATTTCGTAACAAAATATTTGCCTGCCATTTATCTTTTATATGTAATGTCGTTTTAATAAAAGAACCCATTAATAGAACTTCGATCAAAATATAACAATAATACTAGACACTTCACAACAAAAAAAAGCTACCCTCGTAGCGCTAAGGATTAAGACTTATGGGCTGTGGAAAGATACAAACACAACACACACCCGGATACTGTCAGGTGAGAACATGAAAAGTCCACTGTTAGGATGGATCTGTGAAAAAACACGGAAGGAACATATAATTGAGAAAGACTATGAGATCAACATCTCAGATACCAGAATACACAAAAATACTACAGATACGATAGACGTTTACACAGACGGGTCAAAAACCAGCCAGGGAACCGGTGCAGGAGTGTACTGTCCCGAACTAAACATACATATTGCTCGCGCGCTCGGTAAGAATAACTCTGTTTTTCAAGCGGAGTGTGTCGGCATCACTGCGGCGGCCATGGCAATGGCCGACAGACAGGTAACAAACTTTCATATTAACATTTTTAGTGATAGTCAGGCAGTCCTGCGAGCTTTAGCCAAAAGTACGACCTCATCCAAGCTCGTACTGGATTGCCATAACGCACTACAAACACTAACAAAATCAAACCTAGTATCACTCGGCTGGGTTAAAGGTCACAGCGACAACATAGGTAACGACGCAGCCGACGAACTAGCTCGACGAGCCTCAAACCTGAAGGTAATGGGACCTGAACCGATTGTTCCAATACCATTCAGTGAGTACAAGACTTGGTTAAAACGACAAACAGTAGGTACTCATGCCGAACTTTGGGCAAACACCACCAGCTGTAGACAAACAAAAGAGGCTATACCCAGCCCGAACCAACGCCTAACTAAGAAACTACTGCAATTAAACAGAGCTAAATTCAGGACGGCCGTAGGCATGATAACAGGACACTGTCCACTTAACAAACACCTATATGTTCTAGGTTTAACCGACAGCCCTCTGTGCAGAGCCTGCATGGAGAGCGAGGAGACACCAAGACACGTACTACTCGAGTGTAGTGCTGTAACCACTCAACGAGAAGCCTACATTGGCTCCCCAGCAACACTCCCGGAAGTCCTTGCCGACCTGGGCGGCCTGCTTGGATTCTGGAGTGAGCTCGGCTGGCTGGAGTGATCCAGAGGGGAGTCGCACCGGAGGTCTCACGCACAGCGGGCACCAGTGCTTAAGTGCGGAAAAGCCCAGAGGAAGAAGAAGAAGAGGACATCCATCCTTCGAAGTCTATTAAAAATGTTACCTATGTACAGTTCAGAAAAGTATTATATACTGCCATATGTTTAACTTTATTAACTAAACAGTATCTTCGTTTTTACTGTCGGAATAAGCTATATTAGGTTTACAAATGTAATATTTAGATTTCTAACTTGAAATTATTAAAAAAAAAACAACTGAATGAAACTCCACTGGTCCGTGTCGCTTATTCAAATGTGACGTCCAAATTATGAAGCAAATTAAATTGTCTAAGTTGAGATTGAAAAAGTTATGGCGGACATATTATTCTACAAAAGGAGTTTCTGTGCCCGGGGCATAATTATGGATATGTTTGTTTTGTGCAATTTGGTTAATGTAGTGCTTGGGCCCGATTTGCCCCTTTTATTAGCGAAATGTTCTGCTTCTTCGTTCGACATAAGTGGAAATTATTTCTTGCCCTTTTACTGCTTTGCGGTCGTATAAATCTGCATTGCCTGGCTTACAAATGACCATGAATTATTCATTAAATAAAGTACCATAAGTAATATTATTTCGACTTTAATTTTCCGGTATAAAAGGCGTCCTATCCATCCCCGGGATGCACTTTTTATCTCCCTACCAAACTTCGTCAAAATAGTTTGAAAAGATGGACCGTCAAAGCGTAGAAGACAGACAGATAAACGGACGGACAGGCAGACAGACACATTAAGAACTTTTTATAATTGACTCTAGTACTAGTAACATATGCTTATGTTTTTTAGTTCTCGTAACTACTAGGTACTTATATATATATTTTTATGCTCATTACATGTCTTTAGAAGTCAATTTTAGTATTATAATGTTCAAGTCTTATCAAACAGTTTGGATCTCACTTAATATTTTTAGAGGTAGGTTGATGAGAGACAGAGTTGAATTACATCGAACAATATCAATCAAAGACGCAAGAGAACTTGTAAAGATCTATTTAAATAAATAAAACATTTGACTTTGCTTTTTATAGAGTGAAAATGCTCAGTATAATAGTGAACTTCACCGAATTTGTACGAGTTGCAGTCACTCAGAGCGAAGTGGAACTTTGGCACGCTGTGAATTCGATTCAGCAGGCCGAGTGCGAGTTATTAATTTACATAATATTCGATAGTGTTAAATGTAATAATTATTTTCATCAAGCACTACCTGTCAAGCGCTTGATAATAGGCATGATGACAGTAACCAAGAATCAATGAAATTATGAATTTATCTAATGAAATAAGATTCATGGATTATAAAAAACGTATTTATTTTTCTATTTCTAGTGAGATTGCTATTTTTTTTGATAAAATAAAACTATAAAATACAGCAATCCGCCATATTGCATAAAACACAAAGAAGCGAATGACGTCACAATTGCTTGTTTTCGAGCTTTGAAAATCACACTATTGCTTACTGCTCACTGCACAGAGTACATTGGTAAAAACAATAGTGACGTCACAACGACGCCATGACACCGCCGAACGTTTTGGCGTGAATTTTAAAATTTAAATTTCAAATGCTAATTTTATCTACCAAACATTATTTTACTGCTGAAATAAGATATTTTTTCGAAATAGTAGATACTTCCGAACATAATCTGACCATTTTTCAAAATCAGTCATCTTGCCTATTCCATACAAATCGTAGTTACACGTTGTCGCGATCGAATGAGAAGAAAATCTCCCACTAGGCACACTGATTATCGGCAGCACGAAGTGCCAAAACGAATCAATAACGCTTATAACCCAAACCCCACTCCCCATTTACCCCAACCTCGTCTCAATAGATTATTCCATTCAATTAGCCGAAGCTGAAGCCCGCATCAATACAGCGGTGGTTTTAATCAGGTGTATCGCTTACTAATGGCCCGATCTCGCCGGTAATCTAGTTTGCTCAGTTTTAGCTTAGCTCCAAGCACTTTTTCTTTCTAATCCTACCATTAGAGCTTTCCTACTCCGAGCACCAACAATAAATAGGTTAAGGCAACTTTATGTACTTAATATAGATTATACTAGCTAGCTCACATTTGAAATAGATTCGGAAAATGTTGTGACTTTATACTTAAGTACCTAATGTCTACCTTGTACGTACTTGTTGACATTTTTTATGTAAAACCGTTTTTTTTTATAAATTCACCTGAAAGATATAGCTCATGGAATAATGGTGCCCGAAAAGGAAGGTTTTTGGTATATAGCCCAAGATAATGGGTTGGAAGAGATAAATGTGTGATTGTGTAAATTAGACGTGAATAAGTTCAACCTTCATGCAGGTTTTGTTTTTGTGCAATGAGCGGTAAGCTGACTAAATATCCTGAAAGAAATACTGTATATTGCTCATACAAGGTAAAATACTTTATATTTCAAAAGTCTCAATGCTTAGCCTTTTTAAGATGATCCTCCACGAAATTTGTTCCGCCAGCTCAATACTAATTTGAACAATAACATTCAGAATTTTATACGGTCTTGGCTGGTTATTTTCCCCTGTATAGCTATAGTACAGTAGATAAATGCTCTTAAATGCCAGCTGGCCCGGCTAAAAATTCAAATCAATTTATTTCTTGAAATACGTAAGTAGTATTTAAGTTGGTAATTTTTTTTACTATTGTAAACATTCGACTCTAGAAGATGCATGTTCCACAGTAACACATTCAATTATAGACATGGTAATATTTAACAGACTGTGCTCTGAGTTGCAAATCGGAGACTTCTTCGATATAATGCTAAAGGACTAATTAGGAAAAATCGAAATCGTATTTTCTACGCGCAGACAAAGCTTAGTTTCAATTGAAATTGAAAATTGCGTTGCTTGCTCGTTTTTAGTCCAAAAAAGCAGATTGTTGTAAAGCGCGTTTGAATCGCGATGTAGGTCCACAGCACCCGTGTCCACAGCACGCCCGTATCAACGTGCCTGCACGATTGGATCGATATGAATTTGTCGACGTGTAGGTACAAAGGTTTCTGGCTACAACGTGCTGCAACTGACAGTTTGCATCGCATCGTCTGCGCGTAGAAAATACGAGGACGCCGCAGGTATGTATAGGCTATTAGCTGCCGACTTTATGAGAAAACGGGAAATTTCATACAAACTGCGCGTTGTAACACGTTGTAACACGTGTTACACGTTGATGTCCTCTTTGTAACAACCCGTACATAATACAGTATAGCGGCAAATAGTATTGACCGCAAGGTTATTCAAATTTGAGTCCGCGCCGTAACTGTATGATTGCCAAACTGCGGTTACACTAGTCCTTGGTCTTCGAAAAACTCGGTTGTAATATTTTATAGATATTGGACCGCATTTTCCGTGATTATCGTAAAAGGAACGTCAGCAAGAAAACTATTCCCTCTCCTCTACTACTTTAATAATACTTAAGTGGATCCGATACTTGCGTAGAGGAAATTGAATCACTTATTGTAACGGCTCTTTACTGCCTTATCAGATGGGTATTCGATGAACATAATACATACGGTTCCTTGCTACGATTCAACTGGATCGTTTAACGACGAGTCTCTTGCGGCCTTCTTTACCAAGGATTTTTGAAGTTTCAACACAATTTCAAATTCTAATATTGGATGTTTTGGCCTTGTCTCTACTTAGTGTTTTTGATTCAAAATGAATGAACTTCAGACTAACATTTCAACATGAGAAACATGTTGTTTTTATTTGCAAAAATAAAATTTAGCCTATGTTACCCGGATCATAATAACTAATCTATTTATTCCTCATTCTTCAAAATCGGTTCAGTAGTTTAGGCGACACGGTGGAACATACGTAAATACAAGCATACATACATAGACTGCTAAAATATTAACCCTTCCTTGTGGCTTTGCCTTAGTTAGGTACAAATACAAATATAAACTTGTAATGGAATAAAAAAAGATGTTATTGGTATTACCTACAGTCGTGATTATTTTATGCCTAAATTGTGTATGTAATGAACGTATGACACCAAAACAAATCAATAGTGATGGCGACCACCCAACTCATCTGTTCCCATTACGAGCTTATTCCGTTCAATTAGCCGCAGTTAAAACCCACATAAATTTTGCATCAGGCCTAATCAGCTTTCGTATCGCTTATTAATGATGAAATCTCCCCATTTTATAAGCAACATTTTGTGCTTTATAAGCTAGGTACTGATACTTTGAATTTATGCCTTAGCTACAGGTCAATTCTCTGGTGTAGCAGTTAGGTCTAGAGTATCCTGTTCATCTATTCACTTTGAGATACACGTAAAATTTCATCAAAATTGTGTCTTGAAGTCGCAAAACTCCCTACTTAGTCAGGATCAATCATAATATGTTAGTTACATAGAAAACTGCATATTTTAAGATTCTAGACCTGGCTCCACATTTTGGGCTGAATGTCAGGGAGTTTTACTCGTATTTTTGGCTTAAATTCAGGTAGTCTATTCTAGTTGAGTTATCTAGTGTCTTGATCTATTTATTTCCGTTGACTCTCTGTTTACCGAATTCCTTTAAAAAAAATCAAATTGCCAGGTTGTTCTTGTGAACGAAAATTGTGCACTTTTGTAAGATACTTATAGTGACCTTCCATACAATATTTATTGATATTTGAATATCAAATAAAATCGATTATTTTATTTTCAGGTTAAAACTCAATATTGTCATCTGAAAATAAAGTTGCCTAAGTTTATTCTATTCTAAACTTGCAGCTTAAGTTTTCCAGATAAGATAAAATAAATAATACACCGTTATTTTATTCATAACAACTGTAGTTCTTGTTTTCATATGACAATCTATTTAATTTGAAGTTCAACGAAGCCAATTTATTTTATCTTTATTCAATAGAACTGCAGAAAAGGACTACGTTCCATTAAATTACCACAGTTCAAGAGTCCTCCCGACTAAACAAGCTTTCTATTAATTCCGCCTCAGAAGACTGCTTTGGAGAGCTCGATTTAATAAAGAATTCTTATCTATAGATAGACTGGATCTCGTTGAACTGACATACGTGGTTGCCTGGTTGGAGACATTCTATGACAAAAGACTTTTTCGCAGTCGACTAGTTCTAAAGTCCTTTGAAAATGCAGAATAGACGATTTATTTGATGTTTTCAAGCTCTCTCCGTACAGTTTTTCAGCAATGATTTTCTTTTAAAACAGAAAATAATAATTATTTCTTACATTAACAAACTCCACGTCCCATTAGAATAGTGTTTAATATTTGTGTCATTCATACTACATTCATATAAGTATATTTATTAGAAACTGTTTTAATAGAGCCATACTATTTATATCCGCATTTTTTTTGCTAGCTTTCTAAATCCTAACCGTTTTTTAGGCGTAAAAAATTTACCGGAACTGCAAGGAAATTTACAAGCAACAGAGCTGTGTGTTTAAACTAATATTAATCAAAATATGACTGCTACAAAAAGTTCCATATCCATGTAAAAGTACCATCAAACTACAAAACACTTATCAAGGCCAGCCAAGTCGAGGGGAAAATGTAAGTCATCAAGTTGTTTAACTCGCATCTTAACGCAACATTAGGACCAGATTGCGTGAGCGGAATGCTGGTTATTTGCTTAATGTTCCCGAGAAAAACCAATTTGTATCGGCACACTTGCGTGATAGTTTTCAAATCGTATCTTGCGCGCGCAAGAATTCAGATACGCTGCGTAAGGGAGGTGTAAAGGGAAAACCACTGATGTCGTGGGTAAAAATCACTTTAGCATATAATAAACTAGCTCAGGATTCTCTACGTGAACCAGCTAAACTAAGATAAAATATAAATTATTTTTTTGAGGAATGAAGACGCTTCTAGCATTTGGTTCTTATAGAGCTAACGTTCGCTACTACGTCACTGTTGCTACTATGTTACAATAGTGTAACGTAGTAGTATTAAACGCGTCAAAAGTAGGTTTCTCTACGATAGCTCTAGAAAACTTAAATACCTCGGATGACGGAGTCCCCATGCGCGTAGAAGCCTAAGCTGTTAAAAATTTTAACCTCAAACTCAAACCTTTTTTGTTCAATTAAACTTTAACAAGTGCCTTAACGATAAGAAATGCCTGCCGAGTGCTTCTAATGGTCTCAGACAAGTGATTTTACAGCGTATCGTACAGTATAATAATATAAAATGTCTTAATGTGTATCTCTACATTTTTATTCCGCAGAAAAATTGTCCACTCCATAGCTCGCTGAATTTGAATTTTTGCATAAGGCACGAAGAATTGTGTCCACGTGTTTAACACTATACTACGTGAGGTAAGGAAGGATGATAACCAGTTCCCTTAATTCCTCGCCAACAGAAGCCTATAAAATTCTCAGTAGTAATGTCTCTGAGTGCAGTGTTAAGTTTAAGTTTGAGTACGTGATCCCCTATGATATTATAAAAACATTCAAATCTTTACAATGCAAAAAAACGGGAGATCTATGGGGGATATCGGTGAAAATTATCTGCAATGTTATTGATGTTATTGCGCCATATCTTGCTCAAGTTTTTAATGAGTCTGTGGATTTGGGATCTTTTCCTGACCTCATGAAATGTAGTAAATTGATTCCTCTTTTTAAATCAGGTAGCAAAAGTGATCCAAATAATTACAGACCAATTTCAATTTTGCCACCCTAAGCAAGATATTAAAAAAAAATGATGCTGAACCAACTGCTCCGGCATTTTAATTTAAATAAATTACTTCACTCCGAGCAGTATGGTTTTACGAAAGGCCGGTCAACAGTCGATGCGGGCGCGGTGCTGTTAAAACATATATTTGATGCTTGGGAGAACTCACAGAATGCTATTGGTATTTTCTGTGATTTGTCTAAGGCATTCGACTGTGTTGAGCACGAGACACTGTTGACCAAATTGAGCCACTATGGAATCAAAGACACTGCACTTGGTCTCATTGCATCATATCTTAGTGACCGTATTCAGACGGTAAGTGTATACAATGTGAAATCATCCGGATCAGCCTCGTTAATGGGTGTCCCTCAAGGCTCCATTCTGGGTCCCTTCATGTTCTTGGTATATATGAATGATTTACCATATTTTGTCCAGGATACTTGCGATATTGTGCTATTTGCAGATGATACGTCTTTAATTTTTAAAGTCGATAGAAATGCGGATGATTTTGACGACGTAAATAGTGCCATTTCACAAGTCACTCACTGGTTTACTGTAAATAACTTACTTTTAAATGCAAATAAAACTAAGTGTGTTGAGTTTGCACTGCCCAATACCAAGAATACACGTAACATTAATCTAGTGGTAAATAATGATATGTTAAAAATAGAAGAGGCCACCGTGTTCTTGGAGGTGACCTTATATGCCAAACTTCAATGGGGCACCCATATATCAAATCTAGCTGGTAAATTATGTTCTGCTGCTTACGCTGTCAGAAAGATTCGGCAGTTAACATACGTTGAAACTGCAAAGATTGTATATTTTGCTTATTTTCATAATATTATGTCTTACGGAATCTTGCTGTGGGGTAAAGCGGCAGATATTCAAAAAATATTTGTATTACAAAAAAGGGCAATACGTGCCATTTATAATTTAAAGCCACGTGAACCCCTTAGGGAGAAATTCAAGGAAATAGGTATTCTTTCAGTAGCCTCGCAGTATATTTACAGTAATCTAATCTTTGTAAAACAGCACATTCAGAAATACAAAAGAATATGCGATCTGCACGATAGGCCAACTAGAAACCGCCATAAGCTCGTGACTCCATCGCTTCGCCTCAATAAAGTCCGAAGGTCGTTCGTGGGAATGAGCATACTATTCTTTAACAAAATTCCTCAACCTATTATAAACTTGCCTTTACACAAGTTTAAGATAACCATTAAAAAAATGCTCCTAAAAAAAGATTATTATACTGTCGAAGATTATATTAATGATAAAGGCGCATGGATTTGACTCGCTCCAGCAATGCTCAGGACAGTGGTTACATAAGTAAATGTATATGTTGTATGTAGATTATTGTAAACATACCATTTATACTATTTTTTTTCAAAAGAGCAACCACCGAGATTCTTGCTGGTTCTTCTCGGTAGGAATGACATTCCGAACCAGTGGTAGATTCACTTGACGATTCAAAAGTACTTGTAAAAGTTTATTTGAATAAAAAAACATTTGATTTGATTTGATTTAATTTCGTACATTATTCTAGATATTATGTCATACACTCAAAAATATCTTAACCTTTACACGAGAAATATTCTTCAAAGTTTTCCAAAAACAATTAAATGTACGTAAGTACAGCAGGATGAATGTTATATTGTAATATTTCTTTTGTTTTAATTTGACCTCATACAATATACTCTTCAACTCTCAAGCACGTAGGTATTACAGGTATGGATATCCCACTCTTTAAAACTTTGAACAACAATTTATATTTTATTAGTGTTCCGTACGTCAAAATAAAAAAGGGAACTCTTATATGATCACTTTGTAGTATATCTGTCTGTCTGTCAACTCCCTTTTTCTCAGGAAGGCGTGGAGGTCTCAAGTTGAAATTAATATAAAAACTAAGGTCTACGGTCACTTGGAGCTTTAAAAAAAATCAAGTTTAATAAAATTAAACAATAAAGAATATTATGTACCCCCTTTTTATTTTGTTCGTACGGAACCCTTAAAATAGATTGTAGGTATTAAGATTAATTGTAATTGAAAGACGAACTAAAGCGGACGTAAAACCAAGCAGATGCGCACGAAAATGAAAAAAGTTTCAGAATTGGGATTTCGAGATGATTACAGCACAGCGAATGGAGTTGTGGCGTTTTTATGAAGTCTCCTTTGTACTGATTCGGAATGTTTCCTTCCAGCTTCAAACTTTATGGTTATCCAGAATTTTATACTTACGAGAATAGGAAAGTTGTATTCTTCCCTAATCCTCTATTTGGGTCGTCTTGTTAGCTTCACAATCCTTTGTGAAAAATGGTTTTATCAATACCTACCTTCTAGAACGAAAGTCAAAACAACAAAATGTAGCGACCTAAACTAGAAAAGATTTGGCTTAATCCATACTTCCATACTAATATGATAAATGCGAAAGTGTGTCTGTCTGTCTGCTACGCTTTCACGGCCCATCTGTTCAACCGATTTTTTATAAAATTTGGTACAGGGATAGGTAGTATCCCGGGAAGGACATAGGCTACTTTTTATCCCGGAAAATTAAGGAGTTCCTGAGAGAATCGAGAGTTCACGGGGACGAAGTCACGGGCATCATCTAGTATGATTATAATTACGAAGCTCATTATATTTATGCGTCGTGGTATTACTAATAAATTTTTCTGTTGATAAAATTATATTATTTCATTCCGGTAAAGTACAAAAATATTTTTAAAGATAAATTACAGATTATGAATTGAGAAAGAAAATATCAACAGCAATGTTTTATAAGAAGAGGTCATCTCGTTTATTTGCAGCGAGCAACACTTCAACTGGAGTATAAATATTATAAAGGATTCATTCCATAACAAGGCATACAATTAAAATATTCCCATTTCCACCTGAATGCTACAATACATAAAATTAATCAACAGATAAAGCTGGCTCAATTCCAAGTCGCAAACACCGAAGAATTCAACTTATCTTAATATTGTTGCCAAGTAGTGTTGAAGTAGTAGTATTGACGTACATTTTTAAACCTTCGTGATCAAACATCCAATCGATGTGCTGTCAAGTCTGTATTGAATTGTATTCGGCATACGTGTGATTTACTGCTGACTAATAGTATTTATTATAGTTAGTTAAACTTATCTGGTCCGGTGGCCAAAATTGGAAGTATTTTTTATGCCTGTTAAGTTAATTTAATTTTCATACATTCTAGCGCCGCTGTCACCGGGTCAGTTAAGTTTGTCGGACTATACATAATACATAATATTCTATAAAATCCGACCTTAATTTAGCGTTGTTAAAAATTTTGAGCACGATTGTACCATATGCATTCTACCAAATGGGTCCATTGATGCGTGGTCTGTTTTATCTTTTCCGTGTACACTTTGATAAGGAGCTTACCAGACAAAGTTAATAAGAGTTAACGTGGCTAAGTTACACAAAAAATAGACCTTATTATTTTCGAAATAGAGTCCCATTTTCATTATCTGCATCGTTTACGGGACAGGTCACCTGGGTGCGATAGCTCGGGACAGTTTATGCATAACTTCCTCCTGGCTTTTTGGACATAAAGTGTACAATAGGGATGTTATAATGCTACGTGCGATGCCCACAACGGTTCGCCGCAGAGTAACAAAAGTGAACACGCAAAGATGTTAAATGTGTCGAGTTTGTATGCATAATGTAATTTCCAACTAATGTAAATCCCAGTTTTTATGAGGAAGTGGTCGTATGGCTCATTATAAAACGGAAGGGTGAAGAAATCCGTTCAAAAGGTGCCTTAATTTGCATAACATTTCGCAATAGGTACAAAATACGACGAAATTAATAAAGCTTTTATTTTTCTTATGACTTTTTATTTTTTAAATTACGACTAGAAAATGTTCTTGGCTATTTTAGCAAATCTGCCAAACAGAAAAAAGTAATAGAACAATACTCGAGTTTCCAATTTAAATTAAACCAGCTAGTGAACATTATAAAAAACAGCATAAAGATCGATCATAAAATTTGGTTTATATAATAAATAATATAATAATGGTGTAGATTTTAACAGAAGAATTAGCGAAAATATGTAGTGCAAGCTTATTAACTAACCACTCTGTGATAAAAAATTGTACCAAAGCATTACTGAGCAGCATGCAGATTGCGAAAATTGTATCACTATCCCCGATCTAGATTTTTTGCACACGAAATTTGCGAATGCAAAATGTAGTTTGGGATCACATTTTAAAGCCACAGAATCAAATCAAATTAGAACCGGTTTATAAACGTAAATTTTAATGATGTAAAATCGTAAAGCGAAATGTCCTTATATTATAAATCGATGTATAACCATTTGCATTTTGTTGATGTAGTATACATACTATGAAATATAATAGTTAGTACTCTGTGGTAGAATTGAGGTACCCAAAGATACATTCATTTATTCATTTTTATTCATTCATTCATACATTCTCTATTTTTTTAGATTGGAATACTATGAACTATAATAAACACCACGTTAAATACAAACATGAAAGAGAACCTAAAAAGCGTTAGAACTTAGTTCCGTTCAATAAAAATTAAACTTCTCCTGACCCACTCGCTCACTGAGTTAGTGAATCATTTATGCTCAGAACACCTAGAAAACTGAAATTTGCACAGAGGTTCCTTTTGTAATAAAAAATAAAGCCTGCACGTGGTTACTTGTTCTTGTACTACTAGTAACTTACTAGTATTATCATAGTACTATATATAGTAAAACTTCGGATGTCTATCCGAAGTTTTACTATATATAGTACTATATATAGTACTATATATAGTACTTATTGAAGTAATGTCAGTGTCAGGAAAAATATTATGTCAAAGAAGACAAAAAAGTCTAAACATTGTAAAAGAAAGCGCAGGAACTAAAGCTTTATCAAGTTTATGTACATGTTACCGATTTGTTAAAGGTTCTTTTCCAGGTCACGTCCGGAGACACTTCCAGCGCGTTCGACCAATCAGCCGTGTTTGTAAGAATACGTAATATGCGACCTCTTTAAGCACCTTATAGTTAAACAAGTTGGCACTAACTTGGAATGGAAGTTTAATAGAGTAGCTTGACTAATTATTTTCCATGCATCAATACCAGAATGCCTGTTAAAGGCCCTGCCCCTGGTTGTGATTATCAGTGTCAAGATAAGTTTTTACTCCTTTAATAGCCTTGTAAAAATTTCTAGGGCTAGGTGGAAATTTACCGATTCGTTTTGATGATAACTCATTTATTTTCAGCTTTTCAAAAAACTTTTAATCTATTTAAGTTGTTGATTACAACAACTTTTGTCTTTATTTTTTTATCCTGCATCCTATATTTCTCTTAAATAGTCGAAGATGATAAATCAAAAGGTAGAAATATATTTTTCGAATTAAATGGAACATGATCTCTACCTATGAACGACATACCACCTGCCCTAGAATGTAGTTCTACATATAAACAGACTACATAGCCTATCAGGTAACTATTTGTGAAAATAGGGTATGCAAGATGTTCGATGGGATTTTCTACATTTATGTGCTTAAAAATAATTCAGGGTTGGATTAAAAATCTCCCGAAGGCTTTCACGCCCGCGCTATTTTACATCCGAGTAGGTTAAAGAACGCCCTGATTCGTGTTCCTAATTAAGGAATTATTATTACAAAAATGCTTTCGGGTTTTCTTTAGCTGCTATTTTATCCGAATCTTCGACTTCGTGGAATTATTTGAAGTTTAATAATTTAGTGGGTAGTTTATCACGCTTTTTTGGATTGTACATCGAGGAATTTTATTAAATGTAGCCAATTTATACTGTTACAATATTCGCATCAAATAAAATTGTTATTTGTCATAATATTAGATCACGAATTTCTACAATTATTTTATAAAACAAAACGGAACAGAACGAGTTTAACCAAAATTAACCAGTGAGCATAACTAAAAAAATCTGCCCAGCCTTATTGTTTTTTTCTCAAAAACATTTTAGCCAGTGTCGCTCGGGAGAATATATGGATTCTCACCCAAACATGCAAATCTGTTCAGGCATTTATTAGTTATGGTGGCATAATGAATTTCGCATCCAAACGTGAACCCTGAAACTTTACACTCATTTTTTGGGTAGTCGTTTCATGCCAGCAACTAAAACTTATTGGCAAAAAGACAAACTATTTTACAAAAATAAATGAGAAAAACCGGCCAAGTGCGAGTCGGACTCGCGCACCGAGGGTTCCGTACTCAAGAAGTAGGTATAATTACCTTTGTTAATGAACCGCAAAACTAACTTTGTTTGTAGAGGTTTACTGTTAATATCAAAAAATTACGTTTGTTGTATGGGAGCCCCCCTTTAATATTTACTTTATTGATATTTAATTATTTATTTTGAAAGGTAATATACAATTTAATATTCTGTGAAAATTTGAACCGTCTACCTGTTACCGTTTTTAATATTGAGCAAAAAAATACGAAAAAAACACGTTTATTGTATGGGGACCCCCCTTAATATATATATTTTTTTAATTTTTAGTATTTGTTGTTATAGCGGCAACGGAAATACATCATTTGTGAAAATTTCAGCTTTCTAGCTATCACGGTCTATGAGATACAGCCTGGAGACAGACAGACAGACAGCGGAGTCTTAGTAATAGGGTCCCGTTTTTACCCTTTGGGTACGGAACCCTAAAAATTACGGTGAATATTAAATCTAAGCGAAAACATACCAAAGTAAAAGGTATTAAAACGTAAACTCAACCCGAAGTCGCGTTTACGTTAGTGTACTAATTACTTAACTATCAGGCATCAAAATCTACTGATTTATTAATTCAAACACCTGTCTTTGGTTATGGGAGCAATCAAGTGTATATTATAATGAAACTTTCAAAGATTAGTTCACGTACTTTCAGGTATAAAGCGGCAACTTTGTCAATTAATTCCCTTAGCCCAAGGACCCTTAAAATGGGTATAATATGGATGTCACTAATATCAAGTTGCAAACAATAATATATCCCTACAAACTTCTAAGATTATGTTTGACCTTTATCATAATCTAGTTATGTACATCATCGATCATATTAATTGAAGATATTCACAGTCTAGTGAACTTGATACATTGGCAGTAATTTCTTTATTAATTACAGCTTAATTTGATATATTATTACATAAATCGAGCTACGTATGTATGTACCATGTATGGATTGGTGGGTCCTAATGTAATATTATATTAAGTTAACTAGATGATGCCCGCGACTTCGTCCGCGTGGATTAAGGTTTTTTGATTCCCGCGGGAACTCATTATTTTCCGGGATAAAAAGCCTATGTCCTTCCCCGGGATATAACCTACCTCTGTACCAAATTTCAGCAAAATCGGTCAAAAAGATGGGCCGGGAAAGCGTAGCAGACAGATAGAGTGACACATTTATAATATTTGTATGGTTAAAGATGTAAGCTATCCTATCTTTCAAGTTGGATCAAACTGCACACGGTGTGCAAATTTAATTTAAAATCGGTTAAGTAGTTAGGAGTCCATCGCGGACAAACAACGTGACACGTGATTTATACATTAAGAAGATAAGAAGATTAAATGTAATATTATAAGTTAATTAAATCTCAGATCACATGACGTACAAACGAATGTGTAATTTTTGAGTTGGCGTAAACCAGTCTTGGTTCATCGTCAACTTAAATCGCTTTAGACCCGAGAACGCCGTCCCATCACAAAGCTCGCGGATCTCTTCGTAGAAAAAGCTGGAAAACTCTCAGGTTTGTATAGGTTTGGAGGTATCCTCAAGATTTTATACTTCATTCCTCCTACACTTCAGGCACGAGCTAAGTTGTAGATAGCAGACGTTTCGTGCAAAGTCTGTCAAACTGGTTAGAATAATAAGCAATTCTGGGAACTATTGCGAAAATGCCAGGACCGAAGCGAAAATATGCCAATCATTCTTGAAATAAAATGTAGGTATAGAAAAATATTTATCGTGAATATTCCAATAAACTAGCTTCTATTTATAAATAAATAATACATTGTATGGCAGGAACAAACAGTCTGTCGGTGTATAAATTCATTTAAACTTGCCAGACTATCTACCGAAGAATGTTATTGAGGTCTGATGAATATTCAAATCAGACAAACACGCTCGGTAAATAGGATTAATTTGTGTCTGGCTCCACATAATATTATAGCTATTTATTCAATCAGCAAAGTGGTATTACATTAGTAAAGGGAATTACTGTTTTCCCAACATAATGTATTCTGCTGAGCATATAATAATCTTCTATTGTTTTCTTAAGTAGATTTTGGTTGACTGATATAAGTTAACGGGTTAAGTTACCGATGACATTTAAGTCCCATATACTTATCTGACCCGGTGACAGCGTCGCTAGTATATATTAAAAATAAAATTAAACCAAATAATAACAGGCATCAAAATTAGTTCCAGTTTTGGCCACAGGCCAAAGTTTGGCTGTACTATCTAACATTTTTAAATGAAAGAAACAAAGAAAAACAGTTTATTCGACAATGGTGTCACAGACAAAACACAGATTACAAACGTAAAAAATTTGTCTGTGACACCACCCAGAATGGGTGTACAGCTCAGCATTAAGCCCTGAATGGTATGCCATTAAATTGCATACAAAGCAGGGCGCTGGTTTAAAATGATATTTTGTTGGCTTTTGATTTTCTTTTTAGCATTGTCTGACTGTCAGTTTTCAGCACTCGTTATTGAATTGTCATATTGTACGTTATCTCACGGTATTCCCATATTTCTCTTGAAATATGGACCGGAGGTTAAGCCTTCATCCTTACCTGTCGAGGTTGAGATGGTAAAATGAATGGATGGATTGATGAATAAGGAATAAGAAACGATCGGTGAACAGGAGAGAATGGAGAAGGCACGGGGATGAATGTTAAGAGCATGATGACACCGGGTTTGATGTATTAGCAAACACGCGAACAACACTGCGACTTTACCTTTAATATACGGTTTTTGTGTCGCAAGACCGAGGCGTGTGGAAATCCTTGCAAGAGGCCTATGTCCAGCAGTGGACGTCTATCGGTTGAGGATGATGATGATGATGATGAGATGAATCCCGCAACTTCGTCCGCATGGATTAAGATATTTTGATTCCTTGGGATTTTCTTGTGACAGTACTGCTTTACGCATATAATTGTAAAAAATAATTAAAGGCAGGATTATTACTAACTACATTGAACCGCAAACAGTACAAGCCAACAGCATAGTTCTGCCAGCTGTACGCTCTACCAACGCAACGCTACTAACAAGTTTGAACAAACATGCTAATTGGGTCGTCTTTTGTAAATTATTCAACGCTGAGTGTTTTGTTTTATATGCAAAGTTTGAAAGTATAATTATAATCAGTGCATTTAGTTTGATGGAAACAATATTAATCATAGAGTCGATGGTATCCAGTGAGCGAGTCAGGATTTTTTATAATTATGACATACATTATGTCATAATTATATTCTTCATTGACAATTTATGTGTCATAATTATTTGTCTAATAAAAAAAACCCCGACTCACTCGATGACTCCTCAACGTCCAGCCCAAACATCGGCCAAAATATATCTAGACCTATAGAAATTTTGTACAGAGGATGTAGACAAGGTATAGCGCTGGATTTTTCGATATTCCAAAAGGAGCGAAGCTGTGGTTGGTCGATTTGGCTTCTTGTACTTCTAGTGCTAGATTTTTTAGCTGACTTAATATAGTCTACCTACATCTTATGTTAGGTAAAGAAGAAACAATTTAAGAAGAAGTGAACGCAGGAAAATATCAGGCCTTGAAAGCGTAGCAGACACTACAGGCACGCTTTCGCATCGCAAAATTATAATTATTATATGTATGGATTTATTATATAACACGTGATTCTTTAATCAAACGAATTGGCAACAAACATGCCTACGATGAAAAATATATGAAATGTTATGGTCATAGCTTTTCACCGTTTAGCCATTTATAAAACTTTTATAAAAGTCTAGCTTTCATCGGATCGACCTCACCGCTTAAATTAATTTGGGTAATTGCGGCGTACGCTTTAATTGAATGAAAAATATCAACGACACCTCGCTGAAATATTTAGTTCGTAATAGAAACGTGAAAACTAGAGAGAGATTGAAAATTTAACGATTTTGCTTTGAAAATATTTTCTGGGGAGTATAGTTCGAAATGCATCCAAAAATTGTTTAGACTATTCCGACATGAGTTGCAATGCTTACAAATGTCTATTATTTTTCACAGCCTATCCTTTTACCGACTTTGACAAAATTTTGTACATTTTCCTTCCCAGCTACGATTACCTATTTTGTGCCAGTAACGGACATGGATTACTTTTTATCCCGGAAAATAGAAGACCTCCCATGGGATTTTGAAAAACCCAAATCCGCACCGACAAAGACATACTAATATTTTAAATGTGAAAGTGTTTGTTTGTTAGTTTTTCTGACGTGACTTTTTGCATGGGTATAGTTCAGGACCTGGAGAGAAACAAAGGCTACTTTTTTCTTCGGAAAATTAAGGAGTTGTTTTGGGAATTAATAAAACTTATTCCACGCGGACGAAGTCACGAGTTTTTTTCTACAATTTTGTAAGGCTTAAAAAATGAACTGCTATAAGTTTATTTCGCACATAACTTGGCAAGAGTTTTAAGACGATTGGGAATCCTCGCTGCCAGCAATTTGGACTTCAGCCAGTTTTATCTGTTGATTAATTTGATGTATTGCGGCATTCAGATGAAACTATTTTAATTGAGCGCCTTGTTACGAAAGGAATCCTTTGAATATTTTTTTTCAGAGAACTGAAGTGCTACAGGACAATTAAACGAGCATTTTTTATTGAATTATATGAAATGCTAATAAAAAGCTAGATCTTTTCCATGAAATTCTTTTGTACGAGTAACTGAAATTGCCCGTTATTTTTTTAAAAGAAATCGTTTGATTTGATTTAGGCACGCGGTTTTAAAATTACAAATCCTATTCCACTCGTTAGACACTATTATGAGACCTATAAAGAGTTCAACAAAAACGATTGCTTTTCATGAAAAATAGGTATCGAAATTTACGAGAAATATACAATGTCTGCTAATTTTTCCCGACTCAGATTTTGTTCAACCGATTGTGATGACATTCAGTACAGGAATGTGTAGAATATTGGCGGGGAAAGAAATGCGCTACTTTTTATTCCAGAAAATCAAAGAAAATCACGCAAACGCGGGCATCATCTAGTGTCTATTATACAGCGAGTACATACATGAAGTACGAGTACCTAAGTAGCATTCAATAATTTAGGTCATAAATTAAAATCATGTTCAAGTTTTACGACCTAAGTTGCTATACGTGTTTCTCGAGAAGTTATGCACATTACAGAGTGATTTGCTACGCTTCAATACCAAAAGTCTTACGACGAAATAAATCATTGTTTCGCGAAGGGTCTACCTTCTGTAATAACGTCAACATTGTATATTTTGTTTGTATTTTTGAACCAACACACCTATTGGAATTTCCAGGCACGGGATAGAGCCATCAAACACTAAAAATAATCTTGAATTAAATTTATTATTTATATAGCAA
Organism: Erebia epiphron; assembly: GCA_963932025.1. Taxonomy (NCBI): domain Eukaryota; kingdom Metazoa; phylum Arthropoda; class Insecta; order Lepidoptera; family Nymphalidae; genus Erebia; species Erebia epiphron. Next base: position 28,381,381 of record OZ009949.1, read on the forward strand.
AAAACTATAAGCTAGAAGAGACTTCAGTATTTTAAACTGAAAAGTAATCGTACCATGAAATATATAAATTGAAAACGTCTAAAAAAAATTCTCTGTCAAAACGACGTTTTGTAATGTCACGCTAGTGTACGCGTTCCATATAAAAGTAATGAAGCGGACATTTTCTAGATATTTTTGTTTATCCCTTGTGTTTTTGCTCTCGGTATCACAATGCAGTTTATTTTTTTGTCACAGAATGGTTCCGTTGATTCCAGCAGCTTCCAGCCGCCGTCACACTAGCATTCGTCCATTCACCTCATCATTTCAACTCATCGCTGGCTCACTACTGAACACGTCTCTCCTTTTTAGAACACCTTCACACACCTTCATAGAACTCTTTAGAGACACTCTTCATAGAAATATGCAGGTTTCCTTACTATGTTTTCATTCTTCGTTTGAAGCAATTACCTACTATTCAATTTATTATAACGCACGTACCTAACTTCGAATGTTATAGGTTGTTATAGAGAGATCAAACCCGTGATCCTGTATACGAGGACGCCGGTCGGGTGTCTAAACCTTTACCTAGAAGTAGTAAACTGCAAGTAATGTATTTTAATCTTTTCAAGGTAGTCGTTCTTTAATATATTCCCATTCCGAGCATCGTCGATTCGTCGAACATACTGCAAGTGTCCACGGACGTGACTTGAAAATGAATCTTGAGAAAAAGTTTAGCAGGTAAGAAAATTTTACGAAAACTCTTTCGCGTTTTACGTCCGTGCTACGAATGGGTCTTATATTATGGTTTGTATATAATGAATATTTTAGTTACTTTCACTAAAGATAAGTTAAGTTCGGAAAATAATGTTTATTATTATACAAATAAATACAAATAAATTTTTCAAAGAATAAAATGCGCTTTATTGATAATACTTAATTATTTTAGTAATAAGTCCGCCTTGTTGCATTAGCACAATTTTCTTTATTCTTATTATATATAAATATATACAGCTGATGCCCACGACTCCGTCCGCGTGGAGGTATGAAAAATAGATAGTAGCCGATTCTCAGACTGCATATTAAATTTCATAAAAATCGGTCAAGCCGTTTCGGAGGAGTATGCTAACTAACATTGTGACACGAGAATTTTATATATATACAAAAATGAAGAAGAAGAAGATAACAACCCCTGTCTGCCAACCCGCATTGGAGTAGCGCGGTGGGTCTAAACTCTAATTTCCTCTGTCCTATGAGAGTGGAAGCCTGTACCCAGCAGTGGGTGGTGGTGGTGGTGGAATTTATAATACGATACTGGTGTGTGTTGCTAAAACAATATAATTAAATTTCCCTTCCTATTTCTCTACAGAAATTTCAATTGATATATTTTTCATTGATTACATACTTCGTAACTTATTTAATGTAAGGCCTTCAAAGAAATCTTGAGGAAAATGGGTGCAGGTGGGAAAACTTGATGAAACTGTCCCGAGTTTTACGCCTGAGTTTACGACTATGCTTCATGTTGGGCCCTATAATATTTTAAGTAGATATAAATTATGACTGAGGAAAGAAGGTAAATAAAGTACGTCCCTAAATGTCTATATGTCGTCTTATTTGCAAACTTAACACTGATGACTTATCAGGTTTAATGTGAGAACTTACAAAACATTCTTGCAGCTATTTATGAAAGATGCTATTTGGTGTACTTAAATACCATCCGCACTAATATTAGGTATAAATGCGTCAAGTGTGTTTGTTTGCCGTCCTTCAATTTTGCCTTTCAATCACGCCGCAGAAAGTGATCGCCGTAATTTTTTCCATTAGTATAGATAAAATGACAAAGGGTGTGACATAAGATCGCTCAGGGTTTTTAAAACCTTATTTCACGCGAACCAAGTCACAGGCACTCTATTATTATATAATGAACTAGGCCCGTCCCGGCTTCGCACGGGTAGACATAAATAGGTACAGATATTTTTCATAATGGTGCACACCCTTCTCCCGCACTGCCCCTCTCACGAAGAGTTAGTTACTCGATGCGCTGCGTGGCGGCCGCCGCCGGCATGTATTTTTATTTTAATTTCATGATATCTTTTGAATGGAATGTCCGATTTCAATAATTCAAAAGTAATCATCAGGTATTGAGACAGTCTTGAATATTAAATTATTTATTTGGATAAAAATTTATAAATGGTATGGATAACACGGTCTGATTTTGATCGACATTTCTATCAATTTGTTAAATGTAAAAAAGTAGTTATAGTGACGTAACTACAATAGTTAGACACATGGTCTCGCGAAGTTTTTTGTAGATATTGATATATTCTATAATATTGTCGAACATTTTTTTGTCCTATCATTAATACTCTTCGCAGCGTATGCGATGAAAGACATTTTATGGCTAATTTTTTTACACCTTCGGTTGGTTTTAATAGGAATTTCTAAAGATTTCTATAGTAATCTAGTACTAAATATAGCCTATGTTACTCAGTGATAATGTAGCTTTCTAATGAAAAAAGAATGATTAAAATCGGTCCAGTACTTTTTGAGTTTATTCGTTACATACAAAAATACAAATCTTTCCTCTTTATAATATTAGTGTAGATTGGTTTAGTGTAATTTGAATGATTGAACTGCGAGTATATAAGTAGTAGGTAAGTGTATAGTTGAATAGTAAAGATTATTTTATTATGTAGAGCTAAGGCGCACGGTCTTGGTCTTGATTGTAAAAAAAATAACATAAACAAACACAGATAAGCAAGATAATGTCAAATCGAATTTTAAGTTTTTTAAAAATAAAACATAAGCCTCTTGGGACTCGAAAATATTTTTTATTTTAAATTACCGACAAAGAAAGAAAATTATAAAATTACAACAAAAAAACACATCAATATTAATATTATAAATGCAAAAGTGTGTCTGTCTGTCTGTCTGCTACGCTTTCACGGCCCATCTGTTCAACCGATTTTGCTGAAAATTGGTATAGAAGTAGGTTACATCCCGGGGAAAGACATGGGCTACTTTTTATGCCGGGAAATTAAAGATTTCCCGCGGGAATCAATAAACCTTAATCCACGCGGACGAAGTCGCGGGCATCATCTAGTTTAATAATAATCAGTGCTGTTTAGAAAGGCCAGAGCACTCGAAGAAAGCCGGCGATCGTTCTCATAAAGCCGGCTTAAGTTATTGCGGCTATTGGTCCCTTTGAGATTTTCTACGGGCGGAAATTTAATTTAATCGCGTTCTCTCTTTTCATAGCAATCGTCTATGCGCCGGTATTCGTTATCGAGCGAACAAGCTTTTTTACAATGCAGATCAACCTACTGCTAACTGAATGTTGGCATGCACATTGCATATCAAAAATTATTTTGTAAGCTGATTTTGACTGATGTTTTTCAACCGACTTCAAAAAAAGGAGGAGTTTCTCAATTCGACTGTATTTTTTTTTTTTTTATATTTGTTACCTCAGAACTTTTGACTGGGTGGACCGATTTGGATGATTCTTTTTTTATTTGAAAGGGCATACTTTCTATGTAGTCCCATATAAATTTTATCGAAATCGGTTGAGCGGTTTCTAAAATATCAACAATAAAATAAGTACTTTGTATAGCGTGTGCTTGTTGTTGTAAAGTTGGCGCGGGAGTTTGAAGTCGGTTGTTGAAAAATATTTTTTTATATTAAATTATAAAATCTAAAATCAAAGCCGGATGTTTAAGTGAATCTCAATTTATACTCCAAATCATTGTCGTCACCAACCATCAGAAATCCACTACTGGGAACTGGTTTTTTTTAGCCACTATAAGTTAGCCCTTGACTGCGATTTCACCTTTCTCTCAAATTTTCTTTCAAAAGAGCAACCACGGAGTTTCTTGCTGGTTTCTCTATAGGAACGGCATTCCAAACCAGTGGTAGATTTATTCGACTATTCATAAGCACTTGTAAAAAGTATATTTGAATAAAAAACATTTGAATTTTGAATTTCGAAAGACTTTTTGTCGTGCTCGATTATTGAAAATTAGGAGAATACTGCGTTTATGTTGAATATTTTGACACTATACATGTTGCTTTCTAGCTTGTTGATTCAAGTGTCTGAGACAAGATTCTATAACGATAAGTTGTTTAGAATTTATACCGACAATGCTAAAATCATAGATCATAAAATGCAGCAGCGTCAGTACAATCACTGGAAGTTCCACGAAAGTTTCGCCATAAATCCCACTGCATAAATATAATTTACATTCGAGTAGAAAACGTTTGCACTGACACCGGACAGATTAAAAGCTCTTAAACAACTTTGGCGAAGTTATCGGTGAGCCAACTGCAGCGAAACTCGCTTCCACGGTTGCTTCACTGTTTCTTGTGGGGCATAATAAATCTTTCCCGCTGTCATTGATATTTAGCCGCGCGGCAAACCGCAACAAGTTACAAGTTGAACGTGACAGACCGACGCTTTTTTATGTACGTTTTCCTTGACTACTGAAATAAAATTCCGTAACGCCATGCGATTTCAAATGAGGCATTTAAAACATAAAACAATTGATAATCACTTGCGTAATTTGTATGGCACCCGGTACACAGTCAATCTGATTGATCTGGTACAAAGTGGATTGTCAATCCACTCCGCATACATGGTCAATCTGATACAGATTGGCTTTGTATCGGGCGGTCTGATTAGCTTTGAGTATAGCAAAACTGGTTACAATGATATGTACCTACCTAAATACTTTCGAAATGAAAATTTTCAAACCGTTGCAGTAGTTGCCAGTTGGTAATTCGTTCTTGTAAGTACCTAGATAAATCCAAAATTTTCAGTCATTTGGAGGCTAAGATACCTGTTTTTAAACTATTAATTAATATCCAATATGAATTTGACTCTCACGCCCGAATCAAATCAATCAAATAAATATTATAAATGCGAAAGTTTGGATGTATGGATGTATGGATGTTTGTAACTCAATCACGCGCCAACGGCGGAACGGATCTGGCTGAAATTTGGCACAGAGATAGAATATAGTCTGGAATAGCACATAGGCTATTTTTTATCCCGGAAAATTAAGGAGTTCCCGCGGGAACCAAAAAACCTCGATCCACGCGTACGAAGTCGCGGGCATAAGCTAGTACAAAATAAATACATATAAGGCCAAAAGATATAATATAGTAAACTTACGCAAATAAATAGAAAGAAACTTACATATACAAATACACAAATAAATAGTTGTAGCGTGCGGAGGATTACACCCCGGTAGGGGAGACCAGACGGCCGGGGGTCAGGCTGAACGGATCTGGATGAAATTTGGCACAGGGATAGATTATAGTCTGGAATAACACATAGGCTAGATTAAAGAGTTCCCGCGGGAACCAAAAACCTCAATCCACGCGGATGAAGTCGCGGGCATCAGCTAGTTTACTATAAGTCGAACTAAACTCTTGTTAATCATATTATTTGACTTTTACTAAGCCCTCGAAAAAAAGAAATGTCTTAGACCTGTCTGAAAAAACCCGATGTTATGAAAATGTTTTTATTTCCGAGTTTGGCAATATCCTTGTATGTCAAAAAGTTCTGAGCAATATTAGAAATAACTTATTTAATATTCTTCTGCTGTACACGAAAAAAAGGAAATCACGATTTAATCTCAGCCAATAAAAAGAACTTAACTGGAATTATAAGGGAAAGGGCCTTTTAATACATACCCAAATCATTCAATGTTATCCGAAATAATTTTGGTTGGGGTTATCATATAGGAGTCAGCTTCTGTACATTTTATATTTTCTGAAAATTTCATCTCAAGATTACATTTAAACTTGTCAATATTAGCTATCATCGCTACACGCTACACTATATTATTATTATTACGTAATCGAAAATAATAATTAATGGTCTTCGGCTTACCTCCACTTATAGGTCATACTTCTTAAGAGGTCACCAGCGCGTATTATAATGATCTGCAAAACTTGACTGAAGAGTTTCTCTCACATTTCTCTTTGATGTTCCGCCTTGCGCCTCTTATTACGAACTTGTTCTCGATTTCGAGTGTATTTGATGTCGTAAGTATTCGTTCTTCAGGTTGCCAAATTAAGCAAAATTCACATCAAACAAAAGAGGACGAAGAGCAATGTAAATTTGTTTGATTTATATCCAAACTAACGTAGTCCGCGAAAATTTTTGTTCTTAGGCGCATATTCTATTTGGGCGTCAGGCCCGGCTGACCTACCATTATGTTTAATAGGCTGCACACATGGACTTTAGGTAAATCCTATAGGTTAATTTAAAAATACTTACTTAAACTTAATGATATATTATGTTTTTCTTATCGTCTGGCGACTGCAACGCAGAAATTGATAAGCTCCCCCTACACATTTAATTTTATAATCATCTAACCGCCATAAACCTAAATCACTTGCCACAGCACGGAAATTGATAAGCCCTTCCTGCGCATTTAATAACAAAATCATTTTTAATTACATATTATTTTTAATCATCTAGCCGCCATAAGCATGTATCAACTCTCTACAACTACTCATACACGCCCCGCCCCTAGTGGCCATGCAAGCCCGCCTCTGGCCGCCACACACTGATAAGGACAAACTTATTTTGACCAATTTCATAGTGCTCTCCCTTTCAAACACACCACCTTTTACATATGCTCGAATGAAATAGCAATACACATTTTATCGTGGAATCCCCAATAATCAGCTACTGACTAGCCGTTACCCTGTATATAAAGTCCATAGTGTGTAGCCGGGACAGGTCATCTAGTTATTTATAAGCAACTTTGGAATATTTTTTACAGCCTAACTTAATAAATTTCAAAAGATTTTCCATTTATCAATTAATTATTATTATAACATTACATTCTAATTTCCTAAACAAAACCTAAAACAAAATTAAACTATTAAGTGAAGCCATTTCAGGAAGTGAGAAGATCTGACACCGGGTTTGCCCCTTCCATTAGCAAAGCAAAAAGCTTTCCTATAGTCAAGTAGACAACAGATGATTGAAGTAATCTTCTCTAGACGTGGAAAAGAAATAGAATATAATAGAATAGAAAGATGTTTATTTCCCTAGTTCATATGTTACAATATGTCCAGCAGGGCGATGGTTTATTCGGCCTGTGGGTGTGTCAGCTACTTACAGTCTACTCATGTTTGTCTAAAAGATCTGTATAAGTTTCATGTAGTGTGTGCTGTATGTTTATTAATATGTGAGTGTGTACAAAATAAATTTATATAAATTTGAAATGTTGCTTAATATTGCCTTATCCTAATTACAAATAATTCTTATAATCTATGGGGACGTGGAGCAGTTGTTCGCTTGCTGAGCAGCTGACTCCTGTCTTTTTTTGGTACGTAGTTGATTTCACCTAGTCTAGTGTTAGTTAGGAGGGGATTGTGCTGTCCGTAACCGGTGTAGGCATCACCAGGGGTGTCTAGACCCTCGATGTGCATTTCGCGGAATCGACGCAGCATGTCCTCGTTCAGGTCTTGCGCACGAATGTGCCATGGATCCCAGTCTAGCATGTCCCAGAGGACAGAAGTTTCCGGGCGTCTTGGGAATTGTCCACTGGTTTTGTGGAAAAGAAAAAGCTATACAAATTCTCGATTTTGATCTGAAGTCGCCTCCGAGCTATTTCTGCTTTGTTAATGGAAGGGGCAAACACGGTGTCAGATCTTCTCACTTCCATAATAGTATGTAAAAGTTTTAAGAATCTACTAAGAGACCTCCGTTTGTTTCCCGACTTTTGTTGAAGATGATTGAAGTAATCTTAACGTTTTTCCAATAATAATACTATGTTGCTAAATTTGATATTTCTATGTACCTAATATAAGACGAGAAACTGACAGACTGGCAAATAACGTACCTAGCCACATCGTCAGTTTAAAATCTTAATTTTATTATACAGGATTTAAAATATTGGGGTTTGATGTACCTAATTTTCAGTTATGTGAGGTAAAGGCATACGCATACGTACAGAGAAATCTTACACCTTTAAAACTTTCGAAAATTAATTACAAGATAAAGTTTTGTTTGTAAAGGTTGGATCGTAACGTCGAACTTTCTTGGAAATATTTCTATATATAATGTTTGGTAATTAAATGAGAATAGATATTTGTTAAAGTATATAAACGTCATTAAACGTCTTTTTTTTTCTGTGTGGGTAGGTCGAAAAGTTAACATCTTGAAAAAACGTGTTCCTATTTTTTGAGTATTTTAATTATTTATTCAATAATTAAACACAAAGTTTAGTCTTAAATGTATTAATATTTACCTGCATCATTTGGCACATATATTTCACTCACTATTATCATCAATTTATTCTAAACAATGGATCTACACAGTCAACTGGCAAAAGGCATGGATGACATAACAAAAATGTTTGAAGAAAGGATGGATCGCTTTGACAAAGCACTTGCACAACAAACGGGTGTGAAAACCACAGGTAACACTGTCACTTCTGGACTTGGAGATCTTGCTTCATTGGCCGCTGACTATGCTGATTTCAAGTCCATGGTATGCAAGACATTGGATATGCTGCGTCAACAGTTACAACTACTTGTACTCGGGTTTGATAAACATGAAGCAACCTCCCGTAGAAAAGTTCTTCTAATCCATGGTTTTCCAGAAGACAGCAATGAGCAGTTAGACACCAAGATTTGCTCCATAGTTAGTGATCAGTTAAAGTTATCCAGTGTTGATCAGACGTGCATTGATATATTATGTCATCGTTTGGGTGTGAAAAAAGATAAGCCCAGACCTGTACTCGTTCGCCTTACTGGTCTTAAGCACAGGAATGCAGTATGGAACGCCAAAACTGCCCTTAAAGGATCTGGCATTACGATATCGGAATTCCTTACTAAACCTAGGCAAGAAATTTTTGTCTCTGCCAGAAAACATTTTGGGTTGAGAAATTGCTGGTCCTCCGATGGCACAATCATTATTGCGTTGCCGGATAAAAGTCGTGCCAAGATCATTTCTATGCCGGAACTGGACCTGTTAATCAATAAATTTCCTCTTGCTCAGACTTCTCAGGATCAGAAACATACAAGGCTGCGTCGCAATGCTAAGACTGCGGCAAAGTGAAGTTATGGTGATGTTATTTTAGTGTTATGCTTGTTTGGCCGGGTTATTGCTGTGTCACAATAGCAACTCACTTTAGTTATTTGATAAGACGTTACTTAGTTTATTTTATAAACAATATCACATGATTTTTGTTATGATCGTGACACGTAATGTCATACCCACATCTGTCACTGTTGCTGTCATCTGTCAATTTATTTGACACAGACAGAAGCACGGACTGCTAAGTTGAGTTGCGTTCCGTCATCCCGTCAAAGTCATAATAATGTACCTAAGGTTTAAATTACTTGTTTGATTCACTTATGTATGTTTCCGTTCATAACTACATATTGAAACTGTAGAAATTGTTTTGACTGGAATCCATTTGTTTAGTAGGTACTTCAGTTTTTGTTTTCTAATATTTTTAGTTTGTATTCGTTTAAGTTGATGTTTTTCCTTCAGTTCTGCCAATGAGTGTGGGTAATGTAGAACATTGTAAAGTTTTATTTAACTATTTATATTTTATTATCATATTAAGTAAGGGTTATTATATTTATTAGTATCTATATATTATATTATATATTTGTATTTATTAAATATGTCTGAATTTTTCCCTTGTGATGATGAATATTTTTCGTGTTCATCCTCTGAAGAATTTCAAAGTTTGTCCAGTACTGCTTCGTCTGATGTCAGTTTTTCTCTTGACCAAAAACTTAACTCCATTTTCGGTAGCGACTCTCGCTGTCTTAATTTTGTACATATTAATGCGCAAAGTGTTCCGGCACATTTTTCAGATTTTCTCGCATCTTTTAGTGGCGTTTCAGTGGATTGCATCCTCGTTTCAGAGTCCTGGTTGAAACCATCCCTTTCCTCTGAACTTTTCAGACTACCAGATTACACACTCATTCGTAATGATCGAACGGGTAAACGTGGTGGCGGAGTGTGTATTTACCTTCGCAACAATCTATCACATAAAATCGTTAGCCAGTCACCTACTACTTACTCTGGTAGCCTGGAATATCTTTTTATCGAAATCTGTACACACCACTCGAAATTTCTTGTGGGTGTTTTATATAGTCCGTCATCTTCTATCAACTACTTTGACTCCTTTGAAAATCTCCTAGAAAATCTTGCCCCATCTTACCCCGACATTATCCTTATGGGAGATTTTAATACTTGCCTTTTAAAAAATGATAGTAGATCGGAAAAATTAAAATCCTTAGTATCCTCCATAAACATGACTATACTCCCTCTCGCAGAAACCCACTTTGCTCCACACTCCGAACCTTCCCTTCTTGATTTAATAATTTGCTCCAATCCTCTTAACGTTCTTGCGCACGGACAGCTTACTGCGCCCTTCTCTTATCACGACCTTCTGTTTCTTCGCTATAAAGCGCGCGCCCATAAACGTAAGCATAAGGTTATTCTGCAGCGGAATCTCAAGAATATTAATGTGGAGCGTCTTACTGACGATGCATTGAATATTGATTGGACAGGGCTATTAAATGCATCATGTATTGATGAAAAAGTTAGGTTATTTAATATTATTGTTACGAAGTTATATGACACACATGCTCCTATTAGACCTGTCCGGATTAAACATCCTCCAGCACCCTGGCTCACTGACACAATTAAAAGAGTAATGGTTAAAAGGAATAAAGCCAAGAATAAATGCAAAAAAATTCCAACCGACGAGAATGTTGCTGCCTATAAGAAGTTGCGTAATCTCTGTATCAGGATGTGTAGGAAAGCTAAGCGTCGCTATATCCACTCTTCAATTGACAACTCCTCTACTCCTGAAAAATGGAGATTTCTTAAGTCCTTAGGTGTGGGTAAGTTTCTGGATACTTCTACAAATATATCTGACCTAGATGCACTTAATACTCATTTTTCCACTCCTCCTGTCATTCTCTCTAATTCTATTAAGTCTCAAACACTTCGGAAATTAGCGAATGCCACCCCACCTTTGTGCGAACCCTTCTCTTTCCAGGAAATCGCAGAGGCAGATGTTAAGAAGAACATCCTTTCCATCACAACAAAGGCTATGGGTAGTGATGGCTTGAGCCGGGACATGTTAGTACTGGTGATAGATCTTATAGTGCCTATAATTACTCACATCTTAAACTTTTCCGTGGCAAATAAGGTCTTCCCTACACTGTGGAAAATGGCTCATGTAATCCCCCTACCTAAATCCTCCAATCCTAATTCTTTTTCACAGTTTCGTCCTATTTCGATCTTACCTATCCTTTCCAAAATTATAGAAAATGCAGTATTTAAACAGTTGTCTTCTTTTCTCTATAATAATAAACTTTTAAGTTCGTTTCAATCTGGTTTTCGTCCATCTCATAGCACCGTCACAGCCTAACTCAAAGTCACTGATGACATTCGTTATGCAATGGACCACAAACAGCTCACTATTCTTGTCTTATTGGATTTTAGTAACGCCTTTAATTCAGTGAACTTTGAGGTTCTACTTGGTATCCTACGCTCCCTTAACATATCTTCTTCTGCGATTGACTGGTTCCACTCTTATCTTCATGGTCGTCAGCGGAGAATCCGCACAGATGAGGCTCTCTCAGACTGGGCTAATCTTCCTGCTGGTGTACCTCAAGGCGGCGTTCTTTCCCCTCTTCTCTTCTCTATATTTATTAACGAAGTTACAAAAAATCTTTCTTCTTGCTACCATCTTTACGCAGACGATTTGCAACTCTATAGGCATGCTGAATTATCGGATTTGGACTCTGCGATCATTGCAACTAACGCGGATCTTGCTGCTATTCAAGACTGGGCTGAAGCCTACGGGCTGGTTGTCAACCCAAATAAATCGCAGGCCATGATTATAGGCAGCAGACCACTAAGGAACCGCATACAATTTAACAATCTTCCTCGTATTCAATACAACGGCATACCCATAGAATACACCAGTACCGCAAAAAACTTGGGTTTGACTTTGGATGGCAACCTGACTTGGTCAGCCCAAATAAATCAAGTCAGCAAAAGATTGCATTATTCGATTCATTCCTTGAGGAGGCTGCAGAATTTCCTTCCGCTACGTACTAAAATTATGCTTGCACAATCGTTGTTGCTTCCTATCCTCGATTACGCTGACGCCTGCTACTTAGATGCCACTGAAGAGCTACTTGACAAACTCGAGCGACTCCAGAATTTGTGCATACGTTTTATATACGGACTGCGCAAATTCGACCACGTCTCCGATTTCCGTCGTCAATTAAAGTGGCTCCCGATCCGTTTTCACCGGAACATGCATATTTTAACCATCCTTTTTAATGTCCTCAAAAACTCTTCTCCTGAATATTTAAGGGAACGTTTTACACTGTCGCTTCCATCTACAAGACCCTTGCGAACATGTGTCTCTAAAAAACCTCTTGAATATCCTAATTATAACACTATCTTCTATAAAAAATCTTTCACAGCAGAAGCTACTCGTCTTTGGAACTTCCTTCCTGAACAAATCAGGGAAAGTCAGTCTGTACATATATTTAAAATCAGAGTTAAACAGCATTTTCTTTCAATGTTATAGTATACATATTTATCATTAAAGTTTCTTTATAAATAGAACTATATAGTATGTATTATATAGTATATATTATATATTATAAATATTATATTAATTTATTTATTTTGTATTTATATGTTTATGTATTGTATATATTATGTTTTTTGTAAGTGTAAGTAGTATAACTACATACTTATATTAACTTTTATGGTAAGTATATAAATTTTTGAAGTAAATACTGTACATTTTCTATTTTTTTAAATTCCAATATATTTTATTTTTGTACCTATACCACTTAACAATTTCACCTTACTCACTTTCAAGGAAGGCTGGAAGAGATTTCTTTTTAGAGATAAGCTTTACCTTTGTCCACTTTTTTAAAAATTAGGTTTAAGACAATATTTTGTACAAAAATAATAAAAATAAAAAAAATAATAAATAGAAACGAAGGCTAACTCCCAAAGCTCTAGAATATTAAATGAACAAAAAAAAGAGTATATAACCCTGATTCATAATTCAGATAGTGGCCGGAAATAAAAGTTAACTAACCTAACCTATTAAAATTCATGAAGGTACTTTTTTAGGAAGGAAAATAAAAACATAAGTAATTTTATTGTGATTAAAATCAATGTAATCTTTACGTTTCAGATCATTTTTTTAGCAGTAGGCTGTGAGTTTGGTTCTTTTACGTTTCATCATAGTTATGCTGTATAGATTTTCGTCTGAAATGCAATATTTTTTACAAACTACAAGTAAATAGGTACCTAAGCACATTTAACGCAAATGCGCTTACTTACTGTGAGTAAGACGTGATAATGGTTAAGCAGTCTTAGCAGCTAGAGCTTTGGTTAACCACAGCAACTATTCTATTAATATAACTGTGTAAATATTCAGACACTGCTATTGACCCGATTAACTAACTAAATCAATTACAGCAATCAGCGATGAAGAGGTCATTTCAATTATCAAAGTAATTTCCGACTACCGACAACGTCATTATCCGGTTATATTCACTACCTACTAGTTTTCACATTTATACACATACACATTTCCTGCTTGAATAACATAGCATATATCGGGGGAGAAGCCAGAAGGGCGTCGAATTCGCAACCCGATCTGATTAGTTTTATGATAATATTAGCAATTTATTGTTAAAGTTTATTAATTGTTTCTAACATCGTAAGATTTAAAGAGGAGTTTACAGATTTAAAAGGCTAGTCTTGGCCGCATGTACTAGTTAGTCTCCTATTTATTTTTATGCAGAGATTTTGCTGTTTAATTACTCGTAAATCTAACAATGATTTGTTTAGATAATTTAAGAAGCTAGTTTAGCTCATTTCAGAGTTTGGTTAACTGACCTACCAATAATAAGAGTTTGTATTGTTCATGCGCCATACCGTTCCACCAATCAGAGCGAGTCGGCTGTTGTAACGCCGCGAGCTGCCGTTGGGGGCGAGATAGTGCGCTTCAAAAGCATTGTAATAGCCGATTATGATAATAATTGTTCGAGCTCTGGTAAGCGAAAGGTTGTAATACCAATTTCTACTTATATTGTGTGCCTAGGTTTTAGTTTGATTTTAGACCAAACTAACTTTGTTTATTATTGTTTAAGTTGTGATAAATATTTGTGAATCGGTTTCCATCTTGAATATCGTAAACTAAGTTAATATTGTAAAAAATTATTGTCAAATCTTTTAAAAAGAGCTACCGCAGAGTTTCTCGCCAGCTCTTATCTGTGAGAGTGGCCTTCCAAGCTGGTGGTAGACTCATTTGATCATTTGAATAAAAACCATCTGAATTTAACATCTAAATCGGTGTTTCTTTTAAGTAATTAAGGATTAGAATCTGTGAGGTTAAATCATTATTATTAAACTACCTACGTACCTACCCACGTATGGTAATTATCGTAGCATTTCTTTTGATCACCTTTGCTATCATTGATTTCCTTAATTGTGACAATAGTAAGGCTTTTGCAAGTCAATGATGGATTAACTATTAGAATCATTAATTATAATTACAACCTATGTCTTATAGTGGCGTAGTGTTTCTATGTGTTGCATTTGTAGGTAGTCTATTTATTTAGTGATTGCAAATACCAGTGATAGACTAGGCAACTATTAAAATCAGTAATTAAAGCTATTCATTCAAATAGTAACCTTCAGTTGCAATCTGTGACGTATCTGCATTTGCGGTGGTCATTGTCAAGATCGAAACGTTAATCTAGTTCTGCTTTTCGATAATTAACTTCAGTGCCTCATTTGGATAGCACTTGCTTGTGATATTAGTTCTAGTACTGTAGATAGTGACAGCAGAGACGGTGACCTACTAAGGGTTGGCGGTTCTGCTGATTGAAAAGGGGAGTGTGACGCGCTTTGCCGACGCGTCACGTCTTTTCTGACATGGGCCGCCGTTGAAATGCGACACATACTATTGGGAATTAAACTTTAATGTTTTTTCCTTACTTAAATTAATAATGTCCTCCCGAACGAATTTCGGCCACTTCGGCCAATCTCCTGCAGAGAGATTAGCCATCTGCGCGGGAGATATTATAGTGCACAAGTGTGTGCGCAACCATGCAGGTGCACTCTCTGTTCCTTTTACTCTCATAGCCCGATGGGACGGAAAATCCGACACGACCGGTGAGAGATCAGGCGCAGGACCGACGGCTTAACGTGCTTTCCGAGGCACGGCGGTGAAACACCGCCAACTTCCTAACTCCGGGCTAGTACTGAGAATTTCTTGTCAGAAAAACCCAATACTTGTTGTGACCCGACCCGGGACTCGAACCCGGGACCTCGTCGGCCGCAGTCGAACATGCTAACCACTGGACCAACAAGGCAGTCAAAACTTACTTAAACTATAACATTATTTTGTATACGCGATCAAATTAGAATTAATAAGGACATCCGTGGAAGAACTAGAGAAGGAAACCGATATAGACTCGACGTGTAGCGAAGCTGAAGTACTTAGTTCAAATAACTCATAGGCATTGGAATCAGAAACTGCTGGAATAGTCATGACTGGAAAACACAGCGTTGGTAGTTCTCCCACTTGAAGATGGACCCGGGACGGACCGGGGTGACCTCCTTATAGTGGGAGGTTCCGGGTTCCATCCCCGGTACGCAATTTGAAAATTTATGATTTCTGAATTTTCTCTGGTCCGGTGGGAGACTTCAGCCATGGCTAGTTACCGCCCATAGATTTACGCTGGGAAGCGCCAGCGAGCCCAATACTAAATCTATGTTACCACCCTACTGGTCAGATGTGCCGCCAAGCGATTTAGCGTTCCGGTACGATGTCTTGTAGAAACCGAATAGGGGCATGGGTTAAAAAAAAACCTTACGCTTTAAAAATAGGTTGGGCAAAAAGTAATTTTTAAATCTTAAATTTACTAAAAATGACAAATTATGTAATAATAGAAAAGCCATTTCCTCAAGCTCCCTTTCAAGATAATTGCTAACTGGCTGCCTTCGCTTTGAACGGTATAAATCCTTTGATTTCAGTTTGCAATAGGTATTATTTCCGTTCTTTCAGCCAATTGCTGTTCGATCGTCCAATAATTAATGATATGTAAGTATAGTTTTTTAGAGTTTCATAGCGAAACAGGGTCCACTTAATATACCTATTATCTGGTTTCATCATAATGAAATAATGAGCTGTGTAAAATATGTGTTTTTCAGCTCCGTAAAATTTGCTATACGTCCGACAAAGAAGTTAAAATACGCAGCGAAATAGTTTAGATGCACTGCGTAATCAAGGGGTAAAAGGTACTAGAGGTAAGGTACTACGTACTACCTTTTATCTCATAACTACTAATGCTTTCTACCGTAGGTATTGCGCAAGGCAAGCCAGACATAATATCACCTATCTAGATATTAGTATAATCTAAATATATAAAAGGAAAAGGTGATTGACTGACTGACTGATCTATCAACGCACAGCTCAAATCACTGGACGGATCGGGCTGAAATTTGGCGTACAGATCTTAGGCCTTAGCTAAGAAAAGGATTTTTGAAACTTGAACTTAATATTGCCTTCGATATACACTTGATAACTCGATGAATTCATACAAGATAGATTGCAACTTCCATTGGAAGAATCATTTCCGTGGAGCGACACGTCATCATTACCAGGTCTGTGAAAAGAAAACATTTTCTACAGAAATTATTAATTAATCTGTGAATAACGCTGTTTAAAGTTTTAAAGCCCTTCGGCAGTTTCAAAGCTGTTGATTTGTTAACAAACAATAGAATTCTTCAACGTCTAAAGGTCCAATATTTCCTTTTGTGATGATTGTTAACTGCGTGCTATATATCGCTCATTTGCGAGAAGCTTGACATAATTCAAAAAGAGCAATTTTTGGTTATAATGATTTGAAAGTTTAAAAATAAATAATTATATTTTACAGTACATAATAATAAGATTGAGCATGCTGAATCATTTTCTAATTTATCAATCTCATTAAAAAACAAAAATAAAAGATTTTAATGCAAGAACTTTTGTTATAATTAAAATATTTTTGCAATAGGGTATTACTTGTGACGTTATTATAGATAAAGCATTATACTTTTCCTTAGTTATTTTAACCTATGTCTATGTTGATAGTAAATATTTTAGTCAGAAGGGGTTTTTAATGAAAATAAGTCGTTATTGAAATTAATAAACCTCTTAAGTATTTATAATAAAATGGACAAAACCTGTATTATACTTATGAAATGAAATAATAATTAATAATAATTATCACATAAAATCTTAAACTATTGCACACAAACCAAACATTAAATTATATTTTAAATCACCTTATCAAATTTTTGGCATTGTCTTGACATGAGGAACTTTTTACTTGTTAATTAATAATACTCAAAGCTGACAAAATAATAACATGCCTAATATTAACTTAATTATTTAAAGAGAGTTATAAAAAGGAACATAATATTTGGGAATGGCATTTTTCTTGATTAAATCCAGTAAACCATCTTTTTTCTTCTTACTTAATCCAGGTTTTTCTACATACGCTTTTTTCACGTCAACTTCTAGTCTTTTTCTTTTTTATCACTTCTGCTTTTCTAAACTCTTTCTCCTCATAGGAAGTTTTAAAAAATATGGTTCGGGGATGATTTTTATCAATTTTCACCACTTTTATATCGGCAAGTTTTAGACTATTCCCTTCTACATCCTTTGTAATATTGACACCCATTTGGGTACACACATCTTTCCAGTCATAAAATTCGTCATTGTTCATTATATTTACCCGAAAAGGCTCGGGTTTTGATCTGGCTGCTTTAATTGCACTAATAAAAGCCTCAGGGGTATACATAGGACCACTTCTTATTTGTTTTTTAACCTGCCTTTCAATGAGGGAATGTGCAGAGTCACCCTCGTTTTGAGTGTGGCCCTTAATTAAATATTTATGCGTTATTGTATTTATGTTTGGGTAATGTTGCACAGCAAACATATACATAGCCAACATCATTTTATTTTTTTGCTGGCCCACACAGTTGTCTGAATAAAATATTATATCCACTGTGCTATGACTTTCGGCTAGTTTTTTTAAATATTTAAAAACACAAGTGCCCAGATCATTAACCCCCCTGTTGGCTGTAGCTTCATCCCAAATATAACATTCAACTCCTTTAGAATGAAGGTCATATATAGTAAAGTTAAACACATTTAACTTGCTTACATAATAAAACAATGAAGTATCCCCTTTAGGACATTGAAACACGGCTTGTAAGTCATACACAGCGACTAAAACGTCTTTATTTTCTTTATCCTTGTTTTTTTCTGCTCGGCATAGGTCTTTTTCTTTCAAATGGTTATCATATTCTGGCTTCTTCTTTGCTTTTTCTTCACCTTCACAGTTTTCATAAAAAGCACAACAATCGCAACGATCTTTTTTGGGTTGAAAAAACGAAATGTTATATTCTTCTGTAAAAATTCTGTAGAACAAAGTGTAATTTCCGTACGGAATGTTTTTGGATTTGCATATTTCAACGTAGTCTTTATGGATATCGACAATTGATCTACTACCGTCTATGAAATCCTTGGAAGTATTACTCCTACAATAATGGGACTCCATTTTCGGAATGGAATCAATGTGCTCCCTTATTGCTGTTCGGATTGCGTCATCAACTTTTGCATGATTTTTATGCTTGCCTCTGTGGTCGTCTGCTAAAAGAATTCCAGCAACTTTATTTTGTTTTTCTAAAACTGTGCGGATAGGACGATCTGTGATGCCAAGTGTATTTTTAAAAAACAATTTGCAGACTCTTACTTTTTCTCCATGCAAATTAAAGTAAAATGCATTATTATACTGTCTCTTTTCTCTGATGCCACCTTCACGTACATAGCGATACTTAGGCTTAATAGCCTCCATACTATTAGAAATATAATTCCACTGTTTTGAAACGTCTCCTAACGACCGATAATCATGGAATATAGACTTTCTTTCAGTTTCAGTAAACTTTGTACTGCACTGCAATTTGCATTTTTCGGAGCAGGGATTTTTAATTTCACGCTCTGGCACAATTTTTTTGGTGGTACTTACATAAGATTTTCCTTCATTCCTTAGTCTTTTCAAAACATTCTTTTTCCAGCTATTTTCATCCCTTTTACGTTTTTTACTCTTCTTTGCTGCATTTTCTGTATTTTCTTGATCTGGAATATTATTAGCATCGCTACTAATGAGTAAACTGGAGTGTACTGGCGACTGTCTGAATTGTTCTTCATTACTTTCGTTCGAGGGATCAAAAATTATCGGAGATACTGGAGCTTGTTGTTCAGGCGGTTTGTAGAGAGGGTCCTTGACGGAATCATCACTATCTGTAAGAAATAAAAACTATAAAGAACAAATAACAATGTCACTTATGGCATGCCAAGCGTGAGCAAAAATATTAAATGTATTCATTTATCCCTTATATTTTTATCTGGGCATGGTCAACATCATATTGTCTGTACTTACTTAGCAGTGGTCAAGATCTTTATTCTTACTCCACTTTTAAAATAGAACCTGACTGCTAAGGCGCCCTTAACTAAATCGGAATTGCACTAAAATGTGCACTCATAATAATGAACCGAAAAATACCTTCAATGAATGAAGCAGATGACGAAGCATTGGTTGTCCTGCTACTGGAAGAACTTGAGGAGGAAGAGCTGTTCAAGCGTGTTCGTTTAGTATTTTCAGTTATATTATATTCCTTTGAAGAAACATCTTCCATGACATTACTGTCTTCATCATTTTCTAAAATAAGATAAAACAAGTATATCAAACAAAACAGGAAACAAAGTAAACTAGATACTTACGTGGGTATGTATAAAATATTATATTATAAAGATTATATCAATATTAACCTTTTTCAGTAGACATAATCTTTGAAGGCCCATCTACATTGTGGGTAATCAATGCCAATATTTTTCTTCCTCTGCTATTATAATTTTTTAAACGGGAATCCATCGCAGATTATCACTGTTGAAGAAACCTAAAGTTCAAAGTTATTATCATTAATAAAGATTTAACATAAAATATTGCAAAAACCAACAAACAAAAATCTGTGGTTTTAAGAACAAGAACAACTTATCACTTAATGTGACATTACTAAAACAGTCTATTTGGTTTTTATTGCTACCAAAAACGTATTATGATGATATATGACGATCGGGTAACATTTAATTTTGCAGAAAGAAAGTCGTAACGCGAAATATGCCGGTGGTTACAAAAATGTATTTTAATTTAAAGGTCGTCATAAGTATAGATAAATCATCTTTCTATTAAAAGGTTATGTGAGATGATTGCTTACCTTTTTAAGAAGAACGTCGTTACACTAAATATGTCGTCGTCGCTAAAATCAAGCACGTGCACACTCTAAAACGGTCCCGCAATAACTGAGATGCTACGGTGTCGAAACAAAGCAGCGGCCAGAGTGCGACAGACCATAAAGTCACAACCTCTCTCGCTCTCTCATTATTTGCGCTTAGCGTAATGTCGTTTTTGTAGCAAAAAGTATAAAATTTGCCTGTTACGCCTGTACACTTAACTCAAAATTGGTGAATTTTGAACTATGTCACCCTTCTCGCAAATGAGCGATATCTTGGAAATAACTTTGAACTTTATTAGAGGCTTTGATTATTGTTTTGAATATTATAATTTGGCTTCATATCTTTTCGTATGTCAGCTTTACGTTTAAAATTGAATTGAATTTTTAGAAAAGATAAGGATTGTTAATATATTTATTGACGAATGTTTAATTAAGTTGATATTTGACTCATTCGATGTATTTCACTCGGTTCGTTCTTTGGCGGTGATACGCCATATTGGACTAATTTGCATAAATACGAATACTTTGACGTTTTAAAGTTAGTCTCCTACTGGCAGACTCAGCGATTATTGAATACTTTTGTGTTTAGATCGCAATTTGATTTAGAGCTTAGCAGTAGCAACTGCAGTCTGATCAAATGATTAATTTATTGTTGTTGAGATACTTTGGCCAAGTTTATACTTAACTGTTTACATTAAATCTCTCGTGAAACCGCTACACGTTGTGACCATTCGCTCGTGCAAGTCTCAAAGAGAGTACAAACATATTTTAAAAGTAATCTTGATTATTTGCCCACTTCTGGAATTATGCTTACACGTATAAACTACTTTCGAAGTTACTGAACTAGGAATGCATATCGTCATCAAGTTTTTTTTACAGGTTTATGATACAACTAGCTGATGCCCGCGACTCCGTCCGCGTGGAGGTATGAAAAATAGATGTTGGCCGATTCTCAGACCTACTCAATATGCTCACAAAATTAGAATTTTATATATAAGAAGAAGGAACAGCAGTGTAAATAACCAAGATTTTGAGTGTAACTTACGAACGCAATTATTATGGGTCAACCTCATCGTGCAATTGGTGACCGACGTCCGTATGACGTTTTACGACCAACTTTGGAAGGATTTTGTTTTATTTGGAGAAAATCTGATGAATATTGTCCGAGATGGAGGGCGAAATTAACAGAATCAAGCCAATCGCGGCCAGTGTAATACGATACCTAATGGTGCAAAGCTGGAACGGGTCAACTATTTAGTTCATTTAATAATATTTTTTATTTTAAAGCAAACGATAGATGCTTAATAGGAAAGCTATATTCCAACGCTCCCTTTTACAATAATTGCCACCTGTCTGCTATTGGACGGTATGAAAGCTTTTGATTTCTATTTTTAAAACTATTTCTGTCGTGTTCTCTGTTGGGAAATAGCTGTTCTGTAGTTCAATGAATTTGATTTTTCACGAATAGTTTTGATGGAAAAATTAAAAAAATCGAATGTTGTTTTTTTTTTCTACTTGTTATGTAGTCATATATTTTTCACTAATTAGTGCCCGCAACTTCGTCTGCGTGGTTATAATTTATTTTATTCTCGCGGGAACTCCTTAATTTTCTGGATGAAAAGTATGTCTATGTCCTTCCCCGTGATTTAACCTATCTCTGTACTAAATACCTATCATCAAAATCTGTTAAAAAGATGGGCCGTTAGAGCTTAGCAGACAGACAGACACTTTCACATTTATAATATGAGTATGGAAGTATGGATTTATTGAACAAGTACTGAACTGAAGATCACGGCTATTTTTACTTAATACCACGTTTATAAGTTGAACGTGACAGTTATCATAACCTTTATCCTAATATTAATAATATTTAAATGCGAAAGTATTGTTTTTGTTTATTGGTTTTTCAATCACTCCGGATCGGAGCAATGGATTGACGCAGTTTATTGCATCGATATCGTTACAAGGCTGGAGAGTAACAAAAGCTAATGAGACTTATCTTTAAAATGAGTTTTCACAACAAGCTGGACATAGGCTACTTTTTATCTTTTAATGAGTTCCCGCGGAACTTTGAAAGAACTGAATTAACGCGTTCGATTTCATGGTCATCATCAAGATTGACTATAAAACTGTTTCAATGAATTCTAAGCTAGTTTAAACGCATTATTTTAAAGAAGTCATCAATAAAAATGCGAAGCGCTTCGAGGAAACGTTGTAGCAGCTTAAGAAAGTTTAGATCTAGAGTCCGGGCTCTTTGAGATTTTCTATTGGCAATTTGATTAAATCGAATTTTCTCTTTTGCTAAACGACGGTCTATGCACTGGTATTCGCTTCGGAACAACGGACAGACAGCGCACCCTATTAGATGAGTCTTGACTCACGAAACCGTATCAAAGGCGTCTGTGTTACGACCTTTGTGGGCATTGAACTGTGTTTTCGGATGTGCATTTTCTTGGTAACGACACCAATTTATTTATTTTAATTTAATCGGTTTCTACGAATTTTAAATGTTGAATCCACCACCACCACTACTGCCCATTAACGTCCCACTGCTGGGCACAGGCCTCCATTATCATAGGAGGATGGGAATCAAAACTTATACCCACCACGCTGCTCCAATGCGGGTAGGCGGGCTTTAAAGACTATTATCATGTTAGTGATAATAACCGGGACCGACGGCTTAACGTGCTCTCCGAGGCACGGGGGTGAAACACCGCCAACTTCCAACTCCGGGCTGGCACTGAGAATTTCTTAATTGAAAAACCCAATACCTAACTTTTATGCCCGACCGGGAATCGAACCCAGGACCTCGTCGGCCGCAGTCGTTCATGCTAGCCACTAGAGTGACTCTAGTGGCTAGCATGAACTTGAAAGTGGTTGGTCTAGTCTAGTGACTAGACCAACGAGGCAGTCGTATGTTGAATATAAATCGTCATTACATACAAATCTGCATTAGGTATTACCTTTATAAAATAAAAGCAAGCCGATGATGCCTATTCACAAAAGCTGGTCTAAGGTAAACAGCAATAACGCATCCTAGTTAATCCTGTACAAAGAGGTACTGTTTCCTTCAATAAACCATGAAGAGAGCTGAGCTTCGACCTCTCGTTTATATTGTGATCTTGAAGTTGCCCTATCGCTTCATTAGTACAGAATACCTCTTTTATCACAAATCTGGGGCGAAGAGGGTCTGGCTCGAGGGGCCTGTGTGGTAAAAGAGTTACCTACTTACTCTTAATTGAAATCTTATACGTTGAACGGCTTGAGTTTTATCAGACGGGAAGCCTTATATATGATAAAGAAACACATACTGTAAACAACGTACCATTCTTTCTTGCGTTATTTTGTTTTTATAAAAAGTACTAAGTTTTAATTTTTTTCTAGATCTTTGGATTCCAATGCAGTTTTTACCATAATCTAGAAAAAATTATACTAAGACTAGCTGATGCCCGCGACTCCGTCCGCGTGGAGGTATGAAAAAATAGATAGTAGCCGATTCTCAGACCTACTGAATGTGCATATTAAATTTCATAAAAATCGGTCAAGCCGTTTCGGAGTAGGTAACTAACATTGTGACACGAGAATTTTATATGTTTAGAGATTATATTATAGAGTAGAAGAAGAAGATATAATAAACTAGCTAATGCCCGCGACTTCATCCACGTGGATTGAGATTTTTTGGTTCGATAAATCGAATGACATGAAACGGGTCAAATTGACAGATATTAAACTTCCTGTTTCGTAAGATATAATGACAAACAGTAATAATGCTAACATATGGATAGATGTTTGTAACTCAATCACGCCCCAACGGCTGACTGGATCTGGATGAAATTTGGCACAGAGATAGATTATAGTCTGGAATAACACATAAGCTAATTTTTATCCCGGAAAATTAAAGAGTTGCCGTGGGAAACAACAAACTTTAATCCACGCAAACGAAGTCGCGGTGATCAGTTTGTAATATAAAAATACTTAATTATTATTAGTTATATTTTATTCCACTGATAAGTAGACTCAGTAGACAAATAAATTATTTTTCTAAGTTAACAGATATGATCTCAAGGAATCAGAAGAACTTAAGGAGGTAAAAGTAAATTTGGGTTGAAAGGGGTTCCATTGAAAGTTTTTTAAACACGAACATTGTTTGGGATGAGTGACTTTAATTAAAATGGAACTCACTGTGTAAGAACAAATCCTTTGAAGTCCAAAATTAAGTATTTTAATTAATGCAATCTCCCGATTACCTTTATCTCGATTCATTTTGGGTTTGAATTCTATTGTCCAATATTTGCTTGCTCAATCCTTTAAAGACTAGTACTTAGTAGTGTTATTATGGTGTCAAAAATGTTATAGTATGAAGTTTGTAAGTTTAAAAGAGGCGTCCTAGCCTGCTAAACTGTTTTACATCTTATATTTTTCTGTTTTTACCTAGGATACTAGGTTATAAACTGTGTGTATATTATATTCAATATTAAATCCATTTTAAACCAAAAAAACCGGGCAAGTGCCAGTCGGACTCGCGCACGAAGGGTTCCGTACCATTATTAATAAATAATTACCTTTGTTAATGAACCGCAAGACTAACTTTGTTAGTAGAGGTTTATTGTTAATATCAAAAAAACTATGCTAGTTAGAGAATTGGCTATAGTTTTCCTGTAAAATATACGTAAATTCCTATTGACCATAATTATTTCAAATTTTTCGATTGGTAAACTCCGGAGATAAGGGGGGGGGGACGGTATTTTTTTAGACATTTTCCCCGATAAATCAAAAACTATCATAACTAAAAATAATTAAAAATCTGTTTTAGAATGTACAAAGTAAACCCTTTTTATATGATACCCCACACAGTACAGTTATCTCACTTTTAAATTTCAACCCTCAGATTTTCCCCCCTTTTTATTTATTTATTTATTTATTTAGTACCAAACTTAAAAACTAAACATAAAAATTTAAAGGACATGTACAAGGACAACTTATCTCTTGAAGAGATTTCTTCCAGCAGCCCTAGAATGTGAGAATGGTGAAAAATAGATAAAGCTGAGTAGGTACTTATAAACAAGAAAATATAAAACTTTTTACTAAGACTTATGATAAATATCATAAAAATATACTTACATATAATATATACAGGGAATACACAATTAATAACGTACATACAAAATAAAGTACTAATATACATACATATTATATACATAATACATAATATAGTATACATAATTAACAATAATAAACATAGAATAATATAATAATATAAAAGCTAATCATATAAAGAAGAAAGATAGTGCTGCTTCAGTCTCGATTTAAATGCACCCACGGATGGACTCTCACGAATATTCCCTGGTAGGGAATTCCAAAGACGCGCTGCTACCACCGCAAACGACTTAGCGTAAGATATGGTGTTCCATGAGGGTACTTCAAGTGACTTTTTCATCACACAGGAGCGCAAAGGTCTTGTTCGGGGAAGAGCATCCTGAAAATGCTCATGCAAATAAGGTGGAGAAGAGAACTTTAATATTTTAAAAAGTAATGTTAGAATATGAGCATTCCGGCGAAGGCGAATAGGGAGCCACTTCAGTTGTCGACGGAATTCAGATACATGGTCGAATTTGCGCAGTCCATAAATAAAACGGATGCACAAATTCTGAAGCCGATCTAGTTTGTCGAGTAGCTCCTCTGTTGCATCCAAATAGCAAACGTCGGCATAGTCGATGAGGGGAAGGAGAAGAGATTGTGCTAACATAATTTTAGTGCGAAAAGGCAAAAAAATTTGAAGTCTGCGAAGAGAGTGAATGGAATAGTTCAAACGCCTACTCACCTCATTGATATGAGCAGACCATGAAAGGTTACTGTCAAATATTAAACCGAGATTTTTAGCTTTTTCAGAAAAAGGTATAGCTGTACCATCATAGTGTAAGCCAGGTAAAGTTTTAAAGTCAACCTTGCAGCGCATTCGGCTGCTGCCGATTATAAGCGCTTGAGATTTTTTAGGGTTGACAAGCAAACCAAAAGATTCAGCCCATGTCTTGATGTGAGCTAGATCAGTGTTTACCGCCTCTACGGCATCAGCAAGGTCGGGCAATGCTGCGTGCCTATAAAGCTGCAAGTCATCTGCATAAAGATGGTAGTGACAAGAAATTGCTTTGGAAATTTCATTAATAAAAATGGAAAACAGTAATGGAGATAGTACACCGCCTTGAGGAACGCCAGCAGAGAGATCAGCCCAATCCGAAGAATCTTCGTCAGTCCTGATTCTCTGCCGTCGACCCCGAAGATAAGACTTAAACCAATCCACTACAGGAGGAGAAATGTTAAGAGAACGGAGGATAGCAAGCATTACATCAAAGTCAACTGAGTTGAAAGCATTACTGAAATCAAGCAGTACGAGAACAGTAAGCTCTTTGTTATCCATAGCAAACCGGATATCATCAGTTACTTTAAATAAGAACAAAAATAATTTCCAATTTTTTTTAATTCCAGTGTCTTTGGGCCACTAATATACACAACTATTCCAAATTTCATGTCGATAGCTTCGGTAGTTACTGAAATAATCGAGTGTGACGGACGGACAGACAGACGGAGAAAGTCGCACCATAAGGGTTCCATTTTACCATTTTGGTACGGAACCCTAAAAACAAACTTTATGTAATCAATACTCAATTTATTTATCACATGTAGGACATGCATGCCTCTTTTATATTATGTCATGGTTTGACAATACCACCGGTTCGGAAAGGGAGTCTACTGAGAAGAGCCGTCAAGAATCTCATTTCGGCACTCACCCACAGCAGTGCAGTGCAGTGCATGCAGCAGTGGTTGACGATGCACGGAGGAGGAGTGGATTTGGAGCGAAGAGGCAAGTTAATTTAGTTAACATGTGTTAATGTAAGTGAAGTAATTATTATTATTCACAGATTTTTTCTAAAGACTTCCCTATAGTAAGTGGTATTTATTCAGTTTAAGTAACTTTAATCAAAAAGGCACTCAGTGTAGCTATTGAAGTCCAAAATCAAGTATTTTATAATTAATACAATTCTCATCGTCTTCGTTTCAATTAATTCAAGGGTGGTTTCGTACTTTTCTTTTAACAAGATTACATAATTCCGAATCCGGGAAGATTGTGATTATGCTAGCCTACATCTCATTGGAGAGTTCCTAACGTGATGAGGAGTAACATAATTTCGACAAAGAATTGCTTATTTTCAACATAGTAATTTCTACGTCTAACTGAACTTGTTTAATTATTTTACCAACATATATACAAGTATACAATTTGAGTAAAGCGATTTAGCGTTCCGGTACGATGCCGTGTAGAAACCGTATAGGGGTATGGGTTTAATATAACTGCCATGCCCCTAACAGGTTAGCCCGCTACCATCATCACTGCATCATCACTTACCATCAGGTGAGATCGCAGTCAAGGGCTAACTTGTAGTGGATAAAATAAAAAAAAGTATATTATAAAAAAATTGATATTTAAAAATATAAATTTAAACAACCGAATTTGAACAAATTTGGTACAGTGACAGGTTGCATCCCGGAGAAGGACGGAAGGACGTAGACTACCCTTTATTCTAGAATATTTAAGATTTTTCACAGGGTTTTCAAAAAATAAAGTGTCAAGTGGTCAAAACCAGGCGGATGAAATCGAAAGCATCATAATTTTTTAAATAATAATCAGAGCGATCCATTTTATCGTTTAAATATTAATAATAATTATTTTATTTCAGAAAGATACATTTTAAATAAGAATTGTGTTGCATTTCTTTATTAAATTGTAGCTTGTTATGATTTTCTCGGAAGCTTAATATCAATGACAGCAGAAATGATTTATTATGATTCGCAAGTAAAACAGGAAGCAACTTTTGCAGTGGTTGACTCAGATAATTTGAACAGCCATTTATTTATAGAGCATTTAGCCAATTGTCCGGCAAATTTACCTATTTTTGATAAAATTCATCTGCGCTAGTCACTGACTTGAGGGCGGTCGATGGTCCAGTTATAAATTTATTTATAGATTAGTGCTTGAACTAAATTTAAAACCCGCGTTATGTCTATTCCCTATTCTGTGGTTATGTATGAAATACGTAACATCCATATTAACGTCTGCGCGACGCCATTTTGTTTTTTTTTTTGGGCGCGGCCTTCAGTTACTCTAGCTTAAAGAGACTGTAACAGAACTTGCCGTATGAAACCTATCGATGTATACAAAATACAACACTGCTAATTATGTATGACAGCAGACTATTACTTATGTTCCGCAAGAAACAGTCGAGGGAGTTTTCCTGCAGTTCGCTCTACCGATAACTTGGCCACTTCTATATTTTATGACCTCATAATCTGTCCGGTGTCAGAGCAAACGTTTCCGACTTGGAATGAAAATTAATTATCAACGGAATTTATTGCGAAACTTTTGTTGGAATTCCAGTGATAGTACCATTTACCATCGCATACCATTTACCATGCGGTAGTGATTGCATTTACCATCGGTAACGAATTTTGGTTTTGTATTTTTTGTGCTTCATTTGAATCTTACATAAAGACGATCACGATGTCACAGTGATAAGCGCTGTATATTCATAAGTCCGAGGTCCCCGGTACGATTTCAATCCAGGAGCAATTTTGGAAGCCATAATTTCTAAGTTGTGGCCTAAATTGGTCTGCAGGTCTGGTGTAAACGTAGCCCGTGGCTAGTTATCATCCTATTGGCAAAGCCGTGCCACTAAGCTGGTAAGTGTCACGATTCAGCGTAAAAACTGATTAGGGGTATGGGTTTCATTTAACTGCCATACTCCTAACAGGTAGGCCCGCTACTATCTTAGAATGCATCACCATTTGATCGCAGATAACATAGCAGTTGCTAAAATAGTGGCAGATAACTTGTAGTAGAATTTAAAAAGTAGTTCAGTAGGTACATTTATGAGAGCTCACTCACATGAAAGCACGATTCAATTAAATTTCTGTACATAGTCTCAAAGGGCTCGATCGCCGAAATTTCTTAACCTGCCATTTTAAGAAAAATCGTAGAGCTTCCTCGCCCACTACTTCAGATTTTCAGTAGCAATTGAAAATAAAAGCAAAAATTTGATTTAAAATTATATAATAACTTCAATGTGTTATTATCTTTATTATCTTTAATATATAATAATAATAATATAAAACAAAGTCGGGTTTGTTCGAACACTTATTACTCTAGAACGGCTGGACCAATTTTCATGGTTTTTGATTTGTTGTATTTGTCGTCGTCCCGAATAGAAGAGTAACTACAAAACATTGAAAAATTGACGAAAAAATAAAATAAAAGAAAATAATTTTCTCATACAGAAAATCACGCGGACGAAGTCGCGGGCATCAGCTAGTATTACTATAGAAATGATTGAAATAAGTCTTTAATTTGACAGCTGCGGTACATAAAGCTCAACACATTCATTATTACGAGTTTACAATTTGTTTATAAGTTACAACTATACTATTTATGCGTCAACTACTTTTTAAACCGGCCTTTTCGGGAGCGCGCTATCAAATATTATAGTGCTCTAGTTTCCTCGTCCATAAACTTTGCACTAGTGGACTGGAGGTTGTTCTACTACTGCCACTCCAAAACATTCTATGCTTATGTATTGTGGTAAGTATAACAAAGATTCGTCTTATAACGTGGAGTCTAAAGTCCATTCGTAAAGGAATACCAGCGCATCGGTGGTCGTTTAGCAAAGGAGAAAATGCGATTAAATTAAATTTCCGCCCGTAGAAAGTCTCAAAGGGCCCGATCGCCGCAATATCCTAAGCTGCCTTTATGCATTCGCCGACTTTCATCGACCACTAGCTACCTACTTTGGACTTTTAATAGTAGTACCTACTATATCTGTTCTGTACTGTAACTGCCTCGTTGGTCTAGTGGTTAGCATAGTCGACTGCGGATCACGAGGACCTGGGCTCGATTCCCGGTCGGGCATAAAAGTTAGGTATTGGGTTTTTCAATTAAGAAATTCTCAGTGCCAGCCCGGAGTTGGAAGTTGGCGGTGTTTCAACCCCGTGCCTCGGAGAGCACGTTAAGCCGTCGGTCCCGGTTATTATCACTAACATGATAGTAGTCGTTAAAGCCCGTCAACCCGCATTGGAGCGGGGCGGGTCTAAGCTCTAATTCCCGCTCTCCTATGAGAGTGGAGGCCTGTGCCCAGCAGTGGGACGTTAATAGGCTGCAGTGATGATGATGATGTGATGACTATATCTGTAGCTACTAATAGTCGACCAAATAATTTGAAAATCTTATCTTGTCATCATAGATTGTAGTGTTTTAATCAGCAAATACTTAATTGGCTTCTGCGCGAGATTTAACCAAAAACATGGTAATTAAAATTTTGGATTT
This sequence comes from Erebia epiphron, assembly GCA_963932025.1. Lineage (NCBI taxonomy): Eukaryota > Metazoa > Arthropoda > Insecta > Lepidoptera > Nymphalidae > Erebia > Erebia epiphron. Next base: position 28,412,112 of record OZ009949.1, read on the forward strand.
GCCGGTTCGAACTGCTTACTAAGTAGGTTTGCAGAATATTCAGTTTTTATTTTTATTTTTATTTATCAATGTACAAATTTACAAAACACACATAGTTTAGTAATACGTTGAAAAAACCACAGAGGTTTGCCCTCAATGTATAAAGGTCTGCACCTATGGTCTGCACCTTGTGGTACATGTACCGGCTTCTTAGACGAAAAAAATAATTGTTGAATCACGATCACAAATTGTTCCTTTTTTTTTGTTAAAGGTATTTCAATGTAGGTATTTTTATATATTTCACAATATTTTATAGTATTTTTTTCAACTTTTAGAAGAAGAAGGTTTTCAACTTTTATTTTGATATAAAAATGTCTAAGCCTATCCTTCCTTGTCTAAACACCACGTTCCACGTTCGCTCGAAAAGTATTTTCTAAAGAAATTGTTTCCATTTCAACCGTCCGATCTTCCAAATCCTTTAAATGGCTTATATTTTTGTAAAATCATATTAATATTTCATACTAATGGTATAAATGCAAAAGTGTGTTCGTTTGTTGGTTTTTTTTTTGTTTGTCTTTCCATCAAGTCACAACAGAGCAATGGATCGACGTGATAATTTACATGGGTATAGTTGAGAACCTCGAGAGTGACCTACGCAAATTTTTATTCTGGAAAATTAAGGAGTTCGCTTGGGAATTAAAACTTATTCCACGCAGTTGAAGTCGTGGGCAAGTATTAGGTAAAAATTAACGATAAATCTATTTATTATTAGGCTCTATATTAAGTATTGTGTTTCTAATAGTTTTGTATATGTTTCACATCGTAGTAAAAAAAGCTTATTGATTTCGTAGAATACGCTTGGCAACTAATAAATCTCGAACTGTGAATTGCTCGGAAAATTGCTTGAATTGCTTGCTTTGAATAAAAAAATAAATATTTTAGCGTTCGTATTGCTGAACAAATTTATATTTCTATCCTTACATATGAAATTGGCGTTTTGTCGTACTGGCCACTTTGATCTCAAATATTGGTTAGGAATTCAAATTTTGAATTTATACAGCTATTTACTCATGCTTTTGTGTTTTGAAAACCGTAATTCATTAGTTTTTTCCTTTTTTGGTTTTTTCTTTGCGTCACTCAGTTTACAAAATGGAAATGGAATTGAAATATCGCGTTATTTACGAGTACGAGTTCCATCGTGGCACTAGTGCTGCAGAAACGGCTCGAAGGATTAATATGTGTATGGCGGCGGTGTCGCAAAAGAAAACACAATGCGTTTTTGGTTCCAACGTTTTCGTTCTGGAAATTTCGACCTGCAGAACAAGCCCCGTGGACGGCTGGAGACCAAAGCTGATAATGAAGAATTGAAGGCTATTGTGGAAGCGGATCCATCTGAAACCATGTCCGAGATAGCTGCAGGTTGCAGTGTTAGTGATAAAACTGTTTTAATCCACTTGAAGCAAATTGGGAAGGTGAAAAAGCTTGAAATGTGGGTACCTCATGAATTGGTTGCAGCAAACCGACAAACACGCGTCGACTGCTGCGTTACATTACTCAACCGCCACAATAATGAGGGGATTTTAAATCGAATTACCTGTGATGAAAAGTGGATCCTGTACGTGTACGATAATCGGAAACGCTCATCGCAATGGCTGAACCCTGGCGAATCAGCCAAATCCTGCCCCAAGCGGAAATTGAGTAAAAAAAAATTACTTGTGAGTGTTTGGTGGACTAGTGCCGGTGTCGTTCACTACAGATTTCTTAAATCTGGCCGGACGATTACGGCGGATGTCTATTGTCAGCAACTGCAAACCATGATGGAAAAGCTAGCTGCTAAACAACCGAGGCTGGTACTCCCCGGACCTTGCTCCAACAGATTACCATTTTTTTCGAAATTTGGATAACTTCTTGCAAGGGAAAAATTAAACTCTGATTGGGCAGTCAAAGCGCCTTCAAAGATTTTATTGATTTCCGTCCGAATGGTTTTTTTTAGTAAAGGAATCAATGAACTGAAAGTGCATAGATAGCAATGGTACATACTTTGATTAAATAAATATATTATATTATAAAAAAATCGACTTTATGTTCCTCCCTTACAAAACGCCAATTTCATATGTAAGGACCTAATATTATCAAATTACCTATACCTATAGCATACTTATTCGAAAATATAGGTGACCAGAGCGAGCGTGTGTGTTTGTGTAATAATGAAAAAAAAAAACACGACAGCGTGTTAAATTGAGAATGGAAACAGATTTTCGTCGTATTTGGCCCGAGACCGGTAAGTGCTAAGAAAGAATGATCGTCCACTAATACCCTATCCGAAACGGTGAATAGACCGAATAGTCATGCAGTTTATTGGAACTTTCTACCATTCCCGTTGGATAATACCTACTTTTCAATTTAGAGGAATATTACCTCAAACATTTCCAAAATATTCCAATCTCGAATTGACGAGAAAATAATATTATAATCGTGATTATTGTTTATTACCTACTAGCGGATGCCCGCGACTTCGTCTGCGTGGTTTGAGGTTTTTGGTTCCCGCGGGAACTCTTTAATTTTCCGGGATAAAGAGGAGCCAATGTGCTATTCTAGACTATAATCTATCTCTGTTCCAAATTTCAGCCAGATCCGTTCTGCCGTTGTGGCATGATTGAGTAACAAACATTCATACATCCATACATCCATCCAAACTTTCGCATTTATAATATTAGTAAGATTACTCTTCGAATATCATAACCAGTCACGTCAAAGTGTATAGTTCACTTCTTCTCCCAGTGCCATCTCCTATATCGGAGGTTGAATAACTGGATTTTGTTCACCGCAATCCTAAGCAGTCTTGTTCTTGTTCTAAATATATACTCGTACCTAAAAGTAAAATGTGACCGTCTGATTCATCAACGCACAGCTCAAACCACTGGATGGATCGGGTATTAATATGACGTAGGCATCCGCTTGAAAAGAATTTTTGAAAATTCAACCCACAACCCACAAATTTGTATGAAAATCGAACGTACGAAGCCGCGGGCCAAAGCTAGTGTACCTACACAACAACATAAACAACTAAGTGTTGAACATAATTTATACGTAGCAATATAATTTACAACAGTTTTTTTCCAGTGTTTACAACTGGTAGGCAAAATAATTTCTTCATGTTTATAGCTAATGGTGGCCTCAAAATAGTTGTTGTTTTGCGGCCATTTTAATTTGAAATGACGTTTGATTGACAGCAGTAAAGCGGCTGAGTATATAGAATCTATGGCAATAAACGACTATCTCGATAAAATACGGTGACCTCGAAATAGATGTTCTGAGAATATTTAATATACTGAAGTTTAGTTTAGCAAGTTCGATTTGATTGATTAATTTCAAAGCCCTATTTTATCCTCGTCAGGGTCGAATTTTCAAAAATCGGTTCTTAGCGGAAACCTACATCATAACTGACAGTGACAAATCCGACCAGTGATTTGAGCTGTGCGTTGATAAATCAGAAGTATTACCAACTTCAAAAGGTGTCTTTGTTACATGAGTAGTTTTTTTAGTATTGTTAATACTCACTTGTAACCTATGAAAATATTAAGACATATTAGAATGACTCAGCCAGAAAACAGCAAGAAACAAAAATAATGATTGTTTATGAAAATGAAAACTGAACCTTTCATTTCACGATTATAATATAATTCAAATATCAAATAACGTCTATTTGGTCGCAGAGCTCGACATCAATTTGATTTCGGAAACCATTATATTTGTCTATTCAATTTCTACAATGCGTACCGCAATAATGATCCCCAGGGTACAATTGTTCATAATACATGATCGGGGGTTTGAGAGGTTTCTGTATACAACCACTTTGTTACACGTTTAATTGTATTGGAAGGGTTTCCTAATTGTACTCAGATGTACCTCTAAGGCGTTCCAAGAATTTGATATGGAAAATTTCATTTTAGTATCTATTCAGATGAACCACAACTCAACTGCGCCATGAAAAACTGTTGCAGTGCTGATGATGGTAGGTCTCGCTACGACTAAAGTTGTCGCATCAAAAAATTTATGAAAAATACTACGATGATCGATGTGTTCAACTGCAAGCGTGTAAGCGCTACCGCTCTACGAAGAGTTGTGGTATTGACCACGCCCTTGAAACAGTTGCTGATTACCAACCCATATTAATATGAAGTTGTGCACTGGTCAATTTATTGTTCAGTTATGTTTTTACCACAGTGGTCTGGTTAAGATTGTGGTACGCCTGAACGGATCTTTAGTTCACAAATAACTATCTTTGCTACGGAATATTTACGTGTGGCTGATTGTTACAAATTGTATTAAATAATCTTCAAACAGTTCACTTGGTCGCCCGATTCAAATTTGGTTTTGACTATTTTGCCGTGCTTACTAATATTTTCACGTAACATTATAATAATGATTAATAATCTGAAAATACGAAACTTGCGGCTGAAAACTTAACGATATTATAAAATTATTAGATACTAGATGATGCCCGCGGCTTCGTCAGCGTATATTAAGCTTTTTTGATTCCCACGGATACTCTTTAATTTTCCGGGATAAAAGGTAGCATATGCCTTTCCCTGGGATACAACCTATCCGTGTACCAAATTTCATCAAAATCGATTAAACAGCTGGGCCGCGAAAGCGTAGCAAACAGACAGACACACTTTTGCATTTATAATATTAGTATGGATTTATTTTATTTGCCAAGTGACTGTATATATCCTGGCCATTTGTTGGTCATATCACAAACTCTCAAAAAATTTATAATAAATAAAAACAAGACATTTTCGTATAGTCTACATAATATTATTTTGTAGTTTAGTGATATTGGTATTGAGTTCATAATGCAAAAGACTCAAAGAAGAGAATTCGTATTTCTGAAATACAAAATCTCATTCCACTAATTAATAAAGAAAGTTGAATTATTATGACTTTGTTTTTAGGTTGTATATAGATAATATGATTGTATATAGATTTTTATAAAAATCTACGCATCGGTCGATCTTTAATGAAAAAACTTTTCGTACATTTCAATAAGGCTCTCTCGGAGTCGGTAATTTTCAAACGTTAACGAGCTAAATTTTATCGAAAATTAATTGCAACATCTTCATTGAAAAGTTTTCAGTCAACTTTAATATCTGAAATATTCGTTGGGGTAACTTTGACACTACAGTTCGTTGGTATAAAACTTTATAGAAAGGATAGTTAAATGACAGCTGTTGGGGTGAACCTACCTGAATATCCGTTGCAGTCAACTGGTGTTAGGTTGGAATTGTTTTAGAAATAATAAGTTATAGCGCATTGTATCATCTCGGGGTTTTAAGAATGTAGTTCTTTCTGGGACGAAGAATCGTTAGGTATTCTCCTAGAAAATATGCACCGGCACATGCATATTTATGAATAATTTTATGCATTTTATTTTATACTAGCGGTCCGCCCCGGCTTTGCCCGTGGTACATATATAGCCTAAAGCACTCAGGGATCACGTACTCATATTCAACGGTGAAAGAATTTTTGAAATCGGTCCAGTAGTTCCTGAGATTAGCGCGTTCAAACAAACAAACTCTTTAGCTTTATAATATTAGTATAGACTAGATGATTCCCGCGACTTCGTTCGCGTGGTCCAGGCTTTTTCGATTCCCCCGGGAACTCTTTAATTTTCCGGGAAAAAAGTAGCCTATGTCCTTCCCCGGGATGTAACCTACCTCTATACCAAATTCAAAATCGGTTGAAAAGATGGGCCGCGAAAGCGTAGCGGACAGACAGACAGGCACACTTTCGCATTTATAATATTAGTATGGATTAATGTACAAATTTTAGAATAATTTTCCCAGCGATAAAGTGTATGTCACCTGATAATGATTGGCAGTTCCAAAGTTCAATACTAGGTCGCATATTAATAGAAAATTAACGTTTAGGCCCAGAATTAACAAATCGAATCTAGGCAGATCCGCCCCTATGTGCAGAATAGCTATCACGTATAATAATTTGATCAAAGATGCTGGTATAGATATTTTTCAACATTCCGCAGCGCGTTTCAAGAGAGAGGTTAAAAATCTTTTAAAAGTAGGTACTGCATGATATGATATTTTCTTTTCTTTTTGTGTATTTTTTGTTTGTAATTATAATTCTCTTTTTTTTTAATTTCAAAACTAACGTAAGATTTAAGTTATAGGTATACTAACAAAGAATGTCTTCAGTGCATGTTGAGTTAGCCTATAAGTGGAGTATACATCATTGCATAAGAATATTTAAGTGTGTATATTTATTAAGATTGTTGTATACACGTTGGCTTCCTAATAAATAAATAAATAAATAAAATAAATAAATAATCTTACTAATATTATAAATGCGAAAGTTTGGATGGATGTATGAATGGATGTTTGTTACTCATTCATGCGCCAACGGCTGAACGGATCTGGCTGAAATTTGGCACAGAGATAGATTATAGTCTGGAATAGCACACTAGGCGTCTTTATATCCCGGAAAATTAAAGAGTTCCCGCGGGGACCAAAAATACTCAATCCACGCGGACGAAGTCGCGGTCACCAGCTAGTCCCGTATAAGCCTACTGTGTAACATGTGATACGGCTTATGTATGAATATAATATGCCCCCCAATATATGAATTAAAAAAATGACATCTGGCAAGCCGCAGTGCAGCTCAGCTTCGTCGACTGCGCAGATGAAGTCCACACCACTGCACCACCGCGCCGCTAAGTCGCGGTGCGTAGATCGGTACTCGGGCCGGTCGGCAGCTAAAATAAGTAGGCACACTGACCCTAAGTACTTATTCAGGAATAATGCGGAACACTTAAAAGGAGTTTTAAAAAAATTCGACTACAAGTAAGTCCTTGACTTGAATACTTTTTTTTATCACACTTGGGAGATGCCCTATTAGCATATTTATTTAACAATTTTCAAAATTTTTTCAGGTGTAAATGGGTTAAATAAAATATATTATGTATTTTAGATGATGATTACTAAGTTGCCGTTTGTTATCGCACCTAAGCGTCACGCATCTTGTAGTTAGACTCGGAAACCTCAAGATTAGCGATTATGCGCGCGGCGTAGGTAATCTTCTTTTTATCTTCTTTTTTTTTTCGTACTATAAAGTTCCATTACAATATAATGGCAACTTCATTGTCAACTACCATCTAGCCTAGATGCGTTTGTTTTAGATATTATGTATATTTCTGCGAAGTTCTAATTCTTGTTGCAAAGTTATAAGGTCACAAATCACAATGGAGCACTGCAGTTCGACGTGGATTTAAAAAAAAAAATTATTACTTGTTCCAGAAATGGATGGCTCGAAGAGTGAGGAGAGCCTAACACTTGATTTGTGTTTTAATTTCGTGATCAGACAGCGCCTTTAATCCTATGTTTACTCATGCTTGTCACAAACTTGATTAAAATACCCCTTGTTAATATCCCTTGTTATACCCTATCAATAAATCTGAGATTGAGTACATTCTGTCAACAAATTGGCGTAACTTTCTAGTGCACAACTTTCAAATACTTAGCAATATTCAAAGGACTTTTTATTTCTATGTCTTTTTTCGACGTGCACACGCTTTAAGACACAATTTTATTTGTCAACAGGAGACTTTATTACTAAATTCATTATGAAAATACCATTCATAAAAATGCTCTTAAAATAATATTATAACAAATAACTAACTTGAGGATAAATACAGTACAACTTGCAAATGGTATCGAGCTGTTAAAGCGAGCTAACTCAGCGCTATAATTCGTACACGAACTTGCTTTGTTTCTCAGAGTTGTTGAAATACGCAATAAAAACTCCGTTCCATTTTCAAGAAACGTACTTTTCATACTTGTTTTACTGCTTCAAGATTAGCTAAATCCTTTAAATTCAAATCATCGTTAGGGATTACAAGTTTAAATCGGTCCGTATACTTGTGTTTGTGTGTGTGGGTGTGCGCGCGTGTGTATATGAATAACCATTAGTGTGTACATCATTTGCAGGCTCAAAAATGTTACTTTCCTGCTTCCTCTCACGGGTCTCCTGTAATCCGAGCGCTTGTGTGAGTGCCTTGATACCTACGTTGTTGTAGAGCTGATTTCGCTGTGTGGGTGCACAGTCCGGGTGCTCGTAGCCCCCGCCAGTGGCGAGCCAGCCGTAGCAACACTACGACGCGTCTACGGCGTAGTTTATGTGTTGCCCGCCCATAATATTCGGACAATAGGGCAGGCGGCGAAAGCAGTTTCGTTATTTTTTTCTCTGACGTGTTTCTTCGACAAAAGCGTTGTGACCCCTAACGGACAATATGGTAGGAAAGGATGGCTTTTGTCCCCATAAAAAGCTATTATCACCCCGCGTTTACGTAATAATTCCGAACATAAATACGATAATGATGTGAATTGTGTTCCGATTGGACTGTTTAAATTAAATTATTTTGGCGTAGACTAATTAAAATTAAAGTATAATATTGTGTATGATGAATAATACGAGTAAATCGAGTGACGTAGCAGTGCGAGTGGAACGATACTAAGAATGGACGATTAACCTACGAATAATGGAATTAGATGTTTTATTACGACCATAAGGTAAGTTATATGTCGTAATATAAAAGCTTTTAGTTTAATTACAGAGTTTTTACCAAGGATTTATGATATGAATTGGTAAAAAACATTTAGCAAGTATTTTAATTAGTGATTAATTTATATTTTATCTAAAAATATACGGGACTTATTGTATCTTTGTTTACTTGAAATATTGAATTGAAAATCAAGCAGTAAATTGTTGGTAGGTGATTTCCTAGTACATTTTTTATATGAGATATTTTTTCTTCAGCAGCAAGTTAGCCTTTAAGCGTGATCTCATCTGATAACAAGTCATGAAGCAGTTTAAGATGTCAATAGCAAAAGAAAGAGAATATTATAATACTTTTATAAAACCTACACACCTACAAAACCACAGGACAAGATAAAACGTCCACGTTGCCCATTTTGCCTAGGTGAGCGACAACAGCAATGCGACGTGATTAGGCGCAATGTGACGCGACGCGGCGCAACGCGACGCGATACGACTTCATAGAAAGTGACAAACTTATCTACGCGAAAACGTAGGCCACGTGGAGCTACCGTTTCTTGTCGCGTCACGTCGCATTACCACGTTGGTCGTTCAGCTAGGACAACAGGTAAGATTCTACGTTGTATAGGAAACAGGGTTCGTCGTGTCGCGGTAGTCAGTGCAGCTCCATACAAGTGCGCGCGCAGCCAGACAAAACTTTCTGTGCGTACTTAGTATGTTTTCACCCTTAACGTGTGTCAAATGACTACCCCAGGGTTTTCGTTACCCATGTTAGGAATGTTTTTATTTTACCCTAGCTTTTCCAACGACTTTGTGCGCGTGAGTTAGTTTTTGTTAGAATTTTTATAGAAATTGATAATTTTTATGAGAATATATTCTTTGTGGGTTACGGAGTGTACGTAAATGAAAAATCCTGAGCATTATAGAATATACTTCTCTAATAGTAGACTCCAGAAGTAGTGGCTATATGAGTGAATAGGCATCTTCTCAGTAGGTAAGCGCGATCCACCTTAGGCTGCATTACCACATGCCAGCATTTTCCATTCTTAATATTAAAAAATATATATTAAGGATGGAAAATGTGTCTGTCTGTTTGTCTGTCTGCTACGCTTTACTGGCCCATCTTTTCAACCGATTTTGATTTGGTGAACTTTATCCACGCGGACGAAGTCGCGGGCATCATCTAGTGTAAGATATGTAATTGACAAGCTCTCCACTATCTCCTACCATATTTGCGGAAACTCATGTAAAGACTAGACTAGTGTTTCCTGTTTTATGGTTGTACTGTAATAAACTAAACCAAATGTTTCTTTCAGTAAAAACCAGTAAACCTTGAATTATCGAGGATTACCTTACTGTAGCCATTAGAGCAATAAAGATACTCATTAATGTACCTATTGTTGTTCTAGACTGAAATTTATTGCCATTCCCGTGGTTTTAGTAGTTATCAGTGGTTTCAGTGTGGCATTGATTAATTTGAACCCAGATTAGACACCTCCTTGTTAATCACAATCACGATTAGAGGCTACAGAAGTATTAAATTAAGAAATGTAAATAATTTCCGAGACTTTGTCCATACTATGCTTTAAAAAACACTGGCAGCTAATAATGTTCCGATATATGCCTTTCTTTAGAAAGGTAAATATACTATCAGTGCCCAGCGTCAAACTTGGCTCATCGCTCATCATATTTTAATATCAAAACTAGATGATGCCCGTGATTTTGTTCGTATAGGCAAAGGGCTGAACAACCTTTGGCTTTTATAGCCATGTTGCATCTGTAGTCTCTAAAGTAGGCACCCGAGCTTCTCTAGGGTAGTATGGAATGCTCAAAATGCTTTCGTTTAAACGTCCAAGCCATTTCTGCGCGTTAATCTTTTAAAAAAAACTCTCAGTTGATTAACAGAAATGAGTGTTCAGGCTATAGTTTCCAATGGGCGTTTTTACGAAAAGAAGTACGAGTCCTATACAAACTGCTATCTAGTACTTTCTTAGTTTCTTCAGTCCGTGGACGTAGCATGTTTTCTAAGAAACTGATTTTTCTTCCTTCAATTTCAACTTCAACTTCTCCGTTTATTTTTAATTTCATTAAAACTGCAAGGCTAAACGAAACTGAGGCTTTTCTACTCACGCTCAACTCACATATTCGAATAAAAGCCCGTATATATATTTTTTAATGACACTGCGGGTGGTATGGGCGCACAAAAGAGTTTCGTTAATAGGGTTCCCCACTTCCCTAAAAGGCTTTGAAAAACTTCTTTTTCCGAGAATAATATTTCTTCCAAACATTTCTGTTCGTTGAAGACGATTATAAGATTTTATAAGACTATTATAAAATCGTTTATATCTTGCGTTTCTTAAAATCATGTCCGAAAAGTAGATTTTCATTTTTAAGTATCAACCATAGATTATGACATAATTTTGCGTAGAGATAACAATATGTACTAACCTTGACGGACTTAAGATACTTTTCATGCAGGAAAATCCAAAAAATCCTTAAACAGCGTCATCGATGCCGTGGTTATTATTATGTTAAAATAAACATTAATAAGTCATGTATGGACAGAGCTTTTAATCTATGCCACTGGGTACATACCATCTCAAAACTCATCTCATCATTTTTGTGGGAAGAGACGGATGATACTCGTTCAAAAAAAATGTAGCTAATTGGCTACTTGACAGCTGTAACTATAAAATATGAAATATGTTAGATTTGGTAGCTTGTAAGTTAACAATAATTAATAATACAATATGTGTTTTGCATTAAAATAAATTGTAAATATTTTATTTTTGCAAAACAAATTTGACATTTTTTATCTGTGGACAAGAAGCGAAACGCGGGCGGTCATGATAGAGACCCGTGTGACGTCACATTTAAAAAAAAAACGTCGTGTGTACTAGGTAATGTTTGCGTATTGTTGAGAAAATTAACACTAATATATTTCGATTTGTGATTGTGAGAGGAATGGAATGCTATACAGCTGATAGTGCAAATCTGCCTAAAGTCGATTCATTTATGGTTGCAAATTTATTTGCGTGTAACCTTTTGCTCTGCCGAGTTTTCTAATGTAAAATCTTACTACATGTAAGATTTTACATTAGAAACATTTTTACGATTTTACATTTTGGCGAAATACACAAAGTAATAGTAATTGTCTCGTGTTTTAAGACCTAAGAAAGTGCTGCTAAGTGCTATAAAGTGACAGAAATATAATTTATGTTAATTTTATGTCATGTTTTAGGTATGAAGAAAATGTTAGGTTAGGTTTAATTCATTTTATCCACGCGGACGAAGTCGCGGGCATCATCTAGTGTAAGATATGTAATTGACAAGCTCTCCACTATCTCCTACCATATTTGCGGAAACTCATGTAAAGACTAGACTAGTGTTTCCTGTTTTATGGTTGTACTGTAATAAACTAAACCAAATGTTTCTTTCAGTAAAAACCAGTAAACCTTGAATTATCGAGGATTACCTTACTGTAGCCATTAGAGCAATAAAGATACTCATTAATGTACCTATTGTTGTTCTAGACTGAAATTTATTGCCATTCCCGTGGTTTTAGTAGTTATCAGTGGTTTCAGTGTGGCATTGATTAATTTGAACCCAGATTAGACACCTCCTTGTTAATCACAATCACGATTAGAGGCTACAGAAGTATTAAATTAAGAAATGTAAATAATTTCCGAGACTTTGTCCATACTATGCTTTAAAAAACACTGGCAGCTAATAATGTTCCGATATATGCCTTTCTTTAGAAAGGTAAATATACTATCAGTGCCCAGCGTCAAACTTGGCTCATCGCTCATCATATTTTAATATCAAAACTAGATGATGCCCGTGATTTTGTTCGTATAGGCAAAGGGCTGAACAACCTTTGGCTTTTATAGCCATGTTGCATCTGTAGTCTCTAAAGTAGGCACCCGAGCTTCTCTAGGGTAGTATGGAATGCTCAAAATGCTTTCGTTTTAACGTCCAAGCCATTTCTGCGCGTTAATCTTTTAAAAAAAACTCTCAGTTGATTAACAGAAATGAGTGTTCAGGCTATAGTTTCCAATGGGCGTTTTTACGAAAAGAAGTACGAGTCCTATACAAACTGCTATCTAGTACTTTCTTAGTTTCTTCAGTCCGTGGACGTAGCATGTTTTCTAAGAAACTGATTTTTCTTCCTTCAATTTCAACTTCAACTTCTCCGTTTATTTTTAATTTCATTAAAACTGCAAGGCTAAACGAAACTGAGGCTTTTCTACTCACGCTCAACTCACATATTCGAATAAAAGCCCGTATATATATTTTTTAATGACACTGCGGGTGGTATGGGCGCACAAAAGAGTTTCGTTAATAGGGTTCCCCACTTCCCTAAAAGGCTTTGAAAAACTTCTTTTTCCGAGAATAATATTTCTTCCAAACATTTCTGTTCGTTGAAGACGATTATAAGATTTTATAAGACTATTATAAAATCGTTTATATCTTGCGTTTCTTAAAATCATGTCCGAAAAGTAGATTTTCATTTTTAAGTATCAACCATAGATTATGACATAATTTTGCGTAGAGATAACAATATGTACTAACCTTGACGGACTTAAGATACTTTTCATGCAGGAAAATCCAAAAAATCCTTAAACAGCGTCATCGATGCCGTGGTTATTATTATGTTAAAATAAACATTAATAAGTCATGTATGGACAGAGCTTTTAATCTATGCCACTGGGTACATACCATCTCAAAACTCATCTCATCATTTTTGTGGGAAGAGACGGATGATACTCGTTCAAAAAAAATGTAGCTAATTGGCTACTTGACAGCTGTAACTATAAAATATGAAATATGTTAGATTTGGTAGCTTGTAAGTTAACAATAATTAATAATACAATATGTGTTTTGCATTAAAATAAATTGTAAATATTTTATTTTTGCAAAACAAATTTGACATTTTTTATCTGTGGACAAGAAGCGAAACGCGGGCGGTCATGATAGAGACCCGTGTGACGTCACATTTAAAAAAAAAACGTCGTGTGTACTAGGTAATGTTTGCGTATTGTTGAGAAAATTAACACTAATATATTTCGATTTGTGATTGTGAGAGGAATGGAATGCTATACAGCTGATAGTGCAAATCTGCCTAAAGTCGATTCATTTATGGTTGCAAATTTATTTGCGTGTAACCTTTTGCTCTGCCGAGTTTTCTAATGTAAAATCTTACTACATGTAAGATTTTACATTAGAAACATTTTTACGATTTTACATTTTGGCGAAATACACAAAGTAATAGTAATTGTCTCGTGTTTTAAGACCTAAGAAAGTGCTGCTAAGTGCTATAAAGTGACAGAAATATAATTTATGTTAATTTTATGTCATGTTTTAGGTATGAAGAAAATGTTAGGTTAGGTTTAATTCATTTTATCCACGCGGACGAAGTCGCGGGCATCATCTAGTGTAAGATATGTAATTGACAAGCTCTCCACTATCTCCTACCATATTTGCGGAAACTCATGTAAAGACTAGACTAGTGTTTCCTGTTTTATGGTTGTACTGTAATAAACTAAACCAAATGTTTCTTTCAGTAAAAACCAGTAAACCTTGAATTATCGAGGATTACCTTACTGTAGCCATTAGAGCAATAAAGATACTCATTAATGTACCTATTGTTGTTCTAGACTGAAATTTATTGCCATTCCCGTGGTTTTAGTAGTTATCAGTGGTTTCAGTGTGGCATTGATTAATTTGAACCCAGATTAGACACCTCCTTGTTAATCACAATCACGATTAGAGGCTACAGAAGTATTAAATTAAGAAATGTAAATAATTTCCGAGACTTTGTCCATACTATGCTTTAAAAAACACTGGCAGCTAATAATGTTCCGATATATGCCTTTCTTTAGAAAGGTAAATATACTATCAGTGCCCAGCGTCAAACTTGGCTCATCGCTCATCATATTTTAATATCAAAACTAGATGATGCCCGTGATTTTGTTCGTATAGGCAAAGGGCTGAACAACCTTTGGCTTTTATAGCCATGTTGCATCTGTAGTCTCTAAAGTAGGCACCCGAGCTTCTCTAGGGTAGTATGGAATGCTCAAAATGCTTTCGTTTTAACGTCCAAGCCATTTCTGCGCGTTAATCTTTTAAAAAAAACTCTCAGTTGATTAACAGAAATGAGTGTTCAGGCTATAGTTTCCAATGGGCGTTTTTACGAAAAGAAGTACGAGTCCTATACAAACTGCTATCTAGTACTTTCTTAGTTTCTTCAGTCCGTGGACGTAGCATGTTTTCTAAGAAACTGATTTTTCTTCCTTCAATTTCAACTTCAACTTCTCCGTTTATTTTTAATTTCATTAAAACTGCAAGGCTAAACGAAACTGAGGCTTTTCTACTCACGCTCAACTCACATATTCGAATAAAAGCCCGTATATATATTTTTTAATGACACTGCGGGTGGTATGGGCGCACAAAAGAGTTTCGTTAATAGGGTTCCCCACTTCCCTAAAAGGCTTTGAAAAACTTCTTTTTCCGAGAATAATATTTCTTCCAAACATTTCTGTTCGTTGAAGACGATTATAAGATTTTATAAGACTATTATAAAATCGTTTATATCTTGCGTTTCTTAAAATCATGTCCGAAAAGTAGATTTTCATTTTTAAGTATCAACCATAGATTATGACATAATTTTGCGTAGAGATAACAATATGTACTAACCTTGACGGACTTAAGATACTTTTCATGCAGGAAAATCCAAAAAATCCTTAAACAGCGTCATCGATGCCGTGGTTATTATTATGTTAAAATAAACATTAATAAGTCATGTATGGACAGAGCTTTTAATCTATGCCACTGGGTACATACCATCTCAAAACTCATCTCATCATTTTTGTGGGAAGAGACGGATGATACTCGTTCAAAAAAAATGTAGCTAATTGGCTACTTGACAGCTGTAACTATAAAATATGAAATATGTTAGATTTGGTAGCTTGTAAGTTAACAATAATTAATAATACAATATGTGTTTTGCATTAAAATAAATTGTAAATATTTTATTTTTGCAAAACAAATTTGACATTTTTTATCTGTGGACAAGAAGCGAAACGCGGGCGGTCATGATAGAGACCCGTGTGACGTCACATTTAAAAAAAAAACGTCGTGTGTACTAGGTAATGTTTGCGTATTGTTGAGAAAATTAACACTAATATATTTCGATTTGTGATTGTGAGAGGAATGGAATGCTATACAGCTGATAGTGCAAATCTGCCTAAAGTCGATTCATTTATGGTTGCAAATTTATTTGCGTGTAACCTTTTGCTCTGCCGAGTTTTCTAATGTAAAATCTTACTACATGTAAGATTTTACATTAGAAACATTTTTACGATTTTACATTTTGGCGAAATACACAAAGTAATAGTAATTGTCTCGTGTTTTAAGACCTAAGAAAGTGCTGCTAAGTGCTATAAAGTGACAGAAATATAATTTATGTTAATTTTATGTCATGTTTTAGGTATGAAGAAAATGTTAGGTTAGGTTTAATTCATTTTTACTAGATCAGAGTTTTTAGTTGATTTCTTTATAACACTAACATCAAAGTGGTCTTCACAAAGTAATATCGCAGATTTATCCGATCTAAATTCCGGGTCTCGGCAGATTAATTGTAACCACTGCTTTCAACGTTTATGACATAGGTAATATTGTATATAGGAATTTGTTTATATAATTTGACAGGATACGAATTAATTATTACTCATAGTAAGAAATACACACGTCTTGTAGCTTGTAATTTTCACAATTGCATCAAAAAAGCTGTAAACTTTCCACTCAAAATCACTTATAACTCGGTGTGTCGTAGTTAGCTTTGTTTTATTTTGAGCTATGACGTCACAGCTAGCAAATGTCACGTGACCGGCTGTTTTCGCGTGAATTTAAAATTAATGTATTAAAAATGTATTTTTTTCTAATAAATAACGCTTTTTTTGAGAAAAAGATATTTGTAAGAGGTATAATATGAACCCACGTACATTTTTATGTACTTTTCCGAAAACTGTCAAATAGCCAATTGTAGCTAGTAAACTCTCATGTCGCACCAAAAAAAGTTTCACTTTAAAAAACCAATACGATACATATTTTCCCTTTATCCGGTGAAATATAATCGTCTACAGCACCACATTAAATTATCCACATTATTATGCTAAGTATTTCGCCAATAAAAATAGAGCTGAGGTTAAGGAAAATGTTGGCTGTAAGCGTGCACCACGATAAGTGTAAAAACTTGGCAGCAACACGAACAATTGATAAATGAATCACTTTTTTTCACTTTAATTGCCAAACGAGATCTATGAAATTAAAATTGCTGCCGCCTGAGGCTTGTAATATTAATTTCAGGAAATTGTGGAGCAAAAAATTTTCAGGTGAGGATGTACAGTGTAAAATTTTTCACATTTTATATTTTTAGGTTCGAAAACTGGAATCATACCTTCGTTGTTTTAATTTACAGTTTTTGGGGCAAAAAAAGTTTACTTATTTTACGTAAAAGGGCTTATTTACCTATAGCACACATTTTTAAATTAACTGAGAATTGGGAATTTGTATATTTTTTATTTTATCTGGATCTTGATTAAAAATGGGATAGATAATGATTTTTATTCGATACCGGTCGCTTAAGGCAAATGCAGACCTAGTTTGGGAGGTACCAAGGTGAGGTAGAGGCAACGGGCCTGGTTATCAATCAATCAAATCAAATATCAAATCAATTAAATATTATAAATGCGAAAGTTTGGATGGATCAGTATGGATTGATATTTGTTACTCATTCACACCCGATCGGCTAAACGGATCTGGATGACATTTGGCACAGAGATAGATTATAGTCTGGAATAACACATAGGCTACTTTTTATCCCGAAAAACTAAGGAGTTCCCGCGGGAACCAAAAAACCTCAATCCACGCCGACGTAGTCGCGGGCATCAGCTAGTACCTAATGATTTAGGGGCAAACACTGCGTTGCTGTTAACTACACGCCACGGTGCGGGGAGCCGTTAAAGCACACTCATTTTCATAATATAGTTCAATATCCAATGATTCACAAAAAAATATCATTTAATAAAAATATGAAGAATAAGATTCCAAAGGTAATTAATGACTAAAGGTAATTAATGATTAAAGGTAATTAATGACTGCCCAAAAAAGGAGTGTTATGTTTTCAGGGTTCGTGTAATGTATCTGTGTCTACGGCAGAGCAGTCGTATTTTTTAATAATTTTAATTATATTCACTTGTTTCTTCTGTAATAATGTATTAAGTAATCCACGTAAAATATTATATTCTACTATAATAATTTTAAAGTTTAAATAATTATTAAAAATACAAATCATTAAATTCTAAATTAAACCTAAATTAAAAACTAAAAACTAAACATTAAAAATATCATCTATCCCGCTGCAATGAGGCAGTGTGCCCAGAACGCTGGCTGCGTTACCCCGCTGAATAGCCAAACTTATATGTTGGCCGAGGTAACTGCCAGCCCTCCGGTCACCTGTGGATTCTGTGAGACGAGAAGATAGATCCTTAAAAAAGGATCTAGCATCTTCGCCCCACGACCCCAGGGTTTCAACACCAAAAGGCACAAAAATGAAATTATTTTCAATAATTTCATACTTGCGCCTCTTGGCTCTTTCTGCATTAGTGGCCGCCGCCCCCGCTGTCATGGAGGACGCCTGCAAGTGGGATAACGCTAGCGTATCCACGCATGTGGCATCCCAAACAAGCGACCTTCCTTGCTTCCACGGAACAAGAGTCATCCCGTCAGGTCTCTTACCATCACTGCGCGCCAAGCCATTAGGCTCTAATACTGCAGGCACTTTAGCGGTGGCAAGAGACCTACGAATGATGTCGTTCAGGGAAGCATGTCGCGAAAGACGACCGGCACTTTTAATACAAGAAAGCCCGTGATGGCCATACGCGTCCACTGCCCCACCACAGTGGCAAAGATGTGGCTGTTGTAACTTGGCGCCAAGTCGAAGACCAACCGCAATCGTCAGAGTGAGGTGGTCCAACAGAGTGCCTAAATGCTTAGACGGGAGGGCATGAAGCCAGTAACTTGATTCCCTCGTAGACACCGCAAGAAGGCGAGCACGGTCGCTTGCAGTAGGTGATGAATTTATAAGCTCCTGCAAAACATCTGAACACAGTGCGTCGTCCCATTGTCTTTGAGAAAACAAAGATACTGGCTCCTTACTAGGACATGCCACATTGAAAGCAACTCTAGCTTCAGCCAAATACGATAGCTCAATGGAACCTAATGATTGGTTTACAATATTGCCAAAGAGCTTAAACGTACTATAAGCAGAAGATAGAAATGCTGGTAATGAAACACTGCTAATTTTACGAATGCCTAAACCACCGTACCGGACTGGGAGAGACGCTTGTGTTCAAGTCGTGTCATCTAAAGGACAATTTAGAATTTTGGACAGAGTGTTTTTAATTTTCTTATCCAAATTGTGCAATAAGGGAAGGAACTTCCATAGTGGTGAGCATCGAAGAAAATAGGTAAATTTTGGAACGAAAAGACAATATTTAATAATAAAAAGGGCCATGTGTGAATTAATTTGGAAGAGGCGTTCCGAACATTGATCAAATTTAGTAATTTGGTCATTGATAAAAAGTGGAATAGAATCAACTAAGACGGGAGCCCCAAGAAGGCGAAGTGAGTCTTCACTTAAAATTTTGATTCCTGGTGCCAAATTATTAAACTGTTCAGCAATGATGTGTCTTTTTTGATATTCCATTGAATTTGGGATATAGAGCTCACACTTGCCGAAATTCAATTCCAAACCAACAGATTTAAATTGTTCAATTAAAACAGCAAGATCACCTAAAACAGATGAAGCTTCACCTCCTAAAGTTCCATCATCTAGATACCAAATGTTAAATTTAGAATTCAATTCCGAAATAATTGGGTGAATAGCCAAACTGAAAATAGCAGGTCCTAATGGATCTCCCTGTTGGCAGCCTACAGCAGAGCTTAGGAAATTGGATTTATATAATAATTTGGAAGGTTCCGCGTAACATTGCCAAAGGTAAGGGAAAATTTTTGGAATTTTGTTTTTAACCTCAGAAAGGAGGATGTTACGATCAATTGAGTTAAAAGCATTTTTAACATCAACTTTCAGCAACACCTCCTCAGCTGAGTTTAATAGAAAAGTACGAGCAGCGTGAACTGCTGCTTCACAGCCACCCTTACATCCGAAGCCTAGTTGTATAGGTTGAAAAAATTCTGACATAGATGGTGCAATGTTCCTGCAGCAGATTTTCGAAACAATGCGTCTTATAGTGGAACCCACAGCAATCGGACGTACACCACCATCTTTTTTGGCAAGGGCACAAAGATTGGCGCCGTACAAAATTGGTGTTATTTCTTTTGGTACGACGCCCGACAACATTAGGTTTACTAAATTGGTGATTGATTTTAATAGTCCCTTGCCAATATCATCGTTTAATCCAATTAAGTCTTTAAAATGCTGTGGTGACATAGCGTCTATACCGCCAGCAGAACCACTTCTAAAAGACAATACAACTGCACGAACATCCTCCACCTTAGCCAGAAGCGAAGTTGTGTCTGCGATATTCAGATCTGATACAACAGGAGAAATAGGCTCCGGATGTTTTGAACGAAGAGCCTCTAAGGTCTCTTCTGTATCAGGGGCCAACACATCACTTGAAAATAAAAGCCGAGCTGCACCCTTATAATCGCCATCACTAATTTTATTTTCAATATATAGTACCGAATCAAATCTTTTGCTAATTTTATTATTTGCTTCTGGTATATTATGGCTATAACTTGAATTTTGGTCATAACATTTACCGCAATTATTTTTAATTTTCTGAGTAAGGGAGCAGCTCTCACTTTTGTCTACATTTAAAACTCTGTAAGCAAAAGTTAGTAAATGTTCCCAACTTTGAGAAGAATTTTGAGTAACTACAGCATCGATCGTTTTCTTTAAAGTGTTTGCTACTATTAAGCGTGAACCTCTAGGAATACGTTTAATAATAGGTACATTCTTTTTCAAAAAGCTAAGATGTTGCCAAAATTCAGTTGTGGAAATATTTGAGGTATTAATTGGTGAAGAATTCTGAATTTGAGTAATTTGTGACTGCTGGTGTACCGAAACCGTTTTGTGAATTTTTCCAATGTGTATGTTAAGACCTGTTTTATTTTTGAAATACTTAGGTTGAGAACAGTACTTACAGAGCAGCTGGCTTTCCAGTGATGAATTATTCCCAAGGCTACCAACTGAAGCACTCATTGAATTGGCGACAAGGAAACAGCAATAAATAACAAAATAAAATAAAAAATACAGTAATATAAGTTAATGAAAAAATACACACAAAATAACTTAAAAATAAAAATCTGAAAAGTTTTAAAGTCGAAAGGCCCGAGAAACGAGCTTGTGCGGCGTGCCAACTGCCACCCAAATAGGAGGCCGGGTGTCGATCTAAACTATTAAATATCCAGTACGTAATATTTGATTCTTCGTATTTTCATATGTAAATGGATCAAACCGAAATAGTTCCAATTTTTCTGCTAGTCGTTCACGAATAGTGTTGAAACTGTGTCCTGTCACTACACTTTCCATCATGACTGTTACTCGTAAGTTTTGCTTTTGGCCTTCTCAAGCAGACATTTGTAATCAATATATGCGATAACAATTTAAAATAAACGCTGAAACGTACCAGCACAACACAATTCTTTATTCCCGATTATAAATAGTTATTTTAATATTATGTACTTTATGAATATATTCAATTCTAAATGAGGTAAACTCCAAAAAAAAAAAAAAACTTTTACAGCTTACTTCATATTATCTATTTCAAATATATCTTCTATACATAAATATAATAGAAATATCTCTATGAATAAAACATAAAATAAATAATATATTAATATCACTTTCAAATTGGTTACTTTAATAAGAGCCTTTTGACAAGTCTCATAATAAAGTAATAAAGTTGAGAAGCGAAAAATATGTAAGAAATATTTTGTGTATGAAAGAATTGAATCACGCAGTTTTTCCAATATCTAGGTAAGATAGATAAACAGAGCGAAAACACTTTGATATAATTTCCGCGAAAGCAAGCGCGTTTAAAAATTGTCAACGACACAGACTGTCGGATATCCCTTGGTAGCGCATTCCAGAGAATCGCAGCTTTGACAGTGAAGGAGTCGCCATAGCATTGTGAGTGACTCTATGTTTTCGTTTTATGCTAGCAAAGACATCAGGAAGCATTTTCTCATCCCGTCAATTTGGACCCGCTGTAGTAAAACCTAACAATACCTACATATGGAGTTTTTGGGTGAGAGAGATTTTGGGTGGAGGTCTTTTATAGCGGTCTCAGTATAGGCCGTAAACAAACTATCCCGCATGGGTTCCAATGTAATCAGAGGGCAGCGATAATTTACAGCTGAAGTACAAGATTATGTTTCTTCATATAATTTTCCCTGAGTAAGTAACACGCCTTCAAGTGTAATACTGTTTATTTCTGTTTATGACTGAAGTATGTCTATACGCCCGGAAAACTCGATTAGATACTTACGCAAAACTTCTTGAGTTGGGTTCTACGAAACATTGTGCTCCAAACTTTACGTGGAAGAATTTACGTGAAAGGTTTATATTTTGTTCTGGTTGTCTTTGATATATTAATTTTGGTCGACTACAAGTTAGCCCGTGACTGCGATCTTACCCATAAGTGATGTCACTATAGGCGACATTACATTGCTTACCACCACTTATCACATTAATTACCACAGCCATCTCAGAAGTATGGCAGTTATATTTGAACCGGTACGCCTAATTGATTTCTACACTGCATCGTACTGGAATACTAAATCACTTAAAGGCACTTTTTGCTGGTAGGTTGGTAACTAAAGCCTCCCACTAGATTAGACCACATAAATTCCCAAATTATTGCCCCTGACAAGAATAGATCCAAGACCTCCCACTTACAAGACCAGCATCCCTCACCCCTCATCGGGGAGGTCTATTAGTACTCGGTCTTCAAATAAACCTTTAAATACTGCACAGTAGCAGTCGCGTGACAGTAGGTACTACATAATAATATTATGTGCAAAGTTTCATAATGCTTTGCATAGGAAACTTTGCATTGTTCAGCGTAGCATTGTACCAGTATGCCGTAGTTCGAAACCGGATCCTTCTAAGCCAATGAATACAATTCAATAACGAGTGCAAAAAATACTAACGTGTCTTTTCTATAAATAATTATAGTAAGCACCTATTGTTCTTGGTTTCATTTGGGTTTTTCACTTCTCTTCCGATGCGATTGCAGCCGAGGGCCAACTTGTAAAAGAATAACAAGCCATGTGGTGTCGTTGGATACCCGGTAAAAACAAAGCTATTTTTATTATTCTATTAAAACAAATTCAAGTGGGAGTGTGCGAATTACGTGAGTGGAATTCGAACCTGCGACATCTCGCCTACGACCCGGGTCTTTTCCGGCTGAGCTGCGAAGAGCTAAGTACTTGGAAGTATTTACAATGTTCAAAACTAACTTTTATAACAAAACACATGTTTCTGTCTACGAACAATACACGTTTCATCGTTTCATAAAGAACTATGTTATGAAAGAAAAAGCTAATTGACAAGCATTATTATACTATACTTACTATTAAAGCAACTCTATAAGTATTGCGTTTAAATTATCATTTAGAAATGAAATCCGCGCCAGTATCAACACTTCGAACATAACAGAGCATTGTACGGATGTCGTTGTTTGCAGAACAAGCAATACTCCGATTGACTGTTGTCATTTGTTCAGTGTAGGGTGCAACTGCGTTGTGGGTGAAATTTCACAACCTAGACTCTTTGAAATATATTGACTGTCGTTTTATAAAAGGAATCCTCTCACACTTTTGTTTTTATTGTTTTCACTTTACAGGTGGCCGCACTTTTTGACGCGTTTTCAAGCTATCAGCCATTTGCTATCAGCCAGTGCCAACGACTCGTCTGTATAGATATTTTAAGTTTTTTAAAGTGAAACTTCTTTAGAATCGTTGTGATTTGAAAATACAACGAAACGAAAAAGCGACGCCAAAAAGAATAATATAGGATTTAGCCTGCGAGAGAATGAGATAGAATACAAGTTATTGCGAGAGAACGAATACAAGTTATATTTATCTCGTTCTATCGTAGGCTACTTTTTCGAAGTTTCACTTCTGCCGTGTGTGAATTGCACACACGCACGTTTTTTTAAAGAAATGTATATAAGTACGAGTAGGTATCATTTATACCATCTCAAGGGTGCAGATGTCACTTTCAAAACTTACCAGGCGTAATTATAACTACGACCTTCACCGAGCTGTTTAACGGATGAAACCTACTTTTTATTTTTATTTTGTAAAAGATAAATACACTTAGAATAGGTTGCCTGTAAAAATCCGGACCAGACTATTTTTAAATGAATTAATTTTAATTTTTTTTTGTCAAGTTTATTGTAGCCAATGCTATACCATCGCGTTTGTTATAAAATTACCTATATCTATATATGTATATAAAATTCAAAGTCCTGACTGACTGACTGACTGACTGACTTATATATCAACGCACAGCCTACACTGCTAGGGTTAGAGAATTGAAATTTTGACAGTAGCTTCCTTTTGTAACGTAGGCGCTCACTAAGGAAGGATTTTTCAAAATTCCACCCCTACAGGGGTGAAATAGGGGTTGAAAGTTTGTACGAAAGTCCGTCATTTCTCAAGTTATATCCATGAAACTTAGAATATGAGTTATCGGTAAAAAATAAAGAAATACGTATTTTACAGTTTTAGAAAATTCTACCCCCGAAGGGGTGAAATAGGGGATGAAAGTTTACATGAAAGTCCTTCATTTCTCAAGATATTTCTCAAGTTGTATCAACGAAACTTGGTATTTTGGCTTTAGGTAATTAATAAAGAAGTACATGTGGCATAGTTTTACAAAATTCCACCCATAAAGGGGTAAAATAGGGATTGAAAGTTTGTATGAAAGTCCTTGATTTCTCAAGTTATAGTGATGAAACTTAGCATTTGTGCTTTCAGTTAGATATGCAGACGTACGTGTTACACCATTTTTAGGGTTCCGTACCCAAAGGGTAAAAACGGGACCCTATTACTAAGACTCCGCTGTCTGTCTGTCTGTCTGTCTGTCTGTCTGTCTGTCTGTCTGTCTGTCTCCAGGCTGTATCTCATAGACCGTGATAGCTAGAAAGCTGAAATTTTCACAAATGATGTATTTCCGTTGCCGCTATAACAACAAAAACTAAAAATTAAAAAAATATATATATTAAGGGGGGTCCCCATACAATAAACGTGTTTTTTTCGTATTTTTTTGCTCAATATTAAAAACGGTAACAGGTAGACGGTTCAAATTTTCACAGAATATTAACTTGTATATTACCTTTCAAAATAAATAATTAAATATCAATAAAGTAAATATTAAAGGGGGGCTCCCATACAACAAACGTAATTTTTTGATATTAACAGTAAACCTCTACAAACAAAGTTAGTTTTGCGGTTCATTAACAAAGGTAATTATACCTACTTCTTGAGTACGGAACCCTCGGTGCGCGAGTCCGACTCGCACTTGGCCGGTTTTTTGAAAATTCAACCCCCAAAGGGGTGAAATAGGGGATGAATGTCCTTCATTTATCAACATTCATATTTTTCAAGTTATAACAACGAAACTTGGTATTTTGGCTTTCGGTATAATATAAAGAAGTACGTGTGTAACAGTTTTTCAAAAATCTACCCCCAAACGGGTAAAATGGGGGTTGTAAGTTGGTGCAAAAGGCCGGCGTTTTTCAAGTTAAATAGCCGTGAAACTAGATATTTGGGCTACCGGTTTAAATTATGAAATACATAATTCACACTTTTTATAAATTCTATCCCAAAGGACGTTAAATAGTCCTTCAATCACGCCGCAACAGAGCAACGGATCGACGGGTTTTTTTCATGGGTTCTTTTTATCCCGCGACAAAAAACTTATGCCTCGCGAAGTCGCGGGCGTCCGCTAGTTTTGATATATAACTCAAGCGGTTCCGATCCGATAAGTTAGCATGGTGATTGTTACATAGTCCATAGTCCATAGGTAACTTGACGGATCGGAACTGCTTGAGTTATATATCAAAAATATAGGTAATTTTATAACAAACGCGATGGTATAGCATTGGCTACAATAAACCTGACAAAAAAAAATTAATTAAAATTAATTAGTTTAAAAATAGCCCGGATTTTGATAGGCAACCTATTTTAGGTGGATTTGTCTATTACTAAATAAAAATAAAAAGTAGGTTTCATTCATTAAACAGCTCGGTGAAGGTCGTGGTTATATACGGATCTGCGACTAGTACCTAGTACAATACAATAAAAGCCCTGGGGGGTAGCAGTATTTTTTTCAAAATGACAGTTTCAATATGTCACGTACCTTCACATTCCTAAAATAATTGTAAGCGATGGTAGTTCCTATTCCCTCTGATTCACTCACTGACCGACTCAGTAAAGTCCAGCCCCTACTTATCCTTACCTACCCAGTACTTTGTCCCTAGAAAGTTGAAAATCGCAATAGACTCTGTTATAGGACGCATTTTATTAAATACACATGGGAGCGAAGCCGCGGGCTCAAACTAGTCTCATTTATGTAAATATGGAGCAAATAAACAAGCGAATCGATTGAATTGTCATGTGAGCAAACAGATTATGTCCCACCCTTGAACATCTGCGGCACAAGTGGAACTGACTACGCATTGGATATTTTAATACGCCCTCAAACAATAGGTATCAGAGCTTCAAACTCTATTAAAAATATCATACTAGATGATGCCCGCGTGACTTCGTCTGTGTTGACTAAGTTTTTTATTCCCGCGGCTAAAAAGTCTTCTTCTTATTTTGGTATATGGCTTTTATTAGTGCCAAACCAGCACAATGCACTTTGCCAATTTCAGGTGGACTAAAAAGTCTAAAGTGAAAATAAAGGGGTAGGTTGTATCCCGGGGCAAGCATACGTCCTTCCCTGGGATACAACCTACCCCTGTACCTAATTCCATCAAAATCGGTTGAACAGATGGGCCGTGATAGCGTAAAAGAGAGACAGGCAGATTCGAATTTATAAAATTAGTATGGATTATAACTGCAGGTATTGCCACCAATATTACTGTTAGAGCGAGGGATACCTTGATTGAATTGAGTCATTGTTCGGTGCGGAGCGCCTTTGTGGGGGAAACGTCATAGCCTACAAAGACCATGTTAGTCGATATCGCACGTTTTGCTTTGGTGTCGAATGTTACAATACCTCCTTTCTCCTTTCATAACACGTTACTCCTACTGTGTGTATTGCACTTTAGAAAACCGGCGTACGTACCATTGTATCGTGATAAAGTTCGTTGATGAAAAGCTTGAATAAAATATAGTATTATAGTTTTTCTATTTAGCTTTTTTTATATCGTCAAGTTATTTGAAGCTTTAGTAAAATATGTCTAACAAAATGATGCCCACGAGTTTAACCGTGTGGATTTAGGATTTTTGGAAAATCCTGTGGGAACTCTTTGATATTATTGAGTTAAAAAAAACACAGCTTTTGAACAGACAGGTTGTGAAAATGTAGCAGATAAGTAAACCTCCTAAACTGCTAGTTTAGGAGGTTTATCTGATAAACTTAGATTCATGAAATTAGTATAGATTTACCGAAATTAATGTTTTATTGTAAAAAAATAGCCTGTGTCCATTCCCGACATTGATAATAATATGTACCGGGATGCAACCTACCTTTCTACAAAATTTTGTAAATATCGGTCCATCAGTCTTGGCCGCGAAAAGATTACAGAAATACAAATAGACACTTTCGTATTCATGATATTATGGGCAGTGATCTTCTAATTAATTGAAGGAAATAAGACTATTATAGTAACATTGTTTAAAGTCTCCACAAAAATGGTTGTAAAACAGATTGTCTGTTTGCGCTCCACCAATGCGTATCATTGTTAAAGCTGCAAGCCTGCATTGCTTCAAAAATTGCTCGCCAGGAAATTGAATCGAATTTTGAAGATACCATTTTTACAAACGCCGTTCAAAGAATGAACGCGAACGGGGAAAATATTGTTTTATCGAATAGTGTTATAGCCCCGCCAGAAATAAAGTTAGGAAGCTTTATTTTATTATACAGCTTTTAAAAAAATTGCTTGATGGATAGCTATGATGAAATCAAGGCTAGAGCGCAAAAACTAAGCTTGTTTTAGCTAAAAAATAATCATAAATATAGAATTTTCGGGCTCCGGTCCACACCTCAGAGGTTCAAGAAACATTATCACGCCATTCAGGCAATTTCCCCTTTTACACCTAGTTAGGTAGATATAGAATGACGAGTAGTACTGCAACGTACTATTACCTATTCTGTGGTAGTACCTAAAGGTGCTGTAGAAGACTTTCTTCAATTATTTCTTAGTAAGAATTATTTATTTTAGTTGATAGGAAATAAAATAGAATTTGTTTGATGCATGAGTAAAAGTTTGTGCGGAAAATTCACCTCTAATATTTAAGCGTCCAAACTCATACCTCGAAAGGTAAAATGCCCTTATGAATTTTTATATACGTCGGAGAATGTTCATGAGACTTCAAATATGCCTGGAGGCCGAATATATCTCGGGACGTAAAACAATTTGGAGACCTTTATTTTGCTTAACTTTCTTGGCCACAAAATTTTATCAGATACAGCTAACTAAGTTATAAAAGTATTTTCTTGTAAAGGACATTGCGACATTAGATTTTCTTTCATGTATTAGAAGACTGACTGATAAATTATTATAAGTATTTTATTTGGTACTTATATTTTTAAGGTAATGGATTTGTGTTCAGTTTATTTGGATAATCTTATTGAATTAATTCATCATCATCATTTCAAACCATTGCCGATGCACTTAAAACGAGAATCTTATAGAATACGCCCGTGTTGGTACACGGGCGTATTCTATAAGATTCTCTTTTTTTTTTTTTTTTTTTTAATTTTTTTTTTTTATGAAATGCACAAAAAAAATACAAAATTTTGTTTCTCGCCAAACTACACATGTAGTTTGTTGGCGAGTTCGCGCTCAACTTATACTATGCCGTGCACTTATTTTTTTAAAATATAGGTACCTAGTTTTAATATATATATATATATATATATATATGTATATATATTTATATTATATAATATTTATTTATTTATATTATGTTATAGTCAATCAGTGAAGGAGTCGTTAATGAAAACTTCCTTTAGCTTATTTTTAAGGACTCCTTCACTGACCTTTTTACCTACCCTTAACCATTCTATACTGTTAAATATCTTAGGTACTAAATATTTATTTAAACGCTTACCATAATAATTATTTACTCTATTCACTCTTAATCGACCTTGTCTTACTTTTCTAACGTGTTCTTTATTTGATATAAGTTCTTTGTACTTGCTTGTATAATAATGTTCTTTTGCTAACAAATAATTTAACTTAATATGTATTGGAAGGATTTTTAATTCTTTAAATAAAATTTCATAATTTCTTTTGTATTTTCTCTTTAACTTTTTACTTATAACTTGTTTTAATAATCTTATTTGTATTTTTTTTATTTCATTAAGATAAGTAGTGAACGTTCTTCCATATATGCTAAGCCCATAACTGATGACAGAGTCTGCTAACGCGTAGTAAACCACAAGCATTGTATGTTTGCTTAGCACTCTCTTCAGATGATGGAACTTACCCAACACAGACCTTAGCTTGCTACATACTACACCTATGTGAGTCTTCCAGTTGAAGTGCCTATCTATATGTAACCCCAAATATTTATACTTTTCTACAAACTCTAACTGTTGGCAGCTACACTGGTTCTTATTTATATGTAGACAGTCATAGCTATGTCCCAGTATCTCTATGTCCTTATATTTAATAGCTTTTGCCTTTGCATTATGTGGTGAGTATATATGCATGCATTTAGTTTTATCAAAGTTTATAATAATACTATTATCATGTGCCCATTTTATGACATTTTCAAGATCTGATTGAATATTACTGCGCGCCTCGCTTATATCCTTTGAGGCATATAACAGGCACATATCGTCCGCATACATATATACCTTACACTGCTGAATAACATTTACTACACTATTAACAAGCATTAAGTAGCCAACAGGACCGTATACTGATCCAGTCGGCACTCCTAATATGACATCATATTCATCACCAGTTATAGAATCCACTTCTGTGCGTATAGACCTATCCGATAAGTAATTACGAAACCATTCATTAGTTGGACCTGCAATACCACATTCTTGCATAGCTAAGAGTAAGACTTCCCTATCCAACGTATCAAACGCCTTTTTAAAATCAATAAATAATACCAGTATCTGCTTCCCACCATCTAGATTAGTATTAATTTCCTCCAT
The DNA here is from genome assembly GCA_963932025.1 of Erebia epiphron. Classification (NCBI taxonomy): domain Eukaryota; kingdom Metazoa; phylum Arthropoda; class Insecta; order Lepidoptera; family Nymphalidae; genus Erebia; species Erebia epiphron. The sequence continues at coordinate 28,442,101 of OZ009949.1, forward strand.
AAATTGGGTCAGAGCCGTTACCGTACTCCGACCTTTTCTGAAGCCGTGCTGCGCATCCGTCAGAATATTATATTTCTCTAAAAACCTAGACACCTGTCCCACTAATATTTTTTCGACGATTTTATTGATAACTGATAGTATAGCTATTGGCCTATAGTTAGTGTAATATAAGTGATTACCGCCTTTATAAATTGGTCGAATTATTGATTTTTTTAAAATTTCGGGATACAAACCATTTTGAATACTCATATTTACAAAATTCGCCAAAATTGGGCTCAACTGCTTACTTACGTATTTAATATCTTGTACTCTAATTTTATCAAAACCTGGAGCTTTCTTTATATTTAATTTACAAATAATTTTTTCAATTTCTTTTGCACCTACTTTAATAAATCTAAAAGATACATCAATCGGTTTCACATAAGAATTTCTATCCAAAAATTTTAATGAACAAATATGCCTTATCTTTAAAATTTCCTGAGTAAAGGTTTTAGAAAATTCATTGCAAATAGTGTAAACGTTACTTATTTTACCCAAATATTTCATAATCACACTGTCAATATTTGGTTTTATTCGCCCTAACCAACTATTAATAGTAAGCCAAACCTTTCTATAATCTCCATTACAATCTTTAACTTCCTGTCTTCTGTATTTATTTTTAGCTATATTTATGGATTTATTGACTTTATTTCTGAATCTGGTATATTCTAAACGCTTATTCATATTATTTGGTGAAGCCTTCCACGATCGAAATAAATCGTCCCTTCTTAATATCATACCGTATAACCTTTTATTTATCCACGGCTGTGTTAATCTAATATTTCTTATAGTCTTTGATTTCATACTATCCTTATAAATACCGCTAAATAACAAATATAATTTATTATACAATAATAATGGGCAAAAAACAAGTAGAAACTGAGTCCAATCGACATTATCTAATTTTTCCTTAACTAGTTTATCACATATCACCAGTTTTTTACCATACCTGTCTGTATCACAATGCCTTATCTCACGGTCAAGGTCCAACGTCACTCCAATCACGTGGTGATCGGAGATATTGCATTCCAGTAAAAACGATTTCACCGCTGTATTCTCGTAGCTACGCCGCTGTCTCGCTCGCACCCACGCATGATCAATACACGACTGGTCGAGACGGCCGTCTACTATTGCTTCGCGCGTTGCTTCAACAGTAGGTATTGCACATTGCAGCCCGTGTTCACACAAGGTGTTTTTGTAATTAATCGAAGTCGAATTTATTTTGTGTTCCGAAATATCTATGTTTACGTCTCCGATCATTAGTATGTCCTCATAACTTGGAATGCTTTTCAACAGTACAGTTATTTGTTCCATAAAGTGCAATTTATTCTTCCTTGGCGGCCTATATAGTGCGATAATATGTAAACAAACATTCCCTATATTTAACGTGCCATGAATTGTTTCAACTGCTGTAGTGCGAGTTTCTTTTATACTGAAATTAAATTTTTCTTTTACGTATAATAATATTCCTCCTCCTCTATTTAATTCTCTCGTTCTAGCATAGGCCGTATACCCATCTATAGGATATAGGGGTAACTCATCTTCCTTTATATTTATTTCTGACAGTATAATTATGTGTATTTGGTATTTTAATTTATCAATTAGAACCAATAACTCGTTAAAGTTCTTACGAATCGATCTTATATTTAAATGAAGAATGCAAAATCCTTTAATTTTAAAAGTTGTGTATTTATCCCATTCTTCAATATTTTTAAATCTTTTAAATTCTATATCAGGTGAAAAGTCAATTAAATCGTTAAATTTTAAGTCTTAAATAATCAAGTAGTGTGCAACCGTTGCTTATTTGCTACCAGTGTTCAACCGACTATTTTTTCTATATCGTTTTCACACTTGATTCGATAGATTTTCTTCTCATTTTCTTTTCTAGCCAATATATTAGAGTTCTGTATCCACACATATTTACATATGCCTTTTAACTGTGTCTTGGCAGACCAGAATAACTGACGCTTATAACGCGGTAGGTCTTCGTTTATGTGGATCAGTTGTTCACTATTGTTTTTATAAATGTCGCCGTTCGTGATTGGAGTTTTCCGGGATTTAATCCACTGGTCCCTGGCAGCTTTGGTTTTTAATTTCACTATAACAGGTTGCGGTTTTTTATCATCTGATTTTTCTCGTCCTACCCTGTATGTATCCTTGATGTTATCTGGGTTTAATTTTAGTTTTTGGGCAATTTCACGCACCATCTGCCCCAGCTGAACACCATTCTCATCTTCTTGCCTGTCCAAACCTATAATTTCCACATTATTGGATTTCATGCCTTGCTCAATTTCTAAAAGCCTTTCTTCCAACGCCTTATTGCACTTATCTAGATAAATATTCTTTTGTTCCAGAGACTTTATTTTTTTCTCCGTTTGTGCCTTGAATTCTATCATCTGCTGATACTGCTCCGCATAAAAATCAACCGCCTCACTAATGTCCTCTAGTTTTTTTTCAATTTTGTAAACAATTTCCAATTTTTTGTTTATTTCTCGTAGCAGTCCTTCAGCAGATGGCTCCATAACGTTGGTCTCAATCTGCGGGCTCTCCTCCTTTTGCAAGCACTCCTCGCAAATTTCCTTTTTAAGAATTTTTTGATATTTTTGACACACTTCCTGTGAAAAATCGCCTCACAGGGACCTTTACACTTGAGCACATCATCCTTGGCAAGGGATACAAATAGTAGACATTTATTACACTGTACCATTATTCTATTATAGACTTTGTTATGGTTTTTGATTAGGTATCACTACTAGGTAGGTTAGCTAATAGGTCTAATGAGCGCACGGTGTTTAACAGTAACAATATACACGTCCGCCCGCTGAGCGCACACGCACGATGCGAGCTTTCGGCTTTCTCGTTTTCGGCTTTGGTAGCGAAGCCGAAGCCTCGAAGGTAGCCTCTTCTTACTCTTCTGAGTGTCGTAACTCGCGTCCAAACAAGTCCGAAGCCAACAACAACCACGCTAAGCGGGGCTTCCACGCTTGCGTTTCTTGATTCTTGTTGATCATCTATTGCTTTTAACGTAGCATCTAGAAGCTTTTTCCATCAAACATCAAGAAAGGAGACGGTACAGATTTGTATGGGGCGTAGGCCTAGTCATGTACAAGTAGAGAAATGAAGGAAAATAAAATACTAGACCAGTTTTTATTGGTCAAATCTACGAATTCGTCGTAATTTCAGAGGCAAAATTATTTAATCTTTCATATTATGGAACACTAAACATGAGTGGGTAACAATGGCGGATTCATATTTTTTGACGTTTTCTGTCAAGTTAGAGGTCATTGATCGATGGGCAGAGGTAATATGTATAATCGTATTTATTTATTGCTGTGATCAGTCGTTATTTTAGCAGTAAGTAAGTAATAATAGATCCAAAGTCCAGTAAAAACGCCAAATCGCCAGAAAATCCACAAGAAACACAAGAGGTAGCATTCACGAGATCACTACCAGTATATATTATAGTGTACTCTGTGGTCGCGGCCAACCGCGGAAAAGTTGCTTGGAATGAAAAGAAAACACGGTATTTTGACAGTGACTGTCAGAAATGACATTTGATACATTTCGCGCCTACTGCCTTCTCTATGGCTGAAGGTTGCCATCTTGGAAACGTATCGAAAAATTGAAATACATGTTTTATTTATTTCTCGTTATTTACTTTACTGTTCTAAATTATTATATTTTTAATACAATATATGTATATTCCTCTATTCATGATAGAGTGTACAAGAAATGGCCTTAAATGTACCTTTTCCTTTGGTCCTACATCTCTAATGTGGATGCGGAATTTTGTCCGTTGAACTAACGGTTTTTGTCCCTAGTGTATTTGCCTATATTGCATCCCAAAGCTATTTTAATAATTGTTTGAATTGATTGAATAAAATAAATCCTTTGAGTTGTGAAAAAGCTGTGGCCTATTACTAATTTTCAGTGTAACAGTAAAAATTATCATTGCAGGAATCGTGGGGATATTAATAAAGGTATAATTTGAGTTTCCGGTTCCGAGTCGGAATAGCCATCAGTTACCTACGCAATTAAAACGTATGAAGCGGTCCAGCCCGCGGAGATTTGCATATAGATACAGTATTACAGTACCTACACGGTTTTATGGGCAGACCATGACGTTGGTCGTGAATGTTTACTATTTTTGGGTTTGCTATAAAACTGTATAAAAAATAATTATGATTTCTACACACTATGTTGAAGTCGGGCGAGCCTGATGCGTCAACTTTGCTTATCCTTGTTATACCCGCCCGACTTCAACATAGTGTGTAGAAATCATAATTATTTTTTACTTTGCAGTGGCTTTGGCAGTCGGTTTTTTTGGAAAGAATTTTTATTTTTAACTTTTTAGTATCAGGGTTGAGGATTTGGAGTCAGAATTTTTTAAGAGACCACCTCGAGAGCTTCCTCTAACGACTGATAGAATAAAAAATTCAATTCAGTCGAATTGAGAAACTCCTCCTTTTTTGGAAGTCGGTTAAAAAATTAGTTGCGATCAAGGTTGCGAAGCAAGTATGAGCCCTATTGGTATATATTTAACTCTGCAATGGACGCCCCCTTACATATTATTGTGTGCTCAAGAGAGGCAACTGTCAGAGAGGAGTGGAAACGCATTAAAGTGCAGACACACTAGTCAATTTAGGAATTTATAATTCCTGAATTTTCTCTGGTCTGGACTAGTGGGAGGCTGTGATCGTGGCTAGTTACCACCCTACCGGCAAAGACGTGCCGCCAAGCGATTCAGCGTTCCGGTACGATGCCGTGTAGAAACTGGGGTGATTAGGGGTATGGGTTTAATTTAACTACTATGCCCCTAACAGGTTAGCCCGCTACCATCTTAGACTGCATCATCACTTACCATCAGGTGAGATCGCAGTAAAGGGCTAACTTGTAGTGGATAAAAAAAAAAAAAAAAAGGTACATAAGCTCTGCATTCAACTCGCGCGCGAACTATACATTGCAGTATAATTTTAGTACCCATGTATGACAATTCATAATATAAAGCGTGCTACAGCACTGCAGTGACAACCATGACCGCTTTGCCAAGAGCAATATCTTTGAATAAATTTAGAACAAAATGTTATATTTGAGTGACATTTCCAACCACATTGAACATTAGCATTATATTTTATAAGAAAAACTTATAGTTTGGCACAGAAAATCATATCGTATCACACTTTATATTATAAATGCGAAAGTATGTTTGTTTGCTGGTTTATCCTTCAATCACGCCGCAACAGAGCAATGGATCGACGTGATTTTGAGTTGAGGATCTGGAGAGTGTTATAGGCTACTATTTAAACCGGAAAATTTAGGAGTTCCCATGGGAATTAAATAAACTTATTCGACGTGGACAAAGTTGCGGGTATTGGCTAGTAGATAGAAATATAAAGGAGAAAAGTACTTGAAGTTAGTTACAGAGCTTTACTTTTCTATGTATTTTCACTGTTAGAAATTAAGCAGGTACATGTAAGGGAAAAGCTTAGAAAAAAAGGGCGAGTTAATGTTTTTAATGTGAATATCAGATACATTGTGTTTTTTACATACAAACCGGGATATCGGCTAGTAATAAATACACAAGAGCTGTAGAAAGAGAGCTATCAGAGGGAGATTTTATCGATCAACTGACCGCCCAGTCCCCTTCGAACTTGAATGGCTGCCCCTTTGTAATCAAAACAGTAATCAAACTGTACGAATCGAGGTTTCGAGTTATAACTTTATTAAAATTTTGAGCTTGAAACACACACGCGATGGCATCCGCACGGCAGCGACCAAAGTCAAATGTCATATATTTAAATTGGGAACTGTACACTTTTTAACCGACTTCAAAAAGGAGGAGATTCTCAATTCGACGCGTATATATTTTTTGGCGATGTTACGCCATAAGTCCGTCAAATCTGAAACGACTTTTTTTTAATTAACAACTGATTGGTACTTTTTATATTAACAAATAGTAGGGACTTAATGGTGACACTTCTGGACGGCTTCAAATGGTCTCCGATACACGAGAGTGCAACAATTCTAACTTTCCAACTCCAAATTACTACTGAAATTTTCTAGATATTATAAAAGTTCAGAAAGAAAACTATAGCAAGCCATGAGATCAATGAGTCCAATATAACTTAACTTTTACAGATCGCTGACGCAACGCTCTGCCGTGGCGCGTTCAATTTGTTTCAGCCCTTATTCACAGCGTGTTCCAAACCCGTTCACGCATGGTTTTGGCAGTGTAATTACTTATAAATGCAATTAAATATCAATATGTTCCTAATAATATTAGACAAAGGCCTGTCATTAATTTTACTAACGTGGGGGCGTAGTGTCTGTGTTTACTAATATTATAATGGCGAAAATGTGTTTTTGGTTCTTCAATCACACCGCAACAGAGCAATGGATTGACCTGAATTTGCAAACTTTAAGACTACCTGACTGACTGACTGACTCAGATATCAAAATTGTAAGATGCTCCTTCCTTGGTCCTTCAAACAACCATAGTAATATTATTATACGAAAATCAAACAATTGAAAAGCAATAATTAACAGTCGAAAATCAATAGAATAGGTACAACAGTATAGAAAAAAAAAACAAATAAACTTTTAAAATTATTTTCTAATGGTCAAGACGTGAAAAAATACTGTTTCAAAATACCCTTCCTACCGAGAACTACAAGAAACTTAGCCGTCTTTTTAAATAAAACATCGTTATGTCACGTATAAACTGTAATTACATAATGTATGCTCGATATAAAAATAGCAGTCGAGACATTTAAGTAAATTGAACAAGTCTGCCTACTATTCATTTCCACCCTCGGGTCTCGTAGTATTATTTATTCAAAATTTAAATATCACCGAAGCCGTAATATTATCAGGCTCATCTATTATTTCCATCGGGCTCATTTTCTGCAGCATTCAATAGATTTACTGGCAGTACCGTTTGAATTGAATAAGTCATGTGATTTCCATTTCGCGATTTAATATTTTGATGACATCGACTCGAGTCGGCTTTTGTCGTCTGCACTTGCAATACAAAGGTCCATTATTAAATGCGATGTCGCATAATTTTGAAAACCCAACGAGACGTGTAGCCTTGCGGTGTTAAGCTTATATTTTATGATCAAACAGCATGTTTTATTCAGCCTTTTAGTAGATTTTTAGGGTCCCGTAGGAAAAGACAAATCTTTTCAATGTCTGTCTATCCTGTTGCAAAAAAGCTATAAGCTTTTGGTTCTTTATAAAATGACCATAAAATATGACAAACAAAATAATAGTATGATAATAACAACGCTATTTCGTTTTCAGTATCGACAATGTGTTTTAAAGCCTCGAAAGAGGTTCATTGCACTTTCTCACATCACTTAATCTAAAAAATATAACAACAACTTAAGCACTAAACATAATACACCAATTAAGTGGGCATTAAAAGGAGTGTTCGCGAAATGTTGTCGCATCCTTAATCTGGACAACGTTCGCCAGCCAACCAATTATCTACGTGAAATAGTGGCCTTATTAGAGCTCTTACTTTGTACTGGCTTAAATGGGATTAAGTTAGCGTAAGTAGCCGTCCGTATACAGAATTTAGCCAGAATAGTTTCACCTCTGTTATTGTTTGTGCTTGTATTTGGCGTTTGAGAGAAATTTATGTTGTTTATTGCGGACCGCATTCGCGTTTGTTTGGTCATCTCTATAATTTGGGGACTTGCTGCACACGTGGAATTTTGGAATTTAGTGGATTATTTTGAATGTGAATTTTAGACAGCACTGAATGTGGGTGTACGCTTCGCAATTTCACTTTGTTATGTCATCTTTTCGCCGTTAAAATCACAGAACTAATGCATGCTTAGTATTTTTGCAGGGATATTTAATTTATCTATCTTATTTTGCTATAAGGCTTTTTACTCACGACGGAACGGAGATGTCACTATATGTTTTGCTCTAAGAGGTTGTGCGTTTGTTTGTTTGTTTGGATTGAATTTATAGGTTAAAAGAAAAATTTGGACGTCGTGTTTGAGATATTTATGTAAACGTCGTATAAAGTCATTGAATTAAAAACTTGCACCTAAATTTGAAATAATACAAAAAAAAAAACAAATTAGCTTACAGCCAGTTCCAACAGTTTTACACTGCGGTCTAGCGCCACTTGGATCCAACAGCTCTCTCGCTTGATACCGCCTATGCAATATTGCGAGCACAGTATCATGACTAAGTTATTATGAAAATGGCTTGCATACAACCGTTATCCATCCAAAAATCGGATTCAGTACATTCACTAATAGCGTTCTGTTTTCCCGTTAGAAATATATTGCAGACAACCACTATTACATCTCAAGGTTTATGGCCGTCATTATTTTTCTCTCTGGAACAAGGAGCCGTGCTATCGCTTATCTCATCTGTCAAGTTGAGCAAGCTGCACCGATTTGAACTGAAGTTAAACTTACATTTGATTTGTATTAGTTTAAAGCTTGTTTTAAGGCATATTTGGAGAGTTGAAGCGACGTGAACTGTAACTCGCAAAGCAACAAAATGATATTTATTTTTGTTTTGTTCTATGATATTATATTTTGTACCACATACTTTAATATTCCATGGTGGAGATAATGTTTAGTTTATTGTGGAACGCCTTAGATAACCTTCCTCTCATCCACAATGTGTCTTAAGCTTTATACCTAGGTATAGTTTCTCTAGGTATAGTATAGTAAAATCTGTCTATTTCTTAATTGCAAAAATAGGTAATTTAAAGTGAACGTGTAAATACTCAATAGATAGTTAGTTCTCCCTATTCTCAGCAAATATTTTTTATGAATCTTGCTAGGAGTGCGGTAGCTAAAGAGGATGTTATTGTGGTTTGAATCGATAACCTATTTTGAGGTTTGTTATGTAACCGCAAAAGCAAGAAGGCTAGAAATGAATCATTGTAGATTTTCCAAACACTATATCTTAAAGATAGTCCGCAAAATCTCAGTTTTATGGGTTGCAACTAATCTTCCCTACCCGAAATTTTGTTCGTCGTGGGACAAACATCTTTCTTAATAGATCCCAAATGGCTCCTTAAGGGTTTACGCGATACGAAAATCTTTTCTTAAAATGGTTCTTTTTTCAGTATTGACATAGATAATGTGCTCTTAAGCCAGTGAGACGTTTGCCGGTCTCAGGGGAAACCTCCCTTCTTCTAAAACAAAGACATGAAAGAAGATTAGATACGGTGTAATGTGTATACGGACTTATCAGAGCTCGCAGGAAATATCTTTACGGTAAGGCGTTTGAGGATAAATAAAAAAGAAAATTCTCTATTATAGTATTATTTTCAACGCTATTTTGATACATTTGTTTGAAAAACTATCCTTGTTTTGTTTATAGGTTGTTTGTTTTTACGCAGATTCTATTTCACCACATGATGATTGCTATTTTCTTACCAACATTAATTTTGTTGACTGGTTTGGTTTTTGCCTTTGACTTAGCAGTTCATAATTTTATTTGCACTCTGTTTTGACAAGAAGAATTTATGTGGTTGTAAATGAGGTTTAATACAGTTCTGGTATCATAATATTATTAGGTGCTCAGTCTACGTCAGACAGTGGGTGACCGATTTTTTGTTAGACATCCTATAAAATTTCGGTCAAAACTAAAATCGCATAATTAAAGATTCGGACGTTGTATCGGTCAAATATTCGGTGATAAAGTCGGTCCAATTAACGGACCTACAAAGAGTATGACGTGGCCGTAGCTCCACCTCATTACTTTTTGTTCTTTTCTGACAATTTTAGAAGAGACGCGCGTAACGTGAGTGACGTGAACGCGCCTTAACCCAGTAGGTATCCTGTCTGGCGGATGCGTGAAATATGCAAGGGTTTTTTCCCGTCTGGCTGTCATCACAATAGGCCATGTTTGCAAAGAATCGCAGCCTCCCAAGTGTTTTTATTCACAAAGCTTCGCACTTGTCTACACACTGGATACGTAGTCTAGCGTGTGTTTGGATAGGTACGGGCGTGTCAAGGTACTTAAAACAATGGTGCGTCTACCTACAGTGATTGACCATGTCTTTCTAGATAACGAATACGTTATCTAATTAGTTCTTTATGTCTTTTATGTATGTAATTAGTTTGATTTTTCTGTTTGTAAAAATCACTTCAAAGGTATGATTCTGTCAGAAATGTCCTCTTTTGTTTCGTAATAGTTATAGGACTTTATTCGATATACCTAGCAATTATATTTAGGTATGTAAGATTTGACTATTTTTACATTTTTTGAATTCATATGTAACAAGTAGGTATATCTTCTGAAACAAAACTCCAGCCAGCGATTTCGTCTAAAATTTCGAATAACAGGACTACGTTACTATATTCAGCAACTAGATCTAAGCAGTTTAAACTATGTGTTAAATTCTCAATATACTTAATCCACCCCGATTAACGACCAGGCTACTTATTATTATTCGTTGATTGTATGGCCCCATTCATTTAGCTGTATTGTTTAGAAACTCAACAGCATGTGACGTAGTAAAAACAGACAGTCGCTCCGGTCCCTTTAATCCAGCGCAACAGCACTTTACCCTTCGCTCATTTGCATAAGTCCCATCCGCTACAAGATGGGTTGTTCACATTAATAAGACCCGAATGTCCATTCCCTCAGATTATTCAGCGTGCTTAAGTATCAATTGAGGAATTAATTACGGGATCTTTTATGTATGGAGAACGAAAGGATGAACGTATTTTTGTCGATATTAATCGACCATTGAAGCGAAAAGATACCCACTTACCTCTGTTATACGCACCTACGAGTACATTTCAATGGGTAATAGCTGGTTTGTTAAAGTAAGTGCATAGTTATAGGTATTAAACTACAAATAAATTAAGTATTTGATAATACCAGAAAGGCTACAGTTGCGGCAAAGTCAAAGTCACGGTAATATTATGTATACAGTATTCCAACTTCATACAAACGGACGAAACGCGAGCTATGCCTACGCGTCTCGATCTCAGCACGCGCTTGGCATGCAGACAGTCGCGACTGTGCCGCAGTGTCGAACGGACGGTGTTTTGCTTTTTAGGGTTCCGTACCCAAAGGGTAAAAACGGGACCCTATTACTAAGACTGCGCTGTCTGTCTGTCTGTCTGTCTCCAGGCTTTATCTCATATACCGTGATAGCTAGAAAGCTGAAATTTTCACAAATGATGTATTTCCGTTGCCGCTATAACAACAAATACTAAAAATTTAAAAAAAATATATATTAAGGGGGGTCCCCATACAATAAACGTGTTTTTTTCGTATTTTTTTGCTCAATATTAAAAACGGTAACAGGTAGACGGTTCAAATTTTCACAGAATATTAACTTGTATATTACCTTTCAAAATAAATAATTAAATATCAATAAAGTAAATATTAAAGGGGGGCTCCCATACAACAAACGTAATTTTTTGATATTAACAGTAAACCTCTACAAACAAAGTTAGTTTTGCGGTTCATTAACAAAGGTAATTATACCTACTTCTTGAGTACGGAACCCTCGGTGCGCGAGTCCGACTCGCACTTGTTTAAAAATAACCGCGCGAGTTTTGGACTAAAAATAAGTTTAAGTACATATTTAATAAATTAATAAGTGGATAGGGTGGAAAAAGTATAACAAATACCTACACGAAAAACAAAATCTGAACTCTTACGGCGTAAAATGCTTTAGAGTTATGTATATAAGATTTTAGTGGTCTTTTGGTAGGTAAATAAAATAAGTTAAATCTCATTCACATCTGTTCGGGAATATTGGACTAATTTCTACTTATATTTAATCTGTGTTCGATATTCCTATTTAATCTGAGCAAACGTCAGATATTATCTGTTTGTGGGTGGTGAGTTTTTAAACTACCCACTTTTTCGATTTATTTTCTTCGCCGCTTGACGCGGGCGCAGACTAGCGCCGCGTCACAACTCGAGTTCCGCGCCATAGTGCGAGGACGTGCCGTGGTTCCTTTCGTTCGTCTATCGAAATGCAACGTGTCCGCCGATAGATAGACATTTTCCTGTGGTGTACTAATTCGCGCACAAGTGCATTTAAACAATTAATATTCGTTTATTGGCAGCTGCCTAACCTAACAACATTTGTATGTGTGTGACGTGTGGATATTCAACCTAGAAACGAGAAGAGGTATCTGGCGAGATAACGGCTGGTTTCATCGACCCAGCTAAGCAGATCGGCGACATCGAAAGGTGGGTGGTAAATTCTTATTGCCTGCTAATTGGTGATGTCGGTTTGCTCGGAATAGGGAATATCGAAACACAAAACCCCCAATATACAGTCCGCTAAATCTTCGTTCAAATCCAGCGACCTAACGTGGACCTTACAAACCCACGTCAATTATATTCGGGTGGAAAAAAACCCAACATTTTTTGGTCCTTCGAGCCGGATAATTAATTTCCTATTCCAATATTTTTTTCGTAACATCTCACTATATGCTTATTTTCGTTATTTTCGACTTTGCAAAAGTATTACAAGAGGATTTTGAATGACGCCATCTTGTCCACACTTCGTATCTATTTAGTAATTCAAAAGCTAAATTAGATCATTCGACTTCGCTTATTTCTTTCGTTAAATAGCTGCAAATTAGATATTTTGTGCTGCGTACGTTTCGTAAATTAAAAATATTCGTAATTATCGACTTCGTTTTAACGGTGAAAATAGTTTGTAAAACTTTAGAGAATTAAATAACCAATTAATCATTATTCGTAATAGTTATTTAATTTCATTCGTTTCGTTATTCGTTTCAAATAACTATTCGAATCTATTAAAACATTGCGTCAGTTTTCGTAGATCGATAACTTTGCATTTTTGTATTCGTATTTCGATGGGTCCTACGTACATGGGCCAATGCAACAATTTGAGCATTTTCACTTTTTTGTGTTAAAAGCTTCCTTTTACTCTAGTATATAACGTGCACTAAAAAAAATGTACATTTTATAGGTAGAAATTCTATTTTTTGCTGCAGTAAAAGGGCATATGTGGCACAATTTTAAACGTATAAAGGCCAAACGGTTATTCGAGACTTGTACGCGGGGAGATCCCGCGTCTTTGTTTACTTCAACGGCCGATCTGTCAGTTGAGCAGTTTTACGTTGCATGGAACTATGTCGCGCTGTGATAATAGCCAATTTGTTTTAGTGAATTTAATATTTTTGTGTAGAATGACGAATTGTTAATTGATTTATTTGCCATTCTTGCGCACCGGAATGGATTTAAGTAGCTTAATTTCTATTCAGTACTACCCACATAGTGTACCATACAGTACAGTCCCATAACGCCAGAAATAAAAGAAAACTTCGAAAATCACATTAACAATAAGAATTTGTCTAGATCTTTAAAACAGAACGATACACATGATTCACAAAATAATACTAAAATATTTTGTGCTACATTTGAAATTACTTTATTTTATTATTGTAAGCGATTGAAAGTTCATAATTTATCCGTGTTTGATGTTGGAAATTTGGTTGGTACCTGTTACTTGTGGAATGAATAAATAGCTATGAAGGGTTCAAACGAAATAGCTAGCTGTGTTTACGATATTAACAAACTTAAGACTAAAGAAAGCTGTGATGACTTTAGACTTTAGTCAGATAAAATTGTACTGGCCAAAATCGAAATAGGATAATGCTTTTTATGTACCTTTACGTAGCTAAACAGCTTAGTATTAATATTAAACATACTTTCCTTGAAAAAGGACATACACAAAATGAGGGTGATTCTATACATTCCACAATTGAGAAAGCTTCAAGACATAGGAATATTTATACACCGTCTGAGTGGAGTTCATTAATTAGATGGGCTAAAGTAAAAGGCTCCTTATAACGTTATAGATGTATCTCAAAACATGGTCTTCGACTTCAAAAAGATGCAAGCAAATCCTTGTTTTAACTGGACTAAAAATTCAGAGGGACAAAAAGTGCCTTGGTCTAAAATCAAACAAGTTCGTGTGAGTAAACATGAACCAAACATTCTGTTTTACAAATTGCATCTAGCTGAAGATGCTATCGAAAACCACATTAACATTTGTGATCTTTCTGTTAGAACAAGAACACAAATGGCTAATAGATCTACGGAAATACCCTTAAAACTATGTTACAATCAGTTGCTACCAATATATCCATCACAAAAAAAAGACTTAATTGATTTATGTCGCAAAAATATTATTCCACCAATTCATCATGAGTATTACGAAAATTTGGTAGCATCTAATGAAAATTCAATTATTATTACTAGTGTTAATGATGACAATGAGTGATTTTGTTTTGAAAATGTTTAATATTTTGTTAAGAATTTTGTTAATTTTTACTTTATAATTTTTTCCTCTTAGATCATGCTCTAAAAATCTTTACTTATGTTTAATTAGTTTTGATTTTATAAAAAAGCATAATTTGTTATTTTCTTAAATATTATTTTAAACTTTAATTACCAACCTAGGTTGTGGTATCCACAATAAAAAACTGATTGATCTTAAGTTCAATGTGATTTCGGGAGGTTTTTAACATTAAGTTTTTACTATTTTCATTGCCTTTCCATTACAGAAACTCCGAGAATTCTTCAGGAAAAAAATAAAGAAGTCAAATGGTTTTATTTGTTTTTATTTTTGTAACCTATCTGAGGGTTGAGAATATTACTTCACCAAGTAAGATAACGTATAAGTGTCAATGTGAATTATGTCATAAAATAATTATATTATTGTTATTTGTTTAAGTTACTTCTTTATTTTTTATTTTTTTATAAAAATGGATTAGTCAAAAATTTTAAAATACACATTTTTTTTTCAAAATTAGTATGCCAAGTAAATCGTCCAAAGTGACACTTAGGCCTTTTTAATAGTTTTTTTCAGTATAATTTACATAAAAAAAATCACGTTTAAAGGCATATCTACATTAATTAAAAAACTAATATATATACAAATAAATCGATGTAGCTAGAATATCGATCATGTGTATCATAGTAAGTATGCAAAGTTTCACAAACATCAGTTACAGCATGTAAAAGATATATCAAATTGGAACTTTGAGGGCCCCTATTGAAAAGTTGTCAATTTGCACATTGGCCCTTATACATAGGACCCATCGATTTCGTACATAATTCGTCAAATGAACAAACATAAAGGTTTCGTCGTTTTTTATGTTTGTGCATTCTCTGTCTAATTAATATTCGTACTTCTTATCGTGATAATTGGTTATCTCAAATAAGATCAAACATTTTCAACCTGAAACAAGCGTAGATTCTACACACATCGAGCGGCACTTTTAGCATTTATACCTTACGACCACGACACGACTTACGACTTTAGTTTAAAAATATTTTTTTTTTCGTTTTCGTTTAATTTTGTGCTTTGGCTTAGTAAATCGTACTATAGGGCGCACGGTAGTGCTTTAAGCCAAGTTTTTGCAATTTTTAGTTTTCGTTTTTTAAATTTTATTTTAGTCTAATATTTTCTGTTATTCGTTTAAATCATGACTGAATCAACTGAATATACTCGTTTGATGCATAGGAGAAGTTGTATAGAACAAGAATTAGATACAATAATTCAACTAGGAATGGAAGCAAATTCTAATACAAATTGTTATCGCAAATTTATGGTTTCTTGTATGGGACTCGCCCGTATACAAGACCAATTTGAAGAAATTCAATCATCTATCGAGACCTTAGAACTTGAAAGTACAAAGGTTTTGAATCCAGAACATAGTAAAACTCGTTCAAGTTTTAATGATTTAATTCGAGAAATAATGAGTATAAAATTCGGTTTCGATGAATCGACTTCGAAACCGGAAGTTCATCAAAATTTAAATTCGGATAAGAAGCCAGTGAAATTACCACCGCTGTCAGTTCCTACATTTTCGGGCGATTACAAACAGTGGAATTCGTTTAGTGATCTGTTCATCTCGCTAATCGACGAAAATAAAGACCTTTCAGACGTGGCTAAGTTTCAATATTTGTTATCATACGTTCGTGGTGATGCAAGTAAATTATTGAAAGGTATGCCAATCACTAGTAGTAATTATAAGAAGGCATGGAGCATCTTAGAATATAATTATAAAAATGAACGCCTAATCGCGATGCAACATATGGACGCTTTATATAAGCTACCAAATTTAAATTCACCGTCTGCTTCCGGACTACGCACCATTCTTAGTGGATTTTTAGAAAATATCGGCGCGTTAGATTCGATGGGTTTTCCGATCGATGAGTGGGACTTCGTCTTATACCACATGTTATATCGAAAATTAGATCAAGACACGCGTCGTGAGTTCGATAAATCTATTCCGACTAATTCAGTTCCCAGATTTTGTGAACTTCAAGAATTTTTAAATCGTGAGATTATTGCTTGGGAAAGTTCGCGCCCAACTTCACGTTTCGATTCGTCTCGTTCGTCTATGCAAAAAGGTAGATCTCGTGCTACCTCGTCATTCGTTACTTCTCCTGAATGCAAAAAATCAACTGAATCGAATTCAAATGATTCAGCTAAATCAAGTGCGTGTGTATTATGCCATCGAGGATCTCATTCATTATCTTCATGTAAGGCATTCAAGAATAAAAAACCCTATGATAGATTCGTGTTCGCAAAACAAAATAGGATATGTCTCCGATGCCTAAAATCCATGCATGATCCAAATGAAGAATGTGAGAAAATCCGGTGCTCAGTGTGTGATGCTTCTCATCACTGTACGATGTTACATTTCGTAAGTACTTCTAAAGATTTGTCAGAAGCTCAGTCGGAAGAAGAAGATCAACCTTCAACTAAATCGACTAATATTGTCTCGTTATATTCGACAGATACAACTTCTAATCAATATGCGGTTGTACTTTCGACAGCCATCGTTCTAATTCGTGATTCTTCTGGTAAATTTGTTCGCGCTCGAGCTCTCGTCGACCCAGGCTCAGAAACTTCCTTCATCACCGAGGATTTAGTAACGCGTCTTGGGTTAATTCGTCGTAAATTAGATACGCCTATTCAAGGCATCGGTGATCTAAGTACCAGTTCGAAGGGATTTGTAACAACAAATATAAAATCACACACCGGTTCAGGATCAGAATTAGCTCTTCGCGCGTTGATTTTGAAAAACATCACTTCGAATAAACCTTCGAACTTTATTGAGACAAATTCGTGGTCTCACATCAAGCATCTGCATCTTGCGGATCCTAATTTCAATATTCCGTCGTCTGTAGATATTCTTCTAGGAGGAGATATCTATGATGATATTTTCGTCGGAGAAACTATTCGTGGGCCTATTGGTACTCCAATGGCCATCGCCAGCTCGTTAGGTTGGCTTCTCATCGGAAAAGTCGATCAAACCTTCGTTCGTACTTCTAATTCGAAAACAAATGTTTCGTCTTTCGTCGCCTCATATCAAGAGAGTAGTCTTGATAATATTATTCGTAAACTCTGGGAAATAGATTCGATCTCATATAAACCAGTTTCGGCTGCTAACGATCAACAGTGTGAAGAGATATTCGGTCGAACACACAAGCAGTTGATGTATAGCAGTTTTGATATCTCACTTCCATTTCGGGAAGTCGAGCCATCATTCGATGAGTCGCGTTCGGTAGCGCTCAAACGCTTTCTTTCGATGAAGCGTTTTCGTGCTCATAATGAGCAAATTCGTCATTCGTTTTTCGATCGCATGGCAGATTATTTCGGATCTGGCCATGTAGCACTTTCATCATGTGCCATTCGTAATCCTCAATTCTTCACGTTGAGGAAAGCTACTAGCGGTTGTTCTTCGTCACCGTTTTTAGCCATTCATATTCCACAGTTAGCTTCGAATCCTCAATCGGAGGATCTTGAAGCCGCTGAAATTATTCGTCGATCTTCCTATATGGATGACGTTCTACGCGGTTCTGATTCGGTTGAATCCGCTATTCGTCTTCTAAATCAACTTTACGTTCCGCTTGAAAGAGGTGTATTCGAACCTCACAAGCGTTACTCGAGTATTCCAATATTATTACAGCGTCTTCCTGTTGAATTGACAGACGTTGAGACTTCAACTAGTTCCTTAGTTGAAGATAGTTCGGTTAAAGCCCTAAGTCCGTCTTCGCATTCACTTAAAAGCAGATTTTCATTTCACGTCGAACCTCTACACGACACAGTAACAAATCGTATAATTTTGTCGGAAGTTATATTGATTCTTGTTCCTATCGTTCTGTTGAGTTTAGTAATCGTTGCTGCTCAAGTTCTTCTTCTAGAGCTTTTGTCAGCAGCTGATGTAAACCTGGATTCTGAGGTTCGAGGTAACGTTCGAAAAAAGTTGCGGTTTCAGAATATTTCAAAATTTCCAAAATCATTAACCCTTCATATTTCTCGTTCTTTTTCATTCGATTGTAACATCGCACAGTGCGAGCGTTGTGATGACGCGACTGTTCTGTATATGCAATGTTACATATTATTATATCACTGTTATCCTATAACATTTTCGACACGTTACATGGCTGACTTGCCTTCTGCTCACGGACAGCAAGTCAGACAATATCGAAAAGTTTTAGCAGACGACGTAGGATCAGTCCTGACGAAGTCCGATGTTATCCGTAAATCTAAAATAAAAAACTTATACATTCGCATAATTTTGCGTATTTCGTATTTGCGTACGCTGCAGCAACGAGGTAAATACACGAAGTCGATTGAAAACATTCAAGTCGGTACTTTAGATAGTGTCATTCGTTCGGTCACTCTTAAAACTCAACAAGGTTTTCTGAAACGACCTGTCCATCGGTTGTTTCCGTTACCTATTGACTCTAATTAATTCAATTGAATAATATCTTTAGTATTAAGATTCGCTTTTAGTCCAATACATTAGTTTTTTTTTAATTTTTATTATTTATCTAGTTTCTCAATTAAATTAAATTTTAACTTTGAATATTCCTAGTTCTTTATTTGTTAATCAATTTCGAGCCTGGTTAAAATTACATTTTAACGGTGGGCGGTGTTCGGGAATATTGGACTAATTTCTACTTATATTTAATCTGTGTTCGATATTCCTATTTAATCTGAGCAAACGTCAGATATTATCTGTTTGTGGGTGGTGAGTTTTTAAACTACCCACTTTTTCGATTTATTTTCTTCGCCGCTTGACGCGGGCGCAGACTAGCGCCGCGTCACAACTCGAGTTCCGCGCCATAGTGCGAGGACGTGCCGTGGTTCCTTTCGTTCGTCTATCGAAATGCAACGTGTCCGCCGATAGATAGACATTTTCCTGTGGTGTACTAATTCGCGCACAAGTGCATTTAAACAATTAATATTCGTTTATTGGCAGCTGCCTAACCTAACAACATTTGTATGTGTGTGACGTGTGGATATTCAACCTAGAAACGAGAAGAGGTATCTGGCGAGATAACGGCTGGTTTCATCGACCCAGCTAAGCAGATCGGCGACATCGAAAGGTGGGTGGTAAATTCTTATTGCCTGCTAATTGGTGATGTCGGTTTGCTCGGAATAGGGAATATCGAAACACAAAACCCCCAATATACAGTCCGCTAAATCTTCGTTCAAATCCAGCGACCTAACGTGGACCTTACAAACCCACGTCAATTATATTCGGGTGGAAAAAAACCCAACAACATCTTTGCTAACGGATTACAAATCTCAAGAAACTCAGGTAGGTAGATGAAATTAAAATAAGTACTGTAGGCGGGCAGCCCTATCGCGTGTGTACGTACCGCGCAGCTGTAGGTACTTAATTCAAGGACACGGCCGAGTTACAATACTGTATAGATACCAATACTGTGTCAAAGTCAAATAACGTTTATTCTATTTAGGTAGGTATACTACACTTATTGACGTCCAGTTATTTATAAAATATAATGGTGATAATCAGTAACGGTATCTTAAAACTAAAGTTACGAGGGTTCCAAACGCGCCCTGGTTCAGACCAGACCAGAGAAAAAAAAACCTGGCTGAGTTTGTTGTGGGCTCTCCTCAGGGAGAGCCCACAACAAACTCAGCCAGGTTTTTTTTTCATTATCAACATTTCACTAATCATCTTAACTAAGGAACTATCAGAGCCATTAGATCAAATCATTGCAAAGCTTCCTTGTCATTCCTTGGCACTGATTCTATACGCTCAAGCTTAAATTATTAATTTACTAATATTCATTGAACCATACATCGTCCCGACTCCCGTAACACACAATAGAATATTTTAATAGCCGTAGCTTGTAAGATAGTTATTTCAATTACTTGCCTCTTTTTTCCTTCAAGTTAAATAGATAATATGTCCTCCCAACCGAATTTCGCCCACGGCGGCCTATGTCCAGAGAGATTGGCCATCTGCGCGGGAAATACTTATGTGCGCATTCACAGATGCTCTCTCTGTTCCTTTACTCTCATAGCCCGATGGGACGGAAAATCCGACACGACCGGAGATAGATCAGGTGCAGGACTGACGGCTTTACTCGTGACGTGCTCGCCGAGGCACGGGGGTGAAACATCGCCAACTCCCTAACTCCGGGCTAGTGCTGAAAATTTCTTGTCAGAAAAACCCAACACTCGTTATGGCCCGACCCGGGCTCAAACCCGGGACCTTGTCGGCCACCCTCGAACATGCTTACTACTAGACCAACGAGGCAGTCACAGTACCTAGTCAAGTAAAATAACCGTCAAGACATGAAAATGATATCATTTTATATTATTCCATTTCCATGTTAGAGAACCAAGAACACACAAAGATCATATTATGTCATGAAATCAATGTGCCAGAAGAAAAATATGCGTGAAAGAACTGAACTGTAAGTAAAGTAGTGACTACACAGGCTTCAGTAATGTTCAATATATCAGAGAAAAACATAAGAATGCGATACAACATTGGCAACAATTGACAAAAAAGTGGAGTCACGCTACAAGTTTGTCCAATAAATATTTCTAACTGCCATTTCGCTATGAAGGAAATGCTCGAAAATACAATGATGACTGTCGATATAACACAATACTGCTCGGAACAATTGAAGCATGTCCAACATATTCTATTTGTTCAGAGAAATTGCGGTTGCCATGCTTATCCCTACGTTTGTAACATCATACTTCATACTAATATTATAAATGCGAAAGTGTGTTTGTTTGTTGGTTTGTCCTTCGATCAATATAGGTGTATGGGTATAGTTGAGGACCTGGAGAGTGACATAGGCTACTTTTTATCCCGGAAAATTGAGGAGTTCCCGCGGGAATCAAAAAACTTAAACCACGCGGATGATCGCGGGCATCAGCTAGTTTTTATAAGATAATTATTTGTTTCGCTTAGTAAATCGTTGTTGAGTTTCTTTTTCTCTCTATTGACAGTTGTTCGTCAACTCAATATTTTTTTATACTTAGTACATAGGTACTTTATATCCAATCAATTTATCCGCTCCAAATAATATGAGAAGAGAAATCGTAAGCCTAAAAAACATCTTAAGAATGCTTCGTAAGATTTATATGCTACGTTGGCCTTCGTTATTAGATTTCGTATAATACCGTATAAGTTATTTGATCCAGTAACGAGATTATTTTTACAAATGTGGATATAATTTGTCGGAGCTGAGTTTCTATCTCTAAAACACATTTATTTTCATACTAGGTTTATAATGAAACTACTAGTATTGTAAAAATTATATACGTTTCACGTATGAAGCTAGCAAACTTCTAAATAATCATACTAATATTATAAATGTGAAAGTGTTTTTGTTTATTGGTTTGTCCTTATCACGCCGCAACGGAGCAGCGGATCGACGTGATTTTTGCATGGGTATAGTTGAGGATCTGGAGAGTGATATAGCCAAATTATTTTAGTCGGTAATCTTACATATTTTTTTTTACAACTGTACACAATTTAATTCGGTCAAAAAACATTCACATCCCTATTTTCCCTACCTATCATACAAGGTGGGACTAAAACCCTCCACACACAAATTTCGAATAGAGTAAAAAGATAAGGCAAAAACGTATAAAAATTTCGGTACGTTCAGATTTTTTGTTAATCACACCAGTTGACGAGTTTAGTACTAGTTATTTTGCCCTGACAGCCTCATTTATTATTATGTAGTTATTATAAGTAGAGTCTGAAAATTACGAATACATTTTTTGACAGGCAAGAAAAATTGGTAGCATAAAAGACATGACTCCCGCTCGGTCGGCGGCGAAAGTTTTCCTTAGAATAATGACAGTCTATTTTTCACCGACGCTCATATAATTTGGATCATGCGGCTGAGCACACGATTAGGCAATGAAGACGCCGAGATAAGTTTGAAAGGCGAGAGAATAGAAGTTTTTTATGAGAATATTAGGTGTCTACCCACGTAATTATCTTCTGAAGTTTTTTTAATAATTTGAACAATTCATCTCTACTCAGTATTATAATTGCGAAACCTATTTAAATGTATGTCTGTTTACAAGGCTTGACCGCAGTTTTAATCTAAGTTGGTACATACAGATTCTTTCCGAGGTAAAAAGCACCCATGTGGAATCTGTCTGCACCACACTCCACTAGTGTGGAGTAGTGGAGTTTGGTACAGACAAATTCCACATGGGTGTTTTTTACCTCGGAAAACCAATGAGTAACCTTAACATGATCCATCCGTAGCTAATATTTTAAATGCGAAAGTGGGTCTGTTTGTATGTATGTTACGCTTTCACGGCCCATCTATTCAACCGATTTTGATGAAATTTGGTACAGGGATAGTTTTTATCCCGGATAATAAAAGAGTTCCCGCTTGAACACAAAAAGCTTAATCCACGCGGACGAAGTCACGGGCATCATACAGTATTTAAAAAAGTTCTATATTTATGCAAAGGTCTTAAAAGTTACCATACAAAGTCACATTCTACAGAGTATAGATAGTACAATTTATTGTAATAGAGTGATAGAAAAATAAATTTCACTTCAGTGAAACATGTTCAAAAATATCACGCATATTCTGAAAGAACTCTGCACGTGTATTTTTAACGGCAATGAATACAAATTAGATCCATAAAAATGCAATCCATTTTTTGAGATTGATACTGTTAATAAATTACAATGTGTGAATACAGATCGGGATCTGTATTCAAATATGATAATTTCATTCCATTGGCAATTGTTATTATTTGATGAATACATTTTTTATTCGGTTAACCGTTACGTATAATTGCTTAAAAATTGTAGCTTGTTTTTCATTGTACCTGTTCGCAAAAAATTTACATAATTTTCCGTAATTGAATTGCGTTTCAAATGTTTTCAACAATCAATTCGTATGTAGGTAATATTTTGATGTTTTTGTTTTCATAAATTGATATTGTTTAAACTTACTGTTTGTTGAAGTTAAACTTTATACCAAAAATAAAAATAAATTTAGCACGAATTATAATATAAGACTTACAAGAACCAGTAAATCATTTATCGGACACGGTGTTCGGTTTTATAACAAAATACCGAGTAATATAACAGATCTACCAGATCGTAAATTAAAAGAATATGTTAAAAATAAGTTAATAAGTAAGGCATATTATAGAATCGATGACTATATAGATGATAGACAAGCTTGGATTACATAAAATTATGTAAAAAGATCTTTTATACACAAATTGACGATTATTTCTATATATATGTTTACTATGAATTTATAAATTTTATGACATTTTGTATATTTTGTAATGTTTTCTTTTTCTTTTTTTTTTAATTTTTTTAATTTTATGATCTGGTTTTATTTTATCTTTTATTTTATTTTATTTTATGGTTTTATGTTTCATTTTATTTTAATTATGTAACCTTGACATTAATTAATTGTAATTTTATATGACATTCGTAATAGCTTTATACAGCCAAAGTCGAAATAAATAAATGAATATGAATATGAATATGAACTATGGACAGTTAGGTGCTTTCTTCTCATATTAAATTGGTAAGTATAATACCACCAACATATAAATGAGAAAGAGTATTTGTATATTACTTTGTACATCAAGCACGCCATAACGTAGCGAAGGATCGACGTGTTTTATTGGTTTTAGGGTTTATTGTTAAACAATTGGTGCCTAGATGGTGACAAAGGCTACTTTTCATCTCTGAGAATCAAAAAAGTTCCCATGAGATAAAAAAAAAAACATCTGAAAGAAGCCGCAAGCATTTTAAGTATCTTTCGTAATATTTTGCATTGCATAGAAATCAAGAAAGTTCTATGTTTTCATAATAAGGTACAAAGTAACAAATCGATGAATAGTTACGTCGCAAACGGTAGCTTAAAATTAAATTCACCTTTTAATAACGCCCCCATTTTCTAATAACACAAATCTTAAAATTAATTTACATTCGCGCGCTTCCTAAGAATTTGCCGCTCAAAATTATAAAACTCCTTATTTATGCCAGCAATTATCAAAGATTGCGTCTACAATAACCTGCTGACCCAAATTTGCCCGGGGCAGATTATTACTTGGAAGATAAACCTTGACAAATCGACTACAAGCCTAAAATAGCTAACGATAAAATCGTTAACGCGTTGAGAACTTGATTCGATTCACCGTACAGGTATTTTATTAATGTTTTAACTAAGGTGCGATTCAGATCTTGAAGAATTAAATAGTACATACCTACTTACCTTTTATTGATTGAAACTGAGGAAAAATAAGCCATATTCATTTAATTTTTTTTGTTTATATCTTTTATTTAAAAACTTATCCAAACAAATTCACTTTCATGTCAGCTTTACGTTTAAAATTGAATTGAATTTTTAGAAAAGATTGTTAATTTATTTATTGACGAATGTTTAATTAAGTTGATATTTGACTCATTCGATGTATTTCACTCGGTTCGTTCTTTGGCGGTGATACGCCATATTGGACTAATTTGCATAAATACGAATACTTTCACGTTTGAAAGTTAGTCTCCTACCGGCAGACTCAGCGATTATTGAATACTTTTGTGTTTAGATCGCAATTTGATTTAGAGCTTAGCAGTAGCAACTGCAGTCTGATCAAATGATTAATTTATCGTTGTTGTGATGCTTTGGCCAAGTTTTATACTTTTGTTTACATTAAATCTCTCGTGAAACCACTACACGTTGTGACCATTTGCTCGTGCACGTTTTGAAGAGAGTACAAACATATTTTAAAAGCAATTTTAATTATTTGCCCACTTCTGGAATTATGCTTACAAATTTCAGAAGTAGGATGTATCTCACGTTGCCTTGATTTCGCTTAGCCATCAGCATATTTGTTTGTTAAATTTGAAAAGTACCGACATTAGAAATTTGTATCAGTTTGTGATAGTTTTGTTGATTGATCGGTGGCTGTGAAAAAGTAATTTTGAATGTTAGAAGCCACCGAGTTTCTTGCTGGTTCTTCTCGCTAGGATCGTGGCATTCCGAACCAGTGGTAGATTCGCTTTAAATTGTAAATTATGTGAAAGTACTCGTATTACTCAAGATAAAAAGTTTTGTGAGGTTAGTGTCTTTAACCTCAAAATATGTTTAGATTTGTCAAAGTGAATAAGTCATTCAGACTTCGAAGAGTGCATCGAATGAGGTAAGTCGTTTCAGTTTATTGAAAATAGTTTATTGAGTGTTTGATAAGTCTGAAAGTTTGGCAGTTTGACGATTGTTTTACCTATTATTATTAGCGAAGTAATCGTGAGCAGGAGCGGCCCAGGCATGACCGCCTGATCATGAATTCAGGCAAGAACGCCACAGGCAAGAACGCCTGATCATGATTTGGGGCTAGACGCATGTTCATGATTTGGGGCATAATTGCCCGTGATATGACTTGAACACGAGGACGTGTTATTTGCAGGACGGCCGAACTGTCAGCTTTACGTTTAAAATTGAATTGAATTTTTAGAAAAGATTGTTAATTTATTTATTGACGAATGTTTAATTAAGTTGATATTTGACTCATTCGATGTATTTCACTCGGTTCGTTCTTTGGCGGTGATACGCCATATTGGACTAATTTGCATAAATACGAATACTTTCACGTTTGAAAGTTAGTCTCCTACCGGCAGACTCAGCGATTATTGAATACTTTTGTGTTTAGATCGCAATTTGATTTAGAGCTTAGCAGTAGCAACTGCAGTCTGATCAAATGATTAATTTATCGTTGTTGTGATGCTTTGGCCAAGTTTTATACTTTTGTTTACATTAAATCTCTCGTGAAACCACTACACGTTGTGACCATTTGCTCGTGCACGTTTTGAAGAGAGTACAAACATATTTTAAAAGCAATTTTAATTATTTGCCCACTTCTGGAATTATGCTTACATTCATTAAAATAAAAACGAATCAGAATGTCAATGCCAAGTTTAAATTAATTTGCGAAATATTGAAACTAACAACCTGTCACCTTCTCACCTAGATTTCGAAAACTCATTAAATTCACCATCTCAAAAAGTTAAAAGTTTGACACAGTTTTTCATTTTGCATCGCAAGCCAAGCATTAAAAGAAACGCAACTATCATGAATGTCGAGTTTTTCCCTCAACTATCTTTTAACGAGCGGAATGAATATAATTCAAGAATGTTTTATGTTCGGGCACCAAGTTTCATCTGTGGCTGCTTTTGAATAATGCTTCACATTAATAAGCAGGGTCGGTTTCACTGCAGTAAGACTGTAAGAGGATATAATTAATTATGTCGCCGAGATAGGGACATCTAGAGTGACAAAAACTATCATTTAAGATTTAAAGCTGGCTAAGGATGCTGTAATTGTTGCAAGTATTTTCAGCTTACCATATTATTAATATCTCAAAAATTATCTGAGTGATAATAATACCGAGCATATTTTTTTTTATAAAACTGAGAATTCGAAAACATATTTGCCGACGCACGCATTTACTATGCGTAGCAAATCGCGAGCATAATATTATTATGCTGGGTTTTAATAAATAATATAAGAATGATGCAATAAAAATGTGGAATTTTATGAATTTTCCCTATGAACAACCGGGAGCCCACGTCATGAGCAGTATGGTAACAATACGTTGTATTATTATAATATGGAACAACGCCTGCAATTTCATTGTACATGAAATGTTACAAAGGATATTACCCGACGGCGTTGCGCCTAGAAGTGTATTGTTTTTCATAATTTAAAAATACATTGTTGTTTTGTTCATTCCCTTTTGTTCTGTAGTTGTTATATAAATACCATGACTAAGAATAGTTTATACACAGTGCTATATTTTTTGTTCTACTTCATAAATTAGAAAAAATTGTGTGTTTGCGCACACACGGCAGAAGTGAAACTTGAGAAAAGTAGCCTACGAGAGAATGAAATAAATATGACTTGTATTCTATCTCATTGTCTCGCAGGCTAAATACTACTATGAATATGTTTGTCTTATTTTAATGTCGCTTTTTTGTTTCATCGAATTTTCCAATCACAACGATTCTAAAGAAGTTTCACTTCAATAATTATAAGTTAAAATTATCACGATGTATCCTTCACTACAATCTCAACTTAAATTGAAAATAAAATAAAAATTTGAAACAGTAATTCGTTATTCGTATCATCGAAAAAAGATACATCAATGTAAAATAAACCGCAGGAGTTTTCGCTCGAATGGCTTCGAATTTATAATGGTAAGTCAATTTGTCTTTCCAGCAAGAAAAATGGTGAATTTGTTTCTGAGATCGGTAACGTTTGTAAATGTTCGTTAGCATTGTAGACCGAGTGTGGCGTGGAAATTCTGCGTTGATCATTATCATCAATTAATTTTATTTAATCATTAATTAATAGCTTTCCAATAAATTATCCCGAAAAACCGACGCGCGTTCAATTAGGTAAAAAAGATAAATTCAGAGATAATATTAGGGCTTTTAGAGTGCAATGTGAAAATACTTTTTCATTTCATTTGATTTATTTATTTGCTCAGATTGAAGATATACAGGTGTTATATAATATTTTAACATAGCATAAAATCTGCCCAACAATTTTTATGGGAAATGGGGCCCATGGGATCGGTTGCTTGTGGAGTTTGCAAAGTGAATTATTATTTTTTGATTACTCGGCTGGTTTACTCTGAATAATAAGTTGCTAAATAGCTATTTGGACCTTATTATGATAACAATATGGCTTGTTTATGAAACTGGCACATGCTCTGCTGTATATATATCTATTACACTTACACACGTATAGTACGTCTTTTCCTCTTCCTCTTGATTTAAAATGTTGTTACGTGTACTTTACTGTGGTTCTGAGAAATAATCAACTGTGTTATAATGCCTAATCTGGTAATAATAACACAATAATTAGCCTCCCTGGCGCAGTGTTGAGCGCTGTTGTCTTAACGTGTGGAGGCCCCGGGTTCGATACCCGGCAGGGTCAATTTGGGGATTTATATTTCTGAATTTGCTCTGGTCTGGCCTGGTGGGGCGCTTTGGACGTAGCTAGTTACCACCCTACCGGCAAAGACGTGCCGCCAAGCGATTTAGCGTTCCGGTACGATGCCGTGTAGAAATCGATAAGGGGTATGGGTTTAATGTAACTGCCATGCCCCTAAACAGGTTAGCCCGCTACCATCTTAGACTGTATCATCACTTACCACCAGGTGAGTTTGCATTCAAGGGCTAACTTGTAGTGGATAAAGGAAAGCTAAACCAAAATTCATAAATTAATATATACTTAGCGAGAGCACTACCGTGCCTCCCGATATGTAACTGAGGTTTTTTAATTCCCACCCAGAACTTTATTCCTCAAGGATGCTAATGCAGTCTAGTAAGAATTAAGTAAAATTGCGAGTTGCGAAGTAAGTGAGCGGTCTTATGTCGCGGTGTGAAACAAAGCAAGGTCAGATGGTGTTTGCGCAGAATAATATTAATAACAACCGAAATGCGAACTATTTCAGTGCATTTCGGAAGTCACCACAACTGTGACGCAGCACATGCAAATTACCGTAAAAGCGAATTTGTGTTTCGAAATGCAAAGTGCTTACAAAGGGTTTAAATTTGCAATTCTATCATAAAAGCGACATAGATAATACGTCGAAATGTAAAACCGTCGGGATAGTTTGACGCTTGCATTCTGAATGTTCTCGATATGTTTTCCGCGCCATTTCAATGCGTGTGGTGGACTTGATTTCAAATAATATGAAATTATAATATTTCTTTTCTTTTTAATATTGGCGTGACCTAATTCGCTCGGAATTAAAAACTCTGCAATGTTGGTAAATGACACAAATTTTATAGCTATTAACTTCAAATGGTGTAGGTATCTGCAATTGAATAAAAACAAGCATGTTTTAAATATGGTACCAAATAACCCACATTATTTATTTCCAGCAAATTAATAATTCATGATAAGAATTTTAACGTTTAAAATGTCTTAAGTGGTAGGTATTCATTTGCACAATTAATTAGTCGATCAGCGACCGCGTCGCGCGAAAAGGCTCATGAATAAGGGCTCCGAACGGGTTCGAAACTAGTCGGGCATTTTCCGACATAGCACGTGAGTTTAGCTGGTATTTATGTATACAAGGTGTAAGGTAATTAGTATAACATACCCGCGGCTACCCATGTTAGATGGTGTATAGATATATTGGAAAAATGTCATAAGACGTGTAGCTCATATCCTGGGGGAGTTATGTGGACTTCAAAATTTTAGCATAAATGTTGAGGTGGCATCCCTTAAAACAGCTGATTCAATATCAATGAACTGCGAACAATACAACGTATGTTAAGCCTCGTTGCCAGCGCGAGCGTTGCGATAAAATCCAGTCGCGATACTAAAGTAATCATTATTCGGCATGCCATTAAATTCTCAAAGCAAAAGCCCGGCTAGAACTTACGTATTGTTGTAAAAAAATGCCCGACTAGTATCGGACTTCGTAAGTCGAAGTCAGTCACTTATCCTTAATTTATGAGCCGCCTTTTCCTGTGATTAATTTCTCGACTTACTTCGTTTAAGTTTTGATTAATAATTAATTATTCTGTGTAGTTTGTTCTTTCTATTATT
The DNA here is from genome assembly GCA_963932025.1 of Erebia epiphron. NCBI lineage: Eukaryota > Metazoa > Arthropoda > Insecta > Lepidoptera > Nymphalidae > Erebia > Erebia epiphron. The sequence goes on from OZ009949.1 coordinate 28,472,041, forward strand.
TGCAAATTGTAATGAATTGCCAAATTGCATAACGATACGATAATAATTATTATATTATCGCTTGTAGTACAGTTCTGACTTTAGGTGTAGAAGGAACAAAGGACTCAACAGGGTTGCCAAAATTTATTTTCCATAATTAACTAATTAATTTTGTATGGAAGTTTTTGATAATTAATTTTGACTTTTTATCTCTACCATAGTGTTTATAACGTCAAAATGGCATGGGTAGCCGCCGGTATGTTATACCATTTACCTTACACCTTGTATTTATCATGATAAGAATGTCATTCAAGCTGCTTAATAAATAAAAAAAACAATTCAATTATTATAGTCCTCTTAATTATTCAAATAAATAACATGACAGCAGAATAGCAACTGCTATAACAAAACAGAAATTCTTTAAGTTAATTATTATCTGTGTTATATAATAACACTACTAGCTGATGCCCGCGACTTCGTCCTCGTGGAATAAGTTTTTTAATTCCCACGGAAACTCCTTAATTTTTCGGGATAAAAAGTAGCTTAAGTCTTCTCCAAATCCTCAATTATACCCATGCAAAAAATCACGTCAATACGTTGCTTTGTTGCAGCGTGATTGAAGGACAAACCAACAAACAAACACACTTTCGCATTTATAATATTAGTATGATTAAAATTTAATACTTTAGTCTAGTAATACCTTCATAATAATACTAAAGCTCATACTTAACTAAATACCTTTATAGCTCTTGGAAAAGCTTATAAAATGTATTATCAATACTACGCTGCTATGCTTTCACGGCCCATCCGTTCAACCAATTTTAATGAAATTTGGTATAAGGATAGGTTGTGTCACGAGGAAGGACATAGGCTACTTTTAATCCGGGAAAATTAAGGAGCTCCCGCGGGAATTAAAAAACTTAATCCACGCGGACGAAGTCGCGGGCATCATCTAGTAAATAATATTCAGAAAAAAATATTCCACAGTTTGCCAATCTAGTGCATATTACAAGAACAAATCAAACCGTGTAATGCTTACACAAACATTAACAGCAAGGGGGTGGCATAATCGACCCCAGGACTCCGAAGTGGGGCAATCCATTCAGCCCTTGCCGACATGTGTGTAGACCATAAATAATACAGCACACCTGTAACTAGTTGATAGTGTGTGGATAAAGAAATTTAATATACGCTTTGGCAGGGTTGATTTATGTTTGCTATAAAAGTTTATGAGTGACTATTTTGTATGATTGATTACTGTCTTATTAGTTTATAGAAGTTTAGTGCCTCCCTATCGCAATGGTGAGTGATCTGGGAATTATAAGTGGGAATTCCCGGGTTCGATCCCCGGTAGGGTCAGTTCTGAAATTTATAATTTCTGAGTTCTCCAATGGCCATGGCTAGTGTGGTAACAAAGACGTACCGCCAAGCGATTAAGCGATCCGATACGATGCCTTGTAGAAACTCTTAGGGGATTTGGGTTTAATATAACTACCAGTACCCGTACCCCTAACAAGTTAGCCCGCTACCATCATAGACTGAATCATCACTTACCATCAGGTAAGAATGCAGTGAAGGGCTGACTTGTAGCAGCGTAAAAAAACCATCATGTGTATAGGATTTAGTGTTTACGTTGCTCTGAACAAAATTATTCCTGTCAGGTACAATTTTTCAATTTATAACCTAATTAGCTTAGAAAAAAACATACTAGGGACCGGACAGGACAAAACGTCTGCTTGGAATGTTCACATTGGAGGGGAGCAGCGTTTTTACTAGTCACGCAAGTGTGTGAGGTTTCACAAACACGGAATTTTTGTGCGCCAGAAAATTAATTTGGGCCCAGGTGTGCTTGCGCGCATACTGCATTCAATGCATTATACTGTCATCAAAAAGTTTTAACATAATTCCAATAGCGCGCAATATATCCAGCGCTGGACCGATCTGAATAATCCGCTTTTATTTCTTATAAACATTTTATATAGGTATGTAGGTCTCGTCTCATTCAAGGACGTGAACATCAACGTCTGAAATTATGTACGAATCAATGAACCGACCAAATTTACGTTATTGCCAGATAATTTTAATGATCCTTTGTTCGTGTTTAATTTCAGGCTCAATCTTTAGAATCTAAGAGTATTTTACGCTGAAATAACTTTAAGTGTTCGTTCATAAAAGAGCTGTACTAGCCTAGCCTGTATAAAGCCATGCTTAGGTTTGCCCCGATGCGTTTTTCCACCAATGCTCCGAGGAAGAAAATTTAAGAATTCTGTACGCGGTTGTACTCGTTTAGACTTACTTCGTAATAATGATAAAGTGATAAAGTTAATAAAGCTTAGTTTGTATTGCATCCTTGGATTGTTTCATGAAAAATGACGTGCGTCGCCTTAGCCGGACGCCGGACATCGGATCCGATGCGATTTTCATCCTTATTTGAACAATTATTATAATTATGAGAACGGGAAATAATTTTACCTACATAAATGTTTTAGATTGTTTTAGTTTGTAAATGCTTACCTGGGCTGAGTAAGTGAGAGTCAACTATTATTAAATTAAACTCGAACTTTGATCAAAGTCGGTCACCTCGACCCAGAGGCTTGACCCAAATTCACCCCGAGCGCGTAGATAAGGACTACATGTGGCAGATAATTTTTTGAGCATACCTAACATATTTTTCACCATAAAATTTTCAATTACTATAAAACCCCACATAAGCCCAGCAGGGACACATCAGTGCAACAGGCTTAATGGAAAAGTTAATTTTATACGACCCAGCTTTACCGCGCATCAGTTGTTCTGAGTTTAATATGGATTTATTATGGTTAATTGTTTTTGGGACCAGTCACCGACCTCGTTATAATTTGTCATGCAACACGTACCTACTACCTACATATTATGTAGTAAATTATCTATTGTTAGTTAGTCTGAGGGCTCCCATACATGGGACTTTTATTCGGCTATTTTAAATGGCAAAGAGGGGTACAGATTTACTGAGCAGCCTATAAGCTATAAGTAAGTGAATTAGGTACTCTGCGCTAATCAGAACAATCTGAAACCACTGATTAAAACAGATAAGTCTGCGTAGAGTTGCAGTCGACCAACAGTGTGGGTAGAAATCAAAAAGTTTTAACCAGATTCCTTTTAGCTCCGGGCCCAGCGTTGTTTGTTTCTAAGTGTGATATTGTTTACATAAGACTAGAATTTTTACATCTTAAATTATTTTGTTATTCAGTTCTTAATATTATCTTTTCATTGTTGCAGGTATCGAGTGGACAAAGACGCTGTATACAACATGTTGTGACAACAAACTGCAGCCAATTTGAATTAAAAATGTGTTTCCTAAAGAACTACTACGATATATCGAACAATAGAACTATATTATTCATGATTGTGTTATTGTCATTAAAATTATGCACTCCTCAGGACTTGAGTGAGGAGTTTAATGAGGATAGCTTAGACACTGATATCAGTGTAGTGATGCCGGTGAAGAAAGTGAAAACGCCGCGTAATCTAGACAGTCCGTGTAGATTGAGTGAACTTCTGTGTGATACGGGACAGTGTATATCTTTGGATAAGTACTGCAACGGCGAAGATGATTGTGGTGATAAAAGCGACGAGCCTAAATCTTGTACACGTAAGTAGAACATTTTTAGGGTTCCGTACCAAAATGGTAATGGTATGGAACCCTTATGGTGCGACTTTATCCGTCTGTCTGTCCGTCTGTCCGTCTGCCCGTCTGTCACACTCGATTATTTCAGTAACTACCGAAGCTGTCGACATGAAATTTGAAATAGTTGTGTATATTAGTGGCCCAAAGACACTGGAATTAAAAAAAATTGGAAATTATTTTTGTTCTTATTTAAAAAGGGGGGAAAATCGGAGGGTTGAAATTTAAAAGTGAGATAACTGTACTGTGTGGGGTATCATATAAAAGGGTTTACTTTGTACTTTATATAACAGATTTTTAATTATTTTTAGTCATGATAGTTTTTGATTTATCGGGGAAAAAGTCTAAAAAAATACCGTTCCCCCCCCTTATCTTCCTAGTTTACCAATCGAACAATCTGAAATAATTATGGTCAATAAGAATTTATGTATATTTTACAGGAAAACTATAGCCAATGCTCTAACTAGCATAGTTTTTTTGATATTAACAGTAAACCTCTACAAACAAAGTTAGTTTTGAGGTTCATTAACAAAGGTAATTATTACCGTTTTACATCTTTGGTCGTTACAGTTTTAGTCGTGTTACATCTACAGTATTACGAACGAATCTTAAAAGTACCTAGCTATAACTACCTTTTACAATTTTTATTTTTAATACGTCATAAATCGTAAAACGCAATTTACCTTTCATTCATTCAACTCAAATATTTAAAATAAAAATATTTTTAATAATTTAAAACTTACTACAGGTTTGTACGGAACCCTCGGTGCCCGAGTACGACTCGCACTTGGCCGGTTTTTTTAATAAGACTTCTAGTATTCCTTATTGACCGAGAAAGGCGAGATCTCCAGGTTTGGGTGAATTAGCATCTGTCTATCTGTCAGTCCGTCAACCAAATTAATTAGGTACCCAATTTACATGTGTTTAATGTATGGTGTACAATAAAGTATATTTTCATTTCATTTCATTTCACTTTAAAATGACACATACCATCACCGTCTACACTCTACAATATGCTATATCTTCTGAGTATAATCATTTTGATAAACGAATACTAATCATGGATATGATCCGATTGTTGTTTGATCAAGTTAAGAAAATTTCCATTCAAACTACATAATATTTTTATACCTGTCTAGTAATAACACTAATTATTCTTACATTGGAAAGTTAATGGGATTAGTTCCAAAAATCCACTCATTTAAATAGAAAGCTCAAATTTGTACCTTTAGGTACAAGACAAAATGCCCTAATGCTTTGGGATTAATTTGGTTTTTGCTTACGCATAGAAGATGGAACAATTTTGATTAGAGCAAAATTGATTTATTTATGGCAGTAGTTAAGTATGTAAAGGAAAAATATGTGTAGTTAGACATTAGCAAATAAAATTAGAACTTTCTACGATTTTAGTTACTGTTCGGCGAGTAATTACATAAAAAAGTACGATATATAATAATATTTTGAAATATTAGTATTTAGTTTTAAATTAACCAATCCCTAGAGAATATTAAATACTCCGCGGTAATTCTGAATAGGATCATTATAATTTAATACATTCATAATCAGAATCCCAAAGAAAATACAGCGTAAATTTGCTTAAAATATTCTTAGAGTTGAAGAGAATATCCAATCAAACGAGAGTATTGTAATGGAACCCATTTTGCGTATTCCTGAAACCAAGGACGATTTTAAATTTAAATGTCCGATGGAGCTTAGTTTGTGGTTTGGAATTAAAAATTCCATTATAAAGTTACAGTGTACTTTGGAAACTATTGAGGAAATTAAAAGGCACTTATTCTTTATCTCAGATTTGTTAAAGCACTAAGTAGGTACCTACTTAATTATTTAAACTTATAATAAGATAAGGGTTCTTGTGCTGATTAAAGCCCAATAACAATTAATAATTAATTTAGATAAAAAAGCTCTGTCAATACAATTTATTAATTTGAAAAAAAGGGGGATTTCAGTGTATTCTATTTTAGAAAAGGAGGTAAGTATACTTGAAAAAAAATGTTTTCAAGACCCTTCAGCTATTGACGGATCAATGGCTGGCGGATCAAAATCAAATCAATAATTTAAAAATATACGCACATTTCTTACTTTATAATTAACATTAATTTGGTAATGTAAATGGTAATTTAAAACCTAAAATACAAATTATTTGTATAAATATTACAATTATTGAACGGTATTGCGTCTTGATTTAGTGATCTGAGAACACCTTAATTCTGAGCTGTAGTAGGCTTTAAGAAGAGGCCACTTTATTTATCATCATTGACATGTCACCCATAAGCCCAACATTGCGTGGTTACAAAATAACTGACGGATCTCAAACACCTAATTAAGAACAGGCGCTAAAGCGCGTCTTTGTCGGCTTTAAAATACATTTTTATGCTCCGGAAAAGATAATTGTCTGACACAAAAGATCTCGCAGATGTACTCACAAAGGGAATTGAAAGAACTAGATTATTCTCCGTTTCCACAATACCCATTCTCGAGGGGAAAACGTCGTCAGATCGTCGACGTGAGACTAGGGTTGCCTGGCACTTTTCAAGAAACAAATTATAAATACGTATCGCGTCGTGAACCTCACTACTCATAAATCTAGTTAAAATTGTTGTAATTTACTGACGATTCGAAAACGCTTGTAAAAGTATTTTAAATAAATAAAAAATCTTTTGTCTTCACTTAGAAGTCAGAGAAAAATATCTTTTTACTCAAACTCTATAATTTAAACAAATATAAATTCCTAAATTTTTATTGTGGCTACACGTATTTAATTAAAATTTTACAATACCCTTGAAAAGTTGAGTGTTACTATCTATTTATCTTAAAAATCTAACGATGATGGCAATAGTATTCTGTTGTATCGGTAAATATACAGAAGAATTGCAAATTCTTTTGAATAAAGGTTGTCATCCCTATACCATAGACTTACTTCATTATGTTTTGACTTTGGATATGGCGAGTATTTGAATGTATTTGTATGCGTTCCTTCTTTGCGGTTGTTGTCTTTAATCAGTACCTACGATATTCAAAGAACAAAATGTAATATTATTTCGTCTCTATTCTGGTTCTCTTTGTTACGTTTATTAAAAAAATAACTATGGCACCTTGATGAAAGATAGTAGTCTCATAACCATTGTTCTGTTGGTTTGCTCCATTTACTTATCACGAACGTTAACTACTGTACTGCAGTTAGATGTACTGAACTTTTAAAATTAACGTTCGTGCTTCATATTTCCGTCTTTAAAAATATATTTTCTTGCGTTACACCATAATAATTTGTAATAATATGCTTGTCCTTAAACAACTGATGTGCCAACATACATTATCCATACTGACCGTAATATCAAAAAGTAACATTATACGAAAATATCCCAAATTACCGAAGCGAATCACAAAACAAGAAAAATCCATCCAAACAAAATCCATCGCCTGTTCTAAACACTCAAAAAGCCCGAATAATAAAACCACCTTTAATTACACCGGTGGGTGAGAATGAGCCTTTGCTTTTATCGTTGCCACGTTCGTAGTCATTAAGCTGAAATGTAACTGCAATTAGCAAAAAACCCACGTACCATTTAATAAGGTGTTAAGTTTACCGTGCCATTTCCGAAATAAAGTGTAATCTGTCACGGCATCCTTTGAGCATTTTGGTCGTGCTTTTTACTCTGAAAATGATACATGGTAGACTACTTCATAGTTTTTTGTTTGAAACAGTTGAATAATTAAGTATATTTTAATTGTATGGTTAGCCTTGTATTCGAGACGTTATTACTTATTATGGTCAGTTGTAAATGGTGAAGATATCAGCTTTCTGTGAAGACAACCATCGCGCTATTTGGTGGTACTTCCAAATTTTATTCGGAAAATGTTAAATGGTAGAGTACTTTATTGTATTGTTAGCATTGTAATCGACGGCTTACTGTTTATTATGATCAGTTTTACTATCGTGTCACTATTGAAATAGAGGGTTGTCTGTCACGGTATGCTTTGAGCTATTTGGAAAGTATAGAGTTTGTATAAATAAGACGTTATATTGTAATTTATAACTAGCTACTGATTGAACTCTATTGCAGTATTTATATTATTTCCAGTTCAATGTGCAGTCAATTTCGCCTTACCATTTTCAAAGTAGAGATTTTCACGGTATCATATGCGTAACTCAATGGTGCCTTTTGATTGATTTTATTTCTAGGAATATTTAATTACAATGCAATAGAGTAATTATTGTTTTGATTAGAAATACTACTACCAATGACGAATATTCATTTCATAACCTTTCTGTCGGATGATCTAACGTTAATGATACTTGTCCATGATATTTAAAATGGTCTATCAAAAACAAAATAGCCATGAAAGTGAAGCGAAGTTCAATAAATAGTGTTTCCAAAGGATTAAAAAAACCTTAATCCATGCAGACGAAGTAGTCGAACATCATATAAAAAAATTACAAAAAAGGAAATACTTTTAAAAATCTTAGCATTTCGTACAAAATGTAACACTGACAACGAGAGAATAATAATAAATTCTGTACTACAGCCTGTGCCTCTCTTTTATCGTACGCCTCTCATCATAAGTGGGAGCTTTTGTTTTAGTGATTCTTGAAAAACTTCGCTCAAGAATAGACAACTTCTATTCGTAACTACCTTCATAAAAAGTAGGTATGCATATCTTTAGGATAAACAGGAATGGAGCATTTGAATTTTCATACATTGTTAAATATACCTACCTATCTACCGTTATCTACTCTATATAAATTTTTCAGTGGTCTGCCAACCCATACTTGGCCAGCGTGGCAGACTATGGCCTTTAAAACCTTCTTATTCTGAGGGACCCGCAATATCAGGCTTTTCTCATCTCCTTTGCATGTTTTTATAAAATTTAACAGTTTCATGAAATTTTAATCAGAACTTTAATCACATTCTAACTATGTATACTATATGTGTATGTTGCGAATACGAGCTCCACGTCAGTTTGCACATAATTAGTGCTGTACTCCTTATGTTTGCTCTGCACAGTAGGTACTACTCGTAGCGGCTAACTGTCTTATAAATTGTCGTTTACTACGTTTGATAGTTGCTTGTAACTCGAAATTGCCAACGAACTTTGTTCAAAGCTGTTTAATTGAAATAAAATTGCAAGTTGCTTTGACAATTATTAGACTATTATTTTATTTAGTGAATGATCTTGTCCAGTGAAAATAATATCCTCCAATACCTCAAGTTGAACTATGAAGGCATCCTCGAGCTAAGGCAGTGCATCAACCATAATTGGGACTAGTGCTAGTATCCCTCCTTTTACAATAATATAGGCTGTCCATATTGAGGGGTTTGTGAAAAAATATGTAATCCGACATTTTTGTGGCGGCGAACATCTTGGATTTACAATGATACTGAATATATTCAATTATATTGTCATAAGAACTAAGATGTGTGCACCAAATATCTGATCAATCTGTTTACATGAAAGGGGCCACATTTAAATTACTAAATTTGATCAAAACAACAAATAAACAGGGTAAGCCAAATAAAACCGTTTAAAAAAGCTTTATTCACGCGGACGAAACCACAGGCATCATCCAGTATTTTATATAACAATGCAGAAAATAAGCTCGTTTATTCTTGAAAGTATCAAACAAAACAATAAGTATTCATTGTTGTGACGACTATATAATCTGAATTCGCTTGTTAGTTTTCGATTTATTCTTCACTTCTTAGAATTCATGTCTGAAGTGAAAACTTCAGGAGAATACTGAATGCATCCCTGCCTAATGGCCGCTCCACAACGACGACGTCTTAATGGTATGATATAAATATAATAATGGCCTTCGATTGACACTAAGGTTTAAGTACGTACGTAGGTACGTTTAAATTTTTATATTTTTTACTTGGTAGTTGTTATATCAATCAGCTCTGTTCTTTTCAGAATTGGTAGTTATATACCCATCCCATACCTTTAATCGTTTTCTACACGGTATTACAACTCAACGCTAAATCACTTCACGTCTTTGCCGGTAGGGTGGGTAGCTGACCACGGCCAATGCCTGCAACGCAGACCAGATCAGAGAAAATTTACAAATTATTAATTTCGGTATTGATCCTGCTAGGGACTTTTCACTTATAAGACAACAATTCTCATCACTGCGCTATGGAGTTCGTCAAAATTTAATTTAACAAATGCTATACGTGAACTAGGCGTCATACTACGTTGCGGGTGACAGTGGAAGAATGGTGGAAGACGATAAACTGGCGGGGGGAGTGAGTGTCACTTCTTTTATCTTTACCTATGAGCGTGAGTATAATATTATAGTCTGTTATACAGTGGATCGACGCTAATACAAAAGACATGATCCGTCTACCATGACTAGCACCTAGAGGTACGGTACTCTCACCTAAGGAAACTGCGTACTAATTTGTCATTGGAGTGACATAATTTTGTATTGAAGATTCTGCCAATTTCCTCCGTCACGCCCCTATCGCCCCGCTACTTTGTTATAGACGCCTTCGTCGAACGACTGGTAAGTAAAAATGTATATTGCCTTAGACTGTGATAACAGTAAGTAAAATAAGAAGGAGTATTGTATTTTGTTCTCTATGCGCAGCGGTAGAGCCCAAAGTTACAAAATATAATACATTATACACAGAATATATATATATATATATATATATATATATATATATATATATATATATATATATATATATATATATATATATTCTGCCTGCCTCGTTGGTCTAGTGGTTAGCATAGTCGACTGCGGATCATCGAGGTAATGGGTTCGATTCCCGGTCGGGCATAAAAGTTTGGTATTGGGTTTTTCAATTAAGAAATTCTCAGTGCCAGCCCGGAGTTGGAATTTGGCGGTGTTTCACCCCCGTGTCTCGGAGAGCACTTTAAGCCGTCGGTCTTGGTTATTTTCACCAACATGATAATAGTCGTTAAAGCCCGCCAACCCGCATTGGAGCAGCGTGGTGGGTCTAAGCTCTAATTTCCGCTCTCCTATGAGAGTGGAGGCCTGTGCCCAGCAGTGGGACGTTAATAGGCTGTTAAATTTTTTTTATCTTTTATTATTATTTAATCTGTCAAAGAGAAAGATACATCCCCTGCCCACATCAATCGTTTGACACACGCACATGTAACTAGGCCACACAACCCTCGTAAACGTAAACAGTTTTCCAAGGTTTATTCCCTTCCGTACACAAGTATGTGTAAGTATCCCATTAGTTTGGTAAAATGGTCCATTTGTTTTGCGTCGGCGTGCAGCGGGTTGAAAAAAAATCATCCGTCCGCCCGAAAACGAGCCTTCCTACATTTTTTGCTAAATATTAATCTACCCACACATTTTTTATTGTCAAGGGAAAACGTTTCGTGCTCAGACGTGAGTTTTTACCCAGAAACTGTAGACAAAATACGGGTATATTTTTAGAACTTTAGTAAGTATACGTTTAACATTATTTTAGCTCTGGTTGATACGCAGTAGCGTACCAACCAGCAGCAACCAGCGCAGTAGCCCAATGCCAATACCACAACAACTCTTGCTGGTAAACTCAGTTCTGCTGCTCACGCTGTTAAAAAAATTCGACAACTACTGAAAGTGTAAAAATTTTATTTTTGGCATTTTTTATAGTATTTTGTTTTAGTCTTGCTATGGGATGAAGTGGTAGATATTTAGATTTCTTTTATATTACAAAAAAGGGATACACAATGCAATTAACAATTTATTTTTTAAACTGCGCAAATCCCTTCGTTTGATTCGAGGCATCCAGTACTATTTTTTGGTAAACTTACGTCATTCCACCGTCACGTTTTAAATGTTAGCTAAACTCTGAGCTCTGATCATAAAAATAATTAATCTATAAGAGTAAAAACATCACGAACGTATTACAAGTACAAAGCAGAAACATCCCTTTGTAAACTGATATTGAAGCCACACGATAAAAGATCCAGGGCGCAATTCTATTATCTAGAATCTAGTATGCATTTCATGTTTTCCTTTTATATCTATGCTAGTTCTTTACAAACTAGATACAAATGCAAAGTGCTATTAAAACAGGTATCTACTTTCATATATACCAACATAAAGAACATTACGTGTTTCATAAATTTTCTGGGAACCTGGAGCAACATACTCGTGTAGGTTTAAAGACACTATCAATTGCTATGCGCAGACGTGAGAGCGATGTTGTCGTTGCAGGCTAATTTTCCGTTTGCCCACCACTGATAGCCCATTAACGTCCCACTGCTGGGCACATGCCTCCACTCTCATAGAAGAGAGGGAAAATTTTCGTGATATTATGTACGCTTACTCTGAGTTTTAACATTGCAAATACGATTGATCGACGTGAGAGCTCACCACGCCGAGTGTAAGTGAACGACAAAGTAAAATGAACCTTAACTGCATTGGTTTGCAACATCATTTTGTGTATTTATTCACAGCCAGCGCTCCAAACGCTGAATTTGTGACTTTAAAGCAAGAGCTTTTGGGTCCATTTTTCTTTGACGTTCGCTTACACTTGGCGTGGTGAGCTCTCACGTCGATCAATCGTATTTGCAATGTTAAAACTCAGAGTAAGCGTAATGATCCTCTTCGGCTTATGCAGCTCCTTAAATAGACCGATGCAAATGACCTACCTATACAATATGTGCTCGCACACAAAATTCGTGACAATTCCAATGAAACAGCGTGTGTAATGTGGAATGGATCTATAAAATATATTTTCATAGAATTTCGACGTGGGACACGACACATCAAAGATGATTCGTAGTGCGCAAATCTAACTTTGTGCAACTCGAAATTATGAGCTCATCTATGGAGTTAAAAAAATAGTTCTTTATAAACCGCACCTAAGCCAGAGGCAAAAAAAGCATTAACATGCTCGCAAACATACAACTGCTATCAGTTTTTAGAGGATGGCTAAGTGTATAATTATATTTATAAATTTCTGTGTATGTTTATCTTAAACAATACAAAAAACAAGTCGACAAAGAGAACCAGACAATGCTATTTTAATTAGAAGTACCTACTCGTTACTGGTATTTGCAATCATGCTAGTAGGTCAAAGGGTATGAGTTTTTCAGCAAAAACATTTTCCTAGCAAAAACGGTAAATGACAGAACCATAATAGAAAAAGGTCTAAAAAGCATAAAAGCGAACAATAATGTTCCCTGGCGAAGAGAACACTTGTCTTATGCCGTACTTAATGCGCTGTCAGGACAGACAAAAGGCTTTTTTTAAAAGATTGTAAAAATATGGCCGCCTAGCCCCTTGTGTGCTTCGCTTTATTCAAATTCCTTTTTCCCTCTCAGTTCCCCCCTCTCAGTTCCCTATTTTTGTTGGAAGGATTAATAATAGTACAGGTACCCAAAAATTGTATTATTGTCTTCGGAAAATCTCATACAAATTTTTGGAGATTGCCTCTGTCATTGAAACGAGGCTACGCGACATAATAGCTACAGATTTTAAAGCCCAGGATTGTGTAGTCCAAAATACTTTAAATAGGAAATATTGTTCTATCTATTCGTAGATAATTGTGTTACTTAAAATCATCTAGTTACCCAGTTAATATCGATAATCTAAGTGTTTATAGTTTTCTAAATTTCAAAATAATTTGTATTTGGCACATTACATTTTTGGAAAGTTTTGCAGTTCCCGCGGGAATTCAAAAAAACTATCCACTCAAACGAAGTCGCAGGCATGATCTAGTGTCTAATAAATCTAAGTATCTTTTAGATCAATTGTATTCGATACCAGTCTTATCTTAAACTGACTGGTGGCTTCTTCTTGGATATTTGAAGTTTTTGAACATTGGGTGACAAGGTTCTCCATTGCTTCTAAATTATCCCAAGAATTCATAATTTTTTTCTTCATAAAACTCTACTTACAATGAACGAATCCAGCAAAATAATATGTATTCAAAAAACTTCCTAGCAGCATAATTTAATATTAAAATTTTGTTCCAGCTTGTAACAGAACGTACATGGGCGATGTTGGTCGGACGTATGAACTAGAGGTTCGTAGACCGAGAGAAGACCATCTGCCATTCGTATGTCATCTTAACTTCACCGCTAATGGCGGTAGCTATGGCGATATTATACAGGTACGTTCCTCAAAAACTATGCATTTAAACTAAAGGCGAAAACACACTTCGGACAGGACAAGACAAAACGTCCGCTCTTGAATGCCCGTGTTGTATAGGAAACACGTTTCATCGTGTTACTGTAGTATGTACAGTTCTTTAAAAAAAAGTCATTATTCTCACAAAAACGGACATAAGTCGGTAGTGTTTTTCTTAATCATCTACAAGGTAGCCCTTGACCAATAAACAAACACACTTTTTTTTTTTTCTTCTTATTTTTATCCACTACAAGTTAGCCCTTGACTGCGATCTCTCCTGATGGTAAGTGATGATGCAGTCTAGGATGGTAGCGGGCTAACCTGTTAGGGGTATGGCAGATATATTAAACCCATCCCCTAATCGGTTTCTACACGGCATCGTACCGGAACGCTAAATCGCTGGCCGGTAGGGCCGCCAAAGCCTCCCACAAGGCCAGACCAGAGAAAATTTAGAAATTATAAATTTCCAAATGGACCCTGCCGGGGATCGAACCCGCGACCTCCCACGTTAAGGCAACAACGTTCAACATTGCGCCACGGAGATCGTCAAATTGTGTGTTTTCGTCTTAAGAATAGGAAGGATAATGAACTTTATATTATAGGCGACAGAATGCTTTTCTAACTGAAATCAACAAGACCAATCTGTAAGATTGCTCCATTTTTGTATCCTATTTTAGCTCTGGTCGAAAAGGGTGTTTAAATAAGCTCTTCTAATAAGATGAGTCTCTACCAGACCCCTGAATAAGTATTCTTGCAGAGCAGACCTTCTTTAGTCAGAAGGATGTTACAATTTTATCGAAAAATGACTTTATTGGTAAAAAAAATCGCAGACAATTTCCAGAGCTACATCTAAAATATAAAAGCATTCTACCTTTGTCTAATTATAGCTTAGTAAAGTCCCACAAACTTATCTGACCCGGTGCCCAAAATTGGAACTAATTTTTATGCCTGATAAGATTTTGTTTTTATTTTATTTTTTATAGATACTAAGCGACGCTGTCACCGGGTCAGATAAATTGGTCGGACTATAATGTACATTTTCTTCATCAAACAAACGGATAATCGAATCCGAAACATCTTTCTTATAACGACAAGTATTTATATCGCGTTCATTGTCCACACATGCTCTAAAAAAAATTACACAGTAATAAAATTCAATTTTTCATCCACAGTATCACAAAGATTCTCTTCAGTAACAAGGTTACCACATAATACACAAATGTTCTGCTTTAGTACTTACCACAAAGCAACAACACAAAGGCACTAAGAGATTCCTAACCACATAATCTTGTTTCAGCTAACATTCGACACGTTCACAGTGGGAAAGTTTGTGTCCTTCACCTCGGATGGATGTCCGGACGGGCATATGACGATAGTAGAAAATAGCCCGTCTCCTCCTACGGGGCAATGGTGTGGCTCGGCGTGGGGATACACAGTGTACTTCAGCGAAACCAACTCCATTAATATGACGCTAAGGTTGGATAGACTGAGTCAGCAGGTAAGCTCTGTTTAAAAATCAGATATTATTTCCATTCTTATGGCCCAACTCCATAATCATGACGATACTCAAAATTCCCTACTCAGTGGACGGACGATATCAAACGAGAATCCAGGCGGTGCAAGACCGCATCATGTGAAAATCTTTGCAAGAGACCAGCCTTTTACTCTATAGACTGACGACAACGAAAAGACCTATGCCTACTACTAAATCATTTCTTCATTTAGTAAAAAAAGTATATAACACGCTACTTTTTATCTCGGAAAATTAAAGAGAACCAAAAAACCTCAATCCACGTGGACAAAGTCGCGGGCATCAGCTATATGTAATAATAGATGATTGTTAGGCCTGGATTTGAAATCTAGATCAGTGGTTTCACTCGTTCGCGTTTAATGGGTCACCAGAGATGAAGCGATGTAACAGAGAATAGGCGTAGAGGCTATGAATTATTATTGTTTTCATTTCGAAATGAACATATTTTATTACATTGTACTCTATAAACTTGAATGTAGAACTACGAATCATGTTGATTGTTGTTATTATCTGCGTTTGTCGGTGCTGTCTCCATGTAGCTTAATAACCTAATTTCCTGTCTAGCAGATTTTAATGTTATTTTTAGAGATATTTGTTACACAATCACGTCAGAACGGCTGAACCGATCTTGATGAAATTTGGCACAGAAAAGTAGCCTATGTGTTATTCCAGATAGATTATAATCTGGAATAACATATAGGCTATTTTTTATCACGGAAAAATAGAGTTCCTGCGGGAACCAAAAAACCTCAATCCACGCGGACGAAGTCGCGGGCATCAGCTAGTTGTATATAAGTATATGGTAATATCGTAATGTGCAGCACTTTGTTTTATCTGAAAATAGTTAGTCTGAAACAACACAAACATTGTATAAAAGACAAACGATCATTTGTCTGGCGTCCATTAATTATTCGCCTGTGTCAACGTACTCGTAAGTAATTATAAAGTTGTTATGTGGGTGTTAATTACACTAACATAACCGAGAATCGAGATCGATATAAACTACTGCGGTTATTTACCCGAACTTTGCGTTAGAGAAGGTACTGTAACTGAATATCCCAGAATGTTGATCCAAGTTTATTATTCACGTTATTCATGGCTATAGTATAATATATTACGGAGAGTATGTAAAGATATGGTCATATTCTAGTCTGCTACGGAAATTTGTTTATCACCATTGTGATCACAGACCATACAACCAATTGACTGAGCATAGCGTGCCCCCTCACCAGCCAAACGTTAGCAGTATGACTGCTAACGCTACGTTTTGTGCCTATAGCCGCCCTCAGTCCGTATTCGACAGTGCTCGGGAATTGATCTAGTATAAAACGAAAATTAGGCCTCTCTGTAGCATTAAATGGCGTGGAAAGAGAAGCAATACCTCCAGCTATGTAAAGGATGGGATAACATTTCATAAGTAAGTGTAGTTTTGTAATAATAAATAAAAATCATCAATACGCAAAGAAATAAAAATATTTACAAAAATGAAAAGGAACCCGTTGATGTTTTTCAGTATTTCTTTGTCTTTCACATGTAGTTCTACATATTATCTCCGTCTCTTCCACGCATAGCCCAGTGTAGCCCGTGCAACTATCGATAAATTATATCGATAGCCTTACCACCACGATAGACCACTTGAATGCCAATAAATTAATTTATTGAGTAAAAACTTATATTTCATTAAATTCCGAACAATTCTGAAGTAGAAGAACAGGTTTCTTATTTATTTGATTAAAAGTTGTTGTTGAAAACTTAAGTTCTTTAGTATAGAACTTGGGCAATTAAAAAAAAATATATAAGTATCAGATAATTATGCATAATCATACATATGGTTGTATATTGCTGTTTGAATACAATTATTTGTATTGATTTTCCAATAGGTACCTACTGGTAATTTTTATCGATACATTTTTGTCGCGCAGCGGGCAGCCCAAGTGCCGCGGTAACATATACTTTGTACTTTTAACTGTGTAAAGTTGACCTTGAGTCAGCCAATGAGAAATGCTATTATTACCTCGTCCCCCGCCTGAAAGTGGTGAGATGTGTTTCAAAGCGAAAATGTGGCTATTAGCTCTCAATAGGTTTACTACTCGGTGATTGTGATCGATGATAGTGTTTTATTATTTTAATCCAACTCCATAAAACGAGGACGTTCTCAATTTGGAGTGTTTAATTTAAAATTATATAAGGTACAAAGTCGCTAGAACTACATTTTAGGACTAGTCGTTGTTTAGTATAAATATCTATATTTCTTTACTCTTTACTATTAATGTTATAAATGCGAAAGTTTGGATGGATGGGTGGATGTATAGATGGATGTTTGTTACTCAATCACGCCAGAACGGCCAAACGGATTTCATTGAAATTTGGCACAGTGATAGATTATAGTCTGGAATAACACAAAGGCTACTTTTGATCCCGGAAAATAAAAGAATTACCGGGAACCGAATATCCTTAATCCACGCGGACGAAGTCACGGGCATTCATAAGTTCTTATATAATTTTCATCAATTTTAATATTTTTTTCTTCTGACGTTGAACGAGGAATCGATTAGCATTATAATTTTGTATACATTATGATGAACCAATGCCGAAGTTCACCATTAGCATAGATTGATAAGCATAATGCAAATGCGAGAAAGATAATAATCTGTGATAATCGCTATCGCTCATTTGCATGTCGACTAACTAAGCAAGTTTGTTTAGCTTGATCAGCGTTACCAACTCTAACTTACACATTAACAGCGTCAGCACATCACAGAGTTACTCGTTATCCTAATAAGGGAACAGTCAGATATTTATCTTCATTAGAGTATGTAAGCACCCCTTTATGTTATACCAACTTGACGTAACAAACATGTTTTCACTTGTGACTCGCCTAATATTTCACATCGCCCCGAGTTTAACGGTTCGTCGGCCTCTATACTTTATCTCCCTTTAGCAGGCACATTATCTGAACCAAGGGTTGAACTTTCGATCAATTAATTAAGCGATGATTACGTACACCCTCCGGACCGCTGGATAGGTCCAATTACGATAATGAATATTATTACTGCCATATTTAATAAAGGCAATTATATTCGCGTCAAAGAATCTGTTTGAAATATCTTCCATCGGATCGAGTTTTCCACCCAATTTCAGAGCAATTTGTAATAATAGCGGTATATTCCGATTTAATTTTATTACTATACCTACTACTTTAAAATCATATCGATTCTTGATTTCGATGATTCTCGGTCATTCAGTTAAAGTAAAAGTAAGACCGTTTGTCTGTATCTAAATCTAATTCGTCTGGAGTTATAATATTATGCACAACTACCACGTATTGCAGCAAATTAACTTTCAGAGTCCTATACACCAACATCAGTCGTCCATTCATAATATCAACTCCCAAGTAACAACTCCAATAAAACAGAGACTTTTGATAAACTTGAATACGAGTCTATACTAATATTATAAATGAGAAAGTTTGGATGGATGGATGGATGGATGTTTGTTACTCAATCACGGCAGAACGGATCTCGATGAAATTTGGCACAGAGATACTAGATTATAGTCTGGAATAACACATAAGTTCTTTTTATTCCGGAAAATTCAAGAGTTCCCGCGGGAACCTTTTAATTTTGAAGCAGTTTTAATTTGACCACTGGCCAAATTATGGTGGAAACTGGAAAGCTTGAAATGTAATTTTTCAGCTGTGAATAATGCAACATTATTTACCTTAAATAATCCTTCGCAAATACAACGTTGGTCTTAATTAAACACGCCGAATTAACGGCATACTCATTACGAATGTTATCGCAGGATTAGTTATTGATTCTGGTTTGTATATTCAGTAAAGTAAATGCAAATAATGTACGACTTTAATATTATTATAATGATTATTGCGTATTAGCCTAATATTAGTTCCACTTTTATTAGTTCCGCTATTAATTATGTTAACAGCAATATGTAGAAAATGCAGAAAGCCTATTAACAGCTTATGTATTTAAAACTTTAGATTACTTAGGAAATTGATTATTGATTATGGTCGGTCTTGTTACCGAAAGCTAAAACATTTGATGTGTAGGTAGGTAAGTAGTTTTATTTGTAGTGACATTATAATAGTAGTTTGACTGTAGGAATAAATTAACAGCACTTACGCAGTTTGCAAAAGCAATTAGCAATTATTGTAAGCTTATTGTAAACAAAAAAATACACGTTCTAGCTCTTTTAATTATCATGGTAGTAATAGATGGCTAACAACTTCAATTGGGCTAACAAATTGGCAGGTAACATTTTAATTACTTGTAAAAGTAGGTACTCGCCTAGCCAGTAATAATTACATAGCATACTAGTAATTCTAAGCTCTATCTACACACCTGTGTAACCCGTGTTAAAAAAAAAAAATTTAATGTAAGTTGTCGTATTTACTGTCATAAAAGGAGTTTATGAAATAAATGCAACATAAAATGCCGCATGTAAGCCGCAAAATTAATTAAAAATTAATAGATAAAATAATTTTTGATAACTCACGGTATAACGCCACGAACATTATTCATTTCTATTTTCTTCTAAAATTAGTCAATAAATAATTCGTTAAAGATATTAAAAGCTAATTATTAAAACAGTTCAAGATTAGAATGTGCTGAAAAAGTTAGGAGTAATAAATACTTGCATAGTAGGCCTAGTTCCAAATTCCCAGCTACATGATATATTCGTATTTTATCAATATTTTATTTTGTGGAAACCCTGCATAGGCAAATCGTGTAATTATCATCAATACTAACACAAGTAGTGAATCATCATCACTACAGCCTATTAACGTCCCACTGCTGGGCACAGGCTTCCACTCTCATAGGAGAGCGGGAATTAGAGCTTAGACCCACCACGCTGCTCCAATGCGGGTTGGCGGGCTTTAACGACTACTATCATGTTAGTGATAATAACCGGGACCGACGGCTTAACGTGCTCTCCGAGGCACGGGGGTGAAACACCGCCAACTTCCAACTCCGGGCTGGCACTGAGAATTTCTTAATTGAAAAACCCAATACCTTACTTTTATGCCCGACCGGGAATCGAACCCAGGACCTCGTGATCCGCAGTCGACTATGCTAACCACTATAGACCAACGAGGCAGTAGTGAATGATAGACGTTAATTGCTGCCGACACTAAGGGTGTGGGTGCAACTTCGACTTCGCGTTTCTAAGTCAGCGAGGGCTGGATGTGAATGTGGAAGGCATAATGGGGTGGGTTGTGGGAGCGGGGGCGATCTCAGCACCTATTTCGACCGCATACTTCGTTACTGCGATCTGTAGTAGTATCATGCGAAGTACCTACTTTAATTACCATTTATCGTGCTCGAACCCGAATATAAGCAATGCTTATTTATAAACTTAAGATAGCTTTAAGGAATTTCTGTGACTTACTAATGTAAAATTAGTGTTGTGGGAATTCGGAAGCTACCATCTATTAACTACATTTACATTATAGGTTTAAAACTAATCTAGCTTTCAAGTTTCAAAACCTGTATGACAATAGTATTATTAATCACAATTAAGTCAGAGAATCAAATGACTTACTTCATAAAATGTCCTTATTCAGTTTGTTGAGTCAAAAAATCATACCTAAATATCCAATTGTGATGATTTTAATTCACATAACACAAGTTCACCTTTCAGGGCGTCGGATACAATTTCGACTTCAAGTTGGCGTACAAGTTTCTAAGACGGAGTGAGGCACGATTGCGGTATGGGAACGCGACGCTCGGGGCTTGGAGAGGGGAACGCGTCACCGGCACATATTGTGACCGCATACTGAGCGACTGTGATCTACGTGCATGTCGAATACAGTCTCCTAACTTCCCCGGAGTATATCCCCGTAACGCTACGTGTACTTACCGCATCGAACACACAAAGGTAAACATTTAAAGAATCACATCGTAATAATCTAATCGGATATCAAAGCAGAGGTTGCACTTATTTCTATTATAAGTTTGCCCTTGACTGTTATCTCACCTGGTGGTTTATAATAATGTCTAGTCTACGAGAATAGCTGGATTACATATTAGAGCGGTGGCAGTTATATTAAACCCATATGAATTACCTATTTTGTGCTCATACCCCTAATCGGTTAATTATGTGGCATCGTACAGGATTCAGGAATGCTAGTTCGCTTTGCACATCTTTGCCAGTGGCTGAATCCTTCCAGGCTAAGCTTTTTAGTTTAAATATTTTTTTAAATACATTGTGTTAACTATTTAAGTTACGTTACGTTAACATTAACTAGCAGCCAATGTATGGTATGATTTGTCGATTTGACTCATTTCATAGCTTCGAATGTATTTGAGCGCTCCCAGTCTCAGCGATTTTGTTTGCTTCATAACTCAGCGATCCATTGACTGAGGCAACTTCCAAGAACCAGGGTGGAGGCGCTACATTGAGACCCAAGACTATCAAAAATTATGCCAACGTTTTTGATATTTTTAAAGCGCTCTTTTATTGCTCTAAAACCTTTTCGGCATAGCCACACAAGCATAGAAATTAAAAGTCGCGCCTGTCTTAAACGAAATTACATAGCCCTTTACATCTGGGTTAAGGGTGTCGCGAATTTACATTAAAACGAGCGTTTCACACATCGCGTAGGTCCATGTGGTTCGTGTGGCTGTTTGTATTAATATTTAATTTAAAATTTACACCAGACTCCGCCACAGGCCTATATATACATACATACATTATTCATTACATATGGATGGTGTTTCAACCCTGCGGGCGTTGAATAAACAATCGTATGGTACAAAACATAAAGTATGATTTCCATTTGATATGGGTAATAAACGAAAAACACTTTTTCAGATTCCGGCGGATAAACACGTATTGCTAGCGGTTAGACAAACGAACAGCCATAAAATACATATCAAAGATCAGATAGTGAAGTATGATAGAAGTCAAAGGGTTCTGAAGTAAGTACTTTGATCAATATTTACAATATTAACTTCCGAGATCCGAGGGCAATTTGGAACATTTTAATATTCATAAAAAAGCACGTATTTTGTTTGCCTAAATAATTAAAATAAGTAGGTACCGTTTGTAACAAAAAGAGGTAATTAAATATTTGCTTATGTAAATCACAAAGAAGGTTTAATAATAACAAAAATAAAGTCTATTTAGCGAAAACTCAGCAATATGGCGGGAAATTTATTAATTTACAAAGTTTACAAATTTGTTTAACCTTTGAGTTGCCAGTATTTTAAAATCGGAATTCCCAGCTTTTACATAACAGACTGGATAAATATTTTTATTTTTAATTATTTACCTATTCGGTGGTTAAAATAAACTTTTGTATTTCAGGATATGGGATCAATGCAATGTGGTGCAAGACTACTTAACAGTGTGGGACGGCCTTACACGAGACTCTCCAGTGCTTGTACGATTGTGTGGGGGAGATGCTGTCCCAGACATAGTCAGCAGAGGCCCTAACATGCTGCTCGAATTCCACACTTCGCCATATGATAATCCTTTTCATCCAGTGCCACTGAGTTACTTGCCTGGGTTCGAACTTGAAGTTCAGGTAAAAATAAAACTTCGTCAGAACTGATATTAAATGTGTAAAACTTTCGTGAAGAAGACAGCTGTCTTACTCAGAGCAATGTCATAAAAATTAGTCTACAGATCCTAGAACCGCCATGGTCCTATTAAATGTATGTTTCCCTGAAGGTCTCCTGAGATAATATTATAGTACTTATTCCTTTTTAGCTTAATATATCCATCTCTGTTGTGTCAATCTATCATAAAATCTTTCCATTTATAGTCCCACCAACTTTTCTGACACGGTGACAGCGTCGCAAGTAGATTTGAAAAAAAAACAGGCATAGAAATTTGTTCCAATTTTGGCCACCGGGTCAGATAAATTTGACGAATCTCATAATCTCATAATCGGAATCAGGATTGAGATTCCTAATTCAGTGGGTTTCCATTTTCCAGACACTAGAGATCATATTTTCTTGCAAGTAGCAAAACGTTAGGACTAAACTTTTATAGCTTATGTTACCGAAAAACAGTTCCAAATATGTCACAAGTGGAAGCAACCAATTTTTTTCATAACAAATCGCCCCATGTTTGTATTATCAATACTATTCCTATTCCCGGCAGGTGCTGTACGTGGACAAAGATTCCCATTCGTACGTGAGCCCAGACGGGCGGTGTCGGTTTGTTTTACGCTCCTCAGACAAGACAAGTGGCGTGCTGAGAAATCCGCGCCATTCCCTGCCACCGAACACCTCTTGTGTTTATTACTTTCAAGTAAGTGGGTGATTTTATTATGCCTTCTGATTAATTAGTATCGCTATTTTCTGCTCATATTTCATCGAGGTAGTAAATAAAACTTTTGTTGAATAAATAAAGCTATTATTCAAAATATATAAATCTACCGAGATAATCGAGACCGAGACTCACAAGGACGTGAGCCTGAATCCCGTACTCTTTTATTCTATGCTCTTCAGACAAGATAAGATATCGATGAAAAACCATGCGCTACATTTTAGCATAAAATACTTCTTGTGTGTACCGTCGTGTTGCACTACTTTCGTGTAAGTGAAAAGTTTGTCAAACGCCTACTTGTCCGCCGAAAATTCTTTCTCCTTTCAAAGATTCTGTACTTGCTGGAAATTCTTGCTTATATAAGCCCACACGCTGCTATATGGTGAAGGGAAACCGGCAAGTCTTAAAGTTTTGCATAATGTTCTTAAACGTGTGTGAAGTCTGCATTCCGCACTTAACCAGGGTGGTGGACTATGGCCAAACCCATAGGTCAAAGTCTGATTCCGCGTGTTGCAAATTTGTCTAAGTTCTTATTAGCCGTCTTCCCTTTGTTCCTCGTTAATCTGGATTTTATTCTGATCTATTATCGTACTAATGTACTACAAAATTAATCGACCCCAAAAAAACGCTGCTGTAATAATTCTCTAGATACTTACGCTCATTCAAGTAAGTACTTTTAAAAACTAAATCCTTCGTTTAACTTCACTAAAAACGGACATAGTGGTATAGACTACTAGTACTACTACTCGTATATTATGTGAAGGCAAAGTCATCTAGGTCGTGGTTTCTTATGAATAGCTACGTGGAGTCGCCGGCAAAGGTCCTTCAAAAGACAAACACACTGCCCGTATTTACCTGCCTTTTGAACGAACTATTCAGGTAGAGAGATTCATTCCGTAGCTGTTGAATTACTAAAGCGTAACCTCGTAGAGCTGCACTACGATAACTTTTCAAATTGGAACATAGTGGATAAGAGGACATACATATTTGAGTAAATTTAGCTATACTTCATGCAAAATATATTTATTGAAATTAAGCATTTATAATAAGTGCAGTGAATAATTATGAAAATAGATTCATACGTATTTATAGTACTGATTAAAATTTTTGTTGCATAGCATGAAGATCCCACACGAAATCACGTCAGGGCTAATATATTCAGACGTCATCAACATTTGTTCAATGTGCTCGATGTGGGTGACTTTTGCTTTTAACGTCATTATGCATTTTCAGTATGCAGAAAAAGTGTGCCTCGTGAGTTGTTGACTCCTGGCATACGGTCACGCTTAAGCGCAAAACACACAGGGAACGGGCGCGGGTCGGAAGCGGGCCGGTTTGGGTGCCCGGCGGGTGGAATTCCTTGTATTTATATGGACGACATCACACAGCGTCACCCGCTTCGCGTCCGACCCTCAGCCGCTTTCTGTGGAATTCAACCCGCCGCAGACCCGACCCGGCTCGCGCCCGACTCGCCCCCGTTTCCTATGTGTTTTGCCCTTTAAACGTTTCGTTCGCTGTTGGTCTTGTGTATGACGTAGTAGATAAGTTTGTTTTTTTTTGCAGGCACGTCCAAGCGAAATAGTGTGGGTGTCGTTTGTAAAGTATCACGCCGCAGGGACAGAGCCAGCGGGGTTCGACCAGCAAAAAGATTGCTCTTCACAGCTCACTATTTGGGATGGTGCAGCGCCAGACGCTGATCTCGAAAGAAAGGTACTTTATATGCTTTGATGCCCTCAACTTCGTCCGCGTGGTTTAAGTTTTGATTCTCGCAGGAACTCCTTAATTTTCCAGGATAATAGCGTATGTCACTCTCCAGGTCCTCATCTATACCTATGCCAAAAATCAAGTCGATCCGTTGCTCCGTTGCGGCGTGATTGAAGGACAAACCAACAAACCAACAAATCAACAAACCAACAAAAAACTCACTTTCGCATTGATAATATTAGTATGATAAGATACGAGTACCTTACCTTTAAACTAAAGATCAGACTGGATCCCTTTAAGTGGTGGACGTATAACAGTGTTCATATGAGTATCTTGACTAACCTGATTGCTATTTCAGACCCTATCTTGACCCCCGATACCAACCGATAATAATTAATGGCCAATACCCTCGCGCTTCTGGAATACAATAATGTATTGTTGCAGCCAGAATACCACGAACCATCACATCTATTAAGATTATAGCAAGAACTGATGCAGTTTTACACTTATCAGGATGCTCGTATGAACGCTTGTGGTGAAACACGTCCACCATTTATAAACGGGATCCTGCACAGACAATAATGTTGTCGTGAAGAAAAACCATATGTGTACATCCGAAAACATTGACAACGTACACAGCCCTTCCAAAATCGCAATAGTGATTGCTGTCTGGCACAAAAGGGACTAGAAAAGGTTGAAATAGACAGAACGCATGACGTCATGCTATGCAGTTTCTTCTCCAAAAAATTTAGTAATAAAAGAAAATAAACAAACTACAAAGGCACGCATACTGCGTAGTTCACGAGTTAGATAGTTTCAGACCAGCGCAACGAGAATTAAAATTTGAATGGCATAATTTTAATTTCCGTCCCGCCCATCTTTGGTGTGAAAGTTGTGGTGAAAGGTCTGTGTGAGGCAAGAATTGGTATATTTGTTGGTACAACATTAAACCATACTGATGCATGAATATATAATTAATAATTGTATGCAAAACGGATACACAAATTTCGCACCAGCCTGCCATTGGAGTCCCGCGTGGTATCTCTAGTCTCTCCGTCGCGCCTTTTCAATTATGTCCGCTCCATGTATTTCTCGCTTTGCCTTGTGAAAGCAGCTAAAGTCGTGGTTTTCCAATCAAATGTCATCCGTGTCACGGTAATTTGACGTGAGAGTCCGGTATTTAATTAACATCTATTACAAGTTACCGTCACGCGTTGTGTATATTTCAGCCCTTAAACTATTGTTTCTTTTGAATATGAGCATCCTTTCTCGTTAGAGACATTCTATATGAAATTAAGACCTAACATGCTGTTTCAGTACGCGATTGTGGGTGAACTGCTAGATTCTAACTGCCTCATCAGTGTCTTATTAATTGGTACAAAGCAATAAAAAAGTTTAATCCCAAGTCCCATTAGTAAGGTCGTTATTAGTTCTCAAAGCACCGTTCCCAAAGTTAAATGTAGTATACCCGTCTTAACTGCAGGAAGTAAAGTTTAAAATAATGAAATGTGGAATAACTTAGCTCACGAAACTTTGCTAGTGGAAGACTAATGCGATGATACAAATACAGAAACGATATAAAATCGGGCGTCTTCTCATCTATTCGTGCCATTTCACTTTGCCAACTACCACTACCTCCCACTTGACGTCGGGAGCCAAACATTAATTTTCTTTAATGTGTCTGAGCACTCTTACCTACTCTTAGGTACGTAGCATACGAGTAGCAATCTGTAGAGATGGGCGCTCTGAGCGTTTTAAATTTTAATAATTTAAAAGATTGTTTTGTGAAAAATTCCAAAATACAAAAGTTCCAGAATAATTGATTGTTACTTTCTACTACGTACTTAAAAACCTTAAAGCTAAGCAAATTTACAATGATTTCGTTTGAAATGTTTGCGTTCTAATTAGATATGCCTTGTGGCAAGATATGTCTTATGGCAATTTTTTAAATCTCATTATTAAATATATTTTTTTCTTATTTTAAGGCTTGTTTCTATGAGTGGTATATGGCCTAAACTCTTCTCATTCTTAAAAGTTACCCGTGCTCAGTAGTGTACCGGCGATGAGTTGGAATAATAAAGTATCCTGACGTACAGTTGTTTGGACTTCTGTCGTGAGTTGTTCTGTTCTGAATGTTATATGTTTAAAGCTTAAGCGCTTTACTCTCCTGCAGTGCGGTGTTTCTTTCATTCATACGGCATTCCACAGTTTGCATTAAGAATGGATGAGCGCTACGTTGAAGTTATTTTTTGTTGGCACTTTAATCAGAAAAGTTTTCTCGCTAGATAGTTCGAGTAAATAGTGCACCTGGCTGGAGCAAATCACTTCCTGCTCGTAGATTGTGTACTTCGGAAGTAGGTCACGCTTTATTCTTCAGTGGAAACATTATTGCGACTGTATTTTAATATGGCGAACTGCTGCTACAAACGAGCAAGTGCTTTATCGTTTTTATTGGACGGAAGAAATGTTATTTTCATTGCGTTTGTAAAAATATAATACAATAATAGTATGGTGAATCTCTTTCGCGAGACCTACCAGATTCTGTATGAGATAAAATATCAGCCACTTTTAAAATACAATAAATGGGTGTAAAATATTACACCCATTTATTAATATTTATTTATTTACATTTATTTATTTATGATTAGGAAATAAAAAAATAGTCTAATAAGTCTATATATAGACTATTGTCCTATTCCATCGCTACTGGAATAGTTAAAATATTACTAGGCTTAATGCTTCTTGTTTTAAAATGCAATATATAGGTTGTTAAATAATTAACGGTCAGTTACTAAAAAGTCTATTTATTTCTAAGGTCATATTATGCGGCTATTACTTTATGACCAACATGTTTTATGCTCAATGCTCATTGTATTTGGCGGTCCTATTTTTAATTTTTACAATCGTTAAAGTTAAATCATTGTTTTAACAGACAGTTTGCAATAAGTGTCATTTTTGTTTTAGTTGGATATGACCGACAAAAAGTCTCTTCTTGGCTCTTTCTGTCGTGAAGAATCACCTCGACTATGTGACCATGCGCTTCTTTCAAACGCCACACGAGCAACTCGACCATGTGCACCGAGTGAGAGTTACATCACTACTGGACCAGCCCTTACTATATTACAGGTAAATGAATGAAATATACCTTACATAATCTTATCCTTTTCTGAGCGTGTACTTTGACATTGCATGTGCATGTGACTTCTTGTTACATGCACATGGAATGTTGCAATCCTAACATGGTTCTTTTTCTTTCTACAATTCGACATTTCCGATTTCCCGGCCAAGATTTAGAGTTCATGATGTCGTTCCATCTCATAAATTATTATCTGCATCTTCGTTGTTTTGTTATACCATAATACTCCTCCATCGCTTATTCTGTAAATATAAAAAAAAAAAAGATACGCGCCGAATTGAGAACCTCCTTCTTTTTTGGAAGTCGGTTAAAAATGAATCCCTATTTCCCTTGGTCACGGCATCACGTGAACGGCTGGACCAATTTCGCTAATTCTTTTTTGTTGTGTTTGTTTGGACCCCGAGATGGTTTATATTCACAATTGAACCCGGTAGGGAGCGCTGCAATCGGGTTCGAGGTTCAGGGCAGGACAAAGTCTGCCGGGCCCACTAGTACGTGCTAAAGAAGAAATAGTAGACATTTCATTATACATTATGATCCATTTCCCAGAATTTTGCAAAGTAACATCTTCTGCCTCTATCAATCAAGTACATACGTCTCATTCTATGAGTCCCAAATTGAGATATGGTACAGAGTAGGTAGGTAGGTATCATTTGTCTACGTATCCGTTGGAGGACCAAGATGCAATTTCAGCACTTTGAATCAATCATGTTTACGTCGAACAGCGAACTGTTACTACCACAATTAATGTTCGTTCAACGGATCACTAGCACATGCTCACACGAAAGATGATGCTGTATTTTATATAGACATATATATAGTTTAATAAGTAACTAAAAGTACGTAAAGTAAAAGTAAGTAAAGTTTTAAATATAACTTTTTGAGACTTCAGCTTTTACAGCTATCGAATTTTTTTTTAAAATATAATAATGAAAAGAATAATTCATATAAATGAAATAAATAAGTGAAATATTTATTTGCAAAATTACAAGGTTCAAAATTATAATTTGGCCTATATTTCCTAAAAAAAGTAAAAACCGTGTGGTAATAAGTGCCTAGTTTTTGCAATTATTGTATAAGGTTAACAAACTTAATGATAGAACAGATAAAAATGTCACGTGCAACCGAGAATTTAAGGCGGCGATTATGTATTATCTAAAATCAATTTCTCTATTTCGACATCTAACTATCGGAGGAGCAAACGATTGGCTAGAAAATATGTGGGAGTATGCAAATCAGCTTTCCAAGTACCTAGCGCGGAATGATTGGAAACGCACGCAAACATGCAATAATAAAAAAGACTATCGCCGAAGCTCCAGCAACAACATAATATACATCACATACAAAATACAACATACATATATCACATATTCTTCTATAAAATGTTTTTTTCAATCACATCAGGTCATTTCAAATCTGCCAAATTTTGAGGCACCATTTTATTGAATATTTCTGTACTTAATTAAAAACTTTCGAGAGAGATCCCTTGAGATAATAAAGTCAAAATACGAAGCCACCACAGTTCATCACATCAAGAAAAGAATTCAAAATAGGCTTGGCGCTCAAACACGACGCGGCAAAGGACTTTGCATTTGTGCAGGTCTTTCGGGGTCTTTTCATTACATCGCAAACATTGTGCCTTCATTTTGGTTCGCTCAGCTATGCATGGAGCGGGACGACGTAGCTTGCAGTTGCATGAAAAATATACCACACATACACTAGCCGTGGATGTCATTAGTTTCGATGTGGTTTGAATGTACGAGTATGATGCCATTTTTATGTCAGCCGGTGTTATTTCTGCAGTTTATATTGCGCAATTGCGGTTTATTGTTGTTGTTTTAATGTGCAAAAAAGACCTTAAGGAAATATAATTGGCAGTCATAGGGACTGCCGATAGAAGTGAAAACGAATATTTAATTTGGTACAGAGATAGGTTACATCCCGAGGAAGGACATATACTTTTTATCCCGGAAAATTGAAGAGTTCCCGCGGGAATCAAAAAACATCAATCCACGCGGACGAAGTCGCGGGAATCATCTAGTATTAAAATATAAACCTTAAAACTAAGGCATTAAAGTTTAATTACGAACTTAGTATATTTGTATTTTAGACCTTTTGTCTTCGTATATTTGAATTTAAGACCTTTTGTCAGCGAGGTGTCGGTGACGGTGTTGGTGATGCGAATCCACAAGTTTACCCCCTACCAAAAAGTGCTCAACACGCCTAAAGAAGTTTTCACTTCAAAAACAAACAAATATTATAAGCAAATCAAAATCAGTTATTTCGAAAAAGTAGACAGATATTGCAAGTTTATATTTTGTCTCTATGGAAATGTACACACTATAGAGGATTCATCCATACAGATGATGACATGGCACAATTATCTTTCAGGTTCAATGAATAACAATATCATTTCTTGAAATTCCCTTAGTTAAATTTCTAAATTTGCTGAACCATAATACCCATCCTCCGCAGATCCACGCACGAGACAAGCCACAAATCGTTCCCGACGCTGACATATTCCCGGCTTTTGTCGATTACGTGAGAGGAATATTAGACGAGATTCGATACCGTTAAATTCGCTGTAATGTTGCGCAATCGTATCCAATTTTCTTATAATTTCCTTTGTAGCTTTTACCAAACCTTGTTCTTCTTTGTGGTTTTATAAAAAAAACTTTGTTTAGATTTATTTTTACTGATTTGTGGCCAGAATTGTGACTACTTTGATATCAGTCGTGTGTGTCTTGCACAATCGTGACTTGTTTCAGAGAATTTTTATTGTTCACTCTTAATGTACCATAAGGCACACGGACGCGCGCAAGCATATTAAAAACTAGTATAGCGCGTGGATGCGCGGCCCGCTGAAGCGGACCGCGTAGTAGACCGCGCGGCCCAGTGTCTACTTACTTGCTCTGCTTCTATCCTAGTGTTTACTGCTATGCTAGCGAGCACAGTGGAAGCGCCAGCGTGCCAAGCGTCCGACGGATGTAAAAAAAAATCTGTTAAGAAAACATGAAACAGAGACCCTCCTAAGAATCTAAAAAGGCCTTTAAATGTAAAAAAACTTTCCGTTGAAGTAAAAACACAAAAAAGCTTCCTTAGTTGATTAATATCAATATCATACCGCTGACGATCGGGTACCTTTGGGTGCCATTGAACTTCGTCATCTTGGCTTTCCTAACGGCAAACCGACAATTCTTCCATACAGAACAAATCTTGAAAAAAAAAAACCGGGCAAGTGCGAGTCGGACTCGCGCACGAAGGGTTCCGTACCATTATTTATAAATAATTACCTTTGTTAATGAACCGCAAGACTAACTTTGTTTGTAGAGGTTTATTGTTAATATCAAAAAAACTATGCTAGTTAGGCTATAGTTTTCCTGTAAAGTATACGTAAATTCCTATTGACCATAATTATTTCAAATTTTTCGATTGGTAAACTCCGGAGATAAGGGGGGGGGGGGGGAACGGTATTTTTTTAGACATTTTCCCCGATAAATCAAAAACTATCATAACTAAAAATAATTAAAAATCTGTTTTAGAATGTAAAAAGTAAACCCTTTCATATGATACCCCACACAGTACAGTTTTCTCACTTTTAAATTTCAACCCTCAGATTTTCCCCCCTTTTTAAATAAGAACAAAAATAATTTCCAATTTTTTTAAATTCCAGTGTCTTTGGGCCACTAATATACACAACTATTCCAAATTTCATGTCGATAGCTTCGGTAGTTACTGAAATAATCGAGTGTGACGGATGGACAGACGGACAGACGGACAGACAGACGGAGAAAGTCGCACCATAAGGGTTCCATTTTACCATTTTGGTACGGAACCCTAAAAACATATCATCAAAGTCATGCATATTTCCTACTTCTTCCTAATATACTTTCTGAAATAGACACCTATGAAATTTTGGCCCTGCTCCTCATCCATGTTTCAAACCCTCGATCATTATCGCTCTCCATAAATGCATATATTTTTTTCTCCGAAAAATTATGGAGAGTTCTTCTTTAAAAACAAATTTTGAAAAGGAACTGCATCAAGGTCTTGCATAGTTCTACACTAAATTGTAGCCTCTTCAATATTCGCCATACATTTTCTATGTAAAATTAATTCCGCCATCTTGAATTTTTTTCATCATCTTTTGCCAAGAAACCACTCTTCCTATCTTCTTCAATACCCTGGCTGTGCTCTTCATCCGTCTTCGAAATCCTCAATCACCAGCTCTCTTCATATTTTACCTCCGAATTAATTTTTGTCTTCTATACGAAACGATAAGTAAAACAAAAATTTTTCATACAAAATTTTACAGGAGAGGTGATCAATCAGTGAATCAGCACGAGCAGCTATATATATATTAAAAATTGCATACAGGACGGCCTGTGCACTTTGTTTAACATATTATCCCTGTCAGCGTTTACAGATAACTTACTCTTTGACTCAAAATCAATCACTGTTGCTATCTTTCTTGCACAGTCGCAGCAAAATATCTTCCTTGTGGACTCAACTTAGTACTCAGACACTTGGATTATGCTTAAGATAATGTTAAACGCAAAGGTAAAAGGTCAACGCTTACACTAGTTTCTATATATACATATATAAAATTATATTTAAAAAACGCAGAAGAACGAAAAGATAATTCTAATAAAATCCAATTCGTTATTATACGTCTCATACGATATGACACGAGTAGGTATATTCCGTTGTTACGATTGATAACCGGCCAAACATTTTTCGGTAGGCTACTTTATTGAATCCATTTTTCATAGACTAGCTATGTATAGATTTGGGACTCTTGTAAAGGTACATCGAGGCTCAAGCCCTTGCCATCAAAATAAGCAAATTAAGCTACTGATAGTATCGATGATTTTAGGAAAAGAGCCTTCTGTTAGTTTTCGCTAATAATAATATTATATGGATCGTCTTCTTTGTTGTCCTTTCATCCAATATGCCTCATTCACGGATTACGGACAGCCGAGTCTTTTCTCTTGTGTACTTGTATCTTGAATTTGCGATTCTCTTTCTCTGGCTCTCTCTTGGTAAAACTATCGTAAAATGCATGAAGAATGCATTAATTTCACAATAGTTTCATCAACTCAATATTAATATTGTCAAAAAATTAATGAAAAGCGCATATTTTCAAGTCTTCCTTCTATGAGCACCAAGGAATTTTTCTGCTCTCGGACATTAAGTGAGCAAAGGCAAGATAAGTCACGCGTAGACTTGCATCCGCCACAATGAATAATGCAAGAGGCACGTGCACTCCCCGCTCCCCGTGATGGAATCCTTTAGTGCTGTCTTTTTAATACCGAGAGAATAAAAGCGTGCTGAGTGTTTGCACTAATTTGCTGAGATTCATCAGAAAGAACTTTACGAATGAAACGTTTTAAAGTTTTTGGTATAAATAATCAGTTTGCAGGCTAAATAAATAGGTTGCGTGAAAAAAAATCACTCGTGTCCGTGAGAATCCATGAGAGCTGGAAATAATTATATTAACAGATTTTCACAGGCTTGAATTTTATAGTCCCTTGAAGCGTTATATTTCTTCACTCATTGAATTTGATGAAATATAAATACTGTCATATTTAGTAGTAAGGCTAAAACTGTAGTGTTACTATGTTGGCTGTTTAGTGAAACAACCTTGTTACCATTAGTATTCGTGCCGAGTATGCGAAGTAGAGTGTCCTAGTTAGTACAGAGAACCTGGTCTTAAGCAAGTTGTTAAAGTCACAAGTTGAGAACTGCTTTATTATTCAATATTAAATTCAACGTCGGAAGGACTGAAGCAAGTTTCTTAACTAAATATTTGAAGTTTTACAACTGCACGCAATCTCGTTCCATAACTTGGTTATTGATTTATTTTGACTTTGAAAACATATGGAAAACATTAATAACACAGAAAAATATCCTATTCAAGTTGAATTTTGCTAGGAATTTTTCGTACTGTTTTAGCTTAACTGAGCTGTAATATATTATTGACTTTTTACTTGCGAACAAATAACAAAGCAAGTTATTAGCGAAATGAGGAAAATTTTATGTTAAACTTCGTTGTTGTATCTATTACAGATTAAATTAGAAGTGAACAATTTGCTCGTTTAGATCCCAATTTGTTCTAACTTCAACCATTATCAGCTAATTTTACAAATACTAATTAAGAATTATTTTCCCACAGGAATTGCGTCAAGGTTCAGCACTATATCCTGTCTCTTTCCTACTTCGCTACGAATTTGTGGATGTGAGTGAGCAAGGACAACCGCTAGTGGACTCTCAATCGGCCTGTGACAGGGTCTTCAAGTCAGCACTCACATATTCTGGAAGATTTCAAGCCCCGCGTGCTATATTTTACTACGGGAGAGGAGGAGCGCAAAATCTTACTTGTATATTGAGGTAGATATTGATGTACAAAGGTTATATTATGTATAATGTTGATTTTTAAAGGTGATAAATGTTACATTTTTTATATTTCAAGGATTATTCGTTTTAATATTACGTCGGTTTCAGATTTGAAGCAAAACATGGCGAAAGAATACAGCTCACATTTACAAATACGTATTTCGGAAATAAAATTTGTAGTACCCATAAGGATTCCCGCACTAGCCGTTGGAAATGTGACAGGCCGGCTAAAAGGATTATAGGGGGCGAAGGATTGTCACAAATTATTATCACTGAGTATCCTTGGGAAGGCATTCCAATCCAAAGAGATTGCTTATGTACGAATCGTTCTGAACCTTTGCACATACATACATTAACAGCTCCCGTTGTAGAAGTAAACTTTACTGTGACAATGATGAATATAACAGAAGATTATGATGATTTCGCTTTTGATGGCGAATATAAATTTATTCCTACTGGGCCGGGCGATGAAAACATTTGTTCTACAGGTTGGGGTGATCGAAGACTTAGAGGTAGTAGTGGAGAGATTAGATTGTACGATAAGAGAGAAGCATCTGTTGCACCTGATATTGTAGGTGACAGACATGTTATATCAGAAAGTGTAAGAGCAGAAGTTGCCTGCGTTCACAGGCCCTGGCTCATTGAGCCTGGAGGCGATGAAGTTATACCTATACAAGGAAGATATCTTTATGTAAAGTTTCCCGGTTACGAAATAACTTCCAACTCGCCATATTGCAAAACACCCAATCGTTTATTTATTTATGAAGCGCAAGATACATCTACCTATCGAGAAATCTGTCCAGATTTAACTAGTACCGTTGAACTTTACTCTCCTGGTTGGAAATCATCCCAAACAACAATAGAATCATCACTCAAACCACATGCACGAAGCTACGTCATAGATTTCTTACAACATGAACAGGCGGACTACTCAATAAAATGGATAGAAATAATGAAGAAACCTAGTATTGAACATGATCCTGACACAAATATAATACCTTCTTCGGTCACACTCGATTGTCGTTTCAAGTAAGTATTTAATTATTACTAGCTGATGCCCGCGACTTCGTCCGCGTGGAATACGTTTTTTAATTCTTACCACGGAAACTCCTTAATTTTCTGGAATGAAAAGTAGCCTAAATCATCCAGGTCTTCAACTATATCCATGCTAAAATATCACGTCGATCCATTGCTCTGTTGTGACATGACTAAAGGATAAACCCAATAAACAAACACACTTTTGCATTTATCTTATTAGTATAATTACAGTTATCAGTTTGGACAGTTAAGCTCGAAGCTACAATCTGTAAATCTTTGAATTACAAAAAAAATACATAAAATCCATACTAAACTGTGATTTTCTTCTTGTTTTAGTTGTCCAGAGTTAAACGCGTGTATTCCCATCTCATTGTGGTGCGATGGTAGCGCTCATTGTCCTTCTGGTTACGATGAAGACGATTCAAATTGTTCATTTAAGTTATCGTTACCACCGCCGTATATTGCAGCAGTTGCAGGCGTTAGTCTCCTCATATGTGCCATAGTTATTGCACTTTGCGCTTGTAAACGGCGTCGAAGAAAAGACAAAGAATTCAAAGCACGATTAGATGGGGCACTTCCGCCCGAAGAAAGACCCTATGATCATGCCAAAGTAAACGGCGTTCCTGAAACCGCACAACAATACGCTACAGTACAGAAATATGCAACTCTAGATAAGTACAGTTTGAGTCAGAAATACAGTGCGGGATTAAATGATGCTAGATATTACGATGAAGTAGCTCAACGAGATAAACTTGCTGATACAAGATATGCTAGTTTAGGCCGTGGTGGTAGAGGACTTCGTGTGGAAAATAACAGAGGTAACGGTTCTAGACGAGCTATGCCTGATCTAGGTTATCCGGATTTGAAAGACGGTTTCTGTTGACATACTCCAGATTTATTAGAAACAACGGTATAGTATATATGAACTATCTCACCACAAGAAAAATAGTGATTAACTGTGGATTAATAAAATCCTTTAAATTTTTTCTGTGTTTGAACTACAATGTATTAAATAAATATAGATATGGCTATAATAATAATGTGACTCATGTTATAATCATTTGAAATTGTAATAAAGACTGAATTGGGGAAAGTGCCTCCCTCACAGATTTGATCGGTAGATTAATCAATGTTTTTAACTCATTGGCTATTAAAATTTGCATCGCTTGAAACTACACATTATATATATTTGTACTAATATAAACTGAAATTGTTGATGTTACCTTGTATTGCCTCCCGAATAGTTGGTTCAAAAATAGTTATTTTTTTTAACAGCATTATTTATTGTAATCACATCAAATAACATATCTGAATGTAAATAAAATGCTTGACAATACGATTTTAAGATACAAGTTAAATCAGTATTATAACTATTGTAATTTAATATTAATATTATGTGCTTAAGAGGTAAAGTATGAAAATTTTACAATTTGGATACACAAATAATTGGACACGGTACTATAGTAAAATTTAATACTTGCGATTTTTCATCGCAATTGTTTTGTAACATTCACGAATATGTTACATAAATAAAAATGTGCATCTGTAATGAAAATCTAGTTTTAAAATGAAATGTGATATAGGTTGTAAAAAAGTAGATAAGTCAACAAGAACTGTTTAACTTGATCATGTGAATAAATTTTCCTTATGTGTACCATATTACAGTTTCTTGATATGTGTGTAAATTTATCTAATAAGTATTCAATAAACGATTGTAAATAAATTATAGGTTAAGAATTTTTAAAATCTGTAAGTTATTTCCAAGTAAGAGGAATAATAAAGTCATTTCTAAAAATTATTTTGCGTTAATTTAATTGATATCTCTAAATACCTAAGCCTTTAAGTGATAAAATAAACCCAAAGCTTCATATTATTTTAAACTAAAAAGCCAACACTAAGAGGGTGTTTGGTCTGATTTTTAATATAAAACACAAAAGCATGACTCGTCGTCGTCGGGTTGGAAAAGTAAGATTCAATTGGTATATAAAGTGGACATCCTACCTCATTTTATGTTGAAAATGTTTTTCTTTATCACGCTGTTTTTATTACTGGCTCGTTTTTGATGCGAAAGCAAATTTTGCTGAAATCAGCCGGTCAGAAACTAAATAGTTAGGAATTTAAAAAAACTGTCCTGTAAACTTAAATATTGAGACAAATTCCAAATTGTGAGTTTCAATTAGGTTTAAAGCTGAAAAAAGTGTAGCTATAGATATCTTCAGGTGCATTTTCCAAATGGAATGTGAGAACAAAACCGATTGTGTAGGGTCGTTTCCCATTTAGATATGGAAATTCGGATCGTGTGCACGACATCGCTGGCACTATGTTAGACACAAAGTTGGATTGCCTATTTGTGCCTTAACGTTCGAACAAGATTTAATTCTTTGGAACTAGCAAGATTTATTGAATAGGTATGATCTCACTTTTAAAAATCAAGCGAGCTCCTTTTGGTTAAAATACTGATATATACGAGTATATACGAATTAAAATAGATTAACATACACACAGGGGACCTTTTTGAAGTAGTTCCACATCAATTTTTTTATTTAGTGTAGAATAGAATAGATATGTTTCAATGTGCCTAATTAATGCCTAACTATAATATTGATGGTAACATCAACTCAGCTGTATTCAGCAGTCATAATAATAATTTTAACTCGAAACTTCATCTCGCGTACTGGGATGAAATAGACGAAATATTAGAAACTGTGATTTTCGCCGCTATCTGTTCCTTTCCGATGACCCGCTCAGATCGAAACTGCAATTAGTCCAGATAGTAATTTCGTTAGGTCTGACTTTATCATCGCTAAATTCTCCTCTTATTTATGAACAAATAATATTACTCCGTACAGGTAATATCAATCTATTTAATAAAACTTATGACTAAATTTAACCTATTACTTACTACTATTACTTA
This sequence comes from Erebia epiphron, assembly GCA_963932025.1. Classification (NCBI taxonomy): domain Eukaryota; kingdom Metazoa; phylum Arthropoda; class Insecta; order Lepidoptera; family Nymphalidae; genus Erebia; species Erebia epiphron. Next base: position 28,510,821 of record OZ009949.1, read on the forward strand.
TTCTGTGCTATTACAACAAAATACGTAAGTACCTTATATATTTGTTACCTTCCCACATTTTGTGCTATCACTTTAAAGGTCACATTGACATTGAATGATACGTACCAAGAATGAAAAAACTAGAAGTTTAAGTCGCTATAATCCGCCACAGAAGGTAAATCTATGTAGTACAGTGCTTATCTTGAACTTGCATCCCGCGATATTCACCACACCACATAAATCTTCCAAAATACTCTCAACGTAGGTACGTTAATTCACTCCGATACCGGAGCATCTTCAGGAGATGTTGACTATACAATGCACGATTATAAAGACACTTTGAAAGTATTTTCTTTCAATCTATCTTTCATCACGTCAGCATGTTAAATAAGACAAATAATATTATGTTACTCTCAATGAAAGAGATTACCTACTCAAGTCATTTAGGTCAAAATAATGAGTTTTATCATCAAACAGCGAAAGCTCATTTATTTTACGTTTTGAAACGATACAAAAGGGAACTATAAAATCTGTCATTCGTAACGCTCCCTCCCTTGTTGCTAAGCGCCGTTCCTAACGAAGCTATAATTACTTAATCCGATGAAGTAGAATAGATCTGGCTTTAATAATATATTATGCTGTTTTACGTAACTGAAGGTACAAAGCCTAATCCATTTTGCGACAAATAGAAATCAATAAATGTGTTTAGGTACTCATTAGTAACGTTTCTGTTTTTTTTATTCCACTACCAGTTAGCCCTGCGTTCTCACCTGATGGTAAGTGATGACGCATTCTAAGATGGTAGCGGGCTAACCAGTTAGGGGTATGGCAGTTTATATTAAACCCATTACCCTAGTCGCTTTTTACACGGCATCGTACAGGAAGGCTAAATCGCTTGGCGGTACGTTTTTGCCAGTAGGGTGGTAGCTAGTCACGGCTTAAGCCTCCCACCAGACAATCGTCTGTATTAAAGCCCTATCACTTGTAATAAATCCCTATGTGAAAGATACCTATACAACCTAAGTATATGCATAGGAATTTATTTCATCAGGGAGCCGCTGGATAAGGCAGCCCAAGACATGGAATGGACATGGGGAAGTCTATACAATGGCAAGTAAGTGGACGCCTATTGGTTGACGACGACTGTGATAATATGACAAATAAACATTGTATGAAAACTTGCTTATACTTACAAATAACAATAGGCATTTTGTGAGTATAAAATTTTACATCTCCTAACGTTGGCAGAATTCGAGCTTCGGTACTGTTTAGCGTAAAAGTAAAATGAAGCTCGGCCATACACCTACAGCCAACGGTTCGTCCTGCAACCTTGCGGAGTATAGATCCTGGAAACCTCGCGTAACGACTGCTTTGCCGCCTCAAAGGTACAGCACTATCTGTAGTCATGTAGACCGGCGCTAACAGTACTGCACTCAGGTAAGAAATAAAGTTGATAAATTATATGACTATAATGTCGCACCAGCGATTGTAAACTGAACAATTTACCTACGAGTGAGCGGAAACTTATTCATCAACAAACCCATCGCACGACCCACTGCTGAGCATAAGTCTCCTCTCAGAATGAGTTTTCGCAATAATAATGAACAATGTTCCCCCAGTATGGATTTACAGACTATACCGACTTTGGAGAATATTAGGTACGAAAAGCTTTAGGTCATGTAGGTTTCCTCACGATGTTTTTCCTCACGTTTCTCTTAATATCAGTGGCGTTTAAAGCTTAAAACGCCAAATTTTCGAACCGTCAGTGCCTAGAGGCTAGCACAGATTGACCTAGACGGCCAAGATCTTTACTACTTAACAATACTCTAGCATATCACCGCGTTCAAGAAAATTTATTAAAACCCGCCAAATTACATACATACAATCCATTAGTTTTTCCAATCCATAAGTTAATATTATAAATGCGGAAGTGAGTCCATCTGTCTGTCTGTCTGCCGCTTTCAAGGCCCACCTGTTCAACCGATGTTGATGAAATTTGGTACAGGAAAGGTTGTATCCCGGGGAAAACATAGGCTACTTTTGATCCCGTAAAATTGAGGATTTCCTGCGGGAATAGAAAAAACTAGGCCACAAGAACGAAGTCGCGGGCATCATCTAGTCAGTTCATTAAAGAAAACTTTCATGTTTTAAAACGAAAAGGAATTACGGAATGGGACATTCGTTACGTTCATAGTACAGTTCCCATCGAGTCAGTAATTAGTTCATCTGATAATTCAGTTTACAGCGCCCGTTTCGACGACGAAGTGGACGGAATAATCCAGACAGAGCCAATAATCTAATTATATTATGAGACAAATACAAATTAGCGACGTTGGCAACAACAAACATTTATTTAAAATTAATTTCATGATTCTTTATTAATTAATAATTTTGTCTGGATCCATAGAGCTTTTTAGTTTACTCCTACCTGCATACTCTACTCTACCTGTAACAAAAAAGTTGGAGTATTGAATAAAACCAATCGAATATTTTTAGTGTCTAGCACATTCCGCTTCGTAGGTACACACGATCTAAATTTCCATATATAAATGGAAAAGGGTCCTATACAATCAATTTTGTACCCACAATCAATTTGAAAAGTGCACCTGAACATAATGAGGATATACCTGCCTGTCTACCTACGCTTGAAGTTGAAATGCACGATTGTTTATGGTTTTCTTTTATTTTAAACCGTAGTTATGTACCTAGTCGAATAAATTAATTCAATGCAAAGCTTTTTTAATTCTCAGCTTCCTTATTACCTTAATAATATAAAATATAAATAAGTATAAAAATCTTGAGCCTTTGCTTGTTTCTCTTAAAATATACGTACCTATTAGAATATTATATTATGAATGTGAAAGTTTAGACAGATGTATAGATGGATGTTTGTTACTCAATCACGCCAGAACGGCTGAACGGATCTGGATGAAATTTGGCACAGAGATAGATTATAATCTGGAATAGCACATAGGCTACTTTTTAGCCCGGAAAATTAAAGAGTTCCCGCGGGAACGAAAAAAAACCTCAATCCACGCGTACGAAGTCGCGGGCATTAGCTAGTGTAAACATACTTTTAAGATTTACTTTAACAATGGGTGAGTAGGTATCGATATATTATTTAACATAATAAAATCGCTTGTAATCGTGAAATCGAACAAAAATCATAACAATGACCGCACCATTACTACCCGCCATAAATCGCCATAATTAAACGTATCGTCCGATCGAATGCGCAATATATTTCTCTTTGATGTTGCTGTTAAATGAATATTCGAATGCGGTCCGCAATATTTTGTTAATTACAGCATTATGGAATGCTGTGTGGTCGGCGGTTTGCATAAACTAGTCGATGCTGAAATGGCATATCAAAGTAATTATTTTAATATTAGGTAGGTATGCCTGTCACTGATTGTCGATAAATACAAGAATATAATATGAAGTAGGTATTATATTAATATAATACAATAACATACAACAGACATGCTACTGCGATTTAATTAAAAAGAATGCAAAATATGGGTAAATTCAAAAACAAGCCTTTTATTCTTATGAGAGCAAAGTGTCGGAATAACAAAACTCACCAAAAGAGTGGAATTGATTTATGATAGTACTAGCTGATGCCCGCGACTTCGTACGCGTGGATTGAGGTTTTTTGGTTCCTGCGGGATCTCTTCAATTTTCCGGGATAAAAAGTGGCCTCTACGTTATTCCAGACTATAATCTATCTCTGTGCCAAATTTCTATCAGATTCGATCAGCCGTTCTGGCGTGAAAGAGTAACAAACATCCATATCTACATCCAAACTTTTGCGTTTGCTTAATATTTATTAAGTAAGGAAGATACTACAGTATTCTCCGTAGATCTTTCCAAACTTAATATTTATATTCTTTACCGAAACACTGAACATACAAGTAGTTACATTTTAGTATAGTACGCCGTCAAGAGTAGGTATCATTATCCATTTTGCGTTAATAACAACTTATTCGGGCGTAACATGAACTTTCGACTAAATGTAGCATGTGTTTAACCACGGCCCATAATTTCGACTTAACGACCTCCTACGTGAGGGAGATAAGTCGAAGTTTTCGGCGGGTAAGGTATTTGAGTGGTTTATCGCACGCACGTCGGAAGAAATTTTAATGAACGCACTGTACAACCTTCAACATAATACATGGCTTATATTCCAATAGTAATAAGTGCCAAAATCAAGTAAAGGAAACAATATGTTTGAAAGTCTGTACACAAGTCGGGGCTACGCAGGGGAATATAGAGTAAATAATGTTGTTGTTAATTGACATAAGAATAATTAAGTTATTGCTGTTTATTTTTAGTTATCACTAGTTGATGCCTGCGACTGCGAACTTCTTAATTTTCCGGGATAAAAAGTAGCCTATGGCACTCTGCAGATTCTCAGCTATACCCATGCCAAAAATCACGTCGATACATTACTTCGTTAAGGTGTGATTGAAGGACAAACCAACAAACAAACACACTTTTGCATTTATAACATTAAGTATGATATGATATGATTTTGCGTGAAAACTAATTGAGCTATAGTGTAGACGGTCGCAATTCAATTAGTGATATAACACGCCGACGACAAGCGCAGGAGAGGCCGGGCCTTGCACTGCGCAGGGCGCTAGGCTAGGCGAGTGTGCGTACACAACTTGAACTACACACAGCCGCACCTAGTGCGGGCGCAAACTTGCAGTGTGGATGCGCGAACGCACACGCTGAGCCGAAACGGCGCCAGAGTCTAGAGGTGGTTAATATAAGTAGCGCAATATCATAGCGCGCTATTGTTCCATAGCGCGGATAACGTGTTAAGTGAGGACCCGCCATGACGCTACGGCGTTATGAATATCACGCGATCGCGCGCGGCGTCTCGTAGCACTTGTTGCGGCGCCCGCTTGCCGGTAGCGCGCTGCCGCTGGCCGATGGTTAGACTAGTTTGCATTCCGCTTGCGATACTAAAAAACAAACGATTTGTTGAGGTAATCCTATAGATAACCGCAACGAAAGGGTTGCTATAATGGTGCGATTCTACCAAAATCATGTGCAGAAAAACACTGAGAATAATATATTGTTTCCTTACTTGTGCGAGTCCATCAAAAGAAATATTTTGTGCCCCACACAGCTGTGCAGCACAGTGCAATACACTGGAATTGCACCGAAGGAATATGGAGAGATTTTTATACAGACCTATATTATATAATAGAATTTGGCATTGTTTGTTGTTGTTTGTGGTTATTGTATTATTATATGATTAATCGGCAAATCTGGTGGCTGAGAAAGTTTTCACCAGATCAAACCTACGATGATTCGGAAAATCAGCGCTGTTTGACGATCTACGTGGCGCAGCGTTGGGCGCAGTTGTATTAACGTGTGGAGGTCCCGGGTTCGATGCCCGGCAGGGTCAATTTAGGAATTTGTAATTTCTGAATTTTTCCTGGTCTGGCCTGGTGGGAGGCTTTGGCCGTGGTTAGTTACCAACCTACCGGCAAAGGCGTGCCTCCAAGAGATTTAGCGTTGCTGTGGTGCCGGAAAGATACTGTGTAGAAACCGAATAGGGGTATGGGTGCCCCTAACAGGTTAGCCCGCTATCCTCTTAGACTATATCATCACTTATCATCCGGTCAGATCGCAGTCAAGGGCTAACTTGTAGTGTGTTAAAAAAAGAGCATGACTGAAATTGATAAATTGATCTTGAGAAGAATCAAGCCCGTGGCTTCCTACTGGCAACTAAAATACTAAAGTGTGGGTCTATCGAATATTACTCGGTGTATGTATATGCCTATATGCCTGACTAGTTTCAAACTCGTTCTGAGTCCTTAATCATGAGTAAGTTGGCACGACGTATCTTGAACCGAATCCAACAAAACTTCGTTTTTCGGTTCGATATGCATTAGGTTTTCAGACGTGAGTAATTATGAATACCACTCACGGTTGTTTTGATTAAAAATACTGTGAAATTGTCAGAATTAGAAAATGCACCTTTAAATATTAGGTTTAAATTCCAGTAGGTACCTAATATATTAAGATTACAGATTAACCGTTGTCGGTTGAGCTACTTTGCGGTAGTTACCGAAGATTTATAGCATCAACCCCGTATTGCGTGCGCCCACTAAATTAGCTACATTGATTTATAAATGGAAGCTAATGGCGTTATTACGTCTTTATTTAAATAAGAACAGGAGGTCTCGGGGGTCACAGTGTTCACGCATGTTTTGAAGACTTCCGTTGTTTTGAAAGCGTGAAATGAGTAAGTCTCTTTGTAACTGGATGATTCCACAGTTACTGTAGGTACATATTTTTAGATATTTTATAATTTTTTTATAGGAGGAGGTTTTATGATTGATGCAGAGCCTAAAGCATTTTTTTTGTCACACATCACATCATCAAGCTGAAACTACTAAACTGATGTTAATTAATGCAACTGGGCATATTATAAGCTAATGCACTATGTAAGTACATCCATAGAATATTTTTTATTCAAAAAAAAGGTATGAATGTTTTTGACTTTTACTCCAGTTTAAGATTATACGGCATGTATGATCTCTCGGGCCAAGAGCGCATTGGCAGACTTCACAGACCTTTGAGAACATTATGGACAACTCTTATAAACACAGGTTATGATATTTAATTACTTAAAACGCACATTACTCCGAAAAGCTCCCGTACGTATTTCTCTAACTTTTCGGAGTGTGGGGATCGAAATTTAGAACACCCAAAAAGGACTCTCTACCTACGTTATACCTACGTATACCTAATTATTTAGGTATGTTGTACTGTCTACACCTGATAGCTCATAGTTGTCTTTAAATAAATAATGAGAATGATGAAGTTGGTACTTTATTTTGGATTGGTTTCTCATTCAAGCCCCCTCTTTATAAATCAATATACAGGACGCGTAAAACGCATCAGAGCTAATAAATAATGCACGGGCGCAAAGTGTACCTACGCAGGATTCAACCCTGTTTCGAAGAAGGGTTGGTTTATCAGTTTAACCTAGTTGGTTTGGTTTCACTTTTTTCTTCCCCACTACAAGTTAGCCCTTGACTGCCAGCGATCTCATCTGATGATAAATGATGATGCGGTCTAAGATGGTAGCAGGCTAACCTGTTAGGGGCATGGCAGTTCTATTTAACCCATACCCCTTATCGGTTTCTACACGGCATCGTACCGGAACGCTAAATCGCTTTGCGGCATGTCTTTGGTTGCCACGGCCGAAGGCCAGTTTAAGATAAAAATTAATTGGACCCAAAAATTATGAATAAATAATATTGAAGCTATAAATTCTTTTGTTAATTCAATAGATGCGTACCTAAATAAAATTAAGAAAATGAAAGTCACATTCAAAACTTTAAGTCAGGACCATTAAACTGGAAAAACAAGAAAGTTATTTTAGCAGATGCTGAATTAGTCAATTTCGGTAATTTATTATTCTCGACTCCTTTGAGGCGTTCTTGAGTGCAAAAACTGTTTTCTAAGAGTAATTTAAGTTAAGCATCGACCACAAGTTCGAATTGCCTAATTGGGAATCGGGCAATAAACTAAGTCGTTAAACCGCAGTCTTTAGAATGAACAAAGTTTTTTTTTTGCAAAATTCTCATGCTGTCGTGAAAATTACAAAAGCGATGTGAAACGAAAAGTAAAATCAGAAATGTGAAAATACAAAAGAATTTAGACTTAAAATGTTATTCTTTGACTATTTATTAGATAGGTACCTACATTATATAATTAAAACATGTTTTGTGTATAGTCATAAATACTAACGGCTCTTTCACTTGTCAAAGTGTGCGTTGGGACATACTTTTGAATGCAGTGAGCACACTTTTCCTGAAAATTTTTACGCAGTTTAGCATTTAGCAAATAAAACAAAACTTGGTACTGAGATAATATTATGTTGGTACCTAGAGGCAGTTAAAAGCTGCTTTTTATCCCGGAAAATCAAAAAGTTCCCACTCAATCATTAAAAATGTGTAGTTTATTCCAATAAACATAGATTCACTTTTAAACTATAGATATGCGAAAAAGCAAACTATGGAAAAATGACCGTTTCAACAGTTATTCCTCTTTCAAACTAAAAAGGCCATTTGTAAATAGTGTCTGCCTCTGTTCGCTGCAAATATTTGGCCGGATGTTTTAGTCAGAATTTTTTCGTTCAACTGCAAAACTATACGTCATGTTTCAAACAGAAATATTTGTAGAACGCTGAGCCAGAATTGTCAAGTAATTTAGCAGTCCCGAAACCATCCCGACATACTGAGTAAATTAATTAATTCAGGTACGTACGTGAAATTAAAACGATAAAGTAAAAATATATTAAAACCCAGTGTAAAAGTTAAGTAAAGCAACATTTAGTGGATAATTTTGCCTCTCTTTGCTACATGTTTGCGATTGGTGAATAAATCTGACTGTTTTTGGCGCAATGACCGGATTACCCGGAGAAAAGCAAGTTAATGCTCCATCTCAGGCTAAATCCCGTTTGACCCAGATTTTGACCTATAATCCAAACTGAATTCGTTGGATAGATTTGGAAAGCAATAACAATTATTATTGATAATGCAGTGTAGACGGTATTTGTGGGGTCCGACCATCGGGCATTTTTATAACATTTTTACCTTAATTAATTTAAAGAATTTGTGATTGGCTGCAATCACACCAAATAATAGACCTATCATTCAGCACCTGTCTAGAAGCTGTCTAATAACTCTTCTGTTCTTTACAAATGTCTTATTTTCTAGTTTTATATTCTGTGATAAGCCATTCGCTATAAATATGAGTATATAAAGGACTTGAAACCAGGACCGTAAAATAAATAAATTAAAAAATAATGGTATTCTGATGGCCAATGATTGAGCTTCCCGCCTATTGAACGCGATGGGCGAAAATAAAAATCGGTTGAAAAGGTGAGCCGGGAAAGCGTAGCGGACAGACAGACAGACAGACATAAATAGACAGACGAATATGGATATGGATAAATAATGAATAAGAATTATGAATAATATTTTCTCCCATAAAATAGCTTGAAAGCGATAAACTATAACAAAACTAATAACAAAGGGAAGTGTTGCAACAAAATTGAAACAATAAAGAGCGTGGCTGAGCGGCACCGCAGTGGCTGCTTATTTGCTGAAACAGTGAAAATCGAGTTTGGAGTGTTCCGTATACGCTCCGCTCATATTATAGTCTTTTATTTTATGCAATGTAATTTTTTTAAACACAAAATATTTTATTTTACTTAATTATATTCGGTATTTTTTACGGATTTATTTAAAATTACGAATGGCATGAAAACTTGAAAATATAATAACCACTTCATTCTTGCTTCTATAGTATTAAAGTTTTACTTCATGAGAAATCATCAACCATTTTTAGGGTTCCGTAGCCAAATTTGGCAAAAACGGAACCCTTATAGATTCGTCATGTCTGTCTGTCTGTCTGTCTGTCCGTCCGTATGTCACAGCCACTTTTTTCCGAAACTATAAGAACTATACTGTTGAAACTTGGTAAATAGATGTATTCTGTGAACCGCATTAAGATTTTCTTACAAAAATAGAAAAAAAAACAATAAATTTTGGGGGTTCCCCATACTTAGAACTGAAACTCAAAAAATTTTTTTTCATCTAACCCATACGTGTGGGGTATCTATGGATAGGTCTTCAAAAATAATATTGAGGTTTGTAATATCATTTTTATCTAAACTGAATAGTTTGCGCGAGAGACACTTCCAAAGTGGTAAAATGTGTGTCCCCCCCCTGTAACTTCTAAAATAAGAGAATGATAAAACTAAAAAAAAATATATGATGTACATTACCATGCAAACTTCCACCGAAAATTGGTTTGAAAGAGATCTAATAAGTAGGTTTTTTAATAATTTAAAACTTACTACATGTTTGTACGGAACCCTCGGTGCGCGAGTCCGACTCGCACTTGGCCGGTTTTTTTTTTGTAACACAAAATAAACAAATCAGTTTATTTTGGTTGGCTAAAGGAAAATTGTAAAGTGTCCCAATAAGCGCACTATTCAGAGTCAAAACGAGTCAAATCAAATCAAATCAAATCAAATGTTTTTTTATTCAAATAAACTTTTACAAGTACTTTTGAATCGTCAAGTGAATCTACCACTGGTTCGGAATGCCATTCCTACCGAGAAGAACCAGCAAGAAACTCGGTGGTAGCTCTTTTTAAATAATTCATTTACAATAATTATTATATCAATGTGTTCATAAGTAACCGCTGTCCTTAGCATTGCTGGTGCGATCAAATCCATGCTCCTCTATAATGAGGGCTACCGTTTTTATGCTCACTAGTTAGCGCCACTTGCGAGTAAGGTCCTAAAGTATAGCTGTAAATTCGGTAAACAAGCATATTTCTGGAAAAAAAACCCCTTTTGTAAATAGTAAACATACAGGAACCAGGGAAATACTAACCTATGAATTAGCTGTTCTTTCAGCCCGCTTATTTTTGCACTTCTTTTTCTTAGCCCGCTTTCAAAGCACAGAGCACTGGCATTTATTGACACGTATCTTACATCTTCCATAATTAATCGGTTATTGCTAAATATTCACAACATTAACTAAATAATTAGACTCGCGATAAAAGCCCAGTGATATTTGACATTTCGTAGACCTCACTCTACACTAGCGCCCCTAGCGGCGAATTTAAACGCGGTAGCCCTCATTGACATAATCTTCAACAGTTTAATAAGCTTCTTTTAGGAGCATACATTTAATGGATTTCTTAAATTTGTGTATAGGCAAGTTTAATATAGGTTGTGGAATTTTGTTATAGAAAAGAATGCTCATTCCCACGAATGACCTTCTGACTTTTTGGAGGCGGAGCGATGGAGTCACGAGCCTATTACGGCCTCTAGTTTGCCTATCGTGCAGATAGCAATTTTTTTTGTAATTATGGATGTGCTGTTTTACAAAAATTATATTACTGTAAATATATTATATTAATTATTATTATATTAGGCGACAGATAAAATACCAATTTCTTTAAATTTCTCTCTAAGGGAATCACGCGGTTTTAAATTATAAATTGCACGTATTGCCCTTTTTTGTAATACAAAAATGACGTCAGAAGACTATCGGACACGCCGTACTAATGTGTCAGCTGCAAAGCTCATGTCAATGTTAAGACGTATTAAAATTTTACTTTATGAGAAATCCAGCAACGAAAATATTTTTTTCTAGAAAATTATATGAAATGTGCACATTTCACACCATGTAAATGACTTCGAAAGTTAAACTTACCGACCTAGGCCAGTAAAGGATGTATGTATTTTCATGATATATCATAAGTTTGAATTTGGAATCTTTCTTCCTGAATATCTTGTAACTTGTTATAATGTTCTTTGGCCTAAATAGTTTGAATTTGGAACTCTACCGTATTACGCGTTCAGCACTCACAGCGCAAAAAAAAAGTATAATAGGTATTTATTTTTTATCTTTATAATATTGAAAGGCGGGAATTAACAACATACCTAATCGTTATAATTTATTATTTAAAAGTGATGAAAAAATGAGTTCGAGTGAGGATATTATGGATTAAGATTGTACGCCTCCTTTTCTGAGAGCGAAGGCCGAATTAGCTAAAAATAATTTGCTTCCGCCGAAATCCAAAGAAAAGTCACTTGTTTCATTTTTTAGAAAAGCACTATACACACCTCGACCGAGAGAGCATTTCTGGTCTCGTTTAAAGCCGGCCTCGCGTAGCTAACAATAAACATAACAATAAACAAAACAATGTATTTTGGTTGGCTAAAGTAAAATTGTAAAGTGTCCCAATAAGCGCACTATTCAGAGGCAAAAAGAGTGACGTCAGAAGCCTATCGGACACACCGTACTATAAATGTGTGAGCTGCAGAGCTCATGTCAATGTTGACAAGACATAACAAAGCTCATCTGAATTTCTTCGATGGCGGCTGATATTGTCTACTGAGGATACACTTACCAGTATCAGTATTGATTTAAGCGTCAAACCTGCTAACTTTGCAACTTGTCTCATGCCACCGCTTTCAGAACTTGTAGCTGTACATACGATTACCTTTATCCTTCATAAATTTTTATTGCACCGACAAACATATTATATACAGAAGTAGTAAAAACAACAAATAAAGGTGCAAAAGCGATCTTATTTACCACAACCAACAACCTTATTATTATTGCAACGGATACGAAACTACAAAGGGACATTTTCAACTACAAAGTGTCACAGCATTTTACAGTGACAGCGCTCATCTCTACAAACTCAATAACCATTTCATACCACACTCGTATCATGGTCATAAAATGCAACAACGTATGTAATTTATTCGGTACGCCACTTGTTGGCTTATGCATCAGATAAAACCAAGCACATATGCAACGGATATGGCTACAAAGATACTTGTCAAACAACGAATGTAAAATTGTTCGTAGGTGTTAAAATACAAAGTATCACGTAGGTATAGTATTGTTGGACTTTATTGTTGGAGTTTACTCTATATGAATCGATTTTCATATATAAGCCCGGAGTGTGAAAATTTATGGGGAGTAAAATCAAACTTTCTCCGTAACGTTACGTTACGTTATGTTTATGTTTCCATGGTAACACTTTTCGTTCGTAAGGAGTAAACTCCAGTCGTGCGTCGGAGCTGACACATACATTTTTTTTGGGTTCAGTATTTTTGAAATCTCAACCGTTTTGTAAAACTTAAAAAGCTATTTTTAATAGGTACTACTACGACAGAGGTACTAATAATAGGTTTTTAATAGGTACTACTAATAATTACCTAAATTTTGAGATTAAATAATTAATTTTATAAATTAATCTGTAATGACCGGTGAAAGAATTTTATCAAGGGCGATTGGGCATTATCATCTTTATATTAATACAATCATTAAAAATGATCGTCTATAAATAATTATAACTCCTCTCAATAACAATAATTTTCCATTGAAAATCGCTTCGTTAAACTGGGAAAAAGGGTGATATTAAAACATTATTTTAACGGTGTACATTTCCCAGGTAATACATCAAAAATTGGGTTTTATGAGCAAGTAAAATTATTACAAAAGATTCGAAAACTACAAAGAGATGACGCGAGACCGCGGTAATAAATAACTGCGACAGATGTGTTCAGTTTAACAATTTTCGATAGCAATTTCATATACGTATCGGAGCGATAAAATGTTATTTTACATAAAATGCGACAACCTGGATAATTATTAAGCTTATCACTTCCAGGGTGACCCATCACACGTGTCCAACATATTTAAACTATAGGAGAATGCAATACAATAAGGATGAAAAATTATTAACAGAATGAAGAGTTGGTATACGTCTTCATCATCACTATCACCGCGTGCCTTCTTCAAATCGAAGTTTGGCAGTCATCATGCGAAAATCTTCTCTATTGTGTGCTGCATCTTTTAGCCTTGGATAGCTTAGCTCCACCCCCGTATATCGTCCAACCACTTTGCCGACCTGGAGCTCTCTTGCCTGCAAAACTTACTTCCAAAACTAGTGTTGGAAGTGAAAATTTAGGTCCTCTTTTCATATATCCGAAGAAACTACGTCTTTTAAAGATGAAAAATAAAAGTAAGAATGAAGAGTGAAGAAGTGATAAAAAAAAGAGTAAAAATAAAATATAATTCTCAAGCAGAAGTTTGAATTACTGCAAGCACAAAGAATCCCTAAGGTTACGAAAGTTTTCTTTTATTTTACACTAGCTAATGCCCGCGACTTGGTCAGCGTGGATTGAGGTGTTTCGGTTCCCGCGGGAACTATTTAATTTTCCGGGATAAAAAGTTGCCTATGTGTTTTCCAGACTATATATAATTTATCTCTGTGCCAAATTTCATCCAGATCCGTTCAGCCGTTGTGGCGTGATTGAGTAACAAACATCCATTCATACATGCATACATCCATCCATCCAAACTTTCACATTTCTAATATAAGTATAGATTAATTTTATTTTGCGCTATATTTTACTCATAAATACAAGAAATAGGTTCAGTAATACATTTGGAATTTTGCAATGCTATGAATACGTTACGTGATCTCGAGTGAGGGTAAGGTACGAGTCGAAAGCGAACCAAAATATCCCTATTACCTGAATGGTCAGCCTGAATTGTATTTCCTGGAATTTAAACCCGCAGCGCTTGCTTTGTTAAAAGAGCTTGGACGACAAAACGAGAAACACTAAATGATATCTCTGTATTGTACTAACATGCTGGCTTGCTTGGACCATGCAATTCAGGATAAGATAAAATGAAATGGTTTCCTTTACCAATGGAGAGTAATTTCATTACCATTTTCAGAGCTTATTAATTTTATCAATAACATTAAAGACGAGTGGGCTATTCTGAATAGTGAATTCCCAGTCACCACGGGAAATCTTGAGGGAAGATCTCGGATATATGGTACGGCGAGGTAGTTGAAAAAATTATACGTAAATTTGGCTTAGGTCTAATCGTGTGGGAGCACAGACCACGGTGTGTGGGAGGCTACGCTTCGACCTTAGGGCTATTAGTTATTACACTCCCAGCAGACATATTATTAAGCAATTTAGCGTACTGGTACGGTACCGCATGGGTTATTTATATCGTCACTTACCGTCAGCGTTAGCAAACAAAGACTAACTTGTTGATTCAAACTTATATTATAGATTATTTAAAAAACAATCAGAAAACATACGTCACCATAGACGTAGTTTATTTTTAAAAAACCGCAGATCGGGAGATTCACCGCAAACACCCGGTAGCTTCCGAGTGAATTTATTCGCACATGTCACTTTCGCCAGCGGACTTAACGAACGTTTGCTCGTTACATTCGACGAGCAAACATTCGTTAACACTGTGGGTATGCAGCTTTATGATAATGTCTTTCTAAACAGCACTGCACTTTGCGGTAATGAGCCCGCACCATCCATTAAGCTATTTAGTAATTAGGTGCGAGCGCGGTAAGCTTGCGAAAGAATCACATTGAGCAAAATAGAATGCTTATCTCACTTTTTTTTTACTTTGCGGCGGAATAGAACTTCATTCGGTGCGCTTTCATTTTAATACGCTCATGATCGTAATGATTAATCATATTACTAATATTATAAATGCGAAAGTTTGGATGGATGTATGGATGTATGGATGGATGTATGGATGTTTGTTACTCAATCACGCCCCAACAGCTTAACGGATCTGGCTGAAATTTGGCACAGAGATAGATTATAGTCTGGAATAGCACATAGCTTAATCCCGGAAAATTAAAGAGTTCCCGCGGGAACCACAAAACCTCGATCCACGCGTACGAAGTCGCGGGCATCAGCTATAGTGACTCATAACGGTGGCAGTCTTTTTTAAATCAACTCTTAATGAATCGTTGTTTTTTTTATTTTACCGATCCTTATCCTTACTTAATATTATAAATGGGAAAGTGAGTTTGTTTGTATGTTTGTTCCGCTTTCACGCCGTAACTACTGTACCGATTTGGCTGAAATTTGGAACATAGATAGCTTATAACCTGGATTAAAACATAGGCTACTTTTTATCCCGGAAAATTAAGGAGTTCCCGCGGGAACCAAAATACCTAAATCCACGCGGACGTAGTCGCGGGCATCAGCTAGTTCTTTATAAATTAGTAATAAATAAAATCTTTATTTGAGAATTCAAATAACAAATAAAACAAACAAGATACAGAAAAATCTTATAGACTAAACACTGTTACTATAAATTTATAGACTAAACACTGATACTGTAAACATTAATCTGTAGTCGTAGAAAATCCCAACAAAAAGGGCATCGAACTCAGCGTAATGGTGTTTCGATTTTAATCAGCTTTTTTATTAAACTTACGTAAAATTTTCTTATTCTTTCTGTACTAGGGTGGAACATAAAAAAAGAAATTTGAGCACCTCATCAATAGGGATCTCGTTAAATAGGTATTATTGCACACCTTTTAAAACTCGTATTTTTCCACACGTATAAATTGTCATGACTTAGCAAAACTGTGTCTGTGTTTTCCACGGGAATTCCCACGACAGACAATTCCCACGGGAACTCTCTAATTTTCCGGTAAAATAAGTAGCCGATGTCCTTCCCGGGGGTAAAACCTCTATACCAAATTTCTTCAAAATCGGATGACCAGAAGAGTTGTGAAATCGTAGCACAGATTAGTATGGACTATATTATGGATTAGTATGGAGTATGGATATAGATAGATTTATGAAGACCTTATAGTCGTGTTTCAAATATCTTTCTAAACAGCGCTGCACTTTACGGGAATAAGCCCATCCATTAAGCTATTTAGTGATTGAGCGTAAGCGCGATGGCCAGCTTTAGATGAACCGCATTGCGTGAAATAGGGCCCCGCCGCGCTGTTCAGCTTTATTTCACGATGAGTATAGATAGTTGATTCTTCTCCGCTACTCAAAGCATATTATTATTCAATTTTTCCAATGGCCTACATTCATATCTCTAACGTCATCATATTATTTCAATTCACAATCAATTTTCACCATTTTTATAAGCAAACTAGAGGACGCCCGCGACTTCGATCGCGTGGCTTAAGTTTTTAATTCCCACAGGCACGCCTTAATTTTCCGGGCTAAAAAGAGAAAGACTCTCTTTCCAAGTACCCAGTTATACCCATGCAAAAAATCACGTCGATCCGTTGCTCTGTTGCGGCGTGATTGAAGGACAAACTCTCTATTTGACGTTCTTGGGGATAGAAAATTCAAAAATTGTAAAATCTGTACTTCATCATTAGCGGAAGCTCAAATACCAAGTTTCATAGCTATAAGTATTGCTTGACGGACCTTCATACAAACTTTCAACCCCTATTTTACCCCTTTGGGGGTAGAATTTTGAAAAACTGACAAACATTCTTCGTTATTTTTTACCGAACGCCAAAATACTAAGTTTCGTTGATGTAACTTGAGAAATATCTTGAGAAATGAAGGCCTTTTATCCCCTATTTCACCCCTTTGGGGGTCGAATTTTCAAAAACTGTGAAACACCTCTTTTTTCATTTTCAACCCGCAGCTCATATACCAAGTTTCATGGCTATAACTTGAAAAACTACGGACTTTCATACAAACTTTAAACCCCTATTTTACCCCTTTGGGGGTGGAATTTCGAAAAACACTTTCTTAGTGGATACCTAGTCTTCACATAAAACACACTCTCCAAATTTCATGTCTCTAGGATCAGCGGTTTAGGCTGTGCGTTGATATTTAAGTCAGTCAGTCACTCAGTCAGTCAGGACATTGAATTTTATATAAATAATATATAGATTTACGAACATTAGTAGCTTGTCATAATAGCATAGCCTTCCTATCTATCGGGCCTATATTGGGCCTATATAATAACGGCCATCGTATCAGAACCTTAAGTTATCACTGACACACAATTTTAAAGACTTTCGTCAACAGACACTCAAGAATTTTGGAAGAGTAGTAGTTCATAAAATTATACTTATGGTCTTACTAGCGAATGCCCGCGACTTCGTCCGCGTGGTTTGAGGTTTTTTGGTTCCCGCGGGAACTCCTTAATTTTCCGGGATAAAAAGTAGCCTTCGTCCTTCCCCGGGACACAACCTATCCCGGTACCAAATTTTATCAAAATCAGTTGAACAGATAGATTTGTTTGATTCCCGCGGGAACCCTTCAATTTTCCAGGATAAAAAGTAGCCTATGTGCTATTCCAGACTAAAATCTATCTCTGTGCCAAATCTCATCCAGATCCGTTCAGCCGTTCTGGCGTCATTGAGTAACAAACATCCATTTGAGATTTTTGGTTCCCGCGGGAACTCTTTAATTTTCCGGGATAAAAAGTAGCCTATGTGCTATTCCAGACTATAATCTATCCCTATGCCAAATTTCAGCCAGATCCGTTCAGTCGTTGGGGCGTGATTGAGTAACAAACATCCATACATCCACCCAGACATCCATCCAAACTTTCGCATTTATAATATTTATTATTTGATTGATTTGATGATATCATGTTTTTAGTCTTCTTTAATTATTCATTTCATAATAATTATAGAGAAAAGCAAAACACTATAGGGACAATACGACTGCGGTAAACTTCCGTGTCGGAAGTAAACTAAGTTTTGTCCTATTGCGCTATAGTGTACTTGCTCCACATAAAAGTGAGTAACGTGTAATTTTGTTTCTCTTAAAGATCAGACAATACAATTGAAATTTGAAATCGCATGGATAACATCAAAATTCTATCAAGAGAATATATACCTAGTAGATTTGAATTCAATGTACTTGGAGCCATAGTTCACCGATCACATGTTGCGCAAGCAAAACTCGTAGTACCTAATGCTATTTATAAAAAGGAAACCGTTTTCCCCAACAGGATCCTGTTTTAACAAAAAAGCTCTTGAGAAAAACCACGGAAAATCCACGGAGAGAGGCAAATTTATTCGCCGAAATGCACCTATTGGAAAAGTTTTTTGCATATTCGATTTAACACAAACATAAGCAAAATGAAACGCTAGCCTAATAACCTAGTCGACTTTCCGGAGTAGCGATAGGGTGCCCGTAGAATATTCGATATGCGATTATTTTTTTCTGTTCACCGCTTTTTTCTGATATTTTCCTGATTTTCATTCAGGGATTTTGTGTGACAGTAAGGTCTTGACTGGGATCTTACTTGATACTAAGAAGTATAAGGTGGACGCGAGCTAGCCTGAGTTTTAATAGATCTGAGATCACATTGTCCCAAAACTACTTCGTCAAAAAAGAAGTTTCATTTACTTCACCCAGTTTCCTCAAATATTGCAGTCAGTGACACAAAATGAGGTCCCAACACAGTTTGATACATTGCGGGTCAGGAAACTTTTGTGATATAGACACTCGGAAAGGGTATAAATGGAGTTAAAGGGTTTATTGTCTTTTTTATGTGCTTCTATGTTACTAAAGGTCATCGGTTGTTGTGTAAACTTTTTGTGGGGCTAGGCGGGATAGTTCTCTGTTTTTATTTTAGTATCTTCTCTTAAATTCCGTAACCACGATTTCTTCCATTTCTCACTCCTCTTTTCCTGCAATTTTACGCATCACTGTTGTGAAAGCTGCAATTCAATGCTACTTTTCTAAAAATATTCAAGTCAGAGATATTGTGTAAGCCTTTAACAGCCTAAAAAGCAGTATAATTGCAAGGTACTATAAAATATTCTGTGGTCATGGACTTAGAAAGTGGTATAATAAATAAGTTTCACAATATCCACTGCTATCCACTTTTTAACAAGGCCGTATTTTGTCAAAAGTAGCCGTGCTTGTAATTGCAGGACTTGTCACTATAGCGAAACTGGTCAACGAACGGGCGAAGCTTTTTAGCAGCAAAAAACAGACGCTAGTACAAGTGCGAGAGAGCACCTTGACGGAGTGGTCGGGAACAGGCAAAGGGACATGGACCAGAGAATTGATCACCGACCTAAAAGCATGGCACATGAGGAAGCATGGGGAAGTAGACCGCTGACACAAGCACTCAGCGGCCACGGGGTGTTTAACACCTACCTGTTTGCAATAGGGAAAGCGCCAAGCGAAAATTGCAACTTTTGTGGAGAGGAGGACCCCCCTAGACATGCGATTTTTGAATGTCCGGGTTGCACGGACTTAAGACTAGCAGCACAAGGAACTAGCGAGTGTGTGGATTCCAAAACCCTAATCAGTCGCATGTTGTCAAGTGAGAACGAGTGGCAAAGATACAGCAAGATGCCATAATGCTGAGAAGAGAGCAAAGAAAAAAACAAGAACAACATGAGGGTCAGCATGAAGAAATGTAAATCAGTTCCGTGCTGATCTCGCAGACAAGGGGGGGTGATTTCATCCTGCCAGAAGGCAGAAGTCCGTAGGGACTTTTTCCTCCTCATCCAGAAAAAAAAAATAATAATAATAACGTATTTAAATAACAGGGTAAGACATTTATCGTGAAAAATTAAAAAGTTCACACACGATTTTACAAACTAAAACAAAATACCTTAATCCAAGCGGACGAACTTAGTCTTTTATATCTCCTAGTTACAGTAGGTAGATACAGTTAACTCGTAGCGCCTTATTTAAATTACTCATGCCCGTGTTCATGTAATCTAAGTAAATCAAATACGTTCGTTCGAGGAAGTTTCATGGTTCATTAACGCTTAAAGCCTATATTAATTCCACACAGGCAACACGCCAAGGTGGTTTCTTATAATGCGCAGATTAATATTCAATGCCTACGAAACGACATCTTGCTAAAGCTTATACTACTACTACTATACTACTATCGTCGTCGTGCTCTCAACCAATAGACGTCCACAGCTGGACGAAGGTCCCCTTGCATGGATGGCCACAGTCCACGGTCTTGTGCTGCTTGTTTCCAGCGGCTTCCAGCTACACGTTTGAGATCTCCGTCCACCCAGTCGGGGGTCGTCCAACGCTGCACTTCCTGGTGCGAGGCCGCCATTCGAACACCGTCATTGGGACCCCAACGCCTATCGGTTTTACGAATTATGTGCTCCGCCCATTGCCACTTGAGTTTGGCGACTTATAACATACATACATACACACACGCTACTTTTTATCCCGGAAAATTAACGAGTTTTCGCGGGAACCAAAAAACCTCGATCCACGCGGACGTAGTCGCGGGCATTGCAGCTAGTACTACTATATACTATAGTATACTACTATACTGATTGTTATCTCAGAAAAATAACCAAAGCCGGTTCCAAAACCAAATCATAGTTATCAGTTTACAGTGGGTAAGTATTTGGAAAAGTTTTGATCTTTATTAGTTCTACGGAACTTTATGAACCGTACAACGTGTTGAGCTGTTGAGAGGTAAAATTATGTTCGCAGTAACGAATTTTAAAAATATTTGTTCTTGGATCGAAAGACCTTCTTAGATTCCTTGGATAGAAAAACTGAAAAAAAAAATGTAATTAATCTAAACATATCAAAATTAGTTAAGATAATGAAGCGTGATAATGAAGTTACCATGATTACAAAGCGTTCCCATTCGCTTTCTTGCATGCTGCGCTAATAAATTATTGAGTAGGTATAGCTTGGATTTGGTAAGCTTTCGGTAACAAGTAGGTGCTGTACCCACAAAAAGCCTCTGCCACAACGAAATATCGAGGCAGTTTCCTATTAAAATCATAATCGTAAAGTTTGATTACGTAATCTCTAAGACAATAGGTATAATTTTGTACAGACAATGTCAATTTTACAAAATCCAGCCGGCCGTTCCTCCCTTCTTACTCACAGGCAACTGAACAAATCGCAATTTCTATTATCTGTCTCCAGTCTCCACAGAATCCTTTGGGGGAAGAAAGTAATTCAGACATTACGAAACAATTTTGACCAAAGTTTTACTCGAACAAATATGTAGTACCTATTAAATAGTTTCAATTGTTTATTGGTTTGCCTTTAAATCAGGCCGTAACGGCGGCACAGCATGACGAGAATGGCAACAGATTGACGTGATTTTTTCCATGTAAGTATACTATAGTAAAGGACCTGGAGAGTGGCAAAGGTAAATCAAGTATTTCCCATGAAATTAAAAAAGACTTAATAAATGCTTGTATATTACAAAAAGAACGTTTCGAACGTATTTATCAATAAACAATGCCATCAAAAATAGATATCAATACACAAGGGACGTGTTACAACAAAATTGAAACAGTAAAAAGCGTCGCCGGGCGGCACTGCAGTCAACTGCTTATTTCGCTGCAACGCGGTGAAAATCGAATTTAAGTATTTTGTGCTGTGGTGACGTCAGCATATTGCCCGGCCACGTTCCACTTGTATTATGAACTCCTATTTTGCAGTGACATTTTTCGTTCACAAGCCCCGATTGGATTTTTGAAATGTGTAAATTCGATAAAACTCGAGCGGAGAATGGGTAAGTCTTTAGGTTCGTGATTTCACGTGAAATGCGATTCTGTTTTAACTTCTTGAAACTGTTGCCAAATCCAGATTGTAGGTACCCACCTCTTGCGGGTGTTACAGAAACCAGTGGGAATATTTTCTCAAGTGCGTCGTATAACAAAGAAGCCTGATTTGAGTTAAGATGGTGAGCTCATTGTTTAACTAGGATTTTAAATGAAACATAGTTTGGTTATGTACGTACTTGTTAAGCCTGGAACCCACCTAACTCACGGCAAATACCACAGAGAACTTGCGTACACCCTTGTATGATTTATTATAATATAGCAAGAATGTGTACGAAGCAAGCCTGAGCAAAAAACGCAGATATAACATATTTTTCGGGATTGAAAGTGCCAGCGGCATCAAATAGGTAGATTCGGCGCGCTGTAACATTCCAAAGGTCAGCGCCAACTAATGCACACAACTCGAACTGCCGCCTTCACTTGCGTTATCAGTAACTAGAACAATCATTGAGTTGCGTTTTCACGTTAAATTTTTTTAAGAAACTCACTCTGGCAGCTCTACTGCTTCTTAAAGGTCGTCGTAGCACCTATGCAATCAGCTCTAATTGAAGCTGTACTATTTACTAGCTGATGCCCGCGACTTCGTCCGCGTGTTTAAGTTTTTTGTTATTCCCGCGGGAACTCCTTAATTTTCCGGGATAAAAAGTAGCCTATGTCACTCTCCAGGTCCTCAACTATACCCATGCCAAAAATCACGTCGATCCGTTGCGCCGTTGAAGCGTGATTGAAGGACAAACCAACAAACCAACAAACAAAGTGACTTTCGCATTTATAATATTAGTATATGATATGATTGCAGCTTCTAGTTATAATATCACTGTTAGAATTATTTCATTTTTAGTAAAAGAAGAGTGTGAAATTCCCTGGAACATCCATCTAAACTCTAAAGTGTCCGAGTGACATTAATGCAACACAGCATAAAACTGCAAGGAGACGCCGTGTCGCAATCTATTACTGTCTCGGGTCACATTTTTGTACAGAACGTAAGCTGACGTTGCCAAAGATATGCCAACGATAGCCTGAACGGTGGATGTAATGTTTTGTTTTAAAAATGTTAAACAGGAGTATTTGTCTTCCGTCACTTTGTAAATAAAAAACATTTTTTAAATTGCTTTGACATCGACGAATTTATGATAATTTTATCATTTTAATGGTCATATTATTATAGTTTCCAGTTGTTCCGAGTGTATTCAAGTTTCAAGAGTGTTTCCGACTGGGGTAAATGGAATGATTCTACATTATTTCAGTCAACTCGTTTATAAAGTTCCAGGTGGACAGTGCACTGAAATAACAGATATAGAGTGGGCTCTAAGACGATTCCAGTTGCAGCCTAGTATTAGCACAGAAGCAATAGTACAGCAGCTGTGTACCTACTAGTACAATCGTACTGAGAACAAAACGTCAATGTCAAAATATTAATAGGTAGTATTTGGTTGGTTATAGTTAGTAGTGTACCTACCTTCTTAAATAAATATTTAGGACTAGATAATTCCCGCGACTTCATCCGCATGGAATAAGATTTTTTGATTCCCGCGGGAACTCTTTAAATTTCCGGGATAAAAAGTAGCCTTCCCTTCTAGTCCTAGTCTATACTATCTACCGCTGTACTAAATTTCATCAAAATCGAATGAGCAGATGGGCCGTAAAAGCGTAGCAGACAGACAGCTGATAGACACACTTTCGCATTTATAATATTAGTATGGAAGTTTGGATGTGAATTCATTAATTATCATGACCGTACGTGCAGAAACACCGCTTCCCATTTTCCAATCGCATTCGAAAATAAATCCATGGGTAGTAAGTAATAGTAAGTAAATGGACCATAGCTAGATTTGTATAATTGGTGTAGTAAGTAAGAGAGCTCTCCCAAATCTCAATTGACAGGGCATATTGGAACGTGCTGCGAGCGCCATCAGGCCATTCTAAATCAAGTGTAATGGTTATTCCACTTCGTCGATATGCGCCATTCTGATTATTATACGAAACTCGGTATCTATACTTACTATTAAAATGCGAAAGTGCGCCTGTCTGTTTATTAAGTTATGACCTAACGTCGGCTAAACTGATGGGCCATAATGAATGGGTAGAGACATTATAATATGTACCTCAGAGAAAGACTAAAGCTATCTTTCATACCGAATTTCGAATTCTCGATCGACTCCCATGACATCGGTCCATGGATTTCGCACACACAGTCAAAATGGCATGGCGTCAAATGACCAACAAGGGCGTGGATTATGGTGGGTAAGGAATATCCGTGGATTGGCATGGCGCCAAATTTGATTTAAGTACAGATTTCACACTTGATCAAATTTTTAATTTGTATCGTGACTTACGTTGTTACACCATTAGGTAGAGCTTCTGGTGCCTGAGATAACTCGAGCTATAGGCATCAGTGGTTTGGATTTCCCCTCACTAGAAATAGAGGATTTAAAGGCAACTGCCATTCTAGTGCGGTATTCCCATTCCTGCATCTACATTTGCCAACGTCTATATCGGATATTACTACTTCAGCTGCGTATTTACTTAAGCTACGTTACTTACCCTGAATACTGATTCTTCTACCTACTTTCTCATTACTAATTCGACAAATGTTTATTTCTAAGATATGAGAAAATCATACATTAAATAGATAGGTATAAAACTTCATTCGGCACGCTTACCATTTTACGAGCTGTTTATCCCTATGCCCTTCTTAAACGCTTGTACATTTCACGGGGAGTTGAGCTCAACGACATAAGCAGTCCCACACTTCAATTTCCTGCTTACGATGTTTCTACCCCAAAATTATCAATTAGACTGCTAATGCTGTCACACAAATGTTCTGCAAATAACACAAAATTCGTCACGTAATTCTTATCCCCCAGTGAGATATCATGAATTGGAAAAAGGGAAGGTCTCAATACTCTTGGGGTCCTCTAGGCCCTTGACAGTAGTATCGCGTAGGTAATCCGCTAAGTCCCAAGGGGTCAGTTTTCAATTACATTGGTAAGTTTAGTCTGTCATTTGCGATAATATAACCAATACACGGATCCATAACTTTTATACGGAAATATTGCATTAGAAATGATAATTGACACTAATAAATAATTGTAAGTTATGATAATGCCATATTGTATTAATTATACTAAAACATTTTAAACTTTTTATTCTTCATAGTAAAGAATATTTATTAGGTACCTACTAGATAAGATGCCCGCGACTTCGCCCGCGTGGATTAAGTTTTTTGAGACCTGCGGAAACCTATCCCAGGATTAATAGTAGCCTGTGTGCTTCCCTGAGATAAAATCTAACCCTGTACAAAATTTCATTAAAATTGGTTGTATAGATGAGCCGTGAAAGCGTAGCAGGCATTTTAAGTATCATGTAGGTATATTAGTATGGATTTAACCTACGTATCAATCGTACGAATGAAAATGAAATGAAAAAGTATACAGATGAATGAAAAATACAGTTTAGAGAGTTGTTCAATACAACTGTTCTTGTAAGCCACCTTTTTAGCAACTTGTTGTATCAATGCGTATAAAAATAATAGAATTAATAATAAACAAGAAGAAATAATATGAATTAATATAACAATACCACTTAAAATAAACTTCCCCCCCAAGATTTGGCACCGATAGATAATAGAAATTGTGATTTGTTCAGTTACCCGTAAGTTAGGAGGGAGGTATGAGATGGCTTAAAATTGCCACTGTCGTTTGTACAAATAATTTTATGACTCATAATTTTACATATATATATATATTTTTTTATATATAAATATATAATTTATAAATGCATATAAACGATATATATATAAGGTTCTATTTCAATTAATATCATTTCTGACAAAAAGCAACTGGAAAAAAACGTGAAATGAGTAAGGATAAATAACACAAACAAACAACAGACTCACTCAGACAGACAAACTTGTTAAAAATGAAAAACTCCTAAAACCCTAGTGTATTGATATAGCTGTAGTTAATTCAAGCGTGAATTGGGAAACAAAGTTCACCACGGCATCCACGATCATAAATAGGGTAATACGCTCCAACGGAATGCTATGAAATTGAATAAAACCGCGATAAAATCCTTTGAAATTGTCCCATTACCTACAATAAAACGGAAGAGCTATAGCTAGTAAACATATATTATGGGAAAATGGGGCCAGTTTTTAATTAAAAGCACGAGTATATTAAGCTCACTCATTTGGTTGGATAATTAACAAAATAAAGTTGTGACTTTCATGACTATTTTACAGCGAAAATGAAAGAGTGTCCACGATTTATTCATTGTTCATTATACACTTCTTGACGTAAAACATGCTCCAGGTTTTACTGTTTCTAGGAAAAGCGCGAGAATACGAGAGCACTGACACAAGGTACAAGTTAATAACTTACAATAAATAATCATTCATTATAAATGCTGTTCTGTAAAAGTGCACATTAATGTAATAAAAAACGTCTGTAGTTTTCAATTTCAATATTGTATTTACAAAAAATATTATTTAGCGGTAAATTAAAATTGACGCCAAATGTAAGCTACGTATACGTAAATGTAACACAACGTGAAAATACCTGTCAGAATTGTACTACAATTTATGTAATAATAAGTAAAGTTGTATTACAAATATGTGTAAAATAAATCACTTATTCCGACACATTATACAATGTAAATTATCACCTGTCAAGTGAAAAATCTTTATAAAACAAAAATTTACAAAATCTAGGAAGGAGTTACAATTTAATAATTTTTCCACTTTTACAAAGTGTGTAGTAATTTTTGTTAAACAAGACCTTGTATAATTGTAGCCAGTCACCTGTAACAATTGTATTACAATTTGTAACGTTTATAAAAAGCCCACTCTTTATGCTAGGTACCTACTATTTATTTCTCCTTATCTGGCTGAAGAAAATCTGGCAAAAAATGTTACAAATAAAAGCCTTAAATGAACGGTTTTTGTGTATACGACTGAAATAATCCGAAAGGTCGTTCGTATTATTTTCGTATCTACTTTTAAAACTAAACATACTTTACGCTTACGTGGAGGAAAAAAGGAATGCTTAACTTGCCTATTCATATTAGTACCTTAACATTGTTAATGCCAAAAGACGACAGAATATTTAATTGGTGCCATTTTCAACAGAGTTCCAACTTAGTACCCCGATACCCAATAATAATTATTATCACGCTATAAACTCATTTGCTACCGAGTTCATAATCCTCCCTCGGAACATTTAGTTTCTCATTAGACGCTCCATTCAGAAACGAAGAACTTCTAAAGTAAAAGTCTCTTTACCGATTTAGCTTTACATTGAATGTTTAGAACAATATTGTTTTATTTTCTGTCTTACCTAATCAGCAATGTAACAGAATTACTAGCTTTGAACTATGTGATATATTTCGTACGCTTTTATGAAACGTAGTTGGCGTGTTACTTGCATGGAACTAATATAGGTTTGGCGCGTTAATGATCAACGAAACTCCCTCGAATCTTCGTATTTGATTTAGATTACGTGTACAGGCACGTGTAATTTATGTTTTGAGGCTACGAATCATAGGCAATCTTTGCCTAACAGGCAACGATTTACGGGAAATATTTGATAGAAGTAGCTATTATTCAAGATAGTTCATGAAAATACCTAAGCATGAAGGGCTTTGTTTTGATTTGGGAATGAATATTAACCTTGTACATAAAATAAAATGAAAATTTAATTCATAACACTATAATATACCCCAAAAGTTAGAACGTCGTTACGTCTTACGTATATTTTTCTTGTTTTCATATTATTGATTATAGTTTTACGTATTTTATATAGATACGAGTATGTTCTCGTACAGGAAATATGATAATGTGATACACGTAAATGTACATATACTTAAAAATTAATATTTTTAAGCTATTGCATAGCTTCTCTCGCGGGCCTTGAGCGTGGAGACCGAATCCAAAAATTCCGTAACGGAAAACCTAACACTTTTAACAACAGCATTTTTTATCAACTTGCTATGACTACTTGTGTTGTTGACTTCAAGTTGTTGAAAATAAAAAGACTATTTTTATGAAAAGATGATTTTGGTTGCTATGACTACTTGTGTAGTCCGTGTGTCCAAGGGGAATCAAAAGGTTTTTTGATTCCCCTTTGACACACGGAATATTGAAAACATAATTCTTTAAAATTATTTCGACTTTATATTTTCAACAACTTGAAGTCAACAACACAAGTAGTCATAGCAACCAAAATCATCTTTTCATAAAAATATTTCGCCTTTATATTTTCAACAACTTGAAGTCAACAACACAAGTAGTCATAGCAAGTTGATAAAAAATGCTATGCAATAGCTTTACCGCGGCAGTCTCCGAGTGCCACACGTCTTTTTGTTACTATGACGTCACCCAGGTCACAGCTGAAAACCAGCACCTTGGTTGTATGCAATTTATTGGCATACAATGCGCGGCTTAAAACTCTGACCTGTCCATCCACTCTGGGCGGTGTCACAGGCTAAGTTTTATATTAATCCATGTTTTGTCTGTGACACCATTGTCGAATAAATAGTCTTTCTTTCTTTCTTACCGACGTAAGTGTACCACACAGTGTAAACTTGTTCTGAAACTTAACTAACGTCTGAAGCTAAATTATGCACTCGATGGTATTGCTTTCTTTAATTATAACCTAATTCGTCACATAATTGAATGTACAAAAAATAAAAGTAAGTAATATAATATTATGCAATAGGCAATATTATACTAGACTAGACGATGTCCGCGAGAACCCTGCCGATCCCAGGTCCTTTCATCATAACTGGTTGAATAGATGAGCTGTGAAAGCGCAGCAGAAAGACAGACTTTCGCATTTATAATATTTGTATATATATATATATATATATATATATATATATATTTATATATATATATATATATATATATTTGTACATATGTATATATATATATATATATATATATATATTTGTATATATATATATATATATATATATATTATATTAGTAAAAAGGATATCCTACTTGGATATCCTTTAGCCTTAAGAAAATAAACTAAGGCGTTAAATTTTGTTAATAACAACGCCCGCTTCACGCAAAACAATCCGTTTTAATAAATAATAATATTAATTTATAGAAAGTTGTTTATTTTTAAGCCGTTCGAGAAAATTGTCACTTTCAAAGAAGAAGCGGTGAAATCATCTTGTTTTTTGTTCAACTTCAAGAGTTGTTGTCATAAGTTAGCCGGAAGCCATAGTTGAGAAGTCTTGCTTTTATAAAAATAGCTTCAAGAGAGGTTGTAGTTAAACGTTGCTTTTAGTACTAACTAAGTAAGACACTATTCTTATGTTTGTTTTGAGTTTCTTTCAAAATGAATCGAAATGAAATAATAAGTCAATAGAACTGATCACTGATCTTCTGTATCTACTGAGAAAAATTAAAAATAAAAATAGAACTGAAATTTATTGATAACAATATTCCTCGTTTCAAAATTTTGTCGGAAACCCTGAAGTGAGTTTGAAAAAACCTGTATCTCCTTAGCATGCATTGTTCTGTATGAGTAGTTGTGTGCGTGTGTTCGAATCTAGTAGTTACTATCTAATAAATATCAGTACCAAATATTAAATTTATAGTTAGGTATTGAGATCAATAATATATTAGATAGGAAAAGAGAAATAAAGAAATTGAAATCGAACTCGAAGCAAAACCAACATCCCCGCGGTGTTTCATTTACAAAAACGAATATCGCTATGGCAAAATGATTTTCGTTTTATGAATGGCTTCACTCCGAGCTTTATTTTCGTACACACAAACGGTGAACTACATAGAACACCGCACGCACATTGAATTCAGATCAACTCCGGGCGGCATCCTCTTGATGGAATTTTGATGTCATCCCAGCAGCCAGCTCTTATTTCAAATCCATTGATTTTTTGCCAATGGACATTCGGGTAGGGTTATTTACAGAATTGTATCTTTGGTAATGTAATAGGGGAACAAGTTACTCGTATAACTGTATGCCTCGAAATTATATTTTAACTAACTTATGCTCGTAGCTTCGCTCACGCTATCGTAACTTTTAACACGAAATAAGCTTATAAGTAAACAAGTCTAGTTTGTACAGTAAGTAGTTATAGTTGGTAAGTTCGTCGGTTGCTAGTTGCTACCTTAGGTACCTTAGTTAGCTTGTTACAGATTATGTTAAAGCTAAATACTTCATATCTACACAAAATAGTTCCACTAATTTTGTATGTAGTAGGTTTTGTAGGTATGACGTGTTTTTTTATTATACGTCATACCTTTTTTTATTACAAATAAAAAAAGGTAAACATCTTACCTTTTTTTATTTCTAAAAAAATGGAAGGTTGAATAAATTATTCGATAAACTAAGTTATGCCTTTACTACATATTTCTAAATTACTTGACAGGTATAGGATATTTTATGTTTTCAAAAACTCTTTTGGGAATTCTTTGAATATTCAACTCAAAAAGTACCTACCCTGTGTCCGTGTCCAAGGATTGTAATGTATTTGTATGAAATAACGTGGAAGACTCTATAAAAATAATAAAAAAGTAATAGGGACACAATTTTTGTTCCATGACTGTTTTATATTTTACACATCACATAAATTGAATCGACGCCCGTGGACGTAAAATGTCACTGCAAAAGTGTTAATAACACAAGTGGAACGTGGCCGGGCAGGGCGCTGACGTCGCTATATGAGGAATTCTTGAAACTCGAAACACGATTTTCACCGCTCGCTACAGTGGAATAAGTAGTCTAAGGGTGGAGTTCACCGACTTTTAAAACGGCTGATTATCAGATAAACGACTGATTAAATACTTTTTAGTGTTCATCACAACCTAACCAATCGTTAGAGCGCCTAAACGCCCGATTATCTTAACCGAGCTCGGCAGGGTCGTTTAACTGTCGTTTATCACATTTTAATGATTGAGTTTTTGCGTAAGTGTAATTTTTAGGCTCGTTTTTAGGTTATTTGTTATTTAATTAATAGAAAGCTAGTACCTACCTAGTGTCTTTGTTTTTAAATTAAAGTAATTTTTTTAAAAACTGTTTATGTTGTTGTATTTTAATACTAACTCTGAAAGACTGCGCTTCTCGTCGCTTGTGAAATTGGGAGTGCGCTTCTTTTAGCCATCCATATTTACTAAATTTTAATAAAACTGAACATACAAATCCAAGATTTACAATATTCAATTCACAGCTGCTTCCCTGCGTCATAAATAATTACTTTTTCTGGTCCCATTTATTGGTATCGCACAATTGTAAACATCTGGTCGGTGCAAAACGTAGAAAGAGAATTCCTCTTTCTTTCTCTGTCTAGGGTGCAAAACAATAGAGGCCCCGACCCACTGTTACCTGCCCAAATGTAGAATTACAGCATTGTTTATCCTCGCCAATGGCGTCGTTGTACTTTTCAAGTTGACAGCATTCTATTTTACGCTATTAAAAACAAAAGTCGCAGTGCATCAGGTTGAATAGTTAAGACAATATGACTACGCAAATGTGTTGGCTTTTATCATTCGTTCAGTTCAGGTCCGTTTGCTGTGAATGGTTGGTTATTGCCTGATTTATTGATCGTCGTTCAAAATAACGTCGTGAACAGTAAATATTTAAACGGTTGTTTAAACGGTGTTGAAGATTAATCAGCCGATTAACTAAACATCGGTTAAGCAGAAGTCGGCGCACTCCACCCTAAGTACTTAAGTGCCGTTCGTATATCATATAGCTGCCAATTGTATGATGTTTTACAGTACCTTCGTATCAATGAACTTTTTTCATTGCAAGAATTCTTATTTTGGAACTTTATGCAAGCTTGGATTATGATTGCGGTATCCGTATTTTTGTACAAATACTGCAGATATATAATAATAAAATAATATAATTTTACATGATTTGTCAATTTGTCTAGTGTAGAAAATAAGTATGCAAACTTTCGCTAAAAATCCGATAGAAATAATAATACCTACTTACTAAAAAAGGAGTTTCTCATAGATTTGCAACTATAAGCTACTTTTAATGTTCTTGGTGTACAATAAAAGTAGTAAAGTATATTCATTAATTTTTCAGTAATATTTTATGTTGTAAATTTAAAAGGATATTATACAACAGTAAACTTAGCTAATAACAAAGTAAGTACCTATACAATTTGGCGGCCTTATCGCTACATATCGATCTCTTCCAGGCAACCAATGGTGTAAATGGACATAGCTACGAATTCAACCAGTAGATGGTGGAGAAATAACAATATAAATACAAACATTTCTATAAAACTACAAAATATAATACATAATTTATAAAATAAATATACCATCAAAGCCATAAATACTACACATTTCATATATAAACCAATGTAACGGCTATATGCCCTGAAAAGAAATATAACTGTCCGACACGCTTTAGTATAGAGAGCTAAGCACTAGCCTAGTGGGATTTTATGCTTCCAACAATTTCTAGGCAAGCACATTTTCTCAATACTATAATTCAATTCTAGGGACATGGAGTAAGAACGCGTCTGTTCGTGGGTGTATAGTCGGATAACAAATTGATTTAGTGGCTCCATCGCACGCGTAGCACGTTCCAATTTGTCCTGTCAGTTGAGCCCTCTCCTTGTGAAGTGTGCCAATTATTATACAAGTCTAGCCTTTTTCAATTACATGTTCGTATAATTGAGTATTTTTGTATCGGTTTTCGTATTGGTAATGATAGTACCTACCAAGGAAGTAGGTACGCTAAAAATATCTTGCCTGTTAGTAGGTAATCGCTGATTTTATACTACTTTTTGTTGTACTAAAAGTTGTAATAATACTATCACCCCATAATTATGTGATAAATCAGGCTTATAGTTAACCGAAGTCGACGACATAGGGCTCTTGCAGGGACTTTTCACGCCGTGGTTGTTCCGCCTGGATCCAGCGGCTCCCTGCAACTCGCTAGGTGTCGTCCGTCTGCCTGGTGGAGGGGTTTGCACACGATGCGCTTTCTAGTCGTCGCCATCCCAGCACTTTGGGATTCTAATG
This sequence comes from Erebia epiphron, assembly GCA_963932025.1. Taxonomy (NCBI): domain Eukaryota; kingdom Metazoa; phylum Arthropoda; class Insecta; order Lepidoptera; family Nymphalidae; genus Erebia; species Erebia epiphron. The sequence continues at coordinate 28,543,749 of OZ009949.1, forward strand.
TATATCGGTTCTCCGCATCATATACCCCGTCTATTGCTACTTCAGTGTCGCAACCCGTCGATCTATGTTGGTTCACCTAGGGTAGGGTGGTGTAAGATGACGCACTTTTTAAACAATCGGTCATAATAAAATGAAAAATCAATGTTTCAAAATCTAATTTATATATTTTAATTCTTTGATTAATTGGTAAGAAAAGAAAACATATGTTAAAATCATATTGTATTTGTATTCTGGGTCAATAAGCAACAAAACTCAAAAAAATAGAAATGCGCACATTTACACAACCTGCCGGGTAATAAGTTGATAAGTTGGCGCAGCAAAGTTGATAAGATGGCGCACGTCATGCGAAGTCATTTTAACATCAGTTACGGAAGACAGATGTCCACGAAATCCAAGATATCCATCCAAGATATCTCATGCCACTATTTTTGACAAACTGAGCATTCGATCCAGTCTTCTTCGATCGGTTTCTTATACATTTCTTGACACCCAGGACACATCCAATTTTTCTATGTCCAGCAGTGGATGTATACAGGCTGATGGATGGATGGATGATGGATGAAAGAATTTTTAGGGTTTTTGGGTTTTGGTTCAGCAATCGTGGAACATAATCAGAAATTGTGCACAAAATGAATTGGGCATCAACAGTGGTTGTCTGAGCAGTGAATTGTTTGTTTAGATGGGGATCCTGCGATGTACTGGCCTGGCTACTTGGTTGTATCGTGTTTTTTGACATTCTGCAATTCTGCAATTGACATTCTGCAACTAAAGAAATAAGAAACAATTAAAAAGCAGTGCAGACCCTAAGCAATGGAATAGGGTACTTGTAAGTTGGCGCGCGCCATCTTGTACACCCACTTAGTGCGCCAACTTACATACTTTCCCATAACGCAGAAATCAATATACTTACGCCATCTCGTATGAAATATCGGAATTATTTCGTTTGTTAGGCTAAGAAGTAAGTAGAAGTAAGGGAAGTAAGTGTTCAACCAACAAGTCATTCAAAACACCGAATTTATACTATCTTTTTGAACGACACCGCTTGCAAATGATAATAAAAATAGATCAAATGTGGCCAAAATCTTTAGACTTGTCTACAACAATCAGTTTGTTAGCAAGTTGCTTATTTTTTTGCGAGCACGTACCGTCACAGTAAGTCAACAAAACACGACTGAAGTTAGATGCTAACGTCACACCAGATCCAGCCAATCGCGAATGCGCCAACTTATCGCCCGCGCCGTCTTACACCACCCTACCCTACATGTAATTTCAAGCCAATCAAAATGGTTTATTGTCCATTTAAATTTAGGAATTATATTATTATATTATACTAGCTGATGCCCGCGACTTCGTACGCGTGGATTGAGGATTTTTGGTTCCCGCGGGAACTCTTTCATTTTCCGGGATAAAAAGTAGCCTATTCCAGACTATAATCTAGCTCTGTGCCAAATTTCATCCAGATCCGTTCAGCCGTTGGTGCGTGATTGAGTAACAAACATCCATCCTTACATCCATCCATCCATCCATCCATCCAAACTTTCGCACTTATAATATTTATTTGATAATATAATAAATAAATAGGTATTTTATTTGACAAAAAATTGTAACGTAAACCGACCAAAATATACGTGAAATAAATCAAACGACCAACGTTTCTGAATCGTATATTTATGAATAACATAATATTTTTTTCGGTCGGTTAATTTTATAAATAAAAGAAATATGTATAAATTAGGTATATTGAGCGAAACAAAAGGTACCAAAGCTCATTTAACCAATTTCCCGTACCGCATCATAAAACACGCGTACAATACCCTTATAAATAAGCAAATGTTACGACGCCATTAGCGGGTTTTATTTTATTTACGCACCTCAAGTATTCTCAAATAGGCGTATAAAGCGTGGGAATTATCAGTAGGGGGTGTCATGGAGAGTACCTATGTATTATACGAGAGCTATACGTTTACGTAACAGGAGTTTCAGCCCACGTCTTAATATTTTATTTACTCTCGGTAAATACCTCCTCAAAATTTAAGGCTATAATTATTATAAAAGGAAGTAACCAGCTGAACGTTGATAAAGCCTCAAAGAATTTTGACAAATTCCTTTAAAATGTTAAATCCACGCAGGAAAAGGCGTGGGAAAGGCAATTTAATTATTTATTATTAACTTACCTACTTACTCTGGTCCTTGATGATATTCAGGGACCAGGGTCTGGTGATGGAGTCAGAAGGTGGCACTCTGGAAGGCGGCTGTGGGAACTCAGTAATCAAACGATGCAACCCCATCAAATTTCGGCTCGTTTGATTCGTCTTGTCTGTCTTTTATTAACTACTAATTAAAACCTTGTTTCGACGAATAAAAACTTTTATTTTGATACTTGCTTATTTATTGACACTTTGTTTAGGCTACAAGTGCCTACACTGCCAAAATAATACTATACGAGTTCTTTAGTCCTGAAAATACACTTACTAATAGTATTAATTTCAAGAAAATAAAAATTATGTTCAAATATGGATAATAATAGATAGCAAAACGTAGATATATTTCTTTCACTCACCGAAATTGTCTTAAAGACTTTCCCGGAAGTGAATGAAGGGAAGGGAAATTAAATTTCCTGTTAATTAACAATATTGGCCTGACACCGATTCATAACAGGGCCGGGTTTAAATTTATATAAATCTAGGTGAGTTAAAATCATGGCAACATCCTCTCTAAATAGGTATATGAGCGGTATTATAGTCCGGCTTCAAAAAACTACCCCCACAAAACGAGTACATGAACAGAAGGGACGCTTAGTCTAAGTTTTAATTCGATTGATCGTATTAAAACTTAGACTAAGCGTACGATTGATGATATTAGCATCAAAGTAAAATGGACCCAAAAGCTCTTGATTTAAAGTTACAAATTCAGTACAACCTATTTTAATTTGGAAACGTATCGTTTACGTAAACGTTTACGAATGCATACCTCTCTAGAGCTCTAAATCAATGACATTGTGCATTTTACTATGGCGCAAATGGTAAGGAAAGCTTATATGAACAATCAAATTAAACTTAGAGTAAGGGTATTAGAGTTAGAGCTAGCTTAAAGTGAAATTAAGTACTTATTAAAGCTCATCGCTGAAAAGCGTCCTAATTTCCAAAAATTATAATAAGCGTTAGTTATAATATTATAGCATGATAACATATTTATAATTAGAGTATAATAATAATTAGAGTATAATATTATATAATAATTATGTCTATTTTATTTTAATGTTTATATTGTCATTTATGTAAACTAGTATGTACCTACGTATTCAATATTTATGTTAGTGTAATGTGCATTATATTTAGGTAAGTATACTTTTTTGATAATTTTCTTTTAAAATTTACACGTGTGTATAGGTTGCTTGGAAGAGATCACTAGTGATAAGGCCGCCTTTACACCATAACAAGTTGTAAATTGTGTCACAATCTGTGTATCATATATGTTTGTGTGTGATAAAGTGTTTTTATATTTACTTACTTACTAGATACATAAAACATGTCAAATGACGACTGAATAATCCTGACTGATTTATCCACTGAACCATATAGGTACCCTTTCATGCTATAACACAAATAAAATAAGTAAAACTGATCATTCACCCCAATGCAAAATGCAACGCACATGAGCTCAGAAGTTCGTCATTTCACCCAAATCCATACTGACGAGTTCGCTACCCCAAAATTACCAATTAAACAGATAATGCGTTCCCACAAACGTCCTCCGTAAACCGTAAAACTCGTTTTCGTCCCCTTGCGAAATATTAATAAAGGGAAAAAGGGAAGGTCTCTATACTCTTGGGGTCTTTTCACAGCCGTAGCCAGCAATCCGTTAAAATCCGAGGGTCACTCTCCAATTGCTCAATAGCTAAGTCGAGCGTTCGTATTTTGATGTCAGAAACACGCTGAATACATCTTTATTTTGTTGTTAAGGTCCTTTCAGGCGCAGATGGGTAACCAACAGTTATAATCTATACTATACACTATAATAATATAAATGCAAAAGTTTGGATGGAATGATTTTTACTCAATCACGCGCAAACGGCTGAATGAATCTGGCTGAAATTTGGCACAGTGACAGATTATAGTCTGGAATAGCACATAAGCTACATTTTATCCCGTAAAACTGAAGAGTTACCGCGGGAACTAAAAAACCTCAATCTATGCGGACGAAGTCGCGGGCATCAGCCAGTATTGAATATTATTGATCTTATTAGACTTTCATGTAAGTACTACTTTTATAGTTTTATTTGTCAAGTTTTAAAAATTTTGGGTGTAAAGTAGGTAGGTACAAAAGTACTAAACTGTACCAATAAACCCGAATGATAACTTCAAATCAACCAACCTAAAGCGACACAAAGGAATACAAGTGAATGTAATTAAAATTATTAAAAAATACGACTGCTCTGCCGTAGACACTCATACATACACGAGCCCTGAAAACATTTAACACTCCTTTTTGGGCAGTCGTGCATTAAAAAACCCCCTCGAATGGAAGTACGGCTACCACTGCTACTATACGAGTACGTAACGATACCACAGTCATTAATTACCTTTGGAATCTTATTCACATTTTTATTAAATGTTTTTTTTTGTGAATCACTGGATATTGAACTATAATGTAATATATTTTTGAAATCTACTCATCATTTTCTAGATGATGATTATATAGTTAATCTTATTTTCGAATATTTTTTTTCAACTTTAGTATTTAATGCGGAACCATGGTCACCAAAATCGGTTCAGGCGTATAGAAGTTATGGTGGAATATACAAACTCACATACATACATACAAACATACATACATACATACATACATACATACATACATACATACATACATACATACATGAACCCTGAAAACAATATACTCTTTTTTTCAGGCAGTCGTATAACCAGTAAAACTGATCATTCACCCCAATGCACAACGCAACGCACATGAGCTCAGAAGTTCGTCATTTCACCCAAACCCATACTGACGAGTTCGCTACCCCAAAATTACCAATTAAACAGATAATGCGTTCCCACAAACGTCCTCCGTAAACCGTAAAACTCGTTTTCGTCCCCTTGCGAAATATTAATAAAGGGAAAAAGGGAAGGTCTCTATACTCTTGGGGTCTTTTGACAGCCGTAGCCAGCAATCCGTTAAAATCCGAGGGTCACTCTCCAATTGCTCAATAGCTAAGTCGAGCGTTCGTATTTTGATGTCAGAAACACGCTGAATACGTCTTTATTTTGTTGTTAAGGTGCTTTCAGGCGCAGATGGGTAACCAACAGTTATAATCTATGCTGTATACTATAATATAATAATATATTATAAATGCAAAAGTTTGGATGGAATGATTTTTACTCAATCACGCGCAAACGGCTTAATGAATCTGGCTGAAATTTGGCACAGTGACAGATTATAGTCTGGAATAGCACATAAGCTACATTTTATCCCGTAAAACGGAAGAGTTACCGCGGGAACTAAAAAACCTCAATCTATGCGGACGAAGTCGCGGGCATCAGCCAGTATTGAATATTATTGATCTTAGAATTTCATGTAAGTACTACTTTTATAGTTTTATTTGTCAAGTTTTAAACATTTTGGGTGTAAAGTAGGTAGGTACAAAAGTACTGAGCTGTACCAATAAGCCCGCATGATAACTTCAAATCAACCAACCTAAAGCGACACAAAGGAATAAAATATTCCGTGTCGAATGAAAAAAAAATCGAGATAGATTCTTAGATGGAACAGCAACAGCAAAATATGCATCGTATTTAAACCTTTTAAGTCTATTTGAAATTCGTAGCAGTTCAGAACGTGTTAGAAATAGAAACAGAAATAGAAGAAAAAATATTGCCTAAGAATCCAGCGAAAAAATCTAGGTAAAAAAAAAAAAAAAGGTAAGTAAGTTACCAAAAATCTGTTTTATTTTTAACAGGAAATGGGGCAAGGAATAATTTAATTCAGATACTTTACCGTGTTAATTCCTTTAAAATTTTGGTAAATTTTAATAAAACAGAAATGTGTATGCGGGTAAAACACGGCGTAGCGGAACGCAGGTGAATTTTCAATTAAAAGTTTTAAGCTCATTCAATTGGGTAAAATTTACTTTTAGTACTATAAGTCCTAGTAAACATGGTGTTATTTGTTGATATTAGACGATGTTTTGTTTTGATACGATACGAGTAAAGAGCTTCTTTTTAAAATGATCTGATAATATGTCATTTGTAGTTGTACAAAAACCTAGCTAGAACACGATTAAAAAACGATTTGTGATCTATGACCGTTCACTAATATAATTAACGTACCTACCTAATCATCTCTTTCGTTCTCGTCCTATGGACGTAATTAAATAAATTAATAATACTAGTGGGCTCAGCGGACTTTGTCCTGCCTTGAACGTCGAAACAGATTGCAGCGCCCCCTACAGGGTCCAATCATACTAATATTATAAATGCGCAAGTGCGTTTGTTTGTTGGTTTATTGGTTTGTTGGTTTGTCCTTCAATCACGCCGCAACGGAGCAATGGATTGACGTGATTTTTGGCATGGAAGGTGAGGACTTAGAGTGACATAGGCTATCCCGGAAAATTAAGGAGTTCCAGCGGGAATAACAAAAACCTTAAACCACGCGGACGAAGTCGCGGGCATCAGCTTGTTGTGGATATATACCATCCCGGGTCCAAACAAACAACAAAAAAAGAATTAGCGAAATTGGTCCAGCCGTTCACGTGTGATGCCGTGACCAAGGGAAATAGGGATTCATTTTTATTATATATATAGATCACTAGCTGATGCCCGCGACTTCGTCCGCGTGGAATAAGTTTTTTAAATTCCCACGAGAACTTCTCAATATTCCGGGATAAAAAGTAGCCTATGTCACTCTCTAGGTCCTTTACTATACCCATGCATAAAATCACGTTGATCCGTTGCTCCGTTGCAGCGCGATTGAAGGACAAACCAACAAACCAACAAACCAGTAAACCAACAAACCAACAAACAAGCACACTTTCGCATTTATAATATTAGTATGATTTTTATCCCTCTACAAGCTAGCTTTTGACTGCGATCCCAACTGGTGGCGATGCAATCTAAGATGATACTGGGCTTACCGGTTACCTGTTAACCTGTTGTTGTTACGAGTCATTTATAAGTTACAAACTATTATTTCGCAAATTTTAGCATGGTGATGTACAGTGTACATGGTCTGTTAAATGTTAGTTCACAAAGCCGTTTATGTCAGTGTGACTTGATATTGTTGATTAATGAACGGCAATAGGTACATAGATAGCAGGTACTAATACTTTATGAAGAAAAAAAAACTAAGGCAATTCAGTTCTAAAGTTCCATCGATCGAAGTACATTGGCCCGTTTATATCTTACCCGGGACGCCTATTTTGCGAAACCCTCCGACCCAACGATGTGTTCAACTTTGTTTGGACTCCATTTCTGTGTCACTGGCTACCATCCGAGGCAACTACGTAAAATAAACGAGTGTTACGTTTTGGCAAACTAGTTTTACTGGTGGATTCTTTTGTTTACGGCGGGGTGCCGGACAGTGCGTGGTGTAGAAAAAAGCACTTGTGTGAATGAGTCGTCCTAAGAGGTTTTTTAGTATCACACTTAACATGTTACAAATATTATTATTAGAAAAATATCTGGACACGTTTTGCGCATAATAGATCTATGATATTGCGTAGGTTATTAAAATAAGACAAGTATTGATTTCAAATTGAGAACAATTATTTATTTCTTATTTTAAATATCCGCTTAAAGTTAAAAATATTGTAAGTATCTTAGTATCACCAGGCATACCTTTTGGCAATTAGATATTTTTTCAGTCCAAAGTTTTTTGCACTTAGGATCGATATTCTCTACCTGACATGAAAAAGCCAACGATAGGTATTTAATGAAACCAAATCTAGTATTTTAAAAAAAGATTAGTAGGCGTATCTATTCAAACAAACGTAATTTATTTACAAACCCTTTTTATAGTTAAAATAAGCAGATATAAAAATTACTACCTAATGACTTCGTCTGCGTGGATTAAGTTTTTCAATTCCCGCGGGAGTTCCTTAATTTTCTGGGATAAAAAGTAGCTCATGTCCTTTCCCGAGATACAAACTATCCCTGTACCAAATTCAATAAAATCGGTTGAACAGGTGGGCCGTGAAAGCGTAGCAGACAGACAGACTGATAGACTGACAGACAGACACACTTTCGCTTTTATAAAATTAGTATGGATTACTATGAATCGAAAAAGCCTATAAATCGAAGATAAGCTTCATTTTACTATTACTATTACATAATACTATTTTTTTAATGCAGTAAATGTGGTAAGTATTAATATCTAGTAAGCCCACTAGCACTCGCACCTCATTAAGGTAAAGCAGCCTCATTAGTGGAATGCGAAGTACTGCTCAGTGAATATTCCTCTATAGGCAGTAGACGTGGTAATATCCAGGGCCGATTACCATCGGCCCTGGATATTACCATTTTTATATTTGCTTATGAATGCTTAAGTTATTAGCACAGAATAGGTAATGTTACTAGTAAGCACCGATCAATAGACCCCTGGGAGAAATAATGTAATGCTTGGTACACATTTAGGTATATAAAAGCAATAATAACTATGAATATTTGCTGTCCAAGTACTATAATTATAATAATTAATAGTTATATAAGAATTATAGTACAGGGCAATTCTTTATCCCGGAAACTAATGAGTTCTTGCGGGAATTTAAAAACCTATAAATCATGTAGTCGCGGGCAATAAAACTGCATAGTTTTTATTTAAGTTACGAGTACGTTGCTTACATTTTAATATGCTGCAATATGGTTTTTATTGTTCCTAAAAAATATTCTCTCCAATTTCATTTCATTCATTGCTTTGACTGACTTGTAAAGTTGGGATAAAGTTGCTTGACCAGCACAGTATTCATACTAAAAATATACTTACACGATAAAACAATTTTAAGCACGAATATTATAAATACGAGAGTTTGGATGGATGTATGGATGTATAAATGTTTGTACTCAATCACTGTTACTCAATCCCAACAGCTGAACGGATCTGACTGAAATTTGGCACAGAGTAATTAAAGAGTTCCCGCGAGAACCAAAAAACCTCAAACCATGCAGACGAAGTCGCGGGCCTCCGCTAGTCAAATCATCATCAATCATCAATATTATAAATGCGAAAGTTTGGATGGATGGATGTATGGATGTTTGTTACTCAATCACGCGCCAACGGCTGAACGAATCTGGCTGAAATTTGGCACAGTGACAGATTATAGTCTGGAATAGCACATAAGCTATTTATCCCGCAAAATTAAAGAGCTCCCGCGGGAACCGAAAAACCTCAATTCACGCGGACGAAGTCGCGGGCTTAGCTAGTAAAATATAATTGTTAATTTCTTTTTTTATGGGTGGTTGGCTTGTGTAATAAAAATAATTGACTTGTTTAACTTTATTGCCTATTACCGTACCTATTTTTAGAATTCAATTAACTTAATATTTCAAACACGTAGCAAAAGAAGGATTGTCGCAATAAAAAAAGTCGTGAAACTTATTCAATTTGCAAGATTTCAACATAAACAAAGTAAAAGCCTGCGCAAGTAAATTAAAAAATTAGTTCGACTTTCTCCGACTTTGGAAGTCGGAGAAAGTTGCAAATCGACTACCGACGCTGTTCCATGAAAATCAAATTATATTTCCCAGCGTAAAAAATGAGAAAACATTTCGCCCTTTGATCCTTCGAACGCAAACAAGTTAACCGATATTTTAGACAAACATCAATTTAATATAATGAGTTCTTACGATATTTTTCCACAATCATTATTATGGTTGGAGGAGAAATTCTAATTTGGTGGTAGAAAATATTAGGTACGAAATATTATAATTAAATTAATTATAAAATGAAAGTAATTTTGATATAAAATAATGGAATATTTTAATTAAAAATGTAATATTATGTAGAGACAAAGATAGGCAAAGTTGACGCATCAGGCTCGCCCGACTTCAACATAGTGTGTAGAAATCAAAATTAATATTTACTTTACAGTGGCTTTGGAAGTCGGTTTTTGGAACAAATTTTTTGTTATCCCTTGTCATGGAGGAAACTAAAATAATTCCGCTACTGAATGACTTTTTAATGATATCCTCATTTTACATGACACTGTGATCCCACAAAGTATTTAAACTTGTAAACTCCGAGCACATTCATTACTCACTTATGAATCTAGACATAAATTTACAGTTCTTTGTTTCAGCTCCCAACACCGTGCATAGATAGCGCTCTTTCTTTGTGCGCTTCTCGCAATCAACGTTTATATTATGACAGTAAAAGCCTTTTGATGGTCATTTATTCGCTTTTTAATTACAGTTATTACCTATATTTTATAGAAATAAGTTTTTTTAATTCGACTTCATGGTTGCTCGTGGGTATTTTTCATGGATGGAATCTATTTATATGAGAGCTTAAAACGGAATTTCTAACTAACATTATTATCATCAACACTAGTTGCTCCACTAATTCTAAGTATTAAACAAAATTGGATACATAAATCAAGATTTAAGTGAATACCTATATCTAAACGTTAAAACTTAGAAAACGATATAATATACAAAGGGTAACATAGTAGTAACAACCCCAGAAATAGTAAGCTATTCCATTCAAGATTTAGCTCTGCATAAGGGGATTAGAGCGTTAGATAAGAATCAGGTAAGTAATGTTTAAGCGCTAAACGTTAATCACAGTCGATTTAGACGCCATCGAGTACTGATCAAAATATTATCATGATACCAAGGCTTTTCTGAGTACTTTAATTACGGTTTCCTAATTGGTGTTTTATTAATTTTTATAATGTCTGTGACTTCATCCGTATGTATTTGGTTTTTTAATAACTGTGGGAACATAGCTTTGATAATTAATCTCCTTGATTCAAACTATCTCCGTACTGAATATCGTAAAAAGGTAACAAACAAACAGGTACAGGCATAGTATTTTTGCGTTCATAATATTACTGTCGATTTTTTCGTAATAAATCCTCTTTCTAACAGCGAATTGCGATGGTTATCGTTTATACATATTTTAGAAGTAAATATTTGAACTACAACTTTTATAACTACAAAAGGCTCGCACAGAAGCAAGCAAGTTAAGCCAACGTCGAGTAAACCTAAACGTAAAATTTTACGAATGCAATTACACAAAATGCATATTGGGATGTCAAGTGGCATATGATCTGTTTGGAAATTAATGCGGCATGAAATTACCCACTTCCCTACTTATCAAGTCAGTGGGAAAATTAGCTTCGCGATCCGAGTCCATTCGGCGCAGGAACGATTGGCGTTTGACAGACCATGGCAGTGGATGTTCCATTTTACTGAATAAAACGGGTTTCCTTTTGTACACTACTTATTTATAAAAGAGATTTTATTTGTTTTTTTTTCAAGTTTAAATATTTAGCTTACAGGGATAATGAAATTAATCATGCAACTAACAAATCCGACAAATTATTTCAGGCTGCAATCTTAGAGCTCAAAATAAGTAAGCATGGTATGGTAGAAAGCTTCGGCCGTGCCTAGCTAATACTTTACCGGCAAAGACATGCCATCAAGCGATTTAGCGTTCCGGTATGATGCCGTGAATAAACAGATAAACTCAACTGCCATACCCCTAACAGGCTAGCCCGCTACCATCTTAGACTGCGTCATTTGTTGCCACCAGGTGAGATCGCAGTAAAAGGCTAATCTATAGTGGGTAAAAAGAGTCTTGTTTATGTTAGCGTAATGCTGTGATAGAATCTCCAGAACGCAAGATCAAAGTGTCTCCAAAATGTCCAGATCAAATAGCATGTAATTAATAAAATCACAGCTGCAATAACATTAACTCAGGCGGTGATGTCGTCCGACATAACGTGATCTGGTTTGAAATTAATTCAGCATGAAATTACCTATTTACTTACGTACCTAGTAAGTTATAGCTCATAAAACCCATTTGTTGCAGGAACGGATGGCGTAGAACAGCCTGACTCTATTCACATACCAAAGAAGCAGGATTAATCTCCATTGTGTTTTGTGTTTGGAGTTTGTCAGTAAACCTCGTCAGCGTCATCGTATTTGTCAAATAGACCGTCCACTGAAACTGAATATGTATCTTACTTGCTAATGCTGCTCTTTCATTGTAAGGATCTCCTTATTTCTGATTTAATCATTTAGAAAAACTTCGAGTACTAGTTCTTTCCATCGACCGCCGAGTGGAAGTCCATTGTTAGTCACCATGTACAACTAAAAGCGTATGTATGTATTTATTTCAGTTTCAGTTGCTTTGAGTTTTCAGTAAACTCAAACAATGATGTTTTTGGGAGTTAGTATACCTTTGGAGCAGTTTAAGCACTTTTATGTATGTTATATTTTGACGAATATAAATTACTAGATAAAAAGCCCATGTCCTTCCCCAGGATGCAACCTATCTCTATACGAAATTTTGTCAAAATCGGTTGAAAAGATGGGCCGTGAAAGCTCATAAATAAAGAAAGTGAGAGAAGTAGGTATGTTTAGCGTTCATAAAACATCTTTACAGTTTTTGGTTGCTTTTTAATTAATCCTTTAAAAGTGAAACCACTAAAAACTTTTCCCTTGAATGCCAAATCTATTTACCTGCTCAAATTTATGGACATAAAAGTTTACATTTTTATCACTTTGGCAACCCAAATAAACAGTAGATAACCAAAGGTAAATAAAAAATTCACTGAAGTTTCAAAGTTCCGAGTTGAATATTAAAAACTGCCACCCTACACGAACAAATTTATTTTCATTTCACTTTTTCACCAAAATTCTTAGAGCTTCCAAGATTTGGTTAACTTTTAACGACTTTTATTAAACCTAATCATATTCATTCATTCGATCACATCTATCTGAGGATAATGGCTCATTGGGTTCCAACCCTTTGCATAGTGCACTGCGTGCTATTGTTTGTTAACCCTAATAAAATAAATAAATAAATAAACCCAATCTGGGGTCTAGGATTCCTACGGGGTTTTACTTTTCACCATCATCAACTCCGCCTGTCTACTGTGTACTGGTTCGATCTAAGAAATAAAATGATTTAGGCCATAGTCCACCACACTGACTAAGTGAAGATTGGCAGAAGTCACATATCTTTGAAAACTTTATTATTATGGAGTCTGGAGAGCTCACGTGTCTGCTGGTTTTCTCAGAATGTTTTCCTTGATATTTAATTACTAGCTGATGCCCGCGACTTCGTCCACGTAGAATAAGTTTTTTTTATTCCCACGGGAACTCCATAATTTTCGGGATAAAAAGTGGCCTATGTCACTCTCCAGGTCCTAAAGTATACCCATGCAAAAAATCATGTTGTTCCGTTGCTTTGCATCAAACCAATAAACCAACAAATAAACAGACTTTCGTATTTATTTAAGTACTAGATGATTCCCGCGACTTCGTGGACCAAATTTTTTCGATTCCCGCGGGAACTCTTAAATTTTCCGGGATAAAAAGTAGCCTATGTCCTTCCCCGGGATACAACCTACCCCTGTACCAAATTTCATTAAAATCGGTTGACAGATAAATTTTTTGATTCCCACGGGAACCTTTGAATTTTCCGGGATAAAAAGTAGCCTATGTCCTTCCCCGGGATACAACCTATCCCTGTACCAAATTTCATCAAAATCGGTTGAACAGATGGGCCGTGAAAGCGTAGCAGACAGACAGACAGACGGACAGACGGACAGACAGACACACTTTCGCATTTATAATATTAGTATTAGTTTGCTTGTTTAAATGCACATAAAAATATTATAACTCCAATCTTTAAATTTTCATACCTAGCATTCGCACCCCAAACCCCTGAATAGAAGGACAAAAACTTTACCACTAGCCTATAACCGCTTAAAAAGCTTTGAAGGTTTGGTAAATCAATGTACTAAGAAGAATTTGAAAAGTAGGTAGATACCTACTTTACGAAGATCTGAATCGTTAAAATATGCGCCCTGCCACCTAATTCGTATTTCCGACTCGTCCCGCCACGTGTCAGGGGTGTGTCTCCTGCAGCAATTGCTGATTCAATTTTGTTACATTTCATTGATTTTCACATTTCGTTGCCAAACGTGAATTTGGTCGAATGTTTCTTTATTCAAATAGAAAAACATTTGACCTTAAACATAATTTTTTTTACAATTATTTATGTTTTCATATAACCTACATTGAAAGTGCAAGTTTCAATGTCTATTGTGCCACCCGAAACAAGTCAATTTCAGACGAATACGTCATTCAGCGGGCAGAAACCGATGATTTTCTGCCCGTTGAATGACGTTGCAGAATGAGAATGACGTCCTTTCGATCCTGTCAGAATATCTTTTTCACACCACTCGCTCAACAACGCCTTATTACATGGCCTGTTATCTAAGGTTAAAGTAAGACATTAAATCCCTAGGGTTATAATGTTGTACTGAAGTCCATTATTCCCTAGGGTTATAATGTGATTTGAATTTAGAATCATCGCGCATCTGAAGCAAGATCTGAAGGAAATTCTATTCATTCCAAAGAGATTTTATTCATAATTCTTATTGCTATATCTATAAAGTCTAATTTCGGTAAACAGAATGTGTTCTCAGCAGGCGCGGCCAACTCGATTTTCGAAAACCGAAGCCGTGGCCCACTAGATTCGCACTGACGACATTTGTTTGTCAAATCGAGTAGGCCACGCTAGCTGAAAGAAGTGGTTGTATCGCGAGGTGTGAAAAGTAGAGTATTCACCGTAGGGGTAATGCTGTATTAATCTTGGGCGCCCCTAATTCCCGCGCTACTCTCAGGATTCTAGATGCAACACCCTCGCTACGCTCGGGAGTTACTCTAAAATCCCTCGTTCCGCTTGGGATTTATCCCGGCGCCCGTGACATAATACATCACATTACCCCCGTGGTGAATAATCTACTATTGTTTATTTCAAACCTTATATAGTTAATTGTCATTTTAACCATCAACTGACAGATTTGTGCAACTAGGTAAAATAAATAAGAAATGCTTTTTTTTAATAAAACTCGCCCTTTTAATGCGGATTATATGAAAAATTTAATGTGACTATACTAATTAATAATAATGATTATATGTAACACATTGCACACTCAATTATAAGATTCTTTAAAATCTCTTTTTGCAGGGTTGCCGTTTCTAGTCTCTATGAATAGTGAAGATGATGTAGTCTTGCTCGGTAGGGTCATGGGACAAAATGCAGGGTCGGCGTGCCTTGTCCGAGGGCACATAGCTCGAAGAACCGATAGGCGTGGGATTCCCTGGAAGCCGCTAGGAACAAGCGCCACAAGACCGTGTTCCGTAAAGATCCATGCAGGAGACCATTGTCCAACGTTGAGAGGACGTGGTAATAATATTATAAAGTTTCGTCTCAATGGCCACTCAAAACAAAATTCATCTGGTTACAGAGGGTGCTACGTATGTAACGTGTAGGTATGATAAAATACCGTAAGAAATTCGTAATAGGTAATAATATTCTTGGAAGGATTATTATCAAGGATATCTTCTTTGAAGCTAAAGCGGCCTTTTCACAAGAGTTCATAGTGAAATTCCAAGAAAACGTTATTACAAGGCTTTATGAAAATGTAGCTCAGTGAGATGAGTAATGCGAATATTAGAAATTTTCTATTAAGAAGATAATTTAACAATAAGGTTAAGGGAAACCTAGATATATGTAAGTTATATCTGTCCCCGAATCCCAATGAAACCGATTCAAGAGAAGGACGGGGAAAAGATAAAAGACAAACAGACAGATACCCGGTCAGGCAGATCACAGAAAAAGGAGTTTGCTTATTACTAATATTTTGTTCTGTGCGACAGAAAAAAACAGTCACTTTTGCTAAATACTCGTTGTATCAGAACTAATCCATAGTAGTATAGTTATTAATAATTTTAATGTGAAAGTGTGTTTGTTTTATACTTCCACTACGTCTTCGCGGATTAAGCTACAAAGCTCCAGTCCATGGAAATATAATATCACGAAGATGACAGTAGTCTCTGAACGACATTCGGCAGTGGTTCCAACGACGTATAAGAATATCACACTTATATCTATACGTTGATAGTTCAAAGAGTCCCTAATCGTAATATCATTCAAAGGATGTAGTTGTTTATGTAAGGATGCATTTGTTTCGGAGAACCGATAGACTTTGAGGTCCCAAGGCGCTTGAATGGTGGCCTCGCATCGGAAAGCACAGCGTTGGACGACCCCCACTAGGTGGACGGACGATTTCAAGTGAGTAACTGGTAGCTGTACAATATATTATTTGTTTTCTTCGTTTTCGTATAAGCGCTTGACGGCTTGTTTGAGCGCTGCACAGTCCTCCATGCTTATTATCTAAATATGTAGGTGTAAAACGGTAGTAAATATTATATAATCTAATTTATGGTGCTAAGTATCTTACTAATATTATAAATGCGAAAGTTTGGATGGGTGTATGGATGTATGGATGTTTGTTACTAAATCACGCCCCAACGGCTGAACGGATCTGGCTGAAATTTGGCACAGAGATAGATTATAGTTTGGAATACTGGATACTTTTTATCCCGGAAAATTAAAGAATTCCCGCGGGAACCAAGAAAACCTCAAACCACCCAGACGAAGTCGCGGGCATCCGCTAGTAATTTAAAAAGATTAAATCTGCAAAAGGTTCTAACTTATTGATGTAGTTTTAAAATAAAAGTAAACGCGACTAATTCTGCGCATACAAATCAAACTTTCTTGTATACAGGCTGCTATTTTGTATGCAGGATTCAAAGTAGGTATATCTATTGCAACGACTATAAGGCGTATATTATTAAACAACGTAAAAGTGTAGTGTTTATGAACTTTTAATGTGACCACGTAAATAATTCAACATTTGTTTTGAACAACAAGCACAAGATTAATTTTTCCTATATCCTTTTGCAGATAACCTGCGAAATAAATATTTTTCCTACGGAAAAGATAAAGCCATCAGTGAATCGGGAGGAGATCGTAAATCCCATGGTGGTGTATTTTGCGTGATTCTATTTCCGTTCCCCTTGGAGTGGCTTCGTCCAGTGCAATAAATTATTGCCATCAATAACACCGCATCGTTGCTGTGTCAACAACACTCTATTGTGAGCTTATATTATATACCTATCCTTACTTACTTACAAACATGCTTTACTTCGAGCATTTGTGGTTAAGTGCTTGAAGACGACGTAAATACCGGATCCGCTCATGTTTCTCTAGAGTGGAGTTTTTATTTTGAACAGGGTATTAAGGCCGCACCACAGCCACCTCGGTGCCGCTCATATTTTGCGATTTTTGAGATTCAAAACACAATACAAAAGCTATTTTAAAGAGTTCCTTATAAAGTAATAACTAAGCGACTCTACGTAATTTATTTAGTCTTCTCTTATATCCATACTAATATTATAAATCCGAAAGTGTGTCTGTCTATCTGCTGTCTGGTACGCTTTCACGGCCCATAATATGCTCAACCGATTTTGATAAAATTTGCTGCAGGTAGATGGTATCCCGGGGAAGGACAAGGTACTTTTTATCCAGGAAAATTAAGGAGTTCCCGCGGGAATTTATTCACTCCACTAAATCCACGCGGACGAAGTCACTCGCATCATCTAGTATTATTATAATAAAATAGGTAAAAAAATGTTTTTAAACGTTTTTATTGAAAAGAAAGGTAATAATAATGTAGATAACTAAAGCTAAAAAATAATTAGGTAGGTCCTAGGTACCAGTCATAATACCACTCTCCTCATCAATCTAGCTAGGGCATTGATCAGAACCAAAAATAAAATTTTGGGGCGTGGCGTAGTCTGAGTACATAATATTATGTAAATTTTTGATAAAAGCATTTATATGAGCGGTTGACTGTTGATAGAAATTTCACGCACCTCGGTCTCGGGATGGGATGATTTATATTCATAATTGGACCCGGTATGGGTCGTTGCAATCGGATAACCCCTAGATCCCGCTCGCACTTGACCCCTAGACGTTGTTCTGAATAGCTGTTCAGCGTCTGCCGGACCCATTAGCTATTTTATTGAAATAAAGTAAAAGCAATAGTGATATTATCTGCAAAATATCAAAATCATAACAATTTAAGTATGTATCATAAATCTAATCAAACACTTCTATTTCGTAATAAGAATACCTACAAGCTGGCTACAAAATAAATCATGCTTGTTTGATTAATCCTACAGTTTTTGTTTAGTATTACGTAAATATGTAGCTTGGCAATAAACATTTTTCCTAAGAAAAATTATAGTCGTGAAAAGTTTCGGGCGAGATCATAAATACTAAGGCGGTGTATATTGCGTGATTCTATATTTAACTTCCTTTCTGGTGGAACTGTCCCGTCAAATTAATGGCATCAATAACCAGTCACTGTTAACAGTCTAGCTAGCACAATATTATAGTTGGACAAATTTAGCAGTCTTATATTTTTTGATCGTGAGGTCAACCGTCAATGCATACGAGCCTTAAACTAAACTTTAAAGCCTACGAGTATGCACACGGCACATTTTATACGTATTCAGTTCAATTGTATCATTTGTATCTATTCAAACGTGCCCATGTGGCGCGTAGACAGTGCGTCTGAATCGCATTGTACGCGCGCTTTAATAGCCACACAATATTCTTTACCTGTACCTAAATAGGACAAACGCGCATCCACAGCGCGTGTGTGTCTGTGTCTGTGCGTTTGTATCGATACAAACGCGCGTCTGAATTTATAGACGTGTGTAGAGGTTTCTGGCCACAACTGACGCGCGAATCAGGCGTGCGTTGGAATCGCGTTAGTATCCCTTCGTCTGTGCGTACAAAATATACCGTATGCATAGGCTCTAAGAGCCTATGAGATTTCAAATAAGGCGTTCAGGTGTCCCCATCTAGTGGCTGTGAGTCGGCTTTTGCCACTGTGTCGGGATCTTTTTGGAGTTTACCTCCTTATGAATCGATTTTCATAATATATAAGCCCGGGTATGAAAATGTATGGGGAGTAAAATAAAACTTTCTACGTTACGTTAAGTTACGTTATGTTTCCATGGAAACACTTTTCATTCGCAAGGAGTAAACTCCAGTGGTGCGTCGGAGCTGACACACAATTTTTTTTCCAATGCTGTCACTCGATGCTTGTGCAATCTCTCATTGGTATGTGCACTTTTCCTAATGACTTCCCTACTATCTTTTTGGTGGCGTTTGAAGGAAACAAAATTAATTATGAAAAATTGCGACCAAAAGAAAACTGTTTAGGTACATTGGTATTTCCATAATATTTCGATGCCATATTATGTTTGCCTGTGATATGTGGACTTAATTTCGTGTATTAAAAATTATGCCAAACACTGTTATCTTCTGAGGAACTAATTAGTTTAGTGTATAGTGAAACAGAGAATTTGACAGTGCAAGAGAGTTCTTGGTTCTGTGAGCGCGCTATACTAACCACTCGAAACACCATATTGCATGCGTGTTGATGGGGACAATGTATTGTGCAGTATAGCTCCATCAATCGGGTTGCAGATCAAGACGGCCACAGATAACCCCATAGAATTTTTGAATTCATTATCTCCGGGCTTCCATCGCACACATGGAATTTAAAAGTTGGAGTGCATATAATTCTGCTGAGAAACCTAAGCCCACGCTGAACAGAAGACACGAAAAACAGACGCTGCGCACTGCGGGCGTAGATCTCACCACCAGCTGCTTTAGCCCGCGGTTCGGCTCCTGTTTTAATGTTATAGTGGGGAGCAACGCCTATTGTAGTTAAAATTTTCGTAGTTAATTATTTTATTAACGCCACTGCAAGCGCAAGAATAACGATCGCGGACGAAGTCGCAGGTACAGCTTGACTTGATCTTTTATTATTATAAATGCGAAAGTCTTTCTGTTATCTTTTCATGCCTTGAACCACTACATATTTTGGCTCTATTTTTTAACGTTCGGCACAGATTTAGCTTTCGTCGTTAGTTGCGACAGGCATAGGTAACCTTTAAATAGGTTATGAATTTCCGGAATAACAATTGAAGAATTGAATTAAATTAGATGAAATTAAACTATAATTAAAATGAATTAAAGTTCATTAAATAAGAAACTGTGAATGTATAGTTAAGTAAATATGAGCATCTGCTTTGCTAGTACCATCAAATAAACCAAAACCTGTCGACTACCGCAGCAAAATTGTTATATTACTATAATAGTTTTTCCAACAAATATTTTAGAGTTTCAGTAGTTATTTTGTACAAAAAGCTCTGCCAAGTTGTTCAACTCTATGAAGTTCATCTCTGTATGGTTCCAAGCTTCACACGTTGCTCACAGGAGAGAATATCTCGATATTAAATTTTGAAACAATACTTTCAAAAGCAGACAGAACAATTCTCGACGACGACTATATTCTCAGGCGTATTCGAGAACTCGAATGTTAGTGCTCTTACTGGATTGATATGTGAAATTAGATTGCTTCAGGTGCGATACATTGTGTCAAAGGAAAATGGTGTTTGTTTATTTAGAAGCCTTGTTTGGATCGTTGCTATACAGTATACTCACATCTTCATTAAAGCTCAAACAATATTTCTCACGTCCATACTACTAAATATTACAAATGAGAGTGACAGACAGCATGTCTATCTGTCCGTCTGTCTGCAGCATAATGGAGACGTAGATCTACTTAGATTTTAGAGGAAACAAGGTAAAAATGACTAAAAAAGATTAATCAAAAACTACTCGTACTTTGTCTTGAGTGACTGACAGACAAGCCCAAACGGCTGAACGTAGCATTTAGAAAATTTGAGAGAATATTCCACGAGCACCCTAGAGGTGTACGAGGTGTAAGGAATTTTAGAAATTCCACCCTCAAGAAAGTTAAATGGCGGTTCAAGTTATTTCCATGAATCTAGGTATTCGAGCTTTCGTTGAAAAATTAAAAATTTTATGTTTTTCCCAGTTTTTTGAAATTCCGTTTTTTTAAGAACCGAATACCACGCGGATGAAGTCGCCGGCAAACGCTAGTTAATTACTAAGCAGATTCCTTATAAGTTTCTTTCTTATTCTATATTGAATTACTGGAAGATAAGTACCTAATTAATTATTCTATCTGAGGACTTATGTTTAACGGAGTGTAATTTGGACTTCAGACGACATTCCTGGAAGAAAATCAAATTATTGCAAACGACGATGTAGAAGTTGGGTATTTTTTACTTTGATCTCGTAAGTAAGAAATTAAAGGCTAATTTCACGGAAGTAACATTTCTTAAGTGTTTTTCCTGAATTCATAAAGTGATTTTGTTTCATAATAATTTAAAAAATAAGAGGACCTTTTAAGTATAATTATTTGCTTTTAAAAATTTTGTTTTTCCTCGAAAGGGGTGGAACATTATTTTATTTATTGGATGAATTTTTATTTCAATAATTCGAGTTTATTATGATGTAGATATACCTACTTAATAGAATATAGTGTTTAACTGACTGAAGTGGGAATTCAATAACGTTATCTTTGATCTACCTAATATGAGATGCAATTTGGGTTTCTGACTATAAGTTATACTCTTAGTCCTAGTGCCGAATCAGTTTGTCTGATTTGATCTATTAGGGCTGCTTGTAGAAACGCCGGGTAATCCTTTTAACCCAGAGTTATTTGGTACTTTGACAGAATTCGTATAAAACATCTGTCAAAATTTCAACTTTATTCCGGTGAAACGTAACCCGTCTCTGTAATTAGATGAGTAAGGAGATGCAAAATCTCAACGTTTCCCATTCAATTCGTTCATAATTTTATAGCAGACAATTTAATAACGTATCGTTAGCGTTAACTTGGAAATATTAAACAAGCTTACTAGGTACTTAAATCTTCATCGTCGTCATCATCTCAAGTCTCAACCCATCATCAACCCGTGTTACTACTACAGCTGAACACTACACTGGTCGAGAGTGCTTTGGCAACGTTCACGCACCTTTGAGAACGGAAGGATGTCTTAAAACACATAACCCTAACTCACATTACCTACCTACATTTATCATGCGTTTTGACGACCTCCTTGGCGCAGTGTAGAGCGATGTTGTCTTAACGTGGGAGGTCACGGATTCGGTCCTCGACAGAGTCAATTAAGGAATGTATGATTTCTGAATTTTCTCTGGTCTCGTCTTCTGGGCGGCCGTGGCTAGTTACCACCCTACCGGCAAAGATGTGCCGCCAAGCGATTTAGCGTTCCGGTACTATGCCGTGGAGAAACCGAATAGAGGTATGGGTTTTAATATAATTGCCATACCCCTAACAGGTTAGCCCGCTACAATCTAAGACTGCATCATCACTCACCATCAGGTGAGATCGCTATCAATGGCTAACTTGTAGTGGATAAAAAAGACGTCATAATTGTCTGTATTTCAACAGGTCAGCAAACGTGTTTTAACGTTAAGTTAACGTATTTTTTTTGTATTTTTGTACCCATTGTACTTAACAAAACAAGTGAAATGTCACCTATTTACTATAATGCATTATTTGGGTCGTATTCTATGTTTTCCCCTCATTTCGAGCGTAACTAATTCGCAGATTGCGGTCACGAGTCTCTTCAAGGAAATGTAAAGTAGCGTGATTTTGCCCTGGATCGTGTTTTATATTGGAATATTTCAGGCTGTATAGTGGGCCGCCATTTTATTTTACAGGTCGTAGAAGGCACGCGAGCTCAATTTATTTGCAAACCTAATTATGAATGATTTTTTGAAGTTGTTCCATTACATAATTTCTTTGTTTCAACATACTCAATCGATTTCCACAATAAATGCACTAAAATATTGTTTTTAGGGTTCCGTACCTCAAAAGGAAAAAAACGGAATCCTTATAGGATCACTTCGTTGTTCGTCCGCCAGTGTGTCAAGACCCTTTTTCTCAGGAACGCATGGAGTTATCAAGCTGCAATTCATACCTAATACTCAGGTCTACTGTCCCTTGGAGCTGTGAAAAAATCAAACTTTAAAGCCAACACAATCAAAAGATACAGCCGTTTATGCTGCAAATTTTCGAATTTTCTTGCACTCGCAAGGGAATCAAAACCTACAGGGTACTGCCCGTGAACTCAGAATCTTGAAACTTGGTACGAAGCAACGCCTTATAGCACAGAAATAGGAAGAATTGCGAAAAACATAAATTTTTAGTTAAATCATATAATAAAAATATTTTTAATAATTTTAAACTTACTATCCCTTTCCTCATAAACGCTTAGAGGTATTAAATTGAAATTCATATCAAGTACTCAGGTATGTAATACCTTTAAGCTGTAACAAACTACTTTCCCTTAGAGCTGTAAAAAAATCAAACTTCAAAGCCAACGCAATCAAAAGATACAGTCGTTTATGCTGCAAATTTTCGAATTTTCTTGCACTCGCAAGGGAATCAAAACCTACAGGGTACTTGCCGTGAACTCAGAATCTTGAAACTTGGTACGAAGCAACGTCTTATAGCACAAAAATAGGAAGAATTGCGAAAATCGTAAATTTTTAGTTATATCATTTAATAAATATTTTTATGCAAATTTTCGACACTCGCAAGGGAATCAAAACCTACAGGGTACTTCCCGTGAACTCCTAATCTTAAAATTTGGTACGAAGCAACGTCTTATAGCACAGATAAAGGAAAAATTGCGAAAAGCATACATTTTCATTAGTTACATATTATAATAAAAATATTTTTCATAATTTTAAACTTACTACCCCTTTCCGCATGAACGCGTAGAGGTATTAAATTGAAATTAAAATAGATAAGTGGAATAAAAATACTATAACTTTGACTTATATACCTACCTACAGGTTTGTACGGAACCCTCGGTGCGCGAGTCCGACTCGCACTTGACCGATTTTTTTGTACGAAATAAAGTGCGTGTTCAATTCCTAATCTGGGCATCTGCGATTTTTTTAAATCTTTTAATGCATTCTAGGTACCTCATGAGCAAAGTCCTGTAGCTCTGATAAGTAGTTTCGCTTCATTGACTGCTCCCAAAACACTGTATAGAGCTTTATCGCACACAAAGCACATATACAAACTGTTTAGTTGAACATTTAATAGGTAATTTACATGTTTTCTTTTAAACAGGAGCGGATATTTTATATCCCTTGCAAACACCACCATGGTATGTAAATGAATAAGTAAATACTAAGCGCTGTATAATATTAACGCTTAGAAGTACAAAAATTTCGGCTTATTAAGTCAGCAATGCGTACAAAATTTTCCTTTCATTCGAATGTTGTACTTCAAAAAAATCAATAGGTAAGTAGACGTCAATGTTTCCGGGGCGAAAGCTATAAATTTTGGGGCCTGTAATCTCATTGAGATTCCATTTCCATTTCTCTTAGAATGGAGCATCCAGTGCAATAAATTACTTCTATCAATAATAGCTGAACTGTGCTGTGTCAACAACACTCTGTTATTTCTGTTCGGGAGTCTTTTGTTTGGTCAGACACGTCGCAACGTTAGGTACAATAATAACAACGATGCTTTGAAATTGTCTTTCCCATTTTTATCAATAACAGTACCTGTCCGTACACATCACAGGCCAAAAAAAGTGTATGTGTGCAATTCACACACGGCAGAAGTGAAACTTCAGAAAAGTAACCTACGAGGGATACTTATAAACCCAATCAGGATAATAATTTTCATTAATCGCGATATGATAACGCGTTAATTTTAAGAGTATAAAGTTATATTTATCTCATTCTCTCGCAGGCTAAATCCTATTATGAGTATGTTAGTCTCTTTTTGGTGTCTCATTTTCGTTTCATCGAATTCAATGATTTAGAAGTTGCACTTCAAAAAACTGTATGGCGAACAAATAGTACACGCGCACTTTTATGTGGACCTGCCCAGACTACTGCGACAGGACAAAACGTATTTTCCCTTCACGCATCCCTGTCCGTAGTGTGTTTTCGCTCAAATATTTTAAATGTATGTTGTATGTGTGTTGGTTTGTCTTTCGATCACGCCGCAAAAGATAAACCTTTTGCCCACGTATTTGCCCGCGTAGAATGCTTTTAAACTAACTCTAAAAATTTCATCCCCTTTGTTTTCCGTTATAAAAAGGATCCTTTGTCCGTCTCCCAATGTGCTTCTCTATCTCCAAGCCTTTCGTCAAGATTGTTGTAGCGGTTGAGGTGTGAAAAAAGTTTACAGACATCAAATTTATAACATTAAAAAAGCTATTATTTGAAAGGTAGGTTATTAAAAAAATATGTAATAGTTACCTATACCTACTAGAGAGAAACTATAACTTAAAGTTATAGCTTGGAAGCTAGCAACGATGTTGAAAATAGATTCCTTTCGCCCCTACTTTTATTAAGACAAAAAATAAGCAGGTATGATTACAAACGAAAGCATACCAATATTCGCCTTATGAACCAATTTCCAAATAAAAAGGAGGAGGTTCTCAATATGGCGCGTATTTTTTTAAATGTACATTGTTATGTACCTATACCCATTTTTCCGACATTTCTCCGAAAAATTTATTTCAAAAATACAGATTAATCAAAAGGCTTTTGAACTGAATAAGATCAAATTATGATATGAATAAAATCCTCTTATTGTAAAGGATAGAAGCAGGCGTTACTTTGCGGAAGTTCATGACAATAAAAAAACTATAAGTTTAATTCGCCACAGAAGGCAAATCTATGTGGTACAGTGCGTATCTCGAACTTGATGCCAGTGACATTCACCACACCACATAAACCCTCAAAAATACCCTCAACGTACGTTTCACTCCGGTACCGGAGCATCTTCAGGAGATGTTGCCTTTACAATGCACAATTGTAATGCATGTATTAATGTGTCGAACAAAACTTTAGTTCGTACAGTTTTCCCAACTTTATAAAGGAACAACCCTTTTTATGAAACAGCTATATGTGAAAGGAAAAAAAGGCTTTGATACCAATCGAAACTCGTAAAGTAGTATTCTACTCGTTCTATTGAATTTACCACAACATCTTCCGGTTAAAAAAGAAAGGTCAAAGAAAGGTCTTCACGTCCGATAGAGGCTTTATCGTAAATCGGAAGTGGAATTTAAGCCCATAACCTTCTGGCAATGGCCGCCAGGGTTTTAGTGCCACTTCAAATAAATAGTAAGGTTGAAAAAAAATTTCAAATGATTCAGAACCTTAGAACGATATAAGAACAGATATACGTCTACTCGTCCGCTTTACCACTAAACAAGTGTTTCATTAATGAATTAATGAGCCTCATATTATAGGCATGAAGCTCAATTAATTAGTTTAAAATCATAATCAATCTACGTATGGGTCCTAGTCATAAGTAAAAATTTTGATAAAAGATTACAACTGAACTAAAGATAATATATTATAATCTGATACAAAAAAAGAACAGTCGTGGCTCACTCACCCACTGACTGACTCATCAACGCTCTGCCTAAACCAAGAAAGCTCAAATTATGCTCAGATTAGAGATTCCCTTTATAATTTTCAAATTATTCGGTTGCTCTGTTGCGACATGATTGAAGGTACTATGACAGAAACCTCGATCAAAAGAGCAACAAACATACGTTTGTGTCCATTCATCCGTACATAATTAAACGGTAAACTCAACTCATGTTACAAAAAATCCTGTCAACTAGGTTAATCCGTAAAAACTCACTCCGTAACTCAGCTTACGGAAAAGTTATATCGCATCCGTAATAGTTATAATGCAGTCTCTAGTAGCGAGCAACGTTTCCCGTGTAACTATTATTATTATATTCTACTTATATGAGATTTTTATGCGAACTACATGAGACATTAAGAGCTAATTTGAGTTTGCACATCTCTCAGTTCAGAGAACAACCGCATGTTTTGTTACGGTTTTCATTAGCTCATGGTCTTGTTTCGGATTTGTCCTTAAAACTTTATAGATCAAAATCGAAGCGTGATGCTGCTGTGTCTGGCATCGTGATTGACATAAGCAATTCTCAAGAATGTATAAAGCATTTAATGAAACGCCAAGTACTTACATGTTGAAACATTATATTGTGTTGCACTTGCTTAAAATTTTTCTTACATCAAGTACCATGAACGTGCGTATACGGGCACCGAAGCCATCAAACAAGGCATTGCAATTTGCAACCCATACACGACATTAGAAAAAAATGTACCTATACTCGTAACTAAAGATGTTAATATTATGATATATTATTTGCAGTATAACAAATCACACTTCCATGAAAACTTCGTACACAAAATAATGTTGTTTGCAAGAGCAGTTGCGTGTAGCAAGTTTATTGATGCAAGTTGGTAAACATTTTTGAGTAAATACGTGTTGTAACAAATTCTAAAGTTGGCAGCCGTCCGAGTCTACGGGAACTCATGCGGCGCCACTTGTCGCGCTACATCGCGTATCGCTACTTCAGCTGTCGCTGCGGAGAAAACGTATACTATGCGTTTCCGTTAAGAAGACCTTCAGCAAAGTACGTACTTCGAGATAGGTGTACTTTTCTAACTTGTACCACTAGTAAAACTTTCTTTAATAGGGTATGCTGGATGCCTAGGATATTGTCTGCCTGGATTTAGGGTTTCGAAAAATCCCATGGCAACTCTTTAACTAATTTCCGGTTTTTCTGGGATAAAAACTTAGCATAGGTATAGCCTATCCCGGGATAAAACCTGGCTCTATGTACACAAATTCATAGAAATCGGTCGAAAAGACCCCCGTTAAAGCGTAGCATACAGATTTATAATATTAGTATGAATAATTAGGTAGTTTATCCATACTAAAGAGTAAACCAGATACAGTCGCAGCTAATATCAGTTACACTAAGTTCTTAGGTCTTCACATTGATGACTGCCTATCGTGGGAAACCCAAATAGATAATGTGTGTCTAAAATTGAATCGATTTTCTTTTGCGCTATACATGCTTTCTAAAGTGGTTAATCAAAATGCAGTTATGGTAGCATATAATGCCTACGTTACCTTTTTTTTTTTTTTATCCACTACAAGTTAGCCCTTGACTGCGATCTCACCTGATGCTAAGTGATGATGCAGTCTAAGATGGTAGCGGGCTAACCTGTTAGGGGCATGGCAGTTATATTAAACCCATACCCCTATTCGGTTTCTACACGGCATCGTACCGGAACGCGATATCGCTTGGCGGCACGTCTTTGCCGGTAGGGTGGTAACTAGCCACGGCCGAAGCCTCCCACCAGGCCAGACCAGGGAAAATTCAGAAATTATAAATTCCCAAATTGACCCTGCCGGGGATCGAACCCGGGACCTCCGCACGTTAAGGCAACAGCGCTACACACTGCGCCACGGAGGTCGTCAAAACATTACGATATGGTATTATTTTCTGGGGAAATTCTGCTAACAGGGATAGAGCATTCAAATCCCAAAAAAGATGTATTAGGTCTATTTGTCACCTTCAACACACTGATTCATGCAAGCCGTATTTCCAAAAATTAAAAATACTTCCTTGTCCATGTCTTTACATCTATGAGGTTGTTGTATTCATTAGGATGAATGAAAATCTGTTTAAATTTTCTGAGAATGAAAGAAGAAAAAACAAAATTAGCTTCACTCAGCACTCATCCGCGAAATTCGGGAAAAGTATTTTAAATATGGCACCAAGAATTTATAATAAGTTACCAGGAGAGCTTGCAGACAGATCTCTCAGTATACATATGTTGAAACATAAACTTAAGGAATTTCTTGTAACAAAATGCTATTATTCTATAACTGAGTACTTTGATGATAAATAATTAACTGATTACTTAGTTAGACTTAGTTGACTGTTGGTACTTAATTTGACTGAAGGCTTATATAATTAATTTTGTAATGTAAATTGTAAATTCTGACTATGCTTATTGTGACTGTGTGTTTAAAATTTAATATACCAATTTTGCATGCCTTCTGCTAGGCGAAACATGTGACTATAACTTTGTAACATCTAATGTAAATTTATGTTTCTGCAAAATAAAGACATTGTATTGTATTGTATTGTAATAAAATAATAATAATTCTCTCGCACACTTAAATCGGTGTTCTGTATCGGCATGTGCTATGTGAACTGTATTCGAAACATCTTAGCAATTTCGATACGAATTTAATTTTCAAGCCTCATGAAGCTATACGGTCCCAGAGCGGCAATGCAGCTGAATTCAATTCGTTATTTCCTTTTTTACCACTCAACTGTAATTTGATGATGTCTTAGGAACACAGGGCTTTAAATCTGCCATCTTGCTAGCTTTTAGGTGTCAAACACGAAACTAGCGACGGCCGAGCGACGGCGACAGCGGGGCGATGTGGAATCTACCTACGAGAGCTAGTGACGAATTTAGGGAAGGCCCTTAATTAGCCAAACTGAAAATTTGATAAAATATAATTTCGTCAAGATTGGTAGAGTGTTTGCGGTTATATCTCTTCAAAAATATTTTATTAAAATTCCCAAAAAATATACTTTTGGCAATCTGAAATTTTAATTACTTGTTTATTGAGTTATTTCAATAATACGTGCAAATCGGCAGACAAATTGTCTGTCGCCTTATTGCTAATTGCCATGCCTTATTTATTAATGACTATGATATGTTAATTAAGAAATAATGTAACTATGGAATTGCAACTAATAAAGAAAGAAAGAAAGAAATAACAAATTTTGCGGTTTTAAACGTGAATAAAGTGTTCGAAATGCGTCGCCAGCTCTCCGACCAATTGCACCGCCCGCTGCCGCCGTCGCCCCGCCGCCGCTCATTTCGTGCCCGTGAACCCCTAAGGTTATTTTTTTAGTAAAACAGTTAAAATCATGCTTGAAAGATTATTGTAGTCGAATTATGTAAGCTTTGCTTTGGTACAGTGGTGACGACGTGCCGTGTGCCCTTTTATTATAAGGAAAAAAGATAGGTACAGACGCAATTAAAACATTATATAACCGACGCGATGTATGAGTGATGAGTCTAATTAATTCTATACAGGGAGTACCAGGCAAACCCGCTGGTAATCTCAGATTAGGTACCATCATTGCAGTCTGTGGCCAATTTATAGTAAAATAAAAAACCAATGGTCACACAAAACTAGGAGCGTACTTGTAGTATATCATCGCTGTTGTACAAACTTTTTTCCTTAAAAATTTTAATATTCGTGAAACAAAGGTTTCTTATGAAAGAACAAGCGAAAATCTGAAAGTTTTTGTAATGGCCGAGATATGAAGATTAATTTTTCGCATCGCTATGAGATAAAGGCCCTTTTTACGATGTTAATAAAGCCTTTAAAAAAGTTGGTTTTACGCTGATTTCAAATGAAACTCTTAATTACCTATGGAGTATTCACCGAATTTTATATCTACCTATTAATTGTTTAGTTTTTCATTTTGATTTTACTTTTGTGTTCCCCTTTTCAGAAATAGATTATTTTTTAATTAAAACTCGTTTTCGTTGAAGTCGACTTATCACGTCTCTGATTTTGTTACCCGACTTCTTTTAATTTTAAAGACGTAAATATTATAAGAGATAGGTAGGAGATAGGTAAAATAGCTTTGTTAGAAGGATATTTTAACACATCGCATTAGAAACAGTGATTTCATAATTTGTACGTTTATTGTAAGGATATAAACTCTCACATCTGAGTCTCACAATACCTATCATCTTATGGTTTTAAATACGATCGTGTATTTTTCTGAATACCTGGGTAGACGGTAAATAATATAAATATAATAACTGTCTAGATGTTATGTATATAGTATCAATCGATACGGGTTCTTAGTGAAATTCATTACAACGAAAATATTAGTGATTGAAACGAGCCGATAATACACTTTAATGAATTTCACTAGGAAAAGATTTTTGAAAATTCCACCTCTCTGGGAGTTAAATAGGGGATAAAAGTTTGTATGAAAGCCCATCATATTTTTTTTAGTCATATCCATGAAAAATAGGTGTTTACATTGAATATTTTAATTGGAGGAAGCTTTGTCATTGATGCCGAGACCAAAACAATTATTTTAAAACTTTTGTCTGTCTGTTCGGGCATCACATCGAAACTGCTAAACGAATTTGAAAGAAACTTGGTATAGGTACTTAAAGCTATCACTGGGTTAAATTAATATAGGCTACTTTTTGTCCTGAAAAGCGGGTTCGTTCGGGATAAGAGATGAAACTACTATATCACTTCTTCTTCTTTATGAGATGAAAGTTTTAGTCGATTTTACTCCATAACTCTGTCAAATCCGTAGCGATTTTGACAATTATTTTAAGCTATTGCATAGCTTCTATCGCGGGCCTTGAGCGTGGAGACCGAATCCAGAAATTCCGTAACGAAAAAAAACCTTACGCTTTGGTAGTAGTTGCTAGTAAGGAAGTTGATAAAAATGCTATGCAATAGCTTTACCGCGACAGTCTCCGAGTGCCACACGTCTTTTTTAGGGTTCCGTACCCAAAGGGTAAAAACGGGACCCTATTACTAAGACTCCGCTGTCTGTCTGTCTGTCTGTCTGTCTGTCTGTCTGTCTGTCTGTCTGTCTGTCTGTCTGTCTCCAGGCTGTATCTCATAGACCGTGATAGCTAGAAAGCTGAAATTTTCACAAATGATGTATTTCCGTTGCCGCTATAACAACAAATACTAAAAATTATAAAAATATATATATTAAGGGGGGTCCCCATACAATAAACGTGTTTTTTAATAATTTAAAACTTACTACATGTTTGTACGGAACCCTCGGTGCGCGAGTCCGACTCGCACTTGGCCGGTTTTTTCCTTACAAATGTTACTTTATTAGGTAAGTCTCATGCTAATTTTATAAATGTGATGAATAGTTCGAAGACGGCGGATGGAAGTCCTCAACGGGTAACATCAAATCAATTGTAATCAGTTTATTAGTAGCTAAATATACTACTACTACTACCAAAATGTAGGTTTTAACCACACTCTATAACAGATAGGTAAATGCTGTAGTTTTTTTTTTATTGTATAGCGAGCAAACGAGCAGGCGGGTCACCTGATGGTAAGTAATTACCGCCGCCCATGAACATTTGCAGCACCAGAGGAACCGCCAAAGCTTAGCTGGCTTTAAAGATATTTGTTTATCCGCCCTTTGAAGAGCCCCATAATATAATCATGAGGGAACACAGAAGATGGAAGCTGGTTCCACAATTTGCGGGTACGTGGCAGAAATGACCTGGAATAGCGGGTGTTGGAAGAGTTTATAACGTACAGCACCCGTGCTTAGCTGGGATGGTTCAACTAGAAAAATTGTATTTCAAAATTTTCAAAAATTCCAACCTAGTGAAACTGGCGCGAGTCAGCTTGTTTCGTAATCCGGGCAAACATGAATTTGACGACTATAGCAAACCCATAGCAAAGTTAGACTACCGCGTCTGTATATCGCGTTGAAACGTAATCGTTTAACGCTGCAACTGGGCCACGCCAATCTTTCGGACAGATGAACAAAAAATTGTAGCCATAAAAATACGCGTTCGCAGTATAGATCGTGACTTCAATTTACAGCGTGCTCCACACGAGAGTTCTGCGCCGAAACAAGCAATAAATTCACGTGTCACAGCGTTACGATATCGAATAGTTTTTCATGATAAAATGGAGTTTCAGTGCCGTCTTAATGGCAGAAATGAAATACTAGGCCCGCCCTGATACATGGCCGGCGCTCGTTCTACAAATTGAAATAGGACTCTCGAAATTGAAACGGAAATTTCTTTACAATGAAAACTGGAAATTGGAACAAGACTCTTGAGATTGCTTTTAATAATGCTACCTGCATTTTTGTTAAAATTAATTATTACCTGTACCTTTGTTGAAATTAACAATAAACAAAATTTAATGGCTCAGTCCTCTAAAATATAAATATAGTTTGGTAGAGGATGTTTAAAGCTCGGCACCGTTTAAATCAAAGATAAGGGTCAAATTGATTATTGGAATAATTATTTGATAATGACCAATAATAATCATACTTTATATAATATTATAAATGCGAAAGTGTGTTTGTTTGTTGGTTTGTCCTTCAATCACATCGTACATAATAATATCTAGTTGTAGCTGATATTAGGTTAGTCAGTTTAGGGATTGAGTGTCTACAGTGCAGTAAAGAGCACGTATGTATATTTTACATGCCAATTTATTTAGAAATATTATAGAAGAGTGCCTTATCGCTACCTTAGCGATAAGGCCGCCTTTTGTATCCTACTTCTGTCTGTGTTTACTTTTTTCCAATTTTTATCTATGTTATTTTTACTTGTGGTGGTAAATTAAGTGTATAATAATAATAATAATAATAATAAGAGTAGTACTTATAAGTATTTTATGATACAAAAACATAGTTCGTTTCAATTTATGCTAAATGCGAAAGTTTGTCTGGATGTATGGATGGATGGATGGATGGATGAATGGATGTTTGTTACTCAATCATGTCAGAACGGCTAATCGAATCTGGATGAAATTTGGCACAGAGATTATAGTCTGGAATAACACCTAGGCTACTTTTAATCCCGGAAAATCAAAGAGTTACCGCGGCAACCAAAAAACCTCAAGCCGCGGGCATCAGCTAGTAGTAAAAAATACGCAATAATCTCGTTACTTACTACCTGGCAAGAGCACTAAAACGCTAGAGCCAATTGCTTATTCGCATTAAATGGAGTGTCCTCTTAATGGCCTGAAATGAAGCACTGGGTCACTCCTGATGCATGGCCGCCCGTTCAACTGAATTAAATAGCTCTTGGGGTAAAATAGAAGATTAACATTTAGACTGTAGTGCTGGCGCATTTTCATTTGGATAATGTTCTGAAATAAAATGTCTCCCTTTGCAATTCTAGCTTTTTTCCCGGTACTTTTGGAGTTAAAAATGGCTTTAAAGCTGATCTAATATCGTTTCGAGGAAAGCACACTACGCACGGACAAAAATATGTTTTTCTAAAAAATGATATGATATGTGCACATTTCATACCCTGTAAATGAGTTCGAAAGTTAAACTTCCCGGCCTAGGTCAGTAAAGAATGTATGTATTTTCATTACATATCATAAGTTTGAATTTGGAATCTTTCTTCCTGAATATCTTGTAACTTGTTATAATGTTCTTTGGCCTAAGTAGTTTAAATTTGGAACTCTACCGTATTACGCGTTCAGCACTCACAGCGCAAAAAAAAAATTAAAAGTATAATATTTATTTTTTATCTTTATAATATTGAAAGGCGGGAATTAACTACATACCTAATCGTTATAATTTATTATATAAAAGTGACGAAAAAATGAGTTCGAGTGACTTATTATGGATTTAGATTGTACGCCTCCTTTTCTGAGAGCGGAGGCCAAACTAGCTAAAAATAATTTGCTTCCGCTGAAATCCAAAGAAAAGTCACTTGTTTCATTTTTTAGAAAAGCACTATACACACCTCGACCGGGAGAGCATTTCTGGTCTCGTATAATATAGCCGGCTTCGCGTAGCTCGGCCGTCTAACTAACATTCGACCAGAAAACGCTTACTTCCCGGCCTCGCGATGTAATGTACTATTGTTTCGTTGATTGTATGGTATGCGATCCGGTAGTTAACACCCACGACTCTGGGTGGATTAGTTTGTTTTTAATAGTGTGGGAACTCGGATTTTCTAGGATAAAAATAGCGTAAAGATGCAAGCAAATGTCGCTAAAATCAGTTAAGTGGATATGCCATGTTATTACTAGTGGTTCGCCCCGAACTGAGACCTCGCGGCGCCATCTATCGACATCATTGTGAAGTTCTGTTGTAAATACTAAGGCTCATTGAAAACTAAATAATTTCGTTTCCATATAATATTTATCTAATTTTAGTATTTGTTGTTCAAGTACAGGATATAATTCAAATAATTGATAAAGTTTCAGACTCAGCATTTCAGAAAATTTAGAGTTCTGATGTCAACTTTGGACGTTTGAAAATCATCACTTTGAAAGCCCCCCATTTCGTCAATTTTAGGGGAAAATTAAAAAAAAATATATTTTTGGACTCTATTCCTCATTATCTTTAATATGATATACCGCAACCCTATGTAACGCTATAAAAATATTTTTTCTTCATATTCGCTTCTATGAGAGCCCCTCTGAAATAAAGATTTTTATCACTTTTTAAGCCACATTCGGCTGGAGGCCATCGGTTTATATACATAATATTTAAATTTGAAGTAATTACGTTCAGTAATTCAGAAGTAATAAGGCTCTGACAGACGGACGGACGGACGGACGGACAAGTGCAAATTCACTCAAGTAGACTCAGAGACCTTCGCTTCGCTCGGTCAATTAACAGACCGTCAGATGCACTTTCACATCCATACTAATACTCGTATTATAAATGCGCAAGTGTGTCTATCTGTCTGTCTGTCTGTCTGTCTACGCTTTTCGGGAAGGATCCCCGGGATACAACCTTAGGCTACTTTTTATCCCGGAAAATTAAAGAGTTCCCGCGGGAATCAAAAATCCTTATCCACGCGGATGAAGTCGCGGGAATCATCGAGTTTATTATAAAAAGTACGGATAGATTTTGTTTTTCAAGTTTCTTGGGTACTTGCCAGTTTAGCTGCAATTTTTTTCATGAAGTAAAAATATATGGGAAAATTATAAATATTTATTTATGGTATGGTAGGTCTAAACAGCTTGAACATATTATATTGAATGAACCGGGCCGGTTTTCCATTTAGATATGGAAATTTTAGGGATTGTTTGCGAAAAGTACCTACTTTGATTTTACCTTTTTTCAAACAAATCATGCTAAAAGCTTCGAGGATCTCACTACCTTCGAGTACATTGCCATACAGCTAGGTATAGTACTTCATTACCAAGCAAAACCCGTTTCTAACTTTTATTATTTCGTGATTCCTTTCTCAGTAAATTCAAATATTTTTGAAACTAATAGCACATTGTAAACTTTAGAACATGAAAATTACATTTAAAGTTAATATTACTCGAGTCTGAGAAGTTTATATTATTACTTTGGTTTAGACGTACATAAATATACGTATCTACTCTTTATAACGAAAGAAAACTGTCGAACCCTTGTAATTTGAAGGAGAGCTTACACAGAAATCAACAATTTAAACAATTTAAAAGCTAGAAACAATGAAGTGAAAGTTTAAATTTTGTTTTATGTACTTACATTTAAGACACCGCAAATAATACAAATTAAAATATTATGTACTTTCAAACTCTACGTAAATGATTTATATTTCATACCTTAATGATAAATGATGAATAGCGATCATTACCATCTGACATTTGGAATTAGTCACATAATATAGTAAACGACCCTGTTTTGCAATAAAGTAACATGAACTTTATTCTAAATTTTATAAGAGTTAATATTGTATGGGAGAAAATAAAACAATAAATCTAAGAGGATAATGGGGTGCGCAACCAAACTTCAGTACTGTTTATGCTTTGAATGAAATTGAAATGAACAGGCCGAAGTTATTTCTTAATTAGACGAGACGCTAAAACTTTGTTCGTACGTCTCCTTGGAGTGTCAAAATGAGCTGAACTAAACTTGTTTACCTTTCCACTGAGATGTTTATACAAAACTTTGCAAATACGCTGCCTAGGAGACATTCAATTTAACAGAATATTCTATAGAGAAACTTTGGTCGTTTAATACAGCGCCTGTTGAATAGCAAAGGATTTTAGTGATGAATTAATTATACCTAGTTAGTTCGATCCTCGCGCATGCACTTCAAACTTATCTGACTTATGTAAGTACGTTTAAGCGAGGGGATTTGACAATTAGTCAAATTAGCATGAATTTTTTCAAACGTCAGAAGGCACGCTATGGGATTTGGTATGAAATAATTGCTTGTGACGTCATCAAAAATTGAGGCACTGTTTTACTTCAATCGATATTTTTTAATAATTATTCAACATAATACTAACAGAGTATGTGGATATTACGTCGTGTGGCAGCTACTCTATTTATTAATCTTTAAAAAATAATTTAATTTTGACTTATGCAACATGCCAATTAGAATATATATATGTGTATGGAATCAAAGACACTGCACTTAGTCTCATTGCATCATATCTTAGTGACCGTATTCAGACGGTATGTGTAAACAATGTGAAATCATCCGAATCAGCCTCATTAATGGGTGTCCCTCAAGGCTCCATTCTGGGTCCCTTCATGTTCTTGGTATATATAAATGATTTACCATATTTTGTCCAGGATACTTGCGATATTGTGCTATTTGCTGATGATACGTCTTTAATTTTTAAAGTCGATAGAAATAAGGATGATTTTGACGACGTAAATAGTGCCATTTCTCAGGTCACTCACTGGTTTACTGTAAATAACTTACTTTTAAATGCAAAAAAAAACTAAGTGTGTTGAGTTCGCACTGCCCAATACCAAGAATACACGTAACATTAATCTAGTGGTAAATAATGATATGTTAAAAATAGAAGAGGCCACCGTGTTCTTGGGGGTGACCTTAGATGCTAAGCTTCAATGGAACACCCATATATCAAATCTAGCTGGTAAACTCAGTTCTGCTGCTTACGCTGTCAGAAAGATTCGGCAGTTAACAGACGTTGAAACTGCAAAGATTGTATATTTTGCTTATTTTCATAGCATTATGTCTTACGGAATCTTGCTGTGGGGTAAAGCGGCAGATATTACAAAAAAGGGCAATACGTGCAATTTATAATTTAAAACCACGTGAATCCCTTAGGGAGAAATTCAAGGAAATAGGTATTGTTACAGTAGCCTCGCAGTATATTTACAGTAATCTAATCTTTGTAAAACAGCACATTCAGAATTACAAAAGAATATGCGATCTGCACGATAGGCCAACTAGAAACCGTCATAGGCTCGTGACTCCATCGCTCCGCCTCAATAAAGTCCGAAGGTCGTTCGTGGGGATGAGCATACTATTCTTTAACAAAATTCCTCAACCTATTATAAACTTGCCTTTACACAAGTTTAAGATAACCATTAAAAAAATGCTCCTAAAAAAAGCTTATTATACTGTCGAAGATTATATTAATGATAAAGGCGCATGGATTTGACTCGCTCCAGCAATGCTCAGGACAGTGGTTACTTATGTATATGTTGTATGTAGATTATTGTAAACATACTATTTTTTTTTCAAAAGAGCAACCACCGAGTTTCTTGCTGGTTCTTCTCGGTAGGAACGGCATTCCGAACCAGTGGTAGATTCATTTGACTATTCATAAGAACTTGTAAAAAGTCTATTTGAATAAAAATAATTTGATTTTTGATTTTTTGATTTTGATATCACTTGCTTAGTAGGTATAGCGGTGAAGGAAAACATCGTGGGTGAACCGAACCTACTGTATGCCCGAGAATTCATAATGCTCACAAAGGTGTCAGCAGTCTGCTAGTTCTCACTAGGCCAGCGTGGTGGACTATGGCTTACATACAGGTCATACTGAGAAAATACATACCGTGCTTAGTAGTTGGCCGGCGATAGGTTGAAATGATGATATAATAAGTTTGATTTTTTAGGTGATTGTAACTAAAATAATGTTATTAATTAATTATTATTCTGTGACGTAACGCCACCTAAAGGACAGTTCTATAATATGGTTTTTAATTATTGACCCGTGCGATGTCAAGGCTAGTCACGATTAAAACGTCTCCTACGAGTAGGTATATGCCCAAAAGAGCCTGTAATCGATACATATGAAATTCACAATATTATTAAATCTGCTACATAATAATATTAATAATATTATGATTATATTCTTCCCGTAAAGCTATTGTGTAGATATTATTATTGTTGTTGTGAGACCATATTTGTATTTTAAGATGGATGCTGACTTAACAGTTGAACACGTGAAAATGTTCATGTGAAAAAAACGTGTGTCGATCATTCAGCCTA
This sequence comes from Erebia epiphron, assembly GCA_963932025.1. Lineage (NCBI taxonomy): Eukaryota > Metazoa > Arthropoda > Insecta > Lepidoptera > Nymphalidae > Erebia > Erebia epiphron. The sequence goes on from OZ009949.1 coordinate 28,582,614, forward strand.
CTACTTAGACGTATGATAAGACAACAGAGCGTCAAAAATATTGTCATGGATGACCATTTTTATGGGTGATATTGTGTGGCATAAATCATACACTTTTGAAGTATTTAGCCGTATGTGTAATTATTATCTATCAAGATTAGCTTAAAACAAACCTGATCGTTTGGTGAACCTGACTTTGATTATTATGATCGATCCCTTTGTGATCATACTATCACACTTTCCTCATAATATCCATACTAATATTATAAATGTAAATGCTACGCTTTCACAGCCCATCTGTTCAACCGATTTTGATGAAATTTGGTATGGGGATAGTTTGTATCCTGGGGAAGGACATCAGCTACTTTTTATCCCGGAAAATTAAATCGTTCCCGTGAGAATTAAAAAACTTAGTCCACGCGGACGAATTCGCGGGCATCATCTAGTGAGGAAATAAGTTTGCTGGATGCTGAATCTACTTGAGCAAATTAATTTATTCATGTTTTTTCTCAGTTAACCTGCATCTGCCATAATGAAAAATAAGCACCGCGTCTTATCTTGATACGTTTTTATAATCTCGTGCACAAGATTTCTTTTTTATAAAGAGTAAAGTGTACGATGGCAAGAAAGGGATTTCCCGTGTGTTTATTGAAATAACAAACACGAAAAAAAAGGCGTTTACTCAAAAAAATATTGTTAAGGCTTGGACAGACCTAACCAGTGGAACTCAACTCAATAAAAACCATTCAGATTGCGGAACTACGGACGAACTGCTTGCCGCCGTTGTTGTCATGCTGTCCATACCTTTACACATAGATTAAATGATACGGAACTACACGCCGTAAAGCTGGTAAAGGGTATAAAAACTGCTACGTCCCTGGGCTAAAAGCTTCCATCGAGCCAATCGCTGACTATTCCGTCAGCCTAGTGGAACATTTATAACCTATTGGACATTTATAACCGCGTGTAAGTTATCAACGATTTCTATGGAAATTAACTAGTATCATCCCGCTTTTTTAATTCTTTTCAGTTTCATACAAATCATAATTAACTTACACGCGATCAAATAGGTGACAAATCTTATAGGCCTACAGCTGTACTTTTAGCATCGGTTTGCGTTTAAATAATCTTAGAACGATAAGTCATGCAGCCGTAAATACTAACAGAATTACAATAGCAATACAATACAAATTGTCTCGACTAATGCCCGACTGACAATATACAATAAGGCGATAAATCTGAATTCGACACAGGTGTTGTCTGTACGAATATGTCGAGTCCGTTGAAAATAAATCATTGATGTAATACAGCATGTGAGGGTGAGCGTGATGCCACTTCTCAATAATCCCTCCTGCGGTGCTAAGCTCGGATTTCATTACCGTACACGTTTACGCGTAAAAGAGACGCTTATTTCAACTTACCTTTCTTTTCGACTGAATATATTAAGATGAGATTTGCATGCGGTAACATAATTTCAACTCGAATTTTCACTGAATTTTATGGCTGAAAACGTTAAGACGTATGTATAATATTATCTAGATTAACGCTGAGCCATTAGTTATACACGTGCCGAGCCTACGTAATTTTTAGCACCCTTACTTATTAGTTACTCTTAGAGCGGAAATAATAAAATAATAATAATACGATCTAATACCGAGATCGGCCAAAGAATTGCATGATGCATTGCAAAAATCAATAATTCATGATTGTTATATCACGTCACATGCCCCATCCGGGGACAAATGCCTAGCCATGCGCAGCGTGTCTTACTCATCTATTATAATACCTATTTAAAGTATTCCTGCTACAACTTTTTCATATTTTAAAGTAAAATAGCCGTACCTTAATATAAAATCAAAAAAGGCATAAAACTAAGTCGTCGTTGTCGTCGCCTCAAAATATAGATGCTCACTGCTGGACGAAGATCTCCTGCATGGATCGCCACAGAACACGGTTTTGTGCCGCTTGTTTCCAGCGGCTCCCAGCTTCACGCTTGAGATCGTCCGGCCACCTAGTCGGGGGTCGTCCAACGCTGCGCTTACCGGAGCGAGGCCTTATCCTATCCTAGCGAGGCCGCCATTCGAGCACTTTGGGACCCCTACGCCTCTCGGTTCTACGAACTAAACCAAGTGGAACTCCCTCACCAAGTGTATAGTAATATCCATCATCAATTAGTGTCATCTGATGTTGATTCAAAAGTTGATTCATTGTTTCGACAATACAGTGCTGGTAGCAGTGCTGAGTTAAAGGAGCAAAGTTAATACCTATTCAGAATGTTGCAAAGATGTAATGTTTGTACTTGTACTAGTAAAATGGTTTGAATTAGAATATACTTTGTAGTAAATTCTCGTAACATGCATTCCACTGCTGTGTTTGTATTGGGATTAAGTGTGCAGTGAAGCTGAACTCAAGCCTTTTACAAACAATATGGTCACCATTATCTTTGAACATGGACTAGATGCTTGTGTTCACGTTTGTATAAAGTTTACAAATAGGTATAGCTTATAAGAAACTTTCATGGTAGGTAAAAGGTACAATATTAAATTTTAATACAATATTTTATAAAAAGTAAGAACAAGTCCTTCATTTTCTTTACTTGTAAAATGATATTTTAATTTTAAAGTTATAAATTCTATTCGGCGATATTAGTTTACAAATATGTAATAGATTCTAGAGTAATTTAAATGAAATTGCGATAAAAAAATAATTTTGCAGTTATTTTGGTAGGTACCTAATTAAAAAAACAAAAAAAAAATTGCGTACGAAAGCGGTTTATCATATTTTTATCAATAAGGTTTCATACTATACTTGCATCAATGGTATTTATCTGAAAAAAAGTTAACCAGAAAAGGAAGGAAGGAAGCGCTACAAAATTCTACAATTTAATCTAGGGATGTAGAACTAATAATTGTCAAAGGAATTATCTAAATATATTCTGTACATTACCTGACACTAACAAGCGGAGATGGCAGCTCGAAGAATATTAAACCCGGTTGGAGTTGTAAACATGATTTTAGTATGCGGGTCCTGCTATAGGGGCTCGATGCATCAGCCTTCAGAAGGGGTTAAATTGTGAAAACATTAAGCCTCGATCATTCTAGATGATTAAAGCGTCCTATGATTTTCAGTGTGGTAAACAAATCTTTTATATTAAAAATGCAACGTTTCCTTACTGGTTCCAGTAGATTGCAATAAAGATATCGAATATGACAAAAAAAAAATATCCATTTGAAATTGGACGGAAACGTGAGAGGTATAAGCAGCACTATAGGTTTATCATTTTCACCCAGTATTTTCCATAGCCCCTCACCTGGCGCGGCCATTTTAAAAATTAAGATTATATGGAAGACTGGATGTTATACCCAATTTTCGTATTGATTTATACGGATTAGGATGTGAGGACGTAATAATATAAGATTTAAAATCAATTAATTTATTTTAAAAAAACATACAGTTACTTAAACATACTTTGCGCACATATTATAGATTTACTACTGCACTCTGAGTCGCTAATCATAACTTGAATAACTCCTTAATAGTAGGTTCTTTATGTATTGATTAAGCGATTCTGAGTGTGTTTGTACTATACTATACTGATTATTTTACTTACATAATAATCTGAAAAATTGGATAACTAATAACAATAATTCAAGTGTGCGGCTATAAAACTCTTCATTTGCTAACGATACACATCCCGATAACAATGTCACGAACGAGTTGGGACACAAAGGCATTGCTTGCTTTACGAGTATTCTGACAATTGCACTCGAAGAAACTTGTAAAGTTACGAATGTATATCGGTTACTGTTACCGCAATTCTGTCGATTTATGGTTATGTCGAGCATTCATAACGAATAATCAATATCCAGATAGCTTTGTAACGTTTCCTTTGACACTTTGTTTCGTGAACACTTATGTATCTATACTATAGTTTAAAGTAGATTGTAAATAAATGAATTACATAATTTTGCATTGTTACATTGGATTACATATTTTATACAAAATAACATTGAATGGTTTAATTATAATGCAAGTTGGAATATTAGCTATTGATTGGAATAAATCCCCTCTTTTTGTTTAGATGCTTGTGTAAATATCCATCATGGTATAAACCTGCAAGAGGACGAAAGTCAGATGTCGGATAATATTTTCTTGAGGAAAAACTCTGCCATCGATCATTGTAAGCAAGCGGTGGCTCATAATTTGTATGGGAACTCGTTGTTATCGATAACTTATCTGCTACTGGACTGTACCACGGATTTGCGTATGTATAACCTCTAAATGAAGGAGAAGCAGTAAAAGGGGGATAGCCATTGAAATTTATATTAGACTCTTCATTTTTATTACTTAAACTTTCATATCTGTTGGGATTTTCTAGTCTAAAGGTTTGATTTTTTTCTATAAATGGTAATGTTAAATTATATTGTATTAACGGCGCAGGCGATGTCAAATTAGTCATAAGTGGTGCAATTGTAATATTTAACGTACTTATATTCTCGTTTTTATACATTGCGGCTGGATATGGACCGGGTACTTGAGTAATAGCATTTAAATTTTCCACCTCCGTATTAGTAATATCAGTAATCGGTGTTACAGTTTCGTAATCTGTTTCGGTAGTTTTTATAGTAGTAACATCTGTATCGTTAGTTATAATTTGTCTGAACGTATCGTAGTCTTCACTATTCGATAGGTTTGTTCTAACCACTAAATCCGGTTTCTCTATTGTATCAATTTTAGAAATTTCTTTGGGTATAGATGTATGTTCAACTTCAGTTATGTTTGATATAAGTTTTGACGGGGATATAATTTGAAAAGTACCGCCATTTTCTTGATAGCTATCACCTGCACTTGATTTTTGCACGTTTACACTCTGTTGTTGATTCACTGATGGTAATATCACTACAGGTGACAACACAAACGGCGGTAATTGATATGCAAAGTTTTGACCAATTTTGTAACCGTGAAGATATCCTAGTAGCGGGAACAGGTGTCGATTTTCTCTTTCTTTCGGTAAGCATTTTGTATAGTTATCAAAAAACACTGGAAAAATGATAACATATAGAATAAACAAACGTGAACTTAAAACTTTACAAAACTTTAAAAAAACTGGCTCACAGCAAAGAGTTGAATAGGCTTTTTTTGTGTGACAACCGTTCACAAGCATTTTGCACTTTTCAATGAAGCACCGGAAAATATCAGTCTAATATGCGTTATCATTGGAGAGGTGTAATGCCATAGAGTCGCAACAATATAATATATAGAATCCCGATTTTCTGTGAATATAAAGAGAATGTTCGGTAAATGTTCTAAAGCAAGTAAGTATCATAAAATTTGTGTGCTTTTGGAGAATTATTATGAAATTGCAATCAATATTTTAATAGCAATGAAGAAAAGTACTTTAGTAGATTGTCTACTTTCTTAATATTGTCTTCGTTTATATTTTGTAACAACAAAATTGCAATTATGTATAAATATTATGTATAATATTACAAACCTATATAAAATTACATTGTTGCATACAACCGACTTTTCATACCTCCTAATAAACGTAACAATTTTGTACTTGAGTAAAGTGAAAACAATACCAAATGCTTATCAGAATGCGGGCTTGGGCTAGTGTTACAACTTATCTTGAAATTGAAAGTTATTATACGTAATGTTAGTTTAAACACCGGATAAAAACAAGTACCTATCTTAACGCTTGGTAAAACAATGTAAATTATACATCCAAGCTGGAGTCTTTATCTTACTCTTAAGCTCTTGGAGTAAGTTGTATGGCCTTAATATTAATACCAATAATCACAGGTTATCATTATCAGCAACCCAGCACTAACCCGTAAGGTTGATGTTAACTCCATAGAACCTATTGTGTTAGATAACACGATCTTGCCCTTTAGTGATACTGTTAAAAACCTCGGCTTGATTATTAACTCCTCCTTCTCCTGGGTACCGCAAGTTAACCACGTCAGCCGACGCCTCTTTGCTGCTATCGGCTCCCTAAAACGCTGGAAGAATCTCCTTCCAGTCCTTAGCTGAAACACTCCTTTTACCTATACTGGACTATGCCGATAGCAGTTACACGGATCTCACTGAGGAGTTACTAAACAAGCTCGAGCGCTTACAGAATATGTGTATACGATTCATCTATGGATTGAGGAAATTTGATCATGTTAGTGCGTATCGTGCTCGTCTTGAGTGGCTTCCAATTAGGTTGCGTCGAAATTTTCATGTTCTTTCTTTACTATTCTCTATCCTATATACTCCTCGTACTCCCTCCTATCTTAAAGAACGTTTCAACTTCCTCGGTGCTGTTGATCGCCTTAGGCAGCTGCGTTCTACCGTGGATAATAAACTTAAAACTCCTCGCCATCGTACAAAATTTTACAGCAAATCGTACACGGTGTATGCTGTGCAGTTATGGAATTCTCTACCCAAAAATATTAGAGACTCCAAATCCTTACCTATTTTTAAAAATAGTCTCAAAGAATATTTCCCCAAGTCATGCCATGCCATAATAACTATCTTAAATTTCTATCGTAATTCGTTACTATGTTTGTGTAATAATTATTATTATATATATATATATTTAAATGTTTAATTTATCTATGTATTATGTATGTACTATTTAAGTATGTTTGTGTATAATATATATTGTTATCTGTATTTATTTATATGTAATCTGTAAATATATGATACGTCTATTAGGTTTTATATTATGTGCTTACCTACTAATAATAACGTGTATTCTATTGTGCCACACTACCCTACACATCTCGTTTAATCTTCTCACTAAAGGTTGCCTGGTAGAGATTGCTCAGTAAGCAATAAGGCCGCCTTTGCATACCTAGTTTTTAGTTATAACTTTACTTTGTATTTTTTCTTGTGTGCAATAAAGTATTCATCTATCTATCTATCTTACTTTACTTCAAAGAAGCATCAGGTGGAGCTAATAGATTAGAAATAAGTAAACAACAGGAAGAGGAAGAACGATGACAGGTGAAAAGCATCCATTATTACAACGAAATACGTTCCCTTACATTTCTTTGTCTTATAGGAAATATCATGTCTAAAATATTATAACGCCCATGGGGCGGTACAAAAGACAGTTCACTACAAAGCTTTTTTCCTTTTATTCATAAGTAAATAATATGCAAAAATATACCTTGAATTTGTATTGTTTGAAATACAACGTGAAAAATATAAGTGAAAGTGACATAATATTTCCAATATTAAATAGATACTCGTACGTTTGAAAAATAATTAGGTTTCGTTATATTCATTTCTTGGGTAAAACAATTTGCTATTGATACATATTGTAGAATATGATTTTTGTATAAGTATATAAGTATAATTGAAAATAATACAATAGAACTTAATGCTAGCTAGCCTAGTATAATTTGATCGAAGGAAAAGAAATCAAGGCTTACATCATCATCAATAGCATTATGATGATTTAAATTTTCGACCCATTGCCCATTCCTCAGTAGGACTGAGCCACACGCGTCTCTTCTCGGAATGAGAAGGGCCATAGTCCACCATGCTGGCTAAGAGCGGAATGGAATTTTCACCTGTTTTTCTCATGTCTAGAATAGCGTGTATGGTGCTGACACGTTACAAACGTTCGAAAATAAAAACATTTCAAATTATTTTGTTCGCAGGAAAATTTTAATATCATGGGAATTTTAATATTTTGCAACAGAATGTTCAATAATTTTGCAATTTCATAGATAGATAGATAGATAAATTCTTTATTGCTACACAAGACATAAAAATACATAGAAAAGAAAAGAAAACAAAACAAAGTGCGCAAGGGCGGTCTTATCACTAAAAGTGATCTCCTCCAGACAACCCATTCATTAAAAACCTTTATTATAGGAGCGGGATAGTGCAACAATATAGACAGCTATTCAATATACTACATAAACTTTACATACAAATAATACATAAATAATTTTATAAATACATATAGACATAAATACATACCTATAAGCCTACATACACAATACTTAAATATTCTATAGCATACTAGCACTAGATAAGTAATAATACTTTAAACGATTCTTGAATATATTTACAGATTTCGATTGCCTAATGTCATTGGGTAGGACGTTCCATAGCTTAACCGTCTTTACTGTGAAGGAATTCCCGTACACCTCCGTATGACAAGATGGTATTCTCAACCTGTTGTCATCTTTACTGTGAAGGAATTCCCGTACACCTCCGTATGACAAGATGGTATTCTCAACCTGTTGTCATCTTTAGACCGCAAATATCAATATCAATACAAGTCGTTCCTGCCAAGAAATTGGAACCGCTCTTTTCATAATTTTAATTTCGTAATAATCTCAACACATTAAAACTAAACAAATCACTATTTAATTTAAATTGTTGCAATATAACCTATATAACTTATAGGGCTCCTTAATAATATTATTAACGAAGAACATTTATTCTTTGGGGTAATTGACTTGTTATTTATGTGGTGTGCCTCTAATCGCTTATTTTTAATAAATAAATATTAAGTAACTCACGAAATAATTTATAACAAACACATATTTTATGCACACTTACAATTATGCGGTTCTAAACAAAAGAAGTCGGAATTTATTCAAATGTATATTTTAAGAGCTTGGTCTGAAGCAACTACTTACATCGCTCTACTAAAGCTTCAAAAAAAAAATCTATGGGTACGTTCTGTCAGTCCTATCATTATTACTTCAACCAACAAAAAAATTACGTTTCCTTTCAAGCACGGAACCTTTCGTACAAGAAGCTGAGTTGCACTTGACCATTTTTGTACGATAAATATGGTAGGTATCACTTGAGCAGCCTTATAGCATAATCAGTGTGACAGCAATTTCTCGCCGTGGCGGTCAGTGCAGCCTACGCAGTATACTCAATGCAGAAATAAACGATCAATTTCTCGCGGGTTTCTCGTGCGAAAGCTAGTTAGAAAGGTAGCAATACTTTGTAACAAGAAACTACGATACTAAGGTATACTTTAAGTATATCTGAGTCCGAAATCTTAATCCCATGAGAAGATAGTTCAAGTTCCAGAATGTGTCTATGTACTAGTCAATCAAATAATCAAATAAATATTATAAATGCGAAAGTTTGGATGGATGTCTGGATGGATGTATGGATGTTTGTTACTCAATCACGCCCCAACGTCTGAACTGATCTTTCTGAAATTTGGCATAGGGATAGATTATAGTCTGGAATAGCACATAGGCTAGGGCTTTTTATCCCGGAAAATTGAAGAGTTCCCGCGGGAATCTAACAAATGTATCTGTTCAACTGATTTTGATAAAATTTGGTACAGGGATAGGTTGTATCCCGGGGAAGGACGTAGGCTACTTTTTATCCCGGAAAATTAAGGAGTTCCCGCGGGAACCAAAAGCCTCAAACCACGCGGACGAAGTCGCGGGCATTCGCTAGTAGATTAATAAATATTTATCGCATTCTATATCTATTATTGAAGTCATTTGTATGCGGCAACAGTTTAATAGGTTGAATCAACGAAGGTTCCTAGTGGCTTCAGGTGCAATTTAGGATACGATACAACTATTAATCTCTAAGGATCTCGTTGTTAACAGTGACCCTCTCCGGCCATATTTCTTGGTAGATACACCTAGCTCCCGACGCAATTATCTCTGTATTAATAGGTATCGATTACGCTCAGTATAATATATTTCCTTAAGGTTTGTAGGAATCAGAAAATTATTATTAATATACTCTTTTAATTATAAGCAAGGTTTCTAACTGCTTTCTTGGCCCAGTGGTCGGTGTTGTCTTATAAGTGGAAGAATCCGGATTTGAGTTCCAGCATGGTCAAACTCAAACTCAAACTAAAAGTATATTTATTCAAAATTGGAACACACAATACACTTTCTGAACGTCACGTTATCATCATAGGTAATTTTAGGAATCTCTGCAGTGGAGAGAGTATCTTCTCCAATAGGGAGCTTCGGCCTTTGCACGTAGCAGGATTACCGCGCTAAGCAATGTAACCAATCGATTAAGCAATTAGAAACCGATTAGGAGTATTCAATTAAACTGCCATACGTGGCCAAGTTAGCCCGCTACCATCTTAAACTGCTTCTTACGGTTAAGTGATGTCTCTATTCTACGTGTTGAAAAAACCTCTATCAAGGTATCAAAAGCAACGTTGCAAAAAGCGATTCAAATATCTGAAAACACGTTGTTTATATACCGAGTGTATTCACATTTCTCATCTGGTGGAGTGCGCGGCGTAATAAATAACGGTTCATCAATAACCAAGAGCTTCCACGTTCCACCCAAAACTGTTGTCAATATATCAATCCGATACGTATAACTTTTATGCGCTTCGACTTTGAATTCCGGATCTCACATAAGAATTTTCTCATATCTTTCTCTGACTGTGTCAATTCATCCCTTCATATCCCTACTTGCAGTTAAAGTAGCACCATCTGCCTAAATGTTTTGTGGGCTGTGGCATGCATAGATCATTTTGACGACCTCCGTAATCTGTGTTCTATTCCATCGCCGGCAGGGCCGGCAGGGCAATATGTGACTGGTCTAGTCTGGTGGTTGGCTCTAGCTGTTGGCTAGTTACTTAGATGTTAGAGGTGTATTGCTTGTATGAAATAAAAAAGGTACACATTGCACATACAAACGCGGAAATGTGCGGTGTACATGCATCATCATCACCACTTTCAGCCTCGTTCACCGCTGAGCACGCTAGTTGTACGCGGTAGATCTACTACCATAGATCTTTCCAGCTCTAGCGGCAATCGCTCTTAGAGAAGCATGATCTGTCCACTATCAGCTCAAGTTATTGATGGCTTGAGCTATTATTTTAAACTTTAGTTCTGTACGGATATCTTAATTTAGAATCTTTCAGAGAAATAACTCATGTACCTATGTTATGCTCTTATCAAAAGCATCGTCTCACCGAAAAAAAAAGATTATTTAGCAATAAATAATTACTACCGCTTCCTTGTCAGACAGCGAGTAAACATTTAGTAAACGGCGATCCCCTTACTATTTCCCACCATACAATGTGTTGAGAAAAGAAATATGACGCAATTTCGGTAATGCTTAGTTGTCGAGCCTCGGGGGAATGAAAAATTCAAGGGCCGGGGAACATTACCACGCCACGCTGCTAAGAGCGTTTTGTTCTGGAATATTCTTGCCAGGATGTGACTAATAGTCTCACTTGTAATCCTAGGTGCTTGGGTTTAAGTTTCAGTAACAAATGTATTCACGACGTAAAGAGCTTGTGTAGTTGTATAGTACTTATATGTATTATGGCAGATTATATAAGTAGGCATTTGAGGAAATTATTTATAATTGCAGTAAACTCCAAGTGATGTTCTATTTAGGGTTACTAAAACTTGGATGGCACTTAATGAGAAAGTTCAAACTACAAATTATAAGTAGCAATAAGTACCTAATAATAGAGTTTCGAATTGAAGCGGGCTCTGTAGAGTTAAAATTAAATTTTCAGTAGCAGCTTACGTCCGTAACTTATAATATAACAAACATTTGCAAACTATAAGTGACTTAAAAGACTGTTTACTATGCGAAAGTTACTCTTGTAAGCGACTTACATGAGAAACTTTTAAGTGTAATTGATGCATGGTGTGGTAGTTTTTTTCTCTCAAACTTATTCCTCACACGCGTCATTAGGTTAAAAGAATAACGGCACTACCTACGAGAACTTACTAATACAACATTTCAAATTAATAAACCTTTAGAGAAGATAAATACTTTGCTACTTTTCAAACAACTTTACTTTCACCGTAACCTGAAACGCCATAAAAGTTAGCAAGATAAGAGCTTCGTGATATATGGTGATCATAAATCGAAGTTATCTTCATAAATATCCCTTTGACCCCAGCACGAGATCTCAAATCGATTTTACGTGATGCGGAATCCGATAAGCTTCCCTGTCGATGCGCAAAATATTATTTCAGTTACAGGTAAACATACCTACGAGTACATCGTGTAATTGAAATCCACAGTAATATTATAAATGCGAAAGTGTGTCTGTCTGTTTGTCTGTCTGCTGCGCTTTCACGGCCCATCTTTTGAACTGATTTCGAATAAATTGGATTTAGGGATAGGTTGTATCCCGGGGAAATACAAAGGCTTTTTTTTTTTCGGAAAATCCTCCGGATTCCCACGGGAATCTAAATCCTTTATCCACACGGAAGAACTCGCGGGATGTTATAGTAACGTTTTTCTGTCAATACTTCTACGAACTTCTACCAAAATATTTAGGCCCACTATCCACCAGAGCGGAGAAGATCGGATGGCCGTAGAGAAACGACGTTTGCTCCAATCGCACAGTGCGTGGGCTCTATATAAAAGTGGAAGCCGCGGACTTTTGGTTGACCTATTGTTCTCACTCTTATCAAGATTTTCGTAGTCATTTTATTTCCACTTTCGAGACGCTTCTCTAGCAAGAGAATTTGACCGTAGTTATCCCCCGTGACTAATTATATTAAAGGTACTTTAATCTCCAAGCAATTACAGGTTAATTAAGTGGTAATTTTAGGTCAGTTTGCGTATTTCAGCATTCTAGAGACCGCTTATATATTCATAGATACCTACCTACTAGATGCCCCTAGTTTTAGGTTGAGTATTAATAGAAACTTCTTAAATTGTAAGAAGTTAAGGTGATGAAAGGCAAAATATTATAATTATGATCTATATATATATATATAATGATTAGACAAGATATCGATTATCAAGATTACTATTGTTAAATATGTAGATGTAAATAAAAAAAAAAGAAATTGACTGAAAGACATAATTTCAGAATATAATAGAATGGAAAGATTTTAGGTCTAATAAAGTATCACAGTTGAGGTTATCTTTAGTCTCTACTCTCTTAGCTTATGTTTTCTCTTTAACGTAAACGATTCGAAACTTTACAACGGAATTAAAAAACCTAACAACGATACAATTTCACAAATTCTGGGGCCATACTATATTGTTTCATTATTGTTGACTTTCGTGTTTTAGAATTATAACCCTTATTTTAGGAACATTAAGGTACGTGACATCTAATTGTCAGTTTGACTAATATTGCTTAGGTATTGCTTTAAGCGTTGGCAGTGTGGCCCCTGTATTTCAGTATACAAACGTTCTAAAATTATCGGAATAATATTATGTACTGCGACCAAATGTGTCAATCTAAAGGACCCCTCTTCACGCTTGGCTGTTACTTATACTTACCGAATCCTCAAGTAAAGTGGCTCTACCTTTATCCCGACCTCTTCGTGATGGAGGCAGTGTGACACGAATCGGAAATGGGATCGAAATGTTTTGTGGTTGTTTGAGTGGGTCCTTAAAGTGCGAATCTGCGCCATAATATTTGTATAAATTCTGTACTTTAAAAAATTCATGTTGTCAGTTTCGCTTACGGAAATTATAAAAGGGCTCACTTTCATCATAAGATAAGCAATGGAAGGCTAAGTTATGAATTTTGACGCATTATTTATGGAGTTGTGTCTATGCCGCAAACAAAATTCAACATGATAGAATCACTTTGTTTGGTTAGTATGCAATTTTAACAAAATAATAATACTTATCTCGAAAATAGTAAGTACACAACATATTATTATTTTTTGCCTTTCTGAAATTGCGTGCTATTTTTAAATGTAATCTTCTTCTTTCTGCCCTTGTCCGACGCTATGTGGGGTCGGCACAACATGTTATCTTCTTCCACTCACTTCTGTTATCCGTCAACCTATCATTCACCCCTTTTATACGCATATCCTCTTTCACACAATCCATCTTTTCTTTGGTCTCCCTCTACTCTTTTTTCCTTCCACATGCATATCTATCATTCTTCTCGTAATATGCCTTTCTTCCCTCCGCATTACATGCCCATACCATGCCTATTACTCCTCATCTTTTCTATCACTGGCGCTACTTTCAAACTTCCCCTTATATATATATATATATATATATAGGATACCTATTATTAAATATGAGGTTACAATTAAAATATATATATATATATATATATTTTAATTGTAATTAAATATATATATATATATATATATTTTAATTGTAACCTCATATTTAATAATAGGTATCCTAAAACAGACACAGGCTCGTCATTTTAATATTATTATCCGTACCTATCTTATATTACCTACTTATAAACAGTAGGTACCCATAACATTATGTATTCTGTGCCCGTAGTATGAGTTCGCCTATCCCAAAAACTTTGATGGATTTCGAGTACCAAAACACTACAATTCACAATAAAATTAAGTACAATTTTAGAAACTCGAACTTTAAACTATGGAAGGATGGGAATGACCTCTTACCCCGGTTTTGATAGTGAAAGGATAACTACATTAATTCACCTAATATAGTATACTTACTTACTACTTTAATATATCTTGGAATGAAGTGACTCATCTTAATTATGATGGAATATTACTTACAGTTTAGTTCAGCATAATTCAACTATTCATTACTTCGACCCCTAAACCTTTCTATGCGTTGTCGAGAGATGCAAGCCATACTAAGGATTCAGGCCGCAGGTGAGCTCAATGGATTTCGAAATAAACAAGCAGCAGGATATTAAAGTGGAGCGGAGCCCGATGACAGGTGAATAGCATCCATTATTACGATTTTCCACAAACAAAAGACACTTCCTTTATTTCTTCTGTCTAAAGTTGATCGCACATCACAAGATGAGCCCGATCGCAGTTTGTATTTCAAAACAGACGGTATATTATAACCGAATTTTGTATCAATAAATTACAGTTTTTAGGTTAGTCAGTTTTTGGATACACGCAGAACAGGTCATCTGTTTATTACACAATTCCATGGACGAAAAACACATATGTATATATAACATTATTATCAACGCATGAAACTTGTTTCCCCTACGATATGAAAATGTCATGAAAACACTTTCTATCCAGTCGCGTGGTCTATGCATCTCCATATAAACGTAGTGTTCTTCCACCCTAAAAATAATTTACGTACCTAATTAATACATACGATAATTTTCTAGAGATTCAGAGCCTTGAAATGACTTAATACTAAAATTATGTCGCTGTATTTTAACACTAGTATATTTAAATTTTCAATAGGACTCCTAAGGAAAAACCGGCCAAGTGCGAGTCGGACTCGCGCACCGTGGGTTCCGTACAAACCTGTAGGTATATAAGTTGGTAAAAGTTCTGGTATTTTTATTTCACTTATCTTCTACTTTAATTTCAATTTAATACCTCTACGTGTTCATGCGGAAAGGGGTAGTAAGTTTAAAATTACTAAAAATATTTTTATTATATGATGTAAATAAAAATTTATGCTTTTCGCAATTTTTCCTTTATCTATGCTATAAGATATTGCTTTGTACCAAATTTTAAGATACTGAGTTCACGGGAAGTACCCTGTAGGTTTTGATTCCCTTGCAAGTGTCGAAAATTTGCATAAAAATATTTTTAATAAATGATGTAAATAAAAATTTATGCTTTTCGCAATTTATCCTTTATCTGTGCTATAAGGCGTTTCTTCGTACAAAATTTCAAGATTCTGAGTTCACGGGAAGTACCCCGTAGGTTTTGATTCCCTTGCGAGTGTCGAAAATGCAGCATAAACGGCTGTATCTTTTGATTGCGTTGGCTTAGAAGTTTGATTTTTCACAGCTTCCAGGGACATTAGATTTGAGTATTTGATATGAATTTCAACTTGATACCTTCATGCGTTTCTGAGAAAAAGGGTTTTGACACACAGACGGACGGACAACAAAGTGATCCTATAAAGGTTTCATTTTTCCTTTTGAGGTACGGAACCCGAAAAATGCAAAGCGTTGAGGCGCGGATTTGCGTGTGGTTTTTCCAGAACTTGCGATCAGCGATCCACATTTTTATAAAGGAAATATCATTTCAAAAAATAATAATATAACGCTCACGGGGATGCGATACGCGAGTGGCAGTTTCGCACAAAGCATTTTTCCTCATATTCAGAAGTAAATATGTAAGAACATTACCTCGACTCAACTGTGAGATTTATTAGAATCGGAATTTTTAATATTAATGTTTAATAATATTACTGGCCGAGTTTCACCCTCTTTGCACGTGTTGCCTTATTATCTATGCCATAGATATATAGAATTCTATGGAATAAGTAGAACGTTTGTGAAAATATGTATTATACCTGTAAGTAGGAAATATTATTTCTATAAGTAGGAAAAGTCGTATCAAGAAGTTTTTATGAATTTTGTGTGAAGTCGTTGATTCTAACCAGCTCTGGGTTTGGTAAGTACGCAGTGTTCTCAGCTGGGTGTGATAGTCTGCAGCCCCGTATTTTAATAAACCGTATTCTTAGCCCAATCCTACACTGTCCGTCTGCGAGAGCAGAGAGTAGCAAGCTAAATAAAGACAAACACGTCTACAGTTTTACAGATAAGTTTAGAACCGTATTACGATATTACCATATTGCAATTTTTACTGACTGATTATAATAATATGTCTGAACCTTGCCTTAGTCTATGCATTAATCCTTTTGATAGTAGGTACCATACATCACAATTAATAGACACAGGGTGTGCCTGACATTGTTTTAATTAAACTGGCCCAATACCTATCACAGTAATTTTGGCTCGAAATATCACATAACGTTGCTGTCAGCTAGAAACATCAATCGTCGCCGAGGTTGACAACGTTTCCTGTGGAAATAAACCATCCTCGCACTTAATATCACAGATGTGTTATTATATTCCAGTATTAATATTATACCGTTTAGAGTTCTAAATTCAGAGTCATCATCATCATCATCATCATCACTACAGCCTATTAACGTCCCACTGCTGGGCACAAGCCTCCACTCTCATAGGAGAGCGGGAATTAGAGCTTAGAATTAAATGTAAATTATTAAACGTAGTTCCGCTGGTCTGCCGTCTGCAGTTGGATGGGTATGGATCCGGAATTACACTGTATTGATAAAATACACTAAATATAATATAGTAATACACCTAAACTCACCCGCCCGCTGTGTATGGTTTCTGATTCGGTACCGCGATCACCGAGTCCGAGTCCGAGGGTTCAGATAGGTTCACCAATATTCACAAAATTGTCCAATGGATAGTTGCACCCCGACCGCAAATAGAATACATACTAACTTGTATGTATGTACAATTAAATTCAGAGTATCAGTGAAAAATTTAAAATCCATTGTGATGGTCAAATAAGCAACTATAGCAATAATTTGAAGTGAATTTTACTTTGACGCGAATGTCATCGAATGAATACGATTAATCGAATTAAAACTTAGAATAAGGGTAAAGATGCAACGCGGATTGCGTGCTGCGTGGGCGGCAACGCAGTGCGCGTTGGGCAACGGATTTGGGGGCGATTCATCTTCCAATGGCTCTACTGGCCTTCAGCTTAAAGAACTAGGTAGTGAAGTAAATTCGGACAAAATTGTTTGTGCTTAAGCAATGTGTTGGCATATTTTCCCCTTAATTAAAATATTATTTCTTATTCCATACTGTTAAACATATTTTCTTTGAATATTATTATTAGAATAAGAATGATACTTATTTTAATACCATAACTCCAAGACTTCTCAGTGTATTAACTCAATCCTTCAATTATAAGGTGTATAATTTTATTTTTCCATATAAACGTTTTACAACGTGAACAGAATCGCGCGCTGCTTCTAATTATAATATAACAAACAGAACATATTCATTATAATTTTCAAAAGTGGTATAAAATATTTCAAAGTTAGGTATTTCCCAAGTCAGTAAAAGGTACAACGAATAATATGTTAAGTGAATTAAGTACATAATTAGTGCGAGACCTTTGTCGGGTTATTTGTGCTGTTTGGTACTTTGCAGAGAGTTTCATAAAGTTTCAAAATTATGTTGTTATTATTAAGGTGGCTGGGTATAATGCAATGAAGTATTTACTTAGTCAAGTTACGTTCAAATTTACGTTTGATCCTTTATTTAAAAAAAGTGTTCTATAATACACATTAATTAACTTATTTATGAGAAGATGATGTCCGCGACTTCGTCCGGGTGGATTAGGGTTTTTTGATACCCGCGGGAACTCATGAATTTTGAACTCATTGAATTTTGAATGAACTCAGAAATTTTCATTATTTGATTATTGGGAACCCTCCGAAATATACCACTTCGAATCCCATTTTGCCCACTAATCGCATTCCAAACGAACATTCTAAGTAAGTTTTTGTTACGAATTGAGCCCTTCGGAGAATAGGTAGTCGTCTAGAATAAGATATCAGGGGTTGAAACTCTTATACGTTGACCCCTTTTTAAAGGTTAATGCGTTGAGTCCCCTTCGTAGCACCTGAATACTAATATAATGTTTACGGCACTGGCGAAGTTTAATATTCTTCAAGCCGCCAACTCCGCTTGTTAGCGACAGGTGTTGTCCGGAATAACTTTAGATAATAAGTACCGAAATATTACCGCTGTATCCGGGATTCAATTGTTTGCTACGTGATATTATGAAATTTTTCGCTTGTTTAAATTTGAGTACAGGGACTTTAGCAAACGACTTGTAAGGACTGAAAGAAACGTGGTTAATTCGTCCAAGAAAGAAACGCATTTTCAGAATCTGTGCAGCATTTCCCTATTGCATTCGCGGCGCCCGATTATGTGGATTGTTTAATAACAGTCTCCTAAAATGCTTGGCTCTGGACATTAAAACTAAAAATATATAAATTTCGCGAGCAATTTTTAGCTTGATTAGTCGCTGATTTTAACCTTAACGTATATGCGAACGATAAAGACTGCACGAGTCAGCCACATCAGACGAGCCGAAGAAATATTGATCAGTGGTTTGAAAAATGCAATTCTTACCCCTCTTTTGGCGGTATGTAGATATGCAACCTTCTTAGAGCCCTTAAATGTATCAACTTATTTTAAAAAAGAAAATCATCAAAATTTGTGGCCTCAAAAACCCTTAATACAGTGACTGTCGTTTTCTTTTTGAAGGTTTTATTAAAATTATATCCCATCAAAAACATAAATGTAAAATGAGAGCCAAAATCCAAAATTGTGATATGTATATAATATATGCATTGGTTGTTGACTTCAGCGACAAAAGAAGTGAGATCTAAATGGGTGCCAAAGTTCAATGGTCAGTCCTGCAATTTATTTATAACAACATAAAATATTTTATAACAACTTAAAATATCATTTCTTCTTATAACTTAGGATAATATGTTGAAGACTAAGGCTTTGGCTTGGCTAGTTTCCATATACAAATTATTATTAAGTAGGTACCTAAAAGTACAGTTTCTACTAGCAAGCCAAATTTTCGGAAGAATAAAATAAGAACTTACAGCTTTACAACTTGCGAAGGCTATAATTCGTATATGCAAACTAGCCAAGCCAAAGCCTTAGTCTTCAACATATTATCCTAAGTTATAAGAAGAAATGATATTTTAAGTTGTTATAAAATATTTTATGTTGTTATAAATAAATTGCAGGACTGACCATTGAACTTTGGCACCCATTTAGATCTCACTTCTTTTGTCGCTGAAGTCAACAACCAATGCATATATTATATACATATCACAATTTTGGATTTTGGCTCTCATTTTACATTTATGTTTTTGATGGGATATCATTTCTTTTTGTACAGAAATTATTGAACACAATCTCAAACTCAAAACATATTTATTCAAAATAGGTACCTACAAAGTACACCTTCTGAACGTCATGCTTACAGAGCATAAGACGTGATGGTGATAACAAACTACGGTATCTTAAAACTAAAGCTACGAGGGTTCCAAACGTGCCCTGGTCTGAGAAGAGCCCGCAACAAACTCAACTGTGTTTGTTTTATTATCACCATCTCACAAATATTTGAAATTATATATACAATATAACAGTTACATAATCAGCCGCTGTAACAATTCATACCCATGCCTTGCTATCATTCAAATAATCCTTTACACTGTAATAGGACTTTTCTATTAGTTCATTGATTTATTCATCTTCATATTAAATAGGTAATCACTGTCGTTACATTATCAAGAAAGCTGCCGGTGCAACAATATCATTTCGATGGTGAGCCCACCCATGGTAACAACAGGTCTTAGCATCCTGTTTACACTCAGGTGACAATTTATGCACCTCAACGTAACGTACCCAAATTGCAAACAATGGTCATCCATGGAATAGAGCGCGAAGTCGGCGAGATCGAATCCATATTATAGTATAGCAAAAGTTTTTAGTGAAACATTGAAAACAAGCACGGTAAACAGTCGATATCACTAAAACCACTATAAACAATGATTAAAAATCACAATGACTGACAACTTGAACTGACGACTTCAAATACGTTTCTTCTTCTTTTCTGTCAATGACGTTTCGTTGCACAAAATGCGTAAATACGAAGGTAAGGTTTTAATGCAACTATATTATTATTCATTATTATTTACATTAAAATAATAATTATGTGTCATTTTCAATAGTTAACAACACAAAATAACGAATTTAAACAAAGACCTGCAGTATGATTTATGTAATAGGAGTTTTTTTTTTACTTCACAACTCTTGTTTTATTTAGTTGTGCATGCACTATGCGTAGAATGTAATGCAAGTTGCCGCAGGAAGTGGACGAGGGAGTTACTACCACCGCTTAAAGCAGTATTATTTCAAAGTAACGGTTGAATGTCACGTACTTTGACGTCCTTAAAATAATGATTATAACACTACAACATGAACGTCAACAATATTAAAATAATACGGCTTTAAGCGATGGTAGTATGCCCCGTGTCAGAGTTTTGATCTATCCGTAGGTAGATCATAAAAATGTCGATTTTTGGACGCTTATATCTAAATAACCATTTGAGGTGTGCTTATGAAATTTGGAGCACATACGTATCTCGCGGGTCTCAATATATGAGCCAAATTTGACATGTTTAAGTGTAATAGTTTTTGAGTTATGAGGGGGTCAAAAGTGGCTCCAAATGGTTCGTGTAATATTACACACGGTGCTGCCAGTTCTTTCTTTTTTGGACTTTGGCTGGACACGCTTCCGCGTGTCTTGAAAAAAGAAAGAGACTTTTGGTGAAAATAATCTTTCAATTGGCCATTATTTTGCTCTTTTTGCAAAGAATTTTTCGTTAAAAAGGCTTTGAGCTCATTTAACAAGAAACCTTTATATTTTAAAGGATTTACAAAATAAGTTTATTAAATACTAGCGGACGCCCGCGACTTCGTCCGCGTGACATAAGTTTTTTAATTCCCACAGGCACTCTTTACTTTTCCGGTATAAAAAGAAGCCTATGTCACTCTCTAGGTATTGAACTATACCCAATACCCATGCAAAAAATCACGCCGATCCGTTGCTCTGTTGCGGTGTGATTGAAGGACAAACTCCCTATTTGACTTTCTTGGGGATAGAAATTTTATAAATTGTGAAATCCGTATTTCATTCTTTATAACCGGCAGCCCAAATACCAAGTTTCATGGCTATAGCATGAAAAACGACGGAATTTCATAAAACTTTCAACCCCTATTTAATCCCTTTGGGGGTGGAATTTTTAAAAATTGTAACACACGTCCTTCTTATTTTTTTTACCGAAAACCAAAATACCAAGTTTCGTAGATATAACTTGAAAAATAACTTGTGAAATAAAAGACTTTCATACAAACTTTCACCCCCTATTTCAGCCCTTTGGGGGTAGAATTTTCAAAAATGGCGAAACACGTATTTCTTCATTTTGAACCGGACAAATACCAAATTTCATGGATATAACTTGAAAAATGGCGGACTTTCATACAAACTTTCAATCCCTATTTTACCCCTTTGGGAATTTCGAAAAATCCTTTCTTAGTGGTTACCTACTCTTTACAAAAAACACACCCTCCAAATTTCATGTCTCTAGGACCAGCGGCTTAGGCTGTGCGTTGATATATAAGTCAGTCAGTCAGTCAGTCAGTCAGGACTTTGAATTTTTTATATATAGACTAGCATCTTGCAATGGTTTTTTTTAAATGGACATCATTTTATACAATGTAAATAAGTACACAAAATTATATTATGTATTTTGTTACCAAAAATAAAACATAACAATAGTCATATTTAGTATAAGGGCACTTCTCTGAAATGAGGTAAAAATCGAGTGGCGAAAAAAAATTTTTTTTTTTTTGAGTTTTGATTTTTTAAGTATGCTTTGACAAAGGGGTACCTTCATGTAACACAGTGATGAGGAAGGCCCGCATCAGAACCTAGTTTTCTTGGAGAAATAGCGTGTTTGGTAATTATGGTGTGCATGGTAGTGATAAATTATGATTTGGTAATGAGGTATGGTGTATGGTGATTAGGATTAAGGTTATGGTAATTTAGTATAGACATGGTGATGAGAAATTCTAGAAATCCATAGAACGAAATCGAGGATCTTTGATCTTTGCACTCATTCTAGGAAGTTACTAACCCACAAATTCATTCAGATCATGATCATTGCTGAGATATAGGATCTTTATAAAACAAGAATTTATTTTCATGGGCTGAGGCGTGCAAAACTAACCTCATATAATGAAAATTAGCTGAATTCTTGAAGAAGAAGCTTAATAAGTGGACAAACAGTAAATTTACCTGGGTGAATAAGAGAAAGATGAATTGACCAAGAATTTTCACCATAAAATTCTGGCTGGCTGGCACCATAAAAAGACGAAGCTGGTGACCCAGCCTCGTCCTTTCCTTCAGCCTTCAGGCTCTTCAGGCCCCCGACCTTCTCGTTCAAACCCCCTAAAGTTTTAGGGGGTTTGATTCATTCTTATACGTTTAGGGTATCGTACATACCTAAACATATGAGAATGGATACATAAAATTGAGCTCTAATTCAATGCTTTTATGGCTTATTTTACTTTAAAGCCGAACATAGACGATTTGATCGGAAAATTCTTACATAATTGGGGGCCTGTTCTTCAAAATTATCAATTTTTTAATTGAAGAATTTTATTCTTGCTTGCCCCATCTTGCCGTTGAGCAATGCCTATTATAAATAATTGTTCTCGAGAGGAAATTGTAAATCTCACTTACAAGTCGAATTCTGAATGACCCGATACAAGATCCATACGCTGCTGAAGATACGGAAGACCGAGTAGGACCCAGGCTACGTTGCTTCGCGTTTGTGGACAATATGATTGGAAACTGGAACCTTTTAAAATCGTTCCCAACGCAATCCTGTCAGTGCATAATACTGGACCAGACTATGATACCAATCCAACCGCAACGTGGAGGGCTGAAAAATTAACATCAGAAAGACAAAATCATGCCTAATACTCACGTATCAGTCCACCTAGAAATCATTGAGACCCTTTTGTAATATTTTGTATACCTTGGACACGCGGTTCAACTATGTAGGTCAAATTTAGAAAAATATGTTTCCAGCTGAATCCGACTCGACTGGGACTGGGCAGCGTTCAAAAAGCTTGGAGATGTATTTTTCGACTTCGATAGTTCGAAGAACCAAACCAAACCAAAGGTTGGGGTCCCAAGGTGCTGGACTGCTCTCTCACAAAATGGATGGATGACATGTAGCGAGTCGCAGGGATCCGCTAGTTTCAGCGCAAGACCAAGGCTCAGAAATCCTTATAAAAGGGTTATTTGTGGACAGCCAAACCAGCAGTGGACGTCATCAGTTGATGACTAGGATACATATTAACTTCTTAATTAAGTCCCTGTCTGGTTTTTTCACCATATTATATCTGAAAAGTCAAAACAGATTCATGTCATGCACCAAATGGACCGCTGTTGACGTTCTATTTATTCTATTTACTCTTTTGATGTTTTATCAAAAACTACTGAATGGATTTTGATGCAACTTTTTGCATTCACTAGGTATTACTTCAGAGCAAATTTTAAAATATTTTTAATATTTATAAAATTAAGAATTATATTTTTAATCTATAATTTTCTAATTTTTACTGATATTTTACTGAATTTATTGTATTTATATAGTTATTTCAGCCTAAATTTTATGTTTTTCAATTATTATTAGTATAATGTATATTATTTGCCAGTTATTTATAAATACTATGCCCGAAATATTCTTAATTTTATTATAAAATGCTTTTATTTGTGTCTTAATGCCATTTTTATAAACTTTTTTAAATTTCATTCATTTTAATTTTTTTAACGTCTAAATATATTGCAAATAATTATTTAAGCTTATAATAATTAAAAGCTTTCCTAAAAATAAAGAAATTTCAGAAATATCTTTGATTTAGTTTTAAAATAATTCAAAATGGTCATGGTAATTGTGGTAATTAGAATCATGGTAATGATAATTTCGCCATTTTTAAATTATTTAAAAATTAACAGATTTATTTTAAATTTTGCAGGCTATTTATGTGAATTAAAAATACGTTTTACATCATAAGAAAAAATAACAAGAAAATATAACGTGTATTTTAAAAGCGGTGATTTTTTTATGAATTAGATAGGAAAGTTGACAAAGTGCAGAATAACAACATTATTTCCCAATACCTTCAAAACGCTTAGACATGCGCTTAACCTGTTACAATAAGTTCTTCAAACACAAAAGCCTTACGTATTAATGCTATCATGATGGATGCAGTACATATATTATCATTGTTATCATAGTGTTTGCATCGGGTCACGTAAATTAGGAAAAAGTCGTGGGACAGACTTTAGTATCTCGTATTTTTTTCATTTTTCGTTATTTTGTTACATGTTACATTCAATTTTATAGGCTTATTATTTATTAACAATATATATTTTTTTAATTTTTTTTTAATCGATAGTTTTTGAGAAAAAAAATAATGTTCCCAACAACTTAGGCAGTGGGACAGTCATGGTAGTGAGAAATCTGAGGTTGAAGATTTTTTAAAGATGGATCTCACCTCTTTTATCTTCTTTTTCTTGATGGATGATATAGAGGACACTGTCTAGTGTCTACAAAAAAAATTACATAAGCCTGAGTTAGTTCTAAGGTACGTTCTCCAGCTTGGGACACGCTTCTTACAACATTTCGAAGAAGCATCCATAACTTAACTTTAGTTTAAATTGTCATAATTATTAAAATGCTTACTAATTTCCATAAAGCATAGTGATTTACGCGTCATTCTAATAAACAGCCTAGTTCGCAATTATTACAACAATAATATTGTTCAGTTATAAGCTTATAGAATGTTAATTAAGCCAACCCAACCAATTACAATTTAGCCAATTACAATAATTTAGCTAGTTGTATGTACTGTTAGCGTTTATGAATAATAAGAGCTCATTTGACTTTAAATTGAATCAAGAAATATAATATCATGACAAAAACGTCATTATACTAAATGTGTCTTCTATAAATAAGATCGCTTGGCGGTACTTGGGTCATTCTTTATCTGTTAGTGAAAGTGAATTAAGTGAAAGTGTAATTATTATTGTCACCAATAATAATTGTGATTGGTGTTTCGGGTTAACTAAATCGCATTATAATATGTATTTAACACATGAAATAACCGAACGTGGAATTATACTGTATGAAGCATCATCTGTGTGTATTATTTACACGAGTTTCCTGCCTTCGTGTAACAGCTCAGAAGTGTTAATGAACCTCGTCTTCGGCAAAAATTAAAGGTACGTGTGAATCGATTATTATTTTTATAGTAAATAGTATCTTAATTCAAATCAGATTCGAGTGTTAACCAAGCAATGGTATATATTGAGTTTAACAAAAATGTGATAGTTGTTTTTATTACAACTTGCTAATAAAATGTTATAAATTTTTGAAGAATAGAAATAGTCTTATTTTGGAAGTAGCTAAAATTGTAAAAAAAATAATAAAAATAGAAACTTTAAAATAGTATCTGAGTGTAAAAAAATATATATATATATGTTATAAAATATATATATGATTATGTTTCTAAATTTTTATACGCCTTGTAGTGGCAATTGCATAAAATAATTCTATTAGCAGCCTGCATACATTCGATTTAGTTTTTTTTTTTAATGGGTTCACATGATTTTCGTTTCGAATAGCTACTTCGATTTTCGATACTTATGTACCATGATGTATTCCTTTTCTGTGTTGGTTTAAGTACCTATCAGGCAGTAGCTGTACCTTGCCATACCTAGTACTGAGTAGTGCCAACATATCAAAAGTAGTAAATTGTTTTGTTTCGTGAAATTTTAAAAGAAAGCATGAAAGAAAAGAATTTCAAACACAAACAAAAAAAAAAAAAACATTTTTGGAGCAACCTCTATAGTAAATAGTAATCACGCATAAACTGCAATCTGAAACCGGTTTCGCTGGCAGCGACGCGATGTTGATAAGCGCTAAGCTAAAATTTTTGTAGATTACCCACTTAATTTTTAAGTTAGTCGCATGTTTATTTCTTTAGTTATAATAATTATGTCTTTCCTATATATTAACACACAATTTCATATCAATTTATAATTTTAAAAAAAAAAAAATCTACGATAATATTATGTAGATGTCATTATTAGTAAGCTGAAAAATAATCCACACACATTTTACATTAATTTATTATTTCCCAAGTTTACTACCGATGAAATATTTTCGTGTATTTCTTCTGCACGATTCATAGTAGTGGCGAGCCGAAAATTAACGTGTTTCTGTTTTTTTTTTCCATGTGGATATCAATTACTTCAATGAGTGCCTGCGGTGTGGGCAGGGTGTGATGATGGTGCTCTGACGCTGTGAACTTGATGGCGTGAATGCTGACATGGAGGCGCGTCAGGGTGTGAAGATGGTGCTCTGACGCTGCGAACTTGATGACGTTAATGCTGATATGGAGGCGCGTGTGTACTTGCGGTGTCGGAGGCCACAAAGCTGCGATGGGCGAGTGCTGGACTGTGGATGACATGGAGGCGCGTGTATGCTTGCGGTGTCGGAGGCCACATTGCTGCGATGGGCGAGTGCTGGACTGTGGATGACATGGAGGCGCGTGTATACTTGCGGTGTCGGAGGCCACATTGCTGCGTTGGGCGAGTGCTGGACTGTGGATGACATGGAGGCGCGTGTATACTTGCGGTGTTGGAGGCCACATTGCTGCGATGGGAAAATACTGGACTACGAATATGGTGAAATCATTCATTAATTTATCTATTTAATTATGGGTTGATATAGAATCATGTACTTATTGCTCGGTCGAATAAGAATGTTTTTAATGGAATAAGGGCCGGTTGATTCAAATCAATGGTTATCGTAGCTTACGTTGACTTCTGTTAATTTACTAGTGTTGCTTCATGGTAAAAATAATGATCGACGCCTTCTTTGACTAACGCTTGTGGGCGCCATATTGGGAGGTTACGATCCGTCAAAATGTGTTGATGCAAACCAACCTAAACTGTAAATTTAAAAAAATCGTTAGGACTGATTTTTAACAATTTCATGATTGGTTTTGAAATAGAATTTTGAAAACGAAAATAATGATTCCATCTTCTTTTTATTGAATTATCTAGTATTTACGTTGTCTGTGTAATAGATGATGAAGAGATTAATTAATATTTGTCTTAGCTTTTGTTATCTAAAGAGAAAGAAATCAATTCCATTGAAAAAACATTTTTTTTCGTATTGTCTGAGGAATAACGTGATTTTATAACATGCTTTTGTAGGTAAATTTTATGTTTGATTATATTACGAAATTGATCGATCGAATTGAATGATGATTGAATACTGATGTCGACAATGTTGTGAATATAATGGACAATATCAAGGTTGAAATGAATAACTGGCTGTTAGTTGACAATGTTATTTTAGTCGCCACCGAGTTTCTTACTGGTTTCTTGTTGCTAGATCGTGAACGAAGGTGGTAATGCAACTGGTATTGTGAAAGATATATATAATTTTAGTGTTGTGAATGAAGGTGGTCACTCAATTGATAATGAGAGAGATATGTATGATATTAGTTGTGATGGACGAAGGTAGTCCACAAATGTTATTGTGAAAGTTATGTATGATTTTAGTTGTTGTGACCGACATTGTGAAAGTTAGAGTTAAGTATTAGGATTACTGATTGTAAACGTGAAGTCTTCACTCGTTTGTTGTAATCTCAGTTCAATAATGTGAAGGTTACCTGGCTGCTTCACAAATATCCGATTGCATAGTATTCCTTTTATGATCAAAACACCCAATAAACTAGTTTATCTAAACTATTATAAAAAGGTATATTTGCTTAAAAAAAGAAAAGATAATTTTTTCACTGTAAAATCAATTTTATGTGGGCTATTCGTTTAACATTCTTTTAAATATATTGTAGTTACAATTTGGTATTCTGACTGACTGTTCTAACAATACACAGCTGGACGAATCGGGCTGAAATTTAAAGATAGCTATTATGACGTATTATGACGTGGACATCTGTAGATAGATAGGAAAGGATTTTAGAAAGTACAAACCCTAATAGGGGATAACCGGATGCCCATAAAGATCGAAGGCAAGGTATAGAAAACGGCAGTCTGACCTGCAATGCTTGTACGGCACAGAGTGCTGGGCAACCAAAAAGACTCGCGAATAGAAATTGCGTGTTAACGAAATGAAGATGCTTAGATGGGTGCCCAATGAAACTAGACTCGATAAAGTGCGGAATGGGCAGATCAGAAGAAGTTTTAAGGTTGCCCCAATAACGGACAAAATGGTAGAGGGTCGTTTACGTTAGTACACATTATGCGGCGAGAAGAGGATCATGTTGTGTGGAGAGTATTGGCAGAACGCGAGGCGGAGAGGGTACCCTGCAGCCACGTGGTGGACAACTGTAACCTGATATGGAGCGCGAAGCAGTTTCAGCAGCAGACAACCCAAGACAGAATATATTGGCGCAAGCAAATGAGAAGAACTGACTCCAAATAATGGAAAAAGTCTAGAATAAAGAGAAAGAGAATCCACTTAGCGTGGATAAGATAGGGGTTTGAAAAAGGAAATTTTAACTCAAGCTGCAGAATTATTACTTTTTATTACGGAACCTAATTTCTGATGTTATTTACTAAGCAACGGGAAAATGAGATTTCTTTTGCAACAATCACTAAATATTTCAAAGAAAGCGTCAAGTAAAGAACAACAAACTACTTGTCCTACTGATATAATATATCGCCATCAAATTTACAAACTCAGCCACAGTGTTTACAACTCACCAATATTTCACGTTTTAAAGCTTCATCATAATATAATGTTCCTCATTTAAAGGAAGAGCACCATTCGAATTTATGCAGTTAAATCGATTTTTTAAAGTTATATATGTATTAAAATCTTAGGTTAGGATTCAACATAAATATTCAAAAGTAGTTATGCTATTTTGGGCTAATATACCTTCATTCCATTTAATTTTTATTATTGCTTTCATGTACAATGTTCATAATACAATCACAGAGACATGAGGCCCCGTCAGGGTATTGCAATATCGAATATTTTAAACAATCAATTAATTAAACTTATATAATAAAAATGTCAACTTAATTTTTAAAAATTTCAATACAAGAATTAATTCAATAAATTTATAGGTACATAATATTAGACTTTCACCCTTAACATAAAACTTAATTAACATACTAAGAAACTGTAACGGTTTTGGTAATTTGAATTTAAACATGGCATGTCATGGCGCTTATTATAATATGATATTTTTAAAAGTCATTTTAATCGTATTTAAAAGTCATATTAATATGTCCATGGAACTAATTCTATTACGTCTATGAGTATATTCTATTACGAGTAATTGAGCAAATAGTCAAATAACCAGTTAAATAATTAGTCAAATAATAAGTCAAATAATCATACAATAAAATAATAAATAATATTTTATTTTTTTAAATTTACGATTAAATTACATTACATTCGATAAAAATAGCACTAACTTACTCATTTAAAATTACTAAAAACATTTTAAAAAATGTTAAATGTCACCGAAAAAAAAATTTCGAAGAAATATAGCGGATACGATAGTATTTTTCAGACTTACTTTGATAGTGTCTGACTTAGTGATTTGGAGGACGGCGGCGTGAGTTTTTGGAGGCGAGTAGTGCTATTGAGAGTGGAGGTTTGTTTAATTAGCACCCGTTTGAAATTCGTAACAACGCGGTTTCGGCGACGCGAATCCACAAGTTTACTCCCGACCAAAAAGTGCTCAACGCGGCTGAAGAAGACTTCACTTCAAAAAAATAAAACGAAGCGAAGGAGAACGTATTATGTTTATACGTAAACGGATCGGTAAATTACCCTTAGAGATAGCTTCTAAGTTTTGTGATGATTAGAGTTAAATAGAAATAAGTTTTGTGAAAGTTAGATTTAAAGAGAAAAGCTTTATGACGATTGAGTGATTTGAGTCCTGAGATGACTCCTAAGTTTTGTGATGATTAGAGTTAAATAGAAATAAGTTTTGTGAAAGTTAGATTTAAAGAGAAAAGCTTTATGACGATTGAGTGATTTGAGTCTTGAGATGACTCCTAAGTTTTGTGATGATTAGAGTTAAATAGAAATAAGTTTTGTGAAAGTTAGATTTAAAGAGAAAAGCTTTATGACGATTGAGTGATTTGAGTCCTGAGATGACTCCTTAGTTTTGTGATGATTAGAGTTAAATAGAAATAAGTTTTGTGAAAGTTAGATTTAAAGAGAAAAGTTTTATGACGATTGAGTGATTTGAGTCTTGAGATGACTCCTAAGTTTTGTGATGTCTAGAGTTAAATAGAAATAAGTTTTGTGATAGTTAGAGTTAAACAGTAAAGTTTTATGACGATTGAGTGATTTGAGTCTTAAAATGACTCTTAAGTTTTGTGGTGTTTGTGATGATTGAGTGATTCGAGTCTTATAGATGACCCGAAGTTTTATGATGGTTAGAGTTGATGAGAAAAGTTTTGTAATTTTAGAGTTTTCGTGATCTTGGAGTCCAGTCTAAGGTGTATCCTTAAGTCTTCGAAATTTTGGAGTAAAGTTTTGAAGATAAGCAGTATGTGTGATGAGCAGCTGATCTTGCAGTGTCTTGAGATTTTGGAGATAAGTTTGGGGGATAATCAGTATGAGTGATGGGCAAATTACCTTAAAGGTATTTCTGATTTTATGTTATGTGCTTAGAAAGCTTTGAGAAAGCTTGGAAAATAATTATGTAATTTGAGAAAAATCATAATTATTTATACCATTAGTGCAAAATATCAATAGTGAAACGAAAATTATGATGACGAATTTTAATTTAAAAAAATTGTTCTTAGTCACTTATTGTTGAGTGATGAAATCAAACTAAATTACAATAGATTTTTGGATCGAAATTATGCATACTATAATTAATAAAAAACACTTCGATTTCCAAAAAAATAATAAAGATATCATGTCAATAGCAATTGGAGGACCAATTAAATGATCAGATGGCCGGAACAATTATCATTTACCGATAAAATAACTATTTTTTTTTTCCATTCTGCAGAGTTTCTTGCCGGTTCTTCTCTGTAGAGTATAGGTTCCGAACCGGTGGTAGATTCACGCGAGGACTCGTCTAAACAGGACGGCCGAGCTGTTAGCGTTTATGAATAATAAGAGCTCATTTGACTTTAAATTGAATCAAGAAATATAATATCATGACAAAAACGTCATTATACTAAATGTGTCTTCTATAAATAAGATCGCTTGGCGGTACTTGGGTCATTCTTTATCTGTTAGTGAAAGTGAATTAAGTGAAAGTGTAATTATTATTGTCACCAATAATAATTGTGATTGGTGTTTCGGGTTAACTAAATCGCATTATAATATGTATTTAACACATGAAATAACCGAACGTGGAATTATACTGTATGAAGCATCATCTGTGTGTATTATTTACACGAGTTTCCTGCCTTCGTGTAACAGTACGTTAACGTTATAGGGTTAAAAGCTAGCGGTTCAAATTGTTTTTATAGCTAACTTTTGTTTATACGTCCTTTTTTATTTATTTATGTGTTTAAAAAAAAGGAAAAGCTCACTGACTGACATTCATTATAAAGCTCAAACCACAGTATGCAGACAGTATACAGACTTAAGATTATGCACGTTAGTCCAATCTAGGACGTAGACTGTACTAAGGATTAAAGATTTTTGGAATATCCTCTCGAGATATGCCGTTTTAACTATAAATCCTTGCTGTGCTAATATTATAAACGTGAAAGTTTGTATGTATGGATGTTCTTAATCTTTCACGCCAGAACGGCTGCACAGATCTGGATGAAGTTTGGCACAGAGATAGATTATAATCTGGAATAACACAAAAGCTACTTTTTATCCCGAAAAATAAAATAGTTCCCGCGGGAACACAAAGCCCCAAATGCATGTTTGTTACTCAATCTCGCTAGAACGGCTGCACAGATCTGGATGAAATTTGGCACTGACATAGACTATAGTCTGGAATATCACATAAGCTTGCATTCCGGAAAATTTAAGAGAACTTGCGGGACCCAAAAAACTTAAATCCACGCGGATGAAGTCGCGGGCATCAGCTAATTGTTTTATAAGACAACTTAGCCGAAGCTGTTAATTTGCTGAATAGCATTGCTAGTAATTGTTGAAGTTGTAGTAACAACCTATGAACTCTTATATTATTTCGCGTTTTGTACAGGCTTCAACACGAAAATAGTCTCGTCTCAAACTCAAGCAGCGATAAGGCATGTGAGCATGACAGAAAACAAGGGGCGCCATACGACTGTAATCTGTAGACTCGGTCGTTTGCCAAGTGTCGTGGTATAGTGTAGGTATTCGATATGATACGTCATGTTCGGCCAAAAGTGTATAACACTAACTGTTATTGGTACAAATGCGATTAAGTTTGCATATGAAATAACATTTTGCATTACGTGCGTTAGGTAGAGGTCAAATTACTATGTATGTACAAATATATAATCGCTTCGATGAATCAACCTATTGTAATGTGCTCATCGTATTATCAATTTGACACTATTAAATCAAGCAAAGATAGTAAAGGTAATCATTCCTAAAGTACCTACTTTACCTACATAGTCACGATATTGTCTTCTGTGACTGACTCATAAATTCCCTGACTGACAGACTCATCAACGCACAGCTCAAACCCATGAAAGCTAATGTTTTGTAAATTGTAGTTTACTACGAACTTTTATGAAAACGGTAGATGGTATGGTACATTTTCTTCTATGAAAAAAGGAATTCAGATTTAGTAGACTTTTCAAAATTCCCACGTTGGTAAAGCCGGCGCGCCGTTTGCTAGTAACATACAAGATAAAGTGCACCGTTTTTTATAGACATTCAGTAGTAAAGGTTTTCGTTTGTTTTTCTTTTTTAAACAACTGCAAGTTAGCCCTTAACTGCGATCTCACCTGATGGTAAGTAATAATGCAATCTAAGGTGGTGGCAGGCTAACCTGTTAGGGGTATCGCTAGTTATATTAAACCTATACTCCTAATCGGTTTCTACACGGAATCGTACCGGAACGCTAAATGGCTTGGTGGAACGTCTTTGCCGGAAGGGTGGTAACTAGCTACGGACGAATCCTCCCACCAGGCAAATCCCATAGTGATTTAAGTTACTTAAATTTCAATAATTCTAGCTGCAATCCTCTACAGGTCTTAACACTACAATGTTAATAAACCCTAGTAGACTTAGGATTAAATAAAGACTATTTCCGTACAGTGTTACGAATAGTTTGCGAGTGTAGGAACATGGCCGGCCACTTAACTGCACCCTTAATACCAATACAAGCAACAGTGGAATGCTTGTTTTACAGAATTTACTACAAACTTTGTTCTAATTTAAATTGCTTTGTGTCTGAGAGGATTCTGGCTACAGCATGCCGAATATTACTGCAAGCTAGTCTGTTAATTGCAAATTTTATTAAAATTTTGAATTGAAATATAAAAACAAAAAATTTCGTAAATATTACTACTACTACTTGAAAATCTAGCAAAAGGTAGGAATAAAATTATTAATAATAAAAGAAAGAAATAACAAAAGAAGAAATAAAAATTACCCCACACGAATGGGGCCCATGACCCATAATTTCGGATTATTCTTAAAAAGTAAGTTACTTATAACGTCACGGTTTAATTTATTTTACTTTGCATGCAGAGAAAGACAACACGTGGTGCATAATAATTAAATCAATAAATAAATCTTTATTACCCATTTACTATTTCTTTAGTACCCAAACAATATTATCTGAGTACAATTTATCAAATTAACTTAAAGCTATAAACTTATAGTTAATACATATGTACCCACTCTACTTAATTTAAAACTAAGTGTGGTCAATGAGCCACCTCCTCAGCCTGTGCCACAACATGATAGGCATCCCCTACCATACTGCAACGGTGATTTTCAGCGTCTTCTTAATTAAAATAAATATGAAGACTGACTATATAAGTAGAAGATGGTACACATAATATTATGTAAGTAAGTGCCATTTCGATTACCTTATTTAGATTTCCGTGGTGAAAGATAATCTAAGCTCACCACCGCAGGCGGTACTTTTCTATTTTTTAGAAGGGGAGCAGCGCTCACACTCTGTGTTATTACATGATTTATTTTCAGAGAGCACTCAACGTATGCCTGCAAATTCAGATTTATGAATGTTTTTATTGCGCATTTATTTTGTCGCAAACGATAATTTTGCACCAACAAATACTTTACATTATGTACGTCAACTTCTTAATGCGTACTAATATTAATACGATAGGTACCTACACTTAACTATTATACTCCACTATTATAACAGAAAATCCTACTTACTTCTTACTAATTTTTATACGACTGCCTGAAAAAAGGAGTATATTGTTTTCAGGGTTCATGTATGTATGTATGTGAGTTTGTATATTCCACCATAACTTCTATACGCCTGAACCGATTTTGATAAATGAGGTATCGTTAGAGCCCCTAGCTTATTTCGGGTGACATAGGCTAGTAAAATTTTAAAAAAAATTGATGGGGTGACCATGGTTCCGCATTAAAGACTAAAGTTGAAAAAAAAAATACGAAAATAAGGGTAACTATATAATCATCATCTAGAAAATGATGAGAAGATTCCAAAAATATATAACACTATAGTTCAATATCCAGCGATTCACAAAAAATTACATTGAATAAAAATGTGATTTTTTACTACACGACTGCACAAAAAAGGAGTGTTATGTTTTCAGGGTTCGTTTATGTATGTGTGTCAACGGCAGAGCAGTCGTATTTTTTTATAATTTTAATTATATTCACTTGTTGCATGGGTATAGTCAAGGACCTGGAGAATGACATAGGCTACTTTTTGTAACGGAAAAATAAGGAGTTCCCGTGGGTGTTGTAAAAATTGTTCCATGTGGACGAAGTCGCGGGCTTACATAGTAATAATATCGTCTATTGCTACGAATTTAAACAGTTTAGATATTTACATAATGCATATTAGGTATATTAAATTCATACCCAAAATCTACCTGTCGACAGCTGTGTATCAAAGGAACAAAGTTTCTTGGTAGCATATTCTATTAAATTGTACCTACACTGGCTCTAGTGCGTGTTTGAATATTTCGATAAAGTTGGTAGATTTCAACTATCAGAACAACCTCAACCTCAAGCCCAACCTCATCAAGTCATGGTGAAATTGACTTAAACCCTTGTGCGAGGAATTTATGTTGGAATCGAATTGGTTTGATTCTATGCATTGAGAGCCTGAGCCAAATAATTTTAAGAGAAAAAAAAGTACTTTTATACTACCTAAACAAATATTACATTGATTTTACTCTGAGTTAATAGTGTTTCGGTATTCGAAATTAAACAACGTTTTCGAGATGAGCGAAGTCGTACTAAAGATAGTAAATGTCTCCTAGGCGGCGTATTTGCAAAGTTTCGTATAAACATCTCGGTGGAAAAGTAAGCAAGTTTAGTTCAGCTCATTTTGACACTCCAAGGAGACGTAAGAACAAACTTCTAGCGTCGTCTAATTAAGAAATGACTTCAGTTTCTTCATTTTAATCTCATTCAAACCTTCAGTATAAGGCGAAGTTTTGGTTTGCATTTCATTTCCATGAAATATTAACTCCAACTCACTGTGTAAAATAAAATGGAATAACTTCAATATACACCAGATATAACTATATAAAAGCGAATAACATTAGATTTTTTTGGCAAGCCTGTTACCAAAAATATTCGTGACAAAAAATGATATTAATAGATAGGACAGGTAAGTGTCTGTACAGATGGACTGCATTAAAATTTAGGACTACATGCCTATTGCAAAAGTTTTGAAGCAGTTTTCTACAGGTGGCATAACTGCAAACTACACAGCAGTTTGTTCATTTCCAGTAATGCCAATCGTACATTAAAAAGTAATATCCACAGCTTTATAATAAAAGTTTTCTTTCTTTCAGAACGGTAACTGATAGCATTACCACCAGCTTGTTTATGAGTAAGACTAGCTGATGCCCGCGACTTCGTCCACGTGGTTTAAGTTTTTTGTTATTCCCGCGGGAACTCCTTAATTTTCCGGGATAAAAAGTAGCTTAAGTCACTCTCCAGGTCCTCAACTATACCCATGCCAAAAATCACGTCAATCCGTTGCTCCGTTGCGGCGTGATTGAAGGACAAACCAACAAACCAACAAACCAACAAACCAACAAACCAAACAAACCAACAAACCAACAAACCAACAAACCAACAAACCAACAAACCAACAAACCAACAAACCAGCAAACCAACAAACAAAGTGACTTTCGCATTTATAATATTAGTAAGTATGATGTGCCTCCATACAAAATGTATTGAAGTAAAGTTGCATTCGCAACTCGTTACCGTCAACTTGTTGGCGTTACTCGTTTGACCGTTTGACCCTAAAGATCCGGTGACCCATCTGGTACAAACGCAAGCCATAAACCAAGAATTGATTGATTGAAAGATTCGGTGATCAATATTTTAGTGGAATTCATTTAATGACATTACTAGCTGATAACCGTGACTTCGTACGCGTGGATTGAGGTTTTTTGGTTCCCGCGGGAACTCTGGATAAAAAGTATGTGCTATTCCAGACTATAATCAATCTCTGTGCCAAATTTCATCCAGATCCGTTCAGCCGTTGGGGCGTCATTGAGTAACAAACATCCATCCATACATCCATCCATACATCCATCCATACATCCATCCATACATCCATCCATCCATCCATCCATGCATCCATCCATACATCCATCCATACATCCATCCATACATCCATCCATACATCCATCCATACATCCATCCATACATCCATCCATCCAAACTTTCGCATTTATAATATTTATTTGATTATATCAATCACTATGATATCAAGGTTTATTGTCGTGATTTGACAACGTTAGTTACGCGGTTGTACTATCGGAATAGTAGATACTTGCGCTAAATAACATGCATCAGATCTCAATAGAAGCAATTAATCAGGCTTATAGATAGTTCTTATTATAAGATCTAGCCCCACTACGCGGCAAGTATTCTTTGTATGAGGTTGTATGTAGCTGGACCCACATAAGCGATACAGCACGGAGATACTTTACAAACTCATACAAACTTCGTACAAACTCATCATCATCATCATCACTACAGCCTATTAACGTCCCACTGCTGGGCACAGGCCTCTACTCTCATAGGAGAGCGGGAATTAGAGCTTAGACCCACCACGCTGCTCCAATGCGGGTTGGCGGGCTTTAACGACTACTATCATGTTAGTGATAATAACCGGGACCGACGGCTTAACGTGCTCTCCGAGGCACGGGGGTGAAACACCGCCAACTTCCAACTCCGGGCTGGCACTGAGAATTTCTTAATTGAAAAACCCAATACCTAACTTTTATGCCCGACCGGGAATCGAACCCAGGACCTCGTGATCCGCAGTCGACTATGCTAACCACTAGACCAACGAGGCATTTGCGAGTGCATCTCAAGTGGGGCTAAGCCTTTATATAAAAAGAGACATCCCGTGTGTAGTGTGAAAGCGCCATATCATGGATCCGGTCTTCTACCATATGACATGGAAATGTCAAATAAAATAAGCATAAAATAATTCCTAAATTCATATTTTCTTGTATTTCGTTCTTTCAGGCTTAAGAAACTCTTGATATTAAACTTATAGACATAGATTTGTTCAAAGAGATAAAATCAAAGTATTTTCGCACACAATCCCGGAAATTTCCATATCTAAATGGAAAACCGACCCTGCACAATCAATTTATCCCCCCAATATCCTCGGGCGGTTTTATATCACCTGTACAATAAATATTTATTTTTCTTTCTTCTCTCGATTTGTATATTCTATTCAAGAATACGGTGAAGATTCTTGAATAGAATAAGAAAACGGAATCAAAAACAATCAAACTCCATGGTATAAGTCACAACTGTATTTTAATGGTTATTCTTGCTGGAAATGAAACCCAACATTTCGTCTGCTTATGCACACTTTTGGATGAAAATCTTTAGATCTAAATGACAGTAGCAAATGGGCCACAGCGCCCTCCGTTTCTAGCGCTGTCTATATGTATTTATATTATGCACTGTCTATATGCGTCACATACTACGCGTCATACACTATACTGTCTATATGCACCCTTTTTGGTCACCGACTTAAAAAACTAACTTGACTAATACCTTCCTAAAATCCCTAAGATTGTCACGTCTACAGCAAGCATTAAATAGGCTTACGTGTAATGAAACCAGAAACTAAAGTAAAACTTTGGACTGTGATACCTACTGATAAGAAAGGCTTTACCTTCCTTAGCTGTGAAAAAGAAAGGGATTATAGTGAGGGAAAAAACGTAAATAACAAAGTAGATACGAGTATCTCCACTTGGCTGTCGGGAAAGTTTTTATTAGACCACGGATTTTCTGACGTTTTGTCCTTTGTCTTTCTCAAGATGGATTTAGTTTTGTACACCGCCGTAAATCTGCGACAAAATAAGTATTAAAAGTACAAACCTAATTATATTATTACGTGAAAGGACTAAGAATGGAAATAATACAAACAAAAAAATTCGGTTATTACAAAAATACAACAAAATTAAATTCGTCACATTTTCCATAACCTATAGGTTTGTTATATTGAAAACTTTGTCTACTGCCTGCACACAAACAAAATATTACGCAACAATATTATTATATCAAAGTTTAGCTGTGACAACGCATGTCAGTCGATTGCGAATGTTAA
Source organism: Erebia epiphron (assembly GCA_963932025.1). Classification (NCBI taxonomy): domain Eukaryota; kingdom Metazoa; phylum Arthropoda; class Insecta; order Lepidoptera; family Nymphalidae; genus Erebia; species Erebia epiphron. Next base: position 28,621,711 of record OZ009949.1, read on the forward strand.
GCAACGTTGACCCAAGTCGGTAACTGGATGGGTGACCAAATTTGGAGGTTTAAATTTGGCGTTTTCGTTTCCTTCGTGCCTCGGACGCACGTTAAGCCGTTGGTCCCGGCTATTATCACCAACATCTGATAGTAGGTAATCGTTACAAAAACCTAAGAGTTTAAATACTCTTAGTCGAGTCGTATGCGGAAGGACGTGGGTACCCACCGCATTATTATCCCAAGAAAATTCCTACCATTATTTGATTAATGGAAAGGGGTCACGACCCTCAGAATACGTTGCAGAGAGAGATTATAGTTTGAATACATTCTACGCTTACAGTGAAACGACGCCCTTGATGTTTGCGGTCATGTTGCCTTTACGGTTGTAGCACATACATACCCAAACAACTGATCCACGGCTAAGTATAAACATTAAAGTTTGTACTGCTTAATTCTGCTGGTAGGTATAATCCCATCCCGTCTCTTTTCTATGATTGCTTTGCCTAAACGTCTCCTTTGAACAATCAAAATATGAAGTATCTCTTGAGGATGTAACTCTTGCACTTTACGTTTGATTAATGTCGTGTATTGTTTAAATTCGTATTGCTTACTGAATAATGCAAATTGTTTAGGGTACAATGTTTGTTTAGGGTGATATTTTGATAAGGACCTGAATTTAACCGTCTTCATTAATAAAGGTGGGCTTAATACACTAAGTTAATTTTCAATCCCGTACTCCCGTACTCCCGTACGACAGTGAAAAGTCCTGGGTAGACACTGTACATGAGATATGTATGCGACCCTACGCTGTAACTATAGATTATCATACTAATATTGCTAATATTATAAATGCGAAAGTGCGCAGGCTGTACTGTCTAACTGCCTGCCTGCTACGTTTTAACGATCCATCTGCGCAACCGATTTTGACGAAACACCTAGTTTCGTCACAGTCTGTTCCGGAGATAGAGTGCATCTTGAATACTTTTTATCCCGGAAAAACAAAGATAACGCACAGAATTTAAAGAAAAACCTCAGCCTACACTCTACGCCAACGAAATCGTAGACATCTTGTTTTCCATTAAATAGAACCCTGGTAATACATTTTTAGGTTCGAGTGGAATTCAATATGACTGCTTCCATGATAGACAAAGGATGAATTAAAGGCCCCATATTTAGTTAAATTATTTTAAAAAGACGACAATGGTGTTGATTTTAATGTTTTTGTAGGGAAATTGTTTGAGGTAAAATAGTCGATTTGCTTTCATGGCTTTAGTATTTAAATAAGGCACGTCTGGTTTGACAATTCCCTAGGGAAATCAATGATCCACATTCATTGCTAGCTGCTGTCGCTGACCTAAAGAGGAATTCTCTTGCTCGATGAACATTTATGAAATGACTTTGAAAGAGAAATAAAAAAGGTGTATTGCGAAAGAAGAAATTTAATTGCCACTAGCTTTTTTGATATTTCTTCTAGCTGCGATAATCCTAAAAGTTTCAAATAACATGATTGTACAAAAGTGTACAAAAGATTTGTATCCAACCAATGTTAGAAATGCAAAAGTATATTGTCTTGCTCTTCAATTACGCCGCAAAAGCAACTGATTGATAAGATTTTTTTGACGGAAAAAGTAAAAAATCTGGACATTGGGGCTGATTATGTAGTGCAAAATTTCTAAACTAAACTAAAATGACAGCACTAAAAATATTGCTAACCCTATAATAATACTCACTGCGAAAAGGGACAGAACTAGATTTAAAATTACTGTCATTTTAGTTTAGTTTAGAGATCGTGTTAGGATATAGATGGCCACAATGGCTACTTTTCCAATGAGATTTTTAATGACCTCAGTCCCCGCGGACAAACTTGCAGAAAAAATCTATCCGTTCAAGAAATTGCTTTGAAAAAAGAAGTGCAGTACCACTACAGAATAGGTAATAGTATGGGTACCCAGTGGGAGATACTACGCGGCTTTTGCAACACTTTGTCGATTGCTAATAGAACAATACCTGAAGAGAGATTTGAGTCGAAATATTATTCTGCTAGCACCTTTCTTTAATACCTTTCGTAATACGCTTATCAAGTTTGTAGAACTCTCCACAAAATATAATTTGTATGCTATATAGGATCTAATAAATTGTCAATGGTAGAAGCTTAAATCATATATCCTCTTCAATACATTCAAGAGCGAAATACGAACTAATATTTCTTTTGCCGAAATTTCCTTTTCTATTCAGGTATTTCTCGTTAACGGTGTTGCTTGTCGTATTGGTCTCACGATAGCAATTTGTTATAAAATGCCTGGGGCAGCGTAAAACACACTAATCCTCACCTGCGCTCAGCCTAATAAATAACGAGGCTCGACCTACTTCGGCTTATGAACGAACTAATGGCGGCCCGAGACTCCTGAGTCAGTAAGAATTTTTCTTCATCTTAACCTAAATCAATCATGACCACACATAAAACCCTTGTTGCTTAATTATTTTGACCCCTATAACAGCTAAGGCAGCGTTTAATTTCAGGCCAGTATAAATATTACATGTCATAATATATTTTGGGTGTGATATACTTAGCTACTCGCTATACTATCTCATCTCTATACTTATCGCTATGTAAGTAATATGTTGCATAGAGATGAGATATTTAATTTTTTTATCTACTCCAGCATCGAAAAGTTCCAATTTCGAATTTGACAACTATATCGAATCGAACCCTCTTTCGTGTTTGCTTCTCATAACGATACAGTTCGTTGTATGGGAGCTGTATCGTTATGAGTCGTAGCTGTATCGATATGGTTATCTTCATAAATAGGATACCTATAGCTTAGCGGCTCTGGGTTCTGGCACTTTCCCAACCACAGAGTTCTTAGTATGTAGAGGAGCCATACCTACATCATGGCGGATTTATAAAGTAAAAAATTATAAAGACGTCCTTGTCGTAGATAAAATCTTGTATGCAACTGTACGTAATTAGTCATTTTAATTCTCGTACTATCCTATTTTGATACTCGGCTAGCCTCGTATTAAAAAAACAGCACTCGAATTAAAATGACCCTCATTACGATACAATTGCATAAATAGCTATTATATCTCTACCTACAGGTACGTTCACTGGGCCGCTTGCGTCTCTTTTCGTCATATTTCGATCTCCTCTGTATAATAAGTCGGGAAAAATCAACCAACTTATCGCAATACCGCTTTTCGTAGTCGCCATTCTTGCATCTGAAATTATTCTTTAGTGTACTGGTTCACCGCAGTTTTTTTATATACTTTAGTCAGTTTTATTCGATATGACTTTTTTATTAGTCACGTTCTTATTTTCAAGACCACTTTTATTTTACACAATTAGTTCACCTACTTCGCATCATTTCAACATTAAATACAAACTAATTTGTTCGATTTTATCCAACCGTGATAAGTGAGCTGTCAGTTTTATCAAAAAGCGCGAATGTAAGTAGGTAAAACCATATTTTTCTATAATTATAATTATTATGAAGGATGAAAAAAGTAAAACGTAAAGAATAACTAAAATCGTACGCTTACGTTTGTGATTTGGACTAGGTAAATTGTTTTACAAAGATTTTGACTATAGGTTGACAAGAAATTTAGGTTTTTATTCTAAACGCAAATAGCCTAAAATACAAAAAAAGCAAGAAATTTCATCAAAGAAAAGCATCAAAGAAAAGCAACACGACTAGACGTGCACTTTATTTAAAATAAAAATTTCTTTACTATTTTAAATAAATGTTTATTTAGCTTCACGGGAAAGAAATACAGAAATGAGAAATTATAACTACAGAATAAATACTTACCAAACTTACCTACTTACTAAAATACAAGATGAATTTTACAAAATAATTTAAAAAAATAAATTACTCCGTGTAATCGCTAAAAAGACTGCTACCTCAGCATGTTGCTGCAGTATATGATAACTGCAGCGCTGATTTTCAGGCAGAGCCTTATGTGGCGTCACGAATCACGAACTAATATGAATGAATTTTCATAATTAAGTGTTCAATATACGTGGATAGGTACCGACTCTAAAACAAGAAGTTGAAAAGAATACAACCCAATATCAATAACAGCTTTCTCTATACTCCATTGAATGCAGGCACAAAATTGGAAACCGGAAAAAGAGGCCCTGAGGACCGCGACGGGTATTTATGTAAATTCTGACTGTACAAAAGGTGAAAGTGAGATTGGAATTTCCATACATTTTCACGTCTGGGTTCTGAATCGAGTCAAATAATTATAAAAATCTATACAATTAGATTAATCTATCTATACAAACGAATGAATATAAGCTGTCTGATTTACATATACCTAACGTTAAGCTGCTGGGTCTAGAAACCTGAGACTTTGCACTTCGTTGTCCTCTATTTTAGAGCACCAAAATGAGGGCGAACACACACTACGTATAAACATATTATCGTCTGGTGGACAAAAAGTCCGCGCGCGCGCTTCGATATTATTATGAATCTGTACAGACTCCTCCGGCAGATGAACTGTGCAGGTGCAGGTGTTACCGAATACTGTCCTATCCGTAGTGTGCTTTCGCCTTATTAAAACATTTTAGGAAATTTCAATCTAGCAAAGGCATGGTGGGATTGGCTATATGAATTACAGAATTATACTTAATTGTGCTTAAAATTTGTGTGTTCTTTTACTCATTAAATATACTTAATGCAATTATTTTTGAGTCAAATGATAACGAAGCCAAAGGAAAAGAAAATTCCAACTTATAATGAATTTTCCAATTAAATTTTCTAAATGAAATTGTCAAACACGGTTTGAACAATCTTTTGTACCAAAAGCACTGTGCTCGCTGCAATAGTTGCTAATTAAGAGCAAACAACGCCTCAAGCGACGTATCTCTCTACTCATTTAGAAGTCTTGTTTGTGTACAAACTAGATTTTCCCGGAGCCTAATTTGTCTTGAACCAAAACTGTGTGTTTACAATATCTCTAGGTCTCTGCACTTAATTCCTAATTGCGTGGATCGTGACTCCCTTAATAACCTAATATCGTAAGCTTCCTTGAGATGTTATAGTATGTTCTAGTTTTACTACACATTAGCCTTGACTGCGATCTCCTGGTAAGTGATGATGCAGTCTAAGATCGTAGGCTTACCTGATCAATTGCAGTTATGTGAAACCCATTACCACAAATTGGTTTCTATACACGGCATCGTACCGGAACGCTAAATCGCTTAGCTAAGTATGTAGGTATGTATGTAATTTCGGTAAAATCTCTGCATTATAAAAGGCACTATTGCGTGATTCGACGAAATAATTAATATTTCTTACCATAGTAAAACAAAAGCATTATGAACTCCATATCGAAACTCGGAAATGTACCTGCCTAAATAAAATACAAGACACTCGTATGTTTCATTTTTCAATGCGGGAAAGATGAAGCCTCTGGGAAAAAGAATCCAGCGAGGCGTTTAACGGATAATAATGTGGATGGAATAGGTGTTCCAGCTTTGGAGATTGCGATGTATCAACGAGAAATGGGTTTTGTAACGTATGAAAAATAATACAAAATACGAATAAAGCGCTGCAAAAATTTTAGGACATTATGCGATATTATTTTAAAGAAATTCATTGTCTTCATCTAAATTAATGGATTTCCCATTCAGTCTTTTAATCATCTTGTGGTGATTTCGATTGCTAGATGATAATATGATGATGAACTCACTAAATGTCACTATGAATGTCACTACTCCCTATTCAATTGCGTCTGACCACAACGCTAGTACATCTGTAATTAGATCTTCAATTAAAAATCTCAAAACAAGCAAGAACACGAGAGCCCTGTAGGTTTCTTGTTCTCAAATTTATAAATTGCACCCATATTCTACAAAATCAAAGGTTTTTTTTTTCAAATAAACTTTTACCAAATAGTGCTTTCGAATTATCGTGACTGGTATATACTGGTTCCTTCCTTTGTCTTACTGGTTTATATATATAGTAGATGATTCCCGCGACTTCGTCCGCGTGGATTAAGTTTTTTTGATTCCCGAGGGAACTCTTCAATTTTCCGGTATAAAAATAGCATATGTCCTTCCGCGGGATACAGCCTATCCCTGTACCAAATTTCATCAAAATCGGTTGAACAGATACATTTTTTTGATTCCCGCGGGAACTCTACAATTTTCCGGGATAAAAAGTAGCCTATGTCCTTCCCCGGGACGTAACCTATCTCTGTACCAAATTTTATCAAAATCGGTTGAGTAGTTAGGCCGTGAAAGCGTAGCAGACAGACAGACAGACAGACAGACGGACAGACAGACACACTTTCGCATTTATAATATTAAGTATGGACATATATATATATATATATATATATATAGGTCTTCACTTCGTCTGCGTGGAAAAAGGTTTTTTCAATTCCCACGGGAACTCCTTAATTTTCCAGGATAAAAAGAAACCTATGTCACGACAGGTACTCAACAAATCCCATGCAAAGAATCACGTCGATCCGTTGCTTTGTGTTGGCATGATTGAAGGACAAACTCTCTATTTGACGTTCTTGAGGATATGAATTTCAAAAACGGTGAAATCTGTATTTCATCATTTTAAAACGGAAGCCCAAATACCAAGTTTCATGGTTGAAAACCTACGAACTGTCATACTAACTTACTACCCCTATTTAACCCCTTTGGGGATGGATTTTTAAAAATTGTGACACATGTCTTTCTTTATTTTTTACCAAAAGCCAAAATACCAAGATTCGTATATTTAACTTGAAAAGTATCTTGAAAAATGAAGGATATACAAATTTTCATCTCCTATTTCATCCTTTTGGGGGTAGAATTTTCAAAAATTGTGAAATATGTATTTCTTAATTTTAAACCAGAATCCTATAAACCAACTTTCATGGCTATAACTTGAGAAATGACGAACTTTTCTACAAACTTTCAACTCCTATTTTACCCCTTTGGGGGTGGAATTTTGAAAAACTGTGGCACACATACTTCTTTATTTTTACCGTAAGCCAAAATATCAAGTTTCGTTGATATAACTCGAGAAATATCGTGAGAAACGAAGGACTTTCACACAAACTTTCATCCCCTTCTAAAAAAAAAATTCTACCCTCAACACCCCATTGAGGGTAGAATTTCCAAAAACTGTGAAACACGTATTTCTTTATTTTTAACCGGTAGCTCAAATACCAAGTTTCGTGGATATAACTTGAGCAATGACGGACTTTCATACAATTTTTCACCCCCTATTTCACCCTATTAGGGGTGGAATTTTGAAAAATCCTTCCTTATTGAGCGCCTACGTCAGAAAAGGAACCTACTGTCAAAATTTCTTGTTTCTAACGCCAGCGGTTTAGGTAGTGCGTTGATATGTAAGTCAGTCAGTCAGTCAGTCAGGACATGTATGTAATAATAGGTAACTGGTCAAGGATACTATTTTATTATTTAAAATTGGGTAACAGGTAGGTACTACTATTTCCGTATTTATCTGTTGCAGCGACTGTCGTATGGGTCTCATGTCGCCCATGATTTACTCTATACCTCGGAGCAGCTGGTGTAAACATCCTAGGGTACACCTGTGCATAATAAATAAGCAAGTTCGAATTCCTCCGGGACTATTGATCCTCTGTATTCATGGACAAATAGAGGGTAGTATTGAGATAGCCTTGTAAGAGAACGTGCAAAATTTGGAACACGACTTTTCAGTTATAACAAAAGTCCAGGTTACCTTAAAGTATGATGTGAGCACAAAATTCTACATCAGACATAACAATAGTAGCTAATTTTAGATACTGTAATTAAACATGTTCGAAAATAAGTACTTATTATGCTAAATCAGCAGCACTGTAGATGAATTATGCAAGCAGGTAACTAAGATCACTCACACATCTTTGAAAGCATTAAAGTTATATTTATTGAAATTATTAAAATAATAATATTTTTATATAATTATCCTAAAATATCCTATTAGAAGTAATGAAACTTATCTGAATAATACCATGACTATAATAATTAAGGATCATGACTCGATTTAAAAAAATTCAATACAATGAAATGGCACTGAAATATAGAATCTATTACATCTTCTTCGTAAAGAAAGAAGTCAAGAAACGAGTATGACAACATAGATGGAACATCTCGAATGTTTCCGCTGTCCCGTGGCGGCGAATGCATTACTGGGAGTTCTTTGTTTTCTCACATGTGATAATGCGTAGACGAGCGGTTTAAACACGCAATTTACCTGGGAAATTTTCGCAAACAGGCGCATTCGCGGTGCATTCACCAGATGTGTACCCTAAAACCTAATATATTTTTGAATCTTAATAGACTGATTTTATTTACGAGTAGATGATACCCGCGAACTTTGTCCGCGTAGACTAAGTTTTTCGAACTCCTTAATTTTCCGGGTTAAAAAGTAGCCTATGTCATTCCCTGGGATACAACCTATCCCTGTAACAAATTTTATCTAGATTTAAAACGTTATTTTGACTATGTATTTTATGTTTCTAAACTACGAAAGTAGAATTTCACAAATAATTTCGAAATAGTAAAAAAGAATATTTATTTTAACTAGAACAAGCTGTTCTTTACAGAATATGGGCAGGCTGAATTAACACTTACCACTAAGCTTATTGAGATTCTTTTAAAGTCAGAAGATAAGTCGAGCAGGACGTTAGGTCCGCTCTGGTATATTCAAGTCCAGTTTAGTCAATACGAAGAATTCAAGTAAAGTGATAAGTAAAATAAGAATCTGCTAACTCGCGTGTGTCTCGGATGCATTTTCTCACCTAGTCTCTTGTGGCGGAGACTAATAGTTCGTAAATCGCTTCGTTCTAAAAACGGCGCGTTACAAACGTTCGTCGATATCTGCACTATGAATAAATCATTCCTCTCGAGACAAGTAGATAGTGCGTGCTACTTTAGAAAATTTGGTTCTTTAAATTTTGCATAATTTAAATTTTCACCGATATGAAATTCAATAGATTTTAGTTGATTCAAATAACATGTAGCATAATAATAGTAGTAGGAAGTAATATTTTTATTCGTTGTTTGGTGTTAGCTTTAAATCTGCTCTATTTTTCCCCAAGCACTGTGTCCCAGATGGGCCCTCACACAAAATCTACATATTTTTTTACTGCGCAAGGAGTGATACATAAATTATTTTCCATCCCAAAAATCAAAAAGGTTCCTAAATGAAAATTTAAAAAAAAACACCCGACAGCATATTACTTTATATGGACTAAATATTAGTTGTGAAATTTAATGTTACAAAATTTACACTAACTTCTTAAATACGAAGCTTATACAAACTTAACAAAGGCCCCGACAAAAACTTAAAGACTTTAAGCTGACTCGGAAAAGTTTGGCGAATGACAGCGCTCTGAGAATATTTTGTATTCCTTCAGAGATGGATTGCTTACGAAAACTTTTCTAAGAAATATTACCAAGTGCCCAAGATGGTACATAAATTAAAATAAAATAACGATTTAATTGAATTACTTACATAGTTTTAGTTCACTTTATGGATTAACTAGCTGATGCCCGCGACTTCGACCGCGTGGATTTAGGTTTTTTTGGTTCCCGCGGGAACTCTTTAATTTTCCGGGATACAAAGTAGCCTGTGTTATTCCAGACTATAATTTATCTCTGTGCCAAATGTCATCCAGATCCGTTCAGCTGTTCTGGCGTGAATGAGTAACAAACAGCGATCCAACAATACATAATATATCGCAACATTCGTACAAATTATAATACGTCATGTAATGTAATGTATTAGTATAGATTACTTAACTCAATACGTCATACATGTAAATCAACTCGTCCTAACCAGCACTGGAGTACTGATTACCAACCAATTGGATGTTGATTTTCCCTCAGTTTCAGGAAATAATAGCTTCCGGCACAGATTGTAGGTAGGTTCTCGTAAGTTCGCAATGGGACCTACCTTTTGCGGTCCTATCAAAAGAACGGCATAGTCGTTTTGCCGCCAAATTCTGATTATATAGTCTGCCACACCCGACGCGTCGCATTCAGACTCGAAATGGAAACCCGGAAAAGAGACCCTGAGGACTAAGACTGACTCGTTAAGTGAATGGCGGATTTTATAAAAGCCCGCTTAGTTTGAAAGTGAAATTGGAACGTGCATTTTCTGCTTGCACATTTCAATAAGAAATTAAATATGACGAATTAAATAAGAAGTTAACTATTTAATGTCAGATCAAAAATAATATAAATTCGATACATCATACAAACCAATTGTAATAAAAAACAAAAATACTCTAACCAATCAACCATTTATAATATTAGTATGAAGTATGCTGTTTTTATTAATAGATTTCTAATTAACATCACCAGCTGAATGCCCTCGCCCGCGTGGAATAAGTTTTAATTTTCCGGAAACTAGCCTATGGTCCAGGTTCTCGATTATACCCTTGCAATAATTCACGTTGATCCGTTGCTCTGTTGCGGCGTGATTGAAGGACAAACCAAACAAACACACTTTCGCATTTCTAATATTTGTATGATTATTTATTACAGTAAGTAAGTAGCTTTCTAGTGAAACGATTTTTAAAATCGGTTGAGTAGTTTTTGAGTTTATCCATTATAAACAAGCAAACAAACAAATTTTTCCTCTTTATAATATTAGTTTAGATATACTTATTATGTAATATAACTTACTTACTGTGAAAATAAACTTTATCTCATAGTGGGTCCAGTCACGTCGGATGCATAATCTGAGTGTGGTTTGTTCGGGAAATGAAAATCGGCGTCCTTTTCGGGATATTCCAATTTTGAAAAGCATCACCTGTGTCTGGCGGGTTTTTGGAGCAAAACATTTCCTACTTCGCTTATAAAGCGTTTACATACTCGCTTTCTTGTTTGTGAACATCTACATGCTTTTTTTTTTCATTCATTCAATAAGTTTTTTTTTCTGCTTTTATGGAAAAACTAATTAAATTTCCTAGAGAAAGGTCGTGTGAGGACAAAACGCGAAAAGTCCGCATAGCTTGGGAAAAACGTTTCGTCGTGTCGCGGTCGTCGGTACTCCTCAATTTAAAAAATAAGCCATACATTATTAAACACATAAACAGTCGCGTTAGAAGACTGGATTACAGATGCATATCTCAAATTTCGGCACTGGTAGGTATGTGAACCGTGGCCTAGTGGTCAAGGCGCTCAGGGCGCGATTCCCAGAGAGACGCAGGTTCAAATCCTGCCGGTTCCGCGAATTTTTGATATGCATGTTTAAGTAAGTTTAGAAACTATCCTCGTGTGTGAAGCACTGTAATAAAATTATAAAATTCATATATTAATGTTTGTAAGCAGTGTGTTGTCGACCTTAAATAAAAAAAGAAGGAGGTTTCAGAAAAATATTATTATCCGTGGTATAAGAAATTCCCTTGAGTAAATTAAATTTCATATTTAGATAGAAACGACCGTGTAAGCTTATTAAACACAATAATTTGAGAAATTAGCATAAACTGGCGCTTTTTACGGTAACTTATCACGAATTTTTTTATTGCAAATAAAATTATATTTTTATGAGCTTATATTTTTTTTAATTTCATAAATGTTTGCCATTATTAACGAACTAGGATCCCAAATGCGAAAGTGTGCTTGTCTGTCCGTCTACTATACTTTCACGGCCTATCTGTTCAACCGATTTTGATGAAAGGTACAGGGTTAGATTGTATCCCGGGGAAGGAAATAGGCTACTTTTTATCCCGGAAAATTTAAGATTTCCCGCAGGAACCAAAACATACTAAAAATCACGCGAACGAAATCGCGAGCATCATAGTCATAGTCTCTTAATAAACAAAGATTTTTACACAACAGTACTAAATTAGCACCTTAATATTTTTACTAGTTCCAGTATTATTTAATAAAACAGAAGGAATATAAATTAAACAACCTTCAGGATCTTCTCAGCGAGATTTTATTGATAGACATAATTTATTTGATCGGCGCCCGCAGTGTGCTTGAAGAGAAATATGAAAGTATTACGGCAAAAGGCCTCTCAGAATTTATGAGAATCTCACTCATTGGTTGATAATGTTCGAATTTTCATGTAGATTGAAGATGGAAGATTGGCTCGTAAGTCATGGTTATAAAATCTTGAAAATCAAAGAGATTTATAGTCTTTTTGACGACCTCTCCGGCAACTTTGCGAATGCGTGCGTGCTTTGCTTGTGTCAATTTAAGAGTTTAATATAGTTAGTAGTGGCCAGTTTTCTCTAAAAAATTTTAAATAGCGAGCAAACGAGCATGCGGATTCAATAATTACCACCGCCCGTGAACATAAGCAAGAAAGTAAGTAAAAACACTTTATTACACACAAACAAATTACAGAACAGAGGTAACACGAATCGTGACTAAATTTGTTCAACGTAACATGTACCTAATGTAACGTAACGAGTATGTATGTCACCGTAAGATTGTAAAAACTGTTAGATTATAATCTAACTCGCGAAATTGTAAACTGTCGGATGATTACAATATAACGAATTATTTTTAGGTAGGTTGTAATCTGTTAGGTTTATTAACCCGATAGAACCTAAGTGCCCGGCCCGCGGCCGGGCACTACTTGATTATTTATGTCGAACCTTAACCTAACCTACAAGAAAAGACAAGAAAACGTAAATACAATGAATATTTCAAAAATTAACACTTAAAACATTGAACGGTTCACAATCTTTCGACTGTTTACAATCTATCGAAAAAAAAGCGTTACATTACAATCTTACGGTTTTTACAATCTTACGGTGACATTTACAACTTGTATTGTTGTGTAACATATTATTTTGTAGCATCAGAAGAACTACCGATACTTGAGGAACTACCGATATTTGAGGAATTTATTTATCCGCCCCTAAAATGGGGAATTTTGCAGTTTTTAAGGAATACAGCAGGTGGAAGACTGTTCCGTTAATAACGTGACCTGTAATTACGACAGGCGAAAGGAAACCAGGCACCCGGGTGGTGAGTATGAAATTTATTTCTGCGATGAGAAGTACGATCAGAAACAGAGAAAGTGGAATTATTTAGATCAAATAACTGTTTTTACTCTAATATTAATAACTAAATAAATAAACTTTTAAAGTGCTTTTGAATCGTCGACTGAATTTACCATTGGTTCGGTATGCTGTTTCTACCGAGGAACACCAGCAAGAGACTCTCGGTTGACTATCACAGACTGACACCTTAATCAACTACATCAATAAAAAATATACCTATCTGTCATACTTAAGAATTAGCAGTAAAAAAACAGGCGTTTAAGTTAATTTACAATACTAATTCTGGTAATAATTATTCATAAGCGGTTGTAAATAGAGATGAGACGAGACTTTCAAGATTTTCCTTTTGTTTTATTTTCGCCCCAACAAAATACTGAGACAAACGGCACCACAGGGACGTACTCTTTTAGTTTCAGAGTTTCTGACTGTTAGACTTAATCCATACTCCATGGGTACTTATCCATGTTAATGTTATAAATTAGGCTAGGCTACGTTTTATCCAGGAAAAGTAAAGAGTTCCCGCAGGGACCAAAAACCTCAATCCACGCGGACGAAGTCGCGGGCTAGTTTGGTTATAAATTCGTATCAAGAATATGACAGTGTATGATAAAACTGACAAAATAATAATTCTATAATTATGGTCTCATATTTTATCGTCTAAATCCATCACTTCAACTTTTTCTATTAAGAAATACCTAGTCTACTTCATAAAAGCACTTCCAATAATCTCGTACCTACTTCTAAGAAAATAAACCTAAGAGCATAGTAACTAGTCTTCTCGTGATAAGAAGTTCAGGAATGGCGATCCTACTTCGTTATTTTTATTTATTTATTTATTTATTTATTTATTTATTTATGCTGCACAAATATAACTTAAAACTAAACTTAAAAATAGAAAGGACGTGTACAAGGACATCTTATCACTACAAAATGTGGATTTCTTCCAGATGCCCTAGGTGTGAGAGTAATTAATAACCGAAATGCTTGTGTAGGTACAGAACCTAAGTACGTGATACAAAACCAAATATGATACATAATTTAAAAGCATATATTATCTATAATATATAAATGATGAATACATATATAATATATAAATAATACATATACTATTAACATAATATATGTACAAATAAATACATATGTATATTATATATATAAAATATACTTATAATATATACATATACAACAGACAACTAAACATAAATGAAGAACTAATTATTATTTTATTTTATGTTATGTTCTAAGTATAATCTGCCCGTAGATTTGATGAAACAGATTGATTTGATTTGATAATGTACACAGCGAAGGGCGACAATATAAGCTCAAATGCTTTTCCCAGTAATGTCCACGGAATAAATATTGTTCGGTTTTTTCAAATTTTATTTGATACAAAAAGACACAACTTTTAAAATACAAATATAAAGCCTGTACAAACTTCACAAGAGCCTCGGCAAAAACTTGAAGATTTTAAGCTTAGTCAGAAAAGTTACGCAAACGACACCGCCGGGACAGAAATATTTTGCAATCTCTTCAAAGTCGAGCTGCTTTTGAAAACTTCTCCGACAGGTCTGAAACATGTAGTAAGCACGGAAGTGACTGTATCTTGAGACAACAGACAAAACTAGGAATTACTTGAGATGTACTGGGATATTTTTCTTTACCATTACGCTTTTCTACGCGAACTTCAGTAGGTATACGTAGGTAGGTCATACGAGTAGAAAGCGTAACAAGGTGCTAAAGTTAACATGGAGCTTTAACTGTTTTCACCATATGCAAGGTTTAAGTTAGGGCATTTAAGGTAATTCATTAATTTATAATTTATACCTACTATAGGGGCTGACCTAGCTAAGCCCTGATGGGATTTCCGGAAAACCTTTCTCAGTAATTGGGGTCACCTTTCAGAGTACATGAAAATTTGTTCTGTTTGGTACTTCTTCTTCTAGAATCTAGACTCGCATTTTTCTGTTAGTCTGTTTATTTATATACTAATATTATAAATGCAAAATTTTGGATTGATGGATGGATGAATGTATGGATGGATGGATGGATGTTTGTTACTCAATCACGGCGATCGGATCTGGATGAAATTTGGCACAGAGATAGATTATAGTCTGAAATAGCACACACGATGCTACTTGTTATCCCGGATGATTAAGGAGTTCCCGCGGAAACCAACGCTTATGACGCGGGCATCAGCTAGTTAAATTATATTATGTGATTTGTCAAAAGGTGGTACCGGGTGTCTTATTCAAAAGTGATAACTAACTTCAAAGTAACTTAACTTATTAATTATTGCTTGATATAATTTGCAAGAGATACAAACCACGAGGATTTAGTATCGGTCCGCTGAAATTCTTGGCGCACTTCGAAGTTAGGAATTAATTAATCCGGATTACAACCTTCCCCTATGGCAACGTGAGATAAAACGATACACACATACTCGTTTACGAGACTAGAAGATTCCTGCCACGTCCCTTGGTTTGAATATAGGGTGTCCCAGAATTCACGCAAGATTTGAATTTGGTGCCTGTTGTGTGGTAAAGGTTGTAAATTGTCAGGTTGCTGGAATGGTGACCCCGTACTGGAAGACGTAGCGACATATACAGTGTACTGATGACATCGAGCGAGTCGCTGGGAGTCGCTGGATCTAGGCGGAGCAAGACGGTGGCTTGAGACCTGACACCAGCAGTGGACATCTATCGGTTGACGACAACGACAACGACGTATGGTAAAGTGTCACCAACAAAAAAACAACCTGATGGTTCAGGATTTTTAAAAATGGAGTGATAGACGAAATAAAAACGTGTTTTTATTGTTGAGCAGTCTTGCAATAATAATGAAGGTTTCGCACCTGGAGTTCAGAATAGGGATGATGACACTTTTTTCTTTAATCTGCAGTTTAAAATAGTTAAAAAACTGAAAACTCACCGAGGATGTGTATTTTGGGTCTTTTGGAAGACCCTCCATTTAATAATCAGTAAGAAATAATTTATTTTTTACACAGGCATTATCCCTATTATTCAGCTAAAAAGAATCACATCAACACAAAATACACTCTGATATAGTATCAATAGCAATTAATTTAACATTAAGTCTAGCCCTCGCAGCATTTGCCACATTTATCCTCGTGAGTCGTGCTCCATTACGTATGCCAATAAGGCTTTTGCTCCAGACCGCACGGTAATCCAACTGAAGGTAATTTAGCAATGAGGAGATAGCATTGGTTTCTCGTATTATTGATACACAATAGCATTGGAATACGATTAAGGGATCCAAATGATTAAACGTAAGCTCAGTAATGGTACTAAGTAAATAATACCACAGAAGGTTTAGAGTCTAATATTTTTATATTTAGCGAGATAATATTTTTAAGACTTACTTTACATGAAGCACGACGCACACAAACGTTTGTATTTTAAGGCCGCCTCAATTTTTTTTTTCTTTTTTATCCCCTACAAGTTAGCTCTTGACTGCGATCTCACCTGATGGTAAGTGATGATCCAGTCTAAGATGGTAGCGGGCTAACCTGTTAGGGGCATGGCAGTTATATTAAACCCATACCCCTATTCGGTTTCTACACGGCATCGTACCGGAACGCTAAATCGCTTGGCGGCACGTCTTTGCCGGTAGGGTAGACTAGCCACGGCCGAAGCCTCCCACCAGGCCAGACCAGGGAAAATTCAGAAATTATAAATTCCCAAATTGACCCTGCCGGGGATCGAACCCGGGACCTCCGCACTTTAAGGCAACAGCACTACACACTGCGCCACGGAGGTCATCAAAAAAAAAAAAAAACATAAAAAAAAAGAAAAAGTTGGTTCAATCTTCCGAGTGATAACTTGTAAAATAGGTTTAATGATCTTGAGGTTTTTTTGACACAGTTTGGAAAAGAACTACTGTTAACATTGATGTAGAATTTTAGATGACTGTTAACGAAATATTGCGGGTCAATTTGGTTTGCTACTACTACTAGCATGAGTACGGAACTCAACTTAATGAATACGCATACAGAAACACACTTGATATATTTTTTAATGACAGGAAGGCTAGAATAGGCGAGAATGTGTGAACTTTTAGGGCTACTTGCACAAGGAAACTGATTTAGTTAAAGTTTGTAATGCCATGTCCTTTTTTGGCAAATGCATATTGTGTTTGCCAAAAAGGGACGGCATTAAAATATTTAACTAGATCAATTTAAGAGTCCTCGTGCATCCAACAGTCGCTGTTTTAAATACTATAGTAAATTAAAACTGACAGAGTAACTAAATAATTCAAAGAATATAAACTTTGTACTTTGCAGTTAAGAGCACCAGATGCTTGTTCTTCTCGCTTAGAAGTTTCGAACTTGATAAAAATGTTGAATACATTACGCCTGAACTCATTGTTTAATGGCGCCTTTTTAAAATTTATGCGTTCAGGGAATTAGGGAGCACGATCCGATATGAAAGTGGAAAATGTGAACATTTTCTCATTCAGCGGGGAGACAATATTGACAAATTAAGTATTTTTACGTTTGTATTAATAAACATTTAATTACTGAAGAGAAAATATATTATAAGCTAATGAAAAAAATAGAGATTACTTCTATAGTGAATTGTGAGTCCTATTTATGATATTATCATATTATTGTTATTAATTAAATAGAGGTATGATTCATTTGATGATTCAAAAGCACTTGTAATTGAAATAAATTTAAATAAATGACTAAGTGTTTGTTTTTTTGTTTGTTCTATCACGCTGCAATGGAGCAACGTATCGACGCGATTTTTTGCATAGATATACACACATAAATACAGACACGGAGAGTTACATTACAGAAAACTAATGAGCTCCCAAGAGATTGACCAAAATCTAAATTCACCCGGATCACGTCGCGGGCATCATCTAGTGTAGCAAGGAAAACGAAGATATTTATGTACATATTATTTCATTGCAAATTTTATTTTAACGTTTTATACAAATTTAAATTTATTCAATGGCGATATTTCATAAAGAATCGACATTTGATAAATACAGCAGTGATGGAATATAAATTAAATAAGTCGTAGGATTTCTCACTGTGATTTTTATTGATGGTCGTAATTTATTTGAACGCGGCCCGTAGAGTGCTCCGGGAGAAATATGAAAGGCATTACGCCAAAAGGCCTCTTCGAATTGATGGACCCCTCTTTTGCTATTGATAAAATTTGAATTTACAGATCATTCTAAAATCTCAGTTGGTTTTAAAGATTGATTAGAATCATAGAGATTATTCGTCGCTGAAATCAGCGCAAGAAGCCAAGAGCTTATTGATTTTGGCCTCAATAAATCTATTAAATATGACTGTGCAATAAATGCCTCTTTTTGATATCCCTCAAGACGTGACCTACCTAATATTATTGAGTTTCGAGAAACATTTTAATAAAATCGCTATCCCGACAGGTCTTAGCTTAAACTTCTGCGAGAAATGTTGCGCGTTGAGTAAAGTAAAGAGTAAAGAATTTCCCATGTGAGCTAAATACATAGATTGCATATAATACGAGTATCTCTACAACTCTACAACTCCCATCGTTAACTACCTCTAAGTTACAAGCACATTATTTTTAGAAAATCTCAGTCATAAAAAACCCTACCCAGAGCATTCAAACCCATGCCAACCCGGGGCGAGTAAGCTAGTATTTCGTAAAAGCTTATAAAAAGCACAATGTATTCAGTAGGTATATTATATCACACACTTCAAAAGCGACAAGGAAAAAAACGTGCCATAAATTTTATTTTCCTCATAGATTTCAGAAAATAAAAGATATTCCCCAAAAATGACCCAAAACTTTCCCAAGTGTTCTCTACTTAAGTTTTACAAAGAAAATTACTAAGGGTTGGGTCTTTATAAGAAGTTGGGAATTGTTCGGGAAGAAAACTGTGGCGGGGCGACGAGTTCTTAATATAAACAGTGATAACAAGGAGCTTACTCTATCTCCGTAGGAATCGAATCGAACGTAAAATATTCAATGATTTTGAACGGACATTATAAATCCAAATTTTATAAAGGCATTAAAAATTACGCCTAGCCAACAAAAGTCTATTAACAAAAGTGGTCATTATTTTGATCTCAGTACTTTACTTGGCCAATATTTTTGATTGAAAGTTGACCAGAAGACTTCACATTATAATGCTTTTTCTGGGATTTATATTTCTCGGCCGCAATTTGCTTAATTTCCGGCCTGGACAGTAATTATGTTATTGTGGATCACAAAGAAAACAAAGGGAATGTGTGATGAACCATCACAAATGATTTGATTTGTGAGTTTGGGGCTCCAAAATACTGCTTTGATGTCTTTATGGCGGCTTTAATAAATAAAACGTTCGTGAGCTACGCTTGGTCAGACGCAAAAGCCATATTACGGTGTGGTTTATAAATTAAAAGGCTGCTTTTATAGAACCTTTTTTAAACTCGAATTGTAAACTATGAACTATGTAATAAAAAAACAATATTCAGCCTCTGTAGGTACAGTAATTTTAATCCCATGAGAGTAATAAAGAAATAGCTGATGCCCGCGATTTCGACCGCGTGGAATAAGTTTTGATTCCCATAATTTTCCGGGATAAAAAGTAGCCTATATCACTCTCCAGCCTATGGCACCAGACTCATGCAATAAATCACGTCAATCCTTTGCACTCATGCAACATGATTGAAGGACAAACAAACACACTTTCACAATTATAATATTAAGCATGATTATAAAACTTGTCCATATAATGTACAAAATGATATTAAAATTAAACGAATAGAAAATACCTAAAGAAGATACTTGTTGTTTATTCGACTACAAGTTCGCCCTTGAATGCGATTTTACACAGTAATAACATGCAGTCTTAGACGGTAGCGGGATAACCTGTTAGTGTTATGGCAGTTATAATATTAAGCCTTCATAAATTTCTATCAAAGATTACAAAAAAATAATTGTTAATGATATTATCACTTTAAAAGTAATTTTTATAGTGTTTATAATTGTTAATTACTATAATGCTGACAGTTTCTGTAATGTTAACCTAAATACTAAATAGTATAAACTGAGCCTACATTTTGTGGTTTACCAGAAACTACACAAAGGCCTCACACATTTGGGTATGCAGGCATTTACTCACTAGTTTATGTGCGACAATGTTGGGAACATAACTCACATTAAACAAGAATTCCATTATTTTACTTAAGTTATTATATTATTATTTAAGTAGGTATATTAATTAATATACTATATTGTTAATAACAAGGAACACAACAATGTGAAAATAAATTAGCTGATTAAGTATTAAAATAAGTATTAATAATAATAATAATAATAATCTTTATTTCAAGCAACTGGGGCTCAGTATTGAAGGAACAGTATTGAAGGAACAAAATATCTCATAGTGAGAAGAAGAAATGCCTACTAATATTACAGAAATTGAAGATGTATTTTAACAATCTAAAGCTCACTAAATAAAGGAATGTAACCAACTTCATGTTATCAGTAAGAATTACATTATTATGTTAGACTGTAAGTCAAGAAGTGAACTGTTATTTCCTGTGTACATAGTTTGGAAATAAAAGGCTTTTTATTTTATTATACTATTACTATAGTAAATTTATTAGACATTTTTGAATACCAACTGAGTGGGCACTTCATCCCTATCGATGGCTCGCTTCGGAGAATCGCTTATTATAAATTTAGAAATACTTTAGGAGGCTTCAGAGAGGCATAGAAGCAGACAGAGAGCTTTTTTCAGAACACTATTAATAAATAATTTACTTCAGTCGTGCACTTTAGTGAATAAAACCATGTAAAACTTTATGTTAAGATAGAATATAAATAGTTTCATAAAAAATATTATTATGATGATAATGTACATGTATGATCAAAATGTACACTGCAGTCATCGAAATGCAATATTTTTCTTACAGAACCCGCAAATTGTACCAACAATTATCCTCGTCGTCTCTTAATATTTTATGTGCAAGACTTCCAATAATTGCTGAGTAAAAAGAAGCAGCAAGTATAGTTTTCTACATTTTTTTTTGTAGAAAGCATTGCAGTAGTTAAATATGACACTACAAACTATAATTATTTCTAAACTGCTAGGAAACTCTTTATTTCCAAATATCCCAAAGCCAAGTTTTGTCAATATCGGTTTAGAGAGAAATAAAAACAAATGCTGCCCGACTAGGTGAAGCCATTTTCTAAATCATTATCCACGTAAGGTATGTAGAATTCCTTCTAAAAATCACGTCGATACGTTGCTCCATTGCCTACTTACAGGCGTGATTGAAGGACAAACAAATAAGTAGTACCTAAATAAAATAAATATAAATAATAATACCTATACATCAGAAAGCGGGTCGTTATGTTCAAAATTTAAAAAAAAATTGTTCGGTTGATCGCGTTTTCCAAATTCCTGACTGCTCATTTCGAACACAAACTTACAATTTGAAAAAAAATGTGGAAAATAAGGTTATGGATGGGGATCTTAAAAACGCAGCCCGCATTTTGTTTTCTAATGAAACGCTGGCTCCAATTAATGATTAACGCTAGAAGCCTTACGTGACAAGCATCCTTTACCAAATCCCGACTCTTTGCTTTGAGACAGCATCAAGGCCGGGAGCCGCAACAGAAAAGGCTGAAACCGGCAAGCGGCGGTAGTATGCCTCTCTCATAGACAATTACATATTCATTCCGTTTGCCGTGGAGACCCTAGGGCCATGGAGTCGTAGTGCCAAACATTTTTGATATTCACCGCGGTTTATTGCCTCTTCTGGTGACAGAAGGGCTGGCTCATCAGCGCGGAAATGCAGCTAGCATTCTTGCCACCATTCCACGCGGACATGATTTATATAGTAATTAGGTTAAATTAAATTAGGTAAGTGGGTATCGTTACATATTATCGCGTAATTTTAGTTTTTGGATGTTATGTCTGTAAATAAACATTAAAGCCTCAAAAAAAAATGTAGTACCTACTTTCGCATTCATAAAAATAAAATGTAGTAAAATAAAATATAGTAAAGGAAATGTTTAAAATATAATAAAATATTGCAAGTACGGTTAGTTATAGTGAAAATCAATTATTGGTATTTTATTGTTGATATTATTTTGTATAGTGAAGACGCCAATACCGATGTATCGTGTACATGTACCGGCAAGATAGTTTTGATTAATCACTACATAATTAAATTCATGCTCCACCGCAAATTGCGGAGACGAAGAGGATTACAGCGCATTCTAATTAGGTATCTACTATTCTCAAAATGGTAACGACGTTGTGCACTAGTTGCCTAGGTACTCTATAAATACCTAGGTACTTCATACATAGTTCGCTTATGTAGGGTTTTGAAAGATCAGCGGACTACGAGGGAATTTCTTTTTCCACTCCTTGGATAACCCTATATAAAAATTAAATCGATGTTTCCAAGATTAGCGCTTGAGAAAACGATTTTGACAAATCGAGGTTACGGAAAGCAAACATGATCTACTTAAGAAATTTTATAAGATGACTGAATAGGTGGTATGGTCATGGATTTTAAAGCCATATTATTTTAATATTGTTGTGTTGTAAAATTATATTTCTTATTTTAGAGTCGCCAACGTACCGGACATAAAGCTTTCATTTTTAACTAATAGTACTTTAGGCGATGGTAGTCACCCCCCTGCATGGATACTGAAGCATTTGAGCCTTTACATTTCAATAGTCGACATTTTCGTATCATCATATTTATCAATCATACAAATGATTAAAGATAAGTGTAATCATTTGTGAAATAACTCCTAGGAAAATAGAACCAGGATAAAGGACTCTTTATCCTGGAGGTACCTACCTTCGTTTATCTAGAAATCATCCATTTAAAATTACCTAAATACCCAAAGCCATTTTCTCAATGAGCTGTTGCGAAGTTAAACAATTTAGCTAAGTACTCTTTGTGTTTGCCAATATACTTAAACAACTATTCAACAAAAACTTGTATTTAGTTCGTACTTAGTACGCCTCATATTTATTCATATCTATTCTATCTGGATATAAGTTTCTTTTGATTAAGTACATTGACTACATAATTTTATTTCGTTGCATATTTTCAGTCTCTCTCTATCTCGTGCACAATAAATAATGTTATATCCTCATTAAAGCAATCTCACAAAGGAAACGCGAAAATAATGTGGAACCTAGTAGAAATAATAATGATGTAGAGATATTACGTGCAAAATGTACTCAAATGCTACACTTATTTGGCTGCTATTTTATTAAGTAACTACCTACATGTTTTAAAGGTCTTAAACCTGAATAATTTTATGCCTGTTTAATCAAGAATCCCCTTGAAATTCCCTTTCTTTGGATTAAATAGGTGAGAATTGTACCTTTTAACAATTAGGAAATCAGTCTATTTTCGCGACTTTTGCAACTCTTTGTTCGATGAGAAATCCGTGATAGAGATGATTAATCACACTGTAGAGGGATTGTGTAAGAACATCATTGTTTTAAGTTACCTTTCAATAAGGTTTGGGCGTTTCGCAAAGACGTTTTTTCCTGTCAGTTCCTTCGCGTTTTTCTCTAAAAGGTGGATACGTTAAACCAATTTGCTTGATTAAATATATGAAAAACTAATGTATGAAATATGAACCATTATTTGGCTACTTACTGTAATTTGCAGAGTTGAGCTTATAGTTACTGCGGCAAGGACTATTTATCTAAGGGTCGAATTCTCCTCGTACTTTCGGAGTTGAGAATTAATTAATCCGGATTTACTGAAATTCTAAACGGGAACGTGAGTTAAACTGCTACATGCTTGTAGGTACGAGTATGTTCCCATGTTGTTATTTGCAAGTTGCAACCTACAAGACCCGTACCAATATTTCAGCATTAAAAGGGTTATTTATAAAAGTTTTTTTAATGTTTTGAATCACGATATTGGTTCAATAATTCATTGTTGTAGACTGAATAAACACACATTTTTGTAATTTGACTGAGGTAAATTTTACCTAAGTAATGTATCTAAATAATAATACACTAGCTTTTAAAAAGTAAACTACTAGGTAAACTCTCTTCCTTCCTTTAGTTTTCTTTAAAACTCCTACCTATTATTAATTTAAACAGAATTTTAATATGACTACGTATATTAAATTTCTATTTATATTTGTTTAGAGCAAAAACACGCTAAGTAGAGAGTGGACAGGAAAATATTATAAATAATAAATATATAAATGTTCCACCACCACTACCACCACCACTACAGCCCATTAACGTCCCACTGCTGGGCACAGGCCTCCACTCTCATACGAGAGAGGGATTTAGAGCTTAGACCCACCACGCTGCCCCAATGCGGGTTGGCGGGCTTTAACGACGATCATGTTAGTGATAATAACCGGGACCGACGGCTTAACGTGCTCTCCGAGGCACGGGGGTGAAACACCGCCAATTCCTTACTCCGGGCTAGGCTGAGAATTTCTAGTCAGAAAAACCCAACACTTATTATGACCCGACCCGGGACACGAACCCGGGACCTCGTCGGCCGCAGTCGACGGTATAAGTGTTCCACCTGGGTTTAATTTAGTTGAAAATCGTAATTTAAAATTCACTTACTTAGAAGTTTTAAAATTGTAAAGCAATGATATAGTTAAAGGCAAATTGCGACTTTGTTTTAAGACGTTTCTATAGAAGTGAAGAGAAAAACAACACCACGAAACCTTGTTTGTTCTCGTAAGTCGATAAAACCTACTAAGAAGAGTTTTGCTACAAAAACGCGGACGCAGGTGTTGTCCGTCCAAATTGAAATGCTCGGAACGGCGACGATTTTCATTTCCCGAACAAACCACACGCAGATTATGCATCTGACGTGGTTGGACTTTGGGATGATAAAGTATTCAGTGGTCGCACTTTCTGGGAAATAAACAATTTCGAACATGGTACTGTTGTTTAATTTGATTTAGCTTTGATATGGGATTGTGATGGTAATCTTTTACTCGGCAAAGCAATGCGTTTTCTGTAAATTTCATGTACTTATGACATATTACATGATGTTTCTCTTATGATAAGTATGTTTAATTTTACCTATACTCCTCGAGTTGCGTTGTTGCTGATCACTGACGCAGGAAAGAGCCTCAGCAGTCAGCATAGATGTAGGATTGGTTTCCGCTGCGCTCCTCGTAGCGGAGACCTATCTTTAATATATGAGCCTCTGCAGGCAGCTTACAAATTTTTACGGCGTGCCAGTAGATAAAATACTAACGCCACTAGCATTATGGAACTGAAAAGTATTTGCACGAAGATAATAATAACTTTCAGCGTTAAACATATAACACAGTTATGATTTTTTTTTATCCATCCATATTCCTCGATAACCCTGTTGTCTGATCGTTTTCTACAAAATAGCTTCCGCACCAATAAATGCAGATCGGGATCGTTCGACGTTTGAACTGATATCCGTTATTTAAGCCAGTTGAAAACATTTTCCAACCTTAAATTTCTAGAACTTTACAAAGCGTTAACCAGTATTTGAGTAATACTGTAAAAATAATTTTACAGGGATGTTTGCAGGTCACTAACGCACGAGAAGTGGTCATGACTAGCAATGGACCACTCTTATCCCATAATTCAAATATCCCTAAAAATAAAAGTATATAATGCTACGCAGTATGCACCAGAACTGTGCTATAAAATCCGTTTGGCCATATTATATTTAAAGGCATGCTAAGACTCTTTCACTCGGAGAATATTAATCGAATTTTTCTTATAAAGATCTACCACCGGAATAGAACCGAGCTGTTAGAATCACAATATTATTATTAGCTTACGATATATGAAGTAGGAAGTAATGTAGGAAGTTGCGGCATCAGTAACATAATCATGTACCAGTATATTTCAAACTAGCTGATGCCCGCGACTTCGTCCGCGTGGAATAAGTTGTTTTTTAAATTCCCATGGGAACTCCTCAATTTTCCGGGATAAAATAGCCTATGTCACTCTCCAAGTCCTCAACTATATCCATGCAAAAAATCACGTCGATCCGTTGCTCCGTTGCAGCGTTATTGAAGGACAAACCAACAAACAAACACACTTCCGCATTTATAATATTAGTATGATTAGAGAGTTCAGCTATTTGAAATCTGCCATAAAGCACGTTGTTATATAAGTGACTGAAACTAGTCATCATTAAAATCAACCAACCACGTGAATAGTAGGTAATCATTCATGGAATACATAATTCCGTGGTCACTACCGGAAACTAATTGTCCAGTGTCCAATGCAGCGTTATATCAATCCTTTCCGTGTAGATCTAAATGATATTTGATTAGCAATCAAATGGGATTACATTATCTCATTGTATAAATCAATTGTTCAATTTAATAAACATTGTAACATTACGGACTATAATAATTGAAAGATTCACTTTGTGTCAGTATATGGTTTAATATAATTTTACTGTCGAATTAATATTATATAAGTGTTATTGTATTAATAAACCGATATCAGTTAGAGAAAACTTTCTCAAATCAGTAAGTTCTGTGGAGTAATAATAAAAACCGGCCAAGTGCGAGTCGGACTCGCGCACCGAGGGTTCCGTACTCAAGAAGTAGGTATAATTACCTTTGTTAATGAACCGCAAAACTAACTTTGTTTGTAGAGGTTTACTGTTAATATCAAAAAATTACGTTTGTTGTATGGGAGCCCCCCTTTAATATTTACTTTATTGATATTTAATTATTTATTTTGAAAGGTAATATACAAGTTAATATTCTGTGAAAATTTGAACCGTCTACCTGTTACCGTTTTTAATATTGAGCAAAAAAATACGAAAAAAACACGTTTATTGTATGGGGACCCCCCTTAATATATATATTTTTTTAATTTTTAGTATTTGTTGTTATAGCGGCAACGGAAATACATCATTTGTGAAAATTTCAGCTTTCTAGCTATCACGGTCTATGAGATACAGCCTGGAGACAGACAGACAGACAGACAGACAGACAGACAGACAGCGGAGTCTTAGTAATAGGGTCCCGTTTTTACCCTTTGGGTACGGAACCCTAAAAATAGGACCAACATATTGAGGATACTGTGAGAATATACCACTACCACTACTACAGCCCATTAACGTCCCACTGCTGGGCACAGGTCTCCACTCTCATAAGAGAGAGGGAATTAGAGCTTAGACCCACCACGCTGCTCCAATGCGGGTTGGCGGGCTTTAACGACTGTTATCATGTTAGTGATAATAGCCGGGACCGACGGATTAACGTGCTCTCCGAAGCACGGGGGTGGAACACGCCAACTTCCTAACTCCGGGCTAGTACTAAGAATTTCTAGTCAGAAAAACCCAACACTTAACTATGGCCCGACCCGGGAATCGAACCCGGGACCTCGTCGGCCGCAGTCAAACATGCTAACTATTGGTTAGCATGTTTGTACCAACGAGGCAGAGAATATTGTTGAATAAAATTAAGAACCAATCAAGAAGAAGATATGTCAATCAGAATAAAGGTCCTAGCCCCGCTACAGAGGCTCGGAGCGGCGCGGCACGTAGCGGCAAGTAAGTATTATTTGTGTGAGGTTGTATGGAGCTGGGCCTACGGAGATGCACTGCGCGATGCGGTAGCCCAATACAAATAATATTTGCCGCTTCGTGTCGCGCCGCTCCGTGCATCTCAAGTGGGGCGTAAGCTATAACGTCCGTGCGCAATATCGTAGAAAAGTCTAGTACTTTCATCAGTAACATAAAAAAACCGGCCAAGTGCGAGTCGGACTCGCGTACCGAGGGTTCCGTACTCAAGAAGTAGGTATAATTACCTTTGTTAATGAACCGCAAAACTAACTTTGTTTGTAGAGGTTTACTGTTAATATCAAAAAATTACGTTTGTTGTATGGGAGCCTCCCTTTAATATTTACTTTATTGATATTTAATTATTTATTTTGAAAGGTAATATACAAGTTAATATTCTGTGAAAATTTGAACCGTCTACCTGTTACCGTTTTTAATATTGAGAAAAAAATACGAAAAAAACACGTTTATTGTATGGGGACCCCCCTTAATATATATATATTTTTAATTTTTAGTATTTGTTGTTATAGCGGCAACGGAAATACATCATTTGTGAAAATTTCAGCTTTCTAGCTATCACGGTCTATGAGATACAGCCTGGAGACAGACAGACAGACAGACAGACAGACAGACAGACAGACAGACAGACAGACAGACAGACAGACAGACAGACAGACAGACAGACAGACAGACAGCGGAGTCTTAGTAATAGGGTCCCGTTTTTACCCTTTGGGTACGGAACCCTAAAAAACAATCCTTTTAGAAAACACTTATACTTACTACGCGAATCAGAAAAACAACTTGAATATTATAATAAGTTTAATCCATTATTCATAAGAATAATAATTAATAATACATGAACCCCAATCGGTAATGAATTATTCTCGTATATATGCGTTAATAATACGACTAGTTACTTACATTTCTATATGATAGGGTGGTTTCTTAAATTTCGCTAAGGTATAGATTACCTACCTATTGAAATATATTTGTACCTAATTTCAGACATCATAATTAACATAAGGAAGTTTATTATTTTTAAAAAAAATATTTGATTTGGCTGCTCAGTATGCCTACATAGTATACTAATATTATAAATGCGAAAGTTTGGTTGGATGTATGGATGGATGTTTGTTATTCAATCACGCCGGAGCAGCTGAACGGGTCTGGATGAAATTTGGCACAGAGATTATAGTCTGGAATAACACATAGGCTACTTTTTATTCCGGAAAATTAAAGAGTTCCCGGGGAGCCAAAAACCCCAATCTACGCGGAAAAAGTCGCGGGCATCATCTAGTCTATTCATCTAGTTTATTTCGCATATTATAAATGCGAAAGTGTGTTTGTTTGTTGGTTTATTGGTTTGTCCTTCAATCACTCCGCAACGGAGTAATGGATCGACGTGATTTTTGGCGTGGGTATAGTTGAGGACCTGGAGAGTGACAGGCTACTTTTTATCCCTGAAAATTAAGGAGTTCCCGAGGGAATCAAAAAACTTTAACAGTCGCGGGCATCAGCTAGTTTAAATTAAACCTGTGTTAGAGTATTTAGACAACACTAAAATCAGTATTAGTATTGTGTTACATCGCAGAAATATTGTGCTTAGTAATTTTAGCGCAAAATGCGCAAGTATCGGAAGAAGTAGGGGTAAGAAATCAATATTCACTATCGCAAACGTACCAAGTAACACATAATGCTACCTAAGAAAATAATAAATTCTTGTAATTATTCTTGGAAACGATAACAGGATGGACTCCCATCGTTGAACACTTAAGCACATTGTTTATCTTTACAATCTGCAATAGAAATATCAAAACACTATCGATAAATCGTAACAAACGATTGTATCCCGGATGTATCGGACAAGATGTTGAAATAAATAAAAGAATTGTAGAATCGGCGACAAAACTTCTTATGATTTCTGTTTTAGTAATATGTACCTTATTTTTTCGGTAGTAAGGTTTATTCCAGTGTGTAATGCATTGTTTCACACATCCCGTTTTTCGTTCCACATCCGCTTGCTTTCGACATTGCTAAGTAAATAGGTGCATTATATTATACTTTATTACCTTTACTGAAAATAATAATATTATGTAAAATAAGACTAAGATTTCTAAGATCTTAAATCTCAGCACAATTTTTCACTAGAACTGTTTCATTCATTTAGTCAGTCTTAATAAACTTAGAAATTGGAATTTCAATTAATGAAACCTACTTACCTACATAATTTTAGATATCAGAATGTCGAGTGAGAGCTTTTTCATTTATATCCATACTAATATTATAAATGCGAAAGTGTGTCTGTCTGTCTGTCTGTCTGTCCGTCTGTCTGTCTGTCTGTCTGTCTGTCCGTCTGTCTGTCTGTCTAACTGTCTGCAATGCTTTCACGGCCTAAGTACTCAACCGATTTGGATGGAATTTGGTACAGAGATAGGTTACATCCCGGGGAAGGGCATAGGCTACTTTTTATCCTAGAAATTTTAGAGTTCCCGCGGGAATAAAAAAAAACATCAACGCGGACGAAGTCGTGGGAATCATCTAGTGGAATTATAATCGAGCGCCAGCTGTCAAGCGCTTGACAGTATCATACAAATCGTAGTTTTATTATACAAATACGTTGTTGCGTTCGAATGGGAAGAAAATCTCCCACTACGGGTACACTGGAGGTTCGGTATCATCCTGGTCCGGACGAATTTCTTCTCTTATGCAACCAGGGACTGAACAACCGATTACAGAATTTACAGGTTACAGAATTATTAAGTGTTAGTGTATTCTAAGGAGAAAGCATCGATGGTTGCAATTGTTTTAAGAAAAACATGGCCAATGTTGGGTCAGTGTGTGTAAAGTCCAATGAAGTGAGGAGACCGCGTTGTCACATCTATTATATATATTATATAAAAATGAATCCCTATTTCCCTTGGTCACGGCATCACGCGTGAACGGCTGGACCAATTTCGCTAATTCTTTTTTTGTTGTATAGGTGAGGACCTGGAGAGTGACATACTTTTTATCCCGGAAAATTAAGGAGTTCCCGCGGGAATAACAAAAAACTTAAAACACGCGGACGAAGTCGCGGGCATCAGCTTGTAACAGATAAAAACACTTTATTAACAGAAACAAACGGTTACAGAGTGATTGCGTTACAGTCTCGTTTCTGTTTCTGTTATAACTTTCTCTGTTCTATAAAACGTTACTCTTTTTTCTTTTTTTTTCTTTGTTTTTTGAAATGGTTATCAGTTTTAAAAAACAATATTTAAAATACTTATTTTTGTTACTGTTTCAGTCGTTATAAGTTACATAAATAGGCGTAAACGCGTAATGTCAAATTAATATGTTTTTAATTTCGTGATAAAGTTTATCAATAAGTACCTGTATATTTACCGTTAGCTTTACAAATTTCTCTATAATGAACTGAGACAAATAGAGATTCAAAGACAAACAATTTGTCGATATTTGTTCCTGTCCAAACAGATTGCTATTTGCTGTAGACGACGGAGAGATATTATACTATCTTGTTAAATTATTTCGTCAATTACTTTTGGTTTCACAATCTCTTATAATAATAATTATTCGTTATTTTACGGGGCTCGAAGCAAGTCAGAAGTTTTCTAATTAAATTCTTCTTCCGAGCAATGTTTTCGGTCTCACCCAAGCTGCTTATTAATCTTAACTGATTTGACATTCTTAAGGCTAAAGTTTTCTAATTATAAACTTGTGCCTATTTTATTAACTACATGTATGAATGGTGCCTGGTGGGCTCTTTCTTGGCATAACAATGCGTTGGGCCCCCAGATCCTTCCGTAGACGACCAGCCAAGCCAACTGTGAATATGATTTTGACTGTCAGAGTATTCGAGTATTATCGAATGCTTGTGATAATAACCGATATCAACGCAACTGCTTAACGTGCTCTCCCAGGCATAGTAAAGAAAAATAAAGGTAAAATTTGAATAATAATCTGAAAGCGTAGCAGACAGACTTTATATTTAGTTATAATATTAGTATGGATTTTATAAGCTACAAAATTTTTCGTCATCCTTTTTACTTGAGCTGCGATAGCTTATGAGCTAGCGTACTTTGTACGCGCGGCTGAATGGCTTAAAAATAAATTAATTAATAAATAAATAAATAATTAAATAAATAAAGCCTTTATTTATGCAGGTTTACATTGTTGTTACTTAATTTCTATTATATGATAAGCACCCGTCGGTATCCGATTTTAATCCCCAGTGTGTTTTCTGACATAGGCCTCCTCCATTCCCTTCCATTGCTTTCTACCTAAAGCCTTTCTCTGAATAGCTTACTCAAAACTTATTGAGGTTTTGTAGAGTTAGTTTTCCGGCTTGACCTCATCCAGCTGACATACTCGAATGTTTAAAAGCGAGCGTCATTATTTGCTTACTATGCAGAAGTTGACTTGCTGCAAGAGTTAATTATTAACACAGTGCAAATAGAAATATAAATCTTTTTTAATGAAATTAAATAAAGTACAAAAATACAACAAATACCTGGCCCCTAAACTAGGAGGACCCGTATCTTAGGGGTCAGTTCCTTCCCAAACGTTTATTAAAAATAAATATTTTTTAAAGTGTGCTGAAAGGTAACAATTTTTTGACTTGAGAGTTTGACTTTTGCAAGTTTTATTGCTAGGAGCCACTTGACAAAAGTTAGATGCATGTCAAGAAAGTGAAACAATAAAATATAGAAACTGTATTATACACCTATTATGTTAGTGTTCACAATCGGAAGGCTATAAAGATCGTAAATCACGCTGCTAATATGGCTTTTGCGTTCACTTGATCGCCCTCAACGCATAAACGTTTCAGTCACGGCCGGCGTAAAGACATCAAAGGTTACAATGCATTCCCCCTACTCAGCAGTAATAAAACCATTTGCGATATTCGTCACGATCTACTCACGTCGATTTTAGTACCTCATGCAGGCTCCATTTTTTCTACCCGACGAATTTAATGTTTATTTCAAGTACTTAACTATTTAGTTTGACATTTTATATTGAAAATTGAAAAAAATAGAATAACGTAATTGTTAGGTATAAAAACCATACAAACTTTCTTGTTATAAAATCATGTACATGTTTCTTTAAAAATATAAAAAATAATGAATGTAATAATGTATGTAAAATAGTAACTTGGGTCAAAATTCTGAACTCAACTGTAATGGATGTAAAATCCATCAAGATCCAGTAGGCAGTAGTAGACGTTCATCGGTCTAATGAGGTATGTCTTTATTTAGTTCTTTAAGATTGTATTGCATTTCGGTCGCTGATGTAGTATTATTACTTCTTATTGAACGAAGATAAGGTTTATGAGATCAATAGCCCATGATTGGAAGACGAATTTCTCTATATTTGTTCGCGTCTGAACAGATTGCGATGGGGAGACAGGGAGATATTATCCTTTCCGGTTAAATTATATTATATCAATTACTTTCAGTTCTGCGAGCTTCTTTGCCAACTTGTTATCTATTGTGTTGTATTTCTGGAAAAATTACAAACGCTCCCATGCCTATAAAACTTTTATATTAGTATCGTATCAGATAAATCGAAGAGAGGATATTTCAATTATTTGTTTGCAATATGTTTATATTTTCTGTGAAAACTGATATTTGTTTACGTATTGTTGGGTAAAAAATATTGTACTTATTTTAATATAAATAGATATTAAAATAAATTATTAATATTATTAATGGTTCTATCTTTAGTGGTAAGCTGAAATGGTATTTTGCTTATGATGTTTTTGTGTAGGCACCTGTTAATTTTATAAGTTACTAGCGGCCCGTCCCGGCTTCGCACGGGTAGACATAAATAGGTACACATATTTTTCATAATGGTGCACCCCCTTCTCCCGCACTGCCCCTCTCACGAAGAGTTAGTTACTCGATGCGCTGCGTGGCGGCCGCCGCCGGCATGTATTTTTATTTTAATTTCATGATATCTTTTGAATGGAAGGTCCGATTTCAATAATTCAAAAAGTAATCATCAGGTATTGAGACAGTCTTGAATATTAAATTATTTATTTGGATACAAATTTATAAATGGTATGGATAACACGGTCTGATTTTGATCGGCATTTCTATCAATTTGTTAAATGTAAAAAAGTAGTTATAGTGACGTAACTACAATAGTTAGACACATGGTCTCGCGAAGTTTTTTGTAGATATTGATATATTCTATAGTATTGTCTAACATTTTTTTGTCCTATCATTAATACTCTTCGCAGCGTATGCGATGAAAGACATTTTATGGCTAATTTTTTTACACCTTCGGTTGGTTTTAATAGGAATTTCTAAAGATTTCTATAGTAATCTAGTACTAAATATAGCCTGATGTTACTCAGTGATAATGTAGCTTTCTAATGAAAAAAGAATTATTAAAATCGGTCCAGTACTTTTTGAGTTTATTCGTTACATACAAAAATACAAAAATACAAATCTTTCCTCTTTATAATATTAGTGTAGATGTAGATAACTCCTTTTTGGAAGAATTTTAAAAATTAAAATAATAAATAATATTATACGATAGTTTAAAAAGAAAGCTAATCTAGAAAGTGTGTTGGGTCACGTGACCATGTGAACCAGGTCTGGTCATACATTATTCTTCATCGTTGAAGACGAATGAGTTTATTATTTATTAAATAGGTAATAATTGTAAAATTTTATTTGTTTTAAGTGCGTAAGTAATTTTAGTCCTCTTTTTTGTAACCCAAAGAATCAGTTAGCCCAATATTGTTGGAATGCGCTGCCTGTTCTTGGAAATCCGTTTGTCTTGTCAAACTCGTGATGAGACTGGCTGCAAGTTTTACCACTAGCAACTTGGAAATGAGCTGAACTAACGATCTGCACAGTCGATTGCACCGCAACCAGATTCGAGAACAAGTGGGTTAGTGATTTCTGCGTTCCATTTACTGAAACATCACTTTTCCTAACCCTTTTAACTAAAATGTTAAGATAATAAAATTTTGGATACATTTTCTGTTCTAGAAAAACTACAGTAATTAAAATATGTAACCTATTTTTGTCAGGTCTAATATTCCAGTGGTTTTTGCATTATTTTTAAACAAATAACGACTGCGGCTTCGTCCAAGGATTATGTTCCTTAGATTATCCTTTGGAATTTTTCGAAACAGTGGCCGATGGACCGTAAAAGAATAACAGACAGACAGTCGTATTCATAATAATAGTAGAATTCACATATATAACAAAATTATGTTCCAACCAACTTTTTTTTTTCAAAAAAATCAATATCATTAAAAAATGTATAAGTAGGTACTTAAACAGTTTATGTACCTACCCCATCTCGTTTTTTTTTTTTCAACATGTCAAGACCCTTCTCAAATTGGTATCATTCTACCTCTTTGCTCCCCTTAATTTTATAAAGACTGGCAACTTTTGAAATATCTAAATAATGTGCCAATCTCTTGTTTATCTCCCCTTCATTTGGCTATTACCTTTGCTTTTATCTTTTATGCTGCAGTCATGATATAGGGACCTAATGATTACGGGGGAATGAGGTGGAAGGAAAAAGAAAATGAATAATGAATGATCCAACGTGCAGTCTACGGGCGACAAAAATAAGGGAAACAAAGAGGTTGTATTTTTTTGTGTTGTCTATGACAAATAAAGCGAAGAAAAATTGGTGCTTGCATGTTACTCGTGGTTTCTTTCCGTTTGCCATTTTGTGACTTTTTATTTAAAATATTGTTATATTCTGTACCTTTGAAATTTTTGAAAACAGTTTGAAATATACAAGAGTCTTCTTTTATAATTAAGAAGCTGTATACAAATAAGTTCATCCGTTTGATGTCAAAGACAGATTAAACTAATAAATTTTAGTTACACACGTTAAAATTGGTTTGCGGTTAAACACGGTACATACGCCTCTGTTTATGTCAGGGGTCAAAATGGAAGATATGATTAAAATGTGTGAAAGGTGATAAAATATAATACCTACTTCATAATTACGAATTTACTTAATTTCAGACATTATTTTAAACCAGTATACGATTTTGAACAAATCTTTTTGTCATGTTTTGTTTAAAGTGGTATTCATTCATTGCTATTATATTTTTTTCGGAAACAGGTGCAAACATAGTTGAATTCAATCGGATCATACATTTTTCACAGATACAGTGTGAATAATCCTCGCGATCTACCTAATAGATTTTGAGAGACCGGAAGAGGAAGCTATAAATTCACAACGGAATGAAAAGCCTTTTTAATATATCAGAATATGGGACATCGATGTATAAAAACTATATTGATCATACAAAAGCTAAGTAAATATATATTCGGAAACTCTCGGTACCTATTTACTTATAGGTAAATAAATCAGACGGTATTCATATTTTTATAAACTCCGAAAATACTTTTTTATATATTTCACTATATAAGAGCTTTAACAGCTTGTATTCGTTGCGAATGCTCTGACAAATTTTTTTTTTACTTTCAGTGATAAGGTGCATAGAGGGGAGATATGAACGGGATACTAGGGGACCACTTTTATCTTCTCAAGTGGCACTTGCAACCATTTTCATGAGTAGGTATGTGGTGCTATACTTGATAACGTAGATTTGCATTTTATCAACATTTTTGATAAAAATGATTTATCCATTAAACCCAATAAGATTATTATTTTAATTTCAATGTCTTATTTTGTAATGGTTTAATAATTTTAATTTAATATGTCATGTACTATCATAATTAATGTAAAAGTTAGGATGGATATATGGAGTAATTGTTTGGTCTAGTCTAAGATTGTCATTGAATGTCAACAACTTGAACATTCGTGAACTTGACTTATCTTAATAGCTATCTAACGGATTTATTTTCTTAGGCTTATCTAAATAGAGATAAGTAAATGGACCATTTTGCTAGAGAAACTAAACAAATAGATAAATAATAACTAAATAAATAGACTCCTCGTATCAATATTGAAATAATTTTCGTAACGTATCTATGTATAATCGAACACGTATTGTATAAAATATGTGTTTACTTCTTTTCTTTAAATGGGCCCGGAAGACGTTGTCCTGCCCTATCTTCCTCGCAATTTTTCCATATTTTCTCACCATTTAAACCTTCCCTGGACTACGAAAAACATGTCAAAACCAAAATCAGCTAAATCGGTCCAGCCGTTCTCGAGTTTTAGCGAGACAAACGAACAGCAATTGATTTTTATATATTTAGCTATAATTTATTTTCCTTATATATTTTTTGATATACAATTGAAAGAAACTTTTCTTCATTAATGAAATACAAGCTTTAAAAATAATTTCAATACAATTATATTAATGCGTAAAAATATTTTGGTCTACGATACCGTAACAATGGGGTAAATATTTTATGTTCACCCCAGGACAAAACGCGTTTTATCTTATGAAACCAACTTTTTAAACAGCTCCAGTTTTAATTAAAAGAATTCATTTATCTCTGCGGCTCTTTTAAACGGGTGGTAAGATTAGTAGAATTTTTTTAATTATGGCTGTCTAGACAAAACTTCGCCTTTGTGCGGTCGACATAAGCGCTAACAATAACGTGAATTGTGTAATTATAAATGCACACCAGGCTCACGAGCGGAATATTAAATATTTTCTCTTTGTTCAAGATTCGCGCATATCGTTCGAGAGTGAAATATTAAATACCTACTCGAAGGTGCATATCCACACACGTCTTTGGTTTGACGTTTAGAGTTTAGAGAAAAATTAGAAAACCCCAGATGTGTGTGTCAGCTTTGCGTTTAAAATTTAGTTAATATTTTGAAAAAGATAAAAGATTGTGTATTTGTTTAGTGATGAAGGTTTAATTAGGCTGATATTTGACTCATTCGATGTATTTCACTCGGTTCGTTCTTTGGCGGGGATACGCCATATTAGGATAATTTGCATAAATACGAATATTTTGACGTTTGAAAAGCAGTCTCCTACCGGCAGACTCAGCGTTTATTGAATACTTTTGTGTTTAGATCGCAATTTGATTTAGAGCTTAGCAGTAGCAACTGCAGTCTGATCAAATGATCAATTTATTATCGTCGTAATGCTTTGGCCAAGTTTTATACTTGACTGTTTATACTTTACATTAAATCTCTCGTGAAACCGCTACACGTTGTGACCATTCGCTCGTGCACGTTTTAAAGAGAGTACAAACATATTTTAAAAGTAATTTTAAATTATTTGCCCACTTCTGGAATTATACTTACATGCGGGAGCTTCTTCCGTCTTCTTGTTCTTATAATAATTCACGTCGAATCCCATGCTAATTAGTTCAGAAATCACACTCGTATTCCAAGAACGCTAATTGCGATATGAGTCACTTAGTTTAATCTTGGCGAGTGAAGCTATATCTGGGGTTGAAATTACGCCATGTGTGAACTTTTTGCAGGATTAGACTGCATTTTATTCATGACATTAGCAGATTTTGTGTTGGTAAAATATTAATAGGTAGATTACTTTGCGTCGTATAATATGACCTTTCTGGACATGATCGCTTTACACACTGATTGAGTTTTCTTGGAATAATAATGGGAAATCAGGGAGGTTACTATGAGCTCTTAAAGCAGGACAGAAATTGACAGTTCAATGCCGTGTCTACCTACCAGTTCAGTGCCTTAAAGTTAAGAGCAGTTCAATATCTGTCCTGCTATAAGAGCGCATAGTAACCCCCCTGGAACAAGTTCTGTTCTGTGATCTGTGGTCGGTGGGCTCCAGATCATTCCGCATACTACTACTACTTAGCCTTAATGATTATATTTAGTAGACAAAGGTAAAGACAGATAAACGGACGAAAAGACAAATAAACAGACAAACACACTTTCACATTTATATATTAGTATGAACTAGCCCACACCACCCCACTGGCAAATATTTGAAAGGTATTTAAAAAATGTATAAACATCAGTACCACCTGTAAAAATAATCACGTAAAGGTAAGTAGGCTCAACATAAAATAATCCGTACTAATTGCTCATCAGTATGATCAATCAACCACGAAAATGATTTTCCATTAAACGGAGCTCTGTGATTTTGCGTGTGATATCCGATTTTAATGGAATGATGTTGTTATTATTCACAAACTGAATTAGGTACTTATATTGAATTCAATCTAACTAATGCTTACTATAAATGAATTTGCTAATTACATCATTGATAACTATTAAACCTACTTGTTTAATAAAAATACGTTTCAATGCGTGTGTCATAGCGTAAAATCGATAAAATTGAGGTTTCTAAAGAAGTTTATCTATCAAACGGTGGCATAAAAATGAATTATTGAGAAAAAAATTAATCACGATATTTTCAAGAACTGTAAGCAGTCATTGTTTGATCCCAAAACATAATTTAAACAACTACGCTGCATAAAAAAAATTAAAACATGCCTCTTATTTCACCTTTCAAAGCTTTCTCCCTTGAAAACTACAATTTACTCTAAAAATATCATTAAATTCTAAATTACATCACTTTCCAGATCACTTCAATCACACCGCAAGGAAGTATCCTTGCGGTTAAATTGAAGGAAAAATAAATAAACGAACAAAATAACAAACAAACACATTTTCGCATTTTTATAATAATATGGATAGTAATTGCTCTCCTCCATTTGTAGATGTGATTTTAGTAACAATTAACCTACTTAAGAAATAATTTGAATAATTCGCAAACAAAAATGTTTGAGGCTTTATATTTCCAAGCTACATTGTTGACATTGTAAGGATGAAAACTCGTGAAAGTTCCAAGCTCGTTACAAGCGACGTGAAGTATCTTTACTGCGCTGTAAGGTGGGATCGCGTCAAAATTCTATTAAGAGCGGCTTAAGTTGTTTGCCTTTGCCTTGCGGCACTTTGTTTATGGTACATTCTTTCTTGTTGCGTGAGCCTTTACCCAGGCAGTGTTACGATATTATAGGTACTTATAAAAGCAGTTTTACACATTATTTTTTGCATATATTTTCACTAGCCGATGCCCGCGTTTTATTTTCCGGGTAGCGTATGTGATATTCCTGACTATAATCTATCTCTGTGCCAAATTTCATCCAGATCCTTTCTGCCGTTCTGGCGTGATTGAGTAATAAACATCCATCCATCCATCCAACCAAACTTTTGCATTTATAATATTAGTAAGTATAGATTGGAGACTACGCGTGATATTTATATAGAAACGTACCCAAAAAGAAAGCATGAGGTACTTTGCCTAGTACAATAGAATTTCAAGTTCTATGGATCTCAAGTTCGAGTAGAAGGTCGGGAATTCTCGTCCTGGTTGAGCAAAAATTATCAACCTCTTTTGAGGTTAGCCCACTTCCATCTCAGACTAATTTCTCACTTGCAATCATGTGGTTATAGTATTCAGGTCCAATAATATAAATTCGCTTAAGTAGCTCCCTAAAATTGTTCCATAACATTATATTTGTTACAAACTTAATTTTTCGGTTAACAATTTTGTTTGAAATGTTTCAGAATGCTGATAAAGTATTTTAAGTGATACTGGTTTTGAAAAGTATTCGTTAAACATTTTTGAGTGAAACTTGGTCCAACGGGCATAATGAGCATGATAGAAGGGTAAAAAAAGGTATATAGATTCTTAGCCAATTATAACAAGTATAATATAGATATGGTGTATTTAAAACAACGATATTTAAACATAGATTCCTTCTAAATGTAAGACAAATAAACGTAACGTCTTCCGTCTAAAATATTCTCGGTAATCCAAATATTACTAGGAATATCTAGGCGCTCCGCTTCTCAATCAAAAGTCGCAACTCCCGACTTATCCGCCAAACTAGAGAGATATAAATACTGGAAGAGCAAACTTCCTTCAAAAAAAGCTCGCCCACTTTTTTTATTACAAAGACTAATAACGTCTGCGAAACTGATACCTGTACATTTTCCAGTTACGGCACGGCAGTTATATTAAACCCATACCCTTATTCGGTTTCTGGACGACATCGTATCGGAACGCTAAATCACTTGGCGTTACGTCTTCTTCTGTAGGGTGGTAACTTGTCACGCCCGAGGCCTTCCACTAGACCAGAACAGAATAAATTTAATTATTTTTATACGACTGCCTGAAAAAAGGAGTATATTGTTTTCAGGGTTCATGTATGTATGTATGTATGTATGTGAGTTTGTATATTCCACCATAACTTCTATACGTCTGAACCGACTTTGATAAATGAGGTATCGTTAGAATCCTTAGCTTATTCCGGGTGACATAGGCTAGTAAAATTTAAAAAAAAATTGATGGGGTGACCATGGTCCCGCATTAAAGACTAAAGTTGAAAAAAAATTTCGAAAACAAGATTAACTATATAATCATCATCAAAAAAATGATGAGTAGATTCCAAAAATATATAACACTATAGTTCAATATCCCGAGTGACACGGGCTATAAATTTTTGAAAAATTCAATACGGGCTGCGGTAGAGCAGTCGTATTTTTTAATTAATAATTTTAATTATATTCACTTGTTCAAATTCTCACTTAAGACCACAGCGCTCATGTGACGCTGCGCCAAGAAGTACTTCGACAAAACTAAAACCGAATTGGCGTCAATTTTTTAATAACAAAAAGCAAGACTGGTGGTATTTATGTAGAAGTCAAAGTGAGACGATTTTGCAGCAGGTTGCACGCTCTTTTAATATGATAGCTCTCTGTCTGCCACGCCAGCCGACTCGTGCATTACCGAAATTGCAGTGAACCAATTTTCTTTATGCGATATTCGGATGTAGTCGTTTATCTTGTTTGATCTCTTAACTTAAATCATCTTTCAGATCTGATTTCAATAAAGGTTTGGAAATAAGCTTTTGAATTTTTTTCATTTCAGTTTCCTTATACCCAATGGTATTTACGATATATTTTCATACCTAAAAATTCAAAACGGAACCCTTATAAGATGACTTTATTGTTCATCTGTCTGTAAAGGCCCTTTTTCTGTTAACATTTCAAGTACAATTTAATCATACGCCACAGATTTTAAAAGCATATTAATACTACCTGAAGCCCGTGACTTTGTCGTCCGCATGGATTGAGGTTTTTTTGGTTAACGCGGCTACTGCTTATTTTTCCGGGATATGTGCCTATGTGCTAATCCAGACTATAATCGATCTCTGTGCAGTTCGGCCGTGATTGAGTAACAAACATCTATTCATACATCCACCCATACATACATTCATCCATTCAAACTTTCGAATGTATAATATTAGTAAAGATACACAAAAAATCTCATATACTCGTGGCACATCCCGTCGAGCTACAATTTTGAAGTTTGCCACGAATAGAGGTCTCGTGGAAGAAGTAAATAGAAAAATCCGAAAATGATAAAAATGGTAGATTTAACTCAATGAAGTGGAAAATATAATATAAGCATCTTATAGCACTCAAAATATTCTTACAACGAAGAAAACCACCCCATCACAATTCATGCGAATGTCATCCTTTCAAACGCACTCGTCTTAAACGTCCCCAGTAGAGTAACGCGGAGGGGATGTTGCATTTCAACTGATATATTAAACCATCCAAAAATGGAGGGATAGTTTACGTCAGCAGTACCCTTAATAGCAAACGCGGCTCTAACAAAGCCGTGAAAAATGGTTACAAGACAGACATGAAGGGGATAAAGATGTTCTTTATCTGGGAAGATTCAAGGAGGCGCATGTGAGCAATTTTCTTTTCACTAAAATATTACGAAAACATTTTGTAAATTTTAGATTTTGACTTTTCCGTACTCGAATTTTTGGCTATCGAACAATTCATTTTTGTATTGCTTATGTAACAAACCTGTTCGTATATACATTTCAAAGATCACTCTGAAGTAATAATTTTATGACTCCAGACAAACTCTAGTTTTCAGCCACCACACCACATAAAATTACACCACATAGTAACAATATTATTGTCATGGCTTAAATAAGCATTTATTTTATTCTGGATTGAAAAAAGCTTTTTTGAAAGGAGCAAAAAACGTAGCGTAATAGTTTAAATTGGATAACGTCGCATTTAACAAAAGGCAGTCAAATTCTTATTCTTATTCGTGACCCAAGTCGCGTGTCCCGTAGTAGCGTGTCGTTACATTAGCAGTCATTACAAAATTTTCCAATAATAAGTCAGCAATATAGAGCTGCCGTCAGCTGCACGAAAACAGCACTAATCATCCACCTCTGCGACTTTAGAAGTAGGTACGCGATACGCCTGCAATGATGGAAATGACTCTTTCACTTTAGTTTATATTTATCATATTCTTAATTTTATGGATACGCAACCTACTAGAAAGTTGTATAAATCGTAGGTAAAGAATAGGCAGATTCCCTGTTCCGTTTACATTTATTTTTTTCTATGAGCTTGACATCTTAATTTTGGACATTAAGGGTCCTACCCTTGGCCGACATCTAGGCGTAGCTGTCAGCCGCTGTCAATTGTTTCTATACACATACAACCACAGTCTACGCAGGCACACATACAAGGATTCAGCCCCTACCACGGGAGCACACAATATGCGATCAACTATCTCACTATGGCACAAATAATATTATTTATTGATTGATAGCTAGATGATACTTACGGCTTCGTCTGCGTTCGTTAATTTTTTTTTTATTTCTGCGGGAATTTCTCAATTTTTCGGGATAAAGGTAACTTATGTCCTTCCTCGGGATGTAACCTTACTCTATACCAACTTGGTTGAAATAATGGGCCGTTCAATTACACGTCTTTGGCATTTTTAATATCATAATATGGATTGTAGAGGTGCTTCTTGATAATATACCAACCGGCTGATTCCTGCTAACTGATTTATAACTATGAGTAGGTATAGGTAA
Source organism: Erebia epiphron (assembly GCA_963932025.1). Lineage (NCBI taxonomy): Eukaryota > Metazoa > Arthropoda > Insecta > Lepidoptera > Nymphalidae > Erebia > Erebia epiphron. Next base: position 28,665,048 of record OZ009949.1, read on the forward strand.
AGATAGGTGTTTATTTGATAAAGGTTGTATGCTTAGGTAGAAAAATAAATTAAATTAATAATGGCGCTTAGTATTAGTAGTAGTTCTGCATGAATAGTATAAAAACGGTGTAAGACAGCACTAGGAGATTCCATTTCCATCTGAGATGTGCGATGTAGATGAAGTGGTTTGAGAAGTAACCAGTCAGCTTCTGTGTTCCATACTTCAACTAGTATAATGTGTAATGTAGGGAACATTATGGACGTAAGTAAGCTGCGTGACTGTCATGCTGTCATTCCCTCTCTCGTAATAAATACTTAGAAGGACGTGTTTCCTTTCCTCATTATGTGAAAAACTTCGTTGCTTAGTTGAACCCCTTTCCCCTAGAGCTAAGCTATGAAAATCAATTGATGCTGGTGGGTTTGAGACATATCCGTAACAACAAACGTAGCATCAACTGATGATTTTCCTAATGTTGCATGGAAACTATCCACTAACAGCCCACTAAATCAGAGTAATACTTGATACATTATGTATGTACATATATTTATGTAGCTCCCTATATATTGTGTATTATTTTCTAGGTACATTATTGCAATTTTTTTTCCTTTTTATAAACTGCTGAGTTATTGTTATCTCTCCTCAGTAGAATCTCCTTTTCAAGCTGGGTAAAGTCCCGTTGATTCATCATAAATGACACAACTCATTCTAAAAAACTTATTTCCATTATTTATTTAGTTTTTGATGTGAAACTTTTATAGCACTTTGAAATGGAAAATAAAACCACAATTTATTACTACAATATAAAGTTTATTAACTTATAAAGTACCTGATATAATTGATATAAATAAAAATTATCCTTGTCACATTTTGACAAACCGAAGTTTTATGACAGCAAAAAAACATTTATAATATCATATAGGTACTGACTATGAGATAGCTGCACTTTTGGTAACTATCGCCAGGAAGGCTGATTCAGTATTAGGTGGGTGTAGGGCTCTCCACTGATGACGATAGTGAAAGTCTGCCTGCATGCAGATCAGCCTTTCACTAGATATGGCCGCTCAAACACGTACTATGGTTACCAAAAATGAACCATAACTAGGAAGGCTGATTCTTGTACAGTATTAAAGTATGCGCAGTACCTATGTAAACAGTATAAAAACTGACGCTATTCATCGGGCCGTTCACTAGACATGGCTGCTCAAAGATGTGTTAGCCTTCCTAGTCATTGTTAATTTTAGGCAACCATAAGACGTCTTTGAGAGGCGATAAGTAGTCAGACCCCATCAGCATGCGGGCAGTCCTTCACTATCGTCATAAGAGGAGAGCCTACACCTACCTAATACTGAATCAGCCTTCCTGCCGATAGTTACCAATAGTGCAGCTAGTTTTAAATAAATAAAAGGTACTCTTTTATTTATTTCATACCTTTATAATTGTAATTTTACCCATCAACTAAACCGACAGATATAATTTGGAAACAACAACAAAAAATGAGGTTTTTTGGTTCCCTTAATTTTCCGGGATAAAAAGTAGCTGTTTTATTAAGTAGTAAGTAGTATGTGTTATTCCAGACTATAATCTATCTCTGTGCCAAATTTCATCCAGATCCGTTCAGCCGTTCAGGCGTGAAAGAGTAACAAACATACATACATACATGCATACATCCACTCATCCATACTCACAAGCTTTCGCGTTCATAATATTAGTAAGGATAAGGATTTATACCTAGTTTTGTAATTTACCTACCTTTTAGTTATTTTTGCCGAATGCCTTTTACCTTGCTGTTCAGAGCTCTCCAATTTATATTCTATAACTTGATCATCGTTTAGAATTTCAAAGCTGCAATACGTAAATAACCAAAATGTTTAGATAGGAAAGATGAATGTCTTTTGTTGGTATAGTCTACTAATTATAAATTAATATTTTTTTACTAGTGTACAGACTATGGTGAGAGTAGGTACATGAAATGGTATAACTCTGATGCTATGATAATTAGCGGAAAAGTGTTGTAGGTACAAGGAAATGAAAATTTAGTTGATTTGTATTGAGAAACGAATAATTGCAATTTGCGATAAAGCGCGAAACTTGTACAGAAATTATGTAGGTAACTAATGCATTTATTTGCTTCTTCTCTGCAATCTGCATGTGATATTATGTGGAAGTGATATGGGATGACAGCTTTCAAGATTTCAGGAAATAAGAGTATACTTTTTGTTTCTTTTTTTCCAATGCAACGGCTTTTTTTCTTTTTTATAATAGGCAGACCTTCTTTTATGTTTTCCCATCTGCAAAAATAATGAATCACAATAAATCATTCTAGATCATGTCTAGATAATTTAAAAAATACATGGACTGATGAACTTTGCTGAGCTTTGATAAAAGCCTCAGGTATGTTTACGTCATTATGTCAAAAAATTAAAGTGTCGGTACATGGGTTTTACTGGCGTTGCACTCTCCATTATATTATGCGCTGGCTGTAAAAGTACGTGGTGACGTGTCTGTAAAAGTTTTACTTCAACAAACGTCAAATTTGAAATCACACAATGATACAAAACCCAACAATCAGCGCAACAATACGAAAATCACCGCGGCCGACGCCATATTAATTTTTTTTTTGAAGGGATCTTTTATTTCAAATATTACAAATAATCACACTGACTATTACTGTAGGTAACTAATAAAACAAATTATACTTACTTTTTTACAATAGTCACACACTGCAGAAGTAAATTGTTTTTGTACTCGACAGAAAGCAAGATTATCACTTCAGATCAGACGAAGCTATTTTGACAGCCTACGTGCGACTGAAAACTGCGAAGCAAGTTCTGCGCGTTCAGTAAAATATTGGATGAAGCTAGGCGGCGTGCGCACGTTTCTTTGTTTTATACAAAACAATAGAGAGGATTGGAAAAATTGTGCCTTTATGAGGACTTTTGTTTTGTTTAAGTTATGTTTCATTCTATCTATCTATATAGGTACTTATGATGAATCTTTGGAGTAATGTTTATTATGTTATACAGACCCCAAAAATATTTATATAGAACTAGATGATTCCCGCGACTTCGTCTGCGTGGATTCATATTTTTGGATTCCCGCGGGAACTCTTCAATTTTCCGGGATGAAAAGTAGCCTATGTTCTTCCCTGGGATGTAACCTATCTCTGTACCAAATTTCATCAAAATCGGTTGAGTAGTTGGGCCGTGAAAGCGTAGCAGACAGACAGACAGACACACTTTCGCATTTATAATATTAGTATGGATATGGATATTTTTATATACTTAGGTACTGCTACAAAGTTAGCCCTAGTTTCCGATCTCACCTGATGGTAAGTGATGATGCAGTCTTAGATTGTAGCGGGTTACTAATTCAAATTCAAAATAATTTGAATTTGAATTTCAATCCATCCATCCATCCATACATCCATCCAAAGTTTCGCATTTAAAATATCAAGTATAGATAAGTAGGTACCTACACAGTACACCTGAACGTCACGTTTACAAAGTATAAGACGTGATGGACAACGGTATCAAAGCTACGAGGGTTCCAAACGCGCCCTGTAGGTATCATACACCTTTACACTGTAATAGGACTTTTCAATAGTTGACGTTTTACAAAAACTTTGAACTTGTTGGCATCTCAAATATTTCTTTTGGGAGTTATTATAAAAACGCATACTGTTACCGACAAATGAATACCTAACTAATTTTACAGAGTCTAGAAGCACTAAAAATTCATATATTTTCTTGAATGGTTACTTTTTTTCATTCTTGAATTTATTGATGTTTTTAGTAGTTAGGGGCATGACAGTTATATTAAACCCATACCCCTATTCGGTTTCTACACGGCATTGTACCGGAACGCTAAATCGCTTGGCGGTACGTCTTTGCCGGTAGGGTGGTAACTAGCCACGGCCGAAGCCTCCCACCAGGCCAGACCAGGGAAATTCAGAAATTATAAATTTACAAACCCTGCCGGGGATCGAACCCGGGACCTCCGCACGTTAAGGCTGCGCAAAGCACTGCGCCGCACGGAGGTCGTCAGACCTACTACACACATATTATACTTAATCCATAATATCCATAATCCATACTAATATTATAAACGTAAAAGTGTGTCTGTTGGTTGCTTGTTTGTTTGGTTGTATCATAGATTAATTATATATATATTGTCTTTGGTTGTATGCTTTCACGACTCATCCGTTCAACCGATTTTGATGAAATTTGGTACAGGAGTAGGTTGTATTCCGGGGACGGACATAGGTTATTTTATCCCGGAAAATGAGAGTTTCTGCGGAAATCAAAAACCTTAATCCACGCGGACGAAGTCGCTAGCATCATTCAGTCCATACTAATATTATAAATGCGAAAGTGTGTCTGTCTGTCTGTCTGCTACGCTTTCACGGCCCATCTGTTCAACCGATTTTGATGTAATTTGGTACAGGGATAGGTTATAGTCTGGAATAACACATAGAGTACCCGGGGAAGGATAAAGGGTACTTTTTATCCTGGAAAATTAAAGAGTTCCCGCGGGAATCAAAAATCCACGCGGACGAAGTCGCGGGCATCATCCAGTTTTCAATTATGTATTGGTCGTGGACCGTCATAATTTCAACTTCTTTGAATTTAGTTTTGTATATGGCACGAACAGCCCTTTTCTGCGAGACCAAAACAGAATGAACATCAGCATTAGGTACCCCATAGACCCGAAATTGATATTTCGCCAGTTTCCCCCTTCGGACGACTGTTATAAAAGAAAAAAATCTACTTAGACTGAGCTATAAGAACCAAAATACCCATTCAAAGTTAGTTTTAGTGGAGTTCGTGCACAAAACAGGCAAAATAAGACAGAGAATAAAATACCGTATTGGGCTCAGTGAATAATAAAATAACCACCAATTAAATTTTCAAAATAAATATTTTATATACAGAAATCGTCCAGTTACATTTTTTTTATACGTATAAATATCGATGATTAGTTTTGTTCAATGGTAGTGGATGCATTGACGTTTGTGTACGGATACTAACAGTGACAAACGTCAGTTCAGGAGCAACGGGACGCAACCTCACGCCTTGAGAGCCCGCAGGCGTATGGGAAATGACTGCCGTATTTCATGAATATATAACGAAATTTTGTGATGCGCGCGCCCGTACTAAATTTGTATGAAAAATTCGTGCTGTAAAAATGAGGGATGTTTGGAACCAGATTGTAAAAAAACTATAAGTTTTATTGAAAATATTATTTATTTAAAGTGTTTTTTGATCTTTTACGATCAATTTAAAATAGCTTTTGTCTAAATAATGTCTCAAATTAAATCACAATAGTCGGAACGCGATAAGACCTTTTTTGAGATTTCCATGAATTTCCCAATAATTTTCTGCCGTTACTATACGATTTTTTGACCACTTTTTTTAATTACATCATACTATATCTCAATGAGTAGCGAATGGTATTTATTCGATAATGAAATTTTAATTTTTGCTATACTAAAATGTCGGAACAGAAAAGGATGTTTCCCCCTATTACAGTACATCCGTCCTTAAATACTATTACTTAATTATTATTTGACATATAGTTTTTAGTATTAATACGGAATGATATACAGAACGTTACCTTATGCTTTTTTTGGCACGCACTTCATCTGTTCTTTAACTCGATGGATAACGAACCAAAGTTACGGGGTATAACCTCCCTGGCGCAGTTTTGAGCGCTGTTGTGTTAACGTGCGGAAGTCCCGGATTCGGTCCCCGGCAGGGTCAATTTGGGAATTTATAATTTATGAATTTATCCTGGTCTGGCCTGGCGGGAGGATTCGGCGGTGGCTAGTTACCACCTACCGCCAAAGTCGTGCCGCCAAGCGATTTAGCGTTCCGGTATACGATGCCGTGTAGAAACCGATTAGGCGTATGGGTTAAATATCCATGCCTCTAGCAGGTTAGCCCGATACCACCTTAGACTGCATCATCACTAACCATAAGGTGATATCGCAATCAAGGGCTAACTTGTAGTGGATACAAAAAAATCGCTCATTACGCGACTGTCTAGACACCACACGAATGGGAGGATTTTCGAAAGTTAATTACTATCACTTGACACCTGCCGTAGTGCCTGCTGCCTGTTAGCTAATTGATTCACGGACAAGCCCACAACCGATTTGCGATCCGATTTAACGCCGGATTTTCTGCTGTGATTTGTTGCCCTGGCTGTGAAATAAATATTTCATGTGCAATTCGATTTCGACTTCACTTCGACTTCACTAATTTCTATTTTTTCTTGACTTTGATAGCTATTTACGATAGTGGCATAATAAATGGAACCGTGAAATTTAATTCCATACTAATATTATTATATCCATACTTCCATACTAATATTATAAATGCAAAAGTGTCTGTCTGCCTGTCTGCGACGCTTTCACGGCTTATCCGTTCAACGGATTTTGATGAAATTTGGTACAGGGATAGGGTGTATTGGCTACTTTTTATCCCAGAGAGTTCCATGGGTAGCTTTTTTGAAAATCTTCGTACGATCTTCGGTCCAAGATGTAAGATTTCGGCTCCAATCTACTCACGGAACCGAGAAATACGCCTCACTGAACCGAAGGATGTGCTGAGCAGATGGGTTGAGCACTTCCACGAGGTCTTGAATTCAAACACCCGGGGTGCGGATCTTGCTTACATTGGTTCACTTCCAACTTTACCGACATCATTTGATTTGGATGAAGCGCCTAGCTATCAGGAGTATCTCTTTGCAATTAAGCGTTTGAAAAATGGAAAGGCACCGGGCTCAGATAATCTGCCTTCGGAAATATTTAAATACGGCGGTGCGAACATAAATAGTAAACTTTTTGACTTAATATCTTGAGTTTGGGAAACTGCTGAAGTACCTCAGGATTGGAAGGACGCATCCATTTGCAAGCTTTACAAGGGGAAAGGGGTTCTTTCTGAATGCAGCTCTTACAGAGGCATATCTCTATTGTGTGCAGCTGGCAAGGTTCTAGCTCATATAATCAATAGGCGCCTAAGCTCGCTGGCGGAACATATCCTGCCTGAAAGTCAATGTGGTTTTCGGCCCAGGAGAGGCACGATTGATGCAATTTTTGTAGTTAAACAGCTCCAAGAGAAAAGCCTTGAGCAACATCGTGACCTCTATATGTGTTTCGTCGATTTAGAGAAAGCATTCGATCGAGTACCAGGGATGCGCTGTGGTTGGTCCTCGAAAAGGTTGGATGCTCTGAGAAGCTGGTTCGAATAGTGCGCCAATTTCACAATGGTATGATGGCAAGAGTGCAGGGTGATAATATCTTCTCAGACCAGTTCCCGGTAACATGTGGTGTGAAGCAGGGTTGTGTAATGGCTCCCACTTTATTTGCTATATATTTCGCAACTGTTATGAATGATGCGCTTCAGAATTGCAGTGGTCAAATCACACTAAATGTTAGGTCCGACAAGAGTGTCTTTGACTTGTCACGGTTCAGGTCTAAGAGCAAGGTGCAATCCGTACCTATTCTGGAGATTCTCTATGCTGATGATGTTTGCCTTATGGCTGACTCAGTTGAAAACGTGCAGCAATATCTCGACCATCTTGATGCATCTTGTCGAAAGTTTGGTTTGGTAATAAGTATTACAAAACACAGATATTAAAGCAACCTGCGAGGGGTAACTCTGCAAATAACACCCCCGTTATGTTAAGTGGTTCGTGCGTAGGAGAGGTGAACTCTTTTCGTTATCTGGGGAGTGTTATTCGCAGCAACAACCGGTTAAGCTCCGAAATCGGCTCGCGTATCGCAAAGGCTGCTGCAGCTTTCGGCAAGTTGAATGGACGAGTTTGGAAGTCACACGATTTGCAGCTTAAAACAAAGCTAATGGTCTATTAAGCCATCGTCCTGCCAATACTTTTGTATGCTTCTGAAGTTTGCTGTCTGTATAAAACAGATATCAAACGTTTAGACTCCTTTCATCTCAAGTGTTTAAGAGCAATTTTGCGCGTTAAATGGCAGGACAAAGTTCCAAACTCGGAAGTTTTAAGGAGATCAAACATAGATGGCATTGAGGCACTAACTTTGAAAGGGCAACTTAGATGGAGTAGACACTTGATCCGCATGGATGACACCAGGCTACCTAGAGCTGTTTTTTACTCTGAGCTTAGTACTGGTAAACGTAAGCCTGGTGGTCAATACCTGCGTTTCAAGGATGTCTTTAAAAGGAATCTTTCATCTTGCAATGTTCCTTCAGACAGCTGGGACAGCTAATCCACGCGGACGATGACACGGGCATCATCTAATGTTTGCAAATAAAGAGATTTTATTATTTTTTATTATTTTTATTATCTAGTTTCAAATAAGTATCACTACAGATTTTTGGAACTAGTTTCTTAGCACAGGTTTTTAATAATAACGCAAAACGAGCCACATTGTGTAAAAAATCCTAACTCTGGAACCCTGGTCCCTGTCATCTTCTATTCGTCCTTCTATTACTAGTACTTACTGTACAGGAAATGTGGCGGGCAAAAGCTAAAGGGATTTAAATACATTTACGTAGCTGTCATGGTAGTCTCAGGAAGGTAGTTTCTGAACTACGTTAGTTACCAAGTAAATTTGGTCTAAGTTCTGCAATTTTGACACAATATTAATAAAGTCATCACAATATAAAGTTTGTTCAACCATTTAATAAGTAGCAAGTACTAATCAAGTAACAACACTTGGGCTGGACTTTACTCGTTAGGATCGCTCGATTAGGCCGAATCGTCTAAGTTCTCACATTAAAGTCAAAACAAAATCAAAAGTTCTTACTGCGCCCGCATTTTAAACAGACCAATCAAAGGGCAATCTGTTTTCTGGAGAAATTTACCAGGATACTGTACATAAATTAGCCACATTATATTCAAAATATAACCCAATCTACCTTAAGACATAAGGTACCGTTTCCCATTTCGTAACGTGTACCTAAGTGTAAGATGTCTTGAAAATGCATAAGAGAAACACAGTCAATGTCATAGTTACAAGGATTAGCAGAAGCGGCGGTTTACTGATCATTTCTTGAAGAACCGATTCTGCAGACAGACATATTCTAAAAGGGAGACCATGTCAACGCAGCGTGGGATGAAGGGCTTGAGATGTCAACAAAAGAACGTGTATAATATGGTGGCAGACTCTTAACAAAGGCTACAATATTAGTTACGGCCAATAATTTTTAACTAAGAAATTAAATGGAGTTAGCTCCAACGGCACAAATTTTCATCATCAACATTGAGTATGTGCCGCCTTCTTTGAAATTAAGCTAGGCAGTCATCATACGAACTATCTATAGCCACTACGTGCCGCGCCGCGCGGCGCATCTGTAAAGACCTTAAAATTTTTGCGTCCTACAGACTATGCCAATACGAGCTGATGCCCGCGACTTTGTCCATGTGGATTGAGGTTTTTAGTTCCCGCGGGAACCTCTTAATTTTCCGGGATAAAAAATAGCCTATGAGCTAATCCAGACTATAATCGATCTCTGTGCCAAATTTGATGCAAATCCGTTCAGCCGTTCTGGCTTGATTGGGTAACAAACATCCATCCATCCAAACTTTCGCATTTATGATAATTATTATTATAGTATAGATTACTAAACCTGAATTTAGTTTCAAATCTCGACGGACTAATTAAAAGCAAACAGTTTCAAATAATTGACGGTATTGATTTGTTGACATAATTAATACTGTGTGTTAATCATAACATCATCCATAAACCTATGGTTTAATTTGACGCTGCACTAAATTATTTGCTCCCAATACCGACCACAGAAATAATATGTGTTCTACGAATACTCACTTTCGTGGTTGATTGATAACATTAATTATATTGTAGTCATTAATATTGCAGGTGCTTTTTCATTTAGATATTTGACTTTCTTCATAGTGTAACACTTGTAAATAGATTGTTTTCTAAGACCAACTTACTTTTCACTGAAAAGTCGGAACCCTATTATTCATTTAATAATGGTTATTTTTTACCCACGACTTATGTGTTTGCCCTAAGAGGTTGTGCGTTTGTTTGTGCACTTTTTAAGCTATTGCATAGCTTCTATCGCGGGCCTTGAGCGTGGAGCCCGAATCCAGAAACTCCGTAACGAAAAAAAACCTAACACTTTGGTTGCTATGACTACTTGTGTTGTTGACTTCAAGTTGTTGAAAATATAAAGGCGAAATAATTTTAAAGAATTATGTTTTCAATAGTTACATAGGCTAGTTATTCGTTCCATCCGGGTGTCCAAGGGGAATCAAAAAACCTCAATGTACAAAGTGTTTTAAATATGAATAAACAAAGTGCATTTATTAATGAAGAAAGTCACGAAAAAATAGTGAAAGAAAATGAGAGAGTACCTACTCTATATTACATACATTTTATTATTATTATCACATACTTCTTGCGACACTAGCGCTTTGCTAATGCACCGGAACTAACCGTCAACTTTTGCACTGTCCTATCTGTCCCCAAGGAAGAGTATATGAGTGATCTGTGGCGGTGATACTTTTTAGTTTTGCCATCTATCGATGAATACTTAGCTGAACTTTTAATGACTTGTACTTTGAACTTTGAACTTTTAGTAACTTGAATTAATATCAAAGAAAAACAAAGGGAAAAAATACTGCATAAATAAAATAAATAATTATAATTACATAAGTTGATAAAAAATGCTATGCAATAGCTTTACCGCGGCAGTCTCCGAGTGCCACACGTCTTTTTTGTCACCATTTTCCTGGAAAACTACTGAACCGATTATAATGCGGTTTTTTGCTTTAGATATTATGTATAGCTTCTAAAACGATTCTTGGATATGTTATATAGCCATAGTCCACCAAGCTGCGCTGCAATCGTGGTTTTGTTTTTTACTCATCATTTTAACACATTGCCGGCTCGCTACTGAGTAGGAGCCTCCTCTCGGAATGAAAAGATACCATAGTCCACCACACTGGCCTTTAAGAGGTCCTCCGATCATGATTACCATTTTAAGATATGTATACTTCTGCGAAGTTCTAATTATTGTTTCTAAGTTATAGGCGACAAAGGAGCGCTACAGTTCGTCGTGGGTTTTTTTTAATTACTTGTTTTTGTCAAGATTTCCATATTGAATTTATTATGAGGTCAATTATTATACATGTAAATAAAAAAAATCTCTTTTTAACCATTATTATTTTATTCAAAAAATTGAAGTCTTTAGTTTATATGTTCTTAAAGATAGCAGAAACGTCCAATTAAATCTATAAAGTATGTGGACATCGAAAAACTGGTAAAACGTCAAACGTAGACAGGAGCGCTGAAAATCACTTTAGAATCGTTAAAATTAACGTTTCTATAAGATATTTAACTCTTTGATTATCTTGCTCTTGAAAATATTGAGGAATTAAATTGTTAGGTGGATATTTTAAAATGTCAGCTGTCGATGTTTTGTTTACCTATTTATAAAGTGACGACATAACCTCATACGGCATCTCAGAAAGGGTCAATTAAATGAAATCATAAGGTTACAATTACAAAATCAAACCGTTTATTCTGACATTATTATTAGCTGGTAGGTTTTTACAAATTACTCTCGATAATCAATCTTTATGAAATTCGTATGGATTTATAATGTTATATCACTTTTTTAATCTTTCTAATAGATATGCATAACAATAATATCTCTATAAATCAAATAAATATCAGTTTCAAAAATATTCAATAGAATCACGCACCGCTTTACAGTAGGCCCAGCTCTAAAACTGAATTAAACAAAATGGCGGCGGCCGACTCGCACAGCAACCACAGACTACATGATAATCATAGATTATACCATAACACGGATAGTACGCAACATAGAGCAACAATGTGGCATAGAATAATTATGTCGTGTTACAAACCTTACAACTTTATACATAGGTAAGTACTTTTAATCGGCTCCCTTGTCATTATGATTTAACCAAACTTTTATTTGAAAAATAACCTAAAATAAAATATTTAAATCGATCATTATTTATATAAACCAAAAATATTTCAAAGCTACCTTTTGTTTTCACGGTGAAAGCGTCCTTTCTACTAAAAACAGTAATATACATTTTTAACAGTACCTAGCAGTTTAGCCGTCTGTGGTACAGGTACCAATATAATACCAATAGGTCTATCTATAACTTTAGTGAATAAGTCGTGTTATATCTATTATGTAACAGCCAATTAACAACATGCTTAAAGGTAGAGAAGCCAACATATTTACAAAGATAACATTAAGTGTTTATAAATCTCCTAAGCAGCGCTTGGCCGGTGTTCTTATACAACTATCTACACGAAGAGTGGCCAACAAACAATGTGCTTCAACAAGAAAAGCCATTTATCGTCCAGCAAAAACTATGCTTGGCCATTGCCACCAGATTAACAAGAACGGAGCTTACTTGGAATAGATAATTGTTTATTTAAATTAAACTAACGATTTACTATAGCTACGTACCTACTACAGGCAACTGCGCGACATCCCAAGTTAACCCGGCTCAAGTGGTGAATACTTTTGCTTGCGTGAGAAAAATCCAAAATGGATTCCACCAACCTTGGAGGAGCGTAGTAGTGGTTATACCGGACTCCTACTATCTCACTACCTCCCGAATTTTTACCTTCTCGCCGACGATGGAACTCATAGAGAGGCTTTAAAGATAAAGCACATGGATACTAAATTATCACGTCATCTTTCAATAACTTCATTGGCCTGTTTATTACATCTCCGGATCGCAACGTTCCAGGAGACACGCACTCTTATATTTTAGCCTCTTATCGAGGCTTTTCGACCGATGGTCATTTAAAAAAATAACACTCCTTACTCACTAACATTAAGTGGGATTTTACCTTGAGTTTGCTGCATGTTTATTAATCAAGTTTTCTTTGACGTTTCAATGCACATTTAACACGAACTGTTTTCTATGAACTTGCATACTAATGACCTCACTTATGTTGCATTTATAAGGCGCAACATAGTGCGTTCTTTCATGCTTGAAAGAATATAAAAAAATTTTGCTTGTAGAAACCCTTAATAGTTGTAAGAATTAAGTGCTAATAATATTAAACTAATAATATTTTGTGATTTTTATATATTATTATATTGGAACGAATATCTATTGTTGATCTACGCGGTGCTATTTCGGCGTGGACGTGGCATGGGCGTAGCACAATCTAGCATTTCACGTAATAATAATAAGTCATTCAAAGTACTATTTTTTTAATCGCCAGTGAACCTCTACCAGTATTATTACATATTCTGTGCTTTTACTCAAGAGCATATTATGGACTAAGGAAACACTTCTTTCAAGACGTGTCAAAATAACGCTGTACAAGACGCTGGTAAGGCCTGTCCTGACGTATGGTAGTGAGTGCTGGGCGATTAGTAAAAAAAAAAAACCGGGCAAGTGCGAGTCGGACTCGCGCACGAAGGGTTCCGTACCATTATTAATAAATAATTACCTTTGTTAATGAACCGCAAGACTAACTTTGTTTGTAGAGGTTTATTGTTAATATCAAAAAAACTATGCTAGTTTGAGCATTGGCTATAGTTTTCCTGTAAAATATATGTAAATTCCTATTGACCATAATTATTTCAAATTTTTCGATTGGTAAACTCCGGAGATAAGGGGGGGGGAACGGTATTTTTTTAGACATTTTCCCCGATAAATCAAAAACTATCATAACTAATTAAAAATCTGTTTTAGAATGTACAAAGTAAACCCTTTCATATGATACCCCACACAGTACAGTTATCTCACTTTTAAATTTCAACCCTCAGATTTTCCCCCCTTTTTAAATAAGAACAAAAATAATTTCCAATTTTTTTTAATTTCAGTGTCTTTGGGCCACTAATATACACAACTATTCCAAATTTCATGTCGATAGCTTCGGTAGTTACTGAAATAATCGAGTGTGACGGACGGACAGACGGACAGACGGACAGACAGACGGAGAAAGTCGCACCATAAGGGTTCCATTTTACCATTTTGGTACGGAACCCTAAAAAGATGAAGTAGCGCTTCTCATATTCGAAAGAAAAGTTCTGCGATCGATTTACGGTGCGGTGCAAGTAAATGGGCTATGGCGCATTCGTTATAACTTTGAGCTCTATAAAATCTTCAACGAGCCGAACGTTGTTCCGCACATTAAAATCGCAAGATTGCAATGGGCTGGACACGTACAGCGTATGGATGAGCATAGACCGCCAAAGAAACTTATGTCGTCGCACCCAGATGGACGCAGAAGCATTGGTCGGCCAAAACTTCGTTGGTTAGATGGAGTTAACCAAGACGCCAAGCGGCTTGTAATTAAAAACTGGAAAACGAGCGCAAAGGAAAGAGGCAGATGGAGAAATCTTCTGGACCAGGCCCGGGCCCACAACGGGCTGTAGCGCCAATGATGATGATGATGCTTTTACTCAAATTCAGTTTCAATATTATATTTGTAGACGCCGAGGGCTCTTGTCGACGTCATATAGTGATCATCATCCCAGGTAGGTAATAATCATCATACAAAATAATTATTACGAGTCACGAACCTATGTCAGTGTTAAGAGTAGGTATAAAACAGTATAAGCATTTTAAAATTTACGAGTAACACGAGTCAAGTATCTTCAAGCAAAGCAAGAAACATAGAAATACTAATCCGTTGAGAAGCCCTCACTCTTTTGTGACCCAAATCGCGTGTTGAGCCGTAGCGTGTTGTTGTATTAAAAGTCATTACAAAATTTTCCTTTATTAAGCTTGAAACATTAACCGCCGTCCGCTGCACGAAGATAGATTTCATATTGACCCAACTTTGTGGTTGTACCGGTTCGTCATCTGCGCAGAATGTTAAAAAAATATTACATCTCCGTGGCGCAATGTTGAGCGCTGTTGTCTTAAGGTGCGGAGGTCCCGGGTTTGATTCCCGGCAGGGTCAATTTGTGAATTTATAATTTCTGAATTTTCCCTGGTCTAGCCTGGTGGGAGGCTACGGCCGTGGCTAGTTACCACCCAACCGGCAAAGACGTGCCGCCAAGCGATTTAGCGTTCCGGTGCGATGCCATTTAGAAACCGAATAGGGCTATGGGTTTAATATAACTGCCATGCCCCTAGCAGGTTAGCCCGCTATCATCTTAGACTGCATCATCATTTACCATCAGGTAAGATCGCAGTCAAGGGCTAACTTGTAGTGGTTAAAAAAAACATCAATCCCTATATTATGGGTATCACTTCCTAATCCTCTACGCTGAGGGCTGAGATCTCTTTCATTCAATTAGTAATGGTTCTGGCTGGTTTTCTATGGGGTTTCTATGTCATCCCGAAAGAGCGGTGGGCTGTCCACCACCCAGATCCTTCCTTATGCAACTCAGGGCTAAAGCCAAGTTCAGAACACCTATCCAGATACTGACAAAAATAATTACTATGTATTAACCACCGCAATCGACTTGTCCTATTGCCTCATTATTACTAGCTAGTACCTGCGTCTTTATTTTAGCAACCTAAACAGAAAAAAAAACTTGAGAGGTGTCAAGGGACAAAAAGTTGTAACGACACTTTTTGCTATAGCTTTAAGCCGTGCGGCGTGCGCGTGTTTCTCTGTGTAAATTTTACCAAGGGACTAGCCTATGTAACTATTGAAAACATAATTTTTTTAAATTATTTCGCCTTTTTATTTTCAACAACTTGAAGTCAACAACACAAGTAGTCATAGCAACCAAAATCATCTTTTCATAAAAAGTGTCGTTACGACTTTTGGTATTAATTTTTTCCGTCTAGCCCCCTTTCGTAACGCGCGATAAGGAACTTCGTTCCAAAAAATCGGCATGAAAAGTAGCCTTTGTATTTTTTCACCTTATAGCCATGAAAAAATCACGTCGATCAGTTACTCCATTGAAGTTATGGAAGAAAAATCAACAAATACACTTTCGCATATTTTCTATATGTGATTTGCTATCGCAATAACGCCACACGAGCCTCGATGGGTGTCGACATTAGCAACGTCTAACGTCGGAAACCAGCTTGATTAAATCAAAAGTTTTTCTTTACATTTGCGCCGCGGAGGAGGCGTGGGCTGATTTATCAATGTGTCTACTAACGTCGACCCGGACCGTGTTCGTCGAGTCTTGGGGGACCCATTCTTTCATTTGCTTATAGAATTGGAATAGGCTAAAGAACCCGCTAATGCTAATGTATTGGATTTACTAAGGGTACCTTTATGGAATGGGGGACATTAATAATTGAGTAGGACATAACAAGATTATATAATTTTTAAAGATGTTGTGGCGGTCTTCGCAGTTCGCACATAATCCAATAGATGGCGTTACTAGTACGATGCACGCGACCACGAAGAGCCCAACTCACGCTTACGAAGTTTTCTCAGAATTACGCTATATATACGACCTCCAAAGATGGAGAACGGTCGGACCAGTGGTCCCCGAGCACAACACCCGCTCGGAGGATGATCATCCTATTGTTACGGTCGAGCCATATCACCTGCTCCCGTACATTGGTGACCCCGACGTGATCTGCAAGCCGCCGACGATCAAACAAGCCGACGTGATCTCCAAGCTGACGCCGACGCACATCAAGCCGACATCACGCCCTCACTCGTCAGACTTGAGCAACATCGCGCATCACAATAATAATCCCTGCAGTCATCGCATCGAGGACAGCATCATCAGTACGCAGAGCGGGACACAACAGCATCACAACGCAGCACAGCAACGCAACGCAACACAGCCGATCGATGTTCCGGCACAACAGCAACATACGCAATGCAGCACAGCCGTTCACAGAGCCACACGCTCGGCGGCCCGCACCAGTCGATACGCAACAGCATATCAGTGCACAGCCCGTCGACGCCCCGTACCAGCTGCACAAGTGGGTCATACAGCCTCAGAGTCGCATGAGCCTACAACGCCACTACTCTGGTTGTACACGACGCCGCTTCACTGAGTACTTCCATGAATTTGAATGCTCATCGACGCCACTTCTCCAGATGCTTGCAACGCCGCTCAACTGAATGCTGACGACCTCCAGACTCGAAGGGGAGTGATGTGGCGGTCTTCGCAGTCCGCACATAATCCAATAGATGGCGTTACTAGAACGATGCACGCGACCACGAAGAGCCCAACTCACGCTTACATGTAAATTGCCTAGTAGTCAAAAGAATATTTTTAAGTACCAACCATCTCTTTTACCACCTCTTGTACCACCATTTTTGTATTGTTTTAACGTTGAAAATATAAATAAAATTGTTTTGTTATTAAGTGATTGAAATAGCTCTAGCAACTTAATATTTTAGTTTCAGAGAAGGTTTTTCTATAATTTGGTACCATGGCGGGTGCAGTCGTAAATTACAAAAAAGGAAATGAGCCGAGCCGACGGAAAAAGGAAAAATGCTAATAAAATTGTACCTCCCTGTTAATCTCAACCTTCGCCCTCCACACTTAATTTGGTTCAGATTTCGGATTGTCCGGCTTATCAAGGAATATTGCGTTCCATTATTTTTCCATCTTACAATGTTTTTATTTATTTTTATACAAAATATTGCGCATACTTACAATCATAATATTAAACCAAAACTATCTCTAAAACACAAGAAAATGAGAAAGAATAATGCAAGTTATTTATTCAACTGTCACAATAATTGCGACAAACCGCCATAAAACAATTAACTACGACGAGTACCCATATAAAATATAGGTAGGTACATAGCCACGAAAATATGCAGCTACTAGCTAATGTCCGCGACTTCGTTCGCATAGATTGAGGTTTTTCGGTTCCCGCGGGAACTCTATTATCAGGATAAAAAGTAGCCTATGTGTTATTCCAGACAATAATCCATCTCTGTGCCAAATTTCATCCAGATCCATTCAGCCGTTCTGGCGTGATTAGGTATAAATTGTTCCAACCAACCAACCATCATTTCAACCAACATTTGCAGTTATAAAATCTGAAAGACTTCTCTTTACGTTATTGGAAAAAATATATCCGTTTATCGCTTTTTTAATTAGCTCTGTAACTTACCAATACCAAAGCGTAGGTATGTTAAAAGTAAATGATGAAATAGTTGGAGAATTATAATTTTTGCAATCTGGTTTTCATCGTATAAGTACGAGTATATGGTTGAATAACTCTAAAATGTCTCGTCGGTTAATATTTCACAGTCAAAGTTTCAACAATGCTCCCCAACGTTTCAAGATTTGGCAGAATGTGCTGGATCACATTATTCATATTTCCTCTTTCCCCATTCTCCCCTTTAATCATTGCGTTATGATATTGTATCTTCACAATGAAAGTTTGAAGTAATGCAATAAAAGGGGGAGATAAATATAATATTGGCGTATCATTTACATACCTAAGTACCTACTTCAGAAAGTAAGTGAAATCTTTATGAGTACTGAGTATTATGAAAGCTGTAATAAAGTTCTCTCTTTGATTTTTGTTTTATTTGTCAGATATAAGTTAGCCCTTAACTATGACCTGGTGGTAAACTGATGCAGTCTAAGATGGAAGCGGGCTAATCTGGATGGGGTAGGTCGTACAGGAACATTAAATCGTAGCTAAAACTTACCAGTTTACATATCGGCAAGTCCCTGCTTGAACCTTACGAGTGCGCCTGCCTAAAAAACCGGCCAAGTGCGAGTTGGACTCCCGCACCGAGGGTTCCGTACAAACCTGTAGTAAGTTTTAAATTATTAAAAATATTTTTATTATATGATGTAACTAAAAATTCATGCGTAAATTGCGGTTTACGATTTTAAAAATGTATTAAAAAAAAACTACTTACTAGATCTCGTTCAAACCAATTTTCGGTGGAAGTTTGCATGGTAATGTACATCATATATTTTTTTTTGTTTTATCATTCTCTTATTTTAGAAGTTACAGGGGGGGGGGGGGGGACACACATTTTACCACTTTGGAAGTGTCTCTCGGGCAAACTATTCAGTTTAGAAAAAAATGATATTAGAAACCTCAATATCATTTTTGAAGACCTATCCATAAATACCCCATACGTAAGGTTTAGATGAAAAAAAATTTTGTTAGTTTCAGTTCTAAGTATGGGGAACCCCCAAAATTTATTGTTTTTTTTCTATTTTTCTAAGAAAATCTTAATGCGGTTTACAGAATACATCTACTTACCAAGTTTCAACAGTATAGTTCTTATAGTTTCGGAAAAAAGTGGCTGTGACATACGGACGGACAGACAGACATGACGAATCTATAAGGGTTCCATTTTTGCCAAATTTGGCTACGGAACCCTAAAAATGCTTGTTCACTCATTGCTGAAATAAGTAGTCATTTTATAGATAACTAGATGATGCCCGTGACTTCGTCCGCGTGGATTGTTTTTAATTACCGCGGGAACTCTTTAATTTTCCGGGATAAAAAGCCTATCCCCTGTACCATATTTCATTAAAATTGGTTGAACAGATAAACCGTGAAAGCGGAGCAGACAGACAGACATGTGTAATATTAGTATGGATTTAATAATTATAGATACATATTTAAAAGAACTTATTTTTCATATTACGACACAAAATTATGCCTAGTATTTCAAGTTCGGATATAGCATGGAGTAAAATATAATAAATATTGTCCAGGATGATACTTATAACCAAAAACATTTCGCATCCGAATTTATAACTGTAATTATCAGTGTAAATTATAGACTTAAATTATAGTCCTACCGCGGAACATAGTTGCAAAGTATTTGCTGGTTGTTTTCAGTATTTTGTAATGAGTTTTTAATTACAACGAAGTATGTTTGCTCTCTACACCTCGTCTAGATTTATTTATTACTTAAATTTAGTTCTTCTTTATCTTTAGTTCACATAAATAAATGTTTATTGACCAACAAAGTAATTACCTATATACTTTGTACTTAAGCTGAGTGTGGTATTAATAAGTGCTAATTAATTAAGTAAGAAGTTCGAGACATATTTTAGTTATGACATACTAGCTAATGCCCGCGACTTCGTCTGCGTGGATTGAGGTTTTATGGTTCCCGCAAGGACTCTTTAATTTTCCGGGACTATGCCCAAGCCCTTTTTGTACTGAGACGAAACTTTTGAACAGTAGCACAATACAGTAGTAATGATAAAATTGATGATGAAATTAATGATGATGATAATTAAAATGTTAGGACCTATCCAGTAAGCTGAAATGCTTTGCCTAATAGACTACCTAGTATTTTTACTGGCTAACGCTTGTCTGTAATAACATGATGATGAGCCATAAGTGGATCACCCTTGCTTGATAAGTGATGATGAAATGATGAGTGGATCACGCTTGCTTAGAAGATGCTTGTTGAAACTTGATATCATGACATTTTACTGATGCTAATAGTGGAAGGAAAATGTAAGACGGAAGGGCGCATCCTAGCGGTGTGCACCAGTTACGAGGAAGCAAATTGCTAGTACGTGTTTGTGGAATGTCAACTATGTCACAGTCTGCCCGGGATACTATGAGCTATAGAAGTGCATGAGGACAGGCAGGTCAAAAAGTTTTAGATACATTCTCCGAAATTTCCTGTCAAAAATCAACGCTTAAGCAACATTGGGCTGAAGTTCCAAACGATGTTAATTTGTGACAAACGATTCATTTTAAAATAAGATTTAAACAAACTTTAAATGGATATAGAACTGAATTCTTGAGCTACGTTCACGCTAGAACAAAATTTGCTAACTCAGACGCAGAAATCAGTGTCTAACTTGTTTCAAGTCTGGTTGCTGAGCTATTAACTACGCGGGAGTTTGTAACTAAACCGCTGACTACTAAACTTGTAAAGTAATGCATCACTACTTGCTAACTAGTATATTGTGTTTCACTGATTTTATCGATTTAATAGATCTATATTGAGTCATTATAATCTAGTTTATTTCATAGTTAATGAAATAATAATAATTACTGCGAGGTAATAATACCAGGCAGATCATAATTCCAGCGAAGTTTTCAATCATCTGGGAAACGTCGCTAGTATTTTTGTGTTCGCTGATCTTAAACATAAGAGGCAAGGATTCGATTCCCACTTCCCAGTAGGGTCAATTAGGCAATTCGTGATTCATGTTAAATTCAAAAATTCCAAAAAAAACACTGGTCTGGTGAAGTGGCATAATAAATAAGTGGAGAAAACTGTGCCATCAAGTATTTAAGCCATAGACATAAAAAATTTTCGCTTTTAAGCGACTCAGGCCGATTTGACCCTAAAAATGACTAACGGCCAGTGTCTTCATGCTCAGCTAAAGTAATAAGTAAAAGTCCTGACTTTTACCAGCCGAGGAATGAAACTATGGCGAATGTGTTTCTTCATTCAAACAAAAGTTAAAGTAAAGGTCAAAGTGGTTGCCATTACATAGACGTCGATATTGCCCAAAAAACTCGTGGGGAGCTTTTTTTACACATGGCAGCACAACAACATCATTGTCAAGCAGTGCCAGATGTCCGAGTGAAAGTTCTTCTTAGGTTTTATGGTTCAATTTAAAAACGTTCCTATGTATTGTTTATTGAAAGATTATAATCCTGTACAAGGCGCTTTTTGAGTAACTATACCACAGCTTTCTGTTTATATAGGGCAGTTTTATGGTCTGCAGAATAGATTATGAACATTCTTAAATTTTTTAATCCTCTTATTTGCCATTCTTTTATTTTTATTTTTTTATTTTAAAAAAGTACACCAAGAAGGTTACGAGTGTGAGTTTTTTAACAAATTAAAAAAGGTTGTATGGAAATTCGGCACCATAGAGGTAGAAGTAAATAGGTTTTAATGATGTTTTGAATACACAAACTTCATAGACGAGTGATATTTACTAACGTGCACACGATGTTCTAAATTCAATTTACTTTATCCTCAAGAGGATAATAACGGCTTTTGCATTCAGATATCGAAGATTAAAAATACTCTTTCCGAGATGGTGGGATGAAAAATATATTATTATTATTCATATCTGTGATTGAAACACTAAAGCCTAATCTATGAATCGATGGTCAGAGAAAATCAACTTGGGTTGTCTATTGACTCTATTTACGCACAGGCTAAAGGCGGTTTCAGATCGTGTGTTTAAGCTCGTTTTTGGAAGCGCGTGTAGGCGCATATAGGCGCGCCCTTTGCTTAAATTGCCCTTAAATGTGCGTCGACGTGCTTATAAGCTAGTTTACTAGTAACTACTACTACTGACTGACCCACGGGTTGGAGCGAACACGCTGGAATAAGCACATGTTCACGTGTTCAGTTTTTGAAGCACAAAATATGGCGCGCGTATAAGCGCATTTTCATACGTGCAAAAAATACGCTAGTCTGAAACCACCCTAACTGTTTAGTACCGGTAACCGGCGGCCGGCTGTCCCCAAGTTAATTACCAGCACTTGACACCTACCGCCGTCCCTACCTGTTAGCTAATTGACACCCGGACAGGAGGCCTACTACAAACGCTTAGAGCAGTATTATTTCTGAATAACATTTTTATGCCACGTACGTTGACGTCTCTTTAAATAAGAATTATAATCCCAAAACACGAACGACAACAATATTAAAACAATACGGCTTTAAGCGATGGTAGTATGCCTTCGGTCAGCATCTAAACTGTGCTGTGGCCAGATTTACTCCGGCATTTTTCTATAATAAATAAGTACTTAAATATTAAATGCTATTTTCGTTTCAGAAAAAAAATAACGTATAATAGCCGCTGCGTAAGTTGAACTAATCGCAGCAACACATTTCAGGTGTCAAACGAAATACGGTATGAGGTGCGCTGTGAGGGGCCGCGCGTTAGCATAGCTCCCACGCCTTTGCACTCCGCTTCTTGCTCCCCGCGCTTGCTCCGCTCGGCCCTGTACAATGTACCTGCGCAGACGACCGCTATTTTGGGTCAACTTACGGGACGCGATTTATAAATACTAATTTGAGTGTAGAATTGCATCTTATTGGTATAGTTTTAATGCTTAAAATCAAATAATTAAAAGTAAGCATTTTCAATTATGCTTATGATTATTATTATACACACACCCTACAAAAAACCATTCCAAAAAACTAGATTTACAGCAAAATTGGCCCCCTAAGCAGATTTTGGTTATTGCATGCCGTTTGTAATATGTCATTAAAATCACAATAAATTACGGGAATTTAAAATGATTATCAATTAACATTACTAGCATTACACAATTATTTATTTACTACAGATGATGCCCGCGAGTTTATCCGTGTTAATTAAGTTTTTTATTCCCGCGGGAACTCTTTAATTTTCCGGGATAAAAAGTAGCCTACGTCCTTTCCAAGGATGCAACCTATCTCTATGTCCATCAAAATCGGTTGAAAAGATGGGCCGTCAAAGCGTAGCAGTCAGACATACAGGCAAACAGAAAGACAGACAGGAAAGATAGACAGGCACACTTTTGCATTTATGATATATGTATGGATATGGATTTTCCATCACTAGCATGATCAATATTTTAATACCATAGTTTACCTACCGGGTTCACTTCAAAGGCTCGAAAGAGGAAACGGCTATAAATTCGGTGTGGACTCAAAAGCTTTTTTGAACACTGGATTGAATACGTGAAAATGGCATGTAAAAACTGACTATCAAAAAGTAAAGTTCTTCTATTTTTCCTTTTCATTTAATTAAACTGGATTTCCAAAGGTTTTACTTGCAGTGCACGTTAAACGACTAGTAGGTACATCTAAATAGTTGTAACAACAAGAAAAGGTCACTTTGCGGAATCCGTACTAATCCATACTAATATTATAAATGCGAAAGTGTGTCTGTCTGTCTGCTACGCTTTCACGGCCCGTCTTGAGCCGTGAAACCGATTTTGATGAAATTTGGTACAGGGGTAGATTGTATCCCGGGGAAGGACATAGACTACTTTTTATCCCGGAAAATTGAAGAGCTCCCGCGGGAACCTCAAACCTCAATCCACGCGGAGTAAGTCACAGGTATCGTCTAGTTCCTTATAAGTACGTAAGAAGATAATCTTTACAGGAAAGTTTATCACTTCAGCCACAGTGTGAGAACGTGTAGTGCATAGTATCTACATCTTTAGGAGATTAAGAAACCATATTATGTTACTTTTACCCGCAAATAGTTGGAGATTTCGCGGGATTAAAATCTCTATCCACGCAGGTGGTGGAGCACGTCTAATTTATAATATGTAACGGGTTATAAAAACCTTGAGAGGTGTCAAGGGCAGGTGTCCCTTGGAACGAAGTACCAAGAGTTGTAACGACACTTTTTGCTATAGTTGTAAGCCGTGCGGCGTGCGCGTGTTTCTCTATGTAAATTTTATTACAGTTCCTTCACTAATTAATCGAAAGGAACTTCGAACCAACCTTCGAATATTGTAACCGACCTGACCGGGGTCCCTCCGCATCTACATCTCTCTCTACATATAAAATTCAATATTTCTTTAGAATGACACGTGATACATCTGGCAGTAAGACCCTCACAACATTGCTGTGTCCATAATAAACCAAGATTTTTTTTAGTTTCGGAAGCCTCGAATTCGATCAACTCAACGACTTACTTACACACCGATTTAGATGTAATTCAGTTTACTTAAAACAGGCATTAAGTATCGTGATCGCGAAGAGATAAATCTCTTCGAGATATTTACGAACTAACCCTAGTGGTAGCATCCTCCTTTTTAGAATTTAACTTTTCGGTGGACTTGTCATGTTCCAATAGTTCGCTGCTAATCTCGATTGATTGGTTTCGGTTAAAAACAGCTTCTAACTTTTTTATCTTTTCTTCAATTTCTGTTTGATTACGTTTTAATAGTTTATATAACATGACAAATCCATTACTCTTCTTACACGTATTCCCTCTAATAATTATTCTTCGACGCTTAGCAGACACATTCTCCTCTTCATTATTATGATCAGGCTGTCCTATTTGTTCAACTTCTTGATTGGTACGGTTGATTCTACTTCTAACAGAATCTTCCTCTTCCTTACTATCCTCTTTGTGCGGTCCATTGTCAAGTTTATTTATTAATTTTAACTCACACTTTATCACTTTAGTTAATCACACTAGTTCTATGGTTCAATTCAATTATTGCTTTTCCAATTATTATTTCATTATTTCAGTACAATTTTTCTAGCTAGCCTACGTAACTATTGAAAACATAATTCTTTAAAAAAATTATTTTGCCTTTATATTTTCAACAACTTGAAGTCAACAAACTCACCAACAACCAAAATCATCTTTTCATAAAAAGTGTTGTTACAACTTTTGGTCTTATTTTTTTCCGTCTAGCCCCCTTTCATAACGCGCGATAAGGAACTTCGTTCCAATAATATGTGTAAATTAATTCGCAATAATAGTTAACTTCTCGTGCGAAGTTATACTAGGTACGAAGCAGTAAGAACTAACACAAAGTTTCGGCATTATTAAGCAGTTTACGTAGGTATAGCTGGAGGCAGCCAATGCTTGGGCTTGTTATTGGGATATTTTGTAATAACTGCTAATAACACGCCACGTCTGAGCACGCGACTTAAATCATGAATAGGATCTTAAAAACTTTTATTTTACTTTAGCTAATGCTTCGTGGAAAAGGCTCCCCGCTTTTTCTTTACATTTCAATGAGTTTTATACTTAGGAATAATGAATGTAGGTGATTGTTTGTATGTTTATATTAATACACCACCCGCAAGTTACTCTCCTGAACTTCTCCTAATCCTAAGGTGCCTGGCAGAGATCGCTATTAAGCGATAAGGCCACCTGTTTGTATTTTGTTTCCTTCTTCGTGTTTTCTAGGTATTTGTGTTTTTTATATATTTGTGCAAATATGTACAAAATAAAGAGTAATAATAATAATGTGACCTAGTTTCAACCGATAGATGTCCAATGCTGGACATAGATAGCGTAATAATACGACTAAACATTAACAATAGCAAATATCAATCATAAATCATAATATCCCCCAAATAAATGTTTAATTAACACGAAGTTTCATGTAATTTAAATTCAAACACCAAGCATGTTTAATGACTATATAGTTTTATGAACCGTTTTAATTAATAGGCTTTGTTCCGGAAAACGACGTCTCCATGTATTTAATAAGTTTTAACCAACGACCTCAATTTACATAGACGGGCCCTGTCAAACAAAGAATGTGGGCGTATTTTTTGCAACGCCATCAACGCCATCTAGTCTGAAAAGCGGGAACTTACTAGCAACATTTGAATGAAAGCTTGAAAACCACAGAGGTAGTATATACCTTATACTACCTCTATGTTGAAAACGTATGACTCCGTAAAAAAATATATCATACAGTTTGCCGCGGAAATTAAATGATTGCGCAATGGATAAAAATATTAAAATAGGAAGATTAAATAACGTTTTTTTGGAAATGTATAATTGTGACTTGAAACACTTACCTTAAAATAAAAATTGTACAGTGCCAAACTAATAAGACTTTAGATGTTAACCTAAGAATAACAAGTTATCTACACGACGAGCGACCGTGACAGCGCTACGATGGGGACAAAGACAGGATAGGAACGCGTTCTCATAGTCGGTCGCCCAACCTTTTTCTATGAAAGGGCCCATCTAGTACCTACATATATATCGATGGTTTTAACATAACTAGGTGACAGTAAATACTTGCCCTGCAAACACGAGATATTCATCGGATTTATTCCGAATCTCAACAAACCAAATCAGAATTGTTCAAAATGCTTTACTTTTTTGTAAACAAGTGAATAATTAGGACTTTCATGTCATTCTATCTCCGTTAATATTTTATCAACAGACAATCTAAAATGTAACGTACACGCCAAAGAGTCATTAAAGTCCTAGTACAGCAAGAGACATATAGCCTGTGTTGCGTGCAAAGGATACAGACGTCATTTTTTGTGCGGTACTTTGTCACACTAATGCTCAAAGATTTGTTTAAAAGCACACAAATTTATACATCTACTTTTTTATAATTAATTGTAACCTTTTGCCCAACTTCATAAAAAATTCTAACGTTTCACTAAACGTTTGAGTCATATGCACTAGATAGCCAAATAATCCAGATGAATTCCATGTAAAATAGACGGTTACTGAATGACCGTAATGACGAAGTTCAATTTGAGTGTTTTGCTATTAATACACTTGACTTTGCATGTAACGTATAAACATTGAAGCTCATTATATAATATGAGATGACTCTGACGACGGCTCATTATAAAATTCTAAAAAACCTATGGAAAAACCATGTCAATACCATTCCACGCGTCATTGCCGAAGTAAATTGTGCGCATCGTCGTTTCAAACAATAGACTCCACCACGGGGCGTAGGTCTTCTGCATCGTCCATAAAACACGATCTTCTGTTGCATGCTTCTAGCGACTCTCAGCTTAATTATACCCATTTGGTATTTTGGACCATAAAATCAAGAATTGAATTGAAACCCTGAAACAAATACCTAGTGAATGCAATAGGGCCGACAGTAGCACCTTGAAGAGGATAGCTGAGCTAAGAATTTTTCTGTTAATCCTACTGTCAGTACTTGAATGAATTATTGCTGTATTTTGTATAAGATCATAATCCACAACCGCTCTATCAAGGATAAACGGATGAGAAGAGAGATTATATCGTATCGATAATAGACAATAGTTCGACCTAGCATAATATTATGATTTTCGTACCACTTGCTCAAAAAAGTGACATTCTATGCCACAAAAAGCGAACATAACAATAGTCATTTTTAATCTGTTAAAAACAGGGAAAGAAGATTGTACTGAATTTCATTCATCCTCTAGGGGGAGAATGTGATTTAAATTTGGAATACTTACCGAAATTTATACTGAACCTACTGAACTACATCTGTGTTTACACCATTGAGTTTGTATATAAAGCATTAAACATATTTTTGAAAAAGGAATACGCATTTATTATGCAGTTATGATTATTAAATAAAATTACGAAAACCGACGAGGCCGTATGAGCTTGATGCCTTTGCTTTTCCGACAAAAAAATATTAGTCTAGGAATTTGCCGCGTTTTTGTTTTCTTCAAATACATAAACGTAATTAATTGGACCAATGTTTCGAATGTTAACTTTTACTTTTAATTGTCATTATTTTTAATAAATGCTTATCTCATATTATTATTGTGTTAATTTTTTCGCAAATGGTACGAAAAGTAGAGTATTTTCCTCGGTGATAAAGCTGTCTTAGTCTTGGGTGAACTTAAATCCCTCGCTACACTCAGGACTCGTCTTAAATTCCTCGCTTCGCTCGTGATTTAAGTTTTTAACACCCTCGCTACGCTCGGGAGTAAACCTCGAGTCCTTCGTTACGCTCGCGATTTAAATCGTCACCCGCGACAGAAGACACTGCTTTATCCCCTTGGTTAATAATCTACTATTTATGTTTCACCACAGTACCCCAATAGGAATGGCAGAGGCGAATGAGAGATCGGGTTTTTCAATTATCCTCACTTCAGGCTACTTCACCTCTAATTTCAACGGCGTGAATTTTTTATTAGGTCCGTTGAAATTGGGCTCATTGGATCTACAACCTTTGAGCTCCAACGTAGGATATTTGGAAATAATGTTTTTTTTTTAAATTATACTTTATTAAATTGAAGTCGATTTTACTTACGACCTTAACTAGCTATTTGAACATTTTTAAACGATAATTTTTAAATTTGGTTTTATATTTGTCTGCTGAGCCATCTTCATCACTGAGTCATAAAATCTAACATCTATCTAGACTTATATTATAAATGCGAAAGAATACATGGATATAGATGTATGGATGGATTTTTTTTACTCAATCACGCCAGAATGGCTGAACGGATCTGGATAAAATTTGGCACAGAGATACCTTTTATCCCGGAAAATTCCGTGGGAACCAAAAAACCTCAATCCACGCGGACGAAGTTGCGGGCATCAGCTAGTGATATATATAAACGAAACTTGATCCTACAATATTATATTTCCTTTTCTCATATATTTTTCCATTCACTGTTTAAAACCTTAATTGAAATGATCCTAAAGTGCTTTTCCGTATTTTATTCTACCTCTTTCCATTTCCTAGACGAGGACATAGTTTTAATTAGACTCTCAGAATTTATTTTAAAAGGTATTTGAATTTTTCGCATTTAATTTGAAGAAGTTCCCTTTTAACGGAGAAGATTAATTAATTTGTATTTTAAATTTTGCCGTCGCTTTGGTTGCTGCACTTTGCGTATATAAGGTCAGTTTTTATATTATATCTATATTAACTTACGACTTCCGGGAGGATATTTTCAAAAGCACCGATCTTTTATTAACATATTTTGTAACCTGTGTAGTTCAGACTAACTTAATTAATACAAATCCTGTGTATGCACAGGAATAGGGAATATGCATGATTTATTAAATCAATCATTTACATCTTTATAACATAGTAAAAAATATAAATAGGTTTGAAAATAGTCAAATAATTACGTTAATTGGTGTTTCAAAGTTAAGTATAAATTTGAGCCGTTCCAACGCCACCATTAATCGCGTGCTTTTGATGACGTCATTGGTTATGTCCCGTGTTTGTTTACTATAGCGATTCAGTTCAATTACTTCATAATTATTATTTTCAGTTTTAATTGCTAAGTACACAAATTATGGAAGAAGTTAAAAAACCTTCTTACAAGTATTGTATGGTACCAAAGTGCAAAAATACTACTCTTAGTACACCCGATAAAGTGTTTTTTCGTATTCCACGTGATGCGAAATTACGAGAAAAATGGTGCAAGATGATGAGAAGGGATAATCTAGCTAGCCATTATCGGTTGTATTTTGTTGTGAAGATCATTTTAACGTAAGTACTCAATACTCAATCATTTATTCAATATAGGTACACTTATTGACGTTAAAAATTACATAGAAAACATGATGGTGATAATCGGTTACGGTATCTTAAAACTAAATTCAATTCAATTCAATTTATTTATTTCGGATAACAAAAATCCATATTTTTACAATTTATGTCAATATCATTATCATATCATTATTAGAATTTAGAGTATTATTTTAAAAATCAAAATCAAAGTTTGAATTAAAAAGTCAAATTACACTACAAATATATACTAAAGCTACGAGGCTTCGCTTCGCTTAGCTCGTCTCGGCGGGGACACTCCCGTAAATTAGGAGTTTAGGAACAATTTTAATGACAAATGGTTATGTATAGGTTATGTTTAGTTGTAAGTATTATTTAAATATTTATGCATTAAAATCTATGTTATGGATTAAAATATACCATGTAACATAATAATTACCTTGCAGCTTTCACTCCTTTGATCTCTGCGCTCGTAAAATCGAGATTTGATGCAAAATAGGCTGACATCATAAATGCATCTATTTTCGGTAGATTATCCGATTGTGCTTTGACAAAACCAGTTTCTGTCATCGTCCTAGATTGACTACAAATATATATAAACAAGTAACCACACAGGAATACAGTTTAAAACAATTTTTTCTCACAAACACTGCTAACACAGTATGAATATCGACGCCGATAAATCCACTGACGTGACCATTTACGTCACATTTCGTTTCGACCAATGGTGACGCGTTTTGCAAGTTTGAATTTGCCTCCCTTATTTTTCACTTTCTATTTAATATTTTCTGGGTTTAAATAATAACTAAATAAAAAAAATACCTTTAAAGTATAATGTAAAGACAATAAAGAATCTAGAAAAAAATATTTGAGACAAATTTAAATTTTATGCATATTCCCTATTTAGTAATCGATTATCGAGTAAAGTTTGAAAATATCCCATAGTATATAATATGATCCCAATACCTATTTCCTACGTTCAAATCTCAATCTGTAGATTAAAGGGAAGATAGGCGTGATGAACGACACAAACGGTTTGATTCGTCCCGAATGAGACGTCGAATTGAGGCTTTGATGTATGTAACTTGATATGTTATATTACTGGATATACTTAAAACATAGTAGGGCTAACTGATATAATTAACAGAACGGTATCGTTAAAATTGACTCACCAGCTCATGACTTCAACCGTTTTGTTATTCCGTTCTCAAAACTTGGACAAATATTTAATTTACAACTTGTAGGTTTATAATTAGTTTTTTGAGCGTCAACCCAATGTAAGCAGGGTGTCTTTGTTATTCAGCTTAATTTTTGACCACAAATTTGAAAATCACGTGACCAAAACTTAACACCCCTGATGTTAATGACATAATCCCGCAAAGACCATTTATTTATCTTGATCCAGAGTTGTATGATATTTCACAATATTTCCGGCTATCTCACAGTTTAGCTGAACGATAAATAGCTTTTCTTGTTCGAGGACATTGTTTATTGACCGCCACCAATGTTTATTGCTTCGAAACATCGACACAGCGCTACTAAAGGGGGATTTATATGACCATATTTTTACCTTTGTGAATGCGTTGACCTGTTTCACCGTTAAAACAATAGACGATACATATTTATTTGTTACGCTTCAGAGGTCCTTTTAACTCGTAAACAAAAAACGATGCCTGTATATTTTGGTGTAACTTTTTAAACTTACTGCAGTTAACTTTACTTAATGTGCGAGTGTCAGGTTAATATGGATAGGCAAGCATAATATATATGTAATATTGTAGCCTGATAAGATGCATTGGGAAACTGTTAAGTCTTATCGGCATTGATGTAGAATTTTAGTACCTTATCGGGTATGTCCTATCAATAAAAATAAAATAAATAAATAAAATAATTTATGTCTGTAATATTTTTTTATTTTAAGAAAAGTATTTTAACGGTAAACGTATTATAACTTGAAACCATCTTGAAACTTACACTTAGGGCTTCGTCTGCCGTTTATAATAGATTTGAATATAAAGATCTAGAATCAAGATGATGCCCTCGACTTCGTCTGCGTGGATTCCCGGGGGAACTGTTTAATTTTTCGGGTAGTATATGTCCTTACCCGTTATTTAGCCTATCTTTGTACAAATTACATCAAAATAGGTTAAAAAGCAAAATAGATAATTAAAGACTAGCAGACGCACTTTCGCAATTATTATAATATTAAGTATTGATACACATATCAACTCATTTCAAGTCATGAGTGAGATCATAGAATGTGCCACAAGATATATAATTGTCTCATCTTAGCAAAGGTTCCCTACTCGAATAGGTACAAGTACCATTTCATTTAAATAAAGTCAAATTCGCAGACACTTTAATATCCTGAATAAATTCATTTATCACTGGAGAACTTACATTAAAAAAGATTCTGAGTGCTAAATCCTAAACTTCTTCCGTTATCAAATTCGTTTATCTCGTAATTTAATTAGTCTTTGTTTTATGTTGCTTAGATTTCTTAGTAAATATTTGCTTTTTACTAAAATTTAATTCTAAGTTTACTTAATACTCATTGTTATTGAACTTCAGAAATATATTTTTTACATAGATTCATTCATTGTGAGATTTATTGAAAATAATATTTATCTCCTATTTCATCTGTTTTACAATCATTGAATTTTGATCTATAGACTCTGACGACTGAAAAGGTACTTATAAACTCAGATAACCCCACCCACACCATTACCAGACCCACTTACACAAGGCTGTCTAGTTAAATTAAAATAAAACATATCCACCCCGAAATAAACTTATAAAAGAGTGACAGCATTACTAAAATATGTAACTGAATCAGTTTGAAAGCACTGTTGTGTTGTGATCTTCATCCACGCGGACGAAGTCGCGGGCAACATCTAGTAAATAATATATAATACTAGATGATGCCCGCGACTTCGTTATTGATTCCCGCAGGAACTCTTTAATTTTCCGTGATAAAAAGTAGCCTACGTCCTTTCCCGGGATTCAAACTATCTCTATACTAAATTTCATCAAAATCAGTTGAACAGATTTGCCGTGAAAGCGTAGCAGACAGACAGACCGATACACTTTCGCATTTATAATATTAGTAAGTATGGATATCGTTATACTTAGATTTCATTTAAGTCATTAAAAGAACATCAAGTTTTATCGCATACGGCTGCAAGCAACGAAAAGATAACAGGAAAATGTTTCCAAAAACTGAAACCATTAGGATAGATTTAGCGGATAGATCCCCTTTGTTACGGGTACTCTGAAATATAAAAGGCCGTTCGATGCCTCTCTCACAACAACGAACCTTTATCTAATATGGAGAGACAAGTTAGACGTGTGGTGTGGTGTTACTGCAAGATAACAGGTAAGTTCAATACGAAAGAAAATCTAAAAGAATAATTCTATAGATAATGATAATCATACTAATATTATAAATGCAAAAGTGTGTTTGTTTGTTAGTTTCTTGGTTTACTAGCTGATGCCCGCGACTACGTCCGCGCGGATTGAGGTTTTTTGGTTCCCGCGGGATCTCCTTAGTTTTCCGGGATAAAAAGTAGCCTATGTGTTATTCCAGACTATAATCTATATCTGTGTCAAATTTCATCCAGAGCCGTTCAGCCGTTCGGGCGTGATTGAGTAACAAACATCCATCCATACATCCATCCAAACTTTCGCCTTTATAATATTTATTATTATTATATTATTATTATTATATTATATTATATTATTATTATTATTTGATTGATGATTGGTTTGTTGGTTTGTTCATCAATCACACCGCAACCGAGCAACGAATCGTAATTTGCCTGGGTATAGTTAAGGATCTGGAGACTGACTTTTTATCCTATCACAGCACCAAATCTCAGTAGTTTAACACCTATTTGTCGAGCATACAAGTATGCTAGCGTCGTTGCGTTAATTCAGGAGCTTAATCAACATTATATGTTAGTAATTAGTTTTGATTACCAATCAAATTCCATTTGACATCAAAGTGATTAATTCGACGGTGTATTCAATCCTAGATATCTCGCGATGGTAATCAAAATTGAGTCATAGGTCATGATTAGATCAAGTTTTAATCTAATAATATAAAAAAAGAAAAAAAAAAGAAAGTGTGTCTGTCTGTCTGTTCTCCGTCTGTTTGTATGCTATGCTTTAACGGTTCATCTGTTGAACCGATTTTGATGGGCACAGGGATAGGTATAGTGTCTCGAAGGAAGGAAACATGCAACTTTTTATCCCGGAAAATCAAAGAGTTCCCGCGGGAATGAAATTAACTTAATTACCGCGAACGAAGTCGCGGGCATCATCTAGTAGGTAACAAACATATAATTATTTATGTATCTAAATATATAAAAAAAGGTGATTGACTGATCCGGCTATTGTACCTGAGAGTTAAATTCAGGTATCATCGCAGACCACCGAGTAGTAAACCTATTGAGAGCTAATAGCCACATTTTCGCTTTGAAACACATCTCACCACTTTCAGGCGGGGGACGAGGTAATAATAGCATTTCTCATTGGCTGACTCAAGGTCAACTTTACACAATTAAAAGTACAAAGTATATGTTACCGCGGCACTTGGGCTGCCCGCTGCGCGACAAAAATGTATCGATAAAAATTATCAGTAGGTACCTATTGGAAAATCAATACAAATAATTGTATTCAAACAGCAATATACAACCATATGTATGATTATGCCTCGTTGGTCTAGTGGTTAGCATAGTCGACTGCGGATCACGAAGTCCTGGGTTCGATTCCCGGTCGGGCATAAAAGTTAGGTATTGGGTTTTTCAATTAAGAAATTCTCAGTGCCAGCCCGGAGTTGGAAGTTGGTGGTGTTTCACCCCTGTGCCTCGGAGAGCACGTTAAGCCGTCGGTCCCGGTTATTATCACTAACATGATAATAGTCGTTAAAGCCCGCCAACCCGCATTGGAGCAGCGTGGTGGGTCTAAGCTCTAATTCCCGCTCTCCTATGAGAGTGGAGGCCTGTGCCCAGCAGTGGGACGTTAATAGGCTGTAGTGATGATGATGATGATGATGTATGATTATGCATAATTATCTGATACTTATATTTTGTTTTTTAATTGCCCAAGTTCTATACTAAAGAATTTAAGTTTTCAACAACATCTTTTAATCAAATAAATAAGAAACCTATTCTTCTACTTCAGAATTGTTCGGAATTTAATGAAATACCTATAAGTTTTTACTCAATAAATTAATTTATTGGCATTCAAGTGGTCTAAGGCTATCGATATAATTTATCGATAGTTGCACGGGCTACACTGGGCTATGCGTGGAAGAGACGGAGATATGTAGAACTACATGTGAAAGACAAAGAAATACTGAAAGACATCAACGGGTTCCTTTTCATTTTTGTAAATATTTTTATTTCTTTGCGTATTGATGATTTTTATTTATTATTACAAAACTACACTTACTTATGAAATGTTATCCCATCCTTTACATAGCTGGAGGTATTGCTTCTCTTTCCACGCCATTTAATGCTACAGAGAGGCCTAATTTTCGTTTTATACTAGATCAATTCCCGAGCACTGTCGAATACGGACTGAGGGCGACTATAGGCACAAAACGTAGCGTTAGCAGTCATACTGCTAACGTTTGGCTGGTGAGGGGGCACGCTATGCTCAGTCAATTGGTTGTATGGTCTGTGTCGCAGACATTTAATTTTCGATGGTTTCGGATTGATACCAACGCTTTAATCTCTACTGATTGAAAAAATGGCATTTAAGTGAGAAACTTACTATACGAATTTATATTATATTATGACTGTATCCTTCAACTGAAATCTCTCGTTATCTAACTAATATTATACTCGTAAATGCGAAAGTTTGGATGGATGTATGGATGGATGTATGGATATTTGTTACTCAATCACGCGCCAACGGCTGAACGGATCTGGCTGAAATTTGGTACAGAGATAGATTATAGTCTGGAATAGCACATAGGCTTTTATCTTGGAAAATTAAAGTGTTCCCGCGGAAACCAAAAATCCTCAATCCACGCGGACGTAGTCGCGGGCATCAGCTAGTAAAAAATAAGTTTTACTCACGAACAAACACGAGAACGAAGTCGCGGACATCAGCTAGTTTCGCAATAAATACAATAGGTAGAGAACAAACTTCATAACATTAAATAAAGAGAAAGTTCGTAGGATGAGGTCAAGCTGCGAAACAAAGTTTGCATTATGGAACCGGAACAAGCTTCACAGTTAGTTAACGCTGTCAAGATTTTGTTGTTATTCAAAAGTTTCAAAGGCTGTTATTAAAATTTGTTTAATTTTAACAACAGTTTTATTTTATGCGGCATAACTTTTAAACATTACACAATTTTACAACGGAATATATTTTTCCAGACGTTATTTTTAAACTACACAACCGAGAATTATAAGTTTAATAAGGTTGGCTTTTGTACTGCTGGCTTAGGGCTGGCACATACATTTCACGACTGCAGACATTTTCTTTCACGAAAGTAGATGTGAAAATGTATTACATAAAGTCTTCGTTTTACGGTCTTGTATATAGTATGTGGTATTTTGTAAAGTGTATTGTTGTAATGTTGAATTTAGAGATATATGCCAAAATTATAACGACAAATAATAATATCGTAGAAAATAATAGACGCTGCCATTTATCCAGCCATAAAGAAATTCGTTCTAACAATTTCGCAATACTATATTATAATATTATGTCCTCATATTGCTAAAATTATTAAGCAGTGCCCCAAATAAAGTTCCCTTCTTCAGAACCTACAAAGGCTTGTTTCATAATAGGTTTCACCGTTCATAGTTAAGATTGGCATGTGCTCAAACTTCCTAACTAAAATAAACATTTTGAACAAGTTATGTGCTTTGTGGGGAAGCACGCTTTTGGCGACCTCCCAGAGCAAACTTCTTCCACAAAGAATTCGCTTCCAATGCCCGGGTTAAAGTTCACGAATGACACAAGAGAGGCTGCGATAATTCACAGGCTAATATCAAAGTTGAGACTTGTTAGAAATTTTTACTCTAATAAAAAAGTTCTGCTATACCCTCTTGCTTTTCAAAGTTATAAGAGAATAGTGGTCCGAGCATAACGCAAAAAAGTTCAAATTTTGTCTATAATAAAATAACAGCAATGTGATATTTTCTCTTGACTGAGTCAACTATTACTGAGAGTAATATCATTCCTATGCGTGAACGATTTTGATAAACAAGGTATAAGCTGTGGTATATAAGGAAATGCATGAAGAATGGTACACGGTCCTACAGCAGCGTGCGTAGCATATATTAACAAAAAATATTTGTGATATCAGTGTCAAGTGTTTTATTGCGCAAATGCTGTATAGCTAAGCAGCCTTGTTATAATTTGCAAGTTGCAACAGCAGAGAAATATTGTACGTATGGTTGACAAATGCCTCAGGATTGCTGTGATGCCTACAACACTTATGTAACTCCGATATTAAGTAACGTAGTGCAAAACCATGATATTTCATTCAAAAGTCACAGATTAAAATACTTCATCCATCCATCCATCCGCAATCCATCCACTGCTGGACATATGCCTTTTCGAGAGCGCGCCACCAAACACGGTCCTCCGCCTTCCTCATCCACCCGCTTCCCGCCACCTTCTTTAGGTCATTGGACCAGCAAGTTTAAAATACTTAAATACCTACTATTTTATAATCATGAAAACATAAATATTTAAGCGTACTTACTTTGGATTATACTCGAAGAAAACATTTATAGGGACGTTACTCAGAATGTTTTTCAGACATAAAGCTCCTTGATCTATCAATTTAAGGAAAATCTGTTTAAATTCAAGTAAATTCCTGATATTTTTTATTAAAACTGTTTTGGAACAGAAAAAGCTGTTTGCCCGATTTAAATCAGAAAGCTGTTTTTACTTCATCTAAAAGTTTAATAATTATGATAGAAAAATGTGCTATCTGGCGAGATATCGTCTCAGTCATCGACCAATATAAACTTTCCTCCAAAGAATTCCCTCCAAAAAAGCAGGTTCAAGCGTAAAGCTTACAAATGACACTGGAAAAAACGCGATCATTCAAAAGGTAATGTCAAAGTTGGGACTTGTTAGAAGTTTTTACCCCAATAAAAAAGTTCTTTACACCCCTTCTGCTCTCTGATGAAACCTTATAGAATAGTGTCGAATCTATCTTATAATAAAGATTGGGGAATTTGTTCAAGGGCAAATAGGTACCTAACCTATTAATATGTGTAGATATAATGTACTTAGCGTTAATAAGTAATGTGTCTAACAAAATATAATAATTAAGGGTCAACACAACGTCTTCTCCCGGACAGTTTCCCGCTAGATGGCGTTGTTAGGGCTTTTGACAGGTTTTTGATATTTTCGCAAAGTTCCTATGCACTGATTTTAAAACTGATTACACTTGCGCCAGTATATCAATGCGTATTATTTTATCACATCATTAGTTTAATTTAAAACGGAGCCATTTAGTCAAATAGTCCACTAATAAAAATCTGTCATATCGATTACTGTATATACGCAACCCCCACGCACACACTGACATCATGATTGCTATCCAAGTTCTGTGGTTCTAACATAAACTACGAAATGTTTACTATAAAATTGAACTAGATGGCATTTAAACAAAAACTGCCTAGTTTTGCTTAGTATTTTTTTTATTTAATTCGGATACAAGATAAACTTTGCTTTGACTGCAATCTCACATGGTTGATGGTGCCACCATGTGAGATGGTCGTAAGTGATGATGCAGTCTAAGATAGAAGCGGACTAACCTAGTAGGGATAATATGGCAGTTTTTATTAAACCCATACTTTATACCCCTTTGGTTACTACATGGCATCGTACCGGAACGCTAATCGCTTGGCGGCACGGCTTTGCCGGTAGGGTGTCTTTGCTGGGGACGGGTGACCATAATGCGGCTAGGGTTGCCAACTTTTTTTGGAAAACAAGCTACTTCAAATTTCAATATACTTACTGAAAACGAACAATTGCCCAAATCTTGAAAACTATCGAAACTATTATAATAGTCAATAGTCAATAGTCAATATCATTTATTCAATATAGGTACACTGTAGGTACACTTATTGACGTTAAAAATTACTTACTTTAAAAAAACATGATGGTGATAATCGGTTACGGTATCTTAAAACTAAAGCTACGAGGGTTCCAAACGCGCCCTGGTATAAGAAGAGCTCACAACAAACTCAAATGAAACTTGCACTGTTATCTAAGTTGAATTAAATGTAAGCCAGTAAAAAACGATTGGTCGCATATTTTCGGAGAAATGCATGGACAAACATTATGTTTGGAAGCCCTAATAGATTGTCATTTATGTGAATATTTTGAAGTTCCAATAATATTACACACGGAATATTATGCGTGTCGAATTGATAACCTCTTTTTGAAGTCAGTTAAAAATATTATTTTTTTTCTTCAAAAGTTGTGAAAATATAGTAGTTCCAGTACCATGGTTTTTTCCGGGATAAAAAGTTTCATAACAAATTTCAGCCAAATCGGTTCAATAGTAGTGGCGTAATTAAGCAACAAGTACTCATTAATGCGATTTAATTCGTAACTATCATTTCGGACAGAGTGCCGGCTTATAATTAAATTTTCGAGAGACCAAGAACCGGGTATGGGTGGCAAGTGGCAACCCTACTGATGCGGCGTGATTTACGCGCAAGAGCGAAATAAGAAATTATCACCGCGATATTATAGACCAAGAGGAAACGAAATGTTTTTATACGACTGCCTGAAAAAAGGAGTATATTGTATTCAGGGTTCACGTAGGTATGTATGTATGTATGTATGTATGTATGTATGTATGTATGTATGTATGTATGTATGTATGTATGTATGTATGTATGTATGTATGTATGTATGTATGTGAGTTTGTATATTCCACCATAACTTCTATACGCCTGAACCGATTTTGATAAATGCGGTATCGTTAGAATTCCTAGCTTATTCCGGGTGACATAGGCTGGTAAAATTTTAAAAATAAATGATGGGGTGACCATGGTCCCGCATTAAAGACTAAAATTGTTTTTTTTTTCGAAAATAAGATTAACTATATGATCATCATCTAGAAATTGATGAGTAGATTCCAAAAATATATAACACTATAGTTGGGGCGTTTTTTTTAACGTTTTAACTACATGATTTAAAATCGATGATTTTTTTTTACCATGTTTGTTATTTTATTGATAGATTTGTGTTTCCTACTTATTTATCTTTATGAGAAATAGCACTGATTATAAATATTATGTTAAATTATAGTAAAAATAATCATTTTAAAATGAATCGACGGAGAATTATTCCATTCAGAAACAGAACTTTATCTCACAAATGTACTTTAAAAAACCATTTTAAATAAGATTCACAGAAGTTTTTATTAGACTTACCAATCATGCCAATCAGAAAAATGGGACGAAAAACATAAAATAATAGAAACACTATCAAAATTTGATAATTTTAGTTCTTTTGACTAACGTAATGACAATATAACACAATAATGACAAATTAATGTCATATTTTTCTATATTTCTTCTGAAATAGACAATCTTTTATGTTTTTGTTTTTGCGAGTTACGATAAAAAATATCTATTTCAATATAACATAACATACTTATATAAATGATAAATGGCCAATATTATAAGCATAAATGCAATATTTTTGAGAGGACAGTTTGTCAGTGGAACCTTGACAATTACTCAAAGGAAAAGTAAGGGCACTGATCACAATGTTAAGTGAATTATCACACTTTCTTACCATAAAATTATAATAGTCGTAGTAGGTACCTACTTTTGGGTATTTTAAACTCTTTATTCTTTAATTTGTACTTAAAATATGTAAAATGACATCTAAAAAATATAAGTGCAACTTCCAACCAATTTATAGTATGTAAAATCACATTGTATGAATGATTGAGTAACAGTATATAAATGTATAAATGATTGATATCCATTGAGTAATAATTTGTACCATTGACTGACAATTTCTAAAGAGTTACTCAAAGGACCGTAACGAATTCACGGCAGCAATATTTTGTTGCATATGTATTTCAAGAATTTACGACCTTTACTAGAAAACAATACTACATTCAAGTAAAATATGAAGAAAACTATGTTAAAAATGATGTATGAAATACATTAATTCAGTATTTACCTTCAAATGCCGCTTCTACTCAACGGATTGGTTATGAGCATTCACTCAAAATTGACTCCTTAGGCGCCGATTGCAGGAAGACTGATTATTTAAATAACATGGTAGTAGTCTTACAGCAGTTAGTAATGTTGAAAGCAACTAATAAAATCTTCTGCAATAGTAGTAATTTTATAATTTCTGAGCAAAATAGCGCATGTTAATGGAAATTCTACATAGAGCCTTGAGACTTTTATTAATTAATTTAATTATATAAATTTATAATTTGTCAATTATACTCCATAACTCAGCCAAATCTGAACCGATTTACACAATTCGTTCTTTATTAGAAAGATTGTACTACTATTAAGTAAATTTTATGAAGACCTGACGAATAGTTCGGAGATGAAGTCCGGACGGATAACAGCCAATCAATAC
The DNA here is from genome assembly GCA_963932025.1 of Erebia epiphron. Classification (NCBI taxonomy): domain Eukaryota; kingdom Metazoa; phylum Arthropoda; class Insecta; order Lepidoptera; family Nymphalidae; genus Erebia; species Erebia epiphron. Next base: position 28,706,427 of record OZ009949.1, read on the forward strand.
AAAATTAGGTTTTTAACCATTAAGTAAAGACACTAGGTACAAGTGCGAATCTGGGGTGGGTCACCTATTAATATCAGAATAGGTACATTTTATATTGAATTAGAATTAGAATTTTTATTTTGCAAGAATATTGATTCAATTTGGCAAAGAAATAAAAGTTTCTGGTAAAAATATTGACTAACCAGTAAAATCATTCTGCAATCAGATTTTGATGGGTACTCAAATTAGCATATTACGACTCATACCGAAGTTGAAGGATGATTTGATTAATTATCACCATCACATCTTATACTTTGTAAAATAGACGGTCAAAAAGTTCTTTGCAGGTACCAATTTGAAGATATATGGTTTGACTTTGACTTTAATATCAAAATCGGTTGAAAAGATGGGCAGTTAAAGCGTGACAGACAGACAGACAGACACATTTTCTTATATATAATATTACTTAATATGGATGTACTTAAATACCTATTTACTCACTTGCAATAAATCTTCTCTAGTCTCAAATTCAGATACATATATAAATACAACAATAAAATACAAGAATATGCTTTACAATTAATTCAGTTTGTCAAAGAAATAGATAATATAAACTTTGTTAACATCAGTTTACCAGTTATTTCACTCCAATCTATACATTTTTCATTCTTCTGTACAATACTTTTTAACTTCTGTATTTTTGGATTGGTAAACTTCGGAGATAAGCAAGTTCGACCGACTCGCACTTGGCCGTACACACACATTTCGTAATAAAAAATGTTGATGGATGGAATACATAGTTGAGGAATTCAGCTGGAAGACGATATTTTTTACACATTTTAAGTTCAAATTAATGTGTTGAGCAAGTTTCATGCCAGAAGCTAGGAGATTTTTTATGAATTTTCTGGAGGAATCGCAACCCTATTACGACCATATTAGACATAATAATAATGAATAATGTCCTCCCGACCGAATTTCGGCCACGGCGGCCAATCTCCTGAGAGATTAGCCATCTGCGCGGGAGATATTATAGTGCACAAGTGTGTGCGCAACCACAGGTGCACTCCGAGGCACAGGAGTGAAACACCGCCAACTTCCTAACTCCGGGTTAGTACTGAGAATTTCTTGTCAGAAAACCCCAATACTTGTTGTGACCCGACCTGGGACTCGAACCCGGGACCTCGTCGGCCGTAGTCGAACATGCTAACCACTACACCAACGAGGCAGTCATATATACTTATTAGACATAGGTACGGTACATATTGCATACATAACTCATGCAGATATTCAAAAAATAAAAACAGGAGGAAATGACCCGAAATTTGTGCCGCTGCCTCCCGGACTATAGAGGCCGCTTCGGCTAGCGATGCGCAATTATTTTGAATTCCATTCTAATTAGGTATCAAAATCAGTAGGTAACCAACTTGAATAATGCTCCACTACCTAATTTGAGTCGATTACCACCCACATAGTTAGTAGTTACTAGTTAGTACTAACGAATAAAACTCCATTTTGAAATTGAGTCATAATAATTGCAGATTTATAAGGTTATATTTTAAAAAATACCTACAAATAAAAAGTTTCAATTAATTTAAACCTTATGAAACCATTTGACATTTTTGAAATTCAGTCTTATGAGTTATAAAATAAGGTTGTCATTCCGATCGTACAACTGAAACCATAAGTTGCCCACAAATGTCTACATCAGCAGTTGTAGATTATTCGAATACCTAGCTATATTCGCAGTCGCGGATCGTACTTATAGCACAGTATTGGTAGATAGTAGATACCAATACTGTGGTACTAGCTTCAGCCTTCGGCCGGCAGCGCGGGCAACTATAGGTATACTCGTGTGGCGCGGGCGGCGGCCGGCGCTTCTTTCGCGCGGCGTTGTCTTGTGTAGGTACCTACACCTACTTCTTGTTAGGTACTTAACCGGCTGCGAGGCGATTGTTTTTATCACACAATGCAAAAAAAGTATTGGTAAATCATACTAATATTATAAATGTGAAAGTGTGTTTGTTTGTTGGTTTGTCCTTCAATCACGCCGCAACGGAGCAACGGATTGACGTGATTTTTGGCATGGGCATAGTTGAGGGCCTGGAGAGTGACACGGGCTTACTTTTTATCCCGGAAAAATAAGGAGTTCCCGCGGGAATAACAAAAAACTCAAACCACGCGGACGAAGTCGCGGGCATCAGCTAGTAAGAATTCATTGGCTAGTAAGTAAATAATTATAAACTTAGATGAAAATATCAAATATTAAAATGGTTGTTTGGATATGTTTTATATATATTTTTATTCACGACACAATAATTAGGTAGGTACCTACATACTACTTAGGACTTAGGTACTGAACCGATTTGGCTGGAATTTGAAATAGAGACAGCTTTTACTCTGGATTAACATAATTATAGAGTATAGGCCATTTTTATCCCGGACAAATTAACAGTTCCCGGGGGATAGGTAGGTATGTGAGTACTAAAAAACCGGGCAAGTGCGAGTCGGACTCGCGCACGAAGGGTTCCGTACCATTATTAATAAATAATTACCTTTGTTAATGAACCGCAAGACTAACTTTGTTTGTAGAGGTTTGTTGTTAATATCAAAAAAACTATACTAGTTAGAGAATTGGCTATAGTTTTCCTGTAAAGTATACGTAAATTCCTATTGACCATAATTATTTCAAATTTTTCGATTGGTAAACTCCGGAGATAAGGGGGGGGGGAACGGTATTTTTTTAGACATTTTCCCCGATAAATCAAAAACTATCATAACTAAAAATAATTAAAAATCTGTTTTAGAATGTACAAAGTAAACCCTTTTATATGATACCCCACACAGTACAGTTATCTCACTTTTAAATTTCAACCCGCAGATTTTCCCCCCTTTTTAAATAAGAACAAAAATAATTTCCAATTTTTTTAAATTCCAGTGTCTTTGGGCCACTAATATACACAACTATTCCAAATTTCATGTCGATAGCTTCGGTAGCTACTGAAATAATCGAGTGTGACGGACGGACAGACGGACAGACAGACGGAGAAAGTCGCACCATAAGGGTTCCATTTTACCATTTTGGTACGGAACCCTAAAAACTAAAATCCACGCGGGTAAACAGTAGGTCTATAGGTAAGCATAGGTACCTATCATACTTTTAATATTACAAGGGGGAAAGTAAGTTTGTTCGTTACTCTTTCACGCAAAAACTACTGAACCGATTTGGCTGAAATTTGGAATGGAGATAGCTTATAGCCTGACTTAGAACTTAGGCTACATTTTATTCACGCGGGTGAAGCCCTGGGCAAAAGCTAGTATCATACTTCATAGGTACCTACCAATATTATAAATGCGATAGGTACTGTGTTTGTTTGTTGGTTTGTCCTTCAATCAAGCCGCAACAGAGGTACGGATCGAGCTTAAGGTTATTTTTTGCATGGGAATAGTTGAGGACCTGGAGTTACATAGGCGCATTGGAATATTTACGTTTCCTATATTATGTTGCCAAATGTCTTGTTTATTTGGTTCATTTTGAACTCTACAAATCCTAAGTAGGTAAATAATCGCAATACACAATCCACGCAGGAACTACCGTCTACCTCCCTGCATGTGTCCCCGTGGTGCTAAACGAGCGAAATAAGCGTTCTTTTTATAGAAACGCTTAATAAACTGTATGTAAACGCCATACAATTAAATAAATCCACAATGCTCGTGCTTAGCTAGGGGAATACACGAGCGCGTGCGACGACCTAATATTTAATTTATGAATCTCACTCGTTCGTGTAAATTTCCACAATTCTCGTGCTTAGATATGAACCTTCATTCAACTTCCCTTATCCTATAAAATTTTATAGCATGTAACAGCGAAGTACTTTTTACAGTATAATGATAGATGGCGCTCAAATATATTTTTTTGACGCATTATTTAGGCGACACGGCGACATCTTTTAAGACGAATGTAAACCTCACACCTCACACATGCGTAAATCTGACACTTTTTGAATGCCGATTATAAATTATAAATAATGTAAATATTTGCCTGACATGAAACTTGCGTCTGTAAAATGCCCTAAAGAAATCATAAAACAAATTAAAAAAATTAAAAAATGTATATTCTTCAAGAATAATCGAACAGAAAAATGTATGAAAGTCGACCTATGCATGTGCGCCTTAATACAAAATAACCCGGTATAACAGGATGAAGACTAGCTAATTTGACCAGTCTTCGTTTAGTTTTTCAATTATCAAAAAAAGTACCCACGACAGGACGGAGACGATATGAGTGTTTGCCCTAAGAGGTTGTGCGTATGTTTGTGCACTTTTTTGTTACCTTGTTGTTACTTTCTTGGAAAACGATTGGACTGAGTATGATGCGGTTTTTTGCATTGGATATGTTCATTGGATAAGGTTCTTAGATATGTTTTAAGGCTCTAGTCCACCAAGCTGCGCTGCAATATATTTTTATTGTTTTGTATGTTATCTTGTCTAAATATTACTCTTACTCAGCTCAGGGTTAAATTGTTGCTGACACCATCATTCATTTTTGAGATAAGCCCATTTAAAAAGACGCAGATGCTGGTTGTTATGCACGTTCCTACTGACTAATCAAACATTGCGAACGCCACGAACGGATTTATTTTCAATAAAAAAAATGCATACTCGATCAGCTCAAGCATGCAAAAATTTTAACTTACGTTTTTACAGTAGAGAACCGCATAAAATTCTCGTCTGCATGCAAAATTTAAATGAAATTTTTCACGTGGCTTGACGGATGCTACAGCGGAGCCATTTTGTGATTTCCCCTCGGGAAGGAGTCAAGTTTGAAGTAAATCTACGATATCCCCGGAATGTCTCCCCTGGCGTTCCAATGGAACCCGCTGACCGTAAAATTGTAAAGTCTGAGATAAAACTGAAGCTTTACTTAGTCGTAGACCATCAGTCTATGAAACTTCCTCTATTAAATTCTATTCTATTCTAATAATAGGGGTTTCTATTAAATTGAATTTAATTTAGTGATTTTTTTTTACCATCAGGTGAGATTGCAGTCAAGGGCTAAACTTGTAGTGGATTAAAAATTTTTTTTTTTAAAGTGATAAGAATCAGAGCATCTGTTCAGACAATATTTATACAGACGTTTTTAAGCATTTACAAGCAAGATACTATTAATTCGTAACGTAATACTTACTATTCGTACCTCGGAGAGCACGTTAAGCCGTCGGCCCTGCGCCTGATCTCTCTCCGGTCGTGTCGTATTTTCCGACACTTCGTACCCGAAGGAGTACGAGGAGTAGGAGGTACGGGAGTGAAGGAAAAGAGAGTGCACCTGTGTAAGTATACTTATGCACTATAATATCTTCCGCGCATTTATATCGTACTAAGGTAATAATTATTGGAACTGCACATAATATACGGTATGAAATATTTAAAATTATAAGATTAATTATAATTAATACTTTAGTAAAAAAGGGTGCCGCCTCATCAAAAGCGGCAGTAACTGTACTGTTTTTGACAAAAAAAAAAAAAATATCTTCCGCGCAGATGGCTAATCTCTCTGGAAATAGGCCACCGGGGCCGAAATTCGGTGCTGGAGGGCATTGTTATTACTATTCGTAAGTTGGCTCTGATAAAAACGACTTTCAGAGAGCGAAAACACACTATGGACAGGACAGGACAAACACATGGGAAACACGTTTCGTCTGATCGCGCTGATCTGCGCCGCTCCATTGCAAGTTCGCGCGCCAACTTTAATGGAACTTTTTGGAAGACGAGAAAAAGAGCCACGAGCTCTCATCATTATGTACCTAGCTCCATTATAAATCTACTGTCCTACTATTTTGACTATATGACTGCACCTAATTATTTCCAAAACATTTCCCTAGATATGCCTGTTTCCGCATATGCAATATACTCGTCCAGACGCATGTCTGCACGTACTTACCTTTGTTACTGAAATAACTACACATATTTTTAAGGACTACGTTCCCGGTACTTTATGACTTGTTCAGTTAAAACACCCCAGTTTATCTGACGCGATAACGAAATGAAAATGCATACCGAACAGCCGTTATTTTCAATTTATAAAATAACGAAGCTCTTCAACGGCTGCGTTTGAGGGTGATCAAAGATAGGAGGTACATCCCCTCGTTATTTTGTAGACGCGCTGACAATAACGTCTTTTAAGGATGGATGTCTATTAAATTCACGTTTAGCTACTCTTTTTTACAGCTATGTTGTGTGTAAAAATATTATATACTTGATTTCCTTTTCAGGGGGGTTTAACTTTCGAATTCCGGCCATCAACCTTTAAGTACCTAATAAATCACTTACTGTAACGGCCATAGAAAACATGGTGAAGAAACTTACATGCTTATAGAGATCTCTATAATGTTCCCAAATATGAGTGAATCCTGCCAATCTGCACTCGGTCAGCGTGGATGCTGCCTAGTAAAATAATGCCAAAAGATACCGAATAAATAACACCCGACGTTTCGGCTGCACTGGCCATACCCGGTGGTTAATAAAACCCATTACATCAAGCTTTCATGCTAGACACAGTGATACCGCGGTGACACACGAGATTTTTTAAGCTATTGCATAGCTTCCATCGCGGGCCTTGAGCGTGGAGACCGAATCCAGAAATTCCGTAACGAAAATAACCTAACACCCCCTCTCCGACGGCACAGCAGTGATACTTTTTAGTTTTGCCATGTATTTTCCAGATATTTAGAAGATATCAAGGTTTCTTATTTCAGTTACTATAAACCTATAGTTTCAATGATAAATATTCCTGAATAATCTACATGTATTGTAAGATAATAAAAATATTTTGAACAATAATAACTTCTCATTTATTTAATAAAAGAAAAAAAATTGTTTTCTTATCGGTCACCTCGCTCAAAAAGTGTAACTTGAATTAATATCAAAGAAAAACAAAGGAAAAAAAATACTGCATAAATAAAATAAATAAATAATTATAATTAAGTACATAAGTTGATAAAAAACCGGCCAAGTGCGAGTCGGACTCGCGCACCGAGGGTTCCGTACAAACCTGTAGTAAGTTTTAAATTAAATGTTTTTTTTAAATATTTGAGTTGATGGAATGAAAGGTAAATTGCGGTTTACGATTTATGACGTATTAAAAAAAAACTACTTACTTGATCTCGTTCAAACCAATTTTCGGTGGTAGTTTGCATGGTAATGTACAACATATATTTTTTTTAGTTTTATCATTCTGTTATTTTAGAAGTTACGGGGGAGGGGGACACACATTTTACCACTTTGGAAGTGTCTCTCGCGCAAACTATTCAGTTTAGAAAAAAATGATATTACAAACCTCAATATCATTTTTGAAGACCTATCCATAGATACCCCACCTATGGGTTAGATGAAAAAAAAATTTTTGAGTTTCAGTTCTAAGTATGGGGAACCCCAAAATTTATTGTTTTTTTTTCTATTTTTGTAAGAAAATCTTAATGCGGTTTACATAATACATCTACTTACCAAGTTTCAACAGCATAGCTCTTATAGTTTCGGAAAAAAGTGGCTGTGACATACGGACGGACAGACAGACAGACAGACAGACAGACAGACAGACAGACAGACAGACAGACAGACAGACAGACATGACGAATCTATAAGGGTTCCGTTTTTGCCAAATTTGGCTACGGAACCCTAAAAATGCTATGCAATAGCTTTACCGCGGCAGTCTCCGAGTGCCACACGTCTTTTTTTTTCATAAATATTTTAGCTAGTGTAAACAAACAAACATATATAGACTGATGAACACATAACTATGTGCGTTCCGCAGTCGGGTAAAAAACCTTTTAAATTGTTAACAATATTCAGTGATAAGTAGTAGGCAATTAATGTATTATTATGAATACGTATAGTTGCGAATAAACCTGATGCTGGATAATATATGTAATTAATTTTCTCAATAAGATCAGATAATTCTCAGAAAATCAGTAACAAAGTCCTGTTCAGCCAGCAAGACTCGCATTTATTTGATAAAGGAATAAAAATGCATCTCAAAAGACCATTACATTCAATTTCTGAAATAACGACCTCCCTCAGAGCAAATAATACGTTTTACTGAAGGGTGATCGAAGGTAGGGTGAACGTGGTTATTTTGACAACCTTCCACCCTTTCCAAGCGTCTTTCATTATACGTATTAAACGAATGTTCCATATAATCTCCAATGGAAATTTGTGTGAAGATAAAATCTAACGTAGGGGATGAAAATCGATAACATTCCAATCAGACGCGAGTTTGATTAGTGAATTGAAAGTTTATAGACCTTCCTTCTGAAGGTAACCCATTCATGTATGTATGTATAATTAAATTAAATGCTAAGTGATTAACCAAGACTTATTATAGCGGTATTATCAACAACAAAAATAAATAATCATTATTTTTCTAAATAAAATCTCGAAACTATCAATTTCCTGAACTTAGTGGTTCAAGCCTTTAGAAATATGTTCGAGCCATACATTGTTATGTCAGTCAGTCGACAATTCTCCTGACTATGTTCTTTCATGAATTTATGGACGTCTTTTTTCTTTAATTTATAGGCTAGCGCTTTGCTGCAATCAGAATTACTTGCATGTGGTGATGCAGCCTAAGATAGAGCGCGATTGCCTAGAAGATGTCTATTCACTCTTTGATTTGAAGGTGAGGGGAAAACGGAAACCGGATTCTTTCAGTAGGAACAACTTTTCCGACAATAGATCGTCAAATCACCTTCAAGCTCAGATCGATTACATAAAATTATCTATTCAAGTTTAAAATAGGTTAATTTAAAACAAAAATATTTGCACGTAGTGGGTTTTGAAATGGATCACACATCAATCTTCTATCAAGCAGGTTAACCCGCAGTAGCCAACTAAGCCTAGGCCTTTCGTCTATGGTAATCTGCAAACTGTGAGGTGTCGTGATATATAACGACATTAAGAGAATCACGGAGGTGAGCAATATGAAGTACTTGTTGTTAACGGTTAAATACAGACATTTGTACTGGGGAGAACTTGAGCCCATAGACATTATTTTCTTTGTGTACCTATACTTGTGTAATCAAAAATATCTGGCTGACCGAGTTTCACCCCAGACCTATCGATTTGTCAATTCAAAGACGTCTTGATTCATTCTTATTCTTAAAAGAATTATTATTATACTTCAAACAACTGAAGAAAATTATGTGTTTCTTATCTTTTTTGATAAATAATATAGGGCTCTCAGATATTTCATACAATACAATATCTTCTCTCCTAAATATATGAAAGGAAAATATATCTAAGGACTGAATGATCTATCTACGCACATCTCAAACCACTGGACGGATCAGGCTGAAATTTGGTACACAAATAGCTATTATGACGTAGGCATCTGCTAAGAAAGGAATTTTGAAAGTTCATCCCGTAAGGGAATAAAATAAGACTTCAAAATTTGTATAAAAATCTAACCTACGCGAGCGATGCCACGGGCAAAAGCTAGTTATAATAATTTCAGCGTTTCTAATATCAGATCGGTTTACGTGTATATGATAGGAGTATATCAATTTTGATTACTATAGGAAGCCCTATATTTATTTATCCCTTATGATTCCTGCTCTCAAATGGGTGTATTTACTGAAAAAAAGAATAGATATAGTAGCCACGAATCCATTTTATTAGGCAACCGATTTCAGGGACATTTCATTTTCTCTGTTTAATAAAAAATACCTTTCGTCTGGTTAGTTATAAAAAATGGATGTAGATAATTCAAACGCATTTAAACCTTTTCGTTTAATGTACATTCTAAGTTAGATTTTTACAATTACTGCCTCGCTCGTCAGAAAGGCACTCGAAGAAGAATAAAATAAAATTCGACTTATACATGCCATTTGGTAAATATAATCGCTATTTTCAGAGAAAAACCCGCTATATTCGGATTAACTTGGACTGAAACTAATACGACACGTAACGCGTCCTATACACAAACACGTGTTACCCAAGCTTCACATGACTTAAAGTTTACGTTAACAAGCACGTAGCTACCTACTATGATATGCAAACTGGATAACATTGCCCGGAATGTGGGAGTACCTAGGGGGACAAATTCCAGACAAACTTTAGCTCTTTCATATCTTAAAATTAATTTAGATTATATATTTTTTAAATAATTATAATCGTATCTTTCAGCTAGATATTATAGCCCAGTTACCCTATTCAAGAATATCATGTTCACTATTATATTTGCGTGAAACAAAAATTTAATTCGGTATTTGTCTTCCTTTTTAATACAACAGGCCAAGTGCGAGTCGAAATCGCACACGAAGAGTTTCGTATTAGATTTAACACTATTTACTTTAATTAAAGTTTACTTTTTAATCCGTGTTATAATAGTTACAAAGGGAAACGCCCAGTTGACTAAGGGGTTTTGGCCAAGGTGCAGCCATCAATGAAACAAATTTTAGGCATAAGGATTGACATCGTAGATTAAGAAACAAACACTATTTTGAACGTAAAACTCGGACGAACTTCTGTAGAGCATGTTTAAAAAAATTCAAGTTACAATAAAACAAACATGTAGTTTTCGATTTTTTATTAATTTTCACGTAAATTCATAACTAGAACGTCGTCTACGAACTGGGCTGGGGGATTAATATTAGCCTGATATCTTGCCCAGCCCAGAAACACATAGTTATCACATGGGCACAACAGCCTACTGTCCTTCGACCAGTTATACGTAATCCAAAGTAAAGCCAGGGTCGTCATTGGGAGCATCGGCAGAGTCCATAATAGCAGCAAAGTCGTCAGGTTTAAATTACAGCAAACCGAGGAAGAAAATCACGATTACGAAACACACAACAGTAGCAACCTTTGTAGCAACCGATGAACGTGAATAAAGAGAATAGAGATAAGTCAATGTCAATAATGTCTATGGCCATAGAGATGTATGACTTGAGCCAATGATGATAAATCGATGTGACGTACATCGATTCATATCGATGTTACATTCACTGAATCAGTTCAATTGATTAATCTACCATGTCTATGTTTATTTATATAATATTTTATAAAATAAGGTTTTTATAAGATAGCGATAAAACCATTAAATAACCAAAAGCGAAAAAGCTTTGCTTTAATTATTTTTCTGAAAATATCGATCTCGGATTATCGATTTTTGGTATATCGACTTTACAAAATGATGATTGCACTCCCTACATTGTCAAGATTGACATTGCGAGCCACGGCCCACGGAAGTGGTTTGAAAATAAAAAATGTCGACTGAGTTTCTCTTTTAAACTAACTAATTATTTCCGAGTGCTACGTACAAATAGGTAACTGGAATATACTAGTTATTAAATATGTCTTTTTATGATATTCATTACATTGCTGGCTGCTCCTTGGCCAAAAATGGGCTTTTAAAACTTTATTTTATTTTCATTAATTTTTGTCAGAGCGGTAATGCACACTCATATTAACTATTACCGTTTCTGTGTTATTACGGTTTACGAGTCACAGCCCGCTGACAGACAGACGGACGCATGGATGGACGGACGGACGGACAGCGGAGGCTTAGCTGTTACTTAGCCTAAACCTAAGTTAAGGGTGCCAACGGGACCCTAAGGTCCTTATGGTCTTTGGTTAGGGTTAGTAGAGAATCAAACATGGCGTGGTCTACCGCAAATCAATTGATTAGAATCGGATAGGTACGTCAATTAAATCTAGCTATAACATAAGTAGTCCAGCTTTAGATCAAAGTCTGCGAATTGACATAAAATTTAATCTTTGTTGACTATTCTGGAGACACCCACGCAATGTTAATGTTCAAGAGCTAATATTGGAACTGTAAGTAGTTCTAAAAGTAAGTAGATTTTTTTTTGCTACTTTGTGCAAATATCAATCCTTTACACATTGGTATGCGGGGTAGGCGGCACGAAATGCAAAACACTTACCCGCACTAGGGTTCAAAGCGTAAACTTTTTCGCTCTCAAACATTATTCCAGTCTCGTAGTTCCGCTCTGGCTTTGGAGGATTTTTTCGGTTGAACCCCCTTCATTAAAAAGTTTTGAACTAATATTTACAAAGTGATTGGGTATTGCATTCACAGATCTGAGATGTTTTTTTTTACGGCTCATCTGTTCCACCGATTTTAACTACCATCACCACCACTACATCCCATTAACGTCCCACTGCTGGGCACAGGGCTCCACTCTCATAAGAGAGAGGGAATTAGAGCTTATAGACCCACCACACTGCTCCAATGCGGGTTGGCGGGCTTTTATTTATCGATTGTAACGAAGATAATAATTAGTCTTACATAATCAAAATATGAAAAGCTTTCCTTACACGTTCTTTAGTTTTAAATATTTGTAATATCATTCTAATTTTTTTATCATAGCACAATAGGATTAGTTAGATAAAAATCTGATAAAATAAAACGTCATGCAAACTATGCAAGAGTAGCTTAAAAATTTAATTAACTTTCGAAAAAAGGAGAACAAAAGTTAGGGGAGGAGCTAACAGTTAATACAGCGCCTTATTATGTCGACTTTAGAAAGAATATAAAAGATGTAAGCGGGGAAACTTGGCTACTGAAATATTCTGTGGTAACTATTCTAAGAAACGAGTTTTTTATACAAAGTAATTTAATGAGCATACATAGCTGCGCAGATTTTATCGGCAATTATTACGAAAGTCACTTTGTTAGGAATATTTTCGAATCGTCTAAGGAGCCTGCTTTAGGAGAAACCCAAAAAACATGAGTATATTTAATTGGTGATAGTGATTAGAAACTATGGTTCCATATAATATTATACGTACAACCGATTTCTTTACCTCCATGTAACTTTTACAACTTAGGTAAACCATGTTACTTTTTACAAGTTAGGTATTGGGTTTTTCAATTAAGAAATTCTCAGTGCCAGCCCGGAGTTGGAAGTTGGCGGTGTTTCACCCCCGTGCCTCGGAGAGCACGTTAAGCTGTCGGTCCCGGTTATTATAACTAACATGATAATAATCGTTAAAGCCCGCCAACCCGCATTGGAGCAGCGTGGTGGGTCTAAGCTCTAATTCCCGCTCTCCTATGAGAGTGGAGGCCTGTGCCCAACAGTGGGACGTTAATAGGCTGTAGTGATGATGATGATGATGAACTTTTACAATATTATTGTATAGACCGGGCTAAAACTTTTGGAACTTTTGGATATTTCAGAAGCCGTTCTCTCTCTCTCTCTCTCTCTTTTATCACTGATCCCTAAATCTCCGAGGACTGTGACTAATAGCGGTATAGGAATCACACAGTGTGTGCGATAAAATAATACTTGCTGTCAACGTTTAAATATAGGCATTTGTTTCATGAAAAGGTCGTGCCTTGGTAATAGCCGGTAGTCTAAAGAGTATTAACGGTAAGCCGAAGGTGTCTAACTCAACAGCACAGAATTTCTGCTTCCTTTTCTATCCATATAAGTGAAAGTGTGTTTGTATGATGTTTTGTCCTTCAATCACGCCATAACAGGGCAATAGATCAACTTGAATTTTTGATAGGATTTTTAAGGTAAAAAGCTGAAAGGGTGAAAGGCTACATTTTTTTCCGAAAATTAAAGAATTCCATATGGATCTTTTAAATCTAAATTCACGCAGACGTTGTACGCATCATCCAGTCAGTGAAAAATAAAATAAAAGCAAACTTGCCAGTAAACTGACTCATTCAAAAATATTATTATTCTCGTAGGAACTAATATTTTTAACAAGTCAAGAGAGAAGCTGACTTACCTGATATCAATTCAATCCGCTGGGTCTAAATACTTGAAATCATGTAGGTATACAGGTATGCTATCACCATTTTAGTACATTAGGAAGGCACCATTGCTTGCACTTTGTGTGCTTCAAAGTCAGCCTTCGTTTGTATGATGTTAAAAAAGAAGTGAAATTTTCTGTACTTGTAAGTCACTAAGATATCATTTTAAGAAATTATAGCGAAGTTAAACCGAGGCAAATCACCTCTTTTTTTACTTCATACAAACGAAATCTGACCTTGAAGCACACGTGGTGAAAGCAAATGGTGCCTTCCTAATGTACTAAAATGGTGATAGCATACCTGCATCAAAAAGTATTAATCGAATATGCGTGCAAAGACAAACACGGAAGTTGTAGTGAATTAGTTTTATTAAGAGACTAGCTGTTCGCCACTTCATCCGCGTGGGATGAGGTTTTCTAGTTCCCGCGGGAACTCATTGATTTTCCGAGATGATGTGTTATTCCAGACTAAAATCTATCTCAGAGCCAAATTTCATCTAAATCCGTTCAGCCGTTCTGGCGTGAATGAGTAACATCCATACATCTATCCAGACTTTCGCATTTATAACAATAGTTTGAATAAGTTACAAAATTAATGTCTCTTTATTAATTATTTATTAATGAAAACTTAGTTCAATATTATTATTTTTTTGGTTTTCATTAAATTCCAACCACTTTTTTCTGTAAATTCGAAATCTGAAAATTAATTCCCGTAATACGGAATGCTATAAATCCGTGCGGGGATTTTTACGGCCGCTTAAACGCTTTAATGCAGGCACCATATTGAAATTAATGTATAAACCGATAAATAATAAATTTATTAAACAGGTAAAATGCGCTTAAAATTGGTGCCATTTAATTTGAGCTTTATTACACTTGATAAGTAATAACTTATCTTACTTAACAATAAAAGATGCAGGACATGAAAGTCTACTTGATGAACAGGAAAAAAATTCAAGATGGCGGAATTTATTTTTCCATAGAAAATGTATGGCGAATATTGAAGAGTCTAGAGTTTGGGTTCCGGCAGAATACCAGCGCTCAGGTTTTGTTTTCAAAACCTGCAGCATTAATGCTGAGTCGGGGCCTTTTCATTTTGTGCCATGTGGGTGCAAAAGCCATAGCCTAATTATAAAGTTTGATTTTATGTAGAGGCACAAGGTGAATAAATGATTTTTCTTTCTTTCTTTCTTTCTTTCTTTCAATTTAGTGTTCAACTATGCAAGACTTTGATGCGGTTCCTTTTCAAAATTTGTTTGTTGGAGAGCGATGATGATCGAGGGTTTGAAAGATGGGTGAGGAGTTTGCCTTTAGGAAAGCCAATATGGCGAAGTTCAATGGCACCCAAAGGTACCCGATCGCCAGCGGTATAATATTGATTGTATGCATGTCTGGAAAGTTTTTTTACATTTAAAGACCTTTTTAGATTCTCAGAGGGGTATCTGTTTTATGTTTTCTTATGAGATTTTTTTTACATCTGTCGGACGCTTGGCACGCTGGCGCTTCCACTGTACTCGCTAGCTTAGCAGTGTGTTGCTTACTTCAGAACACGTTGGCAATAAACACTAGGATAGAAGGAGAGCAAGTAAGTAGACAGTGGGCCGCGTGGTCTACTACGTGGTCCGCTTTAGCGGGCCACGCACCCACGCGCTCTAAGTACTTAGTTTTTATATTATAGCTATTGACTTTGATCCTGATTATTATTGACATTGACATTAAAATCCAAGTTGTGTTGGAAGGCTATCGCCATATGCAAAGTTTGTTAGATAATTTAGGTACACGTCCAATAACCAAACAACAATCCTTTTTTTTATCCACTACAAGTTAGCCCTTGACTGCGATCTCACCTGATGGTAAGTGATGATGCAGTCTAAGATGGTAGCGGGCTAACCTGTTTGGGGCATCGCAGTTATATTAAACCCATCTACACGGCATCGTACCGGAACGCTAAATCGCTTGGCGGCACGTCTTTGCTGGTAGGGTGGTAACTAGCCACGGCCGAAGCTGCATCACCACTTGCATGCAGGTCTGATTGCAGCCAAGCGCTAGCCTATAAATTAAAAAAAAAACCGGCCAAGTGCGAGTCGGACTCGCGCACCGAGGGTTCCGTACTCAAGAAGTAGGTATAATTACCTTTGTTAATGAACCGCAAAACTAACTTTGTTTGTAGAGGTTTACTGTTAATATCAAAAAATTACGTTTGTTGTATGGGAGCCCCCCTTTAATATTAACTTTATTGATATTTAATTATTTATTTTGAAAGGTAATATACAAGTTAATATTCTGTGAAAATTTGAACCGTCTACCTGTTACCGTTTTTAATATTGAGCAAAAAAATACGAAAAAACACGTTTATTGTATGGGGACCCTCCTTAATATATATATTTTTTTAATTTTTAGTATTTGTTGTTATAGCGGCAACGGAAATACATCATTTGTGAAAATTTCAGCTTTCTAGCTATCACGGTCTATGAGATACAGCCTGGAGACAGACAGACAGACAGACAGACAGACAGACAGACAGCGGAGTCTTAGTAATAGGGTCCCGTTTTTACCCTTTGGGTACGGAACCCTAAAAAAGATGAATGTAGAAAATCAACCAGTTTCACATAAAGGCGAATTCTTGTTGTTGCCTTCACGTAATACGACTATGTACATTGTACGTATTGGCCAAGTTTTAATTGAGTTTTTGCTAAACTCTCCCGTGACTTACGGGTTTACACGTGCGTGACGTAAATTCAATCGCTTTTTGTAAACTGGATTAATAGGTTGAAGTCAAATGAAGTAAGATTACTTTGCGCTAAAATTCACAAGAAAGTGAAATTCCATGCTTATGTTAAACTATTTAATTTTATATTATATGCCTGTACCTCGTGTATAAGTAGTTGTTACGGAGATAATCTTTGTTTCCCTTTTGCGTAAGTTAAGAAAAAATTTGATACAGATGAGTGTAATCAGATAAGAACGCACTAAACTTTAAAAGTAACACATTTCCAACAAGTTTTATGTATTCGTTTTAATACTACAATAGTAAAAGTGGCACTAAGGTACTTTTCACAATAATACATTTAGCCCTTCCATCACTAGAAAAGACAGTTAGCTGCATCATTATTTTGTCTGGGAATGACATTGAGCGCCATTTTGTGATGCCTCCCTGGAGTGAAGGTATGTAGGTAGGTAGGGGAGACCGGGGCAAGACGAAGCTCGGGGCAGGACGGGAAATGTGCTTTTGTGCGAGACTGGTGAACACAACAGAGCCTAACACAGCGCCATTCGCTCGATGTTCAGTTGCGACTTGCGTCACACGAGTCCGAGCGGCGCGTGCGTGTCACTGCGTGTTTTGGTTGCGCGGCGAGAAAAATCAGTTTTTTGGAGGATTTTTACGAAGTTATCTGTTTTGAATCGATGGGCACCAAGATAAGTATCAGTTCTATTGTAACATTTTACCACATACTTGTTGTAGTAGTGTAACACTAACGAATTTAGATTGCATTTTTGCAGAATAATTTTGTAGGTTAGAACTGTTGTTACTTTTGCAAAATGTGTCTGTTGGGGCAAAAAGGTCGGGGCAAAATGGGATAGTATCCCGTTTTGCCCCATATGAGTAGATAGGAAAATAAATCCACTACTTAATAACTAGTTTATTTTTAATTTGCAGCTAAAATGGTGCGAAATTATGAAAATTATTCGAATTATAGAAAAAAATAAGAATAAAAACAAGAGACGCAAGAAAAGTGACACGGATACTAGTTCATATGAAGACGAAGACCTTCCAATTATTGTGGGTACTTATATTCACGGTCCACTGAAGGATGGTTTATTTGTAGCATGTGCCACGGCTGGGCCCATAATTCTTGTGCAGGTGTAGACGATGACAGTGAACAGGGGCATATATATGTGAATGTTGCCAGATTAAAATGTGTACTCATTATACCCCATAGCATTTCCCATTTTGCCCCGATCATGGGGCAAGACGGGATATTTGACAGGTGCCATTTAGTTCCTATTTGCCAAAAAAATATGTGATTCAGCGCCATAAAAGATTATAATTATGTTATTTTAAAATGTAAGTGTTGCTTTTGTTGTGAGAGATTTTTAATAAACAGTTTGATTTTCATATTATGACGTTTTTTCTCTTAAGTATCCCATCTTGCCCCGGTCTCCCCTACGTCAAGTTTGAAGTAAATCTACGGCAGCCCCGTAATGTCTCCCCTGGCATTCCTACCGAACTCACTGACCGGAAAATTGTACGAATATAAATACGATAAATCTCAAGCTTTACTTTTCTGTGACCCACTTAAGTATTACCTTTAAGTAATTTGGGCTACATTATTGAAATATTAAGTATTTTTGTACTTACTTTGAAACTCAATGATACTTATTTTAGACATGTAAAGTGTCACTGACAACTCTTAGCTGAATATCGTAATCCTCTTTCTTCTCTAAGCAGAACGAATTTATAAAATCCCGCGATTCTTTATAAGTGATTATAATGACCTACTTATTTATAATTATAATTTATAATTATGGTTATGGAAATATTATAAATGGCCTCAAAAATTTAAATATATTTTATTGCGTGGAAATTTAGAAAAATACTTCCCTATTACATACATTCTAAAGGCAACCTTTGGGCAGAATTTCAGATTTTCTAGGTTAAAGGGCTTAGAATAGGCGTGGATGAGTCAGTGAGTGATATTGTATGATGATGGTAGACATATGTTATTACTTTTATAAGTATCATATTCACATTTCATCCCCCTACATTTCGAAAAACACAAAATCAAGCCGTACCTATAGAATATAGGTTCTAGACGTCGTGTCTTCCATCAGAGATACATCATATTAGAGTGAAAGAAGTGACAAAAAAGAAGAAATTTTAAAGCGTAGCTCAGCTACGAGTCAAGAATAATGTGTGATGCAGAAAAAGTTTACTCTTTGAACTGTACCGAAGTTAAGTGTTATTGCATTTTGATCTACGCATCCTGCATACCAAAGTGAAAGGATTGATGTTTGCACACTCGGAGAAAAACTGCCTATGCTTAGCTTTTTTCGAGTAGATTTAAGTCTTAAAAATCCCGGGTAACTATTTGACCCACTATTAAGGATATAATATTATTAAAAAATATGAGAAACTGATACACGCGACTTTGTCCGCGCGGATTGAGGTTTATTGGTTCCTGCTATAGAACTCTTTCATATTCCGGGATAAATAGAAGCCTATGTCTTATTCCAGACTATAATCTATCTCTGTGCCAAATTTCATCCAGATCCGTCCAGCCGTTCTAGCGAGATTTACTAACAAATATCCATCCATCCATCCAAACTTTCGCATTTATATTATTAGTTTGTGTTTGATTGTTGGTTTGTCCTTTACTCACGTCATATCAGAGCAACAGATCAACGTGGTATTTGCATTTAGCGTTATACTTGAAGACCTGGAAAATTACAGGGTACTTTTTATCCAGGAGATTAGGATTGCCACAGGATATTTCAACAAAAATCCACGTGAACGAAGCCGCGGGCATCATCTAGTTAACGATAAGTATCGGATTTTACAAATACTGCTAAATATAGATAGAAACACGGATGCAATCACTTATGAACAGCAAGCACTTTGTGAGAAGTTAAGTATTTATTAGGTCGATAAATATTTTCCGTACCTAAAACGAAATCCTTAGAACGGTTGAACTTTCTTCGCATTGCAGTGGTGCAGTACAATAAAATATAAAATAAGCAGAACTATTTACTAACTTATACAAAAGGAGCCAAGAAATAAAAATCATAAGAAAACCCGCATTGTATAACTAGGTACTAACATTTAGAAAGTTTTTTTATCTGCTAAATAAGCTTACTTTATCTGCTAATAGTTTTTATATGCAGAGCTTTCAAAATTAAGGTTTTATATACATGATACAAACAATCAAATCTTTTCTCTGTATTATATTTGTTTAGGCAAGACGAGTAACAAGGGTCAGAAAATCTGACATGTTATAGCCGCAAGAGCCAAAATAACAGGGAACACATATTCTTGCCTCACAAGCCTCCCACCAGGCCAGACTAGGGCAAATTCAGAAATTATAAATTCCCAAATTGACCATGCCGGGAATCGAACCCGGGACCTCCGCACGTTAAGACAACAGCGCTCAACGCTGCGCCAGGGAGGTCTTCAGTTCTTTGCGACTAATGTGCCTCTTCCTGATCCTTCGGGTACAATCTCCTTAAAGCTTTGGTAAGTAAAAGTTTAACCAAAGTTCTTTGGTGGAACGATTGCTGGTTTTAAGATGTCTTTGGAAAAAGTTCTGAAAACCGTTCGATAAAATCTTCCCCTTTTTATAATCCTGAAATTCTACTTGATTTGTCTTCGCCGTGATAATGGAGAAAATTAGATAAGATTTTTTTTTCTTTATTTGTGGTCTGCTTTGTTGTTTCTCTACTTTGAAATATCAGGTAGGTATCTAGATATTGTGCGTTTTCACTGGAGCGGAAAGCGTTTTCAGCAGATCAGTCAGATTTTTATAACTAGATTATACCCTCGACTTCGTTCACGTTCGTTATGAGCTAGCCAGCGTGGTGGCCTATAGCCGAAACCTAACTATTGTTGTTTAATGGTGATTTAATTTGGAAGATTTGTGTGGTGTGGTGAATATCGCAAGGTACACACTGTACCACATAGATTTATCTATTGTGGCGAATTATAGTGAATTGAACTTACAGTTCTTTCAATATGCATATTATATACAAAACCCGTCCATAGTCAGGTAAAATTACAACAATGTCAAGGAAACAAAAGGTACAATTTCCTCTCACCTGAATCAGCAACTACAAATTGATGTAACTGCCGTGTGTTGGCAACACGTGTTATTTGTCCGTTGTAATAGAGCTTGTTGCCTCGAAAGGTCCAAATTGCCTCGTAATGCAAGAGCACTGCCTTGTACATGAAGTTGACAAATGCCTCGGCCCGCTAGGTGTTTGTCCACACTCGAGACAAGTACGTGAGATGACTCGAGGGCATGCTTGGATGTGTTATTTGTTATAGTACGAGAACGAGGCACGATACTTGTAAGAATATCGATCACCAAAATCTTAAAAGTGTCTATAAAAAATTGTGAATAATGTTTATGCAGCAGCAGTATACTGCGCATTGTAGTTATGTAAGAAAGTGCGCCTGTCTGTCCGTCTGTCTGCTACGCTTTCACGGCATTACCGTTTAGCAGATTTTGATGAAATTTGGTACAGAGATAGGTTGTATCCCGGGGAAGGAAATAACCTACTTTTAATCCCGGAAATTTAAGGAGTTCCGGCGGGTTTCAAAAAATGTATCCACGCAGACGTAAAGCTGTGCTGAAAGCACGGATACGGCGCGTTCTATCATAAATTAGTGTACCTACTAAATATATTTTTTCAGCTCCGTCTGAAAAATCGGTCGGTGTATCTAAATCAAACCTTATACCTACAAATCATCTGTCTAAAGATGGGCAAAATGTTTTGCACTCACATATAAAAATAGGAGATGATTAGGTATAATCGACTTGCAGTTTTATATCAAACTTACATTGTTAGTTACATAAAAGCTTGTTAAATAAGTTTCTGCCGAAGGAAAAAATTCGGATATGCCCAAACTTCAGCATTATCCTGTGAATTATCGCAGTCTCTCCAGCGTCATTTGTGAACTTTATGCCTGTGCCTTAGTCTTAGTTTTAACAATGCAATTTCGATTTATCGTATTCAAGCGTACGAACACATTGGCGTCAAAGTAAAATCGACCCAAAAGCCCTTGATTTAAAGTCTCATATTCATTACATACACAAATCGAAACAGTAATGTTTCGATTTTAATTTCGAAACTTTAATAATTCCATGTAGAGTGCTATCTGTGAATGCATATACGAAATGTAATTAGGTTTATCTTACTTTGACGCCAATGTGTACATAAACGCTCGAATACAATCAATCGAAATTGCAATGTTAAAACTGAGCTTTAAGGGCAGTGACCCTGGGTTTACCAGATGAAGTCTTTGCGGCGGAAGTTCGCCCTGGGCGGTCGCCAAAGCGCGCCTCGTCACAACTTGCTCGAAATGCTTAGTTTATATTATACACGCTATGCACATGCTAAAGTTCGTAGCTATGGAGTGATTATAGAGTTTAAGCCTCTTTGACGAATTTAAGTTTTTCAAATATGTAACGACTTTAACGAAACCTATGCTTGGCTAGGGAAATAAGTTCGCTTAAGTATTGATTCTATTAAAAGTGCAAGATTATTGGTCCAGTATGTATGTCTCGTCAGACTTCTTATACATGATTAACAAAATAAGCCATCATCATCATCATCACTACAGCCCATTAACGTCCCACTGCTGGGCACAGGCCTCCACTCTCATAGGAGAGCGGGAAATAAGCCATACTATCCATAATTTCACCCTTTAAAATTTATTACTATTAAAACGATAGTATTTCTGTCTGTTGCCTTTTCATCCCACCCGCTTAATCGATTTGAATAAACGATACCTATACCTTGTATCCTGGAGACAAATATGATAATATTATTAAGTATACTAACCACGGGTAAAGTGAAAGGAATACCTGAGAAGTATGTGAGGCTTAAGAAAGCTATGTACGCAGAAGCGAGCACAAGGGTCCGGTCAGAAGCTGGCGTTACAGACAGGTTCAATGTGGAAGTGGGCTTACACCAGGGATCGGCTTTAAGTCCTTACCTGTTTCTCCTGGTAATGGATGCTCTCACATCAGACATACAGGAGCAAGCACCCTGGTGCATGATGTTCGCTGACGACATTGTACCTGTCGGGGAAGAGGCGTCTGAGGTCCAGTGCAGACTGGGAAAATGGCAAGAGAGATTGGAGAGTGTTGGCCTGAGGATCAGCCGAACGAAGACAGAATATCTGTTCTGTGACTTCGGTGGCCCCTCCCGTTTCCATGAAATTGCCTTAGATAGTGTATCCCTACCGGTCTGTTCCGATTTCCGGTACCTTGGTTCGCTCTTTCAAAACGACGGCAATATTGACCGAGACGTGAACAAAAGAATGAATGCGGGATGGATGAAATGGCGACAGGTCTCGGGTGTAATATGCGACCCACGAATGCCCCTTAAACTTAAAGGGAAAATCTATAAGACAGTCGTTAGACAGTGGTTCAGAATGTTGGGTGGTGAAAGAAAAATACATGCGACCGAAATGCGAATGTTGAGATGGATGTGTGGTGTGACTAGAATGGACAAGATTAGGAATTAATATATAAGGGGAAGTTTGAAAGTAGCGCCAGTGATAGAAAAGATGAGCAGTAATAGGCTAGCATGGTATGGGCATGTAATGCGGAGGGAAGAAAGGCATATTACTAGAAGAATGATAGATATGCATGTGGAAGGAAAAAAGAGTAAGAGGGAGACCAAAGAAAAGATGGATGGATTGTGTGAAAGAGGATATGCGTATAAAAGGGGTAAATGATAGGTTGACGGATAACAGAAGTGAGTGGAAGAAGAAAACATGTTGTGCCGACCCCACATAGCGTGGGACAAGGGCAGGAGGAAGAAGAGGGTATTTTTAAACCTAATAATATTTACATGGACTCATCAGTTTGACTCAGAATAATCGTGTATTTGTCACAAAGCACGCTTTTCTGAAGAGTTTTCTGAATTTTTATCCTTCAACGGAAAGTTCGCATATACAAATTATACTCATATAATAAATGTGAAAGTTTGGATGTTTGTTACTCCTTCACGCCGCAACGATTGAATCGATTTGGCTGAAATGTGGAATTTAGGTAGCTTATCACATAACCTCAATCAACGCGGACGAAGTTGCGGGCATCATCTAGTATCTAGTAATTTAATGATTGAAGAAAGGAGCAAAGCACAAAAATAAATTAATTTAAACATTACCCCAAAAATATATTCACGTGGAAAGTTGAACCGAACAACGGAGCAGGGCACTACAAAGGTGAAGAGACCAAAAGAATATTTTAATTAATCTATGAAAAATGAAAACGAGCCGGCTCCAAGGACCAAGAGCCATTATCTCGAGGCGAGATAGTAATCTACAAATGGCGCTTAATTTACACGAACAGAAGGACAAATCAAAGAAAAAGTCCGCCCTTTCATTCTCAGAATTCTTTTGTACTGATTATTATTATCTTGTTCGCCATTTGTTTTAACTTTTTCACTGCTTGTCCTGTTGTGCATTCTGGTTTGCAATAGTAACAATAATTAACTTTTAATTACACTGCTTAATTACTACTTAATGACCGACATGCCCTGCAATGGTTCATTTGTTTAAACGACGCCACGCCACCTTTAACTTATATGTTAGTGGTACTGTACCAGAAAACTACCCGCACGTCCCAACAACAACTGTATAAAGTTTCAACTCAATAATAATGTACAAACGCATAGGTAACAAATCTACAGACAAACATCCATACTATCATCATACTAATATTATTAATGCGAAAGTGTGTTTGTTTGTTGGTTTATTGGTTTGTTGGTTTGTCCTTCAATCATGCCGCAACGGAGCAACGGATCGACGTGTTTTTTGGCATGGGTATAGTTGAGGACCTGGAGAGTGACATAGGCTACTTTTTATCCCGAAAAATTAAGGAGTTCTTGCGGGAATAACAAAAAACTTAAACCACGCGGACGAAATTGCGGGCATCAGCTAGTATTTTATAAGAAAATCACTAGCTGACTTGAACACATTCCTATTATGTGTTCGTTACCTAGCATGGACAAATTCAAGAAAAGATGATTAAATCCACAAAGCAGAAAAAAAACTGTGAATTTCTTTCGATTAAGAGAATAGTCGAGAAATATTACCTACCTAGCGGCTAAGTATATGCTTTATTAAAAATATAAATAATATAAAATATCAAACATAGAAAGTTATCCCTAGTTAGTTTATCCTAGTTATCGTTAATATCGTTAGATATTAACGATACTGAAATCAACTAAGCCAGTCGTCAAGCGTATCCCCAGAGGTGCTCGCATTTCAGTTGCCGCAGCTTTGTCACACGCTATCAAAGCTGTGGTAACAAATAACACAAGGCGATCTTGGGAACATTTACTTTTCTTTCCGAGTGCCGTACTTCACGTTTACCCAGACAATAAAAAATCTTTAACAACTCTTATAAAAGAAAATTGTGTGAAGTACAGGGCACTAGAAGGTGTATCTTCTTTTTCGAATATTTTCTTGGATTACAAAAAAAAATTCAAAATTTATTAATACAAGGCAATCTTCTGAGTCTGCTCTCTATAGGCTAGTGGAAAACAGACTCAGTGATGGTGACATAAAAGGTGCAGCACGTATCCTCTTTTCCAGTGATTCAATGGCGCCAGTGAGCCATGAAACTCTCTCGATCCTGGAGGAGAAGCATCCATCTGCAGCAACAGACCTAACATTGCCTGCAGCGCCATTGGGTAGTGATGAAGTCATTAAGGTGACAACATTAGAGATTTCAGCGGCCGTCACGTCTTTCCAAAATGGGTCCGCGGGTGGTTTAGATGCCTTGACACCACAACATTTAAAAGATTTGTTGTCTGGTACAAGTGGCGAAGCCGGCGAGACTCTACTGAAGGATCTGACGGCTTTGATTAATTTAATGCTTTCTGGGCGGGTAAACATTGACATCATTAATATTCTATATGGCGCAAATTTGTGCGCTTTAAAAAAAAAGGACGGTGGTATAAGACCGATTGCCGTTGGAATGACATATCGGCGCCTTGCAGCTAAAATGTGTTGCAAGAAGGTTGCACCGGTTCTAACTAACCTGTTTCAACCATTGCAATTAGGTTTTGGTTCGCGAGGTGGCTGTGAAGCCGCTGTCCATTCAGTCAGATCTTTTTTGTCTCAAAATTCTAAAGATCTGTTGCTGAAGGTGGATGTTAAAAATGCTTTCAATTCAGTCGACAGGGGCGCCCTACTAACACAAGTCAAGAGCAAAATTCCAATTTTATTTAGCTACCTTTGGCAATGTTATGGTTCATCTTCTAAATTAACTTTTCGTGGCAATGAAATTATTTCCGCTGTAGGTTGTCAACAAGGTGACCCTCTTGGCCCAGCTCTATTTTCATTAGCAATTCACCCAATCATCGAACGCCTTAAATCAAAACTTAATGTTTGGTATTTGGATGATGGGACTTTAGGTGGTGACGCTAGTAGCTTATACAGTGACCTACAATTTTTGGTATCTGAATTCAAAAAAATTGGTTTAGATTTAAATTTTTCAAAATGTGAACTTATGATTCCTGACATACACCCGGAAAAAGATTTAATCATACAAAAATTTAACACTTTAGCTCCTAATATAAAAATTATAAACAAAAGAACTCTCCAATTATTGGGTTCACCGGTCCTGGATGAATCATGCCCTCCTTTCATTGATGAAAAAATTCAAAACTTTCAACAAGTTTCGGATCGCCTAACCAAAATTAATATTCACATGGCGTTTACAATTGTTCGTTATTGTCTTTTTGTTCCAAAATTTACTCATTTAGTCAGATGCTGTCAGTTGTGGAAGCATACTGACTTATTACTTAATTTAGACAACATAATAAAAAACACGTTGGCTTTAATTTTAAATGTAAAATTAAGTGATCGAGAGTGGTTACAGGCTTCTTTACCTATACGTTTTGGAGGTTTAGGAATACGCTCCGCCTCTAGTGTTGCTCTACCTGCGTTTCTGTCTTCAATTCATAGCAACGAAGTCCTAATAAATAAAATTCTTTCGAATTGTCCAGAAATCTCAGAAATAAGCTATATGAACGAAGCCAGAGACGTTTGGAGAGTGGCATGCCCAAACTCAGACTTCCCAACAATTCCATCTTCTCAGCGGCTGTGGGATGGGCCGATCTGTGAGCAAGTACGGAACCGTCTCATTAATACGTGCTCAAACTCTGCAGATCGTGCTCGCCTCTTAGCCGTTGCCCAGTGGGAATCTGGTTTGTGGTTGCGGGCTCTCCCTTCTCCCAACACTGGCACGCTTATTGATTCGTCCACTTTCCGGATAGGCGTCGCCCTTCGTTTGGGAGCACCTTGTTGTGCACCACACCGCTGTCACTGTGGTGTTGTCGTCGACCAGCTCGGTCACCACGGTCTTTCCTGCGCGAGGAGCGCAGGTAGGATTCCCCGACATGCCAGCCTTAATGATATCATCCGCCGTGCCCTTACCACTGCTAATTGTGCGGCCGTTCTTGAACCGAACGGTCTAGTGCGTAGTGATGGTAAGAGACCGGACGGAATGACCCTGATTCCATGGAAGATGGGGAGGCCTTTAGTGTGGGATGTGACTTGTGTCGACACACTTGCACCGTCCCATCTTCCTGGAACCCAAATTAGAGCTGGTGCAGCGGCTGAATCCGGTGAAAACCTCAAAAGGCGAAAATATGTATCCCTGGACAGTGGTTACATATTTGAGCCTATTGGGGTCGAAACTATGGGACCGTGGGGACCAGAAGCAAAGAAAGTTTTTCAGGAAATTTCTCTACGCCTGGTCGATGCAACGTGTGACCAAAATGCTGGCCTCTACTTTGCCCAGAGAATTAGTATCGCGATACAACGAGGCAATGGGGCTAGCATTTTGGGAACAATTCCCTCTGACAGTGGTCTACTAGATTAATTGGTTTTAACATTTTATTTTAATTTAAATTTAATGTAATAGTTATTATTTACCTATTTCATGTGCTAATAAATCACAAGTCCCTAGCATAGTTTCAAATTTATTGCATAAATGTATGCAGTATGCACATAACGTGAGGCGTACGCTCTTCCTTTCCCATTTTCCTGATAAATGCAGTATGCGGTGCAGCAAAATGTGCGTTTAGCTTTATTAAACTAAGATATTTAGGTATTTTCTTAAACACATGTTATAGAATACTGAACATTTTACCATTTACAAATTTTTAACCGACTTCCAAAAAAGGAGGAGGTTCTCAATTCGGCGCGTATTTTTTTTTTAAATTGTATGTCGGTGCATATCTCCGTGCCGACCGACCCGAACCGATTTGAAAAAAAATTCTATCAGTCGTTATAGGAAGCTCTCGAGGTGGTCCCATAAAAAATTCTGACTCCAAATCCCCAACCCTGACACAAAAAGTTAAAAATAAAAATTGTTTCCAAAAAACCGACTTCCAACGTCACTGTTAAGTACAAAAAAAATTTGATTTCTGCCCACTATGTTGAAGTCGGGCGAGTCTGATGCGTCAACTTTGCTTATCCTTGTTATAGCCGCCCGACTTCAACATAGTGGGTAGAAATCAAAATTATTTTGTACTTTACAGTGGCGTTGAAAGTCGGTTTTTTGGAAAGAATTTTTATATCACTCTGGCGTGTTCAAATAGCTTCTACTATGATATCACGTACTGCAAGTATACTCAGCTATATTGAATTTTTAAAAGGACAATCACTTTTGTAATTATGTGGGGTTATTGAAATATTCATAAGGTTTGAGATATTTTTAACATGCAATATTTTATCACGTTATGCATAATCAAGGTAGACATTATCAATTAGGTTAACCACGTATGAGTAAAAATAATATGACATTATTTCCTATATTTTTAAGTAACTATAAGTAAGTATAAGTATTATAATAAAATTACTAAAAAAGCAAAATTACTTTTTTTTAGTTGAGTTTAACTTAAGTAGGTATATTGGGCTAGTTTAATGGATTTAAACTTGTCTTATAGGTTGAAATAAAAAAAAAACTGTATCAAACCCCTTTATTATTTTAAAAACTCAATAAAAGCGATGGCGGAAATCATGACGCATTTAAAATTTCATGAAAAATGAGCTGCTACGGGGCATGATTTTAATATTACAGAGAGCTTTAAACAAAGATTTCTCATTATCCTAGGCCGAGCAAAATTGAAAAACCTTTGTCACAGCTGGTCTCCCAAATATTTCAGTCTTATTTTCCTGCTAAATTATTAATCTAAATAAAGAAATGTCCCAACGGAGAGCACAACAAATAATTAAGCCTTTGTCGTGAAGCTGCTGAGTTTATGTGAATCATAACCAAACATTTTTTGCTGCCAGCTCAGCATTAAAAACTGAGTTCTAAATGAGTCGTATCTATTGTTTTTTAGTTGTTTTTAATCATGTCGCTGATTTTAGCCACTTCGCTCCGTGGGCACGTTCGCTTTAGAAAATTCTCGGTGTAAGCAAACGAAGACGAAGAATTCAAATGATTGTTATAGATATTCCGAAAATTAATCAGCAAGTAAAATTTTGTCACACTTTGGGTTGAAGAATATCGTATGTTTAATTTCTGTGTTCGTTTACTTTTACTAAAGCTATTGCATAAATGTTTGTCACTCAATCAGGTTTTTATCACAAACCAGCAGATAACAGATCCCGCTATATCCCGTTAATCTGCAAAATCTAGTAAGATGTAGAATAAAGCTATGACGCTATTCCGAGATTGTCGCAAACTAATAACGAAATGAAAGAGTTCATATTATACGCCCGCAGTATGCAAAAAACATAATTCCGGAAACACGTCTATATCGCGTACCTAAATAAACCTTAAAAAAGCAAAACATGTCTGCGGTGAAATTACGTACACTGGAATCATAATAATTAAAATCTCTACAGGACCAAAATATTTTAAGATTAAAATATGGTAATTGTTTAGGTACTTCCATTAAACAAGCTATCCCACTGTGTACTGAGCAAGGATCTTCGGTAAAATTGCCTATTATCACGAAATGATTCGAAGTTCAAACAATGTTAAACCATTCTACTGGTAGAATTGTAGTAGGCAAGAAATTGGGTTTCTAACTGGAATAATGTGTACGTTCTGTTGATTAGAATCACTTAGCTAAACTAAAAATGACACTTCATTTATTGTTGTCCCTTCCATAGTGCTCACCGTGGATTGGACAACATAATTTGCCGCAGTGATCAAGTAATCCGAATGCCTTACTAATAACACAATTTTCACAGATACATACGCAACACACTGTCTTAAGCGTCGTATTCTGACGGAGCCCTTTCGTTTAGTATGGTCACCCTACAATGCAATATAATGTAGGTATCGCACTGACAAATTGCCTAAACCTTGACAATACTTTTTCTTTATTTAGTCTTCTCTCCAATATATTAAACTAGATGATGCCCGCGACATCGTCCGCGTGGATTAAGATTTTTTGATTTCCACGGGAAAATTTTCCGGGATAAAAAGTAACCTATATCGTTCCCCGGGATACAAACTATCCCCATACCAAATTTCATAGAAATCGATTGAACAGACGGGCCGTGAAAGCGTAGCAGACAGACAGACAGACAGACACACTTTCGCATTTATAATATTTTAATATGGATGGATGCAACCTATGTCTGTTTGTACCAAATTTCAATGGAATCGGTTGAAAAGATGGGCCGTGAAATTTTAGCCGTCGTTCACTTTCGCAAACTTAACATTTAGTATGGATTGTTTAGACGTCCATAATAAAATCCACGTCGAAATTATTTTAAGGTAAGTAAATAATTGAACACACAATATTCTGCACAAATATAGTTTATTCCAATATATCTGTCACCGTAAGATTGTAAAAACCGTTAGATTATAATCTAACTCGCGATATTGTAAACTGTCGAATGATTACAATATAACGGATTATTTTTCGGTAGATTGTAATCCGTTAGGTTTATTAACCCGATTGATTGATAATGATTATTTATGTCGAACCCTAACCTAACCTACAAGAAGCGTAATTTATTAGGATCTATATCAAATCTAAGTACCTACCTATATTAGGATTATCATTCCACTAAGCTGCTACAATAGAATGCACCAAGCTACAACACACTTATCCGTGTAATAGAATATGTTTATGCCAAACTAACACAAATAGATCATCCATTAGTATATCTAGGCTATGTTATGTTATTTACCTACATCACACGCAAAGCGCTGAGCTGGATTTGCGTCGGTTTTAGCGCAATGTCAAACGATCAACGACATCCCGACGTACGAATAGAAGTAAATTTGCGAAGCCGCATAGCTGAACTCCGTTTCAATGCATAATAGGGCAGTATTGACCTAGCATCCTATTAGAGGCTCGAGTATCGTATTTTAGATTGGAACCAAAATCTAGCAGAGCCATTCGATTCGATATATTCAGAAATGCACAACAATTACTGTGTTCTACGTTACAGCCAACTCCATAGGTTGTGTAAAGGAAAATGTCGGCTTTGTGAGAGCCTCCATCATCCATCACATCACATTCACAGTGCTTACATGAAAATAGGTACAATGCGCAACAAAGTCTCACTAAATATGATTAAAACGCTTTCCAACTCTGACCCTCATCGAACTCCATTATGCGACTGTATTTCATTTACAAAGGTGAAGGCAAAACTACAAGTGTATCAAGTTATCTTAATCTGACACTTAGGTAACAATACAACAATGTTCCAATTCTAACTAAGTCACGTACAATACCTCAACTAGACTACGAGATATTACAATTCTAGTGCAAAACATTAATTAATACAATGTAACCGACTAGAGCCACCTGAGCCGAAATTGATTAACTACACTAAATGCGATGCGAAAGTCATTTCCCAAAGGCTTACCCAGTTTTAGTATCCGACTAAACACT
Organism: Erebia epiphron; assembly: GCA_963932025.1. Taxonomy (NCBI): domain Eukaryota; kingdom Metazoa; phylum Arthropoda; class Insecta; order Lepidoptera; family Nymphalidae; genus Erebia; species Erebia epiphron. The sequence continues at coordinate 28,737,792 of OZ009949.1, forward strand.
ACACTAATATTATATTTTCGATAAATTGGTTAATTTTGATCACGATCTCAATTTATGTTAAAGGATGATATCGTCTAACGGACCTTATAAACAGTGTCCTTGCGAAGTAAAGCCATGAGCAAGGCGTTGAGCCACCGACAATAAGTGAGAGTGGCGGAGTTGGATAGCATGTCTTCGGCGAGGAGAGTCGTCCATTTTTAAGTATTTGAATATGAAAATTAAAAAGAACTACGTAGATAGTGTTAATTAATAATTTGCATAGTACATACACACTATTTACTAAATACGTCATAAGCAAAGCAAAACACACTTAAATAGATTGGCACGTTTCAAAGACACAGAGCAGTCCTTCTGTAGAAGCTGTTTAATGTCCGTTGTCCGTAGTCTTCTGCCAGACCAGACTTGAGCCTTAGAGAGGTTGAGAAGCCTATTGGTTATTAAGTTATAACCTGAAAGCCCACCGCCGTGTATAGCACGTAGTCGTCATAAGGTTCGTAAGAATTGCTTGTAGGCCGACACTTTACGACCGAGTAAAAACCCTACACCGTACGTATCCTGCATCTTTAGCTTAAAAATGCAATATGGCTAAACGTACTTGGACTACGGGATACCGGATATATCACGTGAAAGCAATTTGAGCACCTCTCCAGCACTAAACGTTATTTATGGTAAGCTTTCTACATTCAGTGGATTGCTCGCGCTGAGATGCAGGACATTTTTGAAATTGTAGCATGGCTACTAAATAGCGTAGTGAGTTTGATGACCAGCTTTGTTAAAAATCGGTACAAACAAAAACACTTGTGCTTAATATTAGATCAAGTAGTAGTACATAAATGCGAAAGTGTTTGTTGTTGATTTGTTCTTCAATCACGCCACAATCAATCACGACGACGTTTAGTTAATTACCTACTAGATATTATTTATCCCGGAAAATTAAAGAGTCCGCCCTGGAATTTAAAACCCAAACCCACGTTACATATATAATCTAGTTAAAATAATTAAATCATAATACATTATAGATTATTTTTACATTAGATCATTGTGTTATTATTATTTTACTTTGTTACCAATTCCAATTTTATTGTATACGCGCAAGTGTGTCTATCAGTCTGTTTCACGGCCCATCCAATTAACGGATTTTGATAATATTAGATGCAGAGATAGTTTGCATACCCAACATTCTGGAGACGGACTTAAAGACAAAAAAAAAACGAAAATCAAAGAATTTCCAGGGAATTCTAAAAATAGCCTAAGACCAAAAAATTACCAGAGATCTAAATTAAACTAAGCGTATGTAGATCAACAAAATACATATTATATTCTTTGAAATCATATAAAAATTTGCAGAGGCTATCACTGCTCATCAAGGTCTAGTCACTAATTTACAAGCTTCACGAATAACAAACAGGGTCCCGCCCAACGTCAGCTCTCACATAAATTAAATTTATAATTAGCTTGCCTCCCCTTAAATGAAATTAAATTATACCTGTCACTGGCGACTTCGGCGAAACATTTACATTTTGCTACTTGAAAAACGCTCGCCTTTCATGAGCTTTCCCATCGCTTCAAGATTCACGAATAATAAGAACTTTTTATCAAAAAAAAATTATATGGCCAGTCTATTTTTCAGTGGAATTTTGATCAAATCAAATTCGTCGTCGATAAAAAAGGTAAACACTTTTTTACTTAAATCACAAGGTAAATCACAATCACAATGACTAATCCGGAAAAAGAGTAAGTATCTGGCTACACATTTCAGACTGTGTTAATTGCACTTTGTATCAAAAATTCTATACTATCCCTTTTCTTTTTGGCCAACCAACCAACCAACCATAGGGGGTAGTCCCCCTATGGTTGGTTGGTTGGTTGGCCAAAAGGCGTCCAAAGCCGATCGTCCACATGACGGAATTAATCAGGACTCGGACACGGCCAAAGACACTTCAAATCTTACACATTTTGTCAAGTATGCTGATGCAAAGGATGGACGAAATACCTTGTGACCATCTAACTGAAATGAGCCGACCGGCAGCATACCAATTTCACCTCTGTCGGGCGTTGCAGGATGACGACCGTGTAGCAGGCACTTTAGTTTATAGTCTTGTCTATTACAGTTAAATTCATTTATTCTCTATGATACTCTCCATATTATGGACCTATAAGGGACACATGGACTCTACATAATAGAAGGAAGCGTATGTTAAATTCAATATATAATAAAATCATTTTTGCGGAAATAGATTCATATCTATCGCAAAAAAAGTGTCAAAATAATTGATAAATCACTGCACTGCATCCGAAAACCCGTTCACACTAACGCTTCCAGAAGCATGAATAACAAACAATACACTGTGGATCCATTTCCAAGATTGAGATAAACAATATTTGCAAACAATATGCATACAGACTGGAGGAGGTGTTATGAAGAAGAATGTTTTTTCGTAAACCTTTTATGAATGTGAATATGTGTGTACGAATGTGACTTGATGGAACTTATCTATTACCCACACTTAATTATTTATTAGCTTTTTAAATATAACGAAGTTCAACTTGCAAGCAAATTATGCCACCAATCCCAGAGAAGTTCATTTTATTTCTTCAATATATGATTCCCGCGGGAACTCTTTAATTTTCCGCCATAAAAAGTAGCCTAGGTATGTCCTTTCCCAGGATACAATCTACCCCTGTACCTGGGCTGTAAAAGCTTAGCAGACAGACAGACGGACGGACGGACAAACAGACACACATTCGTTTTTTTTAATATTAGTAAGGATTTAGCACATTTATTAATATACTGGCATGTATGAAACATTACAGCGCCGCCAACAAGGAATCCTGCTTGCTAGGTTACTAGTTTTAGTGAGGTCAAGCCATGGTGGGAACAAACAAAACCATTTCTCAAAAAGATTTAGCTAATATTTCCTACAGATTATTATTTGAAAATCTTTAATATAGAAAAATTGTCTTCCTTGTTTTACGATTTACAACAACAAAGGCAGTCTTTATTGGTGTCACCACCGCGCCGCCGCGCCGCGCATTCTCTACGTGTTTTGAAGAAAATAACACTGCAATATCCATGATACCAGCTGCTGTGAAAGGGGATTTCATTCTCACCCGACCTAGGATAATGAAAAATCTTTGTTTTTAAACTAAAAGCCCGCGGGAATATTAAAATCTCGGTTGCTCATTTTTCACGAAGTTTTACGCGTCATGATTTTCATAGCTCTGCTTGCATTTTAGTTTTATATATTCAAAAGGATAGCATAAAATTAAAAAAATACAGTTACTTTTATTCCACTTACTCGTTTCTACATTTTTGTACCTACCAAGGCCAATTAAAAAAAAAAAAAAATTTACTACACTCCGTCTCCAACTGCTCAGTTAAGTATACCTAGTGACTACCAACAATAATTAATATGATTTATTTGAAATCCTGGCCCCAACTATATTTCCAGTGTCGTATAAATTATGATTGCTGCAATTATTATGAAAATTAATAAAATCATACGATTCAAAGTAGAATTATAGAAAACAAATTATGGTCCAAATATTATTTTTAAAACGCGATGAATTTATTAAAAATCCATATCTATACTATAATATTAAAAATGCGAAAGTGTGTCTGTCTGTTTGTTACGCTTTCAAAGACTATCTAGTCAACAGATTTAGATGAAATTTGGTACAGGGGTAGAGTGTATTCCGGGAAACGACATTTTATCACGTAAAATTAAAGAGTTCCCGCGGGAATCAAAAATCTTAATCCACGCAGACGAAGTTGCGGGAATCATCTACTATTAATTTAATACTATACAACGACCCTTAAGGGCTGGTTGAGGTTGGAGGGAAAACATATCAAGGTGAAAGAGAGGAACAGATAAAGAGATAGATGAAGACAGCTTCCTCGGCGAGAGCACTACCAAATCGACTACTTAGTATGTGAATAGTAGCCATATTTTGAGTATCCACTACTTTTCTTGACCATCCATGCTAGTGGAAACAGCAACTGTCCTCGTAAACACGTTTCATACCGGACTCCTGACCTTCCTTAACATAAAAGGGACATTTTACGACCCTACTCAAAAACCCGCATCGAGAATATAGCTGGGGCCATCTTTGCTTAAAAATTCAATACGGCTAAACGTACTTGCACTGCGGGATATATCACGTGAAAGCAATTCGAGCACCTCTCCTCAGAGCACTAAACGTTATTTATGGGAAACCCGGCGCACTCAGTGGATTGCTCACATCGAGTTTCAAAAGATTTTTGGTGGTTCCCGATTTGTTATTCATCGCTTTATGGTTGCATGCTTTTGGTAACATATGCTCGCACTATGAGTAATTAGGCACTAGTGTAACGCCAGTCAAATATGTCGAGTTTCAAAGTTTGGATAAAAATAGTGCAGTATGAATGTCTGAATATCTTATGTTTTCAAATGATTTAAAACTGAATCATGCAGCGTTTTTAGCGTTACACAACAATCAAGTAAAAGTACATAATTTTCTTCGTTTTTTTTTAACAATTTTAAAATGATGTCACAAATAGCAATAATTTTAGGCACCCCTTTCTTTTCTATAATATTTTCATACCTTTCATGTCTTTTACATGAAATAAATAAGGAAATAATAGCTATTTATGCAACTGTATCGTAATGAGGGTCATTTTAATTCGAGTGCTGTTTTTTGATACGAGGCTTGCCGAGTATCAAAAAAAGGATAGTACGAGAATTAAAATGACTAATTACGTACAGTTGCATACAAGATTTTATCTACGACAAGGACGTCTTTATAATTTTTTACTTTATAAATTAATAAAAACCAAAAGTGCCAGAACCCAGAGCCGCTAAGCTATAGGTATCCTATTTATGAAGATAACCATATCGATACAGCTACGACTCATAACGATACAGCTCCCATACAACGAACTGTATCAATAAGAGAAGCAAACACGAAAGAGGGTTCAATTCGATATAGTTGTCAAATTCGAAATTGGAACTTTTCGATGCTGGAGTAGATAAAACATTTAACAATGCTCCGATTATTTATTTTTGTAGTTGATTGATTATAATAATTAAGTCTTTGTTGCAAAGGCTTTAATTTAAAGAGAGCGAAATGACTGTAGAAGTCATTTCGCACCCCTTGTTCCCGAAAGAAGTAGTTTTCTACAAAGAAATAGTAAAATAATAGCTATTTATGCAACTGTATCGTAATGAGGGTCATTTTAATTCGAGTGCTGTTTTTTGATACAAGGCTTGCTGAGTATCAAAATAGGATAGTACGAGAATTAAAATGACTAATTACGTACAGTTGCATACAAGATTTTATCTACGACAAGGACGTCTTTATAATTTTTTACTTTATAAATTAATAAAAACCAAAAGTGCCAGAACCCAGAGCCGCTAAGCTATAGGTATCCTATTTATGAAGATAACCATATCGATACAGCTACGGCTCATAACAATACAGCTCCCATACAACGAACTGTATCGTTATGAGAAGCAAACACGAAAGAGGGTTCAATTCGATATAGTTGTCAAATTTGAAATTGGAACTTTTCGATGCTGGAGTAGATAAACTAACATTTCAGAGTTGTAAATGTCTCCATATCGCACATTCAAGCTAGTAAAAGAAAGAAAAATCATTTTTTGCATAAAGTTTTTCACCTGAATTAATTTAAGGCTGAAACAGACACAACGCGTGGCGGCGGTGTAGCGCGACAACGGCTTCTAGAAAATGTGGGTTATTGGCGTTCGAATGGCCAAGTGCGCACTGCAGTTTGACGAGTTATCAATTATATCATACAAATTTTCATGCACGATTTGGGTTGTTCTATGAGGCCATGCGATAATTGCAGCCACACGTAATGTGTGTTTCTCGCTTTAAACAACAGGGATTTCTTCGGAAAAACTTTCAAAACGTTCTTTAATTTAATATTTATGATGATATTATTTTAAAACGTTTGTGGTTTAACCGTAGTGAGTACTGGTTCTGCAACAGTATCGCTGAACGTTGCCAGAGTAGCGAACTTTATGCTGATAACAATAGCATGGCGCCTGGCATGAAAACGAAAACTGATTTCACAGAAAAAGAAGTAAGCACAAAAATAAAATTCTATTTTATTCTACATTTTTATCGCTGACAGTTTCAGTTTTAGCTCGACTACTGTCTCTATTGATGGTTTGCCTGGTGCATTTATGTTCTAAAGCGAAGGTGAAACGTAAAAGAGGTTATTTACACATAATTACTAGCTATATATTCTGTAGTTTTTTTTGAAAGTCCAATTTGTATTCTATTATATTATTTTAGAAGTTATTTGGGAATGTATAACAGGCAAACGCGAATTGCGATTTTGTTATTTGTATTATTGTCGCTTAGACTAGTATACTCGTTAGGCTACATCGTAGTAACATGAGTACGCCTAACGAGTACATCGTTGGTACTCAATGATGGGAAAAAACAAGTAACAAGGACAAGTACAGGGGATTTCTAAGAAGGATGCCATAATGACTGCTTATTGGCAAATACATATGTAGTTAAATAACAGAGAATATAATATTTACACATTCTAAGTGGCAAGATGTTTTTGTCCCATGGAAATTCTTGGGGGGTTTACACATCCCTCGCCACAGCAAAGCTCACGCGCTTTAACGAATGCAGCACCTCGTAAAACTACCTTTTTCCCCCTCCAATGAAAATGACAAAAAGACAGCGACTGCACCTCTTCTCCTTCAAAGTGTACCTCTGTTTTAGAAAGATCGCCTTCAGGGCAAGAGTAAGACACGCCATAAAATTGCTTTCCATTTAGCATATTTTCGTCAAGCGCAAGCCTATCTTGCAATAAAAAATCCAAACGCTAGTAACGTCTTTTTACTGCATTAATTTAAGTTTAATTATTCACAACAACATATTAAAATGACTCACACAAAACACAACAAAAATAAAACAATACAGCACTTCAGTTAACTATTGCCGAATTCCTAGAATTAATCTAAAACAGGGCTCAGACGTTGCGTATTTTATTATTTTCCATTAATAAAGTCCCTGCTGGTTTGAGAGCCTGTATTCATTAAGCGCGAGTCAAAGCCTCTGTATCTGACAACTATTACACTGCTCCCCGTTTCATCCAATCATTGTGGCGCCTTTGTTTTGTTCCCACCTTCCTTCATTAAGTTCTTGAATATTAAAAGCCTTTGACAAGAGTTCGATTCGAATTTTCCGTGGGAGTTTTCAACTTGTTTATAAAAACTGAAGGCTTTTCAAAGTCCTAATGATGGACAAAGTTCTGTATTACCATTGTAGCGCCTAGAATACTGAAAAGATAAAATTCATAAAGTAAATCCTAGTGAATAAAATAACTTAGAATCCATATATTCGATACTTAATAGAGTTTATTATTAAAATACTAGCTGATGCCCGGACTCCGTCCGCGTGGAGGTATGAAAAATAGATAGTAGCCGATTCTCAGACCTACTGAATATGCATATTAAATTTCATAAAAATCGGTCAAGAGCAGTATGGTACCTAACTAACATTGTGACACGAAAATTTTATATATTAGAGAAGATATTAATATCATAGAGATGTCTACGAAAACGTATTTTTAAACATTACTTGCTGGCACATCCTTGCACTATAAATTTTATGTGTTTAAAATAATACATTCTGTATTTTTTAATACAATTATTCTGTATTTTTTAAAATCTTATTTAAAAAAAAGCAAAGTTCGGTGTCTATAAATATTTTAATTCGTAGGTACTTTGAAATTCTTATTAACATCAAGATCAGGTTTAAAAGTAAATTGAAATTCGTTCAATTGAAAGTTCAACAACTTAAATAAAAAAAGACCGGCCAAGTGCGAGTCGGACTCGCGCACCGAGGGTTCCGTACAAACATGTAGTAAGTTTTAAATTATTAAAAAAACTACTTACTAGATCTCGTTCAAACCAATTTTCGGTGGAAGTTTGCATGGTAATGTACATCATATATTTTTTTTAGTTTTATCATTCTCTTATTTTAGAAGTTACAGGGGGGGGGACATATTTTACCACTTTGGAAGTGTCTCTCGCGCAAACTATTCAGTTTAGAAAAAAATGATATTACAAACCTCAATATCATTTTTGAAGACCTATCCATAGATCCCACACGTATGGGTTAGATGAAAAAAAATTTTTGAGTTTCAGTTCTAAGTATGGGGAACCCCCAAAATTTTTTTTTTTCTATTTTTGTAAGAAAATCTTAATGCGGTTCACAGAATACATCTACTTACCAAGTTTCAACAGTATAGTTCTTATAGTTTCGGAAAAAAGTGGCTGTGACATACGGACGGACAGACAGACAGACAGACATGACGAATCTATAAGGGTTCCGTTTTTGCCAAATTTGGCTACGGAACCCTAAAAACGAATTCTACAAAATACAGCTCTATTTTATAACAACTCACCTATTTATTATACACTTCGCAGGTCTTTTCATAATTAAATTACATTCTCTTCTAGTTTTAAAGCTAAATGGCAAAGACAAATCGCTTTAATTGCATCATTTCGCTTCAATGCATTTGTCTGGCTGTACATTAGAGGCAGAATGCCTTCACACAAGTTTAAGAAGTCCATTAAAAGTATGCTCCTGAAAAAAGTTATTATACTGTTGAAGATTACGTAAATGACAAAGGAGCATGGATTTGACTCGCTCCAGCAATGCTAAGGACAGCTGTTACTTAATGTATTCTACAAATTAATGAAATTGTAAATTTTTTTTTTCAAACGTGCAACCGCCGAGTTTCTTGCTGGTTCTTCTCGGTAGGAATGGCATTCCGAACCAGTGGTAGATTCACTCGACGATTCAAAAGTACTTGTAAAAGTCTATTTGAATAAAACTCATTTGAATTTGAATTTGAATTTGATTAAACATTAAACAGAATTCATTATTACTGGAGCAACTCTAAAAGAAAGTAAGTACGATATGTTCGCAGCTATTTAAATAATGAAAGAGCGAAGATTAAACAATACTGAACTTGAAGTTGTAGGCTGGTAACCTGCGACTTCAATTTTTTTTTGTGTAAAAGATGGTCACCTGATGGTAAGTAATGATGCAGTCTAAGATAATAGCAGGCTTAACTGTTCGAAGCCGATTATCACCATATGCTTTTTTTAAGTAAGTAATTTTAACGTCAATAAGTGAACCTACAGTGTACCATATTGATTAAATGATATTGACTATTGACCATTGAAGTATGGCAGTTGTATTTAACCCCAAATCCCTAATCGGTTGCGAGACAAATTGAGCATAAAATTTAACGCACATGTCTCCATCATTTGAATCTATTGTGTTAGTAGATTGGAGCACTATTTACAACAAAATAGACATCAAAACCTTACGTTGTTAATTTTCTAGGTCACAGCAACAGTTATTAGAAATCTTGCATTGCCGTGTAGCAAATACGTTGTCACTCTAGCATACAGCTAATATGCACCCGAATCCGAAATATAGCTACGAGTATTCTCACAACTCACAAATTTTGAAACTAAAGTACCTAGGTACAATTTGAGTAAATTATGGGCATAATACTTACGTAATTTTATATTTTTACCCATTCATCATCATCATCATCACTACAGCCTATTAACGTCCCACTGCTGGGCACAGGCCTCCACTCTCATAGGAGAGCGGGAATTAGAGCTTAGACCCACCACGCTGCTCCAATGCGCCACGCTGCTCCAATGCGCCACGCTGCTCCAATGCGCCACGCTGCTTCAATTTTTACCCATTACTGTAGTTAATGTTTCAGCTACGGTATTATGAGCTATTAGGCTTGGAGAGGGAGGAACAACCTCAACATTTTCGACTAGCAAATGAGGCCCATTAAAGCTCGTGCAATAATTTTATTGCAATGAATATTGAATAGTGTTCAGTTGGCAAATCGTGTCGCTTCAGTATGAGAGCATAATTTGCTTTGCATAATTAACAAAGCCTGGCGGGATTTAATGAAATTTGTGATAAAATAACCAAAATGATCCCGTTATAGCACATTTTGTATTACGGCTATTGAAATAGTTGGCGCGTATAACTGTTATTATTATAGCTATACTCATAATATTACCTATCTGTGGTGGTATGATTTGATAGTCGGGATGGTGTGACATAATAAAATATAAAAATATTAGTATACCAACACATCATACCTATGTAAGTAGCACCAAATGAATACGATAACTTATTGCCTGTTAGAAAAAAATCATAGGTTTCGCAGTCCCCGCAAGAATCGGAGCATTGAATGAATACAAAACTTTACGAAAAAAAGTCTGAAATAAAAATCTCTTTTTCGAAAATTTTCATAAAGGAGATCGGCGAAGTATGACCCAGCTAATTTAAAAACCATTCAGATTCAGAAATCATTTAATATTTTTTAATATATTTTAATGTATTTTTCTGTGTAAACACCAAATTTTTAGAAGATGGGGATCAAAAATAAAAATAATTACGAAACAATAAAAAAGTCGTTCTAATGGCAATACGGAGTATAGATACCAGCAGGGCGACCGCGTGTCTTTTGCATCAATCATTGACACATCGCAATCACCTCTGATTGGTTAACACTCTTCCACTATTGGACGAAATCCATTGACGCAGCAAGAATACCATAAATTCAGCCAATTGGAGGTGATTGCGATGCATCAATAATTGATGCAAAAGATACGCGGTCGCCCTGCTGAGTATAAAAGTAGAAACTAACGTGTCAAATGTCAATTACTGTCAACTCAATCAAATGTCATTCGTGGACCGTGGTAGAGATGTGCCAACTCGGAAAAAACACTTTAACTCGAGTTGAAATTCAGATAACTCGGAATTGAATTCGAGTTACACAACTCGAGTTAGCATATAGAAACTAAGTGTATTTTAATTGTTACAAAATACTTTTTTACGTACATATTTGTACTTCAATCCAACTCTGTTAGGACAATTATTATTATATTATATAGGTAGGATTTAAATAAAAAGGTTTTTAAAATTCACCTAGATAATAATTTATACCGTTCTCATTAGAGTTAATACACATTTATTTTTGGTTTAAGTCTTAGTTTAGTTATAGTAACTACTCATATTTAACAACAAAACTAGTTAGGTATATAGCAGTCTTCAAAAAATAATATCAGTCTAACTTATAATGTAGGTATATATGCTATTAATAGTTTAATCATCACAATGAAAATATTCATAAATAACTTTGTCATTGTTGGTGTCATTCGGTTGCATCGAGCAATGGCGGGTGTACGAAGACAGAGAAAGAGATATAGACAGGGCGTCAGCGTATACACTATGCGATACTAATTAATTAATAAATAATTAATTAAAATTAATTAAAAACGTTAATTTAATTCAAACGCGATGCATTATCGATACAGTCCTGCACTGTAGTACCTGCCGGCACCCCTCGCTCTTCTTTTACCCGATGTCGCCTGAAATGCTCACGCGTTAGCAAATACTACAATACTTCGCGACGCGATTGTATCGCTACTGAATTGCTTCTGTCGCACGTTGTAAATGCGACTAACGCCCAAAAGTAGCGATGCATAAGAGCGTTAGGGTTAACCCCCCTTTTCAAATAGTAAGAATAGTATAACAACCATCAATTTGTATGTCATAATATACTTACTGGCCGCGTTATGAATTACTTACCTACTATAGGTTTAATATACCCAGTAGGTAGGTAACTTGTTTTTATGTAGGTAGGAAAGCGTATTTCTATTTGGTACATAGTCAGATAATGTTAATCTGCAGTGCCTGATAGATTTTTCAAAGATATTAAATGGTCATCTGGCTTAAGAACCATGAAATAGAAATCTAACCTCACTACACTATTAACACAGTATTACTACGAATATCTTTTTTCTCCCAACTTTATTTGATTGACTTTCATAAACTTTTTTATTAGTCTGGTTTAGTATAATAAGTATGAGAAGTTTGATGCGTGAACGTGAACCTCAAGTTTGGGTCAAACACTATATGGGAGCTCGCCGACCTCCTTTACTAACCGATTTTTAAAATTCTAACTCAAATGCACTTCTCGCTGGCATCCACATCATTTAACACCATTACCATGACGATGGTTCAATAATCATAGAAGCTACATCACTGTTTATATACGGAAATACCCGTTTTTCTACAATTCCAAATCTAAAGGGACCACAATTATTAACCGATTTCCATTTTGTAGCTAAACTAATACCCTAGAACCGTTTTTTTAATTTTTTCTCAATTCGGTTTTTTTTCTGAAATATTTACAATTTAGTAAACAAACACTACATTTACTTACACTTACAATTATCAATGTTCCAAAAAAAGTTACCTGCCGATTTTCAAAATTCAAACGCTCACACGTGTCTCGATAAATTTCTCAACTTTTGGTACTATTTTCATCTCGATCCTTTCAAAATCCTCGGAGCTATGGCCAAAAATACGTCTCAGGCGATTAGCATCTGATAACCATTTTCAATGGCAAAAAAGGTATTCGTATGGAAAAGCTTTAGGGCGTACGGGTCGCAAGTTCGCAACCCAAAAGCAGCTAACTAAATTAAGCTAGCTAATCATAATCATAAATTACGGTATGACACTATGAAAAATAGGTTGTGATATTTTGTCGTCCGTGCACTGGTGCAAGTAAAACATAAGTTCCGTTAGCATTAACAATACCAATTACCATAAATCCAAGCTTAATCGTTGTTTAAAGTTCATATATTTACAGGAAATGGTCCATTCTCTCCGACCTCTAGGGTTCAGTACACAGCGGGGCGCCGGCTAATGTTAATAATTACCATATTTTTAATCTCAACATCCGTTAGCTGCCTCTCACTGAATTTAATTTGTAGCTAGATTTTCTATGGCTTTTCCCGGACAGTTTTACCCACGACAAACGTGATAACAGCTGGTTTAGATACGTGTGCCAAAAATCTTACTAATTTAAAAGTTGGATGTTTGTAACTTTGTATGTTTGTTACTCCTTCACGCGACTATGACAGAATCGATTTGGCTAAAATTTGAAATGGAACTTATAATCTGATTTAACACATAGGCAACAATATATTTATCACGGAAAATTAGGTTTACAAATTTCCGTGGGATCAAAATCTTTAATCCATGCGGCATCATCAGTTTGTAATAATATAGGTATGTACAATCATTACAAAATATACGTTGTTGTGCACTAGAAACCGTATATTAGAATACTGCAGAGTTCAGAGAGCAGAGACTCTCCTCTTTGAAACGATTTCACGCTCCGTGTCCGATGGCGCATCATGAAATTTCTTGATATTCAGATAAAAAAAAAAGTTCATTTCTTAAATAACGTTCCAAGAGATTCGGCCTTTAAAAATGTATTCGCATCACTGCTGCAGTAAAGTAATCGGAAAACACCAGAACCTTTGGAGATATTATGTCTATTGCCAGCATCATACGATATATTATTTCGCTGTATACTGCGGAAGTCGTTGAGTTTAATATCTACCTAGCATCCACCCATACATATTCTGCACGTACAATGTTAGTTGAGTGTTTTACAGCTTTTACGGGTAAGCACCAACGGTAACACATACTTACAGGAAAACTTTTAAAACATTGGGATTTTTGGAAAGTTGGCATCTGCTGACTTACAACATCTTCGCCTGAAATTTTAAAACGATATAATTGGTACTACATAACATTAAATGTATCTCTCTCTCTGCGTCGTATTCCTCATTGAGGGTCGAGACCCCTTTCCATTAATCTAATAATGGTAGGAGTTTTCTTGGGATAATAATGCGGTGGATTCCCACGCCCTTACGCATGCGACTCGGCTAAGAGTATTTAAACGGTTATTATAGTGTACCTATAATATTCTAGCTGATCCGGTGGCAGCGTCACTGTTATCAAATTTAATGAAGCTAATAAATAAATAAAATAAAACTACAGTCATACAAATTAGTTCCAATTTTGACCACCGGGTACTACTATATGCTTAGATGATTTTCCTTCATTTTAATGATTGTTATAAATTAAGTAAGTACCTATATTTTGTCAATGTACACGACACAAAAATAAGGATACCTTATTACGTTACGTGTAACGGTACCCGTATACTCGTAACATAAACTAGTTGAAATTATCTACTTACTTTGCTGAAAAGTTCTTGCTGTGGTAGATAGCATCAGTTAAAAGTTTTTGCAGCCAAGTATTACCAGCGGCTGCATAGTTGAAAAAGTTTGAAAACATTGCTTTGGCGGATCGCCAGTAGCACGGGTGGCGAGTCGAACTCTAAGCATTCGATAATATCGGATAAGTAATATAACAATACTGTTAGCCAATTTTTAAATATAGAATATCATTTCTGGTAGCCAAATTTTTCTTATTTAAAACAATTTTAAAAATAATATTGTATCTCTGACAACTGGGCTTTTTAGTCCAGAAAGTTGTATTGTAATAAAAGTTAAAGATAAATAAATATTATAGTAAATAGAACAGTCACACAACAGTCAACAGTTTTCACTACTGCTTTTAAACTGAATACTGTATATTTTTTGTGTGCAATAAAGATATCTAAATAAATAAAATAGGTACATAAACAGTCAGTAGTAAGTTAGATGTTGTAATATTATCGTACATCATTTATGATTGGCCTTGATCTCTGGAATTTATTTCAAGGGATCAAGTAACCCGCCTAGTGCCAAGGACGTAGATGTTTCCTTGATCCAAGAGCTAAGCAAAAGCTTTCATCCATCCATCAGCCTCTATAGTCTATAGGGTATGAGAATATTTCAGAAAGCGAATCATTACACGCGTATTTCCGCCTTCCTCATCTACTGAGTAATTACTGACTTTCCACCACCTTTTTGAAACCGTCCCACACTAATCCTTACTATTATTATAAATGTGAAAGTGTCTGCTACGCTTTCACAGCCCATCTGTTCAAACCGATTTTGATGGAATTTGGTACACGAATAGGTTATATCCCGGGGGAGGGCATAGGCTACTTTTTATCCCGGAAAATTAAAGATTTCCCGTGGGAATAAAAAAACTTAATTCACGCGGACGAAGTCGCGGGCATCATCTAGTATTTTATAAATGTTATGTATATAGAGTCAAATACGATATGCCTACCTAGCATAAATGACCTTTATTGCGCACTGGCTTAGCATCTGCTAACAATATATGTACAATGGTAGTGAGTAGTATGCCACAAATTTCGCTTTAATGTTCATAAATTTTAAGCCGAACAACAAGAATTACTCGGCATGAAATGGAATTATGAATTTATGAGTCCACTACAGCGAACTAATTTGTCCTATGGCCTATTTTACGACACAATCAGTATACTGGATTTACATATAGGTAAGTACGTAGATGTTTAGGACGCGTGCTTTGATCTGGTCATAAATACGAATCTAACCCGAGACTGTAGTGCGTCTGCAACAGTTGAAACAAGAAACACAACAGAAGAAGAGAAGAAGAGGTCTCAAAGTCAGATCTTGTGTGACATGGTCTTAAACAAAGTGCTGACACCGTTTAAATTATTTGAAAAAGAAAACTCGTTTATTATTTCGCCATCCCTAGTTTGCGCCGGTGTGACATGAACACATCTGGTTAGTTTTCAATCAACCAGTTTGCAATCGAGTGAGAGCTTATTTAAAGTGAGTTTGTGTATTATATTTCTCAATGCGGGACAAAAGTTTATTTAACGCCTGCTTTGTAATCTGAAATGAAGGTGTATTTTAATTTCTTCTTCTGAGTGTGTGTGTTGAGGATAAGCGAGCGGGAAAGGCATGTGTACAGTTACAGAGAAATGTTTTACACCGTCTTCCATAATTCGCTGCTCTACATAATAATGCTCGTACAGTGTAACTGCGTCGGTACTTAAGTTTACATTTAGCTAATGCATAATGTAGGTAAACTCTCCACAATGTGTACTGAAGCGTACCTACTGCCGAAAATGTTAAATGGACAAACATGTCACCGCTCGTCTGGGAGCAGTCGATAAATTGCACGCTCTGCGAATAACAAGCAGGGCTCCGACGTCAGCCCTCACATAAATTAAATTTATAATCAACCCTCCGCCCCTTAAATAAAATTAAATTATACAAGTCACAGTACTTTTGCCCCACTTGATACACTCTCGAGCTCGAGATACGACTCTCGAGATTCTTCGCGATCTCTCTCAAGACTTCAAGAGCGATGTTACTCAAAAATATCTGTTTTATGCACTTATTTACCTATTCAGTAATTTTTATGAGACACCTTTCTCAAATGGACAAATATTTATAATAAGCTGTTGCCCGCGGCTTCGTTCACGTTAAGTTCGATTTTGAATGGTAAATTTCAAATCCCTATTTCACCCCCTTTGCAGATGAATTTTCAAAACCATTTTTACCGGAAACCTATATAATATATAACCTATCTGATGACCAAATTTCAGCTCGATCTCGGATCTATCCAGTGGTTTGAACTGAGCATTGATAGATCAGTTAATCAGTCAGTCACTTTTTCCGTTTATATATGTATAATTAAGAATGTTATGATTTAAATATAAGGTTTAACCATTTTCTGACCAATTTCGATCGTGTTATCACTATAATAAATATTAATACCTCACATAACTTGACAGAAAGAACTATACTTACTAAAAGGCTTCGAATTTAATATTACATTCTCCAACACATTTCTCAAGCCTTTTCATAAATTAAGCACTATAAGATCCTCACTTTATTGTGATGATTACAAAATTTTTCAAAATAAACAGAGCTTATAAGTTAAACAATGCGCGGTCATTGTACAAAGCGAGCACACTATTTTATACGCCTCTCTGTTTAGTCCGACTTTACCCACTCCAGTTAGAAAAGTGGAACATTTCAGTTTGAAGTCATTTGCATCTCCCACCAAATGTGAATTAAAATGAACTACGAAAAGCAATTAATTCTTAAAGTGACCCTATTTTAACTTGACTCTGGCTGCTCTTTTGAATTTTGACTATCCACGTGAATGGAACTTAAATGCTTTTAGGTGATTGAGTTCACCCCAATCATCTATAAATGACTGTTGCCGGATCTCAATTCAAACGACTCTTAATATAGGTATTCAAAGTTATCGGCTATCGTCCTTGGCTCCAGCTACTTGAGTTCTGATTCACAGTCATTTCTAACTGATTGGATCGACTTAATTGTTTGTGTTTGTGACCAAACTGTTTTAGTATTTCTGCGTTAAAGTTTTCACGACTCTTCGTTGATATCCTTTCAGGAACCGTTTTCGGATACAAGTGTATCTCGCGTAGCTTCAGCTCCTTATTTAGGTAATAGATTAAGATGAATATAATATCAAATACGGGAGTATATTTAAAGGAGTTTGTTAGTCTGTATGTTTGATCATAGAAATTATTTTTAGGTGGTATAATGCATGGCACCACCAATACTGATTACATGCTGTACTAGTTCCAATAATAAATTGATTCTCATTTATCGTGAAATCATAATTTTATTTGTGAGCTGAATAACTAGCTCTCGTTATACGAATTAAAATTAATTATCATCATACGAAAACAAGTGGATGTTACTGATTGGTATTAAACCTATTATGACGACGGTGTTGGCGCTGGTGTGATAATTCTAATTAAAATATATTCGATGAAGGATTAATTATAATTATTACTTTTCTAAATCGAAACAAAGATGAGTAGCCCTTTACATAAATAATCATTAGAAAAGTAGCAATTTTTCTATAATAAATAATAAGAAATAAAAATTTCTTTCCAAAAAACCGACTTCCAAAGCCACTGTAAAGTAAAAAATAATTTTGATTTCTACACACTATGTTGAAGTCGGGCGAGCCTGACGCTCAACTTTGCCTATCTTTGTTATACTCGCGATTGTATTATAAGGGAGCAAAATAATATTTTTACGGCGAGGGCGCCTTTTTGAATCCAGAGCGAAGTGAGGGATTCTAGAGTAGAATCCCGAGCGTAGCGAGGGTTTCTTTAGTAGAATCCTGAACGTAGCGAGGGATTCAAAGTACGTAGCCCGAGCCCAAAACTATTTTGCGCCCGAATGATACACTCTACTTTTCATCACCCTCTATGAGAAAATAAAACTACAAATCCATGAGACATCCTCTTCAGATACGCTATTAATTTCGAATATGTGTCCAGTTTTACGTCGTTATTAGAACTGACTGTTGATTTTAGCATTGAGTAGGTACTCCAAAGAGTGGAAGGTTGTTTAGTTTTGGCTAAGTACTGGAAGTAGGCCAAAACACAGATTCTGAACTATTCTTGGCACCTCTTGCATTTCTCCATTCAATAAAATTACCTTACCGTTGGTTTTTTTATTTAAAAAAAAAGGAAACCACCTTAAAGCCGGAAACGCGACTATGGGCCGTCGTGCCATTCATTCTCTATTCAAACAATATTTGCGTTCGATTTCTTTAGCGCTGAACACTAAGATGTTCCAAATTCAAAAAGTGCGCGGAAAAGATAATTGCGGCGCACTTTTTGAAATAAAGAGGATTAAAAGTTCATTCCTGCCCGCTAAAAGTTCCTCATAGAAAACACCACTTAAAGGCGAACCAAGTCGTCCTTTTCGAATAGATGGGATGAAAAATTATTTTTTACTTCACAGTGGCTTTGGAAGTCGGTTTTTTTGGAAAGAATTTTTATTTTTAACTTTTGAGTGTACCTACTCTTAATCCTCCCGGCTTAGGAGTGCAGTACCCTGCAGCATCAGAGTTGAGGAGTTGGGACTTGGGTTTAAGTATGAAGTCGTTGCTTGACACCTACAATATGAATTCACCATTAAAAAATCCTAAATCGCTATCTAATGAGTTCTGTACCCTGCAGCATCAGGGTTGAGGAGTTGGGACTCAGAGTTGAATCATATACACGTGACTTGATACCTACTTTATGAATTCACCATCAAAACTTCCTAACTCCCTAGTTTTGAGTCGTAGGTATACCTACAGCATCAGGATTGAGGATTTGAAGTCAGAATTTTTTATGGGAATCTCGCGAGCTTCCTCTAACCACTGAAACAAAATATTCAAATCGGTTTGGAAACCACGGAGATATGCGGTAACATACATTAAAAAAAAAAAAAACATACGCGCCGAATTGAGAACCTCCTCCTTTTTTGGAAGTCGGTTAAAAAATGTGAAAAATTAAAAATTTTGTCACTTGCTTACAAAAATAAAACAAAAAGGACTTGATAATATAGTTCCAAGTTTTATTTCCTAAACGTCAGAAGTTGAATTTTTAATGAAAAGATTGTTAGCGCTGTATTAAAGGACTCCAATTAAAACTATGTCTTCGTTCTCTGTAGAGAGTCGGAGATAAAAGAGTTGAGTGGTCGAGGTAAAAAGGCACTGGATAATTTGCTCGTTTAGCGCAGCAAATTATTCTGTCTTGTCGATTTTAATATACCTTTTAAACTCATTCAGGAGTTCTTTTTTATTCCGGTTACAACGTTTATAATATTGGACGAAGTGGAACTGCACTTTTAAACGAAATTAGCTTTTGCCATGGCATTTGTGAAGTTTTAAGCGAAATCCGCTTTTGAGTAGCTTTCGTTTTGCTCTGAAAAAGCGTTCGCAGGGCTTTAGTTTTTCGCGGAATCCGCTTTCATGTAGAAGTTAATATTATGTAATGTCATTTTGATACGACAGCGTGGCGTAGTAGCTGAGTAGCTATAGAATATGCTCATAAAACGTAAAGACACTAATATTTAGAAGTTGAAATGAGGCTTGTTATAAAGAACTTTATACGAGATATAATTTTGAGCTTTTAAAATCTAGATCTCTTTCTGCATCATATACATTTGGCTAATCCATACTAATATTTAAAATACAAAAATGTGTCTAAGAATCTGCTACGTTTTCACGGCCCACCTGTTCAACCGATTCTTTCAAAATTTGCTACAGCGATAGGCATCCCGAGAAAGAACATTTATGCTTCTTTTTATTCCAGCAAATCGATGACTTCCAACATGATTTTCAAAATAATTCGACAGCTTAAAAGTCCCACTAACTTATCTGACCCGATGGCTAAAATTGGAAATAATGTTTATGCCTGTTTAGTTGTTATTTTTATGGCCAGAAAAGTTTGTAGTTCGAATTATCTGTTTGACAAATGATTACGATTACCATTTCCTTACACAATCGGGGGGCTGATCTTCTGACCATCGCACATCCATCTTTTAGTAATAAAACAAGGTCAATTATTATTAATTTTAAAATTTTCTGACGCTCTGAAGCTTGCTTATTTTCAACTTGTGTTCATTACAGTTTAGCAAGCGCCTGTGTCTGGCAGCTATTACACCGCTCTACAAATTTCATCCAATCATTGAACCGCCTTTGTTTTGTGTTTGCCTTTATTAGTTGTTGAATATTAAAGCCTTTGAAGCGAGATCGATTGGATTTTCTTCGGGGCTACATCGCGGCATCGTGCAGAGGCAACGTAGTGAAACATATTATTTGAAAATCAGTATTTTTTAAATAATTAAAAAGGGGAGAAAACATTATTTTAAATCATCTGGAACCTGTTTGTAGGTCATATGAAAGATAAGGCAGATTATGCTCACGGCATGGTGGTTAAGCCTTAGTTTAGGACCATTTTGGCATATTGCAGCCGAGTTTTTTCAATAAATAGGCGTTGAAGTACTACAAGAATGAAGAAAAATGCCATGGTGATGTCAGGTGGAACAAGAGCTCCTTTGTAATAAAGATAACGATGCTCCCTGAACCAAATTTCGGCAAAATTGGTTGAACAGATGATGCCGTGAAAGCATAGTAGACAGACAGACACACTTTCGCAGTTACAATATTTATTTAGAAATTCCAAAAGCAAAGCCAAAAGTCAAGCTCTGAGTCAGCTAGTAATATCATAGACCATTTATTAAACAATCAAATATAATAATCCTGTTCACCAGTGCAGAGGGGTTACTGCCATCGCTTAAAGCAGTATTACTTCAAAATGTCACCTATCTTGACGTCCCTAAAATAAGAACTATAATTCCAAAACACGAACGTTAACAATATTTAAACAATACGGCTATAAGTGATGGTAGTATGCCCCCTGTACATGGTACGTTGACACAAATTTAATTAGTAAAATGCTGCGCACGAATTGCTTCCGTGAACGTCAGCCGTTGTCAATACAGACTGGCTAATGAGAGCGCAAATATTTCAGTGCTTCGCGATATATTGACTAGATTTTGTATTGAATTTACCCGCTGGGGATTCAATTTCCAATAGGTACCTGATGGTTTTTACGGAACTTTGAATTTTATTTTCAAATACATTATTATCATAATACAGTATGTAGGTACTGCATGAGTTTCGGGATAAAAAGTAGCTTATGTATTAGAGCTTATGCTTAGCACAGAGTATAAGCTATAAGTGTGCCAAGTTCTATTCAAATCTGTATAGTTTCGGCGTGATACCTGAACAGACAGACAGACAAAAATCAAAATATGTATAATATATATATGGCTCTGTATGAATAATTAAGCTTCCTCCAATTCAAATTTTTAAATATATTCGATATACAGGTCTCATCCAGTAACAGTTTTAATATAAGTGTTCATCGTTCTGGTTAGGAAACATGTCCATTTAACAAGGTGATTGCCAGAGCCAAGTTAAACAATCACACCGACTTTACACATTGCAATTGATCGGTTTTTAGGGTTCCGTAGCCAAATTTGGCAAAAACGGAACCCTTATAGATTCGTCATGTCTGTCTGTCTGTCTGTCTGTCTGTCTGTCTGTCTGTCTGTCTGTCTGTCTGTCCGTCCGTATGTCACAGCCACTTTTTTCCGAAACTATAAGAGCCATACTGTTGAAACTTGGTAAGTAGATGTATTCTGTAAACCGCATTAAGATTTTTTTACAAAAATAGAAAAAAAACAATAAATTTTGGGGTTCCCCATACTTAGAACTGAAACTCAAAAATTTTTTTTTCATCTAACCCATAGGTGTGGGGTATCTATGGATAGGTCTTCAAAAATGATATTGAGGTTTGTAATATCATTTTTTTCTAAACTGAATAGTTTGCGCGAGAGACACTTCCAAAGTGGTAAAATGTGTGTCCCCCCCCCCGTAACTTCTAAAATAAGAGAATGATAAAACTAAAAAAAATATATGTTGTACATTACCATGCAAACTACCACCGAAAATTGGTTTGAACGAGATCAAGTAAGTAGTTTTTTTTTAATACGTCATTAATCGTAAATCGCAATTTACCTTTCATTCAATCAACTCAAATATTTAAAAAAAACATTTAATTTAAAACTTACTACAGGTTTGTACGGAACCCTCGGTGCGCGAGTCCGACTCGCACTTGGCCGGTTTTTATCTAACTCCCTTCATTCCGTTTCGTCCTAATGGATCGACTCCTGCGAGGATAATTAATTCTTGAAGATCAAAGAAGACTGACTGTTCCATGAGTTATTTTATAGGTCTATGGTAATGAAAGTTGTCAACAGTAACAAAAATATGGTTGGACGCCTGTCATGATCAAGTGTTGTACATATTTAAAACAATGCTCATACAGTTACCAGCTAAAAACTATATAATTCTGGATCAACTGAGATTCTCTTCATGCTTGTTTTCAATCTCTCAAGATAATTTGCTATCTTGTCAAGAAAATTTGTTATCTTATGAGAATGCAGATTCCCATGACGAGCTCCTATGGCGTATTATAGGGACAATAAAAAGTAAGGGTGATAGTAAAGCACATAAAATGATACTTTCGTGATCTGTGATAAAGCTGTTTATTAGCACGCCATTTTGCTTATGTTTACAGCGGATTGATTGACAAAAGATATTACATTTCTAATTAGAATAAGTACATTTTAATTTTGAGGACTTATTTATTGTTAACTAGATGATGCCCGCGACTTCGTCCACGTTTGTTACGATTATATTTTTGTTCCCGCGGGAACTCCTTAATTTTCCGGGATAAAAAGCCTATGTCTTTCCCCGGAATGTAACCTAACTCTATACCAAATTTCATCAAAATCGGTTGAACATATGGGTCTTGAAAGTGTATCTATCTGAAAGGCAGACAGACAGATACACTTTTGCATTTAAAATATTAGTATCTATGGATAAAGAAACTATTTGAATACCATGCGTTTGCCTGTTTGAAGAATTTAATCGAAGAATATATAACTTCTTTTACTTGTGAAATCACCTTAAAATCCATTTGACGAAAATTCAAATCGAAATGTTATAGTAAAACATTATATTATGCAAAATGAAAATTATTCCAACCTTATTTCGATATGAGATTAAATAGCTTACTGGAAAAGTATTTTCTTTGAAATATTTTTCAAAGTAAATAAAATTGGTACCTCAATAAAAAATAAAAAATCTTCTTATACTAATTCTTATAATAATAAAAAACCGGCCAAGTGCGTGTAGTACTCGCGCACCGAGGGTTCCGTACAAACCTGTAGTAAGCTTTAAATTATTAAAAATATTTTTATTTTAAATATTTGAGTTGAATGAATGAAGTAAATTACGGTTTACGATTTATGACGTATTAAAAATAAAAATTGTAAAAGGTAGTTATAGCTAGGTACTTTTAAGATTCGTTCGTAATACTGTAGATGTAACACGACTAAAACTGTAACGACCAAAGATGTAAAACGGTAATAATTACCTTTGTTAATGAACCGCAAAACTAACTTTGTTTGTAGAGGTTTACTGTTAATATCAAAAAAACTATGCTAGTTAGAGCATTGGCTATAGTTTTCCTGTAAAATATACATAAATTCCTATTGACCATAATTATTTCAGATTTTTCGATTGGTAAACTCCGGAGATAAGGGGGGGGGAACGGTATTTTTTTAGACTTTTTCCCCGATAAATCAAAAACTATCATGACTAAAAATAATTAAAAATGTGTTTTAGAATGTACAAAGTAAACCCTTTCATATGATACCCCACACAGTACAGTTATCTCACTTTTAAATTTCAACCCTCCGATTTTCCCCCCTTTTTAAATAAGAACAAAAATAATTTCCAATTTTTTTTAATTCCAGTGTTTTTGGGCCACTAATATACACAACTATTCCAAATTTCATGTCGATAGCTTTGGTAGTTACTGAAATAATCGAGTGTGACGGACGGACAGACGGACAGACGGACAGACAGACGGAGAAAGTCGCACCATAAGGGTTCCATTTTACCATTTTGGTATGGAACCCTAATCCACTTATCTATTTTAATTTCAATTTAATACCTCTACGCGTTCATGCGGAAAGGGGTAGTAAGTTTAAAATTATTAAAAATATTTTTATTAAATGATGTAACTAAAAATTTATGCTTTTCGCAATTTTTCCTTTATCTGTGCTATAAGACGTTGCTTCGTACCAAATTTCAAGATTCTGAGTTCACGGGTAGTACCCTGTAGGTTTTGATTCCCTTGCGAGTGTCGAAAATTTGCAGCATAAACGGCTTCTAGAACGTTGGCTTAGAAGTTTGATTTTTTCACAGCTCCAAGGTACAGTAGTATTTTATATGAATTTCAGCTTGATACCTCTATGCGTTCCTGAAAAAAAGGGTATTGACACACAGACGGACGGACAATGAAGTGATCCCATAATGGTTCCGTTTTTTCCTTTTGAGGTACGGAACCCTAAAAACATGTATAAGTTTCTTCGCCTATCAATTAATAATATTTTTAGTACATATTATGTATTATTAATGCGATAAAAAATTAAAACGTAACAAATAATAAATTAGGTAACCTTTTATTTCTTTTGTGTGTCTAAATTGTACCTACACAAAGCGAAATAACTCTGTAATAATTCAGTATTCTCTCATCGTTTTATTAAAATAAAATAATTATATCCTAACGTGCCGTGATATCATAGCGCATCAGCTCTAGATACGGCTACGGAAAAATCCAGCAATCAACCAAAATTGTGTTCCGGGAGAAAAACGATTTCCCCTTATTATCTTGAAAATAGTCATTCTTGTCTCCAAAGAATAATGCTCCAAGAAAACGTTATTACATAAGTATTTTATGATGGCGTTTAAGGGAACACGTTTTGTATTAAGGGAATATTTTCCTTGTTTAAGACCCTCCTAAATATTATAGGTACGTTTTAGAAATACGATTACCTCTTAAATACGAGTTAGACAAAGGTCGCGATCGCGAACCGAATAGCAATTTTTCTGGCAAAAAAAAAATATTATTTTAATTGTTGCCTACTTTTGGTACAATATTTATCCATAATAACATTATAAATGGGAAAATGTCTGTCTGCTACGCTTTCAGGGCCAATAATGGCAAAACATATTATGTTCAACCGATTTTAATAATTACTTAATTATTATTCTGCGTTTGGGAAAAGTGCAACATAAAATCTAATTTATAAGAAATCGATACCCGTCACTTACTATTTCTGCCAGTCCCACCGGTACCGGGCCCCCTAGTATTTATCTAATACTAGTGGGCCCGATAGACATCGTCCTGCTCTGAACCTAGAACCCGATTACAGCGATCCAGCGATCAAAATCGGTCCAGCAGTTCTGAAGTGATGCGCTTTTAGGTACATACTTTCGGCAATTGATTTTAATTTTATAAGATGATAATTCTATTCCTATGCTCTATTGAATTGAAAATCTGCTTTTTGATCTGCTTTAAAAGATTTTTAAGAAATGTCAAAGTTACGATTATCAGTCAATCTCGGTTGCGATCTGCGTTCGGCGTTCAATGATTGCGATCCAGATTGACTGTGTTACCATTGATGTAGAATTTTTGTGTTACATATATTATACTAAAATTCTACATGGTGTTACAATATGATACCTACGCCTACATATTTTCAATGTACGTCAAAAATAAGCTCTAACCAACTTACTGAGCTTTTGCACAATTTGAACAGATTATTCGTCAGGGGGCGTAGCTCAGATGGTAGAGCGCTCGCTTAGCATGCGAGAGGTACCGGGATCGATACCCGGCGCCTCCATTTTTTTAAAAATAGTCGAAACATGAAAATGTAAAATAAACAAAATTATGTACTAGGGAAAATAAATTTACAATTTATTTAGTTTATTAACATAATATTTACATATGACTTATAATTTAAGGATACATGAAATATAATCTTGTAGGTTTTTGTAACTTACTTGTCTTGTAGGTTACTTTTAACAAAAATAGAATTAGAAAAATGCTTGTATTCCAGTAATAGCTCTTCCTAATATTAAAGCATGAACATCATGAGTACCCTCATAAGTATTAACTGCTTCTAAGTTCATAACATGCCTAATAACATGGTACTCGTCAGAAACTCCATTCCCGCCGAGCATATCTCGTGCAACTCTCGCAATATCTAAAGATTTTCCACAGTTATTTCTTTTTAGCAAGGAAATCATTTCAGGAGCTACTAGTCCCTCATCTTTCAGACGTCCTACGTGGAGACAGGCTTGCAGACCGAGGCTTATTTCTGTAATCATGTCAGCCAATTTCTTTTGTATCAGCTGGTTCGAAGCGAGCGGTCTTCCAAATTGTTTCCTATCTAATGTGTACTCACGAGCTATCCGCAAACATGTTTCAGCTGAGCCGAGAACGCCCCAAGCGATCCCGTATCGCGCATTATTGAGACATCCGAACGGCCCCTTCATACCTACTACGTTAGGCAATAAATTCTCCTCCGGTATAACGACTTCGTCGAGCAATATCATGCCCGTTGCTGAAGCTCTCAAAGAGAATTTACCATTGATTCGGGGCGTGTCCAGTCCCTTTTTAACTTGAGCTCGCTCAACTATAAAACCCCTTACTTTAGCATCCTCCGTTTTGGCCCAGATTATAAGAATATCAGCGATAGGAGAGTTAGTTATCCATGTTTTGGATCCACTGAGAGAATAGGTTTTTGATTTAGAATCGTATTTTGCTCTTGTTACTAAGGACCCAGCATCACTTCCATAGTCTGGTTCGGTCAATCCAAAGCAACCTACTAAGTCCCCTTTAGCCATTTTCGGTAAGTACTTTTGTTTTTGTTCCTCAGACCCATACATGTATATTGCTCCCATCGCCAAGCTGCTCTGCACACTCATAGCTGATCTATACGAGGAATCTACTCCATCCAGTTCCCTTGTAATGAGTCCGTAAGTAACAAATGATACACCCGCACAGTCGTAGCCTTTAATAGTACATCCGAGGATCCCTAACTCGCCCATTTCTTTGTAAATCGCTCGATCGAACACTTCGTTTCTATTTGCTTCTATTACTCTTGGCATAAGTTTCTCTTTACAATAAGCTCTCAATGAGTCCCGAACTGCCTTTTCGTCGTCTTGTAATTGACGATCTAAATTCAAAGGGTCTTCCCAGTTAAAACTTACTTTTGCGTTGTATGAGCTTGTTATAGACAACGCTCTGATATTGTTTTTATTACACACCACGGGCCACAACTTAGATAATTTAGTTATATTCACAGCCATCTTCTTATAATTCTCAATTATATCGTTCGAACATCAAAACAATTATCTTGTTTACACTTCTCTACACTTATGCTCAGTTTATGTTACATTGGCATCGTCTTTATTATTTAACAAATGATAACGTCACAACTTATAATCAAAAAAGTCATTTAACTAGATAACAATAATATTTCCCTACAAAATTATAACCTCACAACAAGTGACCTAGTGATAATAAACAACTCTTGCTTTCTATATTCCTGTAGCTATGTTCACACGGTAGGTAAACTGCTGCTAATATAACTCCTCACATACATGTTCATATTATTTTTATCATACAGTGTCATACACATGAATTAGTTCACGAGAATTTTACGCCATTCTCGTAACAAGCTGACTAATTCTTAAAGGCGCAAGGTTGAAGTTCGACTAACAAAATGTCTTATCTTTACAATCAAATCCTCAGGCAAATAATTATCACAACGTCGATAATGTTGGACTAGTAGCAAGAATTTTAAGAGTAGATTGATAAATATTAGATTGATTTCAGATGTATACTGATAACAAATTAATAATAGGATAATGCTCCAAAACATATTTTAATATCTGATACTTATATATGTGAGCCGAGAAGATGACGTATCTAGATGGATTGGGTGTAATCTTATTTACTAAAAACTTCATTTTATATAATATAAGAAGCAATAGTGCTATCCATCTATTAGCATGAGTGGTAAAAATTCAACGAAAACACTCGCAGAGTATTTAAAATAGCAATTCCCCAGTAAAAACTTCTGCCATGCCACGAGTGGCTTTAAATACCTACGACATTTCTACGCTTTTAATTAACAGTTGTATAAAAAACACTGAGTGAATATTTTCAGTGTAAATACTGAGTAACTTCTTAGTGAGGAAAGCGCATTAAGCTTAGGTATAGGTATATCGGCACCTACATTGTAGGTAGGTACCTATTAGACTATCTACTTAATAGGTAGACGTTTCAACAGATTTTAGTAAAATAAAATCCAACAGGACTGTTCTATCTAAACAAAATTTCTAAACAAACAATATTGACACCTTTTTGGAAATCTATTAATTTTCTACAATCATAATTAGTTTTTAGCGTTTGGCTGCAATCAAACGTGTTGACAAGATGATGCAGTCTTAACCTACATTTAAAGTGGAGGAGAAAACGGAGGCCGCCAAAGGCATGCCATATCCT
This sequence comes from Erebia epiphron, assembly GCA_963932025.1. Classification (NCBI taxonomy): domain Eukaryota; kingdom Metazoa; phylum Arthropoda; class Insecta; order Lepidoptera; family Nymphalidae; genus Erebia; species Erebia epiphron. Next base: position 28,766,440 of record OZ009949.1, read on the forward strand.
ATTAGTTCGAATCAGATAGGAGGAAGCAAGATCTATACAGAACTTGCCAACTACGACTTGTAGAACTGCGGCATTACCAAACTAAGCGATATTACTCTCTCTGCATAACATTCTAAGCTACGGCCTAGTTGGAGGTCTCGGCTGTGGCCAGCTACCTCTGGCAAAGAGGTGCCGCCAAGCAATTTGGCGTTCCGGTACGATGCCGTATAGAACCGATTAGGGCTATGGGCTTAGCATAACTGCCATACTTACACCTAACAGGTAAGCCAGCTACCATCACCTACCATCTTAGACTTTAACATCACTTACCATCAGGTAAGATGGCAGTTAAGGGCTAACTTGTAGTGGATTAAAAAAATAATGAGAGAAAGAGTTCCCGCACAAGACCACATAAACCGAAATATACGCAGACAAACTCGCGGGCATCATCTAGTCATTTTATAGTTGACTACAAAGTGCAGATTATTCCTAAAACCAGCACCGTTAAAACAGAGCAATTATTACTGCTACTACTATTTTATTAGGGAATTAGCACTTAAAACCACCACGCTGCTAGAATTCGGGTTCCGCCAGTCCGAATTCCCGCATAAAATAGAGCAAACTAAACAAAATTCTGTACCAAAACCATGCCACAAAAAACATGTAGAACAGCAAAAAAATTGAGCCGGACATGGCGCAGCCTGTGGAAAGGGTCCTCTTATTTATGTCCAAAGCAAAACCCGTGGCATTATGAATGCGAACAAGGCGCGCCATTTTCTCATTGTAAGCATATGTTCGTGTATTTTTTGTAAAACGGTGGTGTAATCCGTGACTAACGTCTCTCAGTTGTGCACATACGAAGCCCCATTTTTACGGATGCATGATCCTTTATTCTGAAAAATTTATATCCTGTGCTCACTACTGAAATACCTATTACATTTTTTTTAATGTATGTCGGTGCATATCTCCGTGGTTTCTTATCTTTTTAAATCAAAAATAGGTAGGTACCTGTAAAATATTACTATCTAAGGACGCGTATACTATTCGTACCTATTACTATTATAGTAGTATTAGCATTCAGACCTTGTTCATACCTACACTACGAGTAATTAATGTCTTGTTATGACTATCAATCTCTACGATCCTCTATATTTTTGTTAAAATGTAACTCTAAACTAAACAAAAAATTGACATCTCTAAATATATTTCTATGCCTTTCATTCTACTTCCCTGCAGAAGGGATATCAACACATTACATTTTGTACAAAAGTAATAAACACAAGCTGCTAAGTAAGTAGGTAATGTAGGTTGGTATTATATTGATAGGTACCAATAATCAAAGAAAAAGGAATCTGATTACCAACACCATAGATTTAGGATTGGTCTCCGTTGATCCAGTCAATCATCCTGCGACCAACACTTATACGTGTGAGCGTCCATTCCGAAATGCTCTTTGTATAATCACGATGGATCGACACAATATTATATATATTTTGGAAACATTTCCTACTAGGTATAATAGTCAGCCACTTACCTAAGGAAATTCAACTGCAAAGATCATAATACTAGAGGCTGAGTCTTCTATAAATTATTCAGTCTCTATTTGCATGACAAACGACGCTTGAGAACGGTGAGGTCTTAGACCTTAATGGCACCTTAGCTACTTGTTAAACTGGCAAACTGCCCTTAGTATCCACCTACTCCACCCTTTCACACTTCCGAGCTACGACACGCTTTAATGGACCAGTGATTTTTCCACTCATATGCTAATGCTGTAACATTAGCATATATTTTATTCAGCGGCCATTTTTCTTGTGCCACAAGTGCCAAACTTGGTCAATTTATTCTGTGTCTCCTTAGATTAGGATGAGTCTTATTCTGAGCAACTAAATCACAATCGAATTAAAATATACATCATGAGTAGGTATAGAATGTTAGAGCGATTTAGGATGTGATTACCTGATTAAAATTGTATGTGTGTTTGCAACTTAATATATCAATTTTCAATGCAAGCATTGTATTGTAATGTCTATAAGTAGGTAAAGTGCCCGGAACCAGACATTTACTTCCAAGCATGCTAATTTTGTAGCATATTTTGTATGTAGTTTTGGATTAGTTTCACAACATGGACAAATGAAGTACCTAGTCGAAATTTAGTCATATTAGTGCATCAATATAAAAAACCGGCCAAGTGCGAGTCGGACTCGCGCACCGAGGGTTCCGTACTCAAGAAGTAGGTATAATTACCTTTGTTAATGAACCGCAAAACTAACTTTGTTTGTAGAGGTTTACTGTTAATATCAAAAAATTACGTTTGTTGTATGGGAGCCCCCCTTTAATATTTACTTTATTGATATTTAATTATTTATTTTGAAAGGTAATATACAAGTTAATATTCTGTGAAAATTTGAACCGTCTACCGTTACCGTTTTTAATATTGAGCAAAAAAATACGAAAAAACACGTTTATTGTATGGGGACCCCCCTTAATATATATATTTTTTTAATTTTTAGTATTTGTTGTTATAGCGGCAACGGAAATACATCATTTGTGAAAATTTCAGCTTTCTAGCTATCACGGTCTATGAGATACAGCCTGGAGACAGACAGACAGACAGACAGACAGCGGAGTCTTAGTAATAGGGTCCCGTTTTTACCCTTTGGGTACGGAACCCTAAAAATGAGTCACAAATAAAATAGTTTGGCGATATTGCGACAGATGCAGCGACGAGTCTATGTATATAATATGTAAAACGTAAAGGTTTTAAAAATTGACTATATACCTCATATTCTATTGAGAGAGGGAAAATGGATATTTAAAATTAAAATGTAATCGACTAAGTTTCTTTTTCAAAATCAACTGAACCGTAAAATGTCAACGTCCATTAGTCATAAAAGCAGCGACACGACGTCTGAAATTAAATATTAAAGTGGATAAATCGTCTATCTCAACTAAGTGCATAAAATCACAAGTAGAGCCTAAATTAGAGAACATCTACGTGAATTACTCCGCAACACAAATGGAATAGTCGTGTAGTTTGTGACCCCTGAAATGCTGGATAATCCAGGCACCTTCCATGTAAGATTATGTCTATAGGGTTGGAAAGGAATGTCTATCTTATAGGCGCAAAACGACGGATCAAATATCTGAAAATCATACCAACATATCACGTGCCTACAGCTCAGTGAACAGAAGTACTATAATATTATTGTAATTGTATTTTTATTTGTAACTGTCTATGGTATTTTAGCAGAACCACGGCTTTGCCCATGGAATTGCTGAAAATCCTTTTTAATGGATGTCTACGTAATAAGTCTGTAGACCCAGCGTTCAAGCTATTCGTCGAAATGCCAATCTGCTGTCAGTGTAAGACTAGTTGATCTTCCACGGAATTCTTGTAAATAAATTTTAAGTGGGACTCTATATTCAAAGAAATTCTATACTTCCGAGTAAATGCTAAATGCCAATTTCTAGGCCCATGAGGTTACGGCTGCACTTTCATAAGGCAGCCCGTAAGTTTCTCTTTTTTGTAAAATATAAATAGTTAACTAGTAATATACTTAGCTATAGTTTTAAAATACTTATGATTTTTCTAATCCAAAGTTTTATAGAACTTCAATTTTCAGTTCTGAATTTAGCATCTTCAAAAAGCACCATGAGAAAAATTCCCGATAGATATCATCTAAAGATATTTTTAAATATTATGACCTATTGAAGAAAGACCTTAATTTTCCGAAATTAAAGTTAACAAAGCTACAGTAAGGAGGTACTCCAAAGTGTACTGTAAAGTGAAAAGTTAATGCAACTGACATTCCTGAATTAGGCTACCACAGTGAATTCCTACGTAGCATAAATGGAATAGTCGTGTAGTTACGTTGAAAGTTTTGGAACCTATATAACTTGATAATCTAAGCACCTTTTTCCTAAGTCCGTAAAGATGATCTCCTACAGCTGGTAAAAGTTTTAAGTTTGGTATATTTCAAAGGTAGGTAACACCGAATGGTAGAAACCAATTAGGGTTAAAGACCCAAATTATTAATTAAATAAATAATAGTTACTTTGGAAGTATGAGTGATTAATTAAAACTTCAAAGTTATCCCGCTACTATTTTAGACTACATCATCACTCACTAAGAATAAAAATAGCCAAGGGTTCATCCATCACTACAGCCTATTGCCTACAGCTGGGCACAGGTCTCCACTCTCATAGGAGAGCGGGAATTAGAGCTTAGACCCACCACGCTGCTCCAATGCGGGTTGGCGGGCTTTAACGACTATTATCATGTTAGTGATAATAACCGGGACCGACGGCTTAACGTGCTCTCCGAGGCACAGGGGTGAAACACCGCCAACTTCCAACTCCGGGCTGGCACTGAGAATTTCTTAATTGAAAAACCCAATACCTAACTTTTATGCCCGACCGGGAATCGAACCCAGGACCCCGTGATCCGCAGTCGACTATGCTAACCACTAGACCAACGAGGCAGTCTAAGGCCAAGGGTTAACATGTCATAAAATTTAAAAATAACACTATTAAAAAACTGATGGGCCATCATGCTTTTACGAGTGTGAATAGTGAGTTTCGATCTTTTCTAAACAGAACTTTCTTTCTGAACCGGCGCGGCGGTAGAGGCATAACATACTATTATTAGAGCCCCGTACGTCACATCGAAATAGGTGCACAACATCGAAGCAGGAAGCTCATGAGAGCGAACCCATTATATCGATAGCTTAAGATATCGACCTTTCATCATAATACTACAAGAGTCATACGTTAAGTAGATCAACGATATTTATATTTATTTAAGTTTAATAGCTGTCTAGAATTTACTTACTCGTTTATTTGTTAGCGAGGTACTAAAAAAATGTGAATAATTTATGTGACTATCTCAGAGAACTTGTTCAAGTTTATTATATTCGTATCAGCTGTAAAGTTTTCCAACGATACACAAAATTATGTCACTCATGATTATATTTCTCACACACATCAGTCCCAACTCCCAATGTGTATATAATGTAAATAACAGAAGTTGTTTCAAAAAGATTTTCTTCGTTTCAGGTCTCGACACAAATTCGAGTTACAAAGAAGTTTCAACTTCAAAAGTCCCAACAAAATTAATGTTGAAACAAATTTCAATTGAACTCATTATTTTCAACTTTGTAAAATTTCGTTCGAGCGAAATTTAAACAATGAAGCGTGTTCCGAGAAATTTCAAAAACAATCGCATCGATTTGTATAACAATAGAGTAAATTATGGTAGGGACGCTTGCCTTGTTTTAACATTAATTTCAAAATCTAAATTAATTGCCTTGTGTACCAAACAATGCTAAATTTCTTTTGCTTAAATCTATACTATTATTCGTCCAAACATATCACGACCGTTTTTTTCTATTGGTTATTTTCTTCTGAGGACCTAAAATTACACTTATGACACTACATATAATTTTTATAAAAACAATTACAGCTAATACAAATAGCGCTAGTATGAAAGCATAGACGTCTATCATGCTGTAAGCAAACCAATTCATATTTCTCGCTGGGTTCTTCATGTGTTCGGCACCTTTGTTTCTAATTACATACTCCAACCAAAACATTGCAGTGTCCATTGGACTCATTGGTCTATCATGCCATCTTCGTTGTAGTTCCTTAGCTTTTTTCAAATAAGTATCATTGTTTAGGACATCGCTTAGGATTGCATCTACTGTTTTTTCATTTATATCATGGTATGTCAATATTTTTCCCGCGCCCGTTTCTTGAGCAAGAAGCAAATTGTTGTATTGATCGGCATATATAGGGATTCCAACAACAGGTACGCCATTATATATTGCTTCTTGCATACCTATCAAACCTCCGTGTGCAATAAACACTTTAACATTAGGATGTGCTGCAAAAAAAATAAAAAAATAGTGAATTACTGTTAACCTAATTGATTTACTTTTTTTTTTAATTTATAGACTCACACTTGACAACAAACAGACTTTAATACCGTTCGTCTTTAGTACCGTGAAATATGAATAAAAAAATGAAAATAATAATTTCGAAGTGTAACCTGTCACTCAAAGTGGATATGCCCTAACGGGGTAATATGTCAATTATTGTACAATTGTTCATGTTAAATGCAAAATAAATTCAATGAATCTTCATGAATGAATTCACTTGTTGGCAAGTGGCGATGCTGCCTCCGAGTAAGGTGGAGCGCGCTTGCTAAGAAGATGCCTATTCACTCTAGATTTGAGGATACTAATATTAGAAGCGGAGGGGGAAAAGGAAGCTGGAAGGAGGCTCCATATCCTGGCGGTTCAAATTAGAAACGAGGAACCAAATCGGTTCGTACGAGTACATGTCCGTGGAATTTCGACTATATACGGTTGCAGACCCTGACGATGCCTTGCAGTTCAATTTTCTTCGATTGTCAAATGGTAAAATTTGGTTATAATATTAAGTGCTTACCAAGAATTTCTTTTTGAGGGAACCATTTACGAATAACTAAATTCTTTGGTTTTCCTTCTAATTCATTTTCTTCCCATTTCCACAATACAGTCTCTTTCAGCCGCTTGAATACGTTTAAAAACGCTTTTTTCTTCTCTTCTGGTAGCTCTGCACTTTTTACGTTGGATCCAAAACTCACGTACACTACTCCGTGCTCAGATTCGTCTAACAGCTTTTGCAGATCCTGAAATAAAGTTTTTAATATATTTTCAATAAATATAGAATTCCTTGATTTTTAGGGTTCCGTACCTCAAAAGAAAAAAACGGAACCCTTATAGGATCGCTTTGTTGTCCGTCCGTCTGTGTGTCAAGACACTTTTTCTCAGGAACGCATGGAGGTATCAAACTGAAATTCATATCATATACTCTAGTCCACTGTCCCTTGGAGCTGTGTAAAAATCAAACTTCTAAGCCAACGCAATCAAAAGATACAGCCGTTTATGCTGCAAATTTTCGATACTCGCAAGGGAATCAAAACCTACAGGGTACTTCTCGTGAACTCAGAATCTTGAAATTTGGTACGAAGCAACGTATAATAGCACAGATAAAGGAATAATTGCGAAAAGCATAATTTTTAAGTTACATCATATAATAAAAATATTTTTAATAATTTTAAACGGCGTATTTTTAGTATTTATTATCTGCACCAAATACCGTCGGAATGGTCAAAGAAGATGGACCGTTAATAGGTAACAGATAGAAATAATGATACACGTTTGCAGATTATAAAATATCGGTATGAATTACAAGTAACAGTGATTATGTCCAATATGATATAGATGTTTTCTTTCGACACTGTAAATTCCTGCTGCATTGTATTGCTTTAAGACAAGAAACGAAATAACTTACTTCTGGAAGACTGGTATTGCTTTTTGAAAGATGTGCTCCACCAATTTCAACAATGTTTGGTAATAACGCGGAAGGAGTATCGTAACTGAAATGACTGTTGATCAACATTATGGAGGCGTCCTTTTGCAAGTCATATAAGCTTGGAGTTTTACCGACAAGCTCTGGAAAACATTTTTTTACAAGCTCCTCTTGTTTGTCAAGATACCAATATCTCCACCAAAAATATTCATAAGCGGTAAAATAGAAGTTTCTCAATCTGCCCCAAAAACTTGAAGGATTATGTACATCCAAATATTCCGACACCACTGTAGCTAGTTGAAGGGGATTGCGTGTTACTATATTATGCCTCATGCAGTTCCCAAATGTACTAATTATTGCTAAGGGCGCATTATACTTGATTGAAAGTACATACAAAGATTCTTGTAAAAACTGTTCACATATAACTAAATCAAATGTGTTTTCCTTCTTTAAAAACTCTTTGACTTCTGGTGATTTAAGTGTTAGCTCTGTGAAAGAAACTCCACCCGGCCAAAGTATTCTTTTATGAAATTCTTCCGCAGATAAATCAGCCATTTCAAAGATATCCGGTGCCCCGCCCTCTACAAACAAGTAACTTCAGTTAATGATAACCTTTCTTATAATTAAGTTTAGTTAATTAGATTGCTATTGTTAGGTTTATTATATTGCTTACCAATTAGATCCCAAAATATTTTATCGATTACTTTTACTTGATGGTAGTTAGGCAGTGGATTTTTTTCTAAATGTGTCGTTATTACTGTCACATTATGTCCTCTATGAGCCAATTCTAATCCAATTGACCTCAAAAATATATAATGGGACATAGCCGAAAAAGGAATAACGTATAAAATGTTTGCCGAATCAGCATAGCTTGTCAGTAAGGATAATACCATTAATACGACCAGCATCTGTAATAGAAACAAATAAACATCTTATTATAAAAAGAATCATTGTCATGAGAGCATTTATTACCATTTTAAACGGAAACGTTAGGTATATAATCAAAAGAGGTCTAAGTGCCACGTAAAAGAAGCAGTATAATTAAGCCCTATACCTATTTAACCTACTGTATTCAATGGATGAATTCCTCGGTTCAAACAAAAAGATCTGAATTAATTTATTCGTTCCATTAATAAACTTTTTTTAACTATATAAACTAGGACATCATTCTAATATTATTATAAATGCGAAAGTATGTTTGTTTGTTGGTTTGTCCTTTAAACACGCCGCAACGGAGCAACGGACGTAGACGTGATTTTTGGCATGTGTATAGTTGAAGACCTGGAGAGTGACATAGGCTACTTTTTATCCCGGAAAATTAAGGAGTTCCTGAGAGAATCAAAAAAACTTAAAACGCGCGGGCAAAGTCGCGGGTATCAGCTAGTTTTAAACAACAGTTTCTATAAATAAAAGTTATTAGGCATATTAAGTATAATATATAATCTTAGTAAGATTATTTTATTATATTATTTTTTATCAGATGCAAACTTCAGTACCTTCTGTGTCAAAAATAAATAGTTTATTATTATCATTACTAATAGTCGGCAAAAAAGTTGAAAAAAATTTCTATAGGTAACGATTGGTCCCACCGACTTAGCTGGCGGTGGCCAACATTGTAACAAATTTTTATGACTGTTTTTATGACTGTTTATTCTTATTTTATTTTAATAGATAAGATAGATAAAAGCGACGCTACCACCGGGTCAGATACGTTTGTGGGACCATTTACATGCATAGTAACCAAGAAAAACGTTATTTACAGTAACCTCTGGATATCTCGTGTACATTATTGACAAACTGATAAATACGACAAACGAAGCATTTTTATACGAGGAAACAAACCAAATGAATCTACTAAAGAACTTTTAAATTGAAAAGAATATACATAAATCATGCAACGTACCAGACAGTTTATAATGAAGGTTCATAGCTTCATTAATCTGTCATGTTTATTTGAATAAATAATAAAAAATTTAGTAAAATATTATTGTCGTATTCCAAAGACAACAACTCAAAACTCGATAATCTAACCTAACATCTTCACAAGTGTACCAAGTGTACCATTAAATGTACCTAGTATGTGTACTTAGAATATGAGTAAAAAAATTGTGTACCAATTTTTTTTCAGAAAATTATAAAAATACTAGATGATGTCCGCGACATCGTCCGCGTGGATTTGTTTTTAAATTCCTGCGGGAACTCCTTAATTTTCCGAGATAAAATGTAGCCTATGTCCTTCCCCGGGCTGTAAACTAGCTCTATATCAAATTTCATTAAAATCAGTTAAAAAGATAAGCCGTTAAAGCGTAGACAGACACAATTTCGCATTTATAATATTAGATATTAGTGTGATTAGGTACTTACCATTTTAAAGACTGTTACATACAGTTTTGTAAGAAAAGACACTGGTAAATTATTGGCTAATGCTTTGTTAAATATAACATTGTGCAATACAATTTCGACTATAGTTTAAATAAATATCAATTACACGATGCACATAACATTCAGCGAGATCGCACGACCACAGTATCACTTGAAATGAATGACATCGCATAACCATACGATCGGTTGTACACACAGACTAGTTGAATGTTTCTCGAGCAATATCTGTTTCATTAATCATTATTAACTTTCGAAACGTAGGTACTCCTCTTTTTGTCACAATATACAATTATTTTTGTCAATAAGTCGTAGGTTGTAATTTTGTATAAGTACTTATTTTAAAAAAATACTTTCGCTAAAAAGGAAAATTCGTAATGCAATTATTTATATTAAATATACGAGTAAATAGTCTAAATCTAAATTTTAGATTTTTTATTTTTTAAATAATTAAGTAGGTAGATAGATATACATATTAAGTACTAAATATCTGCAACAATAATATTTGTAAACATGTGGCCCGAGAGCCTGTAGATAATAATTTGAGGATCTATTGTTTTGTTAAAAGCTATAGGCGATTTGATAGCTCTTTTGCGTTGCCTGGTTATGGTAAACAGAGGCCCAATTATTATTGGCAATCGTAATTATTTGACAGCTCAAAACTATTACTCAAACTGTTTAAGGAGTTCATATGCTATTAACGTGCAGGCATCTGTGAACTCCTTAGAGAGGTCGAATTATCCGTAGATTAAGATTACGATTTCCTTACACAATCGGGGGGCAGAACCTGCCAACTGGACCGTGATGAAATAACTCATACATACTTATACGTAACTATTACCTATACTTAGTAAGCTACTAACAAATTTCGATAAATTCTATAATAACAGCATTTTCAATTAAATGTGAAAACAAATTATTCATTTAAGAATAAGTGCAACTTAAGTTTAATAATTTTAATAAATCAAGACCTTTTCTTCGTATCTGTTGCTTTAACCTTAGAACTAGATATTTTAAAACATGTGAAAGCAAATATTAATTTCACACAAGCTACTGCGATAACTATCAAGACCGCTAAAACAAAAGCGTATACGTCCACCATACTATACGCAAACCAACTCATATTTCTCGCTGGGTTCTTCATATGTTCGGCACCCTTGTTCCTTATCACATACTCTAACCAAAATATAGACGTATCTAATGGACTCATTGGCCTATCTTTCCATCTTTGCTGCAGTTCTTTTGCCTTTTTCATGTACGATTCTTTGTTGAGTACTTCATTAAGAGTTCGATTTAAAGTATCTTCATTAATATCATTATATTGCAACATTTTTCCAACACCTGTTTGTTCAGCAAGAAGCACATTATTAAATTGATCGCAGAATATCGGAACCCCTACAATAGGCACTCCATTGTATACTGCTTCTTGTATGCCTATTAAGCCTCCATGCGTTATAAACAACTTTATGTTAGGATGCGCTGGAAAACAAAACCTCTATGCTACTTACTGGAAAATACTTATTTTGTATTAAAACGATCGATCCTTCCATATCCATACTAATATTATAAATGCGAAAGTGTGTCTGTCTGTCTGTCCGTCTGTCTGTATGTCTGTCTGTCTGTCTGGTACGATTTCACGGCCCATCTGTTCAACCGATTTTGATGAAATTCGGTACAGGGGTAGGTTGTATCCCGGGGAAGGACACAGGCTACTTTTTATCCCGGAAAATTCAAGAGTTCCCGCGGGAATCAAAAAAACTTAATCCATGCAGACGAAGTCGGGGGAATCATCTAGTAGCTTAAAATGCAGCCAGCTGTTTGGATGCAGTGGTTTTTAAACTCAATAGGCATCATTTTTGTAAAATATATAACTTTAAGCTATACTTTGGAAATCTTCACATTTTAATTACTAGCAAGCTCTAGATAAAGGTCCCAAAAATGTATATACGTTTGATAAAGATGAGGTAGACCCATGTGTTCTATTATATGCAGAATTTTATTTGAAACTACGTGTATGTAAAACTCACTATTTTATGTATAACTTACTAGAATTTAGAATAGGTACCCTACCTAACCTACTAATATTATAGTGTAATAATAGATTTAGTTGAGATTTAATTAATTTTATATTTTAATATTTCAGGGAACATACCGATTATTTCTTGTTGAGGTAACCATTTACCTGTCACCAAATTGTCTGGTTTATTTTCGAAATTATCATCTTCCCATTTCCACACAACAGTCTGTTTTAGTTGCCTGAACACATTTATAAAAGCTTCCTTCTTCTGTTCAGGTAGATCTACGCTTCTGATATTGGAACCAAAACTCATGTACACAACCCCATTTTCAGACCCATCTAAGAGTTTTGTAAGTCCTATAAATTTAAGCAATACACTGTTTTTTTTTTCTTCTTTTCAAAGCACTAATTTTTCTATTTGCAAAGTGACAATAAATTAAAATATAAAAGCATACTTCTAAATTCTTGTTCTAATCTAATAATAAAGATCAAGACTAGGTTTATTTTTAAAAAAAACTTACTTCTGGAAGACTTTTATTACTTGGTGTGACATGAACTCCACCAATTTCAATGATATTAGATAATGACGCAGCGGGAGTGTCAAAGCTGAAGTGACTATTGATCAGCATTATGGAAGAATCCTTCTGTAAATCATACAAACTTGGGGTTTTATCAACATTATCGATCAATTCTGGTAGATATTTCCTGACAAGCTCTTCCTGCTTTTCAAGATAAAAATATCTCCACCATAAATACTCATAAACAGTAAAATATAAATTCCTCAGTCTTCCCCAAAAACTCCCGGGATTATTTATATTCAAATATTCCGCTATAACTGTAGCTAGTTGAAGAGGATTCCTTGTCATAATATTATGTCTCATACAGTTCCCAAACGTGGATATTATTGCTAATGGAGCGTTATATTTTACAGAGAGTGCATACAGAGCTTCTTGGACAAACTGTTCACATATTACTAGATCAAATGTGTTGTCCTTCTTCAAAAAATCTGTAACTTCGGGGGAATTTAGTGTTAGCTCTGTAAAGGCAATTCCTCCCGGCCAAACTACTTTATGATGAAATTCTTCAGCAGATAAATCAGCCATATCAAAAATGGTGGGAGTCTCGTTTCCTACAAAATGGGATGTTTTTATTAATGCAAATTTAATACCCTACACTATTATATTGCGTTATTGTAAAAAAAGAATCAAATAAATTTACTATTTTAACAGATTTAAAAGAACAATACATTTTTCAAGTAAATTTTACTTTTTTTGTAGTCATTCCATACCCATGCTCATATTATAAATGCAAAAATGTGTCTATCAGCTTGTCCACTACACTTTTACGACCTATTTTTTCATCTGATTTTGATTTGTATACAGATAGGTAGCATCCCGGGAAAGGACATAGGATATCTACTTTATCTCGGAAAATTACGGATTTCCCAAGGGAATTAAAAAAACTTAATCCAAGCGGACGAAGTCTAGTTAATTATCATAAAATTTATTAAAGGAATATTGACTAACTATCATTACCTATACCTACTTGTAAGTTTGGGCCTGAATACCTACTTATAAAAAGGATATTCGGAACTTTCGTGTCAGCTAATCCAGTCATCTCATTAATAAAATGCTTACCAATTAGCTCCCAAATTTTTTTTTGCCTGACTTGTACTTGCTTATAGTTTGCCAGTGGATTTTGTTCTAAGTGTGTCGTTATGACTGTCACATTATGTCCTCTGTGAGCTAGTTCTAGTCCTATTGGTCTTAAAAATATATAGTGAGACATAGCTGAAAAAGGCATAACAAATAAAATGTTTGCCGATTCAGCATAACTAACAATTATTAACATGAGCGTCAATAACACTTCAACCTGCAATAGAAATGATACAATATCACGCAAATATATAGGTTGAATACCAAAAAACATAACACTGTGCACGATATTAACTAATGAGGATACGAACAAAAATACATTTATTAATTAAAAGATTGACAGAATTGAAAATCTTTCATAAACTTGAACGCACTAGTATCGTAACTTACCATATTGACGGTATACAACTATAACTAACTACTTATTTTGTAAAAACTTCTAACACCAGAAATCTTAGTAAATTTTGTTTTTAAATATCATAACAAGTACAATTTGAATAACTCGCAGTAGATTTCGTCGGACTGGTCTCGCGTTCTCTTATCAAACAATTTGACTATTGTCACGATAGGGCCAGACCATACAAGTATTATTACACTCTAACATCGAGATTAGTATTTTATTAACAGAATGCTGCTTCTTTTTATTTTACTTAATTTAATTTTAGCTCTCAATGATGCCCGCGACTTCGTCCGCGTTGATTAATTTGTTTTCATTCCCGCGGGATTTTCTGGGATAAAAAGGAGCCCATGTAATTAAAGAGATTTATTTAAATAAGTCCTTTCCCGGGATGCAACATATCTTTATACCAAATTTCAACAAAATCGGTTGAAAAGATGAGCCGTTAAAGCTTAGCAGACCGCCAGTCTGATGCACTTTCGCATTTATAATATTAAGTATGGAATTTTTATTAAACTTACTTTATAGTTTTTTTTTATATGAGTCCGTACTCCATTAATTTAGATAACTACAAAGTTTAAGTAACAGTGTAGACTGTAGGTAGTTACTCGCGTGTTTTGGTAAGATGTATACGAAGAATAATGTTCGAACAAAATGAATCTTATCATCAGATTCTAAATTACCATTTTGTGGTTCATAAGTTGAAAGGTCACTATCATTTATTGTTGATTTTTAATGTGAAATCTTTATTGTATATTAAAAATTAAGTATATATTTATTTGTAAACTAGTTATTTATAAATTTCATTCAACGTGAACCTTATAATTACGTACCCTACTTGAATTATACAATTGACGAAGACGCATACATATTATACGACAATGTTTAAACTTTTTAATATTATAAAAAAAACAACAGGATCATCCTTACATCTTTTTAACTTTTTTGTGGCGCAACTGGTACAAATTAAAAATATTTCGACTAACAAAAATTAATTTAACAATGATTAACAAAGCTGCTACAAATAAGACTAATACAAATGCATACACATCCATCATGGCATATGCAACCCAACTCATATTCCTTGCAGGATTCTTCATAAATAATGCTCCTTTGTTTCTTATAACGTACTCCAACCAATAAATGGCGGTATCTAAGGCTGGTAAAGGTCTATCTTTAAATCTTCTTGAAACCTCTTTTGCCATTTTGGCATATTTTTCGTCATTCATCACATCAGTAAGAATCTTCTCAAAATTTTCTTCACTAATGTCGTGGTACTGCAAAATTTGCCCAAAGCCAGCTTGTTTGACTAATAGCAAATTGTTATATTGATCGCAATATATTGGCACACCGATAAGAGGTACTCCATTGAATACCGCTTCTTGAGTTCCTATTAACCCTCCATGAGATATGAATACCTTAACGTTGTGATGAGCTGAAAATGAAACAATTTTTACTTTGTATATTTTTACTTACCTAGAATAATAACTATATAAAATATAAAATAACAAATATAAGTATATGTGAGATTTTTACAATTGTTTTTCGTTATAAAGCTTACCAAGAATTTCCTTCTGCGGTAACCATTTTTGTATAACTAAATTCTTAGGTTTGTCTTCTAGCACATCGTCCTCCCATTTCCATATGACCGTTTGGTTTAATCTTCTAAACACATTTAGGAATGCTCTCTTTTTTTGCTCTGGTAGTTCTACACTCCTCACGTTAGTCCCGAAGTTCATATACACCACCCCATGAGTTGATTCATCCATAAGTTTTTGTAGGTTCTGAAACATGCAAGATCAAATATTGTTGACAAGCGATCCACCCTGACGTGCTTCTCAACACGTATCCACTTTTAACCCAAAAATCATACAGGTACAGGATGGTCTGTGAGTACAGGTAAGTAGTAAGTACAATATCTAATACTTAAGGGATGACTAAACTAATAATTTGATGCAGTACTTGTAACATACTATTAAGGAACCTATGGAGCTTAATCAACGAGGGATTGAAAACCCACTTATTGTTTCCAAGTTGTGGTAGTTGGGATGGAGAGCTGGCGACGAATTTCGGGAAGGTCCTTTTGGCAAGCTGAAATTGTGAGAAAACATAATTTCGTCAATTGGCGAATCCGGTTGCGGTTATTTCGCTTCTGCGCAGCATTTGCAAAAAAATGTTTTGTTGGCAACTTGTTTTTTTATCTTTTAATTTTGTAGGTACTTACTTATAGAATTCGAAAG
Source organism: Erebia epiphron (assembly GCA_963932025.1). Classification (NCBI taxonomy): domain Eukaryota; kingdom Metazoa; phylum Arthropoda; class Insecta; order Lepidoptera; family Nymphalidae; genus Erebia; species Erebia epiphron. The sequence continues at coordinate 28,782,463 of OZ009949.1, forward strand.
AAAGAAAAAAACAGACGTTTTTGTCGGTTTTAAAGTATTACCAGACCTCTTTAAAAATATTTCATTAAAATTTCCAAAAAATATACTTTTGGCAATCTGAAATTTTAATCACGTAATTGAGTAATTTCAATAATACCTGCAAATCGCCAGACAAATTTTGCGGTTTTAAACAATTCCCAGACGTGAATAAAGTTTTAAAATGAGTAGGTACGACATACGAAATAACCGCAAACGCTCTGCCAGACTGGCAGGACTGGATGTCGGATATACAAACTTATTTGTTTTGTATATATGAGTAAATTTGAATTTGAAAGGTAGTTTGTTTGGAATACGTTTTTATTTTTTTGACTTTTAGTACATTGTGATACTCAATGTTGATACCGTAAATAGCGACAATAAACTGTATTTTCTCCAGCTAAAATCTGGTTTATCTTCACCTTCCAAAACTCTCCTACATTGGTTATGGGCCCAGGTTCGTGATACGAAAGGAGTAATCGTATGTAGAGGATAAAATCTGATTTTAAAGTCGATAAGAGACGGAGTAGCTGATCGAGTATCAAGTGCGATGTCGAACAACATGATGCGAATCGAGCCCTTGAACAAGGACAACTACGATAGTTGGAAAATACAGATACGAGCTATTTTAATTAAAAGTGATGGTTGGAAGTACGTAAATGGTAAAGTACTGAAACCAGCTGAAGTTATGGAGGCTGAAAAATGGGAAGTAGAAGACGAGAAAGCTAAAGCAGACATAATTTTATCGATGAGTGGAAGCGAATTACGACATATTAGGAGCTGTAACACCTCGAGAGAAGTTTGGCTGAAGCTGGAGTCAATTTATGTTTCGAAAGGGCCTGCTAAGAAAGCGACACTTTTAAAACGGTTGATATTGCACAGGATGGCGGAAACAGGAAATGTTCACGAACATTTGAATATTTTTTTTTGATGCTGTTGATAAGCTAGGAGATATGGGTATACAGATCAACGATGATTTGCTGTCTATAATGTTGCTGTACAGTTTACCCGGAAATTTCGAAAGCTTTAGATGTGCTATTGAGTCGAGAGACGAGTTGCCGAAACCAGAGGCATTAAAAATTAAAATATTGGAAGAGTACGAGTCGAGAGAGGCGAACAAAATTCAGAATGAAGGCGTTATGTATACAAACGTGAATAAAAATTTCAAGAAAGGAAAGAGAGGCGCTAAAATGAGTACTAAGGCTAGAGAAATGGAAAAGAATGAAGGTTTTAAGTACAAATGCTTTAAATGTCACGAACCTGGACATAAAGCATCTGATTGTAAAAAGAAAGTAGGTAAAAATGCCCTGAAGGCTGAAGAGACACATTGTGTAGATCAAACTCTAACTACTTTTAATGTTTCAGATTTAGAAGTTTCTAATGCTGTAAATGTTCAAAAGTACGAATGGATTTTGGACAGTGGATGCACGTCTCACCTTTGTAATGATGCAAGTAAGTTCGGGGGCACTTTGGCAATGATTAGCGGGGAACTAACTTTAGCTACGCATGTAAGTACTGTTATAAAAGGTAAGGGTACTGTAAGGTTGTCGGCATATAACGATCACTCGGAGACCTCATTTGAATTACGTGATACGCTGTATGTCCCGGATTTAAGGACGAATTTGATTTCAGTAGCCAAGTTAACCAACGATGGTTTTGATGTTACATTTAAAAATGATGTAGCTCATGTTATTGGCAAGAAAGGTGAAATTGAATTGATAGCATGTCGTAGGGGTAATTTATATTGTGTAAATAGGTCTGAGTATTGTAATTTAAGTGATTCAAATGCTGATGTACGTTGTTGGCACGAGAGGTTAGGACATTTGAACGGTAGAGATGTTGCTAAGCTTTTAGGTAAATTAGGTGTTAAATTTGACGTAACCGAAGTACGAAACTTACGAGATTGTGATATTTGTGCTAAAGGAAAGATGACCGCGTTACCTTTTTCTAAATCCGATGGGCCTTGCGCACAGAAGTTGCACATAGTTCATTCTGATATTGTAGGGCCTATGAGATGTCAATCGATAGAAGGTGCAAAATATTTTATAACTTTTATTGATGATAGTACTCGTTGGTGTGTGGTATATTTTCTAAGGTCGAAAGATAAAGCCTTAGATGCTTTTAAGGCATATAAAAGTCACGTTGAAAACCTGACGGGACTAAAGATTAAATTTCTTCAAAGTGACAATGGAGGTGAATATTGTAATGCTGAATTTGATAATTTCTTAAAGGAGGCAGGCATCACGCGAAGACTGACAGTTGCTCGAACACCACAGCAGAATGGGATAGCTGAACGAATGAATCGAACCTTAGTGGAAATGGCGAGGTGTATGCTGTTGAGTTCAGATCTTTCCTCAAGTTTTTGGGCAGAAGCGGTGCATACAGCATGTCATCTCAGGAATCGTTGTCCTACGAGTAGTCTACAAGGTGATATTCCTTATGAGAGGTGGCATAACAAACCGGTGAAGATTGAATACCTTCGAAGATTTGGAAACAAGGTGCATATTCTGGATAAAGATCCAAAGAAGGATAAGTTTGCTGCAAGAGGGATCGCAGGTATTTTTGTCGGGTACCCGGGTAATGCAAAAGGATATAAAATATGGATTCCAGAGCAAAGAAAATTCATGATTGCGAGAGATGTTAAATTTCACGAAAGTGAAATCTCGAAGCAAGAGCCGAGTCCGGTGAACTTCACGGAAGACAACGATAAGGATTTCATTGAAATTGAATTCTCAAGGCAAAATGTTCCAGTAACTGAAGAACATAGGGGCGAGAATGAGACAGACCGAGTAGAGACTAATGAAGAAATATGGAGTGAATGTCAAGAAAATCCTGGAGATGATCAAAATGATTCTTCGTCAAGACCTACAGAAGTTGAACAGGTGTCTGAAGAAATAGGTCGTGATGATCAACAGAGGTTGATGAAGAGAGCTCCTGGTAGACCTAGGATTTTACGCACAGGTAGTGTAGGCCGTCCGAAGAAAATCTATCAAATGACTGAAGTTACACAACCGATCTTTTCTGCTGATAAAAATGAAGTTGAAGATTTTGCAGGTTCAGCTGAAATTACTTTGAAGAATGCTTTAAAGAGTAGTGATAAACCTGAATGGGAGGAAGCCATTTTATCTGAAATCAGAAGCCTAGTTCAGAAAGGTACATGGGAGATAATCAAAAGACCGCAAAATAGGAATGTCGTTGGTTGCCGTTATGTTTTGACATCGAAGCAAAATGTCGACAAGTCTTGGAAGAAAAAGGCGAGACTTGTAGCTCAAGGTTTTAGCCAGCGGTATGGAGTCAACTACGAGAAAACCTTTGCGCCTGTTGCTAGACTGGATACCGTTAGATTGTTGATGGCTCTCGCAGTTGAATTGAACTTGGAGATACACCAATTGGACATTAATACTGCTTACTTAAATGGATCCCTGGACGAGGAAATATACATGGAGATACCAGAACTATTGAGAGAAAGTTTAGTCAAGCTTATGAATCGAGAGGGAGAAGATCCAATAGTCAAAGAGCGCGCGCAGACCATGCTTGTAAAATTGGATAGTGGTTGCGATTCATGCTTATTGCGAAAATCATTATATGGTTTGAAGCAAGCTGGACGTCAATGGAATCTCAAACTTAACAAGAAGTTAACTGATATGGGGATGAAGCAGAGTCTGAATGAGCCGTGTCTATATTTTAGACAAAATGGGAATATTTATTTATTCGTATTAGTCAATGTCGACGATATTTTGGTCGCAAGTCAAGAAAGAGGTTTAATTACGAAGTTTAAAAATGAGTTGTCGAAAGAGTTCGATTTGAAAGACTATGGTATAGCAAAATATATGTTAGGCATAGATATTCGAAGAAATGACAATGTCATTATTTTGTCACAACAAAATTACATCGAAAGTTTATTATAACGTTTTTGCATGGAAAATTGCAATAAATGTACAATTCCTATGGAGATACATTCCAAACGGAAAGGAGAAGAGAAATGCAGCAATGAGAGCGGCGAGGCATGGTCTTATCGAGAGCTACTAGGTTGTTTGAATTATCTAGCGAATGCAACCAGACCAGACATCGCTAATGCAGTAAGTAAACTTAGCCAGAAAGTGATAAATCCTGAAAAATAACGATTGGATATCAGCGAAACGTATTTTACGTTATCTGAAGGGAACAATCCAATACGGTCTCGTGTACAAGAGAACTGGTGAATGTGTGCAGGGTTATTCAGATGCTGATTGGGGGAATTGTTTATTAGACAGACGATCTTATTCTGGTTATGCATTTATTTTAGGTGGTGGCTGTATATCGTGGCAGTCTCGAAAGCAGCGTAGCGTAGCTACTTCAACGTGCGAGGCAGAGTATGTCAGCCTGTCGGAGAGTATGAAAGAGGCTGTATATCTCAATAGCTTGTTGAAGGAACTAGGAATCATGAGGTACGCTCGAGTGATTGTTCATGTCGATAACCAAGGGGCTATATTTTTAGCTCAGGACCCAGTGTTTCATGCACGTAGCAAACACATCGATATCAGTTATCATTACGTGAGGGAGGTTTTGAGGGACAAGAACGACATTGAGTTGAGACATGTACCCACTGAATCCATGTTAGCTGATGTGCTTACTAAGCCATTATCTAGTGTTAAACACAATAAGTGTTTAGATGGTTTAGGTGTTAAGGCCAGCTAAGTTTTCTTTTGGATATCTTTAAATTTAAATTTATAGGGGCGTGTCGGATATACAAACTTATTTGTTTTGTATATATGAGTAAATTTGAATTTGAAAGGTAGTTTGTTTGGAATACGTTTTTATTTTTTTGACTTTTAGTACATTGTGATACTCAATGTTGATACCGTAAATAGCGACAATAAACTGTATTTTCTCCAGCTAAAATCTGGTTTATCTTCACCTTCCAAAACTCTCCTACACTGGATTCGCAAATTGACGAAATTATATGTTTTCTCATAAAATATATATACATATAGGGCTCCACAGGGATCTATAGGGCTCCATAGGGCTCTATAGGGCTCCACTCGCGTAGGAAAGAGGGAATTACAATTTACAGCTTAAACCCACCGCGCTGCTCCAATGCGGGTTGGCAGGCTGTAACGACTATTATTATCATAGTGGTAATAACCGGGACCGACGGCTTAACGTGCAACTTCGGGCTGACCGTACCTAACTGAGAATTTCTTAAATGAAAAACCCAATAACTTATAATTTCTATGCCCGGGAATCGAACCCAGGACCTCGTAATCCGCAGTCTAGCATGGTAATTGGTAACCACTAGGCCAACGAGGCAGTACTAATATATTATTACATAAACCAAATTAAGTTTGTCCATTGGTATAAAACGGAATGAAAATTTTTACAGAGCATGATTCTGCGATTAGCTCAGGTAGACTAACTCTAAAGGAAATGATACACATAGGTATTTTAATAAATATGAATCTTTACTGTCTGCAATCTTGGTAGACAGGTAACTTAATCCCGTGTAGAAATCATTTATATAAGTAAAACCTATATTAAAGGTATTCTTTGTTGATTGCATAAACTAACAATAATTAAATCGACATCCGACATAATACGTAACCCAATGACGTACAAACTAATTATTATAATACCTAGTGTTCATTCTATGCTAGTTGCGCATAATATTATAATTATGCGCAAAACATAATTAAATGTAACATAGAAAATGCTCACCTTTGGAAGTGTTGTATTACTACGCGATAGGTGAAGTCCTCCAACCTCCACAATGTTCGGTAATAGAGCGCTGGGAGGATCAAAACTAAAGTGACTATTTATTAGCATCAAAGAACAATTCTGTTGTAACTCATATAAACTCGGTATCTCTTTAGGCAAATCCGACATAATATATTTTTGCACTAGCTGTTCCTGTTTTTTGATATATACAAACCTCCAGTATATATACTCATACGCAGTAAAATATAAACTTCTCAATCTTCCCCAAAAGCTACCAGGTTCGTTCACAATAAGAAACTCAGGAATAACAGTTGCAAGTTGTAAAGGATTGCGCACCATTAAATTATGTCTCATGCAGTTTCCAAAAGTCGTTACTAATGCTAAAGGTGCATTATACTTGTAGGCTAGCATGTATAAAGCTTCCTGGAAGAATTGTTCACAAATGACCAAATCAAAAGCGTTGTCTTTTCTTAAAAATTCCCTGACTTCAGTTGATTTTAAAACTACTTCAGTGAAAGCTAGCCCTGCGTCCCATAAAATCTTGTGGTGAAACTCCTCTATAGATATATCAGCCATGGTGAATACATTTGGCCTTCCATCACCTAAAATTAAAATACACCACCATGAAATATAAGGGTTGCCATTTCGGAAATTATATGAAAAGTCTCTTTAAGCTTAAATCACGTAAGCAAATTAACAGTTGGTTGATTTAGGTTTTATAAATTTTCCAGAAAAAAAATACTTAAAGCTTCTCCAAGATTTATACTAGCTTTCTGCCAAATTGGGTCCCACTCAGATTAGCGGTTGAGTCGTGAAAAGGTAAGACGTAACAGACTGACACCGGTACACTTTTGTACTCGTGTAGGTACTTTTGCTTAACTAAACATAACATATCTAGCATAATTTCGAAAATAGGTCCACTATTTTCTAAATTATGCTATTGCTATGGAAATCTTAATATATATAAATCTCGTGTCACAATGTTTGTCCTCAATGGACTCCTAAACCACTTAACCGATTATAATAAAATTCGCACACCATGTGCAGTTCGATCCAACTTGAGAGATAGGATAGTTTAAATCTTAAAAAAACATCAATTCACGCGGACGAAGTCGCGGGCATCATCTAGTAATAATATATTATTACGTATTACAAAAAAATAACCATTAATCAAGACGGTTAATAAAATAAGATATAAATAACTACATGAAGTAAATGCCACTCACCCGATAATTCCCAAATTTTTATATCATCCACCATGACTTGATGGTAATTAGGCGGTGGATCTTTTTCCCTGTGAGATGTTATAACAGTAACATTGTGTCCTCTACGAGCCAGCTCCAGACCGATCGGAGATAGCAGCATGTTATGAGACGTCGAGGTAAATGGTGTGACGTACAGGATGTTAGCTGCATCATGCTGCTTGAGAAATATCATAAGGAATAATATTTCAAGGCCAAACTAGAAATAGAAAAACAATTGAAATAGAATACAGAAATAGAAAAGAATTTTATTGTATTGTAATTATCGTTTCACTCGCGGTTACGTTAAAACTATCAATAAGTACCTATTTTTAAATAGCTGACCCGACAGACGACCTGTAAAAATTTCTATAAATTGAGCTCATACAAAAAGCACATAGAAAAAAGCACCTTCAAGTTTTTTCCAGGCAACGTTCCCATTTTTCTTTCCCTAAAATCCTTACTCACTAACATCACGAGCATTCAAAAGAAAACCAAACAAATCGGTCCAGCCGTTCTCAAGTAATGCACATAACAACGAACACAATTTAATTATTAACAGAAAAAATCGTTTCATCTTCTCAATCTTTTACGGTTTAAAAATATATTTTTTTCGTATTACCCCTAAAAACATAATTTAATATTCACATTTTAACACTCATTGTAGTAAACATAAAATGCATGTTTACTACAATGCATGGTTAATGCATGGGGTACTTTGTTAATTAATAGATAGATTATTTATTTATTTTTCTCAAACTTTTAAGAAAACGACAACCAAAACAATCACAACATTTTGATTAGCATGAAACCGCAATATATTTAGGTAGGTACTTTTGTCGAATCCTAATAGCAAAACATCTAAATAAACTTATATTCTCCTTAGGCCATTAGAATTAAAATGATATCCTGCTTATTATACCTACCTACATAATTTATGTACCTACGAAAAGGGTATGACAAAATAGGGATGATGACAACTCAATCAAATCAGCAACTCTTCAAACTTAAAAACGCACTTCTAGTATGGAAGTTGTATGAAATTCACAGTTGTGACGTCATAAAATTTTAACGTAGGTACTTTGTTATCAATCAAATGTATAATCTTAATTATTCAAATGTTTATCAAACTTAAAACTAACCGACTATGTAAATTTTAGGTCTTTTGAAAGACCCTCTATTTAATAATATAGGCATCATTTCTTTTGCCTGGGGTCTTATAACGTAAAAATGATTGCTAACACACCTCCGCTATTGGCCAAAATCCATTGACGCAGCAAGAATACCACAAATTCAGCCAATCACAAGAATTGAGACTATAACAACTGATTGATGCAGGATTACATAATAAGGCTTCTATTTCTTCGATATGTTCTTTACAGGCATTTAAGTTCTCGTAAAATATGGAAATAAGAAAGAAAATGTATCGAATTCACAATTTTATAATCACCAATCACTAAAATTGTAATAAAAGTTAAAACGTAACACTTGATTTTAAAACTTTTAACCACCACTCACCATTGTATAAAACAGGAAGCGATAAATAGAACATTAATTAATGTAATAAATTTATAATTATTTTAGTATAAGACAAATGTACTTAGTATTTTGAATGAAACCATAAAATAATAAGGTGTCTCTAAACACCCACTTTTTCTGAGCGGTTTCTCGCACAATCTAACTCCTTTTTGATACAAAGACGCTTTAACTTATAGTATAGGTATAAAAACACGATCTTATGTGTGTGTGTGTGTGTATATTCTTGACCATTATAAATCTCGCATCCATAGACTTACGATGATATACTAAGATATTTGCGCGCACGAAGCTATATCTAATGGTAATAAGTACGATACATGCGAAATAAACTAAATATACGATATATATGAAGCTATAAGTTGTGCAATATTTATTTCTATCATACTTACAGATATTTGTTTTCTTCTATTTACAGAAGACCAATCTAGAATCATCATAGTAATATTCCAGAAGTATCCACGTATCCACGTTTCTATATCATTAACATAACAAAATTATGTTCAAATGAAAGGTAAAGACTGATCACACTATGGCGATACGCCTGTGGACCTACACAGGTAAAATGAAAAAGAATTCCACGAATGTTCTCGTAAGTTGTCCGTCTAATCAATTTTTTACAGTAGGTAAGGTTTTGTTTGTCTACAAGCTTAGATAAATTAACCAAGAGATCTTTCAACGGTTACAGTAAATATATTATGTTAAATACGAGTAAGTTTTTAACATTACGAATATAAACTAAATTGAACGGCGGCGATAAGATTTTTTAGCTCATGGGGCATGACTCATGACTCATGTCACACACCAATATTTTTATGATAAGAGCAGTTTTGATATTGTTAAAATTGACCGCAAAATTTGGCAGCTTAAACAATGTTTGTACTGTGGACACAAGATCTTAATTATTTCATTAGAACTAACTAAGCTAGATAAACTAACATTGATAAAAAATAATTAAGTAATTCATCATGAAAAACAGACGAAATATAATTTCATATAGGTATAAAAATATTAATAATGTAGAGATGAGTGCTATTTTTAGTTATGATACTTAAAAAAAGCGTCTAAGTGCGTGTCTGAATCACCCACCAAGGGTTCCGTAGTTTCGAAAAAGGTATAAATTGTTACACAATGTTTAGTAATTCATCTACACTCTACAGTCTCAATTATTCCCTTTTAATTTCTTCTTAAGATTCCTAGAAAACTTCACTATTTGGAGATTTCTCTGAATTTTTCATATTTTTGAATTGAGCATACCTAAGAGGAGAGAAAACGCTATTTTGAATCTATTTTATAAAAAATGTGTGTAGTAAATAAACCATTTCATATTTGACTAGTTCGTTTCACTCACACTCCGTGATTTAATAAGGTATAGATGTACTCAGTTTTTATTTGATTCCGTGTTCTATTATATTATAAAATTCTATGAAATTTCATACCCCACGTGATCTACAAACTTTCAAACTATCTAACGAATTAGATATAACCTAGCCCGGCCACGTTTAGAACCCTTTTGCAAATTACTTAAATAATATTTTCTTTCATTACAAATAAGTTAGCAATATTAGTAGTTACATAAAGAACAAGCGTGATGGACCCATAGAGTTAGGAATCGGACCGACTCCATGGTCTGTCAGAGTCGCGCTATTAGGGTTTTTTTTACCATTTTGGTACGTAATCCTAATAACTCAGGCTAAGTATGACGACTATTATTATTAAACCAGTCCCAAATTGCAAGACAAAAAAAAAATACCCAAATATATTCATTGAACTGCGATCTGCGAAACAATTTTCACGCCAACCATCAATCTGTACATACCTCTAGATAAAATTAAAAGGTGAATAACTTATCTATCAACGCGAATCTCAAACCACTGGACCGATTGGGCTGAAATATAGACGAAGGCTAAGAAAGGTTGTTTGTAAATACAAATCCTAAGGGGTTGAAACGGGGAATTATCCTTTGAAAATCAAATAACGTGAGCGAAGCCGCGAGCTTTTGATAATTCAGAATAAAGAGAAATCGGGTTTATTTATTAGTAGATTGTTACACAAGGGACGTAAGTAAGCTATTACAGAACAAGATCCAATTTGGCGCCAGTGCGAGCGCAGCTCGCATAGGGCGCTAAAGGATCGCGTGCACCCGAGATATTTAGTCGAACCCGAGATATTTACCCGAATATAGTTCGAGGGTGTAATAGCTACTTGCAACCGAGGTAAGCATTCTACTTTATATCATTCTTGCGAGGTAAATAAAACATTGGTGATGCAAAATGAAATTTTAATTAGAATCAAACCTTCAGATCAAATGAAATGCCGCCATTTCCATTTTTTTTTCGTAAATAGTTTTCCATATATTTTTTTACGGCTCTGGGTTCCAAGGAGTTTTGCATAGTTTGAAATGTATGGAAATTAAATGCCGCCATGTTCAGTGTTTTTTTTTCAGTAAAAAGTTTTCCTACCATTTTATAAGAAAAGAGATTGTTTACCAAGGAGTTTTGCATAGCTTGAACTGTAATGTGAACATTACAATTCAAGCATAGTGCGACGTAATGTTGCCTTGAATTGCAAACACCAACTTACAAGGAGACTTTCCACCATAGTAATCCCTAGTTACTGAGCAAGTATGATATAAAATATTATTATCAGTTAATAGGTCTATGACATTACATTCTTACTCTGAGGTGTTTGGCCGAAGCGATATTATTATTTGGATGAGCGATTACCGACCGACGGCTTATAGATACTTATTACTAATTAATGATAGAAACATACTGCAGCTGTTATTATTTTTCCATTCTAATCTCATCAGTATACTAATATTAGGATATGATTATTTTATCTAAACAAAAAACCTTGCTACTAATTCTGTTTAGTAGAATCAACACAAAACCAAGGCCTTTTTCAATTTAAGTCATCTCGCTAATTATATACCCCACTTATCATGATTCATGACATTATAGCCATCCATTGTATGCATATAGACTTATTGTAAGAATACGTAATTTGACTGTCCCTGTGTCTACAAAGCCTGACGTTATTTGTAATTTATTCAAACTTCTATAGCCGCGTTGAGCACTTTTTGGTAGGGGGTAAAAATGAAAATGTGGAAACGCGTGACCGACACAGTGACCGACACCTCGCGTTATTACGAAGAGAAACTGTCTTAAAATATAGTACAATATAAATATAGTTCATTCGTAATTATACTTTAATGCCTTACTTTTAAGGTTTTATAATTTAATTTTTTTTTTTTTTAAATATTCGTTTCCGCTCCTATCGGCAGCCCCTATGACTGCCAATTTTTTATTTATTTATTTATTCAAGATGCATAAAATATATAATATATATATATATATACAATAAAAGATATTTAACTGCATAAAAATTTGTACGTCCGAGTTGCCTGACTGGATATGCTGCGGCTTTTAATTGTAACACATATTCAGACAAATAAATGTACTTATTCTATTCTTCGCACTGGAAAGCTCAGCGTTGGACATAATGCGACGCGGCATAAGAGATACACTGCGCGACGCGGTCCTGTAGGTACAAACTCATACAAATAATATTTGCCGCTACGTGCCGTGTCGCTCCGTGCATCTCAAGTGGGGCTAGACCTTTAGACCGTGTTCTGTGGAGGTCTATGCGGGAGAAACTCGTCCCGTACTCGTCTGTAGGTTGAGATCACGACGACATATTTTCTAACCATCATCCAAAAACCGAGTCAAGTCAACCACCAACTTATCTGGCCCGGTGGTCAAAATTGGAACTATTTTTCTATGCCTATTTAGTTTTATTTTAATATTAATAATAAACTTGCGACGCTGTCACCGGGTCAGCTGGCCCGGTGGCTAAAATTGGAACTAATTTTTATGTCTTTTTTTATTTTCATTTTTTTTTAACTAGCTGATGCCCGTGACTTCGTCCGCGTGCGAGTTTTTTTAAATTTTTACCGGATCTCTTTCATTTTACGGGATAAAAAGTAGCCTATTAAGTATACAGTCACTCTCACAGGTGCTCAACTATACCCATGCAAAAAATTACGTCGATCGGTTGCTCTGTTGCGACGTGACGGTAGGACAAACCAACAAACAAACACACTTTCGCATTCATACTTATAATATTATAAATGCGAAAGTGTGTCTGTCTGTCTGTCTGCTACGCTTTCACCGCCCATCTGTTTAAATGGGAAATGAAATTTGGTACAGGGATAGGTTGTATCCCGGGGAAGGAAGGCTTTTTATCCCGGAAAATTCAAGAGTTCCCACGGGAATTAAAAAAACTTAATCCACGCGGACGAAGTCGCGGGAATCATCTAGTTTATAATATAAGTATGACATGATGACTACTATCTAAATTCAAACTGCTAGTAAATTTTAAATAGAAGCGCCATCTATGTACAAGCTATTAAATTATTTGACAAGCACTCAGTTCGTTCACTCAGCTGTTTAGCGGATGGTACTTGTTTGTGATATTTTAATAATAGCTCGTGTATCTGCAGTGGTGTCATGGCTATCCGACAGATGTTACTATTCTCATCGTACGGTAGCCAAATCATACCCAAAAATCAAAAGCAAAATTCCAAAGGCGATCTCACAAACATCATTCGTTGTTATTATATTTACATGCCCTGCGACTTCACCCGCGTGGAGTTTTTTAATTTCCACGGGAACTCCTTAGTTTTCCGGGATTAAAAGTAGCCTATGTCACTCTCCAGGTCTTCAAAAATATCCATGCAAAAAATCACGTCGATCCGTTTCTCTGTTGCGGCATGATTGACGGACAAACAAACAATAAAACACACTTTTACAATATAACCCCTCGCGCCCTCCTATCCGCCTTCGCAACTCCTGCCCCGCTGTCAACTTCAGATGCGACCAAATGATTGGCTCCAGCCATACTGAGGGTTGTGATGTCTGTAATTTCACAAATGACCTTGAAATATTTACGGGAAAATCATCAAATTCCTGTCTAACAAAAAAATATGAGATCGGACAACGCTTTAATTAATTATAACTTATTAAGTATCCTATGTCCTACGTCGTTGTACGAACTCGAATCATGCCAAGTTCCATTTAAATTCATTCATAAGCTTCGGCGTGATGCGCGACCAAGATACAGACAGACAAAAATGAAAAAAAATAAAGTTTTGGCTTCAGTATAGATTATAGAGTCCTCCCTCCAAAACAATTTTTCAAAATATCTACAGCAGACGACGCTTATCTCCCTAGATAATAAATGAAAACCTTCAACTTTTCAACCGACTTCAAACTGTATTTGTTATTAAAACAAGCACACGCGATACAAAGCACTTCTTTTATTGTTGATATTATAAAAACCGCTCGACTGAATTCGATAAAATTTATTATGTATATGGGACTACATTGGAAGTATGCCCTTTCAAATAAAAAAAGAATCATCCAAATCGGTTCACCCAGTCAAAAGTTCTGAGGTAACAAACATAAAAAAAAAAAAAAATACAGTCAAATTGAGAACCTCCTCCTTTTTTTGAAGTCTGTTGAAAATATAGCTCCTTGTTACGGATATCATACATGAATACGTAAAATATCAGAATTAAATAAAACAATGACATCATTGTGTATTAAAACATTATTTATTTTTACGGGTACAATTATTATTAAAATTCTTAATTTTAATATTTCCAATGTTATCAAAATTATAAAACCTTGCATCAGTAGTTTTCAATATAACACGAGTAGGTAGGTATAATCGTTTAAAAATTCTTTACTGGACGGAATTAGATTACTTATTAAGTACAAATATCGAAATAAAATTAGTAAAGCTATTATGACTTTTTACATGAAGCAACTAACATTAAATTAACAAATAACATGTTAACGAATGTAGTTAATGACCACCTAACTTAACATGTGATTAAATTTCAACTCATCAGTCTGTGTGAAACTAATATGTTATATGAAAATATGGCAATTATAATAATCGAGTCGCGTGCGGCATTCAATAATCTCTTACTTTTTCAGATACTTTGTAATTACTTTTCCTTCGTTCGGGAAACTGCGGCGCCGTACCATTTCTAGACTCATAGCCATGAGAACTGCGAATGCCATTCTCATAGTACTTTGTACTTGTAAGAGGTTCGTTGTAGCCGCGACTTTTTGTTACCGAATTCACCTCCCTTGATTGGATTATTTCTTTAGATCGCCCATCTCTAGATGGAATCACTTTTTTACTAACAGTTTCTACAGTATCTGTAACGCTAGGTCTTTCAGGGTCACCTGAGCGTGTTGTATACCGATATGTTTCGGAAAAATTGTCACTGCTGTTACTTTCCCGCCGATTCACCGGTGATTTTACTCTCGTTTCTAAACGCGACACGAAGGGACTTGACTCCCTATTTAACGATTCAGTTTTATACAGGGGTATTTTACGTTCCTCTGATATCCGTTCTTTGTAATGCGGTGATGGGGTGTTGTATCGGGATGATAATCTGCTGCCATCAGACTCGTCGTCTGCGTGTAAAGTTTGATATAGTTCTGGCGCCCTTTCACGCAGTCCTTTAAGGAATATCTTTTTCTTATCTGTTTCGTCGTACGATTTATTGTACCCATTCGTGTGACCGTTCGTTACCGGCGTAGTTTTACCATAACGCGCACCAAACAATCCATCTCGTCGACGCTCAGTTTCACGCGAAACAGCATCTGCTAAATCACGCTGGCTTCGGTTTATAATTGACACAATTCCCGGACTCTTTAGCTGTTCCGGAGTCTCATCGAGCCTACTGAGGTGTGGATTTGATTTGTACATCGTGGAATAGTTTCTGCTCATGCCAGTAACGTAACGTGGATGTGTCTCCGGTTCAGGCGCGCCCATAGCAAAACTCTTACTTCTATTGAGACCTTTGTAGGTCCGCGCCGGCTTCGCAGGGCCAGGCGGATACCCGTTTATCTTTCCCTCTGGCGTTGCTGATACGTTGTTCGGTATATTAATGGCACTAGTAGACCGTTTGTTGTTTGTGAGTCGCTGCCAGTATTTACTGGAGCTTGGCTTTTCGGCAGTTTTCTCCTTACGCTCGTGCAGTTTTCGCGGCAGGGTCTGCGCGCTTCGCGTATAGTCTTCGTCTG
Organism: Erebia epiphron; assembly: GCA_963932025.1. Taxonomy (NCBI): domain Eukaryota; kingdom Metazoa; phylum Arthropoda; class Insecta; order Lepidoptera; family Nymphalidae; genus Erebia; species Erebia epiphron. Next base: position 28,798,055 of record OZ009949.1, read on the forward strand.
CTTCACCAGGATTCAGCCGGCTCGTTGAGTGACTGAGCCGGCCGAGAGTGCTCGCGAACTGGCCCCTGTAACACGAAAAAACAATTCGTTTGAATATTGGATAGAAGCAGGCGTTACTATGCGGAAGTTCATCATAATGAAGGAACCAGAAGTTTAACTCGCTATAATCCGGATTTACACGATTTACAATCGTGCATTGTAGAGTCAACATCTTCTGAAGATGCTCCAGCATCGGAGTGAAACGTACGTTGAGAGTAGTTTGGGGAATTTCTGTGGTGTGGTGAATATCGCGGGCGGAATGCACGCTGTACGACATAGATTTAGCTATTGTCGCGGATTATAGCTTGTTGAACTTCTGGTTCCTTCATTAATTCTTTTGAACTTTATCACTACATCGTGATCGTAAGACAAGGCGGCCCACGCTTATCCATTGTGTCTCCTTGTATCATAAAAACATGTATTCTTGTGTTTTAGAACGTAATTGGATTCAATGGGAAATCTCAACCCACACGTCTAACGATCGCGCTTTGTTTGTACAGCAAATCAGCTTGCTTTTATTGCCTGAGATTAAGATACATTAACATCATATTATAATTAACACTGATTGACAATTTAGTATCATGATTTAGCTGAGAGCTCTGATGTGCGAGATCAAGTAGTTTATTAATGTCAGCATACTAATGACAAATTTTTTGCTAAGTAGTAGATCATATAAATGGCATGGCGAGAAGACAAAAACAACCAGGAAACTATATGAATCCGCAATGAGACTTCGTTATAACTAATTTACATCATACGACATACTACACCTAAACTAAACCTACACCTGGTGGAAGAATTTTCTTGCAATGACTCACAATTTGTCATTAACAACAAATAGTTCATATTGAAGACTGTTTCACTCGACAAACATACGTGACTCAAAGTTTGTAAGCTAAATAAGGGCTGTTTTGTCGAGAAACCACTTATTTATCCATACTAGGCAAAGCCCATGGACAACGACAGAATTAAATGGCAAGACATACCTACCGGAAAGTACAAAGTCAGTGTGACTGATTCGTAGTTTTGATTGATATACCTAAGAGATAATTGGATCTTTTCTTTATCTTTATTGATCTTCGAAATTTCCAGAACGTATTTTTTTAATATCAAAAAGTCTGTCTTCAGCTTCTGCTAAACATTCTAGACGAGAAGTTATGTAGTTATACGTGCAGCTAAATAAAACATATATCTATTTCTGACTACCGAAAAAGAATAAATACACATACCTATCGCATTTGCATACTTTTTGCTACTTTAAGTAGCACAAACTTTCTTTTCAGCCGACTTCAAAAAAAGGAGAAGGTTCTCAATTCGACTGTATTTTTTTTTTTTATGTTTGTTACCTCAGAACTTTTGCCTGGGTGGACCGATTTGGATGATTCTTTTTTATTTAAAAGAGCACACTTTCCATGTGGTCCCATATAAATTTTATCGAAATCGGTCGAGCGGTTTTTAAAACATCAACAATAAAATAAGTACTTTGTATAGCGTGTGCTTGTTGTTGTAAACTTGGCGCGGGAGTTTGAAGTCGGTTGTTTAAAAAGGATTTTTTATACTAAATTATTCAATAAATATACCAAATAGGAGTGCACGCAGAAACTGAATTTCCATACTCGATTTTAAAGTAAGGATATAATAGATTATTTAGTATGCAAGTTGGTTTAAAATTTCGAAATAAGGAAACATTCTGAAAGCGTGCAAAATCGTTTTTTGAACAAAGAATCATTTTACATAACAAAAGAAACAGTTTTTCGCTATTTCTACGAGAATCCAAGTTTAGTATGCGTAGTTAGTAATTTGTCTTACGCGTTTTATGTAAAAGCTCTGATTATATAACAAAGTTTAAGTATTTCATAATTGTAGTGACCTCCTTTACCTTTTCAACAAACAAAACAACTTCAGATGAGTTAGTGAGTTAGTAGGTATATTAAGATTTGATTATTGTTAGTTAGTTTTTTTTTATACCAATTATATTTATATTGCATATATTCATATCCACAGTAATAGTTAAAAGAAAAAAGTTCTATCTGTCGATTGTCATGACTGACTGCCTGCTACTACTAAAAAGGTATGAGCTAACCTTTTTACAGTTGAATCGATCTTGATGATAAGTAGAACTAAGCTTGAGTTCAATATTTCTCTGAAGACCGACATTGCTACATCGGGCTTATAAAACAGTTTGCCTATTTATAATACTAGTACATAACCGCGACTTCGAACACGTCAATTGCAGTTTGTAGTTCATGATTTTTGGGATAAAAATCACTGATTTCTAGAACATGCAAACTATCCGTGCCAAATTTCGTCAAGATCGGTTCACATATTGAGACGTAAAAAGAATAACAAACAGACAGGCACATTAAAAACACTTGTGGTTGTTTCAATGTGTACTAAACTATGTGTGTATTGTAAAATGTGTACTTTGATAAATATATTTTTTTTAAATACATTTGTATGGATTTTAACATTGAGACCGGACCTTGCCGTGCCGTGTTCTGAATCCCGCCGAGCAACGTTCCTAAATCCCTTTGCCACGGTCTAAAATGAATGGTATTAGAATACAATAGTCATATTTTACGAAGTAAGTATGTTTATACCTTGTGTGATATTGTCTACAATTATTTTAACTGTGCCCTGCCTATAGTTATAATATATGCCTGATAGGGCTCTACTCGTTTATCGAAATCGTTTATTATTCACCCACATCTTAGTAGTAGGTAAGTACCTAATTATAAATTGTAATGGACACTAGGTCCACAATAGCAAGCATGCAACCGCAAGACTAAAACACAAAGTTGTCACCGCATTGCTTCACCTGTTCCATCTTCCGCGTCTACAATAGTATATTGTGTGTTTAGGGGTGAAACAAGACGATTTTAGGCGAGGCTAAGCTGGCATCACCCGAAGTCTATGCCCTAGGGCAGAAAGTGATGGTTTTCTACCCGCTGAATGACGTATTCGTCTGAAATTGACTAGTTTCGGGTGGCTCAACAGACATTAAAACTCGCATTTTCAAAATCTTAAACAGATAGGCCGTGAAAAGTTTATAGACAATCACACATTCCTATTTTATAAAGTTTTAAAGTTATAAAGTTCTTAGTAAAAACGTTTAAAGAATATCTGATGGCAATTAACAATGTTATGCATTACAATGATATGAAGGAATTTTATATTGGGTATCATTCAGACTAAATAATTGTAGGCCCTTAAGGTATCTGTTAGATTAATCAAGTATTCTGTGCTATTAATAATAAACGCAGTCTATCATTGTGCATGTGCTATTGTTAGTTAGTTGTTACCGTGTTCTGTTAAATAATGTTGTGTATTTTTATCTGCATTCTAAGCTGATGTTAATAATAATTATGTTCTTATTAGAAGCTGATGTCATTTAAATTTGGTGACGATCTGATAGAGATCTTCGGAGATGGATGAAACTTAATAAGACCCTTAATAAGAACTTAATAAGACAGAGGTTAAGTAAAATTTACAATTTCAAACATTTATAATATTAGGTGCATATATACATACTATATAGGTACAGTATACACATAGAAACATTTTTTTAAACTCTATTACTAATGAGGCACTTATCAGATAAAAATAAATTGAATCTTGTAAAATAAAGGTTCGTTGCTCTACCTTTCAGGTTTGATTTCCAATTATTTAATTTTAAGGCGCATGCAATTATTCTTATAATAATTATTTTTATAGGTAATGAAGGTCATGGAATTGTATAGGTACTTTCTCTCTATCAAAGGCAAGTAATGTTTCTGTCATGCGTCGATGCAATTTAATAACTATAAATTCAATGTCTATTAAATTAGTAAGTAGGTACATAATTATGAACTCCTCAATAAGACGTAAAAAGCTTATAAAAACCGCGATAAATCTTTGGGCCTATAATTTTATGATAATATCAAAACATGAAGCAATAATTAAATTCTTAGCATGGTATCTGTCAGTGTAGGAGGTGGCATGGATCACTGTGGGACCAGATTCTATTTAAGGTCTAAGGATAATAAGCAGGTGGGCACAATAAAAATTTAATGCTCGTTAACACGATTTTGCAAAAAGTTAATTTATAGTTTCGTCTAACAATAGGTAGTAGCAAGCTATTATATTATGTCCATGTATAACTTTACGATCGTCGAGTAAATACGCTGCGATGTTTATAAAAAAAATAACTTATTCTTACCTATCGCGTTGATCACGGCTGTCAACAGCAGCGGTTCGTCTCGGACTGCCCTCATATTTGTGCTCACGGCCGTAGATGCTGGGGGCGAAAGGGTCCTCGCCGAGGTAGTACCGGTGCGGGGGTGCGGGGGGCGCCAGCTCACCGCCGTATTGTTTGTACGTGCGAGATGAGTGCTCCGGCGACGGCGTCCGAGAACTGCGCCAGCGGCTCTTCCGTTCGGAAGACGCTGAGCGGATCTTCCCCACTAGCTTCCTTATCGAGTTGCCGATCGCTGAACCGACTGATTTCCGAACTGGTGATGGTCGTTTGCCGTTATCAGCAAAGCGGGTCTTTTGATTTTGCTTTCTCTCATCCCTATCACGCCGACGCGGCGGTGTCCGTTCTCTATCCGCACTGCCTCTACGATCTCTTGGAGGAGAATAATCAGGGGGAGGCTCTACGGTGCCCTCGTCACGACTGTCTCTCGAACGGCCCGAATTGTCATTCCTCGATGAGCTTCTGTAGCCACTGTCATACCGGTGGTCCTCAGACATTATTTTCTTTGAATGGCGTTTCCTTTCGGGAGCCTTCGGTGGCCGATAATCATCTTCTATCGATGGCTCGCGAAATGATCTGTCGGTTTCTAATGGCCTTAACGGGGATCCACGTGGCGGACTGTGCATAGTCGACGATGAAACGTAGGCGGAGTCGTCTCGCGAAGGCGGATTACGTCGACCGATCGGCGATGACCTCCCTTGGGGCGAGTCTCGTTTGTAAACATGCTTAGGTGAGGAGTCGTTTAGCCGGTCGTTACTGGTGTACGGAGATCGTACAACAGGTGGTGATGGGGATGAACTTCGCGGCTCGGGCATTCTGGGCTTGGTGGCACGGCGCTGTGACCAATCTGCCACGCCCTTAAAATAGCCCCCTGTTCTATTAACCGATACAACAGGACGCTCGTCAGAGGGTGTTGAAGACTTGGTTTTGCGAAGAACTCGATCCCCGTAGACAGGTGGTGGTGGGACTGAGGAGGAGGTTTTGCCGTAGTATCCTTCGTCGTCGGCTTTCTTAGGGTAATATCCTGCTTCGGGGCGCCGTCCAATTTCTTCAGCTATAGAATCGTGGGACGAGGGAGACTCGCTGCCAAAGTGATTCTCGAGCCACTTCGATGTTTCCTTCTTCCGCGTTTCTTCTTCAATGTCAAAGTTGATCGGTCGTTTCGCGTATTCTTTTTCGAGTTCTGAAAAGGAGCACAACTTTAGTATGCAAGCGAAAGTGACGTGCGCACGCGCGGTGCTCCACGGTGGAGTGAAGCCGCACCTCGCATCCTCACAGTTCACACACATGGTATGGCGTAATCATAAGTCAATAAGTTTGGCAAACCGGCTGAAGGTCAATGCGAGATGCAAACAGCCGAGACATTTTACTTAACCTGCGTGTAAGACACTGCGGTAATTCATTGGCAGCTGTATGAATTAATTTCTAGGTCACTACTGAGCTTGTGTGAAGTACCTATCTGTTACTTGTTCGAACGTAATTATTATCAATGCAATGGTTGTATTAATATCCTTGATCCTTCAAGAAATAATCACCTACTGTAAATAATTATTTTCATTAACCGTCAACATCAAAATATGACTTCCTAAATAATAATGGAGATCTTGATATTATTTTAATTCTGAAGATTTGTTGTTTCACATGAAAAAAATTAAAGTCAATCATTTAAAAGTTTTTTAAAGTTTAAAGTCTGAAATCCGGGCCATGTCTATAAAAAAATCGTACGTGCATACAAAAAAAACGTATGATACAGGGCAAAAACTGATCTGTACGCCCATACCGGGTGCTGACACAGACAAACACATTGTTTAAAACTGTACATAAATGTTGGTTCGTGAATAAATTTATATATTATTTTCATTCTTTCAAAGTCCTTAGTTACCGAGAAACGAAATTACAGATAGGTATGAACGACTAACCTAACTTTGAACATTAAAAAAACATTGTCGTGAGTAGGTACCTATTACGGAATCAGCTTTTGGTTTTTTTCAAATCAATTTCCTATTCATGCAATGCAAGGTTTACCAAGATAAACACGTTATTTAGGGGCATTTCGACACAATATGTCTGACCCAATACACGAATCTTTAGAGCTTTCATACGAATCAATTACGCAAACAGTAATTAATACTTGAATTATGGTTAATCTACAATCTAATGTCCTCTCATTTCCGTCAATAGCAATATGTAACATATAACCGGTTTTCAGAGCAGAACATGGACAAAAAACGAAAATCTAGACATTCGTTTTGAAACTGAAATATATTTTTTTCCATTTATTTATTTTGATTTAGTACATAGCATCTTTGGATTTTTACAAATTGACTGGCATATCATAGTTTTTATGTGTACCTATTATAATTCCAAGATAAGATATGTTATTAGTTATTTTAAATTGATTTGTAACATGTAATCGATTGATGAAGTTTCCTTAACTAAGTCAAAATCATTATGGTATTGATTTTGAAACACGTAACGTCATAAGAACTAAGTTAGTTATAACATACAAAGCACCTGAGATAAAATGCTAATGTTATAATTTTATTCAGTGCATGTTTTTATCTAAGCGGTATTTCCAAGTGCATAGGAAAACGAAGGGATTTGAGACCAATTATACGAACCGTATGAATTTAACCTACAAATAACTAAGATAAATAACTACTTAGGTATATTTAATTGATTAAAAACTAACTTAAATAGGGGGAAAATAAATCTACGTTGTTATAAGTTGACACAGACCGCACTCGTGCTACAAATTACTTATTATATATACCTAGTACCTTTCAGCTCGTATCAAGCATGATCTTAGTCCTCTTGACTTTTTATAGGTACAAATGAAAGAGCTACAAAATCCATACTAATAATATTATAAATGAGAAAGTGTGTGTGTCTGTCTGCAACGCTTTCACGGCCCATCTGTACAACTGACTTTGATGAAATTTGGTACAGGGATAGGTTGTATCCCGGGGAAGGACATCGGCTACTTTTTATCCCGGAAAATTCAAAGGTTCCCGCGGGAATCAAAAAATTTATCTGTTCAACCGATTTTAATGAAATTTGGTACAGGGGTAGGTTGTATCCCGGGAAAGGACATAGGCTACTTTTTATCGCGGAAAATTCAAGAGTTCCCGCGGGAATCGAAAAAACTTGGTCCACGCGGACGAAGTCGCGGGAATCATCTAGTAATATATATATTTAGGTAACCAGAAGTGGAGTAAAGTGAAACTAAGCAAATATAACAAACCACAATTTATTCTAGTGAACGATTACAACATATCTATAATATAAAAATAAGTCGGATTTTCCTTCCTGACGCAATAACTCCAGAACGCACGAACCGATTTCCATGGTTTTGCATTCGTTGGAAAGGTCTCGGGCTCCGTGAGGTTTATAGCAAAGAAAATTTCAAGAGCGGGAACGGGAACGGAAAACCGAATTTCACGCGGGCGGAGCCGCGGGCAAAAGCTAGTCACACATAAAATAATCAAAAAGGAACACACATTAATCCAAACACAATTATGACTCATTAAGAGTTTCACAATAACGCAGTTTACAGCTCGGAAGGTGACAAAAGAATGACCACGCGGTAATACAGAGAGCGCTTTTTATACACGTTCCTGCCCGCTTTTATAGGTTTTAGTCGGGTACCTACACTACTCACAATAATTTTGCTAACTCGGCCTATCCTGATTGTGCGCCGCCCTCGGCTGCACCGGAAACAATTTCATCAGAAGCAGGAAGGGCTGGTGTGCGTATGCCATCTTCATTAGCTCCCCCTCTTGCGGTGTCTCCTGAACTAGTGAGGGCACCCAAAGATTCACCCGCATCGTCACAGTTACTGTCATCAGAACCTTCAAAAAATGCAGCGCAACTCTCGGGACACCATTCTCCTTTCCAAGGAACCATGTACTGAACTGCAGAAGTCTTTAGTGCGCTCACGCACCTACCCAAGACCATGGGTACCATTGTGATTTTCACAATGAACCGGGTTCATACTTGGCCCGAGGTTGACACACACATTCGTGTGCATCTCCCCGTCGGTGGTAGCCATTCTACCACCCACCTGACAGAGTGCTATGCTACACTCCTCGCAGGTCTGCCGACATAACCTTCTTCTCAATCTGCCCACTACATACAACGCTGTCCGCTGTCATCCACTAGCCTAACAGAGCCTAAAGTAACCTAACCTAACATGTAAGCTTACATTTTGACCTAACAACTGAACTAATAAGTAGCCTAACGTTTGACCTAACAGCTGACCCAACGTCTGATTTACGACTAACCTAACTTTACTAGAGAAAGCATGTAACTAAATTGGATGACAGCAAGCAGAGCCATAGGCAATGTTTATGCAAATTAAGTTGAAAGTGTCTGTCACCGAAGAACGTGCCGCGTAGTCCGAAGCACGACTTCGAGGTACCACTCCAAGGCACCGCTCCAGGACCCCGCTCCAAGGCACCACTCCAGGGCACACCTCCAGGGCCCCGATCCAGGGCACCACTCCATGGCGCCAAACATGTAACAGAAATTAAAACCAAATCGTTATCACGAAACGACGTGATCATCGTGGCTATCCATACATAGCAGGTAGTCAACGCATAGTCAATTACCTTCACAAGCTCTCTGACTTAAAAGTTCATTACCAGCACAGTTACCAGTACCAGCACAGGTACCAACAAAATTATTTGACTGCTTCAGCAGAGCTCATACATACAAAGCCGATAGAACTCACAGAACCTGTGGAGCTCTCAATAGAGCTGGTAGAGCTCCTAGATACAGTAGCGCTGGTAGAGTACCAAGACACAGTAGAACTCGTAGAGAAACAAGAGACAGTAGAGCTGGTAGAGCATAACGAGTCAGTTGAGCTCATAGAGCAACAAGAGTCGGTAGAGCTGGTAGAGCACAAAGAGTCAGTAGAGCTCAAAGAGCAACAAGAGTCGGTAGAGCTGGTAGAGCCCTCACTAAAGGTCGCTCAACCATAGTAAAAACTCACAGTTGTACCATGTCGAAACAACTTTGAACATTCAAAACATCAAACATCATCATCGATGAACACAGAAAATGAAGAAAGTTTACTCATACCAGTTATGTTCAACCATATCGAGTAGGCTAACGAGCAGCCTCGCGCACTATACAAGCACGCAGCCCTGCGCGACCAGTAGATGCGCAGTGTCACGCCTCACAGCGTGGCATGCGAGCGCGCAGCATCGCACCCTAGGCGAGCTCACAGCCATGCGCAACCAGGAGCGCGCAGCATCGCGCACTAGGTGGGCGCGCATCCCTGCGCGACCAGTGGACACGCAGTGTCACGCCTTAAGCGCGGCAGGCGAGTGCGCAGCAACGCGCACTAGACAAGCGCACAGCCCTGCGCGACCAGCAGACGCGTAGTGACGCACTTCACACACGCGGCATGCGGGCGCGCAGCCCGGCGCGACCAGAACGCCTCACACGTGGTGAGCGCCGAAGACGAAAGGAACATAGAACAGAAAATGAACCTGTGACCAGTAGGTCACAGCACACACGTCATGTCCATCACAGGTTCTGAGTACCTTTACGAGCAATTTATAGCATCGACGATCAATTGTCTTAACCAGCTGCCACTATGCCTCATACATTCACAACTGAATTTTAACTTCATTGCACTTTATGTAATCCTTGTTTAGTGCGGATTACAACCATTTGGTTTATAAAAGCCTCGTATGTAAAATTACTAACGAGAAAAAGTAAGGATTCTGACAGGTAGGTATGTAGACTCGTAATCGATTTGTATGAAATCAAACTTTAACTATCCACGAGGGTAGATAAACAATACTTCTCTAATCAAAATAGAATGCAACATTCAACAACAAATTACGTAACCTGGTTCGGTAATATTAAAAAAAAATAACCTGTAAAACTCAAGTTAATTTTAACGTTTATCAGAACTATAAATATGTTTGCTCGTCCATACCTGACCTCAACAATTATTGTTTTGTGTACAAGCACTATTCCTTTGTAAAAGTATCACAGAAGCATTAACAAACCCCAAGGGATACTAGCGAGTTTAACAGGTTTTCTTAAACCGCTGTCTAACATCACGAATGCATCGCATCATTCGAAACACAGTGAGCGTTATTAAGAGACACTTTTTATAAACACAGCATGTTTAAAACAATTGAATCGTAAAGTGGGTATAATCTGACTTTTAACCATCACGCATTTATTACGTATTTGACGCACAAAACTTTCTAAATTGCGGGTGATTGGTATCCGATCGTAACTAGGTCAAGAGTTTTAAATAACAACCCTCATTTTAAATACAAAAAACCAAATCACGCAAAAACAATTTATCCGTACATCATGCTTTAGCAAAACATTACTACTTTATGTGTTCAAAACTCAGCAAACTTAGAGGCCTCAAGTTATGCATTCAAACTTAGGGTATGAGTCACCTATTTTTCTCAAAAATATTTCTGTACCCGGTCGGTACCCACAAAGGCTCCACTTTTGAACAAGATGTTTCTGCTAGACACCTCACACTGTTCACAAACTAGCATTCAGGGCGGCTTAGGGACCCACATGCATGCGTTATGCCAATAACAACCACTGAGCCAACACAGCTTGCTAATTTAGTGGGAAATTATTATAAAATGGAACTCGCGTAAATATAATTGCGGTCTAAACCTTTTCTTAACACAATTAACAGTCAATTCAGTAACATGAATTACTGTCCATTTACTTTGTGGCTACGCTTGGTGGGTATTACATCCTTAAGCAAATAAATTAAATGGTCTTACCGATGTCGCATATTACGTCATATCACCAGAGGCTCGATGGTGTCATCACCTCACCACCATTCCAGGCAAATGCCAGGCGTAACACGGGAAAGCGCGCAGCACCGCGGCTCCGAGGCACGCAGCAAGGCACGACAGCGTGTCGCGCAGACTGAATTGCCCTCGTGAACGCTGCCCAGAGCGCCCACGTGGCATGCACAGTTGCACACCCAAGCGCACTCATGAGGCGCCTCAAGCACACGAGCTGTGCAACTCCACAGCTCGGCCACACTCCGCGAGCCAGCGTTACCAATCACATGAAAACAAAACACAACTTTAGCACACAAATAAACACTGCACATTACGCGAGTCACCCTTCGAGAGATATCTTGATCGGTCACGTGATCAACTTTAAGCACTTTAAATTTGGGTATGTTCCTTCTTGGTTCATCTCGTATGTGGGCCTATTTAGCGGTCCTTTATCCCACTTCTGAATTTAGGTAACCAGAAGTGGAGTAAAGTGAAACTAAGCAAATATAACAAACCACAATTTATTCTAGTGAACGATTACAACATATCACACATAAAATAATCAAAAAGGAACACACATTAATCCAAACACAATTATGACTCATTAAGAGTTTCACAATAACGCAGTTTACAGCTCGGAAGGTGACAAAAGAATGACCACGCGGTAATACAGAGAGCGCTTTTTATACACGTTCCTGCCCGCTTTTATAGGTTTTAGTCGGGTACCTACACTACTCACAATAATTTTGCTAACTATATTATTATTATTACGAAATGCAGCTTTCGCATTCCGGATGCACAAAATATTAACTACTATAATATGTCGAATGTCTGTGACAAATTTGTTATTTGCTAGACACAGACCACTTGCTAGATAAATGTTGAAAACTAACAAACATTACACTATCTTCACTTCATTTTATTACACCACATTTTTACACAATATTTATCAAGTACGTGGACAATCAAACAAAGCTTTAATATGCCTTTCTATAAAGCAAATTATATAAGCTCTACAAAATGTTTACTAACTGTTATAACATACCAGAAAACACTTTAGTGTATCGCAAAACTTTGAAACAAAACTTTTTAACTATTCAAATTCTACTTTTACAATAATTCGTTCCAAAATTTAGAGAAAATGATTTATTAAATACAAATTCTCTAAGTTTCACAGAGCGAAATCCAAGCACTACTAGCGCACAAACCAAGATGTATTTTGCCACAAAGTTGGCTATTTGGGCATGTTAAGTGACCTCAGCCACCGCGTAGGCTCAGCGATGCCATATACGGTGGTGGACGGACACAGTTTGACAACATATAAACTTTTAGACCATTAGGAAAACTTGTTTCAAAAGTAAACTTGGCTTGCAGGACCATTTTCTAGGGAAACGAAAAATATTGACGAACTAACACTATATGACTATGACGAACTATTTATTTTCAGGAATGAAAAATTTTCAGTTAATTTTTTTTTTAAGATCTTTTTTCCTACGTTGTTATAAATAAATTGTCATAAATTTATATAGTTTTGACTTCTAGAGAACAGAGTTATCCCGACTAGAATTCATAATATTAATTATTTTCTTTATGCTAAATTTATATTCTGAAATTTAATCACTGACACGTCTTTAATAATTATCCATACTAATATAATATTGTATTATAAATGCAAAAGTATATTTATCTGTCTGTCTGCCTGCCTGCTATGCTTTAATAAAAAAAAAAAAAATTGGCCCATCTCTTCAATTCAAAAATTCAAAATTCAAAATTCAATTGATTTTTATTCAAATAGACTTTTTACAAGTGCTTATGAATAGTCAAATGAATCTATCAATTCAATTATTCTGATGAAATTTAGTATAGAGGTAGGTTACATCTCGCCCGGGGAAGGACGACATTTTATCCCGGAAAATTAAGGAGTTCCCCGGGAAAATAAAAAACATTACCCACGCGAAGTCGCGGGCATCACCTAGTATTACATACTTAATTAATTAATTAAAATTAAATTTCCTAATTTTCGATTATCATTAATTATCTACTTAACAGTACTTAAATAATATCATTGTACTGTTAATGTACCTTGTTATTTAGTTATAAGCACACACAAAATCTCAGCCAAATATTTTGAATTTTAAACACTAATAGTAGATTATTAACCAAGGGGATGAAGCAGTGTCTTCTGTCGCGGGTGACGATTTAAATCGCGAGCGTAACGAAGGACTAGAGGTTTACTCCCGAGCGAAGCGAGGGATTTAAGATGAGTCCTGAGTGTAGCGAGGGATTTAAATTCACCCAAGACTAAGACAGCTTTATCACCGAGGAAAATACTCTACTTTTCGTACCATTTGCGAAAAAATTAACACAATAATAATATGAGATAAACATTTATTAAAAATAATGACAATTAAAAGTAAAAGTTAACATTCGAAACATTGGTTTAATTATTGATAGAGAGAGTTACATTTTTGTTTGGTACATTTATTGTTGATGAGTTGATTTGAGTATTTCTCTGTTCTTGCGTCTGAGGAACTGTTTACAACATTAACTTATTTATAAAAATAAATTAAAATAAACTTAACGTTTATGTATCTGAAGAAAACAAAACCGCGGCAAATTCCTAGACTAATATTTTTTTGTCGGAAAAGCAAAGGCATCAAGCTCATACGGCCTCGTCGGTTTTCGTAATTTTATTTAATAATCTTAACTGCATAATAAATGTGTATTCTTTTTCAAAAAGATGTTTAATGCTTTATAATATACAAACTCAATGGTGTAAACACAGATGTAGTTCAGTATATATTTCGAAAAGTATTCCAAATTTAAATCACATTCTCCCCCTAGAGGATGAATGAAATTCAGTACAATTTTCTTTCCCTGTTTTTAACAGATTAAAAATGAGTATTGTTATGTTCGCTTTTTGTGGCATAGAATGTCACTTTTTTGAGCAAGTGGTACGAAAATAGATTCTTTCTGGCTTCTTATTTATCATCTACTAGATGATGCCCGCGACTTCGTCCGCGTGGATTGATGTTTTTTGGATTCCCGCGGGAAATCTTGAATTTTCCGGGACAAAAAGTAGCCTACGTCCTTCCCCGGGATACAACCTATCCCTGTACCAAATTTCATCAAAATCGTTTGAATAGATAATTTTTTTTGATTCCCGCGGGAACTCTTCAATTTTCCGGGATAAAAAGTAGCCTATGTCTTTCCCCGGGATGTAACCTATCTCTGTACCAAAATTTCATCAAAGTTGGTTGAGTAGTTAGGCCGTGAAAGCGTAGCAGACAGACAGACAGACACGCTTTCGCATTTATAATATTAGTAGGTATGGATTATAAATCCCCTCATTAACAAAATACGTGAATACTACAATTATCATTATCGATCATTAATTGCTTGAAGTTCATAACCCAGGATTTTGCAAGGTCGAAATGTGTAACGCCACATTATCTAGACAACCATTATGGGCAATGCAAAACAGCTTGCATGTCCGACACATTAGGTATGCGTATTTAAATGCTTCCATGCAAGGTCATTTATTTATTTTACTATTTTAATGTAGCACAATTATTACTAACCATTAAAAAATAATAATCTAAAACCAATGGCTCTCTTGTTTCAAGTTTTGTATTGACCATTTTGGTACCTACTTACATTAAAAATACCGGCCAAGTGCGGGAACCAAAAATCCTCAATCCACGCGGACGAAGTCGCGGGCATCAGCTAGTTGTTAATAACATTCTTAAGTTTAGAGCTTTTTTCTCAATCCGTCACAACACAGAAGCGTGCCCATATTGGTTCACCTGAAATACCTAATACAACAACTACGTTAGGCGTGTTAATAATATTATTATCTAATTTATGCGAGCATAATATTCGCTACGAGTTACTATTTATGGTGATACATACCTACTGTAGGTATTAGCTTTAGTGGGCATATCGGATTCCACTCTATATTTGTAATACATTGAGCTTTTAACTCTAGACAAAAGATTAGATAATATTGAAGCCAATATAATACCAAATCAAAAGACAAGTTTTTTGACATACCTACTTAATATAATATATTAACTGATGCCTTGCGCTGAGCATTGAATCTTCTTGATTATTTAAAACTAGCGGGCGCCCGCGACTTCGTTCGCGTGGTATAAGATTGTTTTCCCACAGGTACTCCTTAATTTTCCGGGATAAAAAGTAGCCTATACCACTCTCCAAGTCCTCAACTACACGTGCAAAATAACCGTTGCTCTGTTGCGGCGTGATTTAAGAACCAATTCTCTATTTCACCCCTTTGGGGGTAGAATTTTCAAAAACTGTGAAACTCACATTTCTTTGTATAAAACCGGTAGCTCACATACCTACCAAGTTTCATGGCTATAACTTGAGCAATGAAGGACTTTCATGCAAACATCCAACCCGTATTGTACTCCTTCGGGGGTGAAATTTTGAAAAGCTACGTACTTCTTTATTTTTTACCGAAAGCCAAAATACCAAGTTTTGTTGAAATAACTTGTAAAATGTCTTGAGAAATGAAGGCCATTTATACCAACTTACATCCTCTATTTCACCCCTTTGGGGGTCGAATTTTCAAAAACTATGAAACATGTATTTCTTCATTTTCAACCCGCAGCTGATATACCAAGTTTCATAGCTTGAGAAAAGAAGGACTTTCATACAAACTTTCAACCCCTATTTTACCCCTTTGGGGAAGGAATTTTGAAAAACTGTGACACACGTATCTTATTTATTTTTTACCGTTAGCCAAAATACCAAGTTTCGTTGATATAACTTGTAAAATATCTTGAGAAATTAAGGCCTTTCATACCAACTTTCATCCCGTATTTCACCCCTTTGGAGGTCGAATTTTCAAAATCTGTGTAATATATATTTCTTAATTTTCAACTCGCAGCTCATATATTAAGTTTCATGGCTATAGCTTTCATACAAATTTTCAACCCCTATTATACCACTTTAGGGGTTGAATTCTGAAAAACTGTGACACACGTAATTCTTTATTTTTTAACGAAAGCTATAATACCAAGTTTCGTTTACATAATTTGAGAATATCTTGAGAAATTAAGGACTTTCATGCAAACTCTCATCCCCTATTTCACCGCTTCGGGGGTTGAATTTTTAAAAACTGTGAAACACTTATTTCTTAATTTTCAACCATTAGCTCGTATACCAAGTTTCATGGACATAACTTGACTAATGACGGACTTTCATACAAACTTTCACTCCCTATTTCACCCCCTTAGGGGTGGAATTTTGAAAAATCCTTCCTTAATATTAATTAAGTACTCAAGTTAATATATATAATATATATATTATTATATTCCGCTCCGCGGAAAGGCCGGCCAGCCTATAACATTAGAACATACTTACACCTAATTATTATTTATTATGTAGCCATAGGTACAGAATGCCTTAGACGAGTAATGTCGGTTGAATGTATTTATCTTGGTAACTAATTGCGTTAAATAATTAGTCTATGTCTTCTGTGTCAAGGTGAGAGCGCATCTCAGCAAATCTGTATTTCATGTTCTTGACATAAAGGACACCGACATAGCAACATCCATTTTTAACTAAATTATTACCTACTTAAGGTTTAAATTATTATTGATATAGCTATAGCTATCGCCTTGAGTTTTAATATCTAAAATAAATAATAACTATACATGAATGGGTTAAATTTATAGATGAGATTTTAGCCATAGCCATAGATTTAGAATCCTGAATCTATGCGAATGCACACTCCCAATTTATCCTGGTAGGTGACGCATCGTCGCTGGTGTTGTTTACCTGTCAAACACCATATATTTTTTACGCGATAGTTTCATTTTCTTAGAATAATTCATTTTTATGCCTAAATGTTGTGCATTACGTTTTCCTGCTGATGAGGAATGAAGAAGACTATGGTACAAAGCCTTGCGCCAATAAAATTGGAAACCCAGTTCATCGGCTAGGTTATGTAGCGCTCACTTTAGACCTGCCGATTATTATGGCAAGAGCACACACTGGTTTTTTTCCCAGATTAAGTCAAAATAGGACGCCTAATTACCTCAATTATCTATCTCAATTATGTACGCAAATGAACCTGACAGTTACCAGCGAGGATGGCGCCATCAGAGATTAGCTTTGCCTGTCCCTTCCCATTAGCATTGCACAAAAATGGACTTGGATGCTAACCTTAACGACTTTTTCTTAGCGCCATCTAGTAACTAGTTGGCATACCACGTAGCAAATATGAAACCCATCTACGTTTATTTTGCTAGTAGCGCCATCTAACGTTGAGTAGTAGAAGCTTTAGCTCCAAAACTTACCACTTTGTCTTAGGCGGCGTTGTCGACGCATCCTCACGGATAAACTCTCCCAGTCGTCATCCATGTTTGGCTGGCCCTCTTTTTCAACTGAAACAATTTACTTTCTTAATTTACATGCTCTAAAATAATAACAGGCTGCAAAAATGCATCTACAAACAATTGTAATTTTTACCTTCCTCAGTTCTGGTCCTTGAGTGTACTTGGGTTGCAACTCGAAGCCCTCCCGCCATGAGGTCGGTGGACTTTTCTAGATCAACCCTTTTTCGTCGCTCTGTGCCTCCCGTTTCTTCTACTAAACTTGCGTCGCTTGCTAACGATTTCGCCTGGTGAAACAAAATAATATTAAAGACTAGCACAGAGCACTTCTTCTATAATACTGTAATAATTTTACCTATATAAAAAACGCAAAATAACTGGGTTTTTTTATTCATTTATTAAATCTAAACAAACCTCGTTTTTAGACAGTTCTTCGTCACAGAGTTGTTCTTGCTCCTTGGTGTGACGTGTCTCAGTTAAAATCGTACCGTCAGGCCGCAAGGCTCGTAACTCCTCCTAAAAATTAAACAACATTAATGCAAAAACTAATAATTAAATCCGTCTCGTCTGTGTATTCAATTATAGCACTCATAATATGAAAATAACAAAACAGGATCTTAAAAAATTTTTCTCTCTCAGTTAAAATTTTTTGTTATTTCGACAAAAAACTACTTTTCTGCCACCCATCGCAGCGCACGTGTTTCCTGCCACACATAACTTATGTACCTTCAAGGCAAGAGTGAATTAGGTATCTTCTAGGCAAGCGCGTTCCAACCTTATGCTGCTTTACCACTGCTTTCCACTGATTGTCGTCAAGCGCAATAAAAATAAAAAAACTTCTAATTTGGGTTACCAATAACAACTGAAATAGGCACATCAATGACGACTGCATAGATTGTCGTTTTTCATTTAGAAAACATCCTCATTGCTCAGATTATCTATGAATACTGACTATTACTACGCAATTTCCCTTCGCCGGCGTTCCCATCGAATTAATTATGAGCGATTTCCTTGCACGGGCGGGGCGCGGGGTAATTCTGTACCCCGATATATTATGTCTTCTAGCCGTGAATCGGCTAGGGCCTGCATTGTAGGCTACAGGCCCTTGGGCCAGTTGTCAGTTTCGGAGTCGGGTCCCCGCTACTGGTGACGTCATCACCATCGCGCGCGGGACGCGTGTCAAATCCTGTTATCTCGGCGCCGCGGTCGAGAGGGGAGGGAATTAATTTTGAGCGGTTAAATATTCAAGGGGTGCATCGTTAAATTCCTGAAACGCTAGCAAGTAGCAGCGCAATGGCGGTCCCTCTGAAGCTGCAGTGTTCACGAGGGGTGATTATCACTTAACATCAAATCAATAAAGCCTGGTCATGAGACCGCTATTTTTTGTATTTAAAAACCTTGCTATCGAATGAGATCACAGCTAAGCTAAGATGCAAACTGAAAAAGGTAAATATAATGCATACCGTATCATCAGTAGTGACTGTTGTATTGTAAGCGACTGTGTCCTTCACGAGTTTGGGGCCGCGCGGCACCAGCGCCAGCTGCTGTTCCGTCTGCACCTTCAGAGCATCTCGGATGTCCTCCTCCTTCGTCTCGTTCACTGCTGTTATAAGAGCCTGAAACAAAGAGTGAACATTATTAGCAAAACTGTATTAATCTGTATCCCTCAAACTTGAATTAGAACAAAGTTTTCAGAATAGTATTCTGCTCATTTTTAGCAGTCTTCCATTTTAGTTGTAAATAATTATTGCAGATTTAATGCTCGAAATACATGTAATTCCTACGTATCTACGTATCGAACTAAAGGTCAGTTCTTCGGGCCACAGAAACTCTCACGTTTAGAATGTTGCTTTTACTGGATAGTGAGAAAGCAATCATTATTCTAACCAATAGCTCTTGGATTACAAATCGAAGCTAAAATTGACAATTACTTATAACCTTATTTTCTATTAATAATATTAGAAACGAAACTTTAATTAAAAAACTAAGACGTCAAACTAACAATCATATAAAATAATGACATATTATTTTATAATTTAGGTTAATTAACAATGACTGATAATAAATTTTATAAGAACGCTGCAAAATACTGGGCTAATATACCGGCTACAATAGATGGAGTACTTGGAGGCTACGGTCATATCACGGACGTTGACATCGATGGATCAAAACTATTTCTAAGCCACATACTATCGTTAGATAATAATGATCCACCGGGCACTAAACTGGCCTTGGACTGCGGTGCAGGTATCGGAAGAGTGAGCAAAAACCTTTTAATGCCTTATTTTGAGAAGGTTGATTTAGTGGAACAAGATGAAAAGTTTATTAACACAGCAAAAAAATTTATCGGTTCCAACAATGCTAAATTAGGAACACTGTACCAAATTGGGCTTCAGGATTTCAAACCGCAAAAGGAATATGATGTCATTTGGTGCCAGTGGGTACTTGGGCACTTAGACGATTACGATTTAATTTCCTTTTTAGAAAGATGTTGTAAAGCTTTAGCGAAAAACGGAGTTATTGTCATTAAAGAGAATATGGCCTCCACGAAAGAAATAGAGTACGATGAAGATGATTCGTCAGTGACACGTCCTTATGCATTAATGGAACAAATTTTCAAAGATGCCAACCTTCGTGTAATAAAGGCTGACCTCCAAAATGGTTTTCCCGAAGGAATTTATC
This sequence comes from Erebia epiphron, assembly GCA_963932025.1. Lineage (NCBI taxonomy): Eukaryota > Metazoa > Arthropoda > Insecta > Lepidoptera > Nymphalidae > Erebia > Erebia epiphron. Next base: position 28,818,154 of record OZ009949.1, read on the forward strand.
CTGTTCACATGTTTGCTCTTGTGCCCAATAATAGACAAGATATCCTTAAGACCCTATAGTTCACTCTGACGATACAATTAAATACTATTTCAAAATTTATTGTATCTTTAATATCTTCGAGCATTCGCACCCACTAATGTTATGATTGCGAAAGAGTGTCTGACTGTCTATCTGCTATCAGCCTCTATCATATCATCATCTATTCAACCTATTTTGACGAAGTTTGGTACAGACATAAGTCGCACAGCCTGCATTAATGCCGATAAACAGCATATCGTTTTTATCCCGGAAAATCAAAGAGAATTTCGCCTAAAAAAGAAAGCCTACATCCAGACGTAATCGCGGGCATCATCTATAATTCTATTATCATAAAGTAGTATAATAATTTTGTGGCCGATACGGCACGATCGTATAATGACTTATTTAACTAAAAAGTACCTCAAGATAGAAAGGAAAAACAGATTAACAGCTGTTTATCCTGATTATCCTTATTCTATTTGAAGCTTACGTGCATCAATCTTGTGATTAGGTCTAACTTAACGGGTTACAGGAATGTTCTCTATATCACATTCTGAATGGAGCTTATCTCTGATAAAGTGCCTCGTGGGCAGAATTCGTGATTGTGCTGTTAATGTTGGATCTGGGACGTGCCAGCAGTTGTGATATTCAACAGAGCGTTCACCGTTTTAGTTGCGAAATTCTGGCAAAAGGAGCGGCACCCGCAGCGGGCTTTGTGGAATTAGATTTACGTTTTTGCCGACCGTCTGGGCTTATTTCTCGGGAATGATCATTTTGTTCAATCATCCTTTATGTGTTTTTAAGTCGTTAGGCACCTTTCTTCATCTTTGGCAATATTGAGGGTTAATAATCAAGGGTACAATTAGACATAATATTAAGGTCTATCGTAGGCATAGTTGGTATGCATGAATACAGTACCTAACATCGGAACTAAAGTAAACTTGACTTAGTTTCGAGATTGAGCCAAATGAAAGAACCAAATTGAAACGTAATATTTTTTTTCTGAACATTGATTACAATGAGATCATCATGGTCAAAGAAAGAACAGAACAATAGTGATTGATATCGCATCGTCCCAGCATTAGGACGTCAATCCATCTCGGCAAATTGACGATACAGTTACATTCCTAAATTAATGCTTTTGAATCTGTAATATAAGTTTCAATAAATACAAAACCGTACAGTAATTGACTGTTATTAAATTTAAATTGCACACATTATGTTATTACAAGAATCGTCTACATAATATACTTAAGCCGTTAAAGTGAATGAATTTTTTTTAGATTGTGAGCCAATTTAGTTAGGTACTTTATATCTTTGATAAAATTTAGGCGTATTAGTAATTTACACTATTTTAATTAACCTTTATTTACAGTGTATGAAGTAATTTAATGCTTTTAATGAGAGCATTGGCCTGTGAGTGTTGAATAATTGCATCAAATTCGCGGTCATCCATTATGATGTAATAGTACGTCATGCTATACAACTGTAATTACTTCTCAGCAGAATTAATGATTGAATGTTTTCAAATAAATCATCTTACACCTAATCATTCATGATAACATGTGTGTTCTTATGATATAACCAATGCAAGCAAAATGCTATTTTGCTGTCCACAATATAATTATTAGGTATTTCTCATGTTATAGGTTTAATTTTGATACAACAATTCATAGTGGCCCTGAACAAAAAACTAGCTCTTTTCGGTTCTTAAATATTTGGTTATGTTGAGGAAAGGCTTAGAACATTTTCACAGAATTTTAATTTGAGAAGCAAAAAGTATCTTGGAGCTAAGGCCTTATCATACATATCACTAACTGTGAAAAAGAAAACGAATTGAGAGGAAATCTAAACTTACTTATATACATATCAAAAATTCGCGGAACCGGCAGGATTTGAACGTGCGTTCAGTGAGATGCACTCACTCTCAAAGTCGCACGCACTCAGACGAGTGAACCGTGGCCGTGAGGGCCACGGTTCACTTATAGAGACGCAGGTTTGCAAACCATTCCCCTGTTCTTAGATGTGTATTTATCCATGTCTGCCAATCTACAGTTGGTCCGCGTGGTGGACTCGATTCGCTCAGCAATGGGCCTATGATGTGTTGGTAAGATGATGACGGTGATGGATTGTATTATTTTACGCGTAGTCAATATTACAGGAGGTATTTGAGTGTCAATAATATATTACCTAATAAAATCGATGTCTTTTACCATATCCAAAATAACAAACCTTTGCCGATTTTAAATTCTCAAGTGCAGTAGAATACGCAAATCAACATAAATCGTGTTGCTTGATCTGTTAAGGTCGTGACTTAAATACTTACAATGGCATTTAAAGTTACATCACCTAATGAGCGCGGCTAAAATATATTAAGAGGTTTCTACTTAGATTTGTGCTTAGGTTTTAAAGAACTCAATTGTATTACTTAAAGCCTTTATTAACGGACAGCAGATGGATAGAAAACAGTATTTATTAAAAATGTACTAAATATTGTTTTCTACCATATAGATTGATGTCGTAAGGTTCCAGTGTTAGTGTTAACGTTATAATTATTTTCATTAATGAAAATCAGTTCAGATAAGTAAAGATTTTCCTTGTGCTTACCACCTTTTTCATACTTTGGTTCCAAATTCTGGAAATAATTTTGCATTCCAAATACAAGGCTAGAAGGTCTAGGACTCCGCCATTCATTTTGCCCAAATAAGTACCTAATTTGTATTTAGCTTTGGTAATAGCTGTTAATATATTTAGCGAATTTCCTGTCATTGTAGCATTTAGAAAGTTCATGGCTTACATCAGGTCAAGTGAAACTTTATGACAAATTGTTTTACTAAAACAATGCTCAAAAAATGCGTTCACGATCACCGTTTGTTTTAATTATAGTGTAGAACATGTGTAAAATAAGGTTATTTATCTGTAAACAACAATATTACTGAGTGCGGAGTTAGCGCCGAGTAAAACTAAGATGGCAAACGTTATTTCTTTAATTCAGTTTATTTCATAAAAATATTTACCTGAAATAATCTAAAATATTACTTACGTATTATCTTTTTAAAAACATTGTATGTAACATAATAAATCTGTAATGACTGATTAATATTATTCACGCTATATTCATGTTGTGACGCTACAGTTCTAAAAAGTATTATATACTAATAGGATCTAGATAATATTATAACATCAACGAATCCTATGAATGGCTTTTATCAGTAGACAGCTCCGAAATCATGTTTTATTATATGTTTAATTTATACTTAACTTTTTTAGAAGAAGTAAAAGTAATGTCAAAGTATTCCAATGAACCGGTTGTCACATTCCTGTGCTCGCACATAATATTTTTCCGAATTCTTCAGAACGGACCGCCTTTTATTATTCTTAAGATATCAGACTGAAATGAAGGGGAAACTGTCGAATTTTCAGAATAGTTCAAATCTGTTCTTCTTTCAAGAGATGAAATTTAGGTGGAAGAAACTGATATAAAAAAAAAAAATGCAGACACTTAAAGGACAAAGCTTCAATCAATAGGTGAGTTTCACGTATTACAACATACGACACGGAAACGATAGCTTAAAGGTCTACAAAAAGCACTGAAGACAAGACAGCACGAAAGCATTAAGCAACACGATGGTCAGCAAAACACCAAGATGATCAGCAAAGCAGCCGATTCATTTGTGACTGGAATCTCGCCAAGACAATTTTTTATTTTGGACTCCAAAAAGTCACAGAACACGTCATCAAGAATACCGAAGGATAATATTGCAACAAACATACCTCGTTGGATACATTATTATAATACTCGACAGTAGATAAGATTAACACCTACCAATATACTAAGAAGCATTCTAAGATTCAAAATGTAAATTGAAATTGATTGAACCTTACAACATTCAGTGCCTATTACTCTAAGTAATTTATTTCTGATGCTATAGAATGCGATATTATTTGAATAATTGTCTTTATTCATGAGGATTGCAAGAGATACTGCGATAAGTATTAAGTAGACGTGAAAATATTATTCGATTCAATATAATTCACTCATAACTTTGTGTTTATTGTTCAATAATATTACGATGTTTATTATGCAGCCACAATTTTACTATTGCAGCATTGTGACAATAAAACTTATGTTAAAGTTTATAATAGATCTCAGATATCCTTGAAACTGATCTCCATGTAATGTGATTACTAGACTCTAAACCTAAAGGAAACCAAAACATTTTTAAAAAATTTCGAGATATAATTTTATTTCTTACACTTGACAAATGCCTGTTGCAAAAATATTTTGTACGAGTAAATTGGACGTCTACCACATAAGGATGCCAACGCTCACGGCACGGTGAAGTAGGGACAAGTTGAATTTCCTACCAGGATACACCAACGCAACAGAGAGCTATTTTTCTAAGCTAGTTACTTCGTGGTACTTAATACAGACTTGGTTCTTGATAAACAGTTGAACGTGCCCAACTACACAACTTAATTAAACTACTTCAAGTAACAAGACAATTTCACATGAGCAAGTCCTGAGCTCCTGATTCAAGTAGCTTTGTCAAGCAAGCAACTAGTGTTTGTCAAAGGCAGCTACTAAGTGGATAGTCGTGTCCTCCCCAACCGAGCGGTATATTGCCTTAAGCCTTAAGATTTATGTATTCGAGTAACAATATTATGTTATAGTGTGTTTAACTATAATTTCACCAGGATGAACTTTATAGTCGGAAAGGTAAAGCCCGCAAGTAATTTTGTATGCTCTCTTCTCTCTTCGCTGATTCTGAATTGTGTTTTTGTACGTAATATTGTAATGTATTAATATTCCCATTTAAATTATTATTTAATATGATATTTTATAGGGATTCATATTTGCATCCCAGAAATAGTGTTTACATTGGAACTCAATATATATTAAAAGCATCACCCCCTGTGTATATTATGTATTCATGCAAATAGCTAAAGGATTGATTGTAATAAGTTTTTATTGTAATTAATAAGCATATGTTTTTAAAGTCTAGTTAAATGTCAAAAAATATAGTGACCGCACGAACTTAGAATAACGGTAACCAATCACACGAAGAAAATTTTACACATCGATTCCCAACTATACGGTAACCATAAACGAATACAATGTAAAATATGATTGCAAGATAATATTTAAAAAAGTTGTTGACCTTAATTTAAGGCGTAGATATGTGACTTTATACCTAGGTGTAAAAAATACTACTCAAAAATTTAATAACAAAAATAGTTAAGTAATTTATATTGAGTGAAATCATGCTTTATTCAAATAAGAACTGGCTTTCACGACATTCAAAAATGAATGGAGTTTCGATTCGGATGTTATAAAACATGCAAAATGCTAACTTGACAACTGTTATTGGACAAACTTGTTGAACAAGTCCAAGACGATTTATATGGCGGGAAGAAAAGCTAGACGTAGAATAATTGCTGAATTCCCAGGAAAATTTTATCTAGTGTTTCATCTCCGCAGATGTCACTAGAAAGCCCGTGAAGGTGCGACAGTGTGATCCATTAGATAGCAGAGGTCGCATCATATCAATTGTAATTTGTATGCAGCCCACGTAAACATTGTCGTATTAAATACTTACCTGTTTTAATATTATGTTAATTATCATACTGAGAATGTGTCAATGCAGAAAATAGTAACAACTGAATGCGAATGAAAACCCGAATCGAAAACAACCAACCATTGCTGGTAGGTGCAACCAACTATTAAAGTTAGTAAAAATATAATCCCGATTAAAAACCTCAACAGAAAAGGTTCATTGGAATTTTATTGTGTACGCTATGTTGTTAAATGAAGTACGTATTCCGTTTAATATGTCGAACTTCACTCCTGATTTATAAATTTCCATTTACCATACCAAGGTTTTAAAAATATCAATACACTGCATTTTTAATTCAAATATGTAAGAATGTAGAGCTTCTGAAGCACTGCAGTATTCCCGGTACGATAAATTCAAAGGAGCTTATTTTAAATTACACAATTATACGCACGCAATACCTTATACTCCTTACAGGCACATTTACCGGTATTTTCGCTAGCCATGAATGAAATTCCGAATGCTATCTCCTGCGTGGGTTGCAGACCAGTCGTTAGATAAACGAACGTCTCATTAATACCTCTCTTCCTTAATGGTGTACTGCGAAACGGTGAGCCATTTGTTAGGACTAATTTTACAATATTCCATAGCCCTGTGCCTATTAATTATTATTGTATTCGTGTTTAAGCGTATAGCACGTACAAGTTTCTATTACCTACATACACACATCTTTTACTTGCAAGTTGCACATATCTACCTACACACCTCAAACATCTTTTGTAAATTAACTAAGTCTATAGTACAAAAATGCTACCTTCGTTTTCACGGGAAGTAGGTACATTTACATTTTATTTTATTTGGACACCCAAAAATTATTGCATCCAAAAAACACCTGCTCAGAAATATGTTTATTAAAGACGTCATAAAGCTGCAAAAAAAATTGTTCGCAATGTTAAAAATTTACACCAAAAAAACTATTTAGGTAGGATGATTAAAACGATTGTCAATTTGCTAGGTATATATAGGATTTATTCATACATCTATTACTACAATGTATAACCAAATACTCATTACAACGAATGAATCAATATCTGATGCATTCGAATGAGTTATACCTAATTGTATCACACATATTAAAGTAATACATGATTTCCGACATGTTACGAAGACACATGATACAGTGAAGTATTGGCAAAGCTGCTTATTGGAACATAACCTGACAATCTCCATTCAACACGACGACCGACCTTCGATAGGTAACTATTAGTTGTAGGTGCAGGTTACAATATGCAACAGGTGTACCCTATAATTTTAAAAAACAACTTCGTAAAAGATTTTTAAACAGTGGGAACTTCGAATATTTAACTAACTTATTTCGATAACGTAGGTACGTGACATTAAATGTACCTAACGCCTCTTGATGTAATGAGTAATAATAATTGAAAGTTTTTCTATATAGTAAAACTAGCTGATGCCCGCGACTCCGTCCGCGTGGAGGTATGAAAAATAGATAGTAGCCGATTCTCAGACCTACTGAATATGCATATTAAATTTCATAAAAATCGGTCAAGACGTTTCGGAGGAGTATGGAACAAGGAAGGTTTATTAATGGAACAAGGGAGAGTAAAATAGTCTTTATTATAATTTATAACAATTGTACACCAGCCTTGAGAGGCCAACCGTCTGACCTTTTCACTACCTGGTTCATTTAAAAATCGTCAAGCGCAAGATGAACTCGGATATTATAAGTTCCGTATAGCTACTCTTCGATTCGATTTCGATAATTTTCTTTCCAAATGAACTTAGCTCTTTGGTTTATAAGTCGCAAAATAACAGTAGTTAACTAGTACGCTTTCAGCACAAATTTATTTAGTACTAGCTGATACCCGCGACTTCGTCCGCGTGGATTGAGGAGTTTTAGTTCCCGCGGGAACTCTTTAATTTTCCGGGATAAAAAGTAACCTATTATTTAATCCGGACTTCTAACTTTACGTCTGCAAAATTTCAAAGCAATCGGTTCAGTAGTTACGGCGTGAAAGCGGAACAAACATACTAACAAACTCACTTTCCCATTTATAATATTAGTAAGGATAAGGATAGTAAGGATGCATTTTTTCTAGCGCCTTTTGCCTCTCACTGTTTCAACTTTGAAAAACGGTTTTTAATAAGGAAATAAATGATACGGTATCCTAAAACATCTGCATCGTTTAATCGCTATGGGTATCAGTGTTTGGTACTTGCAACTGGTATAATATTAATATTATCATTGCCTAACATTGCCGGTACCTAACATCTGGGAATATTATTAAGCAATGTTTTATTGCGACTGTGGTGGGGCCCACAAACCAACCTGCATTTCGGCCTTGAGAAATCCATTCCGTACGCCCTTTCTCGATGGTTTCAGAACAATAAATCCATAAATAAGTATATGCCAAGGATAACGATATAGAAAATCTATACTAATATTGTTTTTTTGAAAGTTTGTCTGTCTATCTACTACGCTTTAACGGCCCATGTCTTCAACCGATTTGGATTTGGCTATACTTTTATCCCGGAAAATCAAGGAGTTCCCATGAATAAACAAAAACTTATTTCACGCGAACAAAATTGCGGGCATCATCTAAGTAGTATCTTATAAATTGGAAACTATAATATTATTACAATCCCAGAGTTTGGAATTAAGTCCTAGAAGAAAAATGGCCACTTCAGAACACTTATAGCAGGTATTGCTTCTCGAAGTTCCCGAACTTTACATAGATATACATTTTGTACAATACTTGAAAATGATACTTTTTACTGCGTTCACACTAATCTGCAAAAAACCACTCACATGGAGTTTTTTCTAATAACTGATGAAAATCTTTCTAATATGGATCGTAAGTCAAAACAAAATTACTTACTGTGATGTTTTTCTACGCGGTAGTAGAAGTGAATTGACTGATTGATTAAAAGTAGTCCACACATATAATTATTATGAAGGCATTAATAAGTAGGTAATAAAGTAGCCACTTACTTTTAAATTTTAATAACATTAGATATGCTAAAGGCGATGATTCATTCATAGTTCATAGTTATTTCACTATCACTTGTAAGCCTATTTTGAGCTCATCAATAGTACTATTATTGATTCTGTGTCAACAACATTATGTCACTATGATATAATTCTTATTTGTACAAATACAACGATTCAACTACATACCTGTAACTACAGTCAGGTACATAGACACATACTGCTCAATGTACCTTATTAAGTGTTCTTATTATGCGCTCTTATTTTGGGGTCTACCTATACTTTCTCAAGTTTCAAAACCATAGGGCTACAATCATCATCTGATCTGTCTCTATTCTGTGCAACTCTTCTAACCTTTATGTAGCCAGCCAGCCCGTTCATATTTGCTTACATAAGGCTTATACTTAAATTAAAACGACACAAAGCGATCCTCAATAAATAACCTGGTAATGTAGATAAAAGGACAGTTTCGCAACAGACTGCACAAACTTACAAAGTTGAAATTTGATAGCGGATCTTGAAAAGCGTACAAGACTCACACAGCGGGGCTTTAGACTATTTTCGCCTCTATTATATTTCTAACGTCTGAAGACACTTCCGAAGGCCGTAAATAACGCTTATCTTTGTATGAAGCTCTCTTCTTATTAGGTAAGATGACCGTTTGAACTTTAAAATAATTGTATAATATTACGAGCGGTAATATATTGATATTGTCATCTCTACGATTGCTTGACATACCTACAGAAATCCTCATGATATGTAACCACCGTTTCTGAAAGTACAACGAACTTTACATCGTTTAAAAAACAGTTGCGACCTACTATCCATTGGTTAGCACCTACAATACAACTAAAGTTAACTATGTCGTATGATACAATAATGATTTTCTACCTTCACAAAATAAATTATGGGACAATACAGTCACGAGTAAGTTTCGGAGCGCCTAGCTTGGACAAAGCAATATTTTCGATAGGATGGTAAGACCCCATTACGAAGTTTCATATTGTATCATGGAGATCGTAACGTAAATCGATTCCAGTACATAGTGACGTCCAGCATATATATTTTTCACATTGATTTCTTAGAAGCCTATAAGAACCAGTAGTAAACAAGTTACCAGATCAAGATCCGCTATAGTGGTGTAATAAATAAACACTTGTAAAACTTGAAATAATAGTTACCCAGCCACATTTAGTTACGCCAAGCCCTGTACAAGTTGATGGTCATTCAAACCATGTAATTTCATCGAGAGAAATCAAACTCGGTAACCTAGATAAGTTTCACAGGAAAGAAAATGCTGGGATATCATCCAAGCCCAATAAGTCAAGTAGAAATTACTCGATCGAGCAAGGTAGACCAGTTGTCAGTAATGTCCGCGAAAGTTATTGTAGTCACAGACTTAAGACGAACTAGAAACTGGCTGCTAATAAACGGAAGTAATTCTGAAAAAACATCCAGCTTTTATAGGGCAAAGGTTTATAATGATTTGAATTTATGCGAAAAAAATTGTAAAATTTTGGTGTTAGACGCTGAGTCTACAGATAAATAATACGCATGTGGAAGCAGGTTACGCTTAGGTAAGGCTTGCCTTTTGGTAGTAGGTACCACAGAAGGGTAATAGTACTATTAATAATCAGTACCTACACCTATTTCTAACACGCTAATATTATATTAGACGCGTACAACGGCCACGCTGTTACTATTTGTACTATATATTTCCTTAATTGTTGCATCCGACATACGTTATAAAACACATTTTTAAAAATCCATACTAATATTATACATGCGAAAGTGTGTCTGTCTGTCTGTCTGCTACTCTTTCACGACTCATCTATTCGACCGATTTTGATGAAATTTAGTATAGAGGTAGCTAACATCCCGGGGAAGGACATGAGCTTTTTACCCCGGAAAATTAAAGAGTTCCCACGGGAATCAAAACACCTTAATCTACGTGGACGAAGTCGCGGGCATCATCTAGTATAAAATAATTTAATACAACCGGCTTTACTTTTAAATCAACACTTACTACCAGCTCGCGAGGGTTTATTCCATCTTTTTCCTTCAATCTGTGTGTGAAGTTGCGAACATAGTTATCACGAGATAGACCTGTCTGTATCACTGTCTGATTTAATTATATTTTAAAAGGGAAATGCCTGTGTTTTGCTAGCTAAACCTAACAACTACGGAATTGCCTATTCAAGTTTCTTTTTTTTATTTAATCTCTTAAGTAGGTACAATAAAACAAGTAGGTATAAATTTAAAATAATGCTCGACATATTGAAGTGACATGATACCGATTTCATCAACTAGAAATGATCTTCAAACGGCTGAACCGATTTTCTGAACTCATAGCCAATAACAATCTAGATCAAGTCTCCTTTCAAACAAAAAAAACTAAATCAAAATCGGCTCTTCCGTTTGGGAGCTACGATGCCACAAATACAAAGATACACAGATACACACGTTAAACTTATAACACACCTTATTTTTGCATCGTAGGTTAAAAAAGAGAAGTCTCGCGGACTCATCAATGCCCAGCCCAAACTCTCGGACCTAGAAAGCTGAATGAAAACTCAATCAAATCAGCAACTCTTTATCAAACTTAAAAACACACTTCTAGCTGGAAGTTTGTATGAAATTTATAGTAGTGCCGTTATCAAATTTCAACGCACTTTATTTATTTAATCTATAGTTTAAAATGGTTATGAGATATAAAACTAACAGAGAAGATTAAATTTAGGTCTTTTGGAGGACCCTCTATTTAATAATCAATAAGAAATAATTATCATCCATAGTGAGACAAGTAATAAAGCCGGGTTCTTAAACATTCACAGAAACAGTAGCAAAACTGCGAGCGGACGTTACACACTCGGCGTGTAAAAAAAAATTGGCAAAACATAGGGACTGCCGATAGAAGTGAAAACGAATATTTTAAATTTTTTATTTTAAATTATTTTAATAATTAAAATATAAACCTTAAACCTAAGGCATTTAAGTTTAATTACGAATGTATTATATTTATAATATACTAGCTGTTGCCCGCGACTTCGTCCGCTTGGCTTGAGGTTTTCCGGTGTGTTTTTGATAGCCTAAGTTAATCCAGACTATAATCTATCTCTGTGCCAAATTTCATCCAGATCCGTTCAGCCGTTCTGGCGTGATTGAGTAACAAACATCCATCCATCCATCCATACTTTCGTATTTATAATATCACTAGCTGATGCCCGCGACTCCGCGTGGTTTATTGTTATTCCCGAGGGAACTCCTTAATTTTCCGGGATAAAAAGTACCCTATGTCACTCTCCAGGTCCAAACAAACACAACAACAAAAAGAATTAGCGAAATTGGTCCAGCCGTTCACGCGTGATGCGTGAACGGAAATAGGGATTCATTTTTATAGATGTAGTTTTAAGACCTTTTGTCTTCGTAACAACGCGAGCATGTCGGTGTTCGCGAGCATGTCGCTGTTCGCGATCATGTCGGAGCAAGGTGTCCGTGACGGTGTCGGTAACGCGAATCCACAAGTTTACCCCCTACCAAAAAAAGCTCAACGCGGCTAAAGAAGTTTGTACTTCAAAAAGATCGTGAAATACACTATATACAACGTGTTTGTACGGATAGCTAGCCTTTGCCTAAACAATTCTTGATGAAATAATGTAAATAGCTGTGCATGATTACTGATTACTTCATTCGGAGAAAGATTTCTATTTTACTAAGTACACAATAGACGAGATAATGAGGTATCGAGACTCGAGTTATGCCTTTTACGGGGCGTAAAAACTCGTGATGCTCTTCACCTTTCCCACTTAGGGTTTTTATGTAACAATGATAAGTACATTTTTAAATAAAATATAGATTTTAAGTTTACAATAAACGGTCTTTTTATATCTTGTCAATGAAATAACTACGTACTTCTCATATAAATACAATAAAGAAAACCAACCATCATAATAATGATATTTTGTTAAAGATTGCTTTTCTTTTTGTCATAACTATGATAAAATATAATGAATAATAATGGGCAGGTATAATAATAATTAATAATTTGTAGGCACTACCTATCCATTATTACTGGGTTATAACTTGTATGTAGTACCTACTAGGTGCCTACGATAGACACAACTTTTTAACCTATTCCAATATTAAATTCACACAAACCTTTCACTAGGTAAATTAACGTTATATATCTATCTAGTCATCATCATCACCCTTCCATCGCTGGCCCACCACTGAACAATGTTCAGACCTGTGTTCAGTGAACACAGGTCTTATCTCAGAGGCTATATACTATAGACCACTAAGCTGGCAAAGTGCGGGTTAGCAGACTTAACGCAACTTTGATAAGGACATGTAGGTTACCTTAATGTTTGTATTCACCATCATATTTAATTCCTAAGATACATAACGCCGAAAAGTTAGAGGCCCGGGAGTCGAATCTGAAGTCTAAACACCGCATCATAATATATAAAAGAGGTTACACCTTATAACCTGATAAGAAACAATAATTTACCTACTGCTACTTACGGCTGTTCGGCCGAATCATGTTTAAAACGTAGCCACACTGAATATTAATTCGTCATTCGTCAGCCTGAATACCGGCATGTACTCTATGTACCAAACAATGCCAAAGCATAATAATTATGCTTAAGTTTGTGTTTCATAAAATAAATTAATAACGATTCGTGCTACTGACCTTCCAAATTCCAATTTACTATTTAATTACAAAGCTATAAATTTCTATCAAATCAATAATTAATTGTTGTAACTTTTACATTATTCCATCGATTCTTATAGGTACAAATAAAGCAGGACCGAATCAATATGTACGCTATGACGAGTATGACATTATTTTATTCCATGAAACATGCTCATGGACAACAAGAAGATTTTGTATGTTAATTTGTCCTTTAATCACGCTTCAACAAAGCAAAGGATCGGCGTGAATTTTTGCGAAGATGAAGACCTAGACTAAATAATGACATGCTCAGGTTACTTTTATTCCGAAAAATCAAAGAGTTACCGCCGGATTTGTTAAAAATCAAGTCCAGTTGGATGAAGTCAATAGAATTTTTTGGTATCCAGCAGCAATAGCAGTTCCTAATACTATATTGTTTTCAGTGTGCTACTAAATCAGTTTACGTGGGTTTTCGGCATGATATCTCATTATTGCTACTTTTACTATTTTCTTCAGTTATGAATTAGCCTTGGCGATGCAATACTGCTTTTTATAGTGAACCAAATTATATTCATAGGAAATGTAGTATTATATCTCGCAAAGAGACAATGATTCGATGATACCTCTATTATGGCAGCTTGTTCAACCACTTCGAAGCTGATAAAGCATTTAAAGATTCAAGACATGTTCGGTGGGCATACAATATAATATTCCACGAATACAAGCTGTTTATGACTACTAAATAAAGTATTGCGTATTGTAAAGTAGTGACTGTGTAGTGAATTGAGCGGAAAATTTTGGTCTGAAAATGTGTATACCTCATAAAATACCCTCTATCGCGACGATCGACTGTTTGACAATATACTAAACTAAACTTCGTATTCAGGTCGTATTTAAGACTATTTTATTAACATCATTAAATATTAACTAAACCAAGAAAGTGGATGTATGTATAGTTGTTAAGAAGCTAAAGATTAAGCTATTGATTTGATGACCTGGCGCAGCAGTGAGAGCTGTTGTCTTAAAAACACAAGCGGAAGGTCCCGGGTTCCCAGTAATTTGATAATTTATAATTGCTGATTTTTCTCTGGTCTGATGCGGTGGGAGTCTTCGACCGTGGCTATTTACCACGCTACCGGCAAAATTTACACTCAAGCGATTTAGCTTTTCAGCAAGACGCCGTGTAGAAACCGATTGGGGTGGGTTGGTAAGGGTTTTAATATAACTGCCATACCCCTAGCCTAGCCCTTTACTATCCTAGACTGCGTCATCACTTACCACTAGATGAGATCGCAGTCAAGGGCTATGAAGTGTATAAAAAAAGCGCTAGCCATAACGCTTCACAACGCTTACCTATAACAATTAATAATAATTTTCACTTAACCTTTTGCTTGCGGTCAAACTATTTTTGTAACAAGCAGTCGCTAAACATGGACGAGGAAATTTTATTTAAACAATAGGTAGGTACTAGGTAGGTACGTTTGCCCATAAACTGCAATGACTAGGCGTAAAGTAATAGAAAGTTCTGCATGAATGGTCGTAAGGTACGCATTTTTAAATTTACACGTCTAGACAAAATGAAATCTGAAAATTCAAATTCACGATAATTATTTTCTATTACACTTACGTGATAGACCTATCATACGTATACTCTACTGATATACTCGGCATAAACTGGTGCAAGAATCATCAAAATCGGTCCACGCGTTTAGGCTGTAGCTGTCCTGCAAGGAACAAAAATACATATATAGACTGATGAACACATAACCCTGTGCGTTCCGCAGTCGGGTAAAAAAAGGAAACGCCCTCGAATCAGTGTTGAGCTTTGAATAAGATTTTCTATTTTACTCCCTTGGCATATTTTCCATCGTCAAAATTAGATGATGCCCACGAATTTCAGCGTCGATTTAGGTAATAGGCGAAGATAAAAATCTCATGAATTTTTTTATTTTTTGTGAAATATTTGCCTAAAATATCCAGGGATTTGACTATTATATCCATGCAAATCCCGTTGAAATGTAGCTCTTTTACGACACGTTCACATTTAAAAAAATAGTAGGAAGTTTTTTTTTTAAAAGTATGTTCTTGGTATTTACCTAAAACTCAAATCCATAGACAATACGCAGCCATTATAGTGGATTAAGAGCCCAGTCCTGGGCTCTTGCTCTATAGGAACAAGTGAATATAATTAAAATTATTAAAAAATACGACTGCTCTGCCGTAGACACACATACATACACGAACCCTGAAAACATAACACTCCTTTTTTGGACAGCCGTGTAATAAAAAATCCCCCTCAAATGGAAGTACGGCTACCACTGGTACTACATAACGATATTGAACTATAGTGTTATATATTTATGGAATTTACTCATCATTTTCTAGATGATGATTATATAGTTAATCTTATTTTCGAATATTTTTTTTCAACTTTAGTCTTTAACGCGGAACCATGGTCACCCCATCAATTTTTTTTTAATTTTACAAGCCTATGTCACCCGGAATAAGGATTCTAACGATATATCATCTATCAAAATCGGTTCAGGCGTATAGAAGTTATGGTGGAATATACAAACTCACATACATACATACATGAACCCTGAAAACAATTTACTCCTTTTTTTCAGGCAGTCGTATAAAAAGTGGATAGGATGTCGAATCGTCGCAAACATCTAGGAAAAAACTTTTCATTAAAAATAATATTTCCATTTCAGTTCAACAGTTAGCCCTTGTGAAATAGAAATCAATGAACAATAGATGGAGCTGTTGAATATATAGGTAATGCGTATGCAGATAACTTAACTGTATTGAAGGAAGCACAATTGCGTTAAAGGTCCCGTTAACTGAACCGTGCGATATTGAACCCCGTTATTATATGCAGTTTCGCATAATAACGTTTTATAATTAAATTTTGAACGATATTTTGTATTCAATAAGGCCTGGAGTTATTTGGAACGAGTGATTTTGCAATCATAATGCGTTTAAATAATACAAACCACATTCCAAACAGGCGGTAGAGTAGTTCATTTCAATTTCCAATCACTATAATAATTATTTGTGACAGTACAAAAGAGCAAGTCGATATGTTTTTTTTAATTAGAGCGTACGCAGATACCTAGGTACGCAATATATTTCGAGTTGAGTTTGAATTGGAAATTTTACTCTCGTGTTCCGGTTAATCATGAATACATTCTAAAGATGTAATAGATAAACTAAAAAGGATTCTTTTTACTGCTGAGTGCTGGTTATGCCCTTTTGCGTTTTTCTGCGTTATATTTTAGCACGTTTGCGCGCAAAGTAGGTAGGTGTTATTGTGTTTTGAAAAAAAATGATCCTACTTAGTAAGTTAATATAAAACTGGTAACCTTATGTTCTACTTAAATCGCAGAATATTTAGAAAGTAGAACTAACTCTATTGGCTGATTGGATTGGTTCTTTTATTTGCATTATCAAAGAAATTTACTAATCCGAGATTTACTGCTAAAAAATGCTAATATGGTGGAATGTTTACCTAGCCTGTAAAATATGAATAAAAATAGTGTGGCTAATTTCAAATATTTATATTTCAAATAGGTATAAGTTTTTATGTACGAGATTTAATTGAATAGTTAATACCTAATACAATTAAGGTACATCGATATCGATAAACTATACAGACTATATAGTTTTATATAATAAAAAAAGTACCAAGGAAACGACAATATGGGTAAAAAAGTATAGCTACTTTCAAACATAAGTTTTTGCCCATTTGATCGTAGGACTTACGACATTTAAGTAAATAGTTACAGTAAAATAATAAAATTTACATCAGTATCGATGCAGAGCAAAATAGAAAAATTCACAGATTTCTAGTCCCGGCAAGAATCGGAGCATTGAAAATGAATTACAAAAATTTACGAAACAAAAAATTTGAAATAAAAATCTCTTCTACAAAATTTTACAAAAATATATTAACCTATTTTCAAAATTCTAACTCGAATACACTTCTTACCTGCATCCGAATCTTTTAACACCATTATCATGACGATCGGTCAATAATATAAACATTTCATTAAGATCACTTTTTATATACGGAAATACCCGTTTTCCTACAATTCCAAATTTAACGGGACCACCTACAGTCATAATAACCGATTTTCAAAATATTTTTGCTACTTTGTAGATAAACTAATAATAAACGTAGCACCTTATTTTCATTCTTTCTTTACTCGGTTTTTTACCGAAATATTTACAATTTAGCAGACCCTCAAAAAAACAATCTTTATGGCCTTTATGGCCAAAAATACGTCTCAGGCGATTTGCATTTGATAACCATTTTCAATGGTAAAAATTGTACCCAGGATATCCTGAACCGATTAGGCTGATGGCTCCAGAAATAATAATCATTTCAACCGATACTGATATTCCACTGGACGAAGGTACCTACACTAACATTCAGCGGTGCAAGACTTATCCATAATTATTTCATTTCTTTGAAATTTAATTATTTTGGGATGTAATTAAATGTTTTCTATTATATTTTACTCATTGATGTGGTTGACACTACAGTAATAGACAAACAAACATTGTAACATGAAAAATAAATGTAGCATTATGGTTCAAGTACACATAGACAGTAATGCAATGAGTAAAGCCACGGGTATTTTATAGTGTTAAATTAATTCTTATTACTCCTGTATGACCATTGTGGTGGCAACACGTTGTTGTAATGCAAACTACTAACATATTGTCGTTATTGCATCCTTCTACTTGATATTCAACTAGAAGCCGCTCGAGACTTCATTGGCGTGGCTAAAGTTTTGTAATTCACACAGGGCACGCCTTAATCTATAAAAACACGCCTTAATTTTCCGGGCTAAAAATAAGCCTGAGTCACTCTCCAAGTACCTACCCAATTATGCCCATGCAAAAAATTACGTCGATCCGTTGCTCTGTTGCGGTGTGATTGAAGGACAAACTCTCTATTTGACGTCCTTGGGGATAGAAAATTCAAAAACTGGAAAATCCGTTCATCATTAGCGGAAGCCCGAATACCAAGTTTCATGGCTATAGCAGCTTGAAAAACGACGGACTTTCATACAAACTTTCAACCCCTATTTTACCCCTTCGGGGGTAGAATTTTGAAAAACTGTGACAAAAGTTCTTTATTTTTACCGAAAGCTAAAATACAAAGTTTCGTCGATATAACTTGAAAAATATCTTGAGAAATGAAGGCCTTTCATACCAACTTTCATTCCCTATTTCACCCCTTTGGGTGTCGAATGTTCAAAAACTGTGAAACACGTCTGCCTTCAATTTCAACCCGCTCAAGTTATGGCCATGAAGCTCATATACCAAGTTTCATGGCCATAACTTGATAAACTACGGACTTTCATACCAACTTTCAACCCCTATTTTAACCCTTTAGGGGTGAAATTTCGAAAAACCTTTTCTTAGTGGATACCTAGTATTCACAAAGAACACACTCTCCAAATTTCATGTCTTTAGGACCAGCGGTTTAAGCCGTGCGTTGATATATACCTAAGTCAGTCAGTCAGTCAGGACTTTGAATTTTATATATATAGATGAATTTAAAAAAGTAGTAAAACTTTTCAAACTGCCTACACAACTTATTTATTTATTGCAAATAGATAACTAATGAGAAGTGATCAACGAATTAGAAATCTGCCTACACATAGAAAGTGTATGCAAATAAGATGCTCTAATTAGTAAGGGAGTTCACAAGGAAATCGTATGTGTTTATCTTTCCTTCCGACTAATGCTTGCATATTATTATGTTGGGTTTTACACTGGGTTCATTGATTCACAAGATCATTCATAGCTAGAACTAAGAAACCGAAAGTTTAATATCTAATTAAACCGAAAGTTTAATATGAAATGATTCATTGTGAAAAACCATTTAAATGCCGAGGGTGGATAATGCTTTAACTCTACATTTCTAATTCTATTTTGAACTATGGCCCATAGGCTATGGGTAGCGAAAACTTTCAGGAATAAAGAATCATCCAAATTATCATACCTGTAATATAAAGCACGCAGTTAGTACTTTAGAAGTCTTTTGATGAATTTAATAACCGCAATATTAATAAATAAAAACCGGCCAAGTGCGAGTCGGACTCGCGCACCGAGGGTTCCGTACTCAAGAAGTAGGTATAATTACCTTTGTTAATGAACCGCAAACCTAACTTTGTTTGTAGAGGTTTACTGTTAATATCAAAAAATTACGTTTGTTGTATGGGAGCCCCCCTTTAATATTTACTTTATTGATATTTAATTATTTATTTTGAAAGGTAATATACAAGTCAATATTCTGTGAAAATTTGAACCGTCTACCTGTTACCGTTTTTAATATTGAGCAAAAAAATACGAAAAAAACACGTTTATTGTATGGGGACCCCCCTTAATATATATATTTTTTTAATTTTTAGTATTTGTTGTTATAGCGGCAACGGAAATACATCATTTGTGAAAATTTCAGCTTTCTAGCTATCACGGTCTATGAGATACAGCCTGGAGACAGACAGACAGACAGACAGACAGACAGACAGACAGACAGACAGACAGACAGACAGACAGTGGAGTCTTAGTAATAGGGTCCCGTTTTTACCCTTTGGGTACGGAACCCTAAAAATTACATTGGGAACTTCATTTCATGGAAAAATCCAATTTCCTTAGTTGCTCGTTTTTTCCAGATAACAAGGGAACTATTGGTTCTGCAGGATTCCATCTGTGCTTTGATTAAAACTAAATAACTGCTCTACAACTTTATTTCCGACTTGTTTATGCCAGCTACTTCGTCCGCATTGCCCGTGGATTAAGGTTTTTTGATTCCCACGAAAACTCTTTAATTTTCCGGGATAAAAGTGACATATGTCCTTTCCCGTTATATATCCTACCGGTCCCGGTTGAACAGATGGGCCGTGAAAGCGTACCAGACAGACAGACAAACAGACGAATAGAAAGACACACTTTCGCATTTAATTATTTATAAAGTACGGATGATTTTCTTCGTAGGATTGGTATTTTTCAGTCCAAACCACATTCAATGTTACCGTACACCAACTAATTGTGCGACATCACATTAGATAGATGCACAATAGAGGTTAGCAACCTCAGCACCTTCACATAGACATGGGAATGCAAGCGAGTAGGTAGCACGTGAGGAATATCGATGGCTCGATGCTTGAGCATTTCATTGACGAGTTTCTTGCTGGTCCTTCTCGGTAGGAACGGCATTCCGAACCAGTGGTAAATTCATTTGACTATTCATAAGCACTTTTAAAAAGTCTATTTGAATAACAATCATTTGAATTTTGAATTTTGTAGTTTTTTAAAATTAATATTTATAAAAAAATATACGCTCACTTAAAAAGCTATTTCCTATATAAGTGTTCGTGCTGATTACAAGATAATTAATTATTTAAATTACAAGCATAAAAGACCTTTCAACTCTCATTAAGTTAATTAATTCAGATATGTAATTGTTATAAAACATCAACATGGTAGCCGAAGCATGTAAACAAAACTAATTAACTACATATATTGCAAATAATTATATCGATGTTTTCGTAATAAAAATTATTTTGTATAGGCATAATGGTAGTAAAACTATTTTAGTACTTACATAATCTTCTTCTTCTCAATATATAAAACAAAGTCGGGTTTGTTTATAGAACGGCTGGACTGATTATCATGGTATTTGATTTGTTGTATTTGTCTCCGTCCCAAATAGCAGAATAACTATTAAAAACATTGGAAAATTTACGAAAAAATAAAATAAAAGAAAAAACATTTTCCCTTAGTTTTCCCATACAAAAAACCACGCGGACGAAGTCGCGGGCATCAGCTAGTTAAGATTAAAATAAAAACAATAAAAAGGCATTAATAATTCTCAGGTAAGTGTCAGATTACATGGTAACCGAAGCATGTAAATACCGTGCCAACATCAAAGATCGTACGTACAACCTATCTCGTCACAAATGAGCAATTTTCCAAAGAGTGAGCCCACGCGTTTACTCCCGGCCTAGTGCGAGTAAAATCGAAAAACTATTTTTTTTTTAGAACAGTGTCCGACTTGCGTCAGATTAAAATCATAACGATGAAATTAATGTAACGAAAAAAAAAATACTTTATTCAATAATAATATTATCTTTTAATTAACTAACACAATTATAAACACTTTCTTTGCATATCAATAGGATCTTTTAATTAACTTTAAACAAAATTATCACAACACCTTTTAGAACACACAACCTCTCGGTTAAAATGCTAAAATCGGAACTCTCATTTGAACTTGCACGAATAATTAATGTTTAAATGAAAGCATTTAATGTAATTATTTAATTAATAAAATAAAGTTTAAACATTAAATCAATTCATACTAAATGCGAAAGTCACTTTGTTTGTTGGTTTGTTGGTTTGTCCTTCAATCACGCTGCAACAGAGCAACGGATCAACGTGATTTTTGGCATGGATATAGTTGAGGACCTGGAGAGTGACATAGGCTACTTTTTATCCCGGAAAATTGAGGAGTTCCCGCGGGAATCAAAAAACTTATTCCACGCGTACGAAGTCGCGGGCATCAGCTAGTAACTAATACTTTGACCAGATCGCAGTTGCTACTGCAGGTAGTACTAATCAGAATAACGAACTAAACACCTAATGTGTTCAATAAATGTTTGAGTCTTCTGGGTCGAGACTCAAACGATTATTGAACACATTAGGTGAAAATGTTAATAATTGTGTTTAAGGTTATTAAAAGACTATTATTATTGAAGAAAGTATTATTTTTTCTTTACAAATCAGGAGTCGGATAAATCCAGGATTTTTCTCTCTGACTATTTATTTTTTATTGATTATTGATATTTTGTTTTTACTGACTTTTTTCAACATGGCGTCTGTATTAAATCAAATGACATGAAACGAGTCAAATTGTCTGACATTATACATCCTGTTTCATGAGATATAATGACAAACAGTATTAATGCTAACACAATAATCTTATCAATAATTGGAAATTGTGACATTAAACTATATTATTTTAATATTATTGCATAGTGGCATACAATTTGAATTTAGAATATTCTAGCGAATACGAGCAAAAAGGTATAAAGTCTCAGAAAACAAGACAAATTATAAATACATTAATATTGGTTTTAATCCGGGCCTATTTATTTAAAACACACACCTTTCTGTTTGACCTTTCACACAACCGAGTCGCAGACATCTATGAGTTATGGTTTTTACGTTATTATGTACATTCTTCGCACTTTCTCCGACTCTTAAAGCGTGTAGTACAACTTTATGTTGTACTTACGGAACTTATGTACTTAAGGAAAGCAAATTATATATGAGCCATGCTATGTTGTACGATTAAAACCTTCACTCTGATCTGAATGGCCCGGCAGTTTTCATAATTACATTTCCTGCATACATGGTAAATATTATTACATTGAGTTACAGTAATATCCGTTTACTTTTGAACGGTTTTTGTCAGTTATCGCAATATTTGTGCGAATACTTGCAGTTTAATTTTGTAAGAATATAACTTCCTGGTTATGTGTAGTTATTCATATTTTATTGCTTTTTTTAAATATTGGAACGTGATTACAAAATCCTTGGTATTGAATCTTGTGCTATAACTGGGACATTAAAGTTCAATTGATTTTTAACGTGACATATAATTATTGTCTCACATAAAAATTCGGATAAAATACTCTCGAGTAAGTACTTACCTTATTAAATATGCAAAGTAAAAAGTAATTAACCGACAATGGAATCCGGAACGATTATTAACGTCGGCAAGGCAGGAAAAACTATAATATTATTTAAATATATTAAAGCAAAAGGGCTTTAAATTACAAAATCAATAAGAGAAATTATCGACTAGTAGCCAAGTATAAGGAATTTTCTAACCGAAAACAAGAAAGAAAATAGGTAGTCATTAGGACATTAATTCAGCAGCAACTCTTCTAAAAATTATACTAATAGACCGAAGCGAGGCCTATAAACAACGCCGCTGCTGGTATATAATCACATTGAGTGCACTTTGAGGCTTCACTTGGACCAATGATTTAACTGGAATGGGCTAGGGTTGGCAAAGATTTCAGAATATAATGTCACACGCTGTTTACGACACGACTAGGAATCCATGCTTAGTTAAATGATGTTTGTTTACTTTTCATGGCTCAACCGCTGAAGCTTTAGTGATGATATTTAGAACAGAGATAGCTTACATCCTGGGGACGGACGTTAAATACCCTTTATCGCGAAAATTTTTCTCGCACTCCGATACAAGGTTACCATTATGACAAAAAAAACAAACGGATTGCCACCCAAGACTTCACTCACATTCTAATTACATGAATTTAAAGATAGGCTTGATAGGTAATTAAACAAAAAGTCCAATTAAAGCGAACTCAGACAAGCCCATACAAAGGTCGGATGGCACATACTCGCAAGGCCATTGAGCGCGCACTTACAATCTACTTGGGCTCACGACTAAGCTCGACAGGCCAGGGTTGACAATAAAAACAAACTTAGAATTTAAATATCAAATTAACCGTGCTAAAATTAGTAAGTAAGAAGTAAAATTAGTTGGGCTTTCAATTATAAGAAACTGAATAAAACATTATTAATTGCGATATTTATTTGAACTTTGAAAATATCTTGTATTAATCACGTAGGAAAAGCCAATGACTTATTGTTGTTTAAATATTTTATTTAGCAGATTTAGTCTCCTTATTAGATAAGACACAAAAAAAGAAATTTAATTTGTGACAGCCCTTAACCACAAAGGATTAGCGCGGGCGGCTATCCCGGCGGGCGCGACCACTCGTCGCTTCCTCATTGCTTCACTAGCTAGCGGGTGAGCGTACAAGATTTTACAGGGCTGTGAAAAGGACTTTTTAATAAGGTCAAGCTGGGTTTCCACTGCTTTCACATTCACTTAATTTTTTTAAGATGGCATTTTTTTTCTTTTAATGTAACAGGTTTTGGATCTCCTGATGAAATATTGACAAATAAACAAAGAACTGCGCTTCTAAACTGTTGAAATGAAGACGTTTTGTCTGCAAACACAATTTTTTACTGGCGAATTAACGCAGAAATTTTTATAACTACTCACCAAAATTAGATACCTAATAAACAGAAATATATTAAAAAGTATGAAACCCAAACTAATTATATTCGGTCAATAAACGTCATAAAGACAAATATAAATGAGAATCAATGATAAATTAATAGATTATTTCCGTCAAATCTTCTCATAGTAGGTATAATACGACGCATCGTAGGAAAGTATCAAGTAGCATTTTATAGAATTTCACATCAAAATATCGGTAATATCAGCCAATTAAATGTGTCTATTTCGTAATATGATACGTGTGCGGAACACAAAGACGGACAAATTAAATGTTTGACTACAGTTAACTTTACAGTTAATTACGGGTCAATAACATAGATCTGTCGGATGTACGCAATGAAGATACAGGTTTTTATTACTTCATCAAGTATAAAACTGGAAAAATATATTCTCATATCCGTTTATTTCAAACATTTGTATTTTTTATTCTGTTAGATATCGCTGTCTAATAATTATTTGATTTCAAATGGCGCTCGGAAGGTACATAGCTAATAATCTTCCCTGATAAAACTGCCTTCGAACAACTAAACCGAATTTAAATCGGTCTTTCCTTTTGACCTCTACTCGTACCTGTGTATCTATCTTTTTAACCGACTTCAAAAAAAGGAGGAGGTTCTCAATTCGACTGTATTTTTTTTTTTTTAATGTTTGTTACCTCAGAACTTTTGACTGGGTGGACCGATTTGGATGATTCTTTTTTTATTTAAAAGAGCATACTTCCCATGTGGTCCCATATAAATTTTATCGAAATCGGTCGAGCAGTTTTTAAAATATCAACAAGAAAATAAGTACTTTGTATAGCGTGTACTTGTTGTTGTAAAGTTGGCGCGGGAATTTGAAGTCGGTTGTTTAAAAAGTATTTTTTATATTAAATTATCTTTTGACCTCTACTCGTACGACCCTACTCGTAAGTCTCTGTGATATGACACTCAGACTTACTCCAGCAGCCAAACTTATAAAACCTTCTTTTTGCCTTTTATAGGCAGCCAATCAAAGCGCATCTAAGTACACCTCTGCATAAAATAGGTGAATAAAGTTATTAGGTTTATGCTTAGGTTAACACACGGATGTAAAATTGAAAACCAATCAAATATTAAAAACTAGATGATGCCCGCGACTTCGTCCGCGTAAATTGATGTTTTTTGATTCCCGCGGGAACTCTTCAATTTTCCGGGATAAAAAGTAGCCTATGTCCTTCCCCGGGATACAGCCTATTCCTGTACCAAATTTCATCAAAATCGGTTGAACAGATGGGCCGTGAAAGCGTAGCAGACAAGACAGACAGACAGACAGACAGACACACTTGCGCATTTGTAATATTAGTATGGATTGCATGCATAACGGTCGATAAGAAAACGTTTATTTTGATTACATCCACAGACAGCTATTATTAAAACCCATCAACATGCATTTCGCATTCATTTTCTAAGCGTTACGATAAAGAGTTAATAACTTTTAATACAAATGACCGGTTACTTTACGTATGATTACTCGTAGTTCGAACTCAAAATCGGTTATGCAATCAACTTTCACTTCAGACCGTTCTTCAGTTTGTTCATATACCAATTAGCAGCGAAATGATTGAAACAAGAAAACAAAGTGTTTCTATTTGCCAAACTGGGTGATTGCGTAATGTTGTATTTTACGCATCCCGCTTGGTCATAATAATTTAGGTGTAACAGATACAATAGGTGCAATAGTAATTATGATCTAAGATCCAAATATAAACAAAGCTTTCTACAAGCGAATCAATTGATAAACATACAGGTATAAAACTAACTAGGTACTAGGTAGGTAGGTACTAAATAAACTAGCGAGCAAAGAAATCGGGGAAAAATAATATTCTGAATATATTCAGTGTCATATTCAGCGCTCGCTTGTGCGGGAGAGTGTAATTTGCTACAATCAGTGACATTTTTACAGATTACAAAGACTTATCGAATACAAATTTAAAATGCATTTGATTGTTCAATAGTCCAACATATATGAATTTCATCTATAAACTCTTTTTGTCACGTTAAACCCGCACCGGTACGAATTAAAACGTATCACCCGATCAACAATTCGACGAACTCGTTACATAACAAGTTCCAGTCCTAACTCCTAGCTCCTAATCTGCCATCTTGCATGCCCTCGCCCACTCCGATATGATCTGCATACTTTCACGCGCCGACACATTAGTGACAACACATGCACGTGGGGTAATGACAGGTGAAGTAATTCAAATCTGACAGATGAATTAGATTCGAATGATCCAAACTTGTTCAGTATTCAAATTCATCTTTATATTCAAATTATAATATTATCATTGTTGCATAGTGTGACTGTGATGATTCTACAGGAGTAACACATGTAACCTACTTTGCATCTGGAGTCGTAATAAAAACTTAATAAATATAGAAGCCTTACTAGAAGAACTTAATTAATATTATTAGTGTTTCTAAAGATGCATTTTCGCTGAGGTTGTGTCAAATATGAAACTTATAGAAATATAAAAATGCACAAAAAATGGAAAAAAATATTTCAGAAAACCACCCTTACAAACGAAGTTAACCCACCCTTAATATAAAATTATCAACCGACTTCAAAAAAAGGAGGAGGTTCTCAATTCGACTGTATTTTCTTTTTATGTTTGTTACCTCAGAACGTTTGACTGGGTGGACCGATTTGGTTGATTCTTATTATTTTAAAGGGCA
The DNA here is from genome assembly GCA_963932025.1 of Erebia epiphron. Taxonomy (NCBI): domain Eukaryota; kingdom Metazoa; phylum Arthropoda; class Insecta; order Lepidoptera; family Nymphalidae; genus Erebia; species Erebia epiphron. The sequence goes on from OZ009949.1 coordinate 28,845,251, forward strand.
TACTTCCCAAGTGGTCCCATATAAATTTTATCGAAATCGGTCGAGTGGTTTTTAAAATATCAATAATAAAATAAGTACTTTGTACAGCGTGTGCTTGTTGTTGTAAAGTTGGCACGGGAGTTTGAAGACGGTTCGTTTGAAAAGAATTTTTTATATTAAATTATGACATTGACATGAAATTTCATTAGTAATCTAATTAAAAAAATTATTAAAAGAAATAGCGACCTTGTAACCCAGGGTCACATCCCATTGCCATACTTTCACATGCATCAGTGACTCTACACGCAAATCTACACCAGACAGGTGGAAACCATATTAAGTACGTTGACGCTTTCAAGCTTTTAGTGTTTACTGACTTTGCAAAACTCTAAACTAAATAGGTTTCAGTAGTGACGTTAGCTCTAAAGATATTCGCTTTGGATTTCTAAAAGAGAATTTAAATAATTAATGCGCTTATAGTTTTTCTTATATAGTTACCGTGAAAACACAATAATTCCACAACCAATCCATATCCATATCCATACTAATATTATAAATGCGAAAGTGTGTCTGTCTGTATGTCTGTCTGTCTGTCCGTCTGTCTGTCTGTCTGTCTGTCTGCTACGCTTTCACGGCCTAACTACTCAACCGATTTTGATAAAATTTGGTACAGAGACAGGCTACGTCCCGGGGAAGGACATAGTCTACTTTTTATCCCGGAAAATTGTAGAGTTCCCGCGGGAATCAAAAAAATGTATCTGTTCAACCGATTTTGATGAAATTTGGTACAGGGATAGGTTGTATCCCGCGGAAGGCCATAGGCTATCTTTATCCCGGAAAATTGAAGAGTTCCCGCGGGAATCAAAAAACATCAATCCACGCGGACGAAGTCGCGGGCATCATCTTGTATATGACAAAGATGTACTTTCTCAATTTTAACGTTTAAAATGTACCTATATTTAAAATGTACTTTCTCATCTAATTTCTCACGTAATATTTTAGACTGCAACGTCAAAGCTCTACTAGACTTCTTGGTCAAGCGCAAACCTGTTATAAGCAAAATAAAGCAAAACTTTAACTAGCTAAGTACTTTGATCAATCGCGTAACGAGAGCTACACACTAAAGTATTTCGCCATAATCATCTATGAGGTATGACAAAGATTGTAAATTAATCGGAGTTAAAGATTTACATAACAGCCACTAGGCTGCACCTTTCTCTGGTCATTGACCAGGGCCACTCAAGGCCGTCTAAAGTATTTATCGTTATCATAATGAGCATTTCAACTTGTCCATTAATTTTATTTTTTTTACCTGCTTCAATAAAGCTAAAATATTTTTTATGATTTACACATAACTAGCTGATGCCCGCGACTTCGTCCGCGTGGTTTAAGTTTTTTGTTATTCCCGCGGGAACTCCTTAATTTTCTGGGATAAAAAGTAGCCTATGTCACTCTCCAGGTCCTCAACTATACCCATGCCAAAAATCGTGCGGCGTGATTGAAGGACAAACCAACAAACCAACAAACCAACAAACCAACAAACAAAGTGACTTTCGCATTTATAATATTAGTATGAAGTATGATATGATGATATGATTATAGCCCGACAACCCGCATTGGAGCTGCGTGGTGGGTTTAAGCTCTAATTCCCTCTCTCCTATATGAGAGTGAAAGCCTGTGCCCAGCAGTCGGACGTAAATGGGCTGGATACATAATTATTGTATTAAAATTACAAGATTTTTGCAGATCAGTTTTTATAGCCAAAAAAAATCTGCCAAGTGCGAGTTGGACTTGCACACCGAGGGTTCCGTACAAACCTGTAGGTATATGTGTAAAAGTTATAGTATTTTTATTACACTTATCTATTTTAATTTTAATTTAATACCTCTACGCGTTCATGCGGAAAGGGGTAGTAAGTTTTTCCTTTATCTGTGCTATAAGACGTTGCTTCGTACCAAATTTCAAGATTCTGAGTTCACGGGAAGTACTCTGTAGGTTTTGATTCCCTTGCGAGTGTCAAGAATTTGCAGCATAAACGGCTGTATCTTTTGATTGCGTTGGCTTAGAAGTTTGATTTTTTCACAGCTCCACGGGACAGTAGTTTGTTACAGCTTAAAGGTATTATAGACCTGAGTATTTGATATGAATTTCAATTTAATACCTCTAAGCGTTCTTGAGGAAAGGGATAGTAAGTTTTAAATTATTAAAAATATTTTTATTATATGATGTAACTAAAAATTTATGTTTTTCGCAATTCTTCCTATATCTGTGCTATAAGACGTTGCTTCGTACCAAGTTGAAAGATTTTGAGTTCACGGGAAGTACCCTGTAGGTTTTGATTCCCTTGCGAGTGTCAAAAATTTGCATAAAAATATTTTTATTTTATGATGTAACTAAAAATTTATGTTTTTTGCAATTTTTCCTATATCGGTGCTATAAGACGTTGCTTTGTATTAAGTTTTAAGATTCTGAGTTCACGGGAAGTACCCTGTAGGTTTTGATTCCCTTGCGAGTGCAAGAAAATTTGAAAATTTGCAGCATGAACGGCTGTATCTTTTGATTGTGTTGGCTTTAAAGTTTGATTTTTTCGCAGCTCCAAGGGACAGTAGACCTAAGTATTTGATATGAATTTCAGCTTGATAGCTCCATGCGTTCCTGAGAAAAAGGGTCTTGACACACAGACGGACGGACAACGAAGTGATCCTATAAGGGTTCCGTTTTTTCCTTTTGAGGTACGGAACCCTAAAAATATATGAGTAACAAAGGTCTAGTCGTAACCTTATAGAAAAAGATCCACACGCTCGACAATTTTTCAACACACTTAGATGATTACTTGATTTGACTTGACTACTTAAGTCTTAGAAAGTATTAAATGAAGTGTAAGAACATACCCACACGTACAATGATTTAATCATAGCTAATTTAAATAATAATAAAATTTGAATTTATGTTGGACGTCCAGATGTCATTTGTAGTCAGACACCAACTCAACGACAGTTCACGTTCAGTATAATGTCCATTCACATCCTGTTAGACGTGAAACTACACATCATAATATTGCGGCTAAGGAATCTCTGTCTCGGAAATAGATATTATGTAGGTTCTTGGGACAATGTGAAAACGGATCATCCCGAATTACCTTTTTAAGTGAACGATATAAAAAACAAATAAGCTTGAGAGGTAAGTCGGAAGAAATTTCTACTGGAGAAATAAGCTAATATTATAAGAAATGACATGGATTTTGTAGAATTATGCGAACACGGATTTACGAGAATTATATTTTTAACGAACGATAAAATAACTTACACTACATCAGAGCTCCTCTACTCTACTGCAGGTTGAGAAATGGAGATATTTAACTATCTTGAGAAGCACAAGATTTCTCATTGTATTTTTTTTTGTTACCAAGCGCTAAAAGGATTCTCTTCGCCAACACAACAAACGAAATCAAATTCGACACGACACAGGCATGAAACACAACAGACGCGGATAAAAAAATCGCATTAAACGTTACAAAAAAGGAATGACTGTACTCTAATCGTGTCATTATAAATTTGTTAGAACCCCGAATTGGAATAGACTTTGTAAAATCGGTAGCAGGTGAATTCGTGTGAAGTGAAGTGTTACAAGTGGCAGACAATAAAGTACGTTTTGCTGAATTGCGCAATGTCAGTCATGCTGCATCACCGGTCATTATCACGTCGCATTTTCTATTTGAGTTGAGTTTTGACAAGACTGGGTGAAAGGTGAGCGTGCGTTGTATCAACATCACAAGGTGACATGCGTTCCGCTTCAACAGTTGTTACAATAATTATGTTACGAGCCAACGATATTATATAAAACAAGTATAAAGTCGATAGATCGTACACTGTATGAAATTGTATCAACGTACTACCTATTCTGTGATCGTATCTATGAAAGTTTATAGAGAACTAAATTATGACCGATGGCATATTTTAGTAACCTACAGCCTGAGACAAGACATTTTCTAATAGTCATTAAGGTATAATAGGCTGAAAATACATATCGCCGGTTGTAGCTCACTTGTTTTGTTTATTAGTATTTTACTACTATTTCTAAAATTCTCATAATCTTTGTAGATTTAGGTGGTTGTATCAACTTCATCAGGTGACAAACTTGATGGTTTGTTTCTCTCCTACAGTTATCTAAATCAGGTTATGGACCCATTACTAAGATTTGTTCATGTAAGTAATCTTTGTTTTGTGTTACATTACATACGTTTGTCAACACAAAACAAAGACTACTAACTAACTGTTCAAACCATATAAAAAACGGCAACGCCAATTATAACGTTACTGACAATTATACAATTTACATCAATGATTGATTAACTACAAAATCTTAACGCTGGCGGTTTGTATGTGAGAGCCGAGAGGTAATCACGCGCAAGTCAACGCATCAATAAGCTAGTCCGCAGTGCAAGGGGAGGCGATTCATCAAACGTGATAACATCGCACTCCTGTCACTCGCTACTAAACTGCGCAATTATCCGATGAATTACACGTACACCGCCCAAGAGAGAAATTAAAGCCGTTAAGAAATAAATTATTATTGATAATAGCATATGCAAGTACCTACAGGTACGAGCACTTAATAAAGAGACCGACCAAACAACATACGGTTATGCGTGGGAAACGCCGAATATGCAATCGTAGTTTCACCTACAATCCCTCAATTTTAAGGACACCCAAGCTCAATTCTTCTTCTTCTTACTGTGCCGTCTCCTTACGAAGGTTGGCAATCATTAAGGCGATTTCGACTTTTGAGACCGCTGCTCTAAACAAGGACCTTGTGCTCTTCCCGAACCACTGGCGCAAGTTTTTAAGCCACGATATCCTTCTGCGGCCAGGCCTCCTCCTGCCAGCCACTTTTCCTTGCATAATCAGTTGAAGGAGTTCATACTTCCTGGTGTTCCGCATCACGTGTCCAAAATATTCCAGCTACCTTTTCTGAACTGTCGCGAGTACCTCTGTACCTTTCCGCATTCTCTCCACAGTGCTATTCCGTACGCGGTCTGTCCAAGATATTTTTAACATACGTCTGTACACCCACATCTCAAACGCTTCCAGCTTTTTAGACATGGCCTCCGTCAGCGTCCAAGCTTCTACGCCGTAGAGGAATACGCTCAATAAGGTAAAAGTTTTCACGCCGCTGTCATTTAATTGGGCATAGGTGGTCCTTAAAATTAGGGATTATAGCCGAAAAGGGGTTTTAGTCATTTGTTTTTTCGACATCAATTAAGAGCCTTACCCTCCCGTCTCGATTGAAACTTGGCTTGAAAAAATTTAACAGTAATAGGCGACTAAAATTCATAAATTCCTGCTACAGCATTATGGTATTGCAATTTTTTGAATTTGTAATTTAATGAATATTCAAATTGTTATGGAACGTAGTATTCTAAAATTGTGCTGATGTTTCATAACATATTGATAGGAAGTGCAATTAAATTATTAGCTCTATCAATATCTAAACCTAAACAACCTGATTTCTCTTTTAGAATCATCCATTTGTCAATAACTGATGAGGATGTGCAAACAAGTAGTTCAAAACAATTATAACAACATACATACAAACTGCATATGGCGCTATTAGACGCTTTCAAATCATTATTGAGAAATCGGTTTTACTGTACGAATAATATAATTACTATTAAAATGATTGATTTAAATATTTTGTTTTAGTAACGAGCAACCAATAAATACTAGTCGTGTTTCAGTAATGATAGTCCATAAACTGTCAGAAATGTCAACATATAGTCATACATTTATTATCATTTATCATGCGAACAAACAACAAAACATAGAAATAGTTACAATATAGGTACTTATGACGAAGTATTAATAGTTGCTCGTAAAACTCACTTATAAAGGGTGTAAACATGGCTTGTAAGTTTTTACTACACTTGTGCGTTTTTTTCTCCAAATACGTGCCGCCAAGCGATTTAGCGTTCCTGTACGACGCCGTGTAGAAACCGAATAGGGGTATGGGATTAATATAACTGCCATGCCCCTAACAGTTTAGCCCGCTACCATCTTAGACTGCATCATCGCTTATCATCAGGTAATATCGCAGTCAGGGGCTAACTTGTAGTGGATTTAAAAAAAACACTACTTTTAAATAAAGAAGTTTGCCAGCAAGAAGCTTTTCGAGCATAGTTCTTTTTAGGACAATGAAATGCGAGGACTTGGCCTAGAAAAGTCACACGACAAAGACAAAACAGTCTCTCCCAGTCTCTAGACTAGAAGTTCATCTACGGAGAGAGATTAATAATATAAGATCCCATGTTTTAAATTGCCTATTACGGACGACCTAAGCGACCTAGGAGCGAAGCGACACAAAATATTCTACAATAATTTACATACCAACCTTCTACTGACCTAACCGCACCTAAGGCTCCTTAAAACACTGACATTAGACTACAATAGAGATAAATGAGTCACGCAATGACATTTCAACCGAAAACAGAATAATAATGTTTCCATTCGTGTGTAATTTTTTTACCATCGCTAAAACAAGCCAGTTTCATTTAAATACTCGTAATTTGCGACCAGCCGCCTTGAGCTCTCGACTTTTATTCAACGTCTTGGAATATTATACCGGCTGATACTGCAAAAATCAAAATACAAGATCGTCATGAATTAATACTGAAATATATAAGCATGAAACGAGATACACTGGCTAATGGATAGCGAGTTAGATAGACGATAAATCATTAGTAGATTCTACTTGTACTCGTGAATTTCTAAGCAATGAATCCTGTATGAATTAATAAGCAAGTAAGCTGGTTTTACAAAGACTTGTCCTGGAATGTAATGTAAAAGCAAGCAACCTGTAGATATTGGCAAAACTTGCACACTAATAAATTAAATCAATCGTCAAAATTAAATAATAAAATAATCTTATCTTTCAAATGTCAAAGAATTGGCTTGACATTTGAAAGATAAAAATAATACCTATTGAGCTTTTGATCAAAGCAGCGGGAAAGATTGATATTCAATCTATCGTTATAATTAAAACAAAACTCAACTAAGAATCGCTTAAACTTGAAACCTTCATGATATCTGTACATGAGTATTGTAATAGGTGAACAAGAAAGAATTCTCATTAGAAATCCCTTCAAACTACAATATCGTATTTAAAATAAAATACTTTTTGGCTAACTTCTAAAATACTGTGTAGTCTCTGTTTTTTCTACATTATGAATATATACACAACTTGTCCATAATGGAATAAATAAATAGTTTAACATATAATATAAATTGTAATGTGTGTAGCAATAGCTAAAACTTTATGTACCCGAGAGAAAGTCTCGGTTTAGCCATAGCAAAATAAGCTTTCATATTCTTTTAATTTACTTGTGTTGCAGTTTGCTCAAGTTTTTTGGCTAGAATGTGCAGAACTGAAACAGGTTGGGGAGTTCATTTAAAGATGGCGGCTTCCCTGGTCCAGGCCGGTCAGACGAGCTTTGAGATTCCTGAGAGCTGCAACTTGGTTCGCTTCCAAACCGAACTTTGTGTCGATAGTAATTAACTGGTATCAGAAACAACTTTAACTACCGATTATTTATAGATCTTTGATACTTAAAATGCATATCTAATTGAGCGAGACGATGAACATTTTAATTTAATTATATCTTGAATAAAGTTCAAGTTCCACAACAAATTAATGCCAAATATCTTTAGCAAACGATTAAGTGGAATTTAAAAAAAAATTTAATACAAAATTATTTCAAATCGCATGAATTTAAATACTAATAGGTAGTTCCGTATCAATAAGCAATGCTGTTTAAAATTTTTTTTAAATAAGCTCGTCAATCTGTCTGAGTCAATTGATCGCAAATCGGATATGTCTTCACAATTATTACTTAATACTTTTTATGGTACGCACACGCAATATTATACGCAGAAATTCTTTGATGTCTGAAGCTTTCATTATGGTACCTAAAAACTATCTCGAATTAAAACGAGTAATAATTTTATTTTATTTCTCTCACCTTCTATTTCCTTAAACTTGAACAACACAAATATAATTAAACCACTAAATATTCACTGATCACACTATTATCTCTTGTCTGTCTCCAATAGAACTTTATTACTTTGAATTGAGTCTGAAATAATTTGATACACGCTTTCGAATGTTCGAATGTACTGAGACGCGCGTCCCCACGGCCGCCTCAACATTGACTGGAATTTGTGATCGGTATACTATGTCCTGTAAAGCTGTGATAACGGGCGAATAAAGCTTTTTATTATATAAAAATATTTTTTTATACTCCTCTTGATACGGTATAACATTTAACCGCCAATTAAGGACGATATTTTTTCCTCGTAACCGGAGCTTTACTCGTAAGGTGAAGGTGCATTAAAAATGACGTAAGTTCAAGGACAAAAATCTTTGTACTGTGGCAACAGTGATACATTGGTGATTTTATATCTAATTCATAGAAAAAAAACATTCAAAAGTTTATTTAGCCATTTTCCCGGGAAATATTCCTATTTTATTCATTTTGGCTTTCGATACGTGGTGCCTAATTGTCTACTCAGTGTAAGTACCTATATGTAAGTAAGCTTTTCATGATTTTGTAGTTGTGGCTAAAACCTTAAATCTTACTCTGGAGAAATGCTTTAACACTTTTTTTAGTATACGCCGGCTTTGTAAAAGCAAAGCTCGCTATTGATACAATCATAGCAAGTGAACGATTCTTAATAAACGATACACAATTTGCAACTCTCTATCCAAAGAAACATAACTCAATAAAACTACTTTTTGATGTAAGTAGATATGATACATCTCACGACAGCTTTAGTAATAAACCATTAATTGTTTATTATTAAAACTAAAGTACGTTCACGTAAGTAAATGATTTCCCAAAAATCACACGTAGAACCGGAGAAATTAGACGTCGATCGTCAAATATAACGTAAAATAATAGAAATTCTTATTATAGTCAAAAGCTTATATTTAAGCTTACTAGTTTGGCAACTTTTGTTTTCAACGTTTTATGCTTTAAAAAAAGCTTTTATACTATGTAGATAGATATTATTACATCTGAAATAATTTCTTTAGCTTGTAGCAGCATGACGTAAGTATTTGAACAAAAATAACACTTAATAAAAATATCTTGTTATTCTCGATCTGTGCCTTACGACACTTTAGTTTAACTTGTACGTTCTAGAACTTTTTATCTGAACCTTAAGCCTGGCGGTGAATTAAATAAAGTGCTTTTCTAAATATAAACGCTATCTCGACAGACCATTGGCATACGCGTCTAGTGTCTACGTCCCTCTTTGCCGTTTTTGTACATTTATTTTTCCAACCATATTTTATAATTAAGCCTGCGAATTTGTTGTCTCCGTTTTACTAAGAAACCGTGTGTACTCTTTAAGCTTATCGTGATTATGTCGTAGAATACAAGACCAGACACGAAAGTGGTTTTCATTATCACACTATTCAGTAACATGCAATCCATGTTTTAATGTAACGTAACATACTGAAAGTTCAGTGCGAGACACGATTTTCAAAGCAGACTCGACCAAATTTCTTGCACATTAATTTTGAATTGTGTTATTCTGTGCATCCTTTATTATTTAGGTACTTACCATGTCAGTAATTTACAACATTAGCACATTAAAGTGATATAACAGTATTCTATTTGAAACCACAATGGTATGAGCTTACCTATATTATTTCTGATACGAGTATCTATGATTAACATTAATTCACTTCAACTTAACCTTTATCCGGCGGTAAAATGAAATGCATGTGCTTCAATTACTTATTGTAAGCAATAATTATACGGAATCGAGCAATCCCACGGCACCGTACTCGCAAGTCGCTACTAGGCGATCTTTAATGCGGAAGAATGAGTGTGAAAAATACCTCTTTCTTTTTAATACTTGCTACTAAAAGAATATTTCTTCGACCTTACTCACATCTCCCTATTCATCGTCATCAGACAAGACGCTCCCAAGTAAAAAATTATGTGGAACATCTTCTAAATGTATGAAAGAAAAGCTAACTGACTGACTGACTTATCTATCAATGCAGAGCTCAAATCACTAGACGGATCAGGTTGAAATTTGTTATACTACCTACCTACTACCTAGTTACTATGACGTAGGCATCCGCTTAGAAAGTATTTTTTAATTCAACCCTAATAAATTGAAATAAAGTTTTGAAATATACCAAACAAAATCGAACATAACGTTGGCGAAAATGAGGGCAAAAAGCAGAAATTTATTAGCGTTTGCAATATAGGTATATCGATTATCTTGGACATTTTACATAAAAATAAAAATCTTTAGTAATCGTTGCTATGTATCTTAATTTGCATCTAACATTGGATTCTATATTTAAATTTCTTGGTATCTTCTTCTGTTGCTAATATTACCAAAACTGTGAACATCATTGACAATTAAAGAAATTGTGGTCACTGGTGGTCACTAATTTCACCTGCGAGTATAAGCCTTCGAAGTCAAAGAAATTTCAACTTTCACAAATTAAAATTAAAGCACATTTTTATTGCCTCTACTGCCGAAGATGCAATGAATAGTTACAAATTCTTATCTAATCGCTGGAGTCATCAACCTTATAATTTTTTTGAGAAGCTGTGATACAAAGCGTAAGCGCCATCTTACTTGAGTGATTCACTATAATGTACTTGGATTCTTGATAATTAGTTTATACTATAGTGGGAAATGGGATTGTGAAGGTCAGAGACCTTGCACGGAATCTGGGATACAGTTATTTTATCATTTCAGATGGAATGAGAGGATTTTGACAACATCATCTAGATAGTAACGTCGTGTTTATGTTTCGCATAATGCCGCGTATATACTACACCGATCAATATCGAATGGAATTTAAGAGATATGAATGTAAAATAATGAATTAGTAAAGGAAACTAAAACTGTAAATGTACAAAAGCTTATTTTTAAATCTCAAGTGAGATGAACAATCAAAGTCAAACTTAAAATAATGTTTCGAACCCGTAAAGTCTCAAAAGTAGACAGGAAACATACGAAGTCGGTTAAAAGTAAAGACATGTACGTGCCTACCTACATAATCAGGACCCAATATTTTCAATAGTATTTTTGGTTTTAGGTAGGTGTAAGATTAGCCTCGACTGCCTGGTATAGGCATATTTAAAGTTATACCTAGTACCTACAGAGCCATTGTAGCCAATTCTGTTAAACGCAATCTCTTAACCAAACTAAAATGATAACTCTAAATATATTGCCGCCCCTGTCTGTAGGGAATAGGTATTCTGAAGGGATAGCACTGTAAATGGAGCTGTAATTTTAGTTTAGTTTAGAAATGATGTACAACAGAATTGACTTCATTGTCATATAAGCCAATGTTTTAGGATCAACAAAATATATTTTAATCCACGTCCAGATTGAGATAGTCTGTACGCGGCACTATACGAAACAACAGCAGCAAAACGTGATTCAAAGCCAATTATGTACATTTTATTTTATTCGTCAACTTTTTAGGAAATTAAAAGCAAAATGTTAGGACATTTTGGAAATGATTTTAATTTCATTTATTTAATACCTACTCGCGTTACCGTTAATACTAATTGCTGGACGACATACATAAATATTTCTTGATTGTGCCATTCACTGACGACATCCAGTTTTGAGCGCAGTTGTCTTTAAACGTGGGAGGTCCTGGGTTTGATTCCCGGCAGGGGCCATTTGGGAGTTTATAATTTCTGAATTTTCTCTGGTGATCTGGTAGGGAGGCGTCGGCTGTGGCTAGTTACCACCCTACTGGCAAAAACGTACCACCAAACGGTTTATCATTCCAGTACGATGCCTTGTAGAAACCGACTAGGGGTATGGGTTTAATATCATACTTAATATTATAAATGCGAAAGTCACTTTGTTTGTTGGTTTGTTGGTTTGTTGGTTTGTTGGTTTGTTGGTTTGTCTTTCAATCACGTCGCAATGGAGCAACGGATTGACGTGATTTTTGGCATGGGTATAGTTGAGGACCTGGAGAGTGACATAGGCTACTTTTTATCCCGAAAAATTAAGGAGTTCCCGCGGGAATAACAAAAAACTTAAACTACGCGGACTAAGTCGCGGGCATCAGCTAGTAAACTATAAAAGAACATTAATAAATACTTTGGAATTGAAATCCTTTGGTTTACCTATAAAAATACCACTTATTGTGTAATCTCAATAACACTTAAGTAACGTTAAAGTTAAAAGCACAAAGAAAACCTACCTATAAAATAATATGATAATATGGAGAGTTCATGCAATAACAAAAAAATTACGACCAGGGAATCGGACACTAAATCACCATCGTTCTACCTTCCTTTGAAAATGATCTATGCCTTCTTTAACGACTTCTTCTAAGAAATTTCCTCACTGCCGCCTTCCTTCAGCGCTGCACTTCCCTATAATTCAAAGTATTCATATGTCAGAATGTACGGATGTAAGTAATAACAAGAAAGGCGGAGCGACATCAAAGGAAAGCAGTGTGACAGTTTCCACGGCACATCGGGGTCGGGCATTGTCATATTGTCTACTTCACTTAATTGTTTACTCAATTAGAGTAGGTAACTACAAATGAAAATTGCAGATCAAGAAAGTTAAAAAAACTACGATACATAGAAGATAATCTGAGAATGCATTAAACATTTCTGTGAACCTGACGTAAATACATATTAACAGAATAGAAACTACAGACCTGAATAAACAATGTTTGTTATTTTTTAAACAGGTGACGCTCATGTACAAGATTTTTATAAAGACACATGTTGCGTACCTCTGTAATATTAGCAATAAAAATCAAAGTATGGAAGCTGAATAAAATATTATGGAAATGTAATCTTCAACGGTTTGTTTTAATTTAAAAATTGCGGACGTTAAAAAGAGGCTACCATTTAAAAAAATCAATAACACAGTTGCTCAGATAAACATAAAAGAATCAATTATTACATGTACAGTAAATAACCGAAGCAATCACGCGTATCTATCAAGCCATCGACAGATACCGCAGAAAGATTTAGGCCCGACTAAGATCGTATTTTACTTGGCGATAAGCGTGGGTGTGAGAACAGAACTGCAAGACAGTGAGTTTATTATATTATTAAACGTAACTAACAGATACACTATATAAAACAATTAAGTAATTAATTCAGAGGCTGATATTAAGTAATTAATTCAGAGGCTGATTCACTAACACTTGGAGTGTTAGCTTTTGAGTCACACTAGAAACTTTCGCAATTAAATTTTCTATAAGCAGTTTCTTCTACAGATTCTGAAATGAAAATAATGTAGGTGAATTTGAAACTTTTAAAGTTTACTACCTGCGAGACTTCTGGTCGTCACCAGTCATAACTGCATACATTATTTAGATTCTTATTGCCTTGCCTGGTGTCGGACCTTAAATCACTTTGGTTTAGACGTATACGAGAGCTAATGTCTGCCTTAATGTAAATGAAAATGTAGTGAAAAGTGTCCCAGCAAATCATTATAGAAACTTTTAATCAACATTAATGAACGCTAGGTAGTCGCTACTGCAAACTGCAATGAGCTATATTTACTAAAAAGTGCCTTCCCATTCTACATTATTACTGATACTTTACCTTAATGATTTGATCATTATCGGAACATAGACCATACCACACCCTTTTGTAACTGGAATTCACAATCTGCTTAATCATAGCGGAGAGTCAATGTAACCTTTCCGAGGCACACCTACAACGCACGCCTTACTTAATATACCAATTATTTCAAAATGACCTGGAATATTTCAGAGGCCCGACGATGAGTAAACATGCAATCAAAGATTCTGCCCACAAAAAGACCCGAACCCCTCGCAAATTGCCTGCTTACAAAGAAATTTTGTGTATCATTAACTCAATATTAGCAAAACACGCGATGGCTCTACGTTTATGCCAAATATAATATTTGACAGCGAAATGCGTGTCCGTACATTTCTGTTTATCAAAGGCAATTTAGCAGATAGCTTATTACTTTACAATAACCAACGTTTATCTGTTTCTATTTTCACCTTTTTCAAACCACACTAATCATAGAGAATGGCATTGATTAACTACACATAAAAATAATATTGTAACAATATTGTTCTCATATTTAGTTTAGATACAAAGTTTATTATAAGTATATTACCACGAAGTTCAAAGTTAGATAGTTTCGCGAAAATTAGCTTGTTTGAAGCAAACACAAAACGACTGGTATATTAGTCTGGAGTACTTTTAATGCTACAGGGCAAAGGCCGGATAAAAATGCTTTTTCAATCGGGTTTTGTTGCTATGGCGATATTGAATTTATACTAAGTGATTTTTCGTAAGCGTTGTGGCTCAAACTTTGAGTTTATTAAGTATACTTAGTAAGGATTATTGAGGTTAATTTACATTGGTAGCCTGAGATAGTTTTATAGGAATCTCTTGAAACATACCATGGACCAGCAGGGAAAGAACACAATACAGGCTATTTATGTGATCAAATAGGCTCTATTTTGCAATCTAGCGGTAGTAACTAGTTAGTGAATAGAAAATAGCATACTGCCATCGGCTCTTCTGTTAGGTCGAATAAAACCGCCCCCAAAACGCTACAAGGAACAGAGCGCTTAGGTTTAATTGCTAACATTGTTTAAAGCTTACGCATGAACCCATAATACTGCCTAGAACCATCTTAAAACCAGCTTAGTCGTTAAACGGTCGATGTTTAGTTCCTAATATAAAAGCTCAGTTTTATATTATGTCGATAGGAATCGCATTGAGGGTGCGAGATATTTCTAAAACGCATGCGATAAAGGTCAAAATATCATCCAAACATTTTCATTGGTCGATGGGGAACGCATTTGGGGTGCAGATGATTTACATAATATTTTTATGCCATTGGTCGTTACGCCATGTTAGCATTGAGTTCAAGTTATATCCATTAGTTAGTAAGTATTAGTTATATCCATTCACTCTGGCTATGACAAAATAATTTATATTGCAGAAAAATATGATTCCGCGGGTTGTGGCAGACATTTTTCTTACAAAAAAATCTGTTCTACACTCTTATATTAAAAATTCACTATCAATAAAATAAAATCTCATGAATAGTTTATGCGCTTGATTGGCAAGCTTTCACTCTTCTGTACTAACTGAAAGAATATAGAATACATGCGCAAAAACTGTCATTGATTGCAAGTGTTTTTTATAGATACCAAACTTTTGTACGTGCAAGCAGTCAATACTTTCTACAGTGCAAACCATGACAAAATGATAACTCAGCACGAGATAATATAAGTTTCATTTAATGATGGTTTTATTACATAACTTTGAACTATGAATTGATCATCAGCCAATTGAATGCCCGCTCAATTGCTTCACTCACGCGAATCGGCGATTCATCAGTTTTTTTTATTTTGTTTCGATCCGACGTAATATCTACCTACCGTCGCGTCGTCGATGAGAACTGACTTTGTGCAAGAAAGTTGCATTGTGTTTACCTGAAGGGAACAAAAAATAGGAAAATGCCTTATGATTTCGATCTTTTAATTGGTAGTGTTAACTTGTTTGCCTATCCATACATGTCATATTTTAATGTGCGTGTGTGTGTATGCTGACTGCCTCGTTGGTCTAGTGGTTAGCGTAGTCGACTGCGGATCACGAGGTCCTGGATTCGATTCCCGGTCGGGCATAACAATTGTTAGGTATTGGGTTTTTCAATTAAGAAATCTCAGTGCCAGCCCGAAGTTTTGCCAGGAGGAGCCCCGTGCCTCGGAGAACACGTTAAGCCGTCGGTCCCGGTTATTATCACTATGACATGATAATAGTCGTTAAAGCCCGCCAACCCGCATTGGAGCAGCGTTGTGGGTCTAGGCTCTAATTCCCTCTCTCCTATGAGAGTGGAGGCCTGTGCCCAGCAGTGGGACGTTAATAGGCTGTAGTGGTGTGTGTATGCGTGTGTTCTTCGTTTGTGTTTCGTTCATCGGATTAAGTTGAAACTTTGTTCAATGGAGGTTTCAGGCAACGTACATAAAGGTACAATAGGTGGTTCAACTAGTCTATACTAATATTATAAATGCGAATGTTTGGATTTATGGATGTATGGATGTATGGATGTATGGATGTATGGATGTATGGATGTATGGATGGATGTTTGTTACTCAATCACGCCCGAACGGCTGAACGGATTTGGATGAAATTTGACACAGAGATAGATCATAGCCATGAATAACACACAGGCTACTTTTTATCCTGGAAAACTAAGGAGTTCCCGCGGGAACCTAAAAACCTCAATCCACGCGGACGTAGTCGCGGCCATCAGCTAGTTATTCATATTTATGAAGATCCCCTAAGAAGAAACGAAGAAGACGTGCGTTACATTCGTTGCTTACGGCTATTACAACTATAGCGAAACATAAAAAATTAACATTAACACTATTAACATGCACTGTTTTCTTCAACCATTCAACAACCTCGCCATAAAGCTTACTTTCTTAATACATCCGAACTATAATGATAACTTCAATAATAACACTTTAATCTATAATCACGCTATTAGCATCACAGCAATAAATGAATCATAAAATTTTATCGTACAGAATCTTATTAAAACGTGTCTACATTTAACGATTTCCATAAGATTTCCCCTAGCGCAAAAACATCCTCATGTTAATTAAAAACAGGTTTGAATAATTCCATGAACTTACAAAATCTCACGGAGTTTAATGAACTTCTTAATTAGGAAGTAGTAAGTAAAATAATGCAAAGAAACCCAGAAAGCCAGAAAATGACCATTATTAATTTCACATACTTACATTTTCTATATTTTTTTACACTCAACTTGCTTCTTGTCTTATTTCATTTATTTATTTATTTATTCATGAAAACTCACATATACACTGTTAATAAAAAAGGAAATATAGTACAAGTATAAACTTAACTGGTAGGTAGCTAAATAAGAACGAAAAAAAATAACAAAATACTGTCTAGCTAAAGTTCCTGGCTCCCAAACTAGGATTCCCTGTGCTATGGGAAGCCAGTCCTTCGCCCGTACCTACCTTCCAATAATTATATTATTAGGTTAAAACTAATCAATGTACATACATTATGGTAAATACCTACAAGACCATTACAGACCATTACATCATTCTTCTACTCTTTCAACGTGACGTACTTAGGTATAACATTTTAAATTCTCAATTAACATTTTTCTGTTCTATTTTTTTAACTTATCTCCTTTGAAGTTTATCTAATTAGACATTGGCGGTAAGAGTATTGTTTCAATCTTTTATTTATTATGATTGTTTCGTATCTGTATTTTACTAATTTTAGTTTTGTAAGGATCTTTTTCACACCAGGAGTACCAATGACAATGAATTATTATATAAACAACCAATTTTGAATGTCTACTTCTATGCAATAAATAATAAGTTAATAATTTACGAATAATTGATATTTATTACGCATGCTCGGTCATTCAAATCGCATATTAGATAACCGGCTATACATCAGGATGATACAATCGATTCAAAGGTTAGATGTCAACTCAATATCCTATTTACATACAGTGGTCTCTCTGAAGACACCAGCGTATATAGATACACAAAGGTTAAGGTATAATTAACCTTTGTGTATCGCAGATAATACATAAATATTATTTCATTTCATTGATTTCTTGTAATGTGTATTGGTATTTAATATACGCAACTTAGCCGTCAATCGTCATACTTAGTACTCTTGAACTTTCTAGGCTTAGCACATGACTGACAATACGATACAAAGCGTAAAGTAGCATATTCACTATTCAGGTAAACACGATCACATTTTTTCTCGTTTCGTGTTACGCTAAAAAATGTAATCTAATAGTTGCTTATTTTAGTTTTATATCAAACGTCTGCATCTGTTACCTTATATGTATCGTTATCAATCAAAATTATTGTCTACAAGATCTCAAATTCCAAAAGCTTAATTACATTCACTAATCATTGTTACTGTCTACGAAACACCCCACCTCTTCATATTAACAGAACACATTTAAAATCATCAACTTAACTTTCATAAAAATATACGTTGTTTATATTTTTTCACGTCTCCTTTGTTCTAATTTATCTCGCTTATCAGTTAGATAAATTTCTCTGTAATAAACTT
Organism: Erebia epiphron; assembly: GCA_963932025.1. NCBI lineage: Eukaryota > Metazoa > Arthropoda > Insecta > Lepidoptera > Nymphalidae > Erebia > Erebia epiphron. Next base: position 28,863,381 of record OZ009949.1, read on the forward strand.
ATCAACAGTTTATATCTGAACATATTATTATTATCTACTACAAATATAGCTTACAACATTCTAGAAAGTATACAAACTTTATTATGTTCACTAATCTTTGTAAGCGTCTGCGAGACACCTCTGACTGCATTTATGCTAATAGGATATAATAAAATCACTCTTAACTTCCATAAAGTTACACGTAGTAAATATTTCATGCCTTATGAATATTTATATCCAGCTTTATATATACATTTAAACAGTTTGCCAAAGAACATGGACGAGGGGATAATTTTTCCTAACATCACCTTGTTCGACCTATCTGGAATTGAATCTGGTTTGATCACAAGGATTCTTGTGTACAGCGTGCCTTGTAGATTGTATCTAGAACTCTTGAATTATTGTACCGGACGATGCTCATGCTCATCGAGCATTATAATCGTAGCAAATGGCATACGCGTCGCATAGGCTCCTAGCACACCTGGACTAAATTTCGTTCACATTTTTCTTTTAGGGTCAAGTGCAACGTCGAAGCTTATGGTTAACATAAAATTTAACGACCTAAAAACACCACTCTGGGTAGCTAGTCAGGATTCTTCTATATTTTAACAAAATTAGACTAATTATGACCTTAAATATGTGTGTACGAATACTCACTAACTTGTGCCACTCAATTTGTTAGCTCTTTGGTTAAAACCATAATCATTGATGCAATTCGTCCTAAGTTGACTGTGTAGATCAGAATTGCCATATAAAAATTATTCTACGAAGAAAGCTGATCAAAATTTATGTGCGTAAAACTACTTGAGAAGTAATTAAATAAACTATAGTGACATTTATACGACTGGCCACGTTTACGTTGTTACATTCTCCTCTTTTAGGGTTTGCTTATATTATTTGCCAATATAATATTGATACCAATCTTAAATTAAATGGATGAATAGGGCCACCGAAATAGCAATCTACACTTTTTATAAAATAAAAACAAAATTGGAACATGTGCTTGGTAGCAAATTATAGCTTGAGCTTGAATTTTTTCAGCATTTTTGTTACTCTTTGCCTCGCGTCTGTAGTATAAACCGATTCAACTTGAAGTTATTTTCAATCGCCAAGCAAATCAGCGCTTATTACTATTCAATGTTTTTTATCTTCACTTTTGTAAACGGTTTCACTCTATGATTCGATGCCGAGATTGCAAACTCATTTCCAATTGAATTATTTTTAGCAAAAAATATACTCTTACCATTGAAGTCCAAATAACTCAACGATTTAGAAGGTAGATTAAAATCAAAATGGTCTCATTTCAAATCTCAGTTTAAAATCAATTTCATATTTACGCCCTCTGTCATCATTTTGAAATTTCGCGTTAACGATCGTTACAACTTACAATGTTTGAAGTATAGTCCCACAAACTTATCTGACCCGGTGACAGCGTCGCTAGTAGATATGAAAAATAAAATTTAAAAGAAACTTAACAGGCATAAAATTTAGTTCCGAATTTGGCCACCGGGTCAGATACGTTTGACAGACTTTACAATAGTGGTCGATGTTTACCGTCATTTAACGCGCACCTTCCACATAACCAATACAAACAGTACTTAACTAATCAAAATGTACCGAATAATAGGAACAACATAATTTTCGTAACATTACCCAATATAATACATCGAAATCCAATTGACCCGTAACAAAGTAGTTACACTGAATACGTAATACCTAAATACCGCAGACAAGACACGCATTTATTACATAACTGCGTTCAATTAATGTAAAGCTCTACTTATTGCAGTCACACTCAATATTGTAATAAACAGAGACATATTGATAGTGTGGTCATAACTTCCGAGTTGAATAATTTGCCCATATAACAAAAAAATTATAGTATACAATAGAATACAGTAAGTTGTGAAACCGTAATCGTTTGTCAAACGGATATTAGACCTGTCAAAAAGCATGTATGAACTCCTTAAACAGTTCCAGTAATACGTTTTAAGCTGTCAAATGATTACAATTTGCTTAGACAATTGAGCCTCAGGGTCTGATGGGAGGTAACCGGAGGTATCGGCCGTGAGCACCACCACCACCACCACCACCACCACCACCACTACAGCCCATTAACGTCCCACTGCTGGGCACAGGCCTCCACTCTCATAGGAGAGAGGGAATTAGAGCTTAGACCCACCACGCTGCTCCAATGCGGGTTGGCGGGCTTTAACGACTATAATCATGTTAGTGATAATAACCGGGACCGACGGCTTAACGTGCTCTCCGAGGCACGGGGGTGAAACACCGCCAACTTCCTAACTCCGGCCTGAGCACCACACTAAGGGTAAAGGAGTTACGCCAAGCGATTTAGTATTTCAGTTCGATACCATACCCCTTCTAGTTTCCATCTTAACTGCAAGTCAATACAGATAAGACTCAGATGTGATTGACTTCTGAACCGAATAAACCGACTAAAATAAATACTGATCAATTTTTTTTGGGAATTGGACATCTATATTGTGAACCTTTTTATTTTTGCAAATAAAGAGATTTTGCTATAACAAGAATTTGACATCCCATTATCAATCTAATAATCAAAAGTTCTTTAGCAAATCTAGGTCTATAGCTTTGGTTATAAATATTAATCTTTAAACATACGTCCAGTTACGAAGGCGATTGCATGGTTGAGGTCACTAAACGGCCTGCTAGGCAAACAGAATAGCTTTTAGCGTTCTAACTCTAATATCTGAACCTGTTATTGGTACATAATTTAAGTTTCTCATTTTATGTATTCTGTTGCGTTATAAGTATGGATATGTAAATTAATTTGCAGTGACGATATTACAGTTATATTTGTGTTTTGTTTATATTATGTCTTGTTTCCGCGATTTGTGGTATGAACTTAATATAACTGGCAGCTGCTGTACACCTAACATCTTAATATATATAAATCTCGTGTCACAATGTTTGTCCTCAATGGACTCCTAAACCACTTAACCGATTATAATAAAATTCGCACACCATGTGCAGTTCGATCCAACTTGAGAGATAGGATAGTTTAAATCTTAAAAAAACATCAATTCACGCGGACGAAGTCGTGGGCATCATCTAGTATATCTATTAAAAAAGTGTATGCGTGCAATTCACACACGGCAGAAATGAAACTTCAGAAAAATAGCCTACGAGATTATGAGATAAATATAACTTGTATTCTATCGCAGGCTAAATCGTATTATGAATATGCCTCTTTTTGGTTTCGCTTTTTCGTTTCGTTTTTCGTTTCATCGAATTTTCAAATCACAACGATTCTAAAGAAGTTTCACTTCAAAAAAACTCTTTCGAATTGCGAAAGTTTAGTTGCAACTTGCAATCGTCCCATTATATTTTACGATGCACACACCAACAAATTAACAACTTCACTTAATAGTAGTAGTAAAAATATATAATTATGTTTTTTTAATTTGACCTTTGAAGCAATAAACAGCTTCTTAGTTGCAGACTGCATTTCGCTAAGTTCGCGGAGCGGCGTGGGCGCGGCGCCCGCGGCGACCTATCTCCGTGCAAATTATAATTTCAAAATCCCATCGATTTATGTGGACGTTCATCTGAATAAACGCTGCTCCATTTTATGCGTATCCCTTACCTCTGTAACTCGATCCTGTTTTAAATATGATGTACTGACTGTATTGCTTTATAGTAAGAGTCTGTCTTCATAGTTTAAACGTAGAGACTCTAGAGTTTTATACCTACTTCGTAATACGGCAAGAATTTGGATTTCGGGTAATATCAAACACATCGGATTTGGTTTCAATAAAATGATGTAAATAAAATAAAAGGGGGTTTCCTTTATTAAAATTCTTACACGCAATTATTTTTTATGTAACATACATATATAATAGGTTGATAATAGTTTCTTGCCATAGGGCACATTAATTGACCCCAGATCAAATAATGGTTAGTAGTAATTTGAGATCAATCATCAGGACCTCGAGAGTCGAGTTTCTGAACTGCCTAAACTAAAGTCTGTTCTAATAAAGATGAGCTTTTTTTCAACTTCTTTAACGTCTGATCATGTCATCTACCACTTGACCAATAGTGAAGGGAGTATTGAAAGACGACGAGTTTCTATATATTCCTATGATTATTGGTCGAACTGCAAATGAGATTACGTGATCAGACGTTAATGAAGTTGAAAAAAAGCTAATCTCTATTAAAACAGACTAAACATATAAGTCACAGTCAAGGATAAGATTGTTAATACGAAACAGTAAACAGGTAGTAAAACGAAGCTTGTAGGATATGCAAATAAAAATACCGCGCTGAGCGGCGCCAGTCACTTACAAATTAAAACGCCTTTTTAAGATTTAAACCGGAGATATTTATGTACCTATATTAAAGTTTAAAAATTAAATCATGTTCGACGTTTAACCAGATTCGTTATTTTGCTAACAAATCGCTCGCTAGACAAATTACTGCGATTCTGTCTGCGCAAAATCGAAGCAAAATTTAAAATTGAGATGCTGTTTCTTGTATCCGTACTCAATCATGTTAGGCCGGCCATACACGAACAGCTTGAAGCAGTCAGGATGGACTGATTCAAGCTGCGACTGCATAGTGAACTACAGTCTTCTACGTACACACATACATGGAACTACTCGAGCCATTGTGACTGCTTCGGGCGGTTGGCAGCAGATATCAATGTTAGCTTCAAGCTCTTGACTACGACTGCAAGAGCGGTCCGTTTATGTTAATCACTGGCTAACTGCTTGAGCAGTCCGTGTATGGCCGGCCTTATAAATGCAAAAGTCTGTTTCTTTATTGGTTTATTGGCGTGGCCTTTAATCACACCTTAATAGAGAAATGAATCGACGTGATTTTTATCTACTTATTAGATTACCTACTTTTTATTCTGTAAAATTAAAGTTCCTCGGGACTTTTAAAACCATCCAAAGTCGTGGGGAACCAATTAAGCGTTTTTACCAGTTTAGATTTTGAGATCGTCTATTCAATTCATCTTCAATAGTTATCTAATAGGTAAACTCAACTAAAAACGAACAGAGAACCTCTGAGATGCAATAGATACTATCAACAATAACGCACAATAAAGATCACCAAAAAGTTTAAAATACTATTCACATAATATTTAAATGAGCCACGTTCAAATCATGATACAACTAAATTCATTCCACAGTTTGCGATAAAATCTTTCATTGTTGTTCTAACAGGTATAGGTTAGGTCTGGTATGCGGTCGCCCTTATCATAGCAACAGGTTTGCCTTCAAAAGCTTCAGATGACCTCCGATATGAGCTAGGAACTCAGTGCGCGACCTGCTAAAGATCATAAGGATCTAAAATGCATGTTAGACATACTTACGTTCCGACAGTAGCACGTATCACAAACTCAGTACCAACGCCAGAATACAAACACTAAGCTAAGCAGCAAAAGATCAATGTACTCGTACCTATATTAGAAGTAGTTTCGTCATCGTCATCTCAACGCATCGTCATCTGACCAACAACTCTCCTTTCAGATAAAAAATACTTTAGGCCTTAATCCACCTAAAATGCGGAAATGCGGACAGATAGATAGCGTCTAGGCTTAGGTTATTCTAGAAGCTATTAATTTGAAAATTGCAAAGATAAGCCGCGAGTATTAAATTGAGGTATTTTACTGCTGAAGCAATCCAGGATACTACGATTATAAATACAAAAGTTTGTCTGTCTATCTATTATTACCTTTCCTTGGTATGACCATGACATGAGAGTATATAGACACACAAAGTTTCCACAAGATTTTATAAAACCTAAATCCACCTGGATAGAGTCGCAGGCATCAACTAGTAATACCAAAGATAGTATTCTGTGGTAATAAAAAATCCTTTAGCTATGGTTCTTCACGACACTTTAGATGCCTGCTAGAAAAGAAAAGACGAATTCAAATGCTTTTCGATCACACATTAAATCTGTCAATAGGCAAAACGCGTTATCGGTAAATAGCTAGGATCCAGGACAAGTTGCGCCGAGTCCACAATTCAGTTCCCAGGGCTCCATTAGTGGGTACAAGATACAGCGTGCTCTGAATGGAATCGATCCTTGACACCCTATCAACATGTCTTCTCGCGAGATAAGGAGTAGTGCAGACAACAGTCAAGAGAAAGACAGTGTTTCCGCCAAAAAAAGATATATTTCAGTTATTTACCCTCGACGAAGCGGAGACGGTATATGTGTTTGCCCTTAGAGGTTGTGTGTTTGTTTGTTTGTTTGTGCACTTTTTTGTCACCATTTTTCTCAAAAAGTACTGGGCCGATTGAGATGCGGTTTTTTGCATTAGATACGTATAGCTTGTGAGAAGGTTTTTAGATATATTTTAGGACCATAGACAACCAAGCTGAGCTGTAGTCTATGATTTTAATATTTCAACATGTCACCATTTTTTACAAAAACTACTGGGCCGATTGAGATGCGGTTTTTTGCATTAGATGTGTATAGCTTGTGAGAAGGTTCTTAGATATATTTTAGGACCATAGACAACAAAGCTGAGCTGTAGTCTATGATCTTAATTTTTCTATGTGTTAAAAATTTTCACAAAAAGTACTGGGCCGATTGAGATGCGGTTTTTTGTATTAGATATGTTTAGCTTGTGAGAAGGTTCTTAGATATATTTTAGGACCATAGACAACAAAGCTGAGCTGTAGTCTATGATTTTATTTTTTCAATATGTTACCATTTTTCACAAAAAGTACTGGGCCGATTGAGATGCGGTTTTTTGCATTAGATGTGTATAGCTTGTGAGAAGGGTCTTAAATATATTTTAGGACCATAGACAACAAAGCTGAGTTGTAATCTATGATCTTAATTTTTCAACCACTGTTACCATTTTTCACAAAAAGTACTGGGCCGATTGAGATGCGGTTTATTGCATTTAGGACTTCGTGCGATTACAAAACAGGAAACTGGTACCAAAATTTTAAAAAATCAGCGCCATTTTGAAATTCTTTGTTAATTGACCGATTTCGTTCAAAATCTATATTTAGGGCTCCCTGGGGTCACAAAACAGGAAACTGGTACCAAAATTTAAAAAAATCAGCGCCATTTTGAAATTCTTTGTTAATTGATCGATTTCGTTCAAAATCGATATTTAGGACTCCCTGGGGTTACAAAACAGGAAACTGTTACCAAACTTTAAAAAAACAGCGCCATTTTGAAATTCTTTTTTAATTAACCGATTTTGTTCAAAATCGATATTTAGGGCTTCGTGGGATTACAAAACAGGAAACTGGTACCAAAATTTTAGAAAATCAGCGCCATTTTGAAATTCTTTGTTAATTGACCGATTTCGTTCAAAATCTATATTTAGGGCTCCCTGGGGTCACAAAACAGGAAACTGGTACCAAAATTTAAAAAAATCAACGCCATTTTGAAATTCTTTGTTAATTGATCGATTTCGTTCAAAATCGATATTTAGGACTGCCTGGGGTTAGTAAACAGGAAACTGTTACCAAACTTTAAAAAACAGCGCCATTTTGAAATTCTTTGTTAATTAACCGATTTTGTTCAAAATCGATATTTAGGGCTTCGTGGGATTACAAAACAGGAAACTGGTACCAAAATTTTAAAAAAATAAGCGCCATTTTGAAATTCTGTGTTAATTGACCGATTTCGTTCAAAATCGATATTTAGGGCTCCCTGGGGTCACAAAACAGGAAACTGTTACCAAAATTTTAGAAAATCAGCGCCATTTTGAAATTCTTTGTTAATTGACCAATTTCGTTCAAAATCGATATTTAGGACTCCCTGGGGTTACGAAATAGGAAACTGTTACCAAAGTTTTAAAAAATCAGCGCCATTTTTATTTATTTTGTTATCACCATAATAAATGAATTCAGTTTAGTACAGTAAAATCTGTACTACTTGTAAGTCTAACCACAACCCGTGAGCTGCTTTAGCAGCTCGCGCACAGGGCGAAATACTAGTTAGATATATATATCTTGAGAGAAGGTTCTTAGATATATTTTAGGACCATAGACAACCAAGCTGAGCTGTCTCTATGATTTTAATATTTCGATATGTTACCATTTTTTACAAAAAGTACTGGGCCGATTGAAATGCGGTTTTTTTCATTAGATGTGTATAGCTTGTGAGAAGGTTCTTAGATATATTTTAGGACCATAGACAACAAATCTGAGCTGTAGTCTATGATTTTTTTTTTTTTAATATGTTACCATTTTTCTCAAAAACTACTGTGCTGATTTAGATGCGGGCTTTTTGTTTTAGATATATTTTGCTTGTACCTAGATGCTGCCCAGGGTATCATGATGGAGTCAGGAGGCGATCATGGGAACTCCTTAAATTCTCATCGTATACCTGTCGCGTTTGGACTCTTTTGATTTGTCGTGACAAGCGCGCCTCGGAAAGAAAAGGGTTTGGCCATAGTCCACCACACTGGTCAAAAAAACTACTGAGCTGTCAAAGATGCAGTTTTGTGTTTTAGATATTATGTAATATATACGTTTGCTACGTTCTAATTGTGGTTTCAAAGTTATAAAGGTCAAAGGTATTTAATGGAGCTCTGCAGTTCGTCGTGGGTTTTTTTAAAATTTTTAATTTTATTACTTGTTATTATAGTTTATTTAATTCTCTATTGGAATATTCGACAGCAGCAGATTTTAACACGGTCTACCTATCCTAACTAATATTTTAATGCGAATGTGAGTTTTTTTGCTACGCTTTCAGCATCTTTAACCGATTTTTATGAAATATGTTACATAATTAGGATTGTCTGGGAAAGTACATAGGATTTATCCCGGAATATTAAGGAGAAAAGAAATTAAACTACGCGCATGAAGTCGTCGGCATCCGCTAGTTTGCTATAAGTCAAACAAAACTACTTATCAATAACCAACAATTTTAAGTAAACCTGTAATGTTAAAGGTTTTTAAAAATAAAATTTAGATCATTTTATTTTATACTGCAAATATTTTTTTCAGATAATAAGTACTGCATATTAATTAGCTAGCGCAATGGAATTAAATTTTCTTTTAGTGGCGTTCTGTGTACGGACTGTGCTTCAATGTTTTTGTCCTGAGACTGTCTTAGGTCTGCGCTTTACCCAACTCTCGTCATCGTTGCAGAACCGAAAGCGTTCGTAAATTGCATCAACTTTGACGGCAAATATTTTTATGTGATATAGTAGCGATTTTAATGGAATAACTTGTTCTAACGAGCCGAAGTACTTATTTTTTACTTTATTTCACATAGCACCTACTTCTATTACCATAAAATATTTTATTAAGCTTTTCGATATCTTAAAATGCACAAGATTTGGCGTAGGCACTTCTCCGTGGGTAGAACATTCCAAAAAGCAGTAGATGGTTATAAGTTTGGTTTGATAAATATTATAGTACATTACTGCAGCGGCCAGCATAACAGGCATTGAAGGACGAACGTGTAAATGTGGGCCGAGGCGAAGCCGAGGCACACATACGTAAGTCCATCAATTGCCGCCTCTTGAATATCAGGTGGCGTTAAAGTAAGTTCATCACACTCATTGTCTTCACTTGAACTCATTTTGTCAAATAGGTACATTTCAAAATCAATGACGAACAACGAACAATAATAATTTTTCCCGCGTTCAAGTGTTCATTTGTTTTTTTTTCAATAAACAGCTTTCTATTTGCAAGCTGGTTCGAAATTTAAATAAAACCTTTGATAAGTTTCCTCCTTGGTTTCCATATTTTGGAGTAATATATCGTTCCATTTTTAAATTACACGACAGATATGAATTAACTACGACAGATATGAATTAACTATGTAATTTATTTGGTCGCTCGAGTTTTATTTCTAAGAAGGTTGTCAAAATAATGCTCAAATTTCCAAGCATGTTTGAGCAAAAAAAACTTATCTACTCATGCTCGTAATATAATAATATTCGAATGCAAATAACCGATGGTAAAACTGCAATTTGGAATCAAGTTGAGATTTTTTAACAGATAGGTACTTTACGTGATACGGTGGCGAGTGGAGACGCCGCACAATGGAAATATCCCGACCCTAGCATATTTTTCAAAGCTTCATGCAATCTAAATACAAACTCATAGATGTTTTGTTCAAAACAAGAAGAGCTAAAAGAAGACTAAGTATAGAAGTTTGGAAAAGCAGTTACTTTTGTTTGAAAAACATCAATTTGATATAAAAGTTTAACGCTGGCTACTTTTTGCCTATCATTCACATCTTAAGCATTAGGTATCGTCATTTTCTTCTCGTAGAGCCGTATTAACAAACCGATATCAGCTGGGAACACGTTCTCAAGACGTGTCAGTCAATCAATACTTATGACCGGTCTTAACCATTTTTTTTGGTCCTAGACTCCAGTATCCGCAGTGTTCCATCATGTAAAACGGACAGGCTCCTGAGTGGTAATTACTTGAAGGTATTTTGGCACTTACATCATGAGTCGTATCCCCTCGATGTATCCGCTCCTCCGTCTCGCGGACTCTGTCTGTGACGTTCCTGGTGAGGACCCGTCGCTCGTGGCTCTCCCGCACTTTTCCATCGGGGTTCGCGACCACACTTGCGGACACCAAGACTTTAGCGCCTGCTGGGGCGATCGCGCCGTCTGGTGCATCTTGTAGTTCTGTAAAAATGGAAAGCCATTATTAACCGACTTCCAAAAAGGTTTCTTCAGCTTTATAATTCAAAATAATTTAATATAAAAAATTCTTTTTAAACAACCGACTTCAAACTTCAAACTCAAAAATAAGTACTTTGTATAGCACACGCTATACAAAGTACTTATTTTATTGTTGATATTTTAAAAACCGCTCAACCGATTTCGATAAAATTCATATGGGACCACTTGGAAAGTATTCCCTTTCAAATAAAAAAAGAATCATCCAAATCGGTCCACCCAGTCAAAAGTTCTGAGGTAACAAACATAAAAAAAAAAACAGTCGAATTGGGAACCTCCTCCTTTTTTTGAAGTCGGTTGAAAAGGTTATATTTCCACACGTAATGTATGTTTTTTATTTGTACAAGTTCAGGTACTAGCTCATGCCCGACATTAAAACAAATGCAACTCGCGCATTTATGTAATATTAAAGCAAATGGTAACAAAAACTATACAAAATTTTAAGCCAATATTGTACCGAATAATATTATAGATCCTATAAGTACTGCAAATAAATATTTAAGTTTGATTCACATTTTGATATTGTTGACATTGACTTTTAAGCTTTTAATTAATTAATAAGTACCTATACTTTTGCAAGATTATAAAAATCTAATGTACCTTCTATGTGTACAGCGTCCTGCCCTTTGATCTGTTCAGCCCCATTCGCCCCTTTTTGATCTTCAGGTACTCTGTGCTGTGAATGAAAACCAAATTCAGTATTTTAAAATCAAACGTTTCGCTTTCGACGATCATGGCATTAGGACAGTGTCACGAATATGAGTGAAGACTCTACAGCAGGGTTCTCACCTTAAGCGGAGCGAGCCCCGTACAAACTTCATTTAAATCGCAGTTATCGCCAACAAAAGTTAGCGGAAAGGACTGAGCGAGCAAAAAGAGTTTAAAACGGTCAAAATGAGCTGGTACTTAACTGTCAAAAGTATTTGTTAGTGGAAGTGTAAAACTATGTTGTCTACTCACTTAGCCATTTCCCACTCATTGCCTAAGTACTCTTTCGCAGTGACCCCGCTGTAAACTAGTAAGTAGGTATGCACAAGTTGCTACAATTCAAATTTTTTTCGCGCGCAATTTCTGCGGTAAGTATATTCTTCGAATTAAATGAAACATAATGCTTTCGTGTCTGTGAACAAACTAGACAATACCCGCGACTTCTAACGCATGGATTCGTCTTCCAGCACAAGTTGAGATGAACAGACAGGCACAATTGCGTATTTATAATATTAAGTATCATCATCATCGAGCATGAGTCTCCTCCCATTATGAGAAGGGTTGGCCCATAATCCACCACGCTGACCGAGTGCGGTGTAGCCGATTTCACACACCTTTGAGAACATTATGAACAACTTTCCATCCCGCAGGTTTTCTCTCGATGTTTTCCTTCAGCGTTAAAGCAAGTCATATTTTTATCTATATTTTTATTTATACATATTCTGTTCTTCTATTCTATTACATCTACGAACTATACTAAATAGTTATTACGTACTTCAGTTTGTTGATAGTTAGTGGTGTGCGTATCCTCGTTGACGGAGGTAGATATCTTTGGGCCGGAGTCTTTGAGGATGCGGCCGTCCTCCAGCACAAGCTCGCGCTTCACGTGGGTCGCGATTTGTCGTGTGGTCGTCACTTCACTCGTTTTGCGAGTCACCCATTCCTCTGAAAATGTTAAAAATACCTATGTAGGTTAATCTTGCAGAGTGTGCTTATGCGATGTTTAAAATTATTGGAGATGCAATGTGCTTACTGCTTATAATGATATTATTGACAATTGTTATCCACAGTAGATATTAGGTAGTAGGTATCTACTGATGCGTCTCGGTCTATCTAAATCATAAGACCTTATCTTGGAAATTGGTCTTGGCTATCACTTATGCGTTCACCGACTACTAACCAATAGAAGATCCTGCCCCGAGTGTAAAATTAAAACTGCCGATATTTTTGGTAATAAAACCTTACCTTCTTTGGTTGTAGCTATCGTCTCTCCCGGCTCGGCCTGCGAAAGAAAGACAATTTTATGTTTAAAAAATTCAGGATACTTTTTAAAATATTTATGAATAAATCTAGTATATTATTGTGAGCTTCAACCTTACTAAAAGCTTTACTAAAAAGCTATACGTGCATAATTTCCAATAATTTTCAGAAATAAAATTATAGACTAACAGCGCCATCTCTTACCGAGTAGCTAAAGCTCTTAAAACTAGAGTTGTCACGCTCCGGTGATTTGGACGTGTACTGTAAAAGTATTCGTGGCCGCCGCTTGATGGCGCCATGTTCACTCAGAGTAAAAACTGTCACCATCAAAATACATAAAGGAAACAGCTAGGAAACAAGTTAATTATTTTGCACTTTGCACTTTGTCCGTTGATGTCTTTTTACACACATTTTATTACCAAACACATAAATCTCTAAGAATAAAATAAAAAAGCTTAAATTTCCTAACTTATCACTAGCTTAATTTTATTACATACTTATGGATAGATAAAATATATATTTTTATTATGAATAAGAAAACATTGAGCAAATTAGCGCAATGATTAATGATAATGATTCGCGTGTTCTAACGCCTAACCGATTATTGACTGAGGCGAACTAAAGGTAAACTGCAATACAATTGACTGGGCACGTGGATTATATTATTTTCTTTTGGCAATGTATCAATCGTAGGGTTGTCAATTGTGATTTTTCCGATAATTACGAGAATTTTCCTAAGAGGAACAATATTTGAAAATTGAAAGTAAGCAAAATTAAAACGTTCCTTTACATCTTCAAATGTACCTAAATGTTAGGTATGCATCAAAACCATCCGGTCCAATCGATCAGTAAGCTAGCCTGTACTGTTGGATCTTCTTTATGCACACCTGCAGCTTTTAAAAGCAACTGAAACTGCGTTTTCCATTTCTTCCACGCGTCAGCTCGGCTGACGGGGCTGCCATCCACACTGAGCTCTAGCAGTGGCATGCTTCATCGCTACTATTATATGCAATCCAGCGAAAGTAACTTATATTTGACAAATTTATCACGAATACAACAGAGTAATTGCACATTAAATCAATGAAAAACGTGGTAGGATGACAACTAATTGTATTATTTAAATACCCCCTCAACAGGTTGAAGCGATAATTACCAACTTGACGTAGGATAATAATTAATTATTATTCATTTACAAGCCATTCACATCCCTATGTGATTCACATGTGAAGTATTCCACGTAGCAACGGTTTCCGGTGGGATGGCAGACCATACTGAACGGACATATTAAACATCATACCGTAACTTTGACAGCTCAAGCAGTTTGGTGCAAAGAAAGAGTGAAGTTACTGGACTAAGTTGGTAAGTTACCATAATCCATCCATAGGTAACTTCACGGATCTTAACCGCTTGAGTTATATATCAAAATATAGGTATTTTTTTAACAAACGCGATGGTATTGCATTGGCTACAATGAACTTGTAAAAAAATAAATTAATTGAAAATTAATTAATTTAAAATTAGTTTGGACCGGATTTTGATAAGCAACCTATTTTAGGCGTATTTCTCTATTAGTTAATAAAAATAAAAATTAGGTTTCATCTGGTAAACAGATCGTGAAGTTCATTGTATATCCGGCTCTTAGACAATAAATATGTATTAATACTTAAATGCTAGTGTGTCCTTGGTTTCCTGGGAGCTGTGGCCCTCCATTTTTTTTTTTGTTAAACTTTGTGTCATTGTGTATTTGGCTGAATAAGGATATTTATTTATTTATTTATTTACCGTGTATATTTTTGTCTTGTCTTAGTAGGTACTATAGCAGAATACGTAGAGTAGGTACTATTAATTAATATTCTGTGTTCTCGGTTCTGTACGTTTTCACGGCCCGACCGATTCATACGGATACGACATCGCGACCTTGTCCGCCCGTAACAAACAATCAGACAGATGAACAGACAAACCCACTTTCACATTTATAACAATTAAATATTATGTATAAAAATAAAAGAATGCCGCCACCCCGCATTGAAGCAGCGTGGTGGGTCTAAGCTCTAATTCCCTCTCTCCTCTGAGAGTGGAGGCCTGTGCCTATCAGTGGGACGTTATTGGGCTGTAGTAGTGTAGTGGTATAGAATGAGTAGGGACAACCCTCCACCTCCCATGGCCCCACCAACCTCACGGTTATATGGGCCGAATCGCGGGAGAGCGCCCGTTCGGTACTTGCTCTTGGCGTTTTCCCGCGGGGCGCTTTCTTGCCTCCCTACAAATTCTTTATCTCTCTCCTTATCCCTTTTGTCACTCTCCCCTTTCTGGGGCAGACGTACACAAAAACGCAGATCCCCGCGTTCCATGCGGTCCGGATCCTCTCACCACCTAACGGTCCGCGATCACGGTGCCCAGCTGTTCCGCCTCTTGTGCCAAGATGCGCGAACTCCCGTAGCTTGCCGAAGTATAGAATCAGTAGTACGCAAGATCCCAATGAGACATTTTTATTGCAGTAGCCACTGGAGCTTCGCCCACGTGCGTCAACGGCGCGCCCTTGCGGTGGCCAGCGCAGCGCGACGCAAGGCCGACACACCGCGATTGTTATTGGCGATGCACCGTGTCAATACGCATTGTTCCACCAATTGGGTCACGGCTTATATCGAACACATTAACGTTTTCGAGAGCTTCCATTTGGATAAGACTTGGGTAGTCAAAGCTTTTTGAGAACGCTTTATAGCCTAAGATCCCGATATACGACGACCTTCACCGAGCTGGTTAATGGGTGAAACCTACTTTTTATTTTTATTTAATATAATAGATAAATACGCCTAAAATAGGTTGCCTATCAAAATCCGGTCCAGACTATTAATTTTTTTTTTTTTTTTAAGTTTATTGTAGCCAATGCTATTCCAGCGCTTTTGTTATAAAATTACCTATATTTTGATATGTAACTCAAGCGGTTCCGATCCTTTAAGTTACCTAAGGACTATGGTAAGTTGGTAAGTTACCATAGTCCATAGGTTTTTATCCCGGAAAATTAAGAAGTTCCCGCGGGAATCAAAAAACCTAATTCGTGCGGACGAAGTCGCGGGCATCATCTAGTAATATATAGAGCAAGCAATATAGGTAAATGAACTAAACCTACAGTAATTGAACAATCTGCAATTAATAATAAATTACCTACACGTAATTTAGAGGTACAAATAGCCTTCAACTCCACATATCGCTTACGGCCAAAATTGGTATCAGTATCGGAGGCATGACTTTGAAACAATGAGTTTTAGCCAAGATATTAATTCAGGTCCACCGCACGCGCATAAACGCTATTAAATGTTAAACAACTATAGTACTTCCTCAAATGAAATACGTTACATTTTAGCATAACCCGCTTTATATATCCCTTAAGGCTATGATGGTTGTAAAAGGTAATAGATACAGGTCAGCTCGCATGAATAACTGGCATATTTGACAGGATAACTGGACTTGTGATGTATGACGTAAGGCTTATTTTCGTCACACTATTATCTAAGGCTTTTATGGTAGTCATATTATTATGTGTTAATAGATGATTCCCGCGACTTCGTCCGCGTGGATACAACCTATCCCTGTACCAAATTTCATCAAAATCGGTTGAAGAGATAATTATTTATATTCCCGCGGAAACTCTTTTTTTTTTTTCTCCGGGATAAAAAGTAGCCTATGTCCTTCCCCGGGATACAACCTATCCCTGTACCAAATTTCATCTAAATCGATTGAAGAGATGGGCCGTGAAAGCGTAGCAGACAGACAGACAGGCACACTTTCGCATTTATAATATTAGTATGGATGTGGAGTATTGGAGATGGTTACTAATTTGGAACGTCTTGTCGACAACAATCACAGAATAGGTAATAGTAGCTACAATGCAGTTTATCAAGTTATCTTCTTCTAGGCTATTTGGTTGATAGCCCGTTTCATTGATAAATCAATAAATAATAATTACATATACATATCTTTATAATCGATTGCTTAAGAAGTTTTTGATAACAAAGAGCTTTAAATGCAATTTCTCAATAGTAACACCTACTACCTATCGGCAAGTTAATGTTATGAGTAAGCGTGATGTTGCCTTAGTCGAAGTATTGGGCCTTGAAAAGAGGACCAAGGCTCAGTTAATTAGAACATTACACACGAAACATCAATACACGAAATATCCTTTTTATTTAGGCCTTAAAGTGTACTTGAGTGAAGTGAAGTGTAAGTGAGTTAAGAGACTAAAATATTAAGCGAAAAGGGTAAAACATAGGGCTTGGTCACAATACCGACCATCTTGACACAATTTTTTGTACTTAGTGACAAGAGAACCACCTCCCAGGGGTGATAACTGATAGCCTAGTGATGTAGAACTTTAGACTCCCGTCTCCCAGTCTTATCCGGGGGTTAGAGACTCTATCCCCGTGCACGCACAACTTTTCGGAGTTATGAGCGTTTTAGGAAATTAAATATCCCGCCGGAGAGTTCTTCATAATGTTCATAAAGATATTAGTTATAGTCTGCCAATCCGCAATTGGCCAATTGGACAAACCCAATCAGAGGAATTCGTGCTCAGTGGTGAGCCAGCAATGGGTTGAAATAAAGAATATAATGATGAACCTTTAACATTTCAGTTCGCTAGTTTACTGTTCAGGAGAACATTTATTGGATAAACGACGTGAATCGTGATTACATCATGGACGAATTTCGGATATGCACACAAATCATTAGATTTCGATACAAAATATTTAAAAATCGTTATAAATACGTACCTAAATAGGTGTACCTGAGGTAAATACGTCAACCATATTTTATTTCAACGCCCTGACATTAGATTTGTTCATAAAAATATTAGTATGATAATAATCGTTACTTACTCAACTCAAGATAACTAATTAAGTAGATTAATGCAAATCATCAATAATACGTCAAACGAACAATAGATTAAAATATCTAAAACACAGTTAGATTTTTATAATGCAAACATTCATATCGCAATAAACTCATTTATAGGCACTTGTTTTGAAAGGTCAGTCCAAATAAGGAGCTAGATGATTGCCAAAATTGTAGACACTAGAAGCTAAATTAAGGTACGCACCTACCTTGGCTTTGACGAGAAAGGTTAATCGAAAAAAATTGACCCAAATTGTCCATTATAATATCGTAGGAAAATCCATACCCATATTTTACATGCGAAAATTTTTCTGTCTATCTGTCTGTCTCTAACCTGTTACCTGGCTACCTGCTAGCACGGCCATCCTGTTTAACCGATTCTCAAAAAACCTAAACCCACAAGCGACTACCTTGTGGGTTTAGGTTCACCTGGCGTCACCTGGTTTAAAATAAATGAAACAATTTTCCGTAAAGTCGATAAGTTTTAACGATTGTTTATATCGATGAAGAATGTCACATATTTCAATTTGAAAATAAGTAAAGTAAAAATACGATAAAGTTATATTATGCTAAGGTTGTTTAGGAACCTGAAATTACCTGCGACGTGCCTGTGACTGTAGTGCTTTGTAGTGGTAACTGGTAGTCTATGTCGTTTATTTTCATATATTCTATTTTACCCGAAATGTATTACCTATTTATTCACTCCTAGAGTCTAGGAACAATCTACATAATATATAGAGTACTCTAATGTTTCCTTCCAAATCTATGCACTTGGGTGCTGTCGACATTCTGTCACGGTACTGTTTTATTAATTATATTTATTATCTTCATTGACTTGATGATTATCTTAGTACAAAGTTGCGGAACAGATTAAGTTATCACTCTCTTATTATAACAACAAATATAACATAAAAAAACATTGAGCCCTCGCAGTTCAAACCAAGATAAATTCATCAGTATAGCTACGAGTTCTCCTAACCTTTTTGGTAAGTAATACAACACAAAAGCAGTTAAAAGCCTCAAAAGATATTGAAATCTAAACACAACCGACCTAAATTGCATAACAACGTTCACAAGTCCAGCGGGCCCACCTGTAACAAGCATTTAAAAGCGAGAGTATTGTAAAGTGGCCATCGACCGACCAGTGGCCACCTGACCCTTACCGCAAGGACGTTTGGCGGATGACGAAGTGATATAATAGATTAGTTAACGACTTATTTTGTAATAGCGGTATAATAAAATTTATATTATGACAAATCATAGGAATGCGGGCTTTATATAGAGTCGCTGCGGAAATGGCTGTTAGAGCAGTCGAGCAGGCAGCACAAAATATTTCTCACTAATTAGAAGCTACATTTTTGGGGCGATTGCAGTGGAATACTGGAGCAGAAAGCCACTGAAATAGTTCTTATGTTATATAAAATTATAAGGTGAGATGCAATAAGTTTCCTTACTAATATTATAAATGTAACATTGCGTCTGGCTGTCTTCCTGCCTTTCAGTATACCCTGCGACGTTTTCGTGGCCATTCTGCTTTACCGATTTTGACAAGTTACATCCCGGACACATAAGGTACTTTTATCCTGGAAAATCAAAGAGTTCCCACGGAATTTTACAAAAACCTTAATCAAATGTCGCGGTCATCTAGTCATAGTATATATTTTAAATGCGAAAGTGTGTTTGTTAGTTGGTTTTTCCTCAATCACGCCGCAACGGAGTAACGGATCGACGTGATTTTTGGCATGGGTATAGTTGAGGACCTGGAGAGTGACAAAGGCAACTTTTTATCCCGGAAAATTAAGGAGTTCCCGGGGGAATTTAAAAAACTTAAACCACGCGGACGAAGTCGCGGGCATCAGCTAGTAAAAAATAAATTATAAGTTTACCGGAAGACTTAATTGACGCTTTGAAAGATTTTGTGTAGGTCATGCATTTTAGCACTTGCTCAATTTTTTGTCGTAAGACTGTAGTGTCTATAGGTATAGTCCGCGCACGAGCTCCGAGGAATCGGGGTCTGAAGAAGCGACGGCTGCACGCCACCCTCGATCGTCGAGCTTGACGCGTGTAATTTTACGATAGCAGTATTGTTTTATACTTTAAACAACTCTAGAATAGGATTCCTTACAGCTCGCGCGTGGACTATTATAGGTAGTACACGCGCTAGATGAACCTTGTTGGATGAAGATACCTATCTTAATATATATAAATCTCGTGTCACAATGTTTGTCCTCAATGGACTCCTAAACCACTTAACCGATTATAATAAAATTCGCACACCATGTGCAGTTCGATCCAACTTGAGAGATAGGATAGTTTAAATCTTAAAAAAACATCAATTCACGCGGACGAAGTCGCGGGCATCATCTAGTCGTGTATAAATATTTGTCTCCAAGTTGTCGCCCTCATAGTTGTCACTGCTTCGTCGATTATAAATGTATCTATTTAAAATTGAATCGCTCTACTTCTTTTATTCACAGGTGAGACCAGTTCTAAGCATTAGGTACAAAAAGTAGATAAATAATATAGATTGTTTAAATCAATTTAAAATAAAATATGAGACTAGTGGTGGCAGTCACTATTTAATAGTGTAGGTTGATAAATATGTATATATATATCCATAAATAATTTGTTGAGCATAAAATATTTACTTACGCAATACGTTATACTTATTATCTTTGAAATAACTATGAACACTGCTAATTCAAATCAATCGTCATGCATAATGTTAAGTCATATTATTATTAAGTACTAGCTGATGCCCGCGACTTCGTACGCGTGGATCGAGGTTTTGTGGTTCCCGCGGGAACTCTTTAATTTTCCGGGATTAAAAATAGCCTATGTGCTATACCAGACTATAATCTATCTCAGCCAAATTTCAGCCAGATCCGTTAAGCTATTGGGGCGTGATTAAGTAACAAACGTCCATACATTCATCCATCCATCCATCCATACATACATCCATACATCCATACATCCATCCAAACTAATAAAATATTAGTAACAAGTAAGATAAGATGTCAAACAAGAGACATCGTCGCATAGCATCGCTTCGCTTCGGCGATGCTTCTTTTTTGTTGACGTACTTACTTGATTTGAATTAGCAGTGCCATAGTAATAACAAGGATTTTATTAGTATAACGTATAGTCTAAATCGCATAGCGTACTGAGCACTTCTTCTCCTTTCAAAAATGAGAAGGGTTTAGGCAATATTCCACCGCGCTGGCCAAGTTCAAATCGGCATTGGAAATTATTTAAAGCAATATTGTGAGGTCAGACGTGGTTAAAACCGCATTTACACTTGAAGATTCACCCTGAGACCGGAACGTAACAATACCAATACAGGAAATAGACAGATGACCGCAAAGTCACCACGCGGTTATCCTTTGAGTGTATACGTTCTCTAATCCATTGTACCGGATATGATAATATAAAATAATGAAAAAAGCCAGCGGTCGACACTATCGCCAGCTAAACAAATAAACACACGCCAAATGTGTACTATATATACTTAGTATATAGTAATGAAATATAGCACCTTTATACACCTTGCATTCTAGGCTTCTAAAGTTCCCGCGGGAACCAAAAACCTCAATCCACGCGAACGAAGTTGAGGGATTATGTAATTATGCTTGCTTTTATATTATTTTGGGATTATATTATTGCTAGCTTTTATTATATTACTATCTCTTCTTCCTCCTGCCCTTGTCCCACGCTACGTGAGGCCGGCACAACATGTTTTCTTCTTCCACTCACTTCTGTTATCCGTCAACCTATCATTCACCCCTTTAATACGCATATCCTCTTTCACACAATCTATTCATCTTTTATTTGGTCTCCCTCTACTCTTTTTTCCTTCCACATGCATATCTATCATTCTTCTCGTAATATGCCTTTCTTCCCTCCGCCTTACATGCCCATACCATGCCTATTACTGCTCATCTTTTCTATCACTGGCGCTACTTTCAAACTTCCCCTTATATATTCGTTCCTAATCTTATCCATTCTGGTCACACCACACATCCATCTCAACATTCGCATTTCGGTCGCATGTACTTTTCTTTCATCCGTCCTTTTCACCGCCCAACATTCTGAACCATACAATGCGACAGGTCTAACGACTGTCTTATAGGTTTTCCCTTTATTATATTACTATGTATGCGTATAATTAATTATTCAATAATTCTTAACAAATTTTCAAATTCAAAGGTGTTCTTAAAGATGAGGCAGTTACCTATTTCTAGGTTTCTAGATAGGTATTAACGTTATAAGTAATATAAGTAGCTAATACCAGGTAAAACCTGGTATTAGCTACTTATATTACCTGGTATTAGCTACTTATGTGCAAAAACATCTGTTTAGTTATTTCATGTAAACTAATGATAATTTATGCTTATTTCTTATTCAGCTCGATTGTTTTGATGACATCGTCAGCCCTGGAATGCTTAGCCAGTTAGCCTTCGTATACCTACTTATAATCTCCCTATATTTATCCAGTGATTCATTTTTTTATCTACTACAAGTTAGCCTGCGTTACTGCGATCTCATCTGATGGTAAGTGATGATGCAGTCTAAGATGGTAGCGGGCTATCCTGGTAGGGGCATGGCAGTTATATTAAAAACCCATACCCCCTATTCGGTTTCTACATGGCATCGAACCGGAACGCTAAATCGCTTAGGGTAGTAACTAGGCACGGCTGAAGCCTCCCAACAGGCCAGACCAGGGAAACTTCAGAAATTATAAATTCCCAAATTGGCCCTGCCAGGGATCGAACCCAGAGCGCTCCACAGAGCGCTCAAAACTGCGCCACGGAGGTCTTCAAAACTCTCCATTAAAATGTTTAAACTCTCTCTGTGTAAGGTGTAAAGTGAAGGAAGTCAGTAGACTTAAGTCAGTAACTATTACCACAGGGTATCCCCAGTGGTAATAGTTACCTACAGCTTCTTATCTAAGTTCAGTGCAGAACAGGGAAGGGATTAAAACCCAGAGAATTTTCGTACCTATAACCTACCCATTTGAGTAAAGAAGAATCCTTTATGGAAAGAACCCTGAACTCCTATGTTAAAATAATAATATGGTTTCTCTCTTTAGAACCCATGGCTGGCTCACTACCAAGCACGAGTTTCCTCTCGAGAAGGGGTTGACCATAGTCTACCACGCTGGCCAAATTTGGATTAGCAGACTTCACAGTTCACACACTTCATCCTTCTTCGAGAACATTATGAAGAACTCTCGGGCATGCAGTTTTCCTAGCGATGTTTTCCTTCACCGTTTGAAGCAAGTGATATTTAATTTTTTAAAACGCACATAACTTCGAAACGCCATAGGTGCTAAGTACCTACCCGAGGAGCGAATCTGCGACCCCGTACAGGTCGGGTGTCTTAACCAGTGCTTCAAATAAATAATATGGATTATGTCGTCTATATTTTGTTAATATTTTTGATAGCCGCGCATGATTGACTCAACTCACATGTCTGGAGTCAGTACCTAATTGAAAAGCGATCTCAGCGTCAAGGCAATGTGTGTCTATAGCCGTAGGTAATTTTTATGTAAATTATTATTTATTACCTTTATGACTTCTCCTGATTGACTGATCTATCAATGCATGGCTACCTGTAATATAATGTATTCTGTGGCACAGCATAAGCATTGGGGTTAGAAATTAGATATTTTGGTATTAATTTGGCTCCTTTTAGGTATGACATAGGAACGCACCAAGAAATATTTTTTGGAAATTCAACCTCTAAGGAGGGTAATAGGGGGTTGTTTCCTTCAATTGCAGTTAACTATAGAAATACTCAGGTGATTCAGAAATTGAATACGTTGCGAATATTGATCCGATGTATTATGTTTAAAACTCAGATTATTTAATATTTTGACTGTCTGTCAGTTTTTATAAAGTTAAATCGGATCGATTACACTGCAGGCTCGTGTTACGTATTATCGAAAAATATTTTGGAAATAAATAATTGAGATGCATGTCAGTATTAAATTACGACCTTGGATACTAAAGACATTGACTCGAATGAAAAAGCTGTTCAATTTTTATTTCTAATTATTGAAAGTACTTTTACATTAATTTATTATTACAAGATTATGGCCGCGACTTGGTCCGCTTGGAAATTTGCGTTTTGAAAGTTTTTAAAGTACCTAGCTATCTCTATTATAGCCCATGCGCAGGTCCACAACAATAGGTACCTACGCATGCAAAAATCCCGACGATCCTTTGCTCTCTTGCGACGTTATTAAAGGGCAAACCAACAAACAAATATAGATATTATAAAATGCTACCTTGAAACAAAGCGCTTGGTAGATAAAAAAATTATTACTAAAAGAACTACGGTAATTGAAGAAATGGATCAAAATGAAGCAATAATAAGAAATTTTGTTTATATAGTTTTAGCAAGGCTAGTTAGTGGCTGGCTTTTAAGCAGAGAAGTTCCCTAAATATTACCATTTTAAAGCTCTTACTGCCGTACTAATTCGTTCTAAAGGGTTATTCAAGAAAGACCTTTTACAATAGCTGTAACGTGCTAAATGCCTGTACACCATTTAGAAATGCGGTAGTTACCGTAGATTGTGGAATTTACATAAAATAGCGCTCCCACGGAGTAACAAGGTGAACGGGCTATTCTTAAAATTTTGTTAGAGTTCGTTTGCATTGTAGGACCTCGGTATTTTTTTAATCTCGCAAAATCTCAAAGCTTCTTAATACGCAAAACGTTCTTGATAGGCCTTTTATGGTCAGGTGTAGGTACATATTTTGAACCAGGGTCTGCTTAATATTCTAATCCTTATTTGACAGTCTATATTATTACGTATATTATGTACACGTACTTCCTCCATATTACCGATGCCAAACCAGGGTCTGATTAATATATTATAATCCAAATTTGACTGAGGTTGTTGGGTAGAAAGATTACCAGATGACTTTCGCGACCCTCTATAGATTAGTTTGTGGCCCATATTTTATCACGCCAGATGTTTATTTAAAACAAGTGCACATATTTTTTTTCGTGACGGACCAGGTAGATAGATAAATAAATTAGAAGTATTAGACGTGTGCGTACATTAATTTATTTTGTAGTTTTCGTCAATCACTTCTATTGTATTATTGATTTGGGGCTACTAGCTAAAGATACCTTCTGGGCAAATTTCACTGACTTATCGCCATCAGAGTACAAGAAGATCAGCGTCAGTTACCGTATCGTGAGTATGCAGTGGAAACACGGTTATACTGTTAAACCATAGATTGTGGATATGGTGTTCTTAAATAGTCATTGTGCTGCAATTTTCCCTAATTACAGGGTAATTTAAAGTGTGTGGAACTTTGCCTCCAATTTGCCTCAATGTAAAGTCAAATGTCAAGTAACTCGACCCGGGTCATATTAATATAAGATACCAGGTACATATTTTATAAAATATAGATACTGTCGTAACAAAGTAATAAAGATAAATTATGACAAAAATCTGCTTTTAGCAGAATAGTGCTTAAGAAAAAAACAATATTGCCTGAGTGCCTATTTTGGTTTTTTAGGGTTCCGAACCTAAAGGAAAAATGGAACCCTTATAGAATCACTTCGTTGTCAGTCTGTCTGTCAACCACCCTTTTCTCGGGAAATTTGAATTAATAATTGGGTCTACAGTTCCTTGGAGCTATAAAAAAATCAAGCTTCTAAGTCAACGCAATCAAAAGACGGTCGATATTTTGCAAATTTTGACAAATTAAAACCTACCGAGTACTTTGCGTTGACCTAGAATTATGAAATTTGGCAAGAAGCAAGGTTTCACTCAAATATAGGAAATAATCCGAAAATTGATATATACCTATAGCGTACTTCGAGTTTGGTCAGACTTTACTCAAAGCTATATAAAACGTGTTAACGTGACAGAGATAATATATAAAATAGATAAATATATCTCATTAAATAGATCTTCATTAATCTTGGGTGACCTCCACTTACACATCCTTAGCCGATGCTGCGATACAGGTTGATTCAGCTTATGCCTATACAATATTGATGTCATACTTCAGCGGCGTAAAACTGGATGGATGCGGATGACGATGGCATTTTATATGTAAAATGACAGTTTTGTATGGACAAAAGCTGAATCCAGATGAATGATTGGAATTCGTGCCTTATACGTGCTAATAACAGCATTTTACAGCCTTTACCATAGGTATTACATACCAATACTGTAGTATTAATATTGGTTAGTGGTATAACCCTGTAGGTAGGTAGTAACTTAATGAGTACTTTGCTGTGAATGGAATTGCTTAATGGCGATAGGTACTTACCTACTACTTACGTGAGATCAATGCGCAGTAACGAATTGTATTGATAATGATTTCATCAGACATAATCAATTGATTTGTTTTTTATTGATTTTATAATGTAATATTTACGATGACGTCCGTTTCAACGGAGGCTTATTATGATATTATAGACCACGCATTTAGAAGTTTTGTTTTCTATGCATTGTATAAGTATGTATTTAACTATTCATAAATTTTGTATGTTTTCTGTGGTCCCTATTTTGTAATTTCACTACCGGCGCGCGTAACGTGATTTTAACCCCGATGGATAGGATAGTCCCGTGACTCGTCCAAACGCAGTAGGTACAGGTAGTAGATAAAACCTAGTTATAAATCGTTTTCCGTTATAGAAAATGAAAAATTTACAGAACAGCGCGGTCTGAGAGCAAATGAAAAGATAGGTATAACAAAGTAAATATAATATTATAGTCTATGGGTAGGTATAACTATAAATCATTGTCTAACCGTAAAACATTAAAACATAAAGATTTTCTTTGAATTTTCAAGTTAGGACGTCATGAATGTGTTCTTAGCAGACAATACGTAAACAAACAGCTGTCAAAATAAGTCGCTCTTAGAATATGAAGCAAAAAATTTAGGTAAGTACCTACGGGCTGAAAAATGAACAAGTGAAGTAGGTATATCAAAGAGGAGCATGAGTACTTGTACCTGGTAATTATTGTATTGCAGTTTACGAACCATTAAAAATCTAAACGGACCTCAGGTTTATCTTTTTTATAAATTTCCATCTCATACACGTAAATATTGTTAAACAATGCTCTAATACACATTAATATTATCCTCCAATTCAATACAACAACACGGACGGTCATAAATATGCGCGGTTGACTAATTTCGTGACTGATAACGCTTGGCAACGTAGACGTATCGTGAGAATAATGTAGCGTAACACCGGACTAGGCACTTGATAAAACAACATAGAATACTCAAGGCCCTATAAAATATAATAGTTTATGTTATACTCGATTACGGGTATACAAACACGCAAATACACTTATTCTTCCAATTGATAAATAAATTACAACCAATAACCGTTAAACAAAACAAATATTATAGTTATTGTAATCGCTTGTAAAACTAATTGATTGACCCATTGATTTTCATTGGCATACGAAAAGTAAAACACTTGCTGCACTTTTAATTTCGACACTACACTTTACAGTCTAATGTTTGTTTACACTAGCACCTGTGTCACACGAATTTCTCAATTAAACTCAAATCGATGTTGAGTTTTATGGAAATTTGTTTAATTTTATAATAAACCGCGAGGCCGGGCGTCAGAAGCTGAGAACTGCACCAAACTACTAGCTATTGTATGCAGTTGGATTGTACGAGTAGTACACGTCCGTTTGCCTTGTTATGAACATTTTCCATTCACACAATGGGGCAATCCGTTCGCTTACTTTGATCCGTGGAAAGGCTGCCTCGGGAATTATGAAAATTTTGACGATTGTACAACTTTCTACGCATCCTACTAATATGTGCTAATATTATAAATTCGAAGGTGTATTTAGTTGGAAATATTAAAAGACCTTCAGAGTGATAGTGGTCGGTATGTAGGTATGATATATATGCTACTTTTCATCTCGGAAAATTAAAGAGTTCCCATGGGATATAATGTAATTTTTAAACAAACGCGGACTGAAATTATGGGCCTTACCTAGTTTTTATATATTATATTTTAAGGTAGTTTTTAATGATTTTCGCATTTTTCTCAAAACGTAAACGCACCCGGTTTCGTATATTTAGCAGAATTTTCAAATTAACGATACCATTTTGAGATAGGTGCAATTTTGGGCTAGTAAGTTGTATCATATAATACCAATTATTGTTGAACCCCTAATTTAATGTTTAAAAATACTTAAACTTTAAATGTTCTAAAATGATACGTACAACGGAACTCAGTTGAATCTTAGAAATAATAAGCGATTACATAGTAAACAAAAGAAGAGTTTACGATATTTTTTAGGTATATAAATATTATGTACCTATTTATTATTGTTAGTAATTAGATGGTAAGTAGCATAGATTTATGATATATTTTTGGTAAGTAGTACTATTTTTGTTATTTTTTTAATGTAATTATTTAAAAACTAGCTAATG
The DNA here is from genome assembly GCA_963932025.1 of Erebia epiphron. Taxonomy (NCBI): domain Eukaryota; kingdom Metazoa; phylum Arthropoda; class Insecta; order Lepidoptera; family Nymphalidae; genus Erebia; species Erebia epiphron. Next base: position 28,891,329 of record OZ009949.1, read on the forward strand.
CCCGCGACTTCGTCCGCGTGGTTTAAGTTTTTTGTTATTCCCGCGGGAACTCCTTAATTTTCCGGGATAAAAAGTAGCCTATGTCACTCTCCAGGTCCTCACCTACACAACAAAAAAAGAATTTGCGAAATTCGTCCAGCCGCTCACGCGTGATGCCGTGACCAAGGGAAATAGGGATTCATTTTTATAATATAATAGAGAAGATCATATAAAATGTTTCTAGGTCCATGCTAAAAGGTAGGTCTTACTAAGTTTTAGAGAGCTAGATTGTATGTAATTGTCGTGTACACAATAGTCAATACCTATCTTGAAGACGTATTCTGTGGTCCCCTATTACAAAGTTTTGCTGTAAAACGGACGTAAAAGTTGTTTACACATTTAAATAGGTACTAACGGCTATTATTTCATGTTGCACAACTTTTAATAAAAATCCCACGAGGTAGATATCAATTGGAAATAACGGAAACCTTTCGTAAATCCTGAAATTTAATACGCATCGTCTGTTTTCGCGTGCAAAATTGAAATGCAATTATAAATCGATAATCGCAGATGTTTATCTATTTCCCAACTTCTGAGTTCTGACACAGTGTTTACTTAACAAATTGTGTATATTTACACGATAACGAAATAATATGTAGCAAGTATTAGATTGGCTAAGCCTAGCTAACAGATCTTAGTATTGAATATTGATATAGTACCTACCTACATAATAAACGCTGAACAGAGACCTAGGTTTGTTTTCCGTAATAACAAATAAATAACACAAATAATAACTTTTACATATATTTTTGGGACCATAATATTTTGTTACCTACTTTGCTGAGTTCAAGTATGTCTCATAAGTCCCAGAGTAGGTACCTATGGGACTACAAAGAACAATTAATATCAAAATACGACCTCTATGGGGGTCGCTCAAAGTAAGATCAAAGTAAGAGACAGAAGAGCACCTGACTCTTTGATCTTTTCCAATTAAATTGTATGTATAAATCAATATAAAATTTTCAGAATTTTGCGAATTCTTATGAATGCATCCATACTATGCATACTTAATTTTATAAATGCGAAAGTGTGTCTGTCTGTCCGTCTGTCTGTCTGTCTGTCTGTCTGTCTGTCTGTCTGTCTGTCTGTCTGTCTGTCTGTCTGTCTGTCTGTCTGTCTGCTACGCTTTCACGGCCCAACTACTAAACCGATTTTGATGAAATTTGGTACAGAGATGGACATAGGCTACTTTTTATCCCGGAAAATTAAGGAGTTTCCGCGGGAATCAAAAAAAAACATAATCCACGCGGACGAAGTCGCGGGCATCATCTAGTTACACATAAAAACCACCACGGTAGGTCCATTACGCTTGATCGATCGCGATAGAGCTGCCGCAAACGGATCGCAATAAACCGCACGTTTTTGCGAAGCCGTGCGATATTTTACAACCCATCAACAGTCAACACCGGTTGTTTATCGCGTCAATATCGTTAACATTAATTGACTCTAAAATATATACGCGATCTCCTCTTTTTTGTTCGTCTGAGCTATGGTAACCTTTATTCCACTGACCTCTAGACTTGTCCATTTAGTTTTTTTTTTTTTTTTACTAAGAATATATTGAGTTCGTCTTGGTTATCGCCACAAGTAGGGCTAAATTAATGCACCGTCCAAACCAAAGTACAAATGCCTATTCTGCTCTGTACGTCGATAATTTAACCTGTTTACTTTACCATATTATGGCTCCCTGTGACTGATTGTACCATTTGTACCTATTCTGTGTTAAGTGTATTAAGGTGCAGACTCTACGCTTCGAGCATTGACGAAGCATAGAGATTACCTTATGAAAAATCTCTGTACGCTCTTCCGATAAGTTAAAAGTATAGATAACTACTCACCAATAAAATAAAATAATAAAATATTAGTTCCAAGCAAAGCTAAGTTTAGGTGTCTAACACTATACATAATATTTTGATGACGCTTGATTTTGAGGTACTTAAGGCGCTGTGAGCTAATCACAGGCGAGCAAGCGTATGTCGCAAAAAATGCATGAAATCATTTTTTTTTTTAATTATAAAAATATAGAAATATGAATTTTTCCTTATATTATTCTAGAGTTAATTATTGGTTTCAATAAGGAGTTTTTTTTTTTAAATTATTATTTTGAAAAACATACACTTACATGATATACCTACAATAGGTAAACCAAATATAACATTGCAGTTAAACCAAAACAGTTATTTTTACAAGCATACATTATGTCACCGTTTGATGGATACACTGCTTTTAAAAACCCCCTTTTACGCTACCACAGGGTCTTAAGTAAGTATATTGTTTATAAAAATATTTTACATTGATATCAAAGGCGTTAAGTTTTATATAACTAGGTCTGTAGGCCAGTAGGTAGGTATATATATGCAAATAATCAGCATCCTACTTAATCAGCTCACCGCGAATAGAGATATAAGGCACGAGATAATTTCATGGTTCATTGGATCTCTGCGCGACACATCCTGAGTTCTTAATCGACACTGACCATTGAGGTCGAATATTGGCGATGTGACCTTGGAATACTGTGGTTACATAATACATAAATGATTTATAAAATGGCATTCATCCTTAAACCCAGTCACGTCTAAATTAAGAAGGTAAATAACATATTATTCTGAGAAGATTTAGGTTGTTGGAATTCTTCTGGAAACTCTCTGGTTTTCCCGCATAAAATCCCATGTTTTTTCCAAAGTTCAAAATGGTTTTAGCAGATGGGCCGTGAAAGCGAAGCGGACATATATTTTAATTGTAAATATAATAAAATATTTGTCAATGGATTTTTTTTTTAATTATATAAACTTTGCTGAAGAATTAAAAGCAACTAAATAGTTTACATACCGTAGCCAATGCCTCTTCATACGAAGTAGGACCAGTAGGAGTCAAGGACTTTGCGTCCTGGTAGGTCGCTGTGCTCGGCATTTCAGCGCATCACTGACTACCTGAAAAAGTAAACAATACAAAGTTAAAGCTATGCCTTCTTACCGGAAGGTAGTGTTGTTCTGATTGTACTTTGTAGACAGAACTACTCGTATTGAATTCTTCTAATTCTTCAATCCATCCAACTTGCCATGGCTGGTTTCATGTTTCAACTTCCCTTACGAGAAGAGCCCGAAAAACAGACTGATAAATAAAATTATTCTTAACTTAATTAATATCAAAATGCCAATCCCGAAAGTGGTAAACGATGACTCTCTCAACACTGATTGCAGTTGAACTGTGCAACTAGTTTACCTGTCTGTCAAAAACTTAAAGACGTGTTTTGTAAAGTTTTAAAACGATTAGGTACACCTTTATGATTAGGTACATGAGTATGACACATATTAATTACCCACTGTACTAAAATTGACTCATACCGTAACAGAGTAGGTTTTTAACCGACTTCTTCTAAAGACACAACAGACCAACATCAGTTAAACTGTTTCTCTAGGTAGTAGGTACAACAAATACCTAGCTACTTCAACGCAACGGTGAAATGTAAATAGATTTCGCGTCGTGTACCGTGATGCTTATGATGTACAAGTGACCTTGTGCTGAGTCGCGGAGTCGCGTAACGACTGTGTAAATATGTACGACATACCTGCTCAAAGACTTACAAAGTTACGGCTGACATACTGTGACGCAACACGGCTTTAGCGATAATAACATTAATCTTTAGAATTATATGTGGAATCTCTCTGGCTTGGGTTGAAGACTGCGTGCAGTTGAGATCAAAATCAAACGCTAACCCTGACAGCAGTAAACATCTGTACGAATATTATAAATGCGAAAGTTTGGATGGCTGAATGTATGAATGGATGGATGGATGTTTGTTACTCAATCACGCCAGAACGGTTGAACGGATCTGCATGTAATATGGCACAGACTACAGAGATAAGTTATATTCTGGATTAGCACATAGGCTACTTTGTATCCCGGAAAATTAAGGAGTTCCCGCGGGAACAAAAACCTCAAACCACGCGGACAAATTCGCGGGCATCAGCTAGTAGTTGATCATCGATCCTTAAAATACCTACATGTACACCCATAATATAATCATGCAGACATCGAACAAAGGTGCTAATTATTCGATTATATTATTATTTTTATAGCAATGATGCGTCAGAGAGAGAATTTTAATAAATTTATACACACCAACACAAACCGTTTATGACGCGTCAAAAATACAATATTGGAATATTAAGCAACCTAAAGCTTCATTATTATACCTATAGAATAGCTATATACGTAGGTGGAAAAATCTTTTGCGTTTTTGGCAACAATCGATCAAATACTATCAATATGTATACCTACTATAAAGGCCACCTTTAGTTTTTATTATTTCCCAAATATGTAATCTTTGCTTTTTTGTATAGCTTTCTCCACCAAATACAACCTTTCCAGATGCACAGTTTGCGCATAGGGTCACTTTATTTTCATATCACCATTCCCCTCGTCTTAGATTTGGTCGGAAAGAGTTCTTGAAAGCTAAAATTAGGCACAGAAGCTCCCTTAATAATGTAAGCAAGGCCGGGTTTTTGAAATTCCCAAAGGAGCGAAGCCGCGGGAGGCCGCTAGTAATTACCTAATATTAATCCGTCAAGACAGTCGCAGTGGTATGTTGTCATACCAGCTACAAGGAAAAGCTGACCTTTGACATAGGCGCTATGTCGTCGCTTCCTCATTACAACGAGTATGATGCATGTTGCATAGCATACGTGGACTTCTAAGTAATAAAGCGACTTCGCTTCATCCAATAATTACGGTTTATGACTTAAGACAAATTACTTGTTTACCTAACATCTAACATTCTTAGTAGACCACTCTTCAGAGATTACTGAAAGTTGCTATTGAACTAATTTTATAATTGCGAAAGTGTGTATGTCTTGTCTGTTTGCTATATACGCTATAACGGCGCATATTTTCAAAAGATTTGGATGAAATTTGGTATAGAGACAATTTGCATCTCGAGGAAGGGCATAGACATTTTTATCCCGGAAAATTAAAGAGTTCCTGAGTGAATTTGACAAACTTCTTCCAGGCGGACGAAGTCGTGGGCATCATCTGAGTAGCATCTGAGTTTTTGTTCAGCTTTGACTAGTTGAAAGAATTTTTATAAACATTGCAATCCTAACTCCAAAGCAGCGACTTCGCATTATAAGCCCAGCGGAGATCTTCCAGGTGTACGAACTACGAACAATATCAAGTAGTATGTCGTAAGACGTAATAATCTACTATCAGACAGTCGCAGCCCGTAAGGAGCGGAGAGACTCGAAAGTGACGCAAGACCACGACGTTTGGATGTCCCTACAAGATACCTTTATTAATATATCCTGGTGGATGTCATTCAGCAGACGGGGATAATGACTTTCAATAAAAGTTAACCTTTCATAAATTTATTCAAAGCTTTATTCACAAATGCAAGCAGCCGCAGGACGAGGAAGGCCAATTTATGGAGAAATGTTTACGGTGGAGAAAGGGCGGCAACCGTATGACAGTTTCATCACCTTACTTCAGGGTTTCCAACACAATGGTGCCCCGACGTATATTTTAAACAATAAATTTCAGTTAAAAAACGCTGCCCCAACCAGAAGCTCGCCGCACCACCATAAGACAACTTTCCTCTCGAGCCATATTCTGTTGGTTTTTATCGCGCGTAAAGTAGTCTGTTAGTGAAACGCGCTTTTAGTAACCTTCGTTTTTACTAAAAGTATCGTCATTTAAAGAGCTGCAGCTTGTTTGCCTCAAGTCGATGTTGCCACTGAAATTCTCTACTTTTACTACTATCATTGCCACAAGTGGTACAGAATTCGCATGATGGGAATCATAATAATTATATTTTGTGCATTCAAGAAGTTAGTCTTCATCTGTACCCATAAGAGTACCTAATTGTATAAAAGCAATATTAAGTAGGTACATTATATATTATTACACTCTACTCCTTTCTACTCATCTAAAGTTTCTCAATTGCCAGAGCCACAGAACATGACAGGTGCTGCCATATAAGCGGTTCGGAAGCGATGAGTCAACTGGCCTCCGCACTCACTAGAAAGGAAACTTGCAATAAGCACACTTTCTTGGCATCCAATAGGACCTTGTTTTGCTGACCCACATATTAGGTATTTTATTCCTTTATCTCTAACTCAACTAACGATATTGCTTTCTAAATCATGTCAAGTACCGATGGTAGGTCAAATATGGTAGGTAATTAGGTACCTATGTGTTACATCGCGATTTCATTTATTGCTCCCAATTAGAAAGATACCTTCACCCGACCATAGATTAATTATAAACTGGTTTATATATTGTCTTTGACCCGACTGATAAAGGTTATAATAGACAGATTGGTAACGCAGCAACTCGATGAAAAGTGACAACATTTCTTTCAAATATTGTTACACATTATAATGCATGAAGACGGAGCGCCTGTAAGTAGGCACTGCGGCCATCACAATACACAAGCGGTATATGTACCTCTAAGCTCTTCCCATCCCATGTTTGATGATATTTGAAAATGTAGCCTTAAGCCATATGAGCTGTTTGTAAGAAGTTTTGCGCTCGAGAAGTCTGAGAAACATCCAATCTTGAGCGAATTTAAATATTTATTGTTATGAATGCTAGACCTCTTGTATGACCTCTTGCAAGAGGCAGGCATTTGACCTGTTACACCAGCGCTAACGTAAAAAATATGCGTTAGCTTTGTTATTCAAACGTTCACCTAGTATCTTGGCTAAACTACGGTGCCGTTTTAATGCCTAGAAGTAGTGAATGATTCAGACATGGCACGGACACCCGTGTCATACCCGTGTCTCCTCTATAGACGCCATATGTGGCGTGAAGTGAACAAGGCGTGGCATTGGGCACCACAAATTATATATCTATAATAAATAATAAAATGTCTTCACCCCTCGTTACGATAGCATAAACCGAACCTACCATCAGCGATATCGCTTTGCCGATCGGTTCTTTTTCGCAACTTCAGCTTCCATCAAGAAGATCGGGGTCGGCACAGCTGCCGTGCAAGAGCCTTCTTTTTATGCTATATAGATCTGCTAGGTGCTTAGGCGATATGTGCCCAACCCTACTTATAGTAAAACTAGCTGATGCCCGCGACTTCGTCCGCGTGGTTTAAATTTTTTTAATCCCCCGGGAACTCCTTACTTTTTCAAGATAAAAATTAGCCTATGTCACTCTCGAGGTCCTCAACTATACCCATGCCAAAAATCACGTCGATCCGTTGCTCTGTTGCGACGTAATTGAAGGACAAACCAACAAACCACAATAAACCAACAAACAAACACACTTTCGCATTTATAATATTAGAAATATTGTTAAGTTAGTATGTATTCGTAGGCCCAGCCTAACAGGCATGATCATCTGCAGAAGCATACGTGGGAGCTGTACTTGAACTAACGCAACACTTAATAATTGACTATACTGGTATCCTCTTGAAATGTGTACAAAAGTAACGTGAATTGCACGATTGAATGAACAAATTGAGCGTGAAGGCTGCGTTTAGTTAGTAACGATTTCGAAGCGAATACTAGAATTTTCATGCATATTTAAAAAATATCAATTATTGTTAGGTTTTATATGTACCTATTTATTGTTGTACATAATTATCATAAAAACATATTGTTCTTTTAAAATTGTTAAATTTTGTTAGGCGCTATCTCGTCTTCTCTCACATTTTCATCCTTTAACTTTTTTTCAATTTCGTCAATTTATGTTTAAATGTACTTTTCCGAGAATGTCTCTCACAAAGTGCAATCGCCCATAATTACGTATGCTATCCCAACCAGCAAGTGTTCAATCTGTTTACGAAATCTTGCCAAACTCGTCTGGATATCAGATTTTGGGGCATTAATAATTCATGAGCGTTCGACCGCACAATGGGGGTGGCGGAATCAATATTTATGGACTTTATTAAGGCAAATATATCTTAATATACACATAAATAAAAGAGATATTGTGACTGACATGACAATTGACCACAGATGTTCCACAGTATACCTACTATATAACATTAAAGATAATGTTATGAGCCTAAGATAAAGAGCAGCAAAACTCTACTAGCAAAAGCATGTTTTTGTTAGTACTTAGTAGTTTAAAGTTGACATGAGAAGAATGAATAAAGGCCAAGAAAAAATAAAGATTTTAGCTACGCTTTTAGATGATTTTTACAAAATAAAGTTCCGTTTGTTACTAATATAGGACATCAAAGACCTAAAAACCTATTTACTAACAGCTAACAACATAATGTATTATGAACAAAACAAATTAATTTCTTTGTTTCTTTGTTGAGAAATCATATTTATAGAGATATTAAATAGATTCAAGAGTTATTAATGTAATCTTGAGCTCTAGATAATAAATATAATGATCATTGAATTTGCAATTAAATATTCAGGTCAATGATCTGGATCTTTTGTACTTGTGATCAATCAAAATCGTAAATTAATGTGGCTACCAACCAACATAATCTGTTCTCTAATGATGACAACTCAATATCTACGACGGTCAACACCGAATAACTTTGCATAATCGGTTAATCAGCTTACGAAACATGTAACAAGTAAATATAATGTCACAATATAACTTTACTATATGTTATGAGTGATCAAAAATAGCATAAGTCCTATCCTGGGAAGCAGACACTTTCGCATTTATAATGTTAGTACAAATAATAGTAACTCAAGGATATTATTATTTAAATTCTAATAGGTACAATTTTCTTGAAAAATGAAGTATTCTTTGTTCAAAAAACAAAGTACTTAACTAAATCTAACCTGTAAATACCTAATAATATTATTCTCAAAAAATATACATTATACACCGTTAAAATTGTTATTTTTAACCCCGGTTGAATGCCTTAAACTAATTAACTTGTGATGTCGGTGTAGGTATACTAGATGATTGGAGCTGCTTCCGCAAATGTAATCTGCAAGATTTTAGGGCCGCCGCACATTTCGGTTCTCCGATTCGGTTTCCGAACCGGACGAGCCGCACACTGACGGTCGCGAAGACCCATCGCCCGTATTCTGGCTGGAAATTAGGTTTTTTAACCATAGTACAGGCAAAATCGGTCGTGTGCGGCGACCGGTTCGTGGTGTATAGAATTGACAGTGACACCTTCGGGTACCATGATTCGGTAACCGTATCAGGCAACCTGACGCGAATATTTATACCTGACATGTGCGGCGGCCCTGTGACCAACGCTAGCAAATCGATGAATCCAACGACTTAACACTGCAAATCGATGAGTGGGTACTTAAATGCTTCATTATTATAAAGCCTAGATTAAATAATTAAAGAAACGTCTAAAACAGCATATAAATTGCCTTATAAATCGCAACTTAAGATTACGTTAATATTTTGACAAGTTGTTAGTCGTGTCATATTATTATGTATTCATGCGTCTTTTTTATCACACAACCAGGTATAATAGACCTCTCTGACAGTACTCTGTGATCCTGCTTTTAATACAAAGTTGCAAGGTCGATGTTGACACAGAGGTCGTACAATTTTAGTTTAGTCTTCGTGAGAAAAAATCAACATCCTATTAGCGATGTAAAATGTATTAAAAATGTATTAGGTAGTTACATAAAATATAGATCATACTAAAACATCTAATAAAAAATAATTACCAAATTTAAAAAAAAAACATTAGTCTTAGCTTAGTCAAATAGCATACCAAAAATAAGCTTGCTCAATGCTCGGACAACATGGCAATAAATAGGGAACATTATTAACACTGATTAAAATATCTTTTTAATATTATTTGAGCACTTAGGTTATAAATATACCCTTACATTTAAGAAACCTGTTATTAACAAGTTTTTTTTTTTATTATTATTATTGCGTAATAAGCTTGCGCTTGACGACAATCATGCTTAGTGCAAAGCAATGATGAGGTCTAGGTTGGAACGCGCTTGCCTAGAAGATGCCTATTCACTCTTGCCTTGAAGGTACTTAAGTTATAAGTAGCATGAAGCACGTGCGCTGGGAGGGTGCTCCACACCCTAGCGGTTCGTATCAGAAGTGAGCATAATTAAAAAAAACCGGCCAAGTGCGAGTCGGACTCGCGCACCGAGGGTTCCGTACTCAAGAAGTAGGTATAATTACCTTTGTTAATGAACCGCAAAACTAACTTTGTTTGTAGAGGTTTACTGTTAATATCAAAAAATTACGTTTGTTGTATGGGAGCCCCCCTTTAATATTTACTTTATTGATATTTAATTATTTATTTTGAAAGGTAATATACAAGTTAATATTCTGTGAAAATTTGAACCGTCTACCTGTTACCGTTTTTAATATTGAGCAAAAAAATACGAAAAAAACACGTTTATTGTATGGGGACCCCCCTTAATATATATATTTTTTTAATTTTTAGTATTTGTTGTTATAGCGGCAACGGAAATACATCATTTGTGAAAATTTCAGCTTTCTAGCTATCATGGTCTATGAGATACAGCCTGGAGACAGACAGACAGACAGACAGACAGACAGACAGACAGCGGAGTCTTAGTAATAGGGTCCCGTTTTTACCCTTTGGGTACGGAACCCTAAAAAATAACACGACCGCCTTGTCATATTGATATTTTTTCAAAAAAATTATAACCCATGATGTAAGAATTCAACGATACCCCATAAATCCAATCTGTTCAAGCATTTGGAAGTTATGGTGGATTAAAGAAACTCACATACATATAGTACATGCACTCTTTACTCGTTTTTATGGACAGTCGTGTAAAAACCAGGAAGAGATCTGTAGAAACTTTGACAAAAGCAAGAAACTTCTTGAGATCATCTCCGACCAGAAATAAGTAGATAGGTATGCTTAATAGTAGATAGCTGTAATATGTTAATAAATCTTATGATAGGCAAGGTAATAATTTAAATACCATAGGTCAATTTTAATTGGCGTTTGACCTTTATAACTGACAAAGACGACTCTATAACAGTAAATGAAATATTAAACTGGTTCAAACTCAAATTACTTAAAACTCTTCGTTTATTTCATTTAGAGCCTTTTTTATACCACTCAGCCTATTAGGGCCAAGGGCCACTATTAGCCCTTGACTGCGATCTCACCTGATGGTAAGTGATGATGCAGTCTAAGATGGTAGCGAGCTAACCTGTCAGGGGTATTGCAATTTGCAGTTATAGGTATTAAACCCATAATCCCAATCGGTTTCTACACGGCATCGTATCGTACTGGTAACCAGCCGAAGCCCCCAGACTAACCCATAGAAAATTCTGAAATTATGCCTGTCTATAGTTAGAGGTAATATAAAGATTTTCTTAGCCTTTTATTTGTATGACAGAGACGAAGTACGGATAGTCATGTTTATACTTAACCAAAAAACAGCCAAGTGCGAATCGGACTCGAAGCACACAAAGGGTTCCGTACCCATCCCAAGTAAACTATATCTACTTTGATTAAAAAATCACGTTTCTTGTATCCCTTCATATTTTTATTTTTTACTAGATGATTCCCGCGACTTCGTCCGTGTGGACCAAGTTTTTTCGATTCCCGCGGGAAATCTTGAATTTTCCGGGATAAAAAGTAGCCTATGTCCTTCCCCGGGATACAACCTACCCCTGTACCAAATTTCATTAAAATCGATTAAACAGATAAATTTTTTGATTCCGGCGGGAACCTTTAAATTTTCCGGGATAAAAAGTAGCCTATGTCCTTCCCCGGGATACAACCTATCCCTGTACCAAATTTCATCAAAATCGGTTGAATAGATGGGCCATGAAAGCGTAGCAGACAGACAGACAGACAGACAGAAAGACAGACAGACACACTTTCGCATTTATAATATTTGTATGGATTATTATTTGTTATCATAGCGGCAATAGAATTACACAATCTGTGATAATTTCAACTGTCTACCTACCGATTATGATTTATGAGATGCAGGCTATAACCCTCTCGCTGACAGACAGACGGGCCGAGGGCGGAGGCTTAGTTATATAGGGTCCCGTTAGCACCCGTTGGGTACGGATCCCTAAGTAAATAAGACAGATGTTTGAGGAAACGTCCCCAAGAACACCGGCGTCTTATCTAATTCACACGTCCTTTACCGTCATTTGTTTGTATGCGCTGGATGCCACTAACCCATGTCCTTACATGTCAGTCAAGAGCCAATGTTTCGCACGGGTCATTTATTTTCCTCATTTGTTTTGTGTCGTCACTAATCCGACACGGTGAGATTTGTGTGTATTTTGATCGTTTACCTACCCTTTGGGAACGTCCTGATAATATCCATTGAACTCCTTGATTTATGGCTCATGTAGGAGCCTAAATAAAGACTTTATTTCAATGTCGGGCCTAACCTGATATTATTTAGGTTCTAATTGTGTTTTGCAGAGACATCAGTCATCTTACCTACCTAACCCTTATTTTGAGATTTTTTATCGGTTTCTGCAGTTCTGCTTGCGTATTGGGAGGGTGGGCGATGTATGCTTAGCGTGCACTGCATAATTTATTATTATTGCACTGTTTTGTAGAGCTGAAGTAAGCTTTTAATAGTATTGTTATACTATTTCTTTATTTTTTATAATTTAAAAAAAAAAACTTTGACGCTTTGCCTAGCACGTCATAACAATATGGGCACCTATTGTCGTGACTCGTGTCCCTTGAAACTATAAACTGTTCATCTTTATTATTATTTAGAACAATTTCTAACTAATAACGTTAAAAATTATGTCACATTCGATTATAAATTGCATTGTTTTTGTTTTGCAAAAACGAGAAATGCCAATCAAGCTTGCCTAAAAATACAGACAGCAAAAAATGCACCGAACATCCTCTTGCTAACAATGGCAAAAGAAATAGAAATATGATTAATGTGTTGGCGTAAAGTCAGAGATACTGCTACCTGAGTCACTTCTTAACAAGTCCGCCTACTTACTGAACCAATGAATATGACCGGAATAGATTATTAACATTCTATAAAATACAAAAAAATAAATACTTACCTCAGAATAGTTAGTAGGTACCTACTTACATTGAATATATTTTACGGCCAATTCAAATCTGAAAGAATGTTGAAGAATATGTTGAAGAATGATCAAATGTACCTAACTAAGTGCAGGATTGCATAGAAACTGCAAGTTCTCAGAGACGCTGATTGGCGTAAAGGTCCAAGATCTACTTTGTATACCTGTCAGCAATACAAAGTAGATCTTCGTTTAAGAAGTGCAAGAATCTCCCTGAGTGACAAATATGCTTAGGATTTTCCTAAGAAGTTGACCATAATTGGAAAAAAGGTCAAACAAATGTTAACACGCACTACATTATCAGTCACTAGCTGATGCGCACGACTTAATCCGCGTGTAATAAGTTTTTTTAATCCACACAGGATTTTGTTTTAATTCACTAGCCTACATTTCACTCTCCAGGTCCTCAACTATACCCATGCAAAAATCACGTTGATCGTTTCTTCTGTAAGTAACAAACAAACACACTTTCGCATTTATAACATATCAGTGACTAGCGAATGCCCGCGACTACGTCTGCGTGGTTTGAGGTTTTTTGTTTCCGCGGGAACTCTTTAATTTTCCGGGATAAAAAGCCTATGTGCTATTCCAGACTATAATCTATCCCTGTGCCAAATTTCAGCCAGATCCGTTCAGCCGTTGGGGCGTGATTGAGTAATAAACATCCATACATCAATCCATACATCCATCCAAACTTTCGCACTTATAATATTAGTAAGATCAGTATGTGATTAATAGCATGTTTTTGTAAGGTTGCAATTTTAATGAAACTATGGGAATTAAAATAAATGAGCCCACGATACGACTACCTAGTTTTTACCATAAATAACCAAGACTATGTTGGTCATCAATGACAACACCGCTTCCGAATTCCAAGCGACGTGAGGCCGTATTCGCAAAATACGAGACCATTCGTAGGGTCAAGCCGTAACCTCGTCTGCGTACGTGCTGGATTCATGCCAGGCCCACGTGATATGAATTACTGGTCGGTTAAAAAAGGATTAATAGTTTTGACGGAAATGCGATTCGAATCGAATTACAGGTACATCAACATGTATCTAGTAGGCTATTATCTACTTACCTACGTTTTACTATATTTTAATTCCATGCTGCTTTAGAAGCAAGATGCAGCATGCATAAAATTGCGTTAAATGATGGTACCCATGGAAACAGAAAACAGAAGATACTTATTAAAATGGTATTATATTTTACATAAATTATTTCCAGGTGTCGCAGCACAAACAATTTCAATTGCAATCGGCTTTGCACTCGTGAAGTAGGTATAGATAAAACAGCTGTATTCGGGTTTTTCATTTCTAAGTTAGATCAGAATTGGAGCTCATCTATTTACGTCTTGCTTTCTAACAATGAAAGTGATCTTAATCGGTGTAGTGCACTGCAGTAACTTTTTTTTTATCCACTACAGGTTAACCCTTGACTGCGATCTCACCTGATGGTAAGTGATGATGCAGTCTAAGATGGTAGCGGGCTAACCTGTTAGGGGAATGGCAGTTATATTAAACCCATACCCCTATTCGATTTCTACACGGCATCTTGGCGGCACGTCTTTGCCAATTGCCGGTAGGGTGGTAACTAGCCACGGCCGAAGCCTCCTACCAGGCCAGACTAGGGAAAATTCAGAAATTATAAATTCCCAAATTGACCCTGCCGGGGATCGAACCCGGAACCTCCGCACGTTAAGGCAACAGCGCTACACACTGCGCCACGGATGTCGTCACTTTTGGACGGGTAATATTATTTCACATACTTATATAATTAAAATAGTAAAGTATCTAAAATGAACTAAACCGTCACCGTCAGTACTATTATATTATTCTGTGCCGTCACTATAATGCACCTACTTCATTTGAATAATAGCAATTAAATAGCCGTTATTCCCGCTTGAGTAGTGATAATATTACAAAAACGTAGGCAAGGTCAGTCGGTCAACGAGCATGACCATCAAAAAATAAATAACAACTGGGTATTTGACAAGTAGTCAAAATAGCAACTTTTTTTCAAACGTCACTTCGCGTCCGTTCATAAGTACGGGACTTGTATGAAATTCTGAAATGTGACCTCGTTAAAGTTCGACGCACTTATTTCCTTTAATCGATTGTTTAAAATGGTTATTCAACATAAAACTAACAGGACGTGGATATTACGACTTTTGGGAGATCCTTTATTTAATAATCACTAAAAAATAAATTATTTCAATAGTTGTCAAATACCCAACTTAAATATACTTTACCTTAAAAATATATATATATATATATAAGCAAACCCGGCTTCAAAACTTCTGTTTTTTAAAGAATTTTATTTTTAATAATTAAAGTATTGTATGTGGTGGTGTATTTCTTAACTTTAATTAGACATATGAGGGCAAAAACTAACAATGATAGAACATGATTCATTATATCATTTAAATACAAACTACAAGACAATGAACAAGATTGATCACTATTTAGAAGCGTAAAAAAGTTTTGCGGGTACCATTTAAATGTTATAAAAACGAATATTTAACACATAAACTTGTATCCATACTAATGTAATAAAATAATATTATGTAAAAGTGTCTGTTTGTCCGCTACGCTTACACGGCCCATCTGTTCAACAAATTTTGCCCATGGAGATAATATTCCTTGTGTGCTTTGTGAGTGGTTATCAAGACAATACAAATATAAAGTAATAAGATGATGCCCGCGAATGCGTCACAAAAACCACGCATATATAATTATACCGGGGTGCATATATAATTTTCCCGGGGTGCGGGGGGAGGGGTGGTATAATTATACCGGGGAGCTATAATTTTTAGGGTAAAAGTAGCCAAAATGTCCTAACGCGGGATGCAACCAATCTCTACACCAAATTTCTTAAAAGTTGTTTGAAAAGATGGGCCGTTAAAGCGTAACAGACAGACAGACACACTATCGCATTTATAACATTAGTATGGATTGTTTTTATGAACTCTCCAAATTTGATCGTTAAGGCCTTGGGCAGTTTCCAATTTTATTAGTGATGCGGGATTTTTAGAGGAGTTTTAGAGATCAATCTTCTACAGTTCATATCTACATCTACGCAGTAGGCAATAACATTAAACTTGAAACCAATCACCTCGCGATGCGTAGGCGCAACAATGACAAACAACAACTGTCATTATTTTACAATCTAATATAATAACGCCCCTGCATCTTACTCGTCTCGTTTTTTGTGACAACGCGAGACGTTTGAAGCGGCAACTGGCGAAGGATTCATTCTGACAAACTGTCATTTATAGTTGTTCAACTCTATAATTTAGTAAGTAAACAATTTACGTTTTATTATTCTGGCTGATTGCCGTCTAGCGACTGGACCGAATATTTTTTTGTCAAATTGTCATTTTGTTCGTATCATTGGGTTGCCATGTATATTAAAATGTGATAGAGTTGGTAAATGATTACCCTTCTTTAACAGAACCTTTATTTTACATGATTTACTATACGTACTTATAACTATTTTTACAAGCTTTTATATTTTAGTTTCACCTGTCCCGGTGTCTGTCTGTAATCAAATCTTGCAAGTTTACCATATAATTTGACCCATGAGCATAATTTGACCCGCTTCCTATTGAGCTGAAATGTTGTGTTTTTTGACAAGAAGAACATGACTCCGCTCTCCTTAAATAGGAAAGCTAGGTTTATGAAAGAGCACGTTGGCGTGGGGTGTAATCGAGCAAGCGTAATATGTCGCAAATATAAATGGATGCGACAATGTGTTTGATATAGAAATATGAATTTTATCTTATATTTCTAGAACTAATTATTGGTTTCAATAAGGAGAAAAATTGCTTTAAAAGGTAAATTTAGAGGTATGTTTAAAATAAATTTCAATGCAAAGATTTTTTTTAAACTGTGTTTTGAGATGCGTCAATGACTGCATAGAGGTCTTGAAAACAGTTTTTAATTTTTACACGCATACATTATGTCACCCTTTGATGGATAAACTGCTTTTAAAAACCCCCTTTTACGCTACACAGGGGTCCTATAGTAAAACATGATTTCTTCCTGCGTTCCACAATGTAAGCAAGCAAAAACAAAAATCCCTAAACTTTTTGAACAACATTTAGGATTTTTCCTTTGTATTATATATTTTAAAATAAGTCTAGACCGCAATTATGGTATACCACAACACAAACAATAATTGCCCTAGAAATTATCCACGATGTTTAAGAGGTCGAAACAAAAGCTTATTATAAAAGCTCTATCATTAACCTTCAACTTTAACAAAACAATTTTTATAGTAGCACTTTGGCGTACTATAATAGCTATTGCATTTGTTATAAGCCGGGTCCAGACCGACCGAGCATGGCTCGCGAACCTACTTGCCTCAACGTGGACGTCATTCGGGCTGAACCGGCTGGAGACGGTCAGAAAAACTTTCTTTAAGCTTTATGAATACGGTAATAAGAGTGAAAACGCGGGGTTGGCGCTGGCCGGTTCAAGCCAAGTTGTCGATACAAGGGCTGTGCTGAAAATCAATAAGAATGGGAAGCGTCTTCGTGGATTGACCTAGGTACGAGATCTATAATAAGCCTAATGGCTAGCCCCACTACAGAGGCGCGACGAGATGCACGCAAAGGCAGCCTAGGCCCACTTTAGAGGCACGGCATTGCACAGTACGGTGTGGACAGCTAAACACGTTCATGCTAGTTGGCAACATTATATAAGAGATTCACGCGATTGCCTCCGTGGCCGCGCATGCCTCTGCGTGTCTCTGAGTGCCTCTGCGCGCGGCCCAGTGCATCTCCGTGCCGTGTTGCTTAAGTGGGCCCAGTTCCACACAAATTCATATAAAGAACAGTTGACGCTACGTGCCGCGCCGCGCCTCTATAGTGGGACCAGACCTTTAGACATAGACCGAATGAGATTGCAGTGGAGAGCTAAAGCTAATATAACTTGTAGTGGAATAAAAAAAAATTTTAGCCAGTTCCTTACTCTGCGCAACATTATGTACCTACCTACCATATGCAATTTGGTTATACACATGATTGTAGTTTGTCTTTCACTGGTTACACATAAGTAAAATCATACTTGTTTGTACTTTGTACAGATGTTAAGCTCCCGATAAACCTAATCCACATTAAATTATATCCTGTTAGAACTAATGGTCTGAGCAGTAAAACTGGTTTAATTGCGTACCAAAACCTACTTTTGATCTAAATTGACCTAAGCAGATTCGGAATTCCTAACTTAATAGAATAGGTACTAATGCTACTAGTAGTCGTTACTTATTAAGAGTAAGTAGAAGTTATTAATATTCGTTTTTATACTTGACTAGATGATTCCCGCGACTTCGTCCGTGTGGACTAAATTTTTTTTGATTCCCGCGGGAACTCCTTAATTTTCCGGGATAAAAAGTAGCCTATGTTCTTCCCTGGGATATACCCTATCCCTGTACCAGTTTTCATCAAAATCGGTTGAATAGGTAGGCCGTGAAAGCGTAGCAGACAGACAGACAGACACACTTTCGTATTTATAATATTAAGTACGGATTAATAACATTATGCACTGTTATTAAAATTCTACGACAAATCTGTGCAAATTCCTCTCAGGAACCTTGTTTTAACATTTAAGGTAAACTCGCATTTTCTATTTAAGGAAGTCGTCGTGTTTTCTAAGGACGACGTTAATTGGTTCAAATGCTACACATACACTGTCTCGCTACATTTTTTTACTAGTTAGGTTCACAAGGTTATTTTGAACTATATAATGCCCGCGACTTCGTCCGCGTGTAAATTAAGGATTTTTGACCCCCGCGGGAATTCTTGAATTTTCCGAGATAAAAAGTATCCTGTGTCCTTCCCCGGGATACAAATTATCTCTTTACCAATATTTTTATATTAAACTATTTCATCGAAATCGGTTGATTCGGAAAATTGAACAGTTGGCCCTTGAAAGCATAGCAGACAGAGAGACACACTCTCATACTAATATTATAAATGCGAAAGTGTGTCTGTCTGTCTGTTACGCTTTCACGGCTCATCCGTTCAAACGATTTTGATGAAATTTGGTATAGGGGTAGGTTGTATGATGTATCCCGGGGAAGGACTTAGGCTACTTTTTTATAGGAAAAACCTCAATGAATCAAACGGAGAAGTAGCGGGCCTCAGCTAGTAGGTATTTAAATATTCGAAAATCGGTCGTGCGTCAATGAATAAACATTGACTTTGCGTATTTGCATACATCGTATTAACTATTAATGTGTACCTCATCGAGGCGGTATGTCATCTCTAATCTTAACAACTTACTGTAACGGAAAAGACCTTAAAAGGATATTCTGCTTATCTATGACATGGAGCTCTTGATCTTACCTATACCCGCTTGGTATTTGAAATTCTACTACTCAGTAGGTATTTATAGCTTATTTTCAGCCACACACATCACCTTGTTCAGCCATCACCTTGTCCAAACTTCTTGTTAAAGTTTGAACTTTTACCTGGATAAGCTATCTACTTTTTTATTGATTTTCTTTTGCAGCTATTATTAATCGATTGACATTTTAATCGTATTGAATTAAGGCTAATTGGTACATCACTCACAGATAAATTAATCCATAAACTAATAAGGGGCCGCGAAAATTTTGCGCAACAGCCTGCCAACTGCCAGAATTTTTCTAAATAAAATAGATTAATGGCAATGAATATTTAAGCATTTCTAATTTATTCATATATTTAGCAACATAACGCCTGATGATTATAATATTAACGACAACATTAACAATCAATGCTTATCGAAATAAACTTGAATCTGTGAAATGAATAAATATGAGAAGAATAATAAAAACATGTAGAGATCGTTAAAATCATCACTAATGTAAATTAACATGTCGGACATAGTTTACAAAATGCACACATAACATACCTATTGCGAATAAAGCGCCGACACGTGCACGCTGAATGAATGAGATAATTTAAACTTGTTTACAAAACACTGAAACAATGAAACGTAGAACTGCACGGATTTGTACAAAACCTTGTTAAAGTTGCAATGAAATGTTTACTTTTACTCCAACACTGCACTTGGACACTTGGGGTTGTTAATCGGACACTTCACTTCGACTTTTCATTCAGAAAAGCCGATAAATTGATTCGGAAAATTGTGGCGAGTGATCGATCGAAGACGCGCGTT
This sequence comes from Erebia epiphron, assembly GCA_963932025.1. Lineage (NCBI taxonomy): Eukaryota > Metazoa > Arthropoda > Insecta > Lepidoptera > Nymphalidae > Erebia > Erebia epiphron. The sequence goes on from OZ009949.1 coordinate 28,911,512, forward strand.
CGCGACAGAGCGATACGACATGACAAGCGCGGAAACCTGCGCGCGCGCAGGAGTGGGGGCCTCGAGGATCAACGCGCGTGGACGCAACCTTACCATTAACAGGCTCTATAAATAAAGTTATAAACATAGTATCACACCTTCGCATAACTGCAAATAGTGTGTTTTTCATACTTATTTAAATTCAGTGTTAAGTAAATAAATATGGAATCTTGGGTACCACTCGGTGGGTTTTACTGATTTAATAATAATTATAATATTTTATTTAGGATTTTGTTTATTTTATACTTAACTGATTTAAATATAGTGTCTATTCTAAGTCATATTATCGCTCATGAGCATCACCGAGATAATCCTTGACAATTTCGAAATATAATTACACGGACCCACAGCTGTATTTGAATAACAGCCATATTTTTTCGCAATTTGCTAAAAACAGAATTTAATATTTTTCAATGCATAAACCTCAATAGAAATCATTAATTGATATTCAATATTTTTTAAATGACTGAATAACTTTTCTTTTCAGCAACAAGTTTACCTACCGATAATGTTAATCCGTAAAATCGATATGATCATCGACTAAAATTCACTTTTCAACCGTACCTACTCCCAATCTTGTTTTGCTGGTTTCTAATACAGGTTTCGTATACTTTATGTCGTTTTTATTCGTTAATATTCTGAACATGGCTTTAAGGAATTTCGTGTTAATATTACCAATTCAGTCGTAACTTCGCAGAGCAAATGCAGACATTTTGGATTGATTTTCACTACTAATTCGCGCAGGTATAGTACGCGCGCGAATTGATGCAGAGTATGTATGACACATACATTTACTCTGCATTCAACTCGCGCGCGAACTATACATAGATATGTCACCGTAAGATTGTAAAAACCGTTAGATTATAATCTAACTCACGAAATTGTAAACTGTCGAATGATTACAATATAAGGGATTATTTTTCGGTAGATTGTAATCTGTTAGGTTTATTAACCCGATAGAACCTAAGTGCCCGGCCTTTATGTCGAACCCTAACCTAACCTGCAAGAAAGAGACAAGAAAACGTAAATACAATGAATATTTCAAAAATTGACACTTAAAACATTGAACGATTCACAATCTTTCGACTGTTTACAATCTATCGAAAAAAAAGCGTTTGATTACAATCTTACGGTTTTTACAATCTTACGGTGACATATATAAGTAATTTGTTATTGTATGCTTGCTCTAATGTCGTGAACTGTGCTAAATAGTAAATACCTAATTTCCTGACGAGACATACCTACTTATTATTTTCTTTGAATCGTTAGTAAAGTCAGACTTTTGTACGAATGGTAAACAAATAAATCGCTTTCTCAACAAACAATCTCTTTTTTTTACCCCACTACAAGTTACCCCTTCACTGCATTCTCACTGATGCTAAGTGATGTTGAAGATGATCGCGGGCTAATGTGTTGGGAGTATTTAAATTATAATAACAAATTAATATTCTACACGGCATCGTAGCGGAACGCTTAATCGCTTGGTGCTACGTCTTTGCCGGTAGGGTGGCAACTGCAATAACTAGTCACAGCCCAAGCCTCCCACCAGGCCAAACCGGAGAAAATTCAGAGAATTTAAATTCCTGAATTGACCCTGCCGCGATCGAACCTAAGACCTCCCACTTATAAGACCTTACCACTGCGCCAGGGAGGTCGTCAAGAATCTTACCTGATGGTATAATCACAGAAAAGGTAATATAATAGTTCCTATTATGACTCTGCATTCTAAGATGGAAAGGGGGTAACTTGGGTTAGTTTTCCCTCATGCTTTTCTATACTTATGGCCTTCGTACCAGTACGCTTAACTGCTTGACAGCACGTCTTTGCCGTTACAGGGTGGTAAGATAGCCAGACATTTAAAAAATTAAATAGAATAATACAAATTAACAAATTACCTCTTCCAAAAATTAAATACCGACCTTCAATTTAGAACACAGCGCTCGCCAATGAGATTCAGGGATTCAGTAGTTAATAATTAGGATTTTAAGATTCGCAAAACGCTATGAGTGGGAGGACAAGCTTCCTGGCAGTTCGCAGGCCCAGATGCATACAAATAAGGCGTAGGCGCCGCCGCTCTACATGAATATTATCGTCTATTTCATAACACTTACTTCAATTACGGCTTAAAAGGTTCACTATCTGTGAGTAAACTAAATCAGGACACCTTATTTTCGCATTAAGTTTAGATGATAAGTATTAATCTACCTATACCTTACTATCCATACTAATACTATAAATGCGAATGTGTGTCTGTCTGTCTGTCTGCTACGCTTTCACGGGCCATCTGCTTAACCGATTTTAATTCAATTTGGTATAGGGATAGCTTGTGTCTCGGAGAAGGACATAGGCTACTTTTTATCCCGGAAAATTAAAGAATTCCCGCGGGCATAAAAAACCTTAATACACGCGGACGAAGTCTGTCTGTCCGTCTGTCTGTCTGTCCGTCGGTCTGTCTGTCTGTCTGTCTACTACTCAACCGATTTCATCAAAATCGGTTGATTAGTAGACAGAACTATTACTAGACTAGATGACCGCGACTTCGTCCGCCTGGATTGATGGTTTTTGATTCCCGCAGGAACTCTTCAGTTTTCGGGGATAAAAAGTAGCCTATGTCCATCACCGGGATACAACCTATCCTTGTACCAAATTTCATCAAAATCGGTTGAACAGATACATTGATACATTTTTTCGATTCCCGCGGAACCCTTAAATTTTCCGGTATAAAAAGTAGCCAATGTCCTTCCCCGGGTTGTAACCTACCTCTATATAAAATTTTATCAAAATTGGTAGAAAAGATGGGCCGTGAAAGCGTAGCAGGCAGACACACTTTAGCATTTATAATATTAGTATGGATGCATCTGCAAATCGCAGATGTCATGTAGTAGCACATTTTTCAGAAATACGTACAGCTGATGGCTACCCTATTCATAAATTGCCGCTTTGTAGGAGTGGCTTTGTATTTTATGGCTTTGGAAAAATATCTCCGATAGTTGATCAAACGACTACTTACTTGATGTTTAATTTAATGTCGAAAGGCTCTTGTAGTATAGTTTAGATATGAGATAATCAAAGATTTTTTTTCTTTTTACACGTTATGTAAATATGGTAAGATATTTAATCATAATATGAATGAATATTCTAAAATTGATTATTATTATTTTTAACAAGTTTGTAAATATTTTAAGAAAAATAAAATATATTTTTTATGTAGGATAATTTGTGCAACTTATGATATCTCAGGACTCTACCACCAGTTTGGAAAGAAAATTCTACTGGGAAGAGTCGGCAAGAAACTTAACTTTGCTCCTTTTTAATAATTGCATTGCAATTCCATAATAATAATTAATTAGACACGCAGGGCAGCTTGTGGCGACCCGCAGGGCAGCTTGTGGCGAGCTGTTGGTCAGTAGCGACCCCACGGACCTGATCGCTCCCGGGAGAAGTCTTGTTCCTTATCTCTGGCTTGCCTTTATCTGCCGGCTGGAGTGAACACTGACGAGGAACAGAACTCCCACCTCTTGCTTGCCTTCATTGGCCTGCTTGAGTGGAGATTCGCAAGAGCATCTGCAGAGACGCTCGGAGGAAGGAAAGACTACCAGGATTGTCCTGAGAGCCGTGGAATACCTCTCCACTCCTCAAGCACCTCAGGTTATGTTGCCCCCTTGCCGCTACGTCACTATGTGCTAACGGCCGTTTCCAGAGCCCCATTTACTGAGTGTGCGAGTCACCCCCTGCCATTTTATCCGTGTTAAATTGGCCAGGCAGGGGCCATAGTACTTCCATAGACCCAGATCACCAATCCATTTTAACAACCCAAACCCGTAGACCCATACATATCATTTGCTTCCATGTTTTGCAATAGCCCTGCACTAACCGGGGATTGTCCTTGGGTGCACTCGCATAGTGCGTATAGGGATATTCGGCGGTTGGTGTCACAATTCGTTTAGAGTAAAATTGTCTAACGGGCCTCTGCGAGTTGGTTTCGGCCCCTCGTACGCTTCCAAAGGTCCGGGACCCCATGGTCCCGAGATGTAAGAGAGAGATTAATTAGCTATAATAGAATACTTTTGCAGCTATATTATATTATATGAGGGTAGTTAGGCTCAGGACTGAAACGGACTAAAGTGGTAGATAACCTTTGCGGTAAAATCTTACATCGGAATGCCCCTGAGACACTAAAATAAATAAATTTCAACTTGAAAAACAAGCTTATAATATGTGAAAATGTTTTCTTGAAACGCATTTAATTAAAAGTGCAAGTATAGTTTCCTACGTCCAATGCATTAACCAAATTTAATTTTACTGAATGTCAAAAATTATAAATACGACTGGTTAAAATTGTACCTACGTACATTGGGCAGATAGTCTATTATAGGTGGAGTCAATTTTTCTAGAATATAAAATATACCTAGATGTCTTAGAAACTATTAGTACTATACTAGTATTAGGTATTTGTTGTGTTTGTTTCGTTGATTTGTTTAAATTGGTTGCGCATGTTAGAGTCATATAGATAACATATCACGCATAGGCAATAAAACCTGAACGACTATCAAGTATTTAACTTTTTTCTGGTCGTATACGTAATTGATCGTAATAACCATGTATAATAACCGCTTTCCTGTTCTTCGTACAAGATTCACGTAATGTTCTAAAATAATGCAACAATTATGACAATAATGATGCTATACGTACTCATCAGATACGCCTAGCTGCTAACGCACGCTTTTTAATCGCTTCATTGAATTTAACTATTAGGACTCTGAAATGATAAAGTGGACCGATAAGAATACTCTCCTATACTTGACAAGAAAATCTTTCAGTTACAAAATTAAATGTAATTGGGCATAATTATTTGCTAGATGACGCCCGTGTCTTCTTCGCATGGTTAAACTTGATTAAGGTTTTTTTTTAAATTATGCTGTAAGGTTAGTCTCGGGTAATTTAAACGTATTTCGTGAAGATTTGATGATGTTCAGAGATGGCAGGTTTACAGCAAATCAATTGCGATCAGTAGGTATAAAAAGTTGATTTTTATGTTTTATGTAGTAGGTACCTACATAAGGTGAGTCCATTCGGCCGATGCCGGTTTGAGTCAATTAGCTCATAATATGGATTTCTAAAGAAAAATTTGGGACAAGTATCTATCTCCCTTTGAGCCGTATAAAATCTCAGAAATAATACCCACGGGTCAACAAAGCTTTCCTAGACATAGATTGTAGAATATATTATAAATCTATCCATCCATCAGCCTGTATTCGTCCACTGCTGGACATAGGCCTTTTGGAGAGCGCGCCACCACACATCGGTCCTCCGCCTTCCTCATCCATCCCGCTACCTTTTTAAGGTCGTCGGTCCTTCGGGCTGGAGGTCGTCCCACACTGCGTTTACCGGTACGTGGTCTTCACTCCAGAACGCGTCTGCCCCAACGGCCCAACCCAGCTGGATTCTTCTTTCAGCTTCTTTATCGAAGTTGTTCCTACCAAGTTTTATAGCCTGACCGAGGTAGTTGTATTCCTGAACAATTTCGATGCTGACATTTTTGACAGTAATGGGTCTCGAGGTGACGTAGTCATTAAACATGGCTTTGGTTTTATCCACGTTCATCATAAGACCCACACATCTGGAAGAATGGCTAAGACCGGACAACATTTCCTCGAGGTCCTGCGGCGAGTCAGCCAGTATTACGATGTCGTCTGCAAATCGCAGGTGTGAGATAAATTCGCCGTTTACGTTAATACCTCTACCTTTCCAGTCCAATACCTTAAACATCTCTTCGAGAGCGCAAGTGAACAGTTTCGGAGATATAACATCTCCCTGTCTCACACCTCTTCGAATTGGGATCGGATTTGTTTTTGGTCTTGGACTTGAACGGTCATTGAGGCAGCGCGATAAAGAGAGCTCAACACCTGGATATAGTGCCAATCGACTTGGCATCGCTGCAGTGAATCCAAAACAGCCCAGGTTTCGATGGAGTCGAAGGCTTTTTCGTAGTCCATAAACGCTAGACAGAGGGGGAGATTATACTCCTGAGTCTTCTGTATAATCTGCCTCAAAGTGTAAATGTGGTCCACGGTGCTGTAGCCTTTACGAAAACCGGCCTGCTCTGGAGGCTGAAATTCATCAAGTCTTCGGGCGAGACGATTCGTAATAACCCTCGAGAACAGCTTGTAGATATGGCTCAGAAATGATATTGGCCTATAGTTTTTAAGAAGGCTCTTGTCTCCCTTTTTTAGGGTTCCGTACCAAAATGGTAAAATGGAACCCTTATGGTGCGACTTTCTCCGTCTGTCTGTCCGTCTGTCCGTCCGTCACACTCGATTATTTCAGTAACTACCGAAGCTATCGACATGAAATTTGGAATAGTTGTGTATATTAGTGGCCCAAAGACACTGGAATTAAAAAAAATTAGAAATTATTTTTGTTCTTATTTAAAAAGGGGGGAAAATCTGAGGGTTGAAATTTAAAAGTGAGATAACTGTACTGTGTGGGGTATCATATGAACGGGTTTACTTTGTATATTCTAAAACAGATTTTTAATTATTTTTAGTTATGATAGTTGTTGATTTATCGGGGAAAATGTCTAAAAAAATACCATTCCCCCCCCTTATCTCCGGAGTTTACCAATCGAAAAATTTGAAATAATTATGGTCAATAGGAATTTACGTATATTTTACAGGAAAACTATAGCCAATGCTCTAACTAGCATAGTTTTTTTGATATTAATAATAAACCTCTACAAACAAAGTTAGTCTTGCGGTTCATTAACAAAGGTAATTATTTATTAATAATGGTACGGAACCCTTCGTGCGCGAGTCCGACTCGCACTTGCCCGGTTTTTTATATTATGAATACATAACATATAATAAACTGTTAATAAACATAGCATTACGTTGAGCTAAAAGTTATAAGGTCACCGACTTCCAGAAAAGGCTCAGTCCGGTTAGTAATTCACACCGCCCACATACTTACAAATTCGATAATAGCACAGCCTTCCTATATTATATGTACCAAACCTGAGTGAATTTGATTTTATATTATTTTAATAACGATAAATTTCTATAAAGGGCTCTTAAATATACATAATGATATTAAGGACTTATTTCTTTAACATACCTGAGTTCAATATTTTATATTTACTTGTACATTTACTTGGCTAGAGTAATAAGCAAAGAGGTAAGTATGTTATCGAAGTAATATGATCCATCTATTTTTTACGATGAGTTCGTCATGCATGCAGTGGGATGCATGCATTTGGTTGGGCTATAGGTATGGTAACCATAAGCTTTGATTTTTAATCCATTGAAAAAAATAGTCTATTGGCCGAAATTCCGAGCCTTATAAAACTTGCATTCCTTACTTTCAACCCCATTAATTAAGCAATCAATTCCGAATGTGTCGTACTGAGCATTAACAACAATGAGCGTGTAAATCTTGATTACACCTATTAAGTTGTAAGTAAGGACGTTGGTTGTAAGGCAATAGGCGTAGCTCCATAAACGGAGTCTAATGTAGGCAAAACATGGCTCACAATACAATAAACTAGGTAGCGAATCGTGGTGTGTGCGTGGGTGCTATTTCAGAGATATAAAGAGGTACCAAAATTGCATAAGTGTGACTCATTTCTTGAACTCAAAGAAATTTTGCACAGGTTTTGGCATTGATACGAGTTTTTACTGATATTTATAAAACAGCTTCCGATTTGTATTTCCGATTAAATATTTTTACCTACATATCTTTAATATTCTTTTTTTAATATACCTAAATTGTTTCTTTATTTATATTACTTATTCCCTGTTAAACCTAAGAAAACTTCGAATTCTTCTGAGGTCAAGGCAGTCTATCGGTTAAAAAGTTCTCAGCAGAAATTACAACGGCGACCTCTGTTGACGTCTTGAGTATTTCTTTTATGCTTTTTAAAACTGTTCTTCTATAATTTTGCGCAACTTATGGAGTACCTATGGATCTTGCAGCCATGCATGAATTCCAAGCTGGGAATATTCTCCATGTAGCATTTTTTTTGAGATGAAATTGTTCTCTATGTCACTGCCAGTGCCATATCTTAGCATATTTTATGGGAGTTCAAATAGTCAACCACAATCCACAAAGATAATCTCTCAGTTCTATCATCCAGCGTTTCCTCAACATTCTCACCCTATCTGTTTGAAATCGCACGTCTAAACACTTTTAACCGCAAAAACACATTGTGCGGACTCTCTCACACCTCAAGTTTAAGTTTATGGCCGAAAGTTGTAGGTGTTTTAGTAGTAAAAACGTTCCCACTTGTGTGAATCTACTTCATAATATGTAATTAGGTATCTACACATACGTATCAAAGCCGCGGCGTAAGTTGAACTCTGCGCACAAACACGTTTCGGGTATCAAACGAAGTGCGGTATGAGGTGTGCCGCGAGTCCATACCCCTCGCTCCCCGCGCATGCTCCGCTCGGCTCTGTAGTACAATGTACCTGCGCAGACGACCGCCATTTTGGTTCAACTTACTTACAGTCGATTGTAGTTGATTTTATGAGAGCGCAGTAATAGACTTAGGTATAGCCTGGTTATTAGTTAGTACGTGGTTAGAAGTGCTCGTGGTATGGAATAAGTGACATGGTTAAATGCAGTCACCGATCGAGGAAGCGGCAGCCTCTTTCCGGGACAACTTAAGTGGAGATGCTGTCACTGCGGTTCAACATAAGGCGTGGCGCTATGAGGCAATTTTGGTGACCATTTGTTTATTAGGTACTCAGACCCACTTTGCGTTTAATGGAGACCAAAGATTACTACTACTACTACTACTACTACTACTAAGTACTACCACAGAATAATATAATAGTACTGACGTAGTACTACTACCAATATAAAGGTCATTAGACTTTTCACATAGTTAGACGTTTTGCTACTTAGACTTTCTGATCGCGTGGGTTTCATGGTGAAGACAGACGAGCAGCTGTGAATATGCTCTACATTAGTAGTCTTAGGGCGAAAAGCTTCTAGAAACCGGAGGGAGGCGAGGGACAAAACGTCGCGTCGTCAGCGCGCCCGCGTTGCAGGAGAACAGTTTCATAACACCCACAAGTGCCGACGCCGATGATTCGAAAGGGCGTTTTATCCTGCCTGGGCCATAGTGTGTTTTTACCGTTACAGTTTGACATAAGCCGAGTCTACTCTGATGCTATTCAAACTGAAGGAACTTTTCTGTATGCTGTGCACCGGATTTTCATATTGCCTTCGTGCGTATAGGTTTGCGCTTGACTACTTGACTAAGAGATAGACAAACTGGACAGACAAACTTTCGCATTTATAATAGGTAAGCATAATATAGCTGTGCACACGTCACAATAGCTAATCAAAGAAGGATCGACGCGCGTCGGCGTCAGCGCACCGATATGGCGAACACGTTCGCAACGCATAAAACTTAACAAGGAAACCTGTGCTGTGTGTCACTGTTAAAGGGATAATAGCCGCTGTTTTCGTTGTGGTAGGTATATCACTACAGTCACTGATCACGCCAAATTGATAAGACAAAGGAAATACCAGCGAATGGATTGAGTTTAACTGGTAACCCTATTTTACTTCAAAGGAATGTACACCTGCGTTATGTACCTATCTACGGACCCCTAAAAATTAAATTTTTTAGGAAGACTTACCTGAATTTTTTAAATTTAAAAGATTACCTACTTAATCGGAAATATAGAATTAGAATACCTACTTACGGGAAAAGGAATTGTGAATAAGTAACCATTGTGTTTCAAATGCGAAGACCATTACCCTATTTTTAATCTTAAACTTATAAATTTATCGAGATTTTTTTCTACTTAATTCTTTACGTTATTTATTTTGTGTTTCTATAAAAATTTAAAGTGTTAAATACAAACCAAAGATTAGGTACTGTGTAGGTACGGACATACAAACCAATTGAAACCAAGCGACCTTACCTGCAAGAATTACGAATTAATTTCGATGATCTTTACAAAATAATATTATGCTGTAAAAAAAGGGTACAAAGTTCAAAGCAAGGTTAAAGTTTTAAAAGCTTTTTATTTACCGCCATCTATCGGGAATACTACAAAACATAAAACTTATCTACCCGCCACTAGATGTCACTATTCCAATAATTCCAACATTTGACAACAGATGGCCGAGCAAAACAAAAAGTGTACAACTTTTAAAATAATATGAGGCTATTTTGAGCTTCTCAATCTCTAGACGGTTTATTTATTTTTTTCAGCTAAAAGGGAATGTTTCTTTTTTAACAGGAATGTATTTGCCATATTGAGAACATAAGTAGTAACGCAAACTAAACAAAAGTCCTTCAGCACGAATATCAGCAGGTAAGCTAAATAGACACAGGTAAGAAGGGAGGCTGCAGAAATTCCGAGCTGCAGTCGTACCACCAGCAAGTTGTCAAATGTAGCTGGAACAGAAAAATAACATGTGAACCTCTAATAAAAATACATACCTAATAGGTAAACTCACTGCAATTTTAATTTATAGCGGCAGAGTTCATACAATAAAATACGCATTCATGCATTTGACGACCTCTCTGGTGTAGTGCTTAGCGCTGTGGTCTTATATCGAAGTAGGAGCCAGCTTCGATGTCTAACTACATTAGGTATAGAAACATGATTCATGTTCCTATCGTTAATAAGTACCGAAAAAAATATAGAGTAGTAGAGTCATCTTATGTCATGAAAAACCTTTATTTAATACCTAATTAACTACGGTTGCGGTGGGTTCCCCAGTCCCACGTCCTTCCGCATACGACTCGACTAAAATCATTAAAACTCTTAGGTTTCTGTAACGATTATTATCAAATAATAGTGATAATAACCGGGACCGCCGACTTAACGTGCGTGAGGAATCGAAAAGGCCAAATTTGAACGTCCGAATTCAGTAACCCATCCCGTTACCGACTTGGGTCAACGTTGCTTAACAATCGCAATCGACTGATATGCGTTGTTACAGCTAGGCCCCTTGTCCCTCATATTCTAATACCCACATTCTAAGCTCCAAATACCTACTAATTTTAATTACTTAAAGTACAAAACTTTGCTATTTATTTATTCTGGATGATCGTACCTACTACTATCTATTTTGTGGTAATCACTCGTAGTGCTAGCCACTTTTACACTCCTGTAAAATATATTCTATCATGATTTTGTAAACGTTATATTTATCACGTGTTTATTTATAAAATCTGTCCCCACAAATTATACCTATTACAATTAAAACGTTTAATATCAATGAAACACTCCATGGCTTATTACAATATTCAGGTAATTATGTGTAGGTACGTAGCAAACAGTGCTATCAAATATCAGCCAGTCCATTTCGATTACCGACAAAACTGAAAAACAATGGGCTATACAAAATAATCCAACCATTTACGACCATGTTCCGCGGTATTAACAATTTAGCGAGGCAATAAATGCTCACGCAAACCCTCCATGATTAGGGGTGCCAGTTAAATTTTAGTACTTAGGTACTAATAAAAAGCCTGGTTTTAAAGGTAAGAATCAAAATCAAGGATAATATTATTACAACATCCTTGGTCAAGACATAATATTTTGTCTATTCTGTAATCAGTAATGGTTATTTTAAAACCCATCTTTATAATCCTTACTATATATTAATATTATAAATTCGAAAGTGTGTCTGTCTGTCTGTCTGTCTGCTACGCTTTCACGGCCCAACTACTCAACAGTTGATGACTCAATCTTGATGAAATTTGGTAGAGATAGGTTACATCCCGGGGAAGGACATAGGCTACTTTTTATCCCGGAAAATTGAAGAGTTCCCGCGGGAATCAAAAAATATCAATCCACGCGGACGAAGTCGCGGGCATCATCTATTATTATATAAAGAGGCAACTGTCTGGTTGACACTTTTTTGCTTGTAGGTTTGTAATGAAGACTAGCTAACACCCTAGTCTAAGTAAGTAAGGATTTTTAGAAATTCCATCCTACAGAAGCCAGGGGGGTGATTAATTTATGACTATTTGATTTTTAAAAAAGGCTCTTTTTTCTTTTTTTTAATAGACCTACGATTAGTTTTAATCATATTTTACTATAACTACTTTATATTAATTTACTGTAAAAGGGTACTTGACAAGTTACTAAAAATAGCGTGTGTGTGCAATTCACACACGGCACTTCAAGTGAAACTTCAGAAAAGTAGCCTACGAGAGAATGAGATAATTTGTTTTCTATCTCATTTTGTAATTCCTATTATGAATATGTTTGTCTCTTTTTGGTGTCGCTTTATGCGCTTTATCGTTTCATCGAATTTTCAAATCACAACAATTCTAAAGAAGTTTCGCCTCAAATCAAAATCCTGACATGGTAGGACAAATCCTTGTCTGGTAGGTGGTAACCCTATCCTCAATAATATATTCAAATACGTTTTATTGGCTCAAAATCGTGCCGCGGTTTCGACTTTCGGGAAACGAAATGCAAACTGCATTAATTGACAATTTATATTACCATAGTCTGATAATGTTACCCATGGAAATTTACGTAAAATTAAAACGGGATTGGAAAAACAATTTACGCGGTGGTTGTGTTAGCGCTGTAATTTGCGCATATATATTTTATTTTATTATTTCTAGCAATTTACGGACCTACTACGTAATACGTTCCGAATACACGACAACACTTCTTAGACATTATAGTTCAAAATTATTCTCTTTGCGACCTAGTTGTACCTAATCTAAGAAGGTAGCTACAAACCTGTAAAGATATCTACACTAATATTATAAATACGAAAAGGTGTCTGTCTGTCTGCTACGCTTTCACGGACCAACTACTCAACCGATTTTAATGAAATTTGGTACAGGGACAGGTTACATCCCGGGAAAGGACATAGGCTAATTTTCCGGGGTAAAAAGTAGCCTATGTGTTATTCCAGACTATAATCTAATTTGCCAATTTTCATCCAGATCCGTTCAGACGTTCTGGCGTGAAAGAGTAACAAACATCCACACAAACTTCCCCATCCATCTTATAATATTAGTAAGAACTTAAGAAGATATTTGATTATGCCGGTTGTAATTGATACCGTGGGGCCCAAGCCTTGTCATCATAGTGCAAAAATACCTTGCGCGACATACCTGACACCTCGTTTAATTGCCTTGACGGGTGAGATACGTGGGTAAGTACGATCAGTTTTTGCACAAGGAATCAACTTAGCGATTCAGCGCGGATATGCAGCTAACATTCTTGGCAACGTTCTACGGGAACTTATAGCCATGTCCGACCTAGGCACATCATTATTGGGTTGAGATTCGCTTAGGTGCTTATTAATTTGTAATAAAAATCCCTAAAAGGTGTCTTTATGTCATTCAATCACCCCGCAACAGAGCAATAGATCGGCTTGGTTTTTGTATGATATTGCGGAAAATCAAAAAGTTCCTCCAAGATTATTAAAGCGCGGTTTAACGCATTCACGCGGACGAAGTCGCGGCTCGCGAGCATCATCTAGTACTAAATAGTCTAAGTGTGGAAATTGGTATGTGTGGAGACCGGTGGACCTTTGAACTGAACTGTGACTCGACAATGCACGATTGTACTTTACAGTCAATAGCTCCTGAAGATGCTCCGGTATCGGAGTGAAACGTACGTTGAGTGAATATCGCAAGCTATAAGTGAACGAACGAAAGTGAAGGAAGTGGAAGTGTAGGAACGAAAAGGCCAAATTTTGGCTACCAAATTCGGTCACCCATCCAGTTTCCCACTTGGTTCAACGTTGTTTCACAATTGCAATCGACTGATATGCCCTAAGGAAAATAAACGTATTCATATCATGCCATAAACGTATTACCTATTTGTTAACTTGTTGAGCATACTTACTTAGCGCGAATTTATTGTTTCAAAGAAACCTAAGTTAATACCTTATGTAAAAAATGCATTGAAAATAAAACTTGTCAACGATCGGGCAAGAACTTACCATAAGTATCTACGCAGCGGTTTACTTGTTTTTCATAAAAGATTTTCCCAATATTTTCCCGACGCGCTGACACGGAGCACGATTCGCGATGATGAGGAAATCACTCGCTAAATAACTTTTAACACATGGTTGCTTTCCCACGTTACAGGAACATCGTTGTAAATAGATTTTGCTTGCGTCATTCCAAATTCATTTGCATACTAAGTAAGATCACTTTATTTTTTACTAGATGATGCCCGCGACTTCGTCCGCGTAGGTTTTTCAATTCAAGCGGGAACTCCTTAATTTTCTGGGATAAAAAGTAGCCTTCCCAGGGATTCAACCTATCTCTGTACGAAATTTCATCAAAATGGGTTGAACTGATGGGCCGGGAAAGCGTCGCAGACAGACTGACACACTTTGGCCTTTATAATTATTTTAGTATGGATAAATTTACTAAAATAATATAAAGTTACCTACAGTAAGTAGCACCATTAAAGTATTGTTGTCGAACGAATGTTGAAAGTCGGATTGGGCATTTTATTTTTATTTCGGGGGATACATATTAGTTACCTTCTTCATAAGAAATCTTAGGCAGATTGGTAAGAACATATTACAAACATTAACAGCATACCTATAGTAACAAACACAAACAAACATAAACAGTATTAGGTAAGTAACAAGGGCCGTTCATCATCATCGACCGTCATCAGCTATAGTCATGAAAATAGTCGTACCTAGGATACTACCCACTTGCTTAGTACAATGTAAGGAAACATCATCCAATCAATAACGGTGATATCCAATCCATCGATATAGGTAGCTCGTGGATTATCAAATAGGTAGGTGCGGAACAGCCTAACGACTTTCACGATATTTTCCCACAGCTATCACGGCTATGAATCACGATGCGCGATCATGAGCGAATGTTACGAGCGAAATGATGAACGCGTACTGTGGTCAGATAAGTAGGTAGAGATTCAAAAACAAATAATATCATATTATTACTAATTATATCTACTTTTGTTTATAGGTGCACTCGAAAATGCCTATATACTTTTATGACTACTAGGTGACTTCGTCCGCGTGGATTGAGGTTTTTTTGTTCCCGCGGGAACTCTTTAATTTTCCGGGATAAAAAGTTATTATGTAGGTAGGTATAGCCTATGTGTTATTCCAGACTGCAATATATCTGTGTGCCAAATTTAATCCAGATCCGTTCAGCCGTTCTGGCGTGATTGAGTGACAAACAGTCATCCATCCATCCAAACTTTCGCATTTATAATATTATTAGTATAGTAAGTAAGTAGGTAACGGCCGGTTTCTGAATTGAAAATTTCATGTTAAGTCTGTCTCAAAGACTACTTAGGGACTAATTTAGCAAATTTTTGTTTCTGAATTGATATTGTGTAAGCTTTGAAAGTTGGAACCTGCTGTTTTTGCTTGAATGCTTAGGTAATTCAAAACCGGCCCAATATCAATTCAGAAAAGAAACAAAAATTTGATTAATTAGTCCTTAAGTAGTCTTTGAAACAGACTCAACATGAAATTCACAACTCAGAAACCGGCCGTAAGTATAGTAAGTATAAGTATAGAAGAATATCTACTTATTTAACGCCAACGTAAAAAACATTATATTGGACTAGAGGTAACCTTTATAGGTAAGAAGGTGGTGGTTTTAATTTACTTTTCTTATACTCGATATGTAAAGTATAATATAGTATAAGTATTAGGTACCTATATCTGAAAAACCCATTTAAACCCTCAAACTATGCATGCTGTCATATCATAAATACATTCGTTTAACGATTTGATAAACCAAACTTAAAACTTAGTACTTATCCTAAGATACCTAAGAGACCGAAGAGGCATCTTTAAAACTTAAAACTCAGGCTTTTTAACGGTACCTAATTTACAGAATCACAGTACCTGAGATACCAAATAAGTAGGAATCACGGCTTTCGAAATATTTCCTCGTAGTCGCAAAGCACGTTTCGCGATTTACATTTTCCAATTGCACAGTAAACGGGTTTGCGTTGACTGCACCTAGACACCTAGCTCAGTTGTAGGTTTCCCATAGCACTGTTACTTTATCAGTAGTCAGTACCTACTTATTTAAGAAAATGTAAGTTTATCTATTAAAATCAGTAAATCCTGCCCTACACGGCACCGTTCCGGAACGCTAAATCGCTTGGCGGTACGTCTTTGCCGGTAGGGTGGTAGCCACGGCCGAAGGTGGTAACCAGACCAGACCAGAGAAAATTAAGAAATTATAAATTTCCCCAATTGACCCTGCCGGGAACCCAGAACCTCCCACGTTAAGACAACAGCGCTGAACACTGCGCCAGGGAGGTCGTCAAAAGTTAAGGGTAGGTAGGTACTTATTTCTAAAGCTATCTAACTAGCAAAGCAATATGAGTGAGTAAGACAAGCAGCCTTATACATCAGAGTCGATAGGAGGCAGGCTCTCTCCAACTCCGAACTCCCTAAACATTTTAAATCTTTCCGTCCCTAAACCGTCACGTCTTAAGTCTTTTTCCACTCCGTCAATCCACCGGTCTCTAGACTCTAGGTCTTCCTCCTCTTTCTTCTTCCTCTGGTTTGTGGTCCAACTACTTTTTGTTGCATCGTCGATTCCTGCCCATCGCATTATTGACAAATTAATCCTTTTGACTACATTCGGTAGGTAAGTATATTAATAATTTAATATAAAAAATTCTTTTTAAACAACCGACTTCAAGCTCCCGCGCCAAGTTTACAACAACAAGCACACTCTACACAAAGTACTTATTTTAATTGTTGATATTTTAAAAACCGCTCGACCGATTTCGATAAAATTTATATGGGATCACATGGGAAGTATGCCCTTGCAAATAAAAGAAGAATCATCCAAATCTGTCCACCCAGTCAAAAGTTCTGAGGTAACAAACATAATTTAAAAAAAAAAAAAATACAGTCAAATTGAGAACCTCCTCCTTTTTTTGAAGTCGGTTGAAAAGTCCGTAGAGTTCGTGACTGTAACGAATACGCGAATCCTGTTTTCAGATATTATTATCTACCTATCCATGCATGAATTTAAGGTCGAGAAGACTATCGTATTATTCAGCACGGCAGATGCCATTACAGGTCTATGCAACATGCATCATTAATAAAACATGAGTGCGCCAAGAAAACCGTTTTTATCGAGTTTCGTGGATATCTCGACGTATTAAGTTATTGAGTCCAATTACATGAACGGTCAAACATGGTAGCCACTCACATGCCATGATTATGTCGATTAATCAACGCTTATAGGGCTATTGGAGACATTAAAGTGACGGAGTTTTATGTGTGTAATAAAAATAGCTATAAAATTAGTTTTTTTTGGGGGTGCATGTATAAATATTGCTATTGATTGTATAAATATTGTTATCGAGCACATCAAATGTCTTTTAACTACTTACTTTAACGAGTCATACCTTTCATAAACAAAATCCAATTAGGTGCCTATTTAAAATGATAAATCTACGTTTAGGAGGTATAGGTATACCTACGATTTAAATTTTAAATATTAATATGACTACCTAAGTACCTAGTATTATACATACCTATTAAAGAATATAGCAAATAAGGAGCTTTTAAAACGTGCTACGTTTTATTTTTTAATAAGGAGCTTTTTAAACGTGCTTCGTTTTATTTCCTATAGCCAAACTTTTCTTTTTGAAACTTTTACAATAAAACTTATATCGTCTAATTTATACATAGGAGAGGTTTAGGTACATAGTTGCTGAATTTCATACACCAAGGCAAATTATTCTAACTTCTGAGGGCTGCGAGCCCTATAGCACTGACTAGGTACCTATAAGCTTAGTTGTAAAAAACATAAAAAATTTACTCAACAACTTACTCAAAAATATAATAATGCAGTAGAAGATTATCCCGTACACACAATTCGGCACTTTGAAGGGGGAGTCCTCAGGCACGAGTCCCAGGCCCTTCGCGTACCTGCAACACAATCACGATTTTATTATAGTCTCATCATCATCATCATCAGCCGTTGACCATTGTGCATCCACTGTTGGACATAGGCCTCTTTCAAGTAACGCCAACGTGCTCTTTCTTCGGCTTTTCGCATCCAATCGATGCCAGCCACCCTCCGGATATCATCGCTCCACCTTGCTTGGTGGCGCCCTACGCTGCGTTTACCAAGACGCGGTCTCCACTCGAGGAGCTTTCGACTCCAACGTCCATCGGTCCTCCGAAACACGTGACCACTGCCACTTCAGCGTGCCAGCCCTAAAAGCTATGTCGGTCTCTTTAGTTTTTTGGCTTCTTTAGTTTAGAAGAAAAGGGCTCAATCATCATCATCGCACTACAGTACTATGCTACCGAGTACCGACAGAACCATATGCGTTAGTAGTAGTACTACCTACTACCTACACTAAAAAGTTAAAAATAAAAATTCTTTTCAAAAAACCGACTTCCAAAGCCACTGTAAAGTAAAAAAATAATTTTGATTTCTACACACTATGTTGAAGTCGGGCGGGTTTAACAAGGATAAGCAAAGTTGACGCATCAGGCTCGCCCGACTTCAACATAGTGTGTAGAAATCAAAATTACTTTTTAACCGACTTCCAAAAAGGGAGGAGGTTCTCAACTCGGCGCGTATATATATATATATATATATATATATATATATATATATATATATATATATATATATTTTAATGTATGTTACCGCATATCTCCGTGGTTTCCAAAACGATTTGAAAATTTTTTTTTTAGTGGTTAGAGGAAGCTCGCGAAATGGTCCCATAAAAAAATCTGACTCCAAATCCTCAATCCTGATGCTGTAGGTATACCTACGACTCAAAACTAGGGAGTTAGGCAGTTTTGATGGTGAATTCATATAGTAGGTATCAAGTCACGTGTATACGATTCAACTCTGAGTCCCAACTCCTCAACCCTGATGCTGCAGGCTACAGAACTCCTTAAAAATTGCGATTTAGGATTTTTTATGGGAAATTGATATTGTAGGTGTCAAGCAACGACTTCATACTTAAACCCAAGTCCCAACTCCTCAATTCTGATGCTGCAGGGTACTGCACTCCTTAGCCGTGGGGATTAAAACTACACTAAAAAGTTTTAAAAAAAAGATACGCGCCGAATTGAGAACCTCCTCCTTTTTTGGAAGTCGGTTAAAAATAAAAATTCTTTCCAAAAAACCGACTTCCAAAGCCACTGTAAAGTAAAAAGTAATTTTGATTTCTACACACTATGTTGAAGTCGGGCGAGTATAACAAAGATAGGCAAAGTTGATGCGTCAGGCTCGCCCGACTTCTATGTTGAAGTGTGTAGAAATCAAAATTATTTTTTTACTTTACAGTGGCTTTGGTAGTCGGTTTTTTGGAATGAATTTTTTTACTTTACAGTTGCTTTGGAAGTCGAATTTTGAAAATAATTTTTATTTTACAATATTTATAAGGCGTTTTACCAATAAAGTTACATTCAGCGGAATCAAACTTGTAACTTGCGGTAGGTATGCTTTTGCAAGCTTTTAAAATATCATCTTTAATATTGAAACTTTTTATTTATCAGAACTAAAAGTTACTTAAAATGAATAGGTATTATGATGATTGGAATATCGTCAGTAACCGGTAAGCTTTCTTACTTACGCAGTCTACCGTGATATTTCCCTGTACAGACTTTTGATACCATGATTCACATGACCGCGCACACCGACACGACAGATACTTAACTTAAGTTCAAAAAAATCTAAACAACGCTCTTCGAAATACCATTACCATTAATAATTAATAATTAATCATAATAAATAATTAGTAATTACCATTTTATAAAATGAAGGAACCAGAAGTTTAATTTACTATAATCCGCGACAAAAGGAAGATCTATGTGGTACAGTGATTTTTTATTTATATAATTTTTTTTTAATTAAATAACTTCCTGATGCCCTTAGCCTTCGTCCGCGTTTATTTTAGGGTGTTATAAATTTCATGTGACCTTTTTAATTTCCAGGATTTGATTCGTTCAGGAGCTTTCCAATTTGCATTGGACTAGTGATTAAATCTACCTTTGAAACTTGGCTTTGTTGTACTTAGTTGTTCCCACTGAGTACCTAGAACCTCTTTTTGCTTAATTTACAGACACCCATCTTTAACGCGACATTAATAACAGGCGACAGTCACTGAGCGCTGTGGCCATATCCGGATCTATTTCTAGTGTTAAATTAATATTTAAAAAAATAATTATAATTTTTAGGGTCTGGTGTCACCACCTAAGACACCATCTATCCACCACCTATGGAGTGGAAACCCTAAGGCCTAGATCTTTGCTTTATTATTAGTCCATACATTGCAGGCGTTGAGTTGAAAGAAAAAGAAAAGAGTTATTTGTATATGTGTACACCACACTGGTATACGAGGATCTATTATTTTTAATATGAACATCTTGTGTCTATTCTCTATCATATTTCACAAATAAATAAATTGAAATTGAAAAAGTTCAAGAATGTTTGATTGCACTTACTTGGAGGTAAGGACTTTAGAACAGCTGGCATGCTCGCCTATGTCGCACATCGCCTTATACCCCGGTCTCAGATCTGCAAGCAGTTCCACGTACAGCGCGTATGTGGACAGCAGTACACCTAGTAGGCTTATCGTTATGATAGCTCGATTTAGCTGTTTAGTTTTCATATTTCAGTCTGTAAGTAAACGACACATGGTTAACCATCATGATCTCAAACCCATCAACTGTCTACAGCTAACTAAGATTTTTCCTCTCAGGTTGACAATGGTTTAGGCCATACAGTTCCACCGTGCGGGCTCTGTATCCATACTTATATTATAAATGCGAAAGTGTGTCTGTCTGTCTGCTACGCTTTCAGGGCTCAACCGCTCCACCGGTTTTGATAAAATTTGGTACAGAGATAGGTTACATCCCGGGGAAGGAGCTTACGTACTTTTTATCCCAGAAAATTGAAGAGTTCACGCGGGAATCAAAAATCAATCCACGCACACGAAGTCGGGGGCATCACCTAGTCGATAATAATGCTATTCTTTTACTGTCACAAAATATATGATTTTTTATGAATTTCGTGATGGTAGCTGCAAATATAATAACACCTGTATAAACGTTGATGTTTAGCCATAAAACTTAAATAGGTACCTAAGTAGGAAAGTGAGATAACACATAAGTGTACTGTGTAAATCATATTCACAAATCATAAGTAAGAACCACCCGTGTGAAGCCGGGGCGGGTCAGTTAGTCACTTTTAGGGTTCCGTACCTCAAAAGGAAAAAAACGGAACCCTTATAGGATCACTTTGTTGTCCGTCCGTCTGTGTGTCAAGACCCTTTTTCTCAGGAACGCATGGAGGTATCAAGCTGAAATTAATATGAAATACTCAGGTCTACGGTCCCTTCGAGCTGTGAAAAAATCACGCTTCTAAGCCAACGCAATCAAAAGATAAAGCCGTTTATGCTGCAAATTTTCGACACTCGCAAGGGAATCAAAACCTACAGGGTACCTACTTCCCGTAAACTCAGAATCTTAAATTTGGTACGAAGCAACGCCATATAGCACACATATATGAATAATTGCTACAAGTTCCAAGTTCCAAGGGCCGGCCACCACATCGTAGACGGCCTACCACGTCACAGTTTGTTACGGAACCCTCGGTGCGCGAGTTCGACTCGCACTTGGCCGGTTTTTTTTTAATAAAAATAAATTTAAATACATTCTAAATACTAATATTACAAAGAGGTAAAATTTGTGAGTTTGTGACGTAGGGGGTAATCTCTGGATCTACTGAACCGATTTTGAAAATTCTGGTACCTATAAAAAGCCACGTCATTATTTGTGTGTCGTAGGATAAGTATATAGTATTAATCCGAAAAATTAGGGAGTCCCAGTGGGAATTAAAAAACTTAGGTATTTCACGCGGACGAGGTCGCGGGCATCTGCTAGTACCTTATATATCTACGTCTACCTACCTCTAATTATAAAATGTCGCTGTACCTATATACCTATCGTTAACTAATAATTAAGTGACACTAGTTATGTGAATTGAAGATAAGTACATATTACGGATTACCTACTTACCTAGCTATAATAAACCCCACAATACAATACTTTATGTTTCAATGCTAAATAAAATCAATGTCAAATTGTTTATATTAAGTATGTTAAATTATTATCCTCAACAATCTGCCGAAAAATATTAGAACGAGTTTACCACTTCATAACACGCGCACGACTGGTAAATCGCGAAGGTCGGAGCGTAGGTCGACTTGGGGATCGTACACATCAGTAATCATTGTTGTGACGTAATTAATTATTCATTAATTCACTGATAAGTTGATAACTTATAAAATTAATACATTATTATGTAGGTTGGTATATTTTGGACAACCTTCCTGACGCAGTAGCAAGCGCTGTGTTCTTATAAATATATCGGAGGTCCCGGGTTCGATCCCCAGTAGGGTAGGTGCAATTTCAATTTGATGTACTTTCTTAATTAAATTGTAAAAAAGATATATATGATAATGTGAAGCGATTTAGCGTTCCGGTACAAATTCCATGTAGAGACCGATTTTACCTTTTTTTTTAACGCTGGGAAATGCATTTAGGCATCACCAGTCGGAAACTCCCCACGGAACTGCCATTAATAACAAGGTATCCGTGTGCCATATGTCCTACTTTTACCAGGTTAGCCTGCTACAACCATATAATTGCCTACCATCCAGGTGAGATTTCAGTCAAAGGCTAATGTAACTTATACCTACTACTACACAATAAAAAGGCAAGAATTTCCGCACCTACTGCTTCAATAAATTTACCAAGCTTAACACTGAAATGGTAAAGATACGGTCCACATAAATAAAAATCTGTCTTTGGATCTTGCAGATAAAAATCTCTAAAACGGTCTACACAAGGTTTACAAACCGTCAAGATTAGTTTTCGAGTTATGTGTGCCAAGACAGACAAACTCGGATGAGGGACGAGGGTATAGTGATATGAACAAGTTCAGGATTTGACTTAACTTTTCAGACTCTTTTGCAACTTTTGCTACAAATTAAAAAGGCTCCTTAATTTGATCACATGGGATTTTTTCCAAAATTGAACGCGACTTTGTAATAAAAATTATAATGACAAAAGATTGACAAAACCTTTGATTCAAAGACTACTGTGCTTTGATTACCAAAACCACCTGCGCGAACTTCACAACCAACTTCACTATCTTGAATCTCGAATTATAACTCGAATCCCTCGAATCCGTACTCGAATCGAATTGCATTTTTCATTTTTACTCTACGTCAGAGATGCACAGACCGCGGCCCGCGGGCCGCATGCGGCCCGCCGGTCGAATACTGGTGGCCCGCCGACAGCAAAAATAATACTCTCGTACATTCGAAAAATATTGAATTCTATTCCAGAATAAAACCAAAAAAAATATGTTCGAAAAGTAATTTGAATCTCGCGCGCGCGCTCTTAAGTGCGCTTATCGGTGCGCCGTGCATGCGTCGGTAACAGCGGTCGGTAATGTTCGTGCTGATCTCGGTTAAATTCGTTTTCTTGAGGAAGCGCCGCGGCCGGCGCGGCGGCGCGTTATCCGCGGGTTATATTGTTAGAGCAAGCGAGATTGCAATAGTCCCGAATTCCCGATTGCTAGCGTAGGTAGATACACGAAGCTTCCAGAGTCGGTTTCGAAATTTCTCCAGACAGTTTTCGACTCTATACGCGCGGTATAAAAGCCACGCTAACCGCAGCGACCGACAGTTCGGTTTTAATTTGAGTGAAGTGTCAATAGTTCTAGTGTAGATTTTAACTCGACTAGCCGGTGTATAATTGTGTTGTGAAATCGTAAGTAAAACTCTGTTATTAATAAGTGTTTCCCTACCTATTTAATCAATTATTTTTGGTAATTTAAAAAAGGATGGGTAATTTAAGTAGGTACTGTAATTGTTTTTAGGTGCTGTGTTAATCCTAGCCAGGATTAGAACGCAACATGGACAAGCCAGGACCTAGTAATAAACGTAAGGTTAAAGATGAAAATCGGCAGTTTCAAGAAATTTGGACCGAGAAATACTTTTTTGTATGGTCACATAACAAAGTCGTTTGTTTAATTTGCAAAAATTCTGTTGCGATTGCAAAGGAATATAATGTTAAAAGGCACTATGAAACGCAGCATCCTACTTTTACCAAGTTTACAGGCGAATTAAGAAAGCAAAAACTGTTGTCTTTAAAACGGGAACTTATTGGTCAGCAAGCTATGTTTACAAAACCTATTCAAGATTCAGAAACAGCTACAGAAGTTAGTTATGAAATTTCTCGAATGATAGCAAAGCGAAGTCGCCCCTTCAATGATGGGGATTTTGTAAAAGAATGCATAGAAATTGCCGCTAAGAAAATGTGCCCAGAAGCAGCAAAAAAGTTTGAGAAAATTCAACTGAATCGTATGACTATCCAAAGACGAATTATGTCTTTGTCAGGTAATATTGCGGAACAATTAAATGAAAAAACTAATATCATTGAATTTTTTTCATTAGCACTCGACGAATCCACTGATATTAGTTCCACAGCTCAACTTCTCATATTCATACGAGGTGTTACTCAAGATTTTGAAGTCTTAGAAGAGTTATTAGGAATGTGTTCATTGAAAGGTCAAACCAGAGGAGTTGATATACTCAATGTACTTTTGGATGAGTGTTCAAAAATTTAATTAGTGTAATTTGGACTTATCAAAATTATCGGGAGTTGCGACTGACGGTGCTCCTTCGATGATTGGTGTCAATTCTGGGCTAGTTACTTTGCTGAAAAAGCATCTGCAAGAAAAAAACATAAACGCTGAAGATCTCATGCAGTTTCACTGCATTATACACCAAGAAGCCCTCTGTTCTAAAAAAATTGAATTTCAAAATGTCATGAAAGTGGTAGTTTCGACTGTAAATTTCATAAAATCACGAGGACTCAATCACAGGCAATTCAAACAATTCCTTGATGACATCGAAAGCGAATATGGAGATTTACTGTATTATACAGAAGTAAGGTGGCTAAGTCGTGGATTGACACTGGAACGATTTCTAAATTTAATAGAAGAAATTGGAATATTTCTGGCGGACAAGCAAAGGGATGTCCCGGAACTTAAAAATCCTGATTGGTTGTGTGATTTGGCTTTTTTAGTTGACATTACAAATCATTTGAATGTCTTGAACACACGGCTTCAAGGCAAAAATCAACTGATATCCCAGCTCTACGCTCATGTATCATCCTTTCAATGCAAGCTGACACTTTTCAGATCGCAATTGAATTCTGGAAATTACAATCATTTTCCGAATTATAAGAAAATGGCTGAAAAATTCAACAAAACTGCGATTAATTTCAGTTATGTAGAAAAGCTAGATATTTTGATTCAATCTTTTCAAGACAGATTTTCGGAGTTTAAAAAATTGAAACCTCTGTTGGACATATTCAGCAATCCTTTCACGATTTCAGTTGAAAATGCGCCAGAGTCAATGCAGTTAGAAATTATCGACATTCAAAACGACCAAGATTTACGCAACAAATTCAACGAAGGAGACTTGCTGAACTTTTACCGCTGCATTGATAAAAATACGTACAAAGAGTTGCGTATAAACGCTCTGAAATGTGCCAGCTTATTTGGTTCTACCTATATATGTGAACAAACCTTTTCAATACTAAATAATAATAAAACAAAAAATCGAAACCGCCTTGCAAATGAAAGTTTGGAAGCAGTTTTACGTGTTGCTACAAGTAAATTTGAGCCAAATATAAAAAAGATTGTAAGCACTATGCAGTGCCACGCTTCAAATTAATAAATTCTTTTTCAATTTTAATACATATTTATCAATTCTTTATTGTCTTTAATTACCTATACTTCTGGCGGCCCGCCATCAGTTCATAATTTGCCCGAGTGGCCCCTAGTCTTAATAAGTCTGTGCATCCCTGCTCTACGTCTTACCGTACTGTACTAGTAACGCCCTCTATGCTAGTATTTAGGAAACTAGTGACATAAACAAAGATCCCTAGCCCAACCCTCTAATATTTTAATTTTTTAGTTACGATTTAAAACATTACAAATTGTATTTTTTGTTAAATATAAATGAATTTAGCTCTCATTATTATTGATCTTTATTAACATTACAATGTATTTAACCAACGAACTATTTTACTTACTACTTTGCAATTAAATAGGTCAGCAATGCAATCTTATTTTTATGGAGAAGAGGGAGATCGAGCTATACGTGCGAAGAGTAAAACCGAGCGCCACATTGCCCATGACGCCCAATATCGCAGAGTGTATGTGTTTTTAAGTTGGCAGCACTGCCTTAGTTCACCATCGCGACCGCAACGCAGCGTTGGCGTCGTGCAACACCTTTCATTGTATTGACTATTGACTGATTCTGAACACAGAGAATAATGTATAAAACTAATTTAACATTTAATTGTCTTAGTTCTTATTAAAATATATTGTAGCATATCTTAGTTTAAGTGTAATAATGCCTCCGTTTACGTAAAAGTGAAAGAAGACAGCCCGTCGAGTGCTACGCGGCCATTTTACTTGCAATGCGGCAACGGTGTACGGTCCGCCATTGGAAACGGCCAGTGTCTTTTTCTGTGTGCAAGATTTGTATTTTGTCGATTTGCTCGGCATAGAAACAAAGGTAAATCATGTGTGATAAAAGTGTAGTGCGGACTTTAGTGTAGTGAAGCACGGTGGTCGGGTGTTTCGAATAATGTGCGAACGATGGAAAACGAAGTGAAGCAGCGCAATCAGAGAAACAGGCGAAGGGAGCGGGCCCAGCGCATGCAAGCACAGCGAGAGAGTAAAGTTAAGGATGGGGACAGCGGCGAGGACGAGTCTCCGGCGAGAGAAAAGCCACCTCGTCCTCCAGCCAGGCGGAAAAAGTCGAGGGAACCCCTCGGAGAGGAGGATATCATCGATGGATTCGCCATAATGGCATTTCGCACCTATGAAGATCTCGAGGTTAGTCCTAACATCTTAACTACTCGCTATAAAACGACTGCGCGAACTCATAACAATAGAAGTTTTACGTTTCATGTATAACACTGTAGTTAATAATATAGGTACATAATAATTAGTTTACCTGAACTGGAGAGCGCTGTTTATATTTACATAATGCCTTAAAAGTTTACTTTGAAGATTTATCAGTAAACCTCAATAATTTACTAGTTGATATATTTTATGTGCTGCCAATTAAGTTCGCGAGTTTTTTTACACAAAAAAACATTGAGTACTAGGTACATAAGTAGTAATTCTTTTTCTAAACAAAAGGGACAGTAAGAATTTTATTATCATGCAGCTATAAACATTTAGCCTGCCTATAATAATTAATCTAAATGGATATTTCAATTATTGTAACTAACATAAAAAAACTCGCTTTAAGTAATCGCTTCAGACGTCGTCTCGGAAGTGCATTGACCTATTGAATGAACCCTTCGATAAGTTATTTGAAATGTAAATTTTAAAATGCATATAGTCCTTGTTAATTTATTTAGCAATAGCAGTTAGTGGTGAAGTTTATTTGCTATATTTGTTAGGGAAATAGATTGTACCTATAGCTATTGTATTGTATTGGTTGGTGAGCAGCTGACGGCACGGCGCAACGCCGCCGGAGCGCGCGCCCCGCTCTCGGCGGCCGAAGTGAACCCGCGGTCTCCCACTAAGTGTAAATTTGGTCTAAGTGGCTTTCGCTCGTTTGTGCTCATTTATCGTGCCGTCTTCGAAACGACAATAATATGTTGTTGTATGTTGAAGTCTTGTGAGCGTACAATAAAACAGCATTTCGCGCTATCGTTCTAAATTATGACGACAGGCGTGCCATTTGTGCCTCGTTGGAGCTCGCTTATAATATAGGCACAAACAGGTTCCTTTGCTCCTATTTAATTCACCACATGCGGTGTGCAACGTTTATGCAATTTCTGCTTACAATGCCTGGTAGGCTAATTTTCTACGGAAAACGGGTTTCTGTTGATATTACGCCAACGTACCGACATATGGCTAATAAATTTGAGGTTTCTCTTCCTAATAATACATATGAAGCGAAACAAAAAAATACGAAACGAATTTCCGACACACCTACCTACCTACCCCTTAGTTGCTTTTGTGTTGTTTTTTACCTGTGCTTATTACTTGGCTTTATTTTGCGAATGTACTACCTACATACTTTTCATACTAATGCTAACCTCTTTGCATATTATACTGTAATCGGTACCTATAGATTATATTAAACATTATTATTTGTACCTACCTAACTATGTGCCTATCACTGAAATTGATGGTCTCATGATAAATTTATGCATGTTCCTTTATCATAATAATTGTGATTTACAAGAAGTAATGAATGTAATACCTGATACATATTTTGGATAATCGCATAGCAAAATAACGTAACTAAATTAAAGGACGACATTAAATACGAACAAGAATAATGTTATCAATAACTGTCAGTTTACCTACTTATGTGAATTAGATAGCAATTAGGCACGTGAATGTCATAGGCTGGGACACCCATTGACTACTAGTTATCTCCTGGGGCATTTTTACGTTTTAGTGATAACTGATAACAGTCTAACGATTGCCTCTGATTGGCTGTCCCTTCCACTATTGGGCAAAATCCATTTACGCAGCAAGAATATCATAAATAGCAACAGTTGAGGCTGTTTTTACATTAAAAAGCTTCAGAGCGATCACATCTTAGCAGCTTGCCTCGTGGATGGATAAAACTCTGAAATGCATCCCAACGGAAGCATTCAAGTATTTCATAGCTGTCATAAAGAAGTAAAGCTTGTAGTCGTTAGACGCCACGCTGTGGCGACTGGCGAGGCTAAACATTCGGCTACCCTGTCCAAAAACCGCTATGTAGTGACGGCTTTAAGGACAAAATATGTGCATCTCCTCACTAGCTTTCGCCACGACTACCTGCTGGCCGACAGACATAAACTCGTACAGCGGAACGGCCACAGCAGACTTAATTTGGTTGGTAGGTAACATGGCACTGGGCGATCTTTCTTGCCCTCTGATGCCCTCCAATATGCCCTGCACGACAGCACTCGATGGAGTCACTCTCATGCCGGGAGACGTACTTATCCGAAGAATGTTAATATGCGACTTCAGTCACCCGGAAAAACTTTTACTGTTAAAGTCTTGCTCTTGAAGCATAGAGAAAATAGTTGGTGCGAAAATGGGCCCATGATACTAGATCGTCTTATCTGGAACACCATGGCTTGAATTAGGGTTGGCTTCGACATTCCCGCCACCTAAGGTATCCGGACTCTCGAGTCTAGACAATAATATTTTTTGCCACATGGCTCTTTATTTTTATTGTAACAGATTACATAGTATCATGTAACTACTGAAACTTCTGCGTTATCGCACGTGACATTTTCTAAAGCTACATAGGAACTGTCCCGGGAAACGGCAATAAAATAAAGATTAAAGTTATACGAGCATGACCGTGTCATCCGACTCCCGTTATGCGGCGTCACTGAGGAGCAAGTTACTTCGAGACTAATTATTGTTTTCCCACGATACGCTTCGCCGTGTCCAGTTTCGTAGGTAGGTAGGTATTACGATCCCCGTAAAATAAACAAATTGTCATCGGTCATTTCCTCACAGCACGCTATCAGAGTTTACGTTAATTTCCAATTACATACATTTATTGGGAATCCGTATATTAAATTAGACAGAATAAACTTTTATTCAAAATAGTTCCCTTGTAACTGGTCATCTCTGCGCATTGAGCGATCTGTGTAAACGAAATCAGATTGTTACCTTTAAGTGTCTTCCTACTTAGTACTTAAGTATTTCTGAAATCTTTCGTTAAAGCCTTGAAATAAAAATTAAGAATTGACTGGAGTCCAATCAGTTCATTAAGAATCAAATCTACTAATATTATAAATGTGAAACTGTGTTTGTTTGTTGGTGTTTCCTGGTCTTGATTTTTGGCATAGGTATAGTATTGTGGAATGTGAATCTCGAGCATATCATAAGCTACTTTTTGTCCCGAAAAATTAAGGAGGTCCCGCGGGATTTAAAATCCTCAACCACGCGAATGAAGTCGCGGGTATCAGCTAGTCTTAGATAAATCCAAAATCAGTCATAACTCATATAGTATTGACGCCGAACAGATACGAAATTAAAAGAATGTCTAGGTAATCAAGAAAAGCAAAGTAAGTATATAATTTATAATAAGTTCCTAACGAAATACCTAATAGAACTCCGTATCTTACTTTATAGGTACCCTAGATAACTTACCTAGTTAGGTAACCTAAGTACTTACTTAACAAAGCCAAATCAGACCTAGTTAATCATAATAATTATTTTGTAAAAAGATATTTAAAAGTAACTAATGCATGAGGGCCTGTAACCTCGCGTTTGGTTGATTTTGGTCTAGGTAGGTACAACTTTTTAATCCACACAATTGGTTTTTGGTCTTAAAACAAAGGTTTTACAATACCTACCTAGAATGCACTTACAGAAGCAGTAAGCATGTCTTGTAAGTTAAAGCAGCACCGTTCTCTTTAGTTGCTAATTTGCACTTACTTATAAAGAAGTTTACTAGTAAGGAGGTATGAATGACATATACAATACTTGTCGTCATATACCACAAAGTTGGTAATATGTATGTACTTAAATTTATTCAAACTGTCCAAGTTTATCTTAACTTATAACAGTGTTCTTTCTAAAGACAAAAGCAACAAAAACAAGACAGAGTAAAAAAGCAATATCTATTAAAAGTTTGACAAGATCCAAATCTGATAAGCGCGAGAAATAGATTCAATTTGGCACGAGAAAGTAGCGGCCCCAAAAATTCCCTCTGAGTTGACAAGCTTTTTAGACACTGCATCGGTAAATTTTTAAATTAAATTGCGCTTTTTCCTCTACCTTTTTCATAATAGCTTTTGTAACGAAGCGTTGAGGAGTTTTTGAAACGCTACGCTGAATTTGTAAAAGTAGTGAGGCGCTAAAAATCTGTTAACGTGGCTTTAAAACCACTCTTTTTTTTTCAAACATTTGCAGCGCTTTTAGCGAGGCGGGAATATCTAACGTTATCGCAGAGCGTTGCACTCAAGCCGTTAAAGCGATTCCCCGCCAGAGATGCCCCAGGCAAAAGCTAGTACTCGAATGATACCTGTGAAAGCTGCGGTAGTGAGACGCATAGCTGCTGTACACTAGGTTCATGTTTTAGTGTATGCTTGCATAAAATCAATATCTGTCGCTTAAGACGAACCGCGACGGTTCGGAGCACCGACCGAGTGGCTCGGCGCATCGAGACACCCCTGTGACCCATCCCCTTCTAGTAGGTATTCCCTAGAGCTTAATGCTAGCACGCCGTGACATAAATACTTACCTGGGAAAAATTTAAACCGCTTTCTTCCGCTTTTATTACCTCCTTTTGAGTTTTACGCCACTCGTTTGTCAACAACGATTTAAAGTTCCTTTAAATTCAAAGTAGGTAGGTATAAAATGCAAGTTATGCGTCTAACAATAATAATATTGAGCCTTATTTTTTGAAATCCTTTTAGGACTATTAGGTACTAGTTCCCTACTTAGCTTTAGTTTATGTATAGCTTTGGACCAAGCGCTCTGGCCATTTCTGAGGTTTGCCTAGGCCAATTGCGATGCGCCCGCACTTCGGCTTTGGACCATAACATATGCATTGTTTTAATATGCAACCTTGATTACCTGCACTTATATGAATTAATGTTCACAAATGAATATTTCATTCCATTATTTTTGTAGGTTGCTTTCTGACGTGTACCTACGTCAGCTTAAGTTACTAATAGAATAGAATAATTATAATACAAAAATCTCGGTACCTACCTACTCAGTAAACCGAGGGCGAGGCACTAGGAACAAATTCGCGATTTACTTTAGGAATATTGAAAAAAATTTGCTTTGTTCTCCCCACTCATAGGTTAGCAAGTTTTCGTACGTACCCTTTTGAAGTAGTATATATGACACTTACATCACAATAATTGTCTATGTTTTACTTCATAGTACTTAATTTAAAAATAAAATAAAATAAATCCTTATCTCTGGCTTCGACATGGACGCATGGTTTCATTTCCTGATCTCCTAAAATTGTATTAATAATATAAAGCTAGGCCACATAATATTCACAAGTCGTTTAACTTGAGCAATAACTATGTAAATGCATGTTAGAAGCAGAACAACGTGTAAGTAACTATATTCACAGTCATTGTTATTTATGATAACAAAAAGCATTTAATGATGTCATTTTATTGCTAATAATATTTTTATTTCTTTAGCTGAATATAATCTGTTGAGGCAATCTTTATTGTAATTAATAATATTCTGCAAAAAATTAAAGAGCTAACATTTTAAGTACCTACTTAAGTAGTTATATTTGTAGAAACTTATTATAATAACGCGCTAAATAGATACTTATCTTTTTTTGTTTTCGTCAACAGAAAGTATTTTGGATTAACAAATTCAAATGAAATAAGTAATGTTATTTAGTTAGACTGAATGTGCAATAATTTTGTTGGCTGACATAAAATCATCTGCCAAAAACTAGATTTTACATGATTTTGTAACTTAAATTAAATAATAGTAACTAACTCGATTCTTTATCAACAAGGTTCTTTAGCAAAGTGAGAAAATTATGTTTTATGTAATAAAAACCGTATCAAATAACAAAGCTAATCAATGTTACCAGCTTTTCTCAAACAATCTTTGCAAAACCACTTTTGTACCTAAATATTAAACTCATTCTCTCTTTAGAAATGTTGACTATCGTGTTTTGCTTCGAGTGTGAAAGCGTTATTTGTAACGTAAACATAAATGCCGGTGTATGTAGCACCTACCACTTAATAAAATTAGCTTCTCTGAGTGCACGTTACCATTATATCTACTATAATACATAGCAATCATTGTTTTTATTACGTAGTTGTTTTAAGAATATTCGTACTAATGTAAAGAGTTAGAACGTCGACGTTATTTACATCACTTATCACTAGTTTCATGCGATTTTCCCCAATGCATATTACTAGACGGATTCTTCTCGATGGTAACAAATTAATATTATAAAGGCGAAGGCGTATCAATCTGTTTGTCTGTACTTTTGACGGCCCACCGATTGATTGTGATGAAATTTGGTACAGAAATCGCTTGCATGACGGACTTTATATCCTGGTAAATAAAGGAGTTACCGAAGGATTTACGGACGAAGTTGCTGGCATCATCTAGTAATTTGTGCAGTTTTCGTGTAAATTGATGATATAATTTTGTCGTAAAGACCGACGAAAATCGTCTTTACTACTCGAGAGCTTTATTGCATATAAAAATAATGTACCTAGTTACTGTGGAAATTTTCATGACAATAGCTCAAATTGACCTTCAAAAAGATCCCAATGCATTATTTAAAGGTATAATTAATTAATTAATTATATAGTGCCATCACAGCTGATATTATAATGAATATTATGACTTGGGTTATAAGACAAGAAAATGGACTTAATTATTTACCAGTAATTTTTAGGGTTCCGTAGCCAAATTTGGCAAAAACGGAACCCTTATAGATTCGTCATGTCTGTCTGTCCGTCCGTGTGTCACAGCCACTTTTTTCCGAAACTATAAGAACTATACTGTTGAAACTTGGTAAGTAGATGTATTCTGTGAACCGCATTAAGATTTTCTTACAAAAATAGAAAAAAAACAATAAATTTTGGGGGTTCCCCATACTTAGAACTGAAACTCAAAAAATTTTTTTCATCTATCCCATACGTGTGGGTATCTATGGATAGGTCTTCAAAAATGATATTGAGGTTTGTAATATCATTTTTTTCTAAACTGAATAGTTTGCGCGAGAGACACTTCCAAAGTGGTAAAATGTGTGTCCCCCCCTCTGTAACTTCTAAAATTTGAGAATGATAAAACTAAAAAAAATATATGATGTACATTACCATGCAAACTTCCACCGAAAATTGAAATTGAAACGAGATCTAGTAAGTAGTTTTTTTTAATACGTCATAAATCGTAAACCGCAATTTACCTTTCATTCAATCAACTCAAATATTTAAAATAAAAATATTTTTAATAATTTAAAATTTACTACAGGTTTGTACGGAACCCTCGGTGCGCGAGTCCGACTCGCACTTGGCCGGGTTTTTATTTTGTTATGGCTGCAAATTCCATTTAAAGTCATAAAATATAGTATAAGTGCATAGGTAGACATAAATATTAAGTAGATAAGAATATTAAGCAGATCGTGATTAATTACTTACTGAGAATTAGAAGAACACAAGGTATAACTACTTAGTTATATTTGAAAAATCTTAGTTGAAAAATGTACACTACAGAAGTCAAGTGGTAATATTTGTTCGTGGATTATCCAGCGTGAAGTGGTTATTAGCACACATTAGCGTTTATTGCGCGACATTATACAAACATTCTGTAATATATGGCCCAATAATCGACTAGCATACGTCAGGGTAATGTTGACATGTTGACGGTAAAGCTAGTAGTGGATGTGAGAGAATGCGATGCGGTCGACCACTCGTAAACCCTTTTGATTTGGTGACAATACAAATAAATCTGTGTTGATTGATGACCCGGAAATACACTTAACTAAGTATCAGGGACGATCGATGAATGTGTCTATTAATTTTGTCGTCTCGAATAGGATTTTAGTTTTACGACTTTATTACTTGTGGTTACTTTTTTATTTTAATGAATGTCCATCTTCTATTATTTAATATTTATTAAACAGATCTATAAATGATTTTTTTTAATAAAAAGGGGTATAATTTAAATACAATTAAATGGTTAAACCACTATTAAGTGGAAGTCAGCAAGTAATTCAATTCAATCAATATTCCCGTCGCGGTAGCGATTGCCTTACGGCCACACAGGAATAATTAACTCCGCTAGTTTCAAAGAATGTTAATCACGACCCCGTTTTACAATACACAGCGACATCGCCATGCCGAACTAAGTATATTCGGACTAAAACCCACATTAAGATTTTATGATTCTTTACACTGATGAAATCTACGATTGTGGAATCTTGGACCGATTGATACGCGTTAGCAAAATAAATATTTACTTTGATGCGTCAAAAATGTACGACTTTACAACTTTGTTTCGAGTTTTTAACGAAAACGATTAAACTTACTTGTACAGTAGTGGTTTTAATCGCATTTGAAGCGTAAAATTATATTTGCTTTGCGTCGATTTAAATTGTTTACGCTACTTCCGTCTGTATCATGGTCGATGATAAATAACTTGGAAAAGCAACTCGCCGCGCCAGTGCGAAAAAGATTTTAGAGAATTTTCTCTGGTGTCTTTTAAAATTCTATTACAAACCTGTGCTAGCATCGTAAACAGGTTCGAGACAGAAATAATAAGTGTCTAGTAGATTGTGTATCACTACAATGTTTACAAGGGTAATAGTTGAAATAGGGTTCTTCCGCCCACACGGATGGGGCGGCGTGAGGTGGCGACGTAATCGTTCGCGACACGCGACTGTCGCCGCTCAAACCGTTTACAAAATATTCCGATTAAAACCATCCCCTTAACTGTTTCCTATTGAAAGTTAACTATGTATCATAAAACAAAATCAACATTCCGTTTTAAAATTTTTATTTTTAAATCTTATTACTCCAAAAATATGCAGGGCTTGCAAACGTTGCGTGTATTCAACGTGTATAAAATATAAATAGAACACTTCTTTTGACAACTTTTTCCAAAACGGTTGTTGCGTCGTTTTTTTTTGCAACTCCCGTTTTTAACTGGTACAATGGCTACCAGCTGAGCTTTCATAATTGTTTTCAAATAGCATATTGTGTGTCCGTGGTTTTCTTTGTTAAAGTATTCCCTTTTTTGTCCTTTTTTACTATTAAAAGGAAACGAGACAAAAATAAGTGAGTTACTTAATAGGTAGTTAAACGTATCTCTATTCTGTAATCTCCCATCTTGGACGTTGAATAATTGTTTGAAAGTTCTAATCCCCTAATAAGCTTATGGCTCTGTAGCAGGTGAAAGAGCCGTTACTCTTGATAACTTAATTACGTGGCGTACTGCGCCCCATAATCGTTCATTACCATGCAGTTCATCTAATCCGGCGTGCTAACCCACGCCCGCTTGTCTGATGACTTAATTAATGACCCGCCCGTGTCGCTGGTAATTAAACAGCTTGGCAAATTGAGCGCTTGGCCCCGCGGCTGCCAGAAGATTAAAAACCCGAATGCAATTATGTGCACCCGGCCAACGTCTGACCCAGATAAAAATATGTACAAACTAAAATAATAGTCTTAAAATACCTTATCCCTACTAGTAAACATTATAACAGCGAAAGCGTGTCTCCAGATTGCAACCTATCTCTGTACCAAATTTCGTCAAAATCGGTTGAACAGATGGGCTGTGAAAGTTTAGCTGACAGACAGATAGACACACTTTCGCATGTATAATATAAGATTACCTACTCGTTAGCTAAGTGTACTTGGATACACACATTATAAACAGTAGTTACCTATGGAATTGCATATTATTCCACAATATAAAAATATGAAGTGGTGGTGATTTAGGTATATATTCAAATTCAAATTTTTGATATTGCATTCCTATTTGGTTAATGATCTCGTCCAAAATATCGTTCTTTTTCTTATATTGGATATAGGTACCTGGAACTATTAATTGTAATACCCAAAGGTAATTTAGTAAGTAAATAAACTGATAATTGTTATTAAAACACAACCTTACTCGTTATTGTACCACGGAAATATTTATTATGCTAATTTATACGTTCACACGCTTGTTTTGATCCCGTCAGATTATAAATTGGTTTAAACAGGCCAATAAAATAAAAGGTTATAATTTCTTCACAATATTAGTACTGGAGCTGTCACATCAACATCCGTGATTAATTTGCTGCCGCTGAAGCAATTACGGTAAATGACCGTTGTCGACGAAGTGCGACCGCGTGCGTGTTGGAGCGACTAGGCCAGTTTTATCGGCCGGCATTGGAAAAAGTCCGAAAAAAAGTTTTAAAAAAAATGTTACCATTTATTATTTTTTTTTACTCTTGTACATACAAACGTGTTAGTCACAATCCATAGGCATAGTTCTTAACTAATATTACAAACTAGCTGATGCCCGCAACTTCGTCCGCGTGGTTAAGATTTTTTGATTCCCGCGGACTCCTTAATTCTCCGGGATAAAAAGTAGCCTACGTCACTCTCCAGGTCCTCAACTATACCCATGGCAAAAATCACGGCCGATCCGTTGTTCGGTTACGGCGTGATTGAAGGACAAATCAACAAACAGACACACTTTCGTTTATAATATTAGTATGATGCGAAAGAAGACGTGTCTACTATGGCTAACTATGGCTCAACCGTTCTTCAGCTCCAAATGTCTTAACAGTTCCCACTGGATGAATCAGCTTGTACCGTATTTTATATTTGAGATACGTTTTAAAAATGCATAGGTAGGTTCTTGTAGACTTAAACCACAAAATAATAAAAATTATCTTAACAATAATCTTAACCTATAATTCAAATAATACTTTAATGACTTTAATAATATAAATGTACAACTGAAGACGAGACATTATCTATCCACTTTGAATACTAAGCTAAGGCATTATCAAGGCCACAGTAGAAAAAAAATATTTATTTTACACTTAGGTAGGTAGGTTACCTCCGTGGCGCAGTGTGTAGCGCTGTTGTTTTAACGTGCGGAGGTCCCGGGTTCGATCCCCGGCAGGGTCAATTTGGGAATTTATAATTTCTGAATGTTCCCTGGTCTAGCCTGGTGGGAGGCCTCGGCCGTGGCTAGTTACCACCCTACCGGCAAAGACGTGCCGCCAAGCGATTTAGCGTTCCGGTACGATGCCGTGTAGAAACCGAATAGGGGTATGGGTTTAATATAACTGCCATGCCCCTAACAGGTTAGCCCGCTACCATCTTAGACTGCATCTTCACTTGCTATCAGGTGAGATCGCAGTCAAGGGCTAACTTGTAGTGGATAAAAAAAAAAAAAGGTACATCTAAGAAATCACTTAACACATTTTAATAGAAAATAGCTCCATATTACTAACTAGCTGATGCCCGCGACTTCGTCTGCGTGGAATAAGTTTTTTTTTTAATTCCCACGGGAATTATTAGCCTATGTCACTCTCCAGGTCCCAAACTATACCCATGCAAAAAATCACGTCGATCCGTTGCGGCGTGATTGAAGGACAAGCCAATAAACCAACAAACCAACAAACAAACACACTTTCGCATTTATAATATTAGTATGAATTTCAATAGAGAGACGACGAATTCTACTATAGAAAAATAATCGTAATGTTCGTAAAGTATTATTCTGAGTTTAAATGTTTAAACCTTTTAGAACAATAGGTCTTTAGTTTTCACCTCAGTGAATTCGAATGAAAAGATTCAGGTTGGTTTTCATTTCTAACGCCCCACTGAGTTATTGACCAATTGTAATTACTGGACTCCGGTCTCGTGAACATGCTATTATGTTCCATTAAGACCCGACTCTTAACAATGTAATTGTAGGTTTAAAGTAAAAGTCGTTTGAGTTTTTGTTTCTACTTGATAAAAATAGGTATCATTCGTTTACATGACAGTTTTAATTCATCAGTAGGTATACAAATACTTAAGTAATTTTTACAAAAACAATAATAATTGAGGAACGAAATTGTTAACAATATAAGGCAAATAAATACTTAAATGAAAAGCGAGAAATTTATTTATGTTGTTACTGTACATAATAACTACTTATAAACAACAAAAAAAAAAGAAAAGTTCAGATACCTCGAATAAATCTGTGTACCTACATACATTTAAGTACTTAAGAAAAAGATAAGCGCCGAATCTCCTCCTTTTTGGAATTCGGTTAAGAATAGACAAAATTGCATTTAAATTAATTCATAATACAGAAATGTTTAGCTTGATTTATCTAATGCATTGCACATTTATAAGGTTTAACTTATTGTAAATATTTTATGGAAGGATATCAAGAGAGTTCTCTGTAATGTTATCAAAGGTGTTCGAAATTTGCCAATCCGCACTTGGCCAGCGTGGTAGACTATAGACTATCCCTTTTCATTCTGAGAGGAGACCTGTGCTCACAAGTTGGGCTCGTAGATGATAATCGATTTGATGATGTTATTAAATGCGTTCTTTAGTTGTTACCTTGTCCTATAGAAGGTAAATAATAGTTAATTAGTTACGGATTTAAGACTATTTATTATTAGTTATAGGCATTAAGCCGTGTTTGACCAAAATTTTCTATACCATTACCTATCCTTTTCATGACAAACCCGTGATAAACTCATCAAAAAGCGACAGCATCAAAAAACTTTACTAAATCAGTTCAGGCAGTGATGTGCAAGTCGGCTTAGCTATCTATGCTTCAGTTAATAGTTAAACAACATAAAACCACGGCAAAGAATGTGAACTTGGCTTTATTCTCGGCTTCAGAAAACACGATTCTCCCGCAAGCTTTATGTGGCTTCCACAAAAGATTTTATATGTTCAATTCATTTCAGTCGCATAAAAAAAGTTATCACGGATTCGCAGAAATCGTTCGAGCTATTTTTCTGCCGCCTGGTTGCTTACCCCGTGGGAAACGACTTGAATCAAAGTACCATAATATATGATATAACTATACAAAAGAAATATTTATCTACGAGTATATATATAAAATTCAAAGTCCTGACTGACTGACTGACTGACTGACTTATATATATCAACGCACTTGAAATTTTGACAGTAGCTTCCTTTTGTGACGTAGGCGCTCACTTAGGAAGGATTATTCAAAATACCACCCCTAAGGGGGTGAAACAGGGGTTGAAAGTTTGTATGAAAGTCCGTCATTTCTCAAGTTATATCCATGAAACTTGGTATATGAGCTACCGGTAAAAAATTAAGAAATACGTGTTTCAGTTTTTGAAAATTCGATCCCCAAAGGGGTGAAATAGGGGATGAAAGTTAGTATGAAAGGCCTTCATTTCTCAAGTTATTTTTTCAAGTTATATCAACGAAACTTGGTATTTTGGCTTTCGGTGAAAAATAAAGAAGTACGTTTGTCACAGTATTTCAAAATTCTACCCCCAATGGAGTAAATAAGGGGTTGAAAGTTTGTATGAAAGTCCTTCATTTCTCAAGTTATAGCCATGAAAGAAGGATGGCCAAATATGACCTGACCAAAAATGAAAGCGACCATTGATAAATACAATGGCAAAATATAGGTGATTAAAGGGGCATTTAAGTACAACCATTATATTTTTTTATTAAAGCCGGAATAAAAAATAAAATAATTGCAAAATACCATATCGGATCGTATTAATGTTTCTGAACACACCTTTAGATATATTATTTAATCTGTGCACCATAATTCATCACTAGGTTTCGTTTCATCACGTAATCTAATGCAGTTATCTACAGTTTTTATCTTGTTTAAAGTGTTTCATGTGTGAATAATTTTGTGTAACAGCAAAAATTATATGAAACGGATCGCAGACGTCAACGTCAAGTGACAGCTGTCATCAGTCAAAGAGTATCGTCAAAACTCAAATCAAATTCAAAATCTGAAATCACGAGGGTTGCCAGTCCTATAAACGTCCTTTTCTATGGATGCACCATTGTTCTTAAAAACATCGATGCTTCTACGGCAAACATCGAAAATGAACTAACTAAAAACCAACATCGAAAAAGCAAAAATGGCTTATACTCCAAAATAAATGAAAGACATAATATACTGGAGTACCTACCTATTATGGTTGTTAGGGTTCCGTACCAAAATGGTAAAATGGAACCCTTATGGTGCGACTTTCTCCGTCTGTCTGTCCGTCTGTCCGTCTGTCCGTCTGTCCGTCTGTCCGTCCGTCACACTCGATTATTTCAGTAACTACCGAAGCTATCGACATGAAATTTGGAATAGTTGTGTATATTAGTGGCCCAAAGACACTGGAATTAAAAAAAATTAGAAATTATTTTTGTTCTTATTTAAAAAGGGGGGAAAATCTGAGGGTTGAAATTTAAAAGTGAGATAACTGTACTGTGTGGGGTATCATATGAAAGGGTTTACTTTGTACATTCTAAAACAGATTTTTAATTATTTTTAGTTATGATAGTTTTTGATTTATCGGGGAAAATGTCTAAAAAAATACCGTTCCCCCCCCCTTATCTCCGGAGTTTACCAATCGAAAAATTTGAAATAATTATGGTCAATAGGAATTTACATATATTTTACAGGAAAACTATAGCCAATGCTCTAACTAGCATAGTTTTTTTGATATTAACAATAAACCTCTACAAACAAATTTAGTCTTGCGGTTCATTAACAAAGGTAATTATTTATTAATAATGGTACGGAACCCTTCGTGCGCGAGTCCGACTCGCACTTGCCCGGTTTTTTTTGAATGATGGCGCCGGTGTCGTATTCAATCCTAACCTCAAAACCAGACATGAATTTACCAGCAAATTCCGGCTTTTAAAAAAAAAAAGAATCATTAGATTTAATACACTGCTATATTATCAATCGATCCCACCTTAGGTCATTTATGGTCGCGACACTTTACAATCAGGTCACAGTTTGTATGAAGCTGACCGACCTTCTTTGGTATTTGGGCTTCTGATTTAAAATAAAGAAGTACGTGTTTCGTCATTTTTGAAAATTCTTCCCCCAAAGGGTTGAAATAGGGTAGTCTTTTATGCAACAAGATATTTTTTAAGTTCTACGAAACTTGGTATTTTGGCTTTTGGTAAAAACACAGAAGGATGTGTGTTACATTTTTAAAAATTCTACACTCAATGGGGTTAAATAGGGGTTGTAAGTTTGTATTAAAGTCTTTCGTTTTTCAAGCTGCTATAGCCATGAAACTTGGTATTTGGGCTTCCGCTAATGATGAAATACGGATTTTACAGTTTTTGAAATTTCTATCCCCAAAGACGTCAAATAGAGAGTTTGTCCTACAATCACGCCGCAACAGAGCAACGGATCGACGTGATTTTTTGCATCGGTATAGTTGGGTACTTGGAGAGTGACACAGGCTTCTTTTTAGCCCGGAAAATTAAGGCGTGCCTGTGAGAATTAAAAAACTAGAGCTACGCGAACGAAGTCGCGGGCGTCCTCTAGTATCGTATATAGATCAAAGATAGAATAGATAGATCAAATTTTCTGCGCAGGTTGTTTCAAAAAACATTTGTTACCAGCTAATGCCTGCGACTTCGTCTGAGTGGGTTAAGGTTTTTTGGTTTTTCGGGATAAAAGCCTATGTGATATTCTAGACTAGGATATCTTTGCCAAATTTCATCCAGCCGTTCCGGCGTGATTTTCGCATTTTTAATATTAGTATAGATTACATGACATTCATTGCTGATTTATTTTACAACACAACAAAAAACTCATTTCAATCATCATTTTGTGGTTAAGATAGCTCCAAAATTCTATTTCATTCCGGCCTGTTTCACCACTAAACCTGTCATCTCCTAAAATAGCTGATAATATGTAATTAATTTGCTAGTTGTAAATAAACAAACTAACAATTTCCATAAGTAATAACTAAATAATGATTA
Source organism: Erebia epiphron (assembly GCA_963932025.1). Taxonomy (NCBI): domain Eukaryota; kingdom Metazoa; phylum Arthropoda; class Insecta; order Lepidoptera; family Nymphalidae; genus Erebia; species Erebia epiphron. The sequence goes on from OZ009949.1 coordinate 28,954,073, forward strand.
ATTAATATGATTTCGCTTTTCTTCCTGAATGATTAGTTTAAAGTTAGCCGGCTAAATAATTATTTTGTAAGAACACAAGAAAACCATGCCTGACTTATTAAATTCATTACGCAAACCGCTTATTTATTCACGTTTAGAGTTTGGACACGGCTACGTTGTGTTTGTTCGTCATGTGTTTCCGATTTATAGTTAACTAGATGATGCCCGCGACTTCGTCCGCGTGGATTGATGTTATTTGATTCCCGCGGGAACTCGTCAATTTTCCGGGATAAAAAGTAGTCCATGTCCTTCCCCGGGACGTAACCTATCTCTGTACCAAATTTCATCAAAATCGGTTTAGTAGTTGGGCCGTGAAAGCGTAGCAGACGGAACGAAAGCCGGCAGCGGGAATCGAAAAAAATTTAGTCCACGAAGTTGCGGGAATCATCTAGTTTTATAAATGCGAAAGTGTGTCTGTCTGTCTTCTACGCTTTAATATGTCCATCTTTTCTACCGGTTTTGATGAAATTTTGTATAAGAGAATGATTGCATCCCGGGGAAAGACAGGCTACCATTTATTCCGTAAAATTAAGGAGTCCTCAAGTACTTAAGTATTTTTTTAATGTATCGTTAACATTTTTATTACATTAAAAGTACTTAGGTGTACTTACTTGAAAAAGTAAGTTCAAAATTAATCTGGTTTCATATTCTATCGTGTACTTACGTTTTTAATACACATAATTATTAAACCTATTGTTCTAGATCAAAACCCGTGTTTATTTGCCTTAGCTAATTGAACTACATACATAGGTATACCGCTTATTCGTTTACGCTGAAAACCACGGCACTGCTGTCGTGTATGTTATGTTTACGAGTTATGACTACAATGGCCGCTGTAACTTTAGTGTTTAATTTGACACGTAAGTAGGGTTGACACAACTCACAAGACAATTTAGACGTGTATGTTTTTAACCGACTTCCAAAAAAGGAGGTTCTCAATAGGGAATATGCATAAAATTTAAATTTGTCTCAAATATTTTTTTCTAGATTCTTTATTGTCTTTACATTATACTTAAAAGGTATTTTCTTTATTTAGTTATTATTTAAACCCAGAAAATATTAAATAGAAAGTGGAAATTAAGGGAGGCAAATTCAAACTTGCAAAACGCGTCACCATTGGTCGAAACGAAATGTGACGTAAATGGTCACGTCAGTGGATTTATCGGCGTCGATATTCATACTGTGTTAAGTAGTGTTTGTGAGAAAAAATTGTTTAAAACTGTATTCCTGTGTGATTACTTGTTAAATAATAATAATTATGAAGTAACTGAACTGAATCGCTATAGTAAACAAACACGGGAAATAACCAATGACGTCATCAAAAGCGCGCGATTAATGGTGGCGTTTGAACGGCTCAAATTTATACTTAACTTTGAAACACCAATTAACATAATTATTTGACTATTTTCAAACCTATTTATATTTTTTATTATGTTGTAAAGATGTAAATGATTGATTTAAGAAATAAAAATAAATCATGCATATTCCCTATTCGGCGTCGTCGGAGCCTGACTCGTCAACTTTGCCTAATCTTTGTTATACTCGCCCGACTTCAACATAGTGTGTAGAAATCAAAATAATTTTTTTCTTAACAGTGGCTTTGGAAGTCGGTTTTTTGGAAAGAATTTTTATTTAAATTCTAAAGTTGCCCTCATTCTGTCTTGGAGATACCTTATCAGTTCATCTGAGTCCTCATCTATCGTTTTATAGGTTCATAGATCTGCAGATTAGCAGTTCTAGATAATAGACAACTACTTACACTGAAAGAAAATAATCGATAGTTATTTAAGTTACTGCACATTGCACAATTGGTAGAAATAAAAGAGGTCAACAATGAATAGCATATCTAATTAATGCAAACATTGTTTTTTTTTGCAAATGAATACCTACTGCGTGACATAATCGCTTGTTGTGATAGGTATGCGCCCGCGGTGTAAGCTACAGTTTAAAATAAAAACTAACTAAAAAGATATAATAAATGTATATATCGATCCCCGGGTTGCAACCTATCCCTACATCAATTATTATTATCAAAATAGGTTCAAACGATGGGCTTTATAGCGTAGCAGCCGGACAGACAAACTTTCGCATTTATAATATTACTTAGTATGGATAATGAATCAGACTCATATAAACAGCAAACTACATATAATTTAATTAAAACTATACCAAGTAATTGTATTATTAATTACCTAAACTGCTAAATTATTCACGCTTACGACCGCAACATTGAGATGTCATTTACGTTTATGAGCTATGATGACAATAGCCTGTGTAACTTCGTTTCACTCGCCGCGCCGCCGGTGATCCGTTTACTGAGTCAGTAGGGTGACCATGTAACAAAAACATTACATAATATTTGCTTTGTACTTAAATACAATTAAAACTAAGTTGTTAATCCACATTCAAACAAAATTTTAGAAAACGTTTGTTTTTATAATTACATACAACTTGAAACATAAACTCGTATTGGAAAGTAAGTAATTACCTAATTATGATGTACCCTGTACTTGTTTGAATGAAATATATTCATGGCCTCTACACTGAAATACTTGTTGTTCATAGTCGCATATTAACATAATATCAAAAACAGGCAACCCTACAGACACTGAGGCAAGTTAATTACTTGGTAAAGCAGTTGTTGAGTTTTACGACTAGATGTTCTAAACAACTTAAGCTGTCTGAAAGAGCTGACTGTTCTATGAATATTTACATAAATTTTGTTAATTATTATTCAAGATTATCACTTCTCTAGTTCAGCTATTTTATATCGGCGTTTGTTTAACTACTTACCAAATAAAGTAAGCCGTATGTGACTACTGGTAAGTCACTACTACAAGTAAATAAAAAACATGGCTAACTCAAAATGGGTAAATAAATGTTCACCAAAATTGGACACCCTATTTTACCTAAAATTTAAATTTCATAATATCTTCCTGCCTATTAAAGCAAATGACTCCAAAAAAAACACTGTAAACCCAAAAATAGCAAAATTTTAACCACATTTTAATTTAACTTTAATTTTAAATTAAGTGTGGATTACATATTACATATGTAATCATGATTACATATGGATTTAAAGGCTTTTGTCTAATCCTAATCTAAAAGCCTATTAAGTAATAAGTACCTATATTTAGTTACATAAACGTGGTAGCGATTATTTAAATGATTGTGTTAACGATAGCGTAATTGACTTTCATCACTTCGGTAATTATATTTAATTGCACTTAAATGGATTTTTCTTGACGGTGTTGAGTTGTATAAGATTTATTATTATAAAACAATTGTTGCTTCTTAAATTAATTGAATACATTGGGGTTCCTAAGTAGTTGGGGTTTGTTATGATAAAGATAAAGTTTGATACTCTTTCGATGTGCTTTGTTAACATTTACCTACTTATAATTTTAAGGAAATTCATGTTTTTTTAATAATGGGGATGAAAAGGGTTAATTTTTCCTTATTCGTTTCTGACAATTATTGTGACTATTACTAGTCATTGCCCTACGGGAATAGTTAATGTTGGGCTATAGTTACCTACTGACTTCTGATCTAACCTTTACAGCATTGAGTCACTGAGTTGATTGTTGTTGGTGTAGTTATATTTAATAACTTTATTGTGCTTTTCGCAGGCTGCCGTAAAATGCGCTTCCTCACCTCGAACCATCGCGCTGTCCACCAAACCCCGGCTACCGTTGGCTGCGCTTGCAGGCGACGCAACCCGCAACCATACCACCAGCAACGTCAATTCACATGTGAGTTCCATTTGGCCTTTATTATACCCGGGATTTCAGCGTGGTGTAAGCTGGGAGGCGCTGGTCTTACAATATTTTGGGTCAAGGCAGATTTATGTCAGGCAAAAAACGTGACAATTAATTGGATGGTTCGAAATAAACTGAACTATATTTCCTCTATTATAATATGAGGGAGCCGTTGTTATGCATATTCCACACTTCGCATCGATTCTACTCTGCCGCAATATGCCTTGAGCCCCAGACGACCAAGATGCGGCTGTATCACACTCTGGAATCTGTGCCCTTATACATTATGTGTAGGTATGCATACTGCATGCCATTAACTTACCTAATGTAGTTTCTGTGCTAGCAAAAGTCATGAAAGTGTTAGTGAAAGACCGTAGGCGTTCCTTAACTAAAACTTGCGAAGTTAAAAACACCACTTTTCATATAAGTAAACATACCAAAAACTATACTCTGGTTCTAAGTTCGAACAGATTTTAAATCATCCACCATTTATTTGTCCAATAAAATCGCTAGTAAGTTTCACAACGAGCGAGCACGCTTTATTGTTGGGATTATGTCGTAAATCAAGATTGCTTTCGAGCTTGGTGGATGTGGTTACTGGTTAGCGTTTAGGTACATCTAGCATCTAGTTACCCCGATATTGCTTCTAACTTATCGAGTTAAACAGCTATTATCCTTAACCTAGCAATATTTACTCGTTAAAATTTTAAAAGCTTGGCCTGTTTCCATAGGGCAGTAGGTTTAGAATCTAAAATTTCTTTGTCACTAGGAGGATACGCAGCACGGTCAACCGGATGTTTTTACTGTTAAACGCGTTGTATCTTTTACCTTGACGTTATCAGATCTGTTTTTTATCTGATCTCTCTGGTGCAAGTAGCAACGACCCGCTTCCTTGTTTTCTGTATATTTTTGTTTCAAGTGTTATCGATACAATAACTTTTAATGCGTTCGTGTATTCCAATAGAATTTACCAATTCAATGTGGTTCACGTTTTATTTATGTACCTACTTGTTCAAATAGTTTACCCACTTCCTTTGTCGACAAACCGCACTTAATGCGTGTAGGTGTGATTCAATTGTCCGAATCACGAGCGTTACCCACGTAAATCATTGTTTTTCTCTTTGTTGTGTATGAACGTCTGCGTTTTAATGTATAAGGTGATCTCACATGTCTTAATGAAGCCAGTCTAAATTGGTATCCTATCGGCATGCTTCTTCCGGCCTTTGCTTTCACGGCAAATGCATAAAATGTACAGAAACAGTTAATCGACTTGTCAAAGGTCTCGCTTCAAGTTCTGCTTGTAATTAGGTGAATGAATGAATGAAAAATTCTTTATTGTACACCAAGAAACATACATAAAAACAATTACAATAAAACTAAGCTATGGTACACCTGGCGGCCTTATCGCTTAGGTGCTGATCTAACAAGGGTGAAAAGTGAATTACTTATAATTGCCAACAAAAAACTATTAAAACGGAATACCATTCACTATCGTACTCCATTATACGGCATTTCTTTTCATTGACACCTATAGGGCTAGATTAAAATGAAGACTTTGTTTTTGTGTGAATACTTGATTGCAGCGAGAAAAGCAAGACGGAAGCTTGTGAATCACAATGCGCTTGAATATTGCAGTGGATAAAGGCGGCTAGGATGGGGCAAAATGTGGATAGTCGGGACTCGGGAGCGACGGGCGTGCAGTCGACACGATATTAAAATAAAATGCCAGAGCTCGGCGTGGCGGCGGCTGATATTACCTTCCTATCGTCTGCTCTACCATTATGCTCCGTGCCTATACAAATTGACTTATTATCATTGCTTATAAAGGCGTGGGACATTGATGTAGTTTATGGCTTTCATATTATTCAAGGGCAGGAACTAACGCTGTAGATATTTCAGCGCGAATAAGTAGAAGTAGTTTGTCTTTGTTACTGAATTGTTTGGCAATATTTGTGATTGTTTGGCAAATTTCTGATTCTTTGGCCGTTGTTCACTAGTTTTACAAATTTTTAACATGTTTAATAGATTATGTTGGTTGTCGTCTTTTGACTATTTTTTGTATATATCCATATTTTTGAAAACGTATTTATTTACTCTTTTAGTTTCTCCTTTATCAATAAAGCGAACAATTTTGCTAATACTCCAGCGATTTTCCTCTTGTAAGTATCCTTGTATACGTAAGCTCTAAATAGGTTTTCGTTTCTACTTACGCCAAAGGAGTTCTTGGCGGAATGTGAGCAGTTTACCCCCACATTTCGTCGGTTCGCCGCCAGCCAAGATATGTCGCAATCCCATCCAATTTACCTCCCACCGCTTGCACTGTTGTTCGAGTAAAGCGGAAATCTTGCTCTGCCGAGGAAGGAATAAATTGTTTGGAAACCGAAAAGGGGCAGCCAAATTTGAAGTTTAGTATTTTTTGTAGGAGTTTAAAATAAATTACTAATGCTTGAAAAGTTAGTATGCAAATGAAACTCGTACCATTAACTATTACATATACGTTTTTACCCGTTTAATTATTAAAATGTACTTAAAGCGTTAAATGAATCCTTTTAAGGGTTTTGAGTTAAGTCAATAAGTTTCACAATTTCTGCCATGGCGAGACGAATTATTTTCGTGAAGGAACGAAATAGAATTTGTGGCGTGATCGGAGTGAGACTCTTTGCCCAATCATAGGATCGTTCATGCTAAATTGGATTAGATCAGATTTATTTCAAGGGTCGGACATACATTTCGATAACAGGTATGGGATGACGGTTTGGAAACAGTGCCTATACTTCAGATTGTTTTAGTGCGCAAACATAGCATATAGATGATATCTTTACCTATCTACACGTTTTGTTAACGCTTGATGTGTGCAACCTTTTTTTGCTCGCTAGTAGACTAGCTAAGCTAGAGCATCGCAAGACCGCACTTTTGTGAGCCAACGAGCCACGAGTAAAACTGTCATCTTTACCGTAAGCTTATGGTTTGCTCGTTCGACTTCATTTTGTTTTGTCTTTCTTTTCACTTAGACTAACTTTTCCATCTATAGGTACTCTACATTTTGTTGATTCTTACTTTTGAAATAATTGAGTAGTTACTTACCTTGTTCTAAAATTACTTAAAATGAAAAATATAACAACTAATTGTTACACAGTACCTACCCATGGTTAAATCACGTCATCTCAACCAATAACAAGTGCTAGATACCAGCAACATATGAGTACATATTCCGTGAGGCTTCGTCGCGGTGTCGACTAATAGATCTTCGTAGATTCGATTTACTGTCAAATAGAATAGAACCTCCCAGTGCACACTACGCGATCATTAAGTTACGCCTCTGTCTTTAGCGACTAGATAAAATCTTCAGCAAACTTACAAACAGTTTATTGTTTTATATATTGGATGCGATGCTGTAGAGGACGAATTTAAAGTTAGCTACAAATTATAAACGTAAACCAAATTAATCCTATCGATGAAGTCTTCAGGTGGTGTAGACAATTAAAAAACTTTGGCCTAATTAATACCTATTTATTGGGTATAATTCGTCTAATGTAAAATCCTGTTAGCTACTGTAATAGAAAATTAGGTACTTCTCGTCGAAAAGCTTGCTAAACATTCCATCTCTGAGCTATCAAAAAGTGTAGTAGGCTATAAATGGAAAAATGACAGATTTCATTTTTCAATCTCGATTTGTTACATTTATAGAATACCATTTCATCTATGAGTAGATGAACTTATTTTTAGTTTCAAACCTACTCGTAGGTACTCGTTTGTAACTTTGTACGCGATATTTCATAGCACAAAACAAATATTTTACCAGTACGATATGGTATCGGACGTATAAAATATGACGGCGAAAAGTAAAAACGAGACTGGATTTATTTTCGCAAATCCCCATGAAACCCGAATCAGATCCAAATAAAACAAACTTCGCTAGAATTATTGTGTGATACTATCAATTCGGAAAATAAAATTGCACATCTGTTATTTGTGGGAATATACAAGTTTCAAATATAATCTACCTACTTACTTGTCTGTTAAATTTTAAAAGTGCACATCGAGATTTGACAAAAATGTAAACTGAGCATTTTATAAACCGAGCTTTTGTCCCAAAGCTGTTTTATAATTTTGCTCTTCGATTGGTATCTACTATATCTAGGATCTAAATAATAATATATGAGGACTCTATTATTATTATTATTGGTTAAAAGTATCACATATTATGTGAATATTCTGTAAACATCTGCGGGTATGTACTTAGTATCTATATATCTATATATATAAAAATGAATCCCTATTTCCCTTGGTCACGGCATCACGCGTGAACGGCTGGACCGATCTCGCTAATTCTTTTTTTGTTGTATAGGTGAGGACCTGGAGAGTGACATAGGCTACTTTTTATCCCGGAAAATTAAGGAGTTCTCGCGGGAATAACAAAAAACTTAAACCACGCGGACGAAGTCGCGGGCATCAGCTAGTAACCGATAAATGTACATTGTCCTAAAATCAGTATAATGAACAAGAAACAACAACAGTATAATAAAAAAATGATTTGTCTACGATACCACGCGTTCGACAAATAGTTAAACGTTTAACCTCCAACTATCAATAGGTATAAAGTACAAAATGTACTTGTAGAGTCGCCACCGACGGGGACCGAAATGTTTTTATTCCCCGCCTTGCCTGATATTGCAGTTTACTTACGTCGCCCTCGATTTCCCTTATCTGGAGAGTAAGGAGCGTATCGCGTTACCGTCTGCAATGGAAATAAATATTATTTTTATCGCACAATTTTATAGCTATTGTTGTTTTTAATGGTATTATAATGTGATGATAGCGATGTAATTGTGTTGCAGAGACATTTTAGAAATAATTAGTGGCCATGTATTAAATAAAGAATTAGGGCGTATTTTTATCAGGAACTGGTTAGATACAGATAGCGCTTTCACACCAAAGTAGGTAGCATGGTAATTCCGTAGATTAAAAAAACGTATCTGAATAGAAACGTATATTAATTATGCTAAGCAAACTATGAAAAGACCTTAGTACCTAGTTCGTTCTCATAAAATTACTTATAGGAAAATACGAACAATACTGACAATGTATTTAAAATTGGCGAACAATACTGACAATGTATTTAAAATGTCACGAACGCTAATAAAATAGTAATAATTATAATAAAAAATTGTAATATAGTACACCTTGTAGCTTCGTTATTTATTGCCAGTTCAACCAACATAAAATAAGTGACTCGATTAATAAGTCATCTCATAGCTAGCATAATATTTTAGCTGTCGGCATTTCGGCAACAGTCGGATACGCGATCCAACTACTAAATACAATATTAGTGAGCGTCGCAACCACAATGCAGTGGAAATGTTAATTCAATCACAGTTCCATTAGTTCGGCTTTCCGCTGCAGTGTAATATTAATCTCGGTCTGTCGCTAAATTCCATTTAGTAGCGCCGCGAGCGAGCGCCAGCCTGTTCACGCCGACGGGCCTGGCTCTGATTGATCCGACGCGATGTGATGCAGGGATTAAGCCATGCCTCGAATAACTTTGTTGGGGATTCACGGAAATCCTGTAGTATTTTACAGATCCTTTCAATTGGGCACCAGTGACGTCATCAGTCCTTTTAATTTTAACTAGATGATGCCCGCGACTTCGCCCGCGTGGTTTGAGCTTCTTTAAATTTCCGGGGGAACTCTTTGATTTTCTGGGATACAAAGTAGCCAACAGGCTTCTGGGATACAAAGTAGAATGTTGGCTACTTTGTATCCCAGATTTTTGTACCAATTGTGTAACAACTCAATTGGTCTTGAAATTATCCATTCAAAAAATCACGTCGATCTATTACTCCGTTGCAGCGTGATTGAATGACAAACCAATAAACCAGCAACCAAACATACTTTCGCATTAATAATATTAGTATAATTTAATTCACTAATTCAGATGTTCTCTACATGAGTTTGTTTGTTGGGTTGGGTTCGGGTTTAAAAAAAAAAGTAAAATATCAAAAGAGAATAGGTAAAATCTTATACTGGCAACATAAGAACAATTTGAATGGCATAATAATATTAACATTATTAACAAGAAGGCACGACTGGGATTACTCGTAATTTAATAATCACATATCACACGGCAGCGTCCGCGTCAACGTAATAAGTACCTACCCGGTATCGCTGACAACATTCAACGAGGGAGTGACGTGCCACGACATAAATAAATTATGCAATGCGCCACTTAGTGACACCACACCTCGCCACCTCTGTGGCACATGGAGGTAGAAAGACTAGGTAGTAGATACACCATTATAATACTCCTGCCGACAAACTCCTAACGAAGTGTTTAAAGCGAACTTATAATAACATCGGCATAGTGCAGTTTTTTTTTATTTTGTTTATCTATAAGTAATCAACAGCGTTGCACAAATTAATAATAACAATAAATATAACTTAATATTAAATAAGGCCATTTTCATGCATTAATTTTCATGCTAAATAGATAAGTTCACCGTCTTACACAACTTTTATCTGTCAAATTAGCGTTATTTTGAATGTAGGTATTTACAAGTCTCAATCCATAAAGTAAAATATACTTTACATAAGTACCAAGCCTACCAACCGTGTCCACTCCTGTAAATATTTGCCTGCTGCTTACATAATAGGTATATTCGGAAAAATTTAATTAATCGAACTAAACGTCCGTCTACACTGACAAAAATAAATGAACATAATATTATTAAAAAGCTGTTTTAAATTATCCGGCTTCTAAAAGCATCTTTCTCATTAGTCATAATCAAATATCGTGATCTTTCGTTTTGTAATCTTGCATGAATGTTTTACTAACGTGCTTACATTTCTCACGAACATAATAACAACCTTCATTAGTTTGTTCACCAAACGGAAGGTGTAGAGTAGAAGTTATTCCACGATAAATTTTAGTATTTTACACACGACGCTTAGTACAGATATTATCGTTAGACATGCAGGCAATAAAATATAGCCAACACATTTAAATGGCTCTTAAGAAATTATTGCTAAAGCGTGACGTAAATAAAAAACACAATGTTAACACCTAGGTGTTAAAATGTTACGTAATTCCGCATACGGTATATCCTGTTTGCACTTATATGAACTTTAAATGCACGTTCTAGTTGAGAAATACTTATGTGTACACAATAACAAGTAACAACGCTTCACATAGTATAATAATTACTCAAAGGCTTCACATAAATTGGCTTTATCTGCAAAAACTAGATCCTATGTTCTGCACGTTTCTTCTTCTATTCATTCCTGTGGATAAGTCTTTTCATTGTCGTGTCGCTCATGCTTAAGATATTAGCCGAAGCTAGTCTTCCAAAAGTTGATCGAGGATTGTCATAGGAACTTTGCACGTCTCTAAGCTTATTTACTTGATGCTAGTACAAACTTCTTTGTTTAAAATTTGCTTTCATTTGCGCGATTACGTCCAGCATAGTCTTGCTTAAACGATATTAAGTATGTTCTTTTTTAGTGTCCAAGTATTATCTGTTGATTGAATAACTAATAAAATAAAATAGTATTTAGCAGTAACGGGAGAGGTCCTTACTCACTAATCCGGCAACACTCTAGCTACTGAGGTCAATAGGGCCAAAAAACATTCACAATAGAGGAGTATTCATGAAAAATGTAATTGAATGATTTATTGCTTTGGTCACGTTTCGCCGCCATATGGAGTACTCATGAATAAGTAATGTTCACCGGTCGTTGTTTCAATTAGCGGTCGTGTCGTCGGTCTGGCCCGGCCTCCTGCCACCCGCTTGCGCTACCGAACCAACCGGAATGTCATTTATAAACTGATTCTGTGCCACCCTTACTAAAACTTACTGTCGTGGAACATCGTAAACAAAGTGGCCATTTAATTCACACGAAAGTTTGTTGTTCTACATAATATTATTGGCTTTTGGTTGTAACTTCAGCTAGTTATTCTTGAATCTTGTCCTATATTGATCATTTCACTGTGTTCACCAATATGCTTATAGATCGGTGTTCATGTCCTTACCCATAAAGTTAAATAACGTAAGCCCTGAATGAGGGTCTTTCAATTGGAGTGCAATGTAATGAGCGAAAGTAATTACGCGGCAAACATCAGGCGGACCGCGCAACACGATCCATCCCGGATTAGTAGGATCTTCTTCGTAACACAACACGGATTAAATTAACATGTGTGACACCATTCGAATCATTTATCTATGTAAAAGATCCGAAGCAATCCCTTACAACAGAAAAGGGACGTAATCACTTTCGTGTGTCTTTATTATTGCTTGTTTTAGGGGAGCGTAACACGTTCCATTTTTATATGATCTTTGAAACCACGTATTCAAGATGACAGTAATAAAGCTTCCTTTTTCATTGTTTGAATAGGTGCCATAATAATATTTCATTGAATTGAATTCCGTGCAAAAATATCACGACTTTATTTTAAAACTTCGCAACACAATGAATTACGAGATACTATTGCTCTCAAAACCGACATAATACCTACAATATAAAAACCGTCCGCCCGTAATTGATTCTGTTTTCACTAAAAGTAAAAACTTGGATGTTATTTTTTGTATTTAAATCAACATTTGCGATTCAAATGTTTCGTTTGCAATGAAAAAGTCCTATAAAATTGATCCGCTAAAAATGTGACACGACGTTTTTGCGAAGTGATTTAAAATTACCTAATAATAAGCCTGAACTGCTCGTTGTCTGCGCTTTAACAGTTTCCTTTGAAGCATAAAAAACATGACTGAAAAAGGAGAGCAAAATCAAATTGCGGACTAACTTATCCTAAGTAATAAAAACATGGAAGTTCACTGAGCGAGGGCGGAGAGTTATCCATTTACAGAGAGTTAGTCGTTTTATTTTCTTTTATCCGTCCCGTCGAGCGCTCATCTCTGGGCAGATTTGTTTCCCCCCGATTTCGTCTTTGGAACCCTCCCGTGAAATAGACGCGAAATGTGATAAATGGGATGCTCTTTTTATTGTTAAGTCCCGGGTGCGTAACGTTATGGGTAGACCCATTTCGGCTCACATCCCTGTCTTATCAAATTTTCTTATATTTCGGTATTTTTATATCCTACGCTCTGTTTAGAAGGGCTCCGTTTTCCTAATCCCATCATCAATTCCATTTGAGACCAATAAAAATATGCTTTTCGCCGATATAAGGGCGGTTTGGGAGCGCCAATATGAAAAATAAATGTAACCGCGTTCGTGTTGTGTGTTTTGTGACCGTTAGATTATATTGAGATACTCTTCTGCAGGGTATAACGCTGCTTCAGGACGCTGGCACGTCGGATGATAGTGGACGGGCATCAGAAAGACTCACGGGCAGTTCTGTGGCACCCCGGGATCCCGATTCCTCTCGCGACCGGCTTAGCGATGTACGTATATAAAGAATTAATGTTAACACTTTCTCACTTTTTAAACTACTAGTATACGCCCTACGATTCGAAAGCTTTATTCGTGTCTATGTTATATGTACACCTTCGAAGAACACTTCGATGGACCAACGTTGGTTTGTAATTTATTCCGTTTCGCAATCTGTCTCCTTGTGACCCTCCAAATTGTAAATCAAGTTAGGGTGCATGATAAAACAATTCTCCCGATGTTGTGATATTTTTTTAAGTTATTTTCCTAATTGTGTTTTTCTGTTGCATTCGCTACTTTTTTTTCCAGTCAAAAGTGTTATTAGGCTAAAATCCAAAAACCTACGCAGCGGTTTTTCGCTCAAATTTATTAGATTTTCGATTGTTAATTGGATAATGAATGTGTACCGTTTTGTGAAAAAGCGGCTAAGTTAAGTTCTCCTTAGATATTCCAATCCACTCACATCTTCGCTTTCTTGTTCTCCCAACAGGCCAGTAGCCGCTGTAGTTCCGGAAAAGGCTATATCGTGAGTATACCACTGTTTTCCTTGTCTTGTACAAACTTTCTTCATCTGATCCCACCTCTCGTGCTTGATCACTTCGCTTTTTAACATATTATTGTGCACTGCATACTGGGCATGTTGTTTTACCTTATTATTTTCCGCTGTTGGCAATGTCCATTCCTAACCTATTTTAATAGTACGTAGTTTGTAATAGTTTCTTATAACGTTGAAAGGTACAGTATTATCTTAAGTGCTCCTAAAATCTGCGCTGCAATAGAATGATAGATAAGTAGGACGTGAAAACGGAACTGACGATACGGTAAATAACGGAGAAGTTCGGCACTATTAAGGCATTGATATTCGCAATAAAACAAGTCGTGAATGTCATTAAAAGAGTTATTTAAAGGTGAAAGCAATAATTTTCGATTACTGTGTGCAAATTTACTCCGATCACGCAACATCTAGTCCCTGTTCGATATTCGGCGCGTATAGCACCTAAATCACGAGATTTGTCGAGGCGGTGCTGTTTCGTACTATATAGCTTTACCTGCGCCCTGAATACTTCATGGCACCCGTATTTATTTGAAATTGTAATATCTCAGTCTGATCCTCCATGTTTTTCTCAGCGCTCTGTAAATATTGTACAATTTATTTGCCGGTAGCTAGAATGAAAATCCCATTTCGTTAGACTTACCATAATAATATGGAATAAATAAATAAATTCTGTATCTCGTGTATTTATATTTTGTTTGGATATTGTTGAACATGTTGTGCCGACCCCACGTAGCGTGAGACAAGGGCAGGAAGAAGAAGAAGAAGAAGATTGTGATATATTCAATTCAATTTATTAAAATGAAGCAGCAGCTAGGGAAACTAGCTTTCTAGTTCTTGATAACGTAATGTACCAAATGTACCTACTTGCAGAGATTACTTGTATTGTATTAAAACAAACCCGGTTTAGGCTCTTTCCATACATGCATAGAAAATACTTAACCCGTCGTCCTAATTTTATTATTTTAACTAATCACAAAAACAGAAAATCATGCTACAACTCTAATAAATAAATATTATATTCAAATGAATCATTATTATTCTATAAAAACACTCAACATCAATTCCGAATTGATTTGTTTTAGGTATCATTAGTCTAAATATTATTAATTCTCACGCCAATGATAATTTTGATGGTTAATTCTATGATAATGTATTACTAGGTGTACCGGAATATGCAAATGAGTAGACATTGATTATCACACAGAGGTAGGCGTCGCTTAATCCCGCCTCGGATGACGGTAATTAATGTTGATCTATGAGTCACGAACACGTTACAAATTGTTTGTTAAATTAGTTATAGTACATTTACACGCATGTTTGGCTTTAATAAAACAATATATGAACATGACGATTTTTTTGAATTATTTCTCATCACTTATTGGTCACTAACTCACTACATTCTCTAAAAGATTCACAACAAAGTATATTGCAAAATAAAAATTGGTCGTATTAGGTATCCCCGTTCACTAATTATTATATTATTACCTTGATAGTTCTTGTTAACTTCAATTATTACAAGTTGTAATGCATATTTTTTTTTCATTTATGAGTTATGTCTGACAGATGACATCAAGAGATATTTAATTCGTAGTCCAAAAAGTCGCCATGTCGCCACAATAACTAATTTAAATTTACTAATGCATGTAGATTTGTGGTACAATTTCCACTTAGTAATTCTTGTTTTTTTCTTTTTACAGTGTGATAGTGAAGGCGACGACGATAAGGCAAGTACTTTGATATTTTATTCCCCTAACATTAAGAACGCTCTGCAACAATATACAGATACGCGAAATTTAATTAAAGCCTTCTAAACTTGTCTACGAAACTGGAAAAGTTGAAACAGCGTCGCAAATAAATGTCCGTGTAATGTAACTGGCGAAGTTGCTCGTTCCCAGTTTATTACACGAACGACACAGTGATTAATCTCACGGGAGGAGACGCCTCGAGCACCTGTTTACAAATTGTTTTAGTCTCCATCCAATCTTCTAATTGAATTTCGACAAGAACAAAATATTTGATAATTAATACTAATGCATTTAAAATGTCAGAGCTGAAACCGTTCAATGCAAGATTTGAGTTGTTTTACTTTAACTGTAGAATATTTACAGTAGAGTAAGTCTTCGAGTAGAAGAACCTATAGCTGGTCGAACTCAATGCTCTGCGCTCTGCCATGGCGACCGAACAAAAGACTATCGATTTGCGATGCTATGTCCTACATAGCAAGTAGTTCTGGCGCATTCGCAAAGTAGCTGTAAATAATCACATTAGGCGTTTGGCATCCACTTTATGAAAATGAGAGTGTACAGTAATTAATTACTTACTGAAATAACTATTTATTACGCCTTTTAAAACAGTTGCAGTTTTTAAATTCCAATCATTACATATTTATAACTTACTAACTGATGCCCGCGACTACGTCCGCGTGGATTAAGGTTTTTTGGTTCCCGTGGGAACTCCTTAATTTTCCGGGATAAAAAGTAGCCTATATGTTATCCCAAACTATAATCTATCTCTGTGCCAAATTTCATCCAAATCCGTTTAGCCGTTCTTGCGTGATTGAGTTCCATACATCCATCCAAACTTTCGCATTTATAATATTAGTATAGATTTGCTAGTTAATGGTAGTTGTAGACTCCTGGTGAGTTCTCGGGTGCTCTTTGTGAGCGCGCTGTACAGTGTTAGAGCTTTAACTAACTCGTCAACAGGTTGTGAAATGCGAGTTAAAAGCGGTTGAGTAGTAGGGAGCGCTTTGCCGTGTCGACGCTGCAAAGGGTGCTGATTACGGGCCGTCGCTCTGTTCCGTAATTGCAAGATTGGCGCAGTTGCGAAGTGCCAGTAATTAAGTACGTTATATTACCTTTTGCGTTCGCTCTAATGTATGACTGAAAATCCTCGGCTCTATTTCATTCATTGCCGTGAAATATGTTTCTGCAAATGTTGCTACAAAATTACTCGATGCCAGTGGCAGTAAATTCAAACCGTGTTTAATGGGCCTCAGAAAAAACAAACCGAAAAGCATTGCATGTTTGCTGGAATTTATAAATGTCCAAATGCTTTTTGAAAACGAAATTCATTAGGTTGTTCGTTCAACTGTTCGTTCGTTCGTTAGGTTGTAACTGCCTCGTTGGTCTAGTGGTTAGCATGTTTGACTGCGGCCGACGAGGTCCCGGGTTCGATTCCCGGGTCGGGCCATAGTTAAGTGTTGGGTTTTTCTGACCAGAAATTCTCAGTACCAGCCCGGAGTTAGGAAGTTGGCGGTGTTTCACCCCCGTGCCTCGGAGAGCACGTTAAGCCGTCGGTCCCGGTTATTATCACTAACATGATAATAGTCGTTAAAGCCCGCCAACCCGCATTGGAGCAGCGTGGTGGGTCTAAGCTCTAATTCCCTCTCTCCTATGAGAGCGGAGGCCCGTGCCCAGCAGTGGGACGTTAATGGGCTGTAGTGGTGGTTCGTTCAAATAGGCTGTGGTTTTCTTTATTTGCCTTTTTTTTAAATGGCTACTAAAAGTTCAAATTATTCAGGAACTCGTTTACTGAAATTAAATTACTTATTACCTTCTTTCTTTCTTCATAAAACAATATAAAATGAACAAGTACAAAATATAGGTACCTATTAAACAAAGCATTCAGGTCTTGTTTTGAAACATGGAGGTGGGCTTAATCGCGAACCCTTTGTAATAGGCATGATGACAGTAACCAAGAATCAATGAAATTGTGAATTTATCTAATGAAATAGGATTCATGGATTATAAAAAACGTATTTATTTTTCTATTTCGAGTGAGATTGCTATTTATTTTGATAATATAAAACTATAAAATACAGCAATCCGCCATATTGGATAAAACACCAAGAAATGAATGACGTCACAATTGTTTGTTTTCGAGCTTTGAAAATCACACTATTGTTTTCTGCACACTGCACAGAGTACATTGGTAAAAACAATAGTGACGTCACAAACGACGCCATGACACCGCCGAACGTTTTGGCGTGAATTTTAAAATTTAAATTTCAAATGCCAATTTTATCTACCAAACCTTATTTTTCTGCTGAAATAAGATATTTTTTCGAAATAGTAGATACTTCCGAACATAATCTGACCATTTTTCAAAATCAGTCATCATGCCTATTGCGACTGTACCGCGTCCCCTTTTAATCCAATTATGTATGTATGCCTGCTTCATTGCAACCACGCTCCTAAATCTTATGACGCGGAGAATAAGCTACTCAAATAATAATTGTTGTTAGGCAAGGATTACACTTGTAAGTTTTACACACGTAAGTCGTTCACATGAGTAACTTACGAAATGTAAACTCTCATCTTGTTGTTATCTAAGTCGCGTATCGTATGCAAATGTTAGTTACGGACGCTATACTTCTGTAATCTATACTTCTATACTCATAGTATAAATGTGAAAGTTTGGATGTATGGATGTTTGGATGGATGTTTGTTACTCAATCACACCGGAACGGCTGAACCGATCAGGATGAAATTTGGCACAGGGATAGATTATAGACTGGAATAACACATAGGCTACTTTTTATCCCGGAAAACTAAGGAGTTCCCGCGGGAACCAAAAAACCTCAATCCACGCGGACGTAGTCACGGGCATCAGCTAGTCTAGCATAAATCATACTAATATTATAAATGCGAAAGTCACTTTGTTTGTTGGTTTGTCCTTCAATCACGCTGCAACAGAGCAACGGATTGACGTGAATTTTTGCATGGGTGTAGTTGAGGACCTGGAGAGTGACATAGGCTACTTTTTATCCCGGAAAATTAAGGAGTTCCCGTGGGAATTAAAAAACTTATTCCACGTGGACGAAATCGCGGGCATCAGCTAGTAAATAATATTTTCTTTACCTTTCACTTTAATATCAACTACTAAGATGATCCTTAATTTGAATTTTTAGTAAAAAATTAGATATGATTATGTTTTCATAATATCAACCTAATACCTACTGCTTCATTAATTTAAGATAATTAAAAAATCTTGATCAAATCCCAAAGGCTTAAAGGAAGACATTATTTGCTGGCGACAATTATATTCTACCACAATATTGCCTTTCTCTCATCTGTCGTATCCATTATCTCTTTCTGCTATTACTCTTATTATTCCTACTTAACTATACTAAAAGTGATTAAATAAATTCATAATAGTATCATAATGATGTGAAAGTATGTCTGTCTGTATGTCTGTCTGCTACGCTTTTACGGTCTATCTTTTCAACCGGTTTTGACAAGTATGGAGATAGGTTGCATCTCCGGGAAGGGTATACTACTTTTTACACCGGGAATTGAAGAGACCGGGAACCAAATAACCTTAATCTACAGTTACGAAGTTGCGGGCATCATCTAGCAAAAAATAATTTTAGTAATGTAATCAAAACTACTCGAACATATACATATTATATATAACATAAAGCTTTCATACATTCTAATATACTCATTAGAATTGTTAATTTAAATCAGTAGATACAAATACTGGAGTGCAATTCTCTGAGTAGCCTTTCAAATCTCAAAGGCTTTATTTATTACATCGATAGAATCTCAAACGACAATTTCTATTCCAAATTCCAACTTAAACGCGTCCCTTTTAATCTAATTATGCCTAACCGCTCCGCTGCCCTTTAAAAGCCCATCCTGTATTAAATTTCTCATGTGTCGATTGGGCTTGATAAATAAATGTTTTATCTGTACAAACGAAGATTTCTGTTATGATTATTCTGCGATTCAAATTGCATGTAAACAAAGGTTGATAGTTCACATAGTTATGTCGATTTCTGCTGAATCGACACTACAGGCAGACTGAAGGACGGAGATTCATAATATTTTATAATATTGGCGCAGTCTAAGGAGATTTATACATTAACACCTTCTTTCTGTGATTAGCATGAATGATCTCATGCACTTAACCTGCTTCAAATTCCTGAACCTCGCGTGCCAATTAATGAACACCTTCTTAGCAAGCAGAATTATTATCTATTCCTATAGAGGAATTCCATTATTCAATACCTATAGAGGCTACTAAGATAGTTATAACATTTCATGCTAAGGTTTTTGTAGATGAAAATAGTTTCTTATCAAATAGGTATTCTTAGGTACTTCAGTTTAACATAGATATTTGATTCAATTACATACTTACGTTATAGGCCATTCAAATTCCAAACACTTCAGTGTGATAACATTGTTCACAAGCATTCTTAAGTCTCATTGTGAGTGATTGCTCCGATGTCATAAATCCACGCGCTCAGCTCATATTATTTGCACGTCAACGTTTTAATATAGCATTTTCCAATAGTTGGATTTTAAATGAAATACTAGACACAAGTAAAATTATTACGTGAACCAGTCAAATCCCAGTGCTTAGATTGTTTGTACGCGGCAATCTCGCCGCAATCACGTCCCTTTTTTAATCCAATTGTTCCTGACCGATCCTATAAAAATCCACCCTATATCGATTTGGCGTGAATAAAAAACGCCAAATATGTACATGTTACATACATACACCTTACATGGGCTATTGAGCTTAGAATATTTTAAATGTACTTACGGTTTCTAAAAATAATTAATCAATGGATATCGCAATCTCACTTACTGAGTTAAATAACCAGCTTTGTAATAAAAACTGTTGACATAAAGTGGTTTCTGCAGTTCCGTTTCTCAGAATAAATTTATTGAAGAAAGTTTCTTGCGAAACAATTTTGATTGGAGAATTCTGGTTAAATAGTAAGTCCCAACTGGCCTTTTTTTAACTTTGCTGAAATAATATGACCGATTTGAAAAAGTTAAGTATATTTTGTAAACGTTTACAAATTCCAAAGTGAGAATACAATTTGTTTAACTAGCTAATTTTTTCGATTTAGTCTCGAATATGTTCTGTAATGTATAATTCATAGTAAGTATTGTATTAATTTGTTATATAATCGACATTATGCATTACCTCGACTGCTATCTAAAGTTGTGCAAGCTAGTTGTTATTACATACTTAAATCTGGGCGGATTAAATTTCGATTATCCTTCTTAACATATTATCATCGTTAATTACACAGATAAGCTATCGAAATTATAACACAAACGATTACAAATTTTTAGGGCTACAAGATTTACACAAAATGTCAATCTAACCGAAACAATCGGTGGACTTAATCTGTAAGATTATATACGTCCTTTATGTTATTGTTATCATACTTCTTTATATCTTGCGGTAATTTAATAACAAGATAAAGAGTTTTACAAAAGATATCTATATTATTTATTTACTGAACAAACGTCCATTGGTGTTAAGTGATTACCCGCCGATAGATAATGTAGAAAATTTATGTTACTACTAAAAAATATTATGCTTCACCTTATGATTAATTACCTAATATGACATTTTGTTTGAGTGGTTGTGTCCAAATAGCGACTTCCGTAGGTATAACTTTCGTACAGGTTCCCACTTTCAATCAATTCAACTCTTACTTGTCATTAATAATACATTACTGCCCAGGCCTGTAATAAAGCAATCCACGGCTGAGTATTAATGGAAGGACGAGGCGAAGCCGAGGACTTCTCAAGTGATTTTAAATAGACGAGGCGCCATATGAGGCCTTTTTAGGTAAACGTGGCCGTGAATTGCTATTTCGGCCGAGACATGTATAGTACTTTTCTCTAATTTGCGAGAAAACAATAAACAGAATTTGTTAAGCAAGCTTTTCTACATTGCGGATAGATGAAATTGACTCTTCTTAACTCACGCAAAAAAGGCGCTAAAACTTTGTGTTGTATGGAAATGATCTGATTTCCTATTCGGGTATTAGCTGACAGAAAAGAGCCAATGAACGTATTGTTTTTTTTTATAATAATGACTCCATTCCGAGCAGAAAACCTTCTCTATCGTTACTTCAGTTCTCGCTGTATCCAATTGTCGTTGATTGATAAGATATTAATGTTCTAATAAAATGTCATAAAGATCGGCAGTCAATAGGTAAAGATTGATAATATAATCGAAAGTTGAGTGGCACAATAATGCCCGTAAATGGATATCGAAGGAGGAAATCAGTGTTGGCTCCAGTGTTGTGACCGTGTCGATTAATTTAATTATCCCGGGAGAGGTTGACTGTAGTAGAATCGCTTTGGCCTCGAGTTGCTCAGGGCCGAAGTGTAAGATAGCTTCCACATAAATCAAGGAGATAAATGTATTACTTTACGGAACTCTCTTACTATACGATTCTGCCCAGTTCTAAGAAAATACAATTATCTATTTAGAAATTGTGCTTGGGAATTTGACGATTTTTACCGATCAATAATTTTTTGTCTTCTTCGTATATTGTGTTATGTACATGGGTTGCAAACACAATTGACACGCCGCATTAAAAAAGTACGTTAATGAATATATAATAAACTAGCTGATGCCCGCGACTTCGTCCGCGTGGTTTAAATTTTTTTGATTCCCGCGGGAACTCCCTAATTTTACGGGATAAAAGTAGCCTATGTCACTCTCCAGGTCCTCAACTATACCCATGCCAAAAATCACGTCGATCCGTTGCACCGTTGCCGCCTAATTGAAGAAAAATGCGAGAAAAAGAGCATACTATCCCACAGGAACTGTTTGTTTTTCCGGGATAAAAAGTGGCCTATGTCACTCTCCAGGTCCTCGAATATACCCATGCAAAAAATCACGTCGATCCGTTGCGCCGTTGAAGCGTGATTGAAGGACAAACCAACAAACCAACAAACAAAGTGACTTTCGCATTTATAATATTAGTATGATACTATTGCAGATATCTTAACTCAAATGTTGTAACAATTATACAAAGTTTTTACTCATTCGGATGCGCGAACGAATAGATAAACAGGCAGAAAAATAATATTAATTATAATATACTTACTTAAAATATTTATTTTTATCAACCACTGTTCGAATATCTCACATAAATTATCGTAAAATAATTTAAATTTTATTGATGTGTTTTTAAATGTTACATCGTCATCCGTCCATGTTTTATCGCAACATCTCGCAAATGTAGAGATATAAATGGCAAAAATCCTAATAGATTGTTAGAGTCTGATATACGAAGAACATAAAAACGTTGCATGTGCTCATGTGTCTCATAAAGTAGGACGATTTATGGCAACAAGCTTACAAGTTGCAGATCATGCCACATGCAAAGAATCTGTTCTATAGTATCTTCTTAGAATAATACTTACAAAGTGAAATAACGTCAAAACGGTCAAGAAGTAATGTTAATGTGGTCGTGACTGTACTACGATATTGTATTGATCGCAAAATATAAAAAAAATGTGGCCAATGTATTGATTATTTCAGTAAATTTAAGACGGCATTGAGCAGGGCTTCGTCTAAATTGTGCAAATCTTGATAGTTGATATCTGCATGGTGGTATTTATTTGGATTAGACGTTGGTATTTCGATATATATTAGTCGTTAGTAGAAACTAAAAATTTTAAAATGGGGAGGTGCTAGGTACCTACAAAAAGTATGGGTACATTTGGAAATCGTAAGCGATACCCCAATGGCAGCATAAATCTCGGTTACCTATTAGCGGAAAGAGAGCTGAATACCTTCCGAACCCCCATAATTGAACATTTCCTTTTATCCAGTAATCTTATTTTCAAGTGGTCGGTTCTTGTGCCCGGTTTATGCGATGAGTCCCAAGCGAGGTAGCATTTATAGTGCTGGGCTACACTTACCCGGAGTGCGCCACTAACTCGATCCGATTCAGCTTGGGCTATTTACACTCCGGCTTCAATTATGCTTCCACTTTGATATGCAAATCCGTTCGCGTTTGGGTAATTACGTAGACGCTTTCCAGGTTCCGTTGCAAACGTCAGTTTGAGCTTAACATTAATTTATTTGACTTGCCGGAGCCACGCTTGTGACGGGTCATACACTTTAGTATGTGGTCTCGCATGGAATTTGCGTTCATTATGATGTTAACGAAATGTGTGAATTGTGAACGTACGACCGTGACTGTATAACGTTTGGCAACGTGTTTATTACTTTTATTAGGCAATATTATTGACATTGTATCTTGTTTGTATAGATACCTCATTTGGGAATATTTTATCTCCATTGTATATTTGGATTTTTACATCATTCAGATTTCAGATATGATATTTTAGCACATTATTATTTAAGGTATTTTTGGAGCAATCAGATGCGTTCGTTTTTCGTTTCTCATCACTTTTGCATGTTCTTATGTCTCGTATATATACTAACTAGCTGATACCCGCGACTCCGTCCGCGTTGTTTAAGTTTTCTTGATTCCCGCGGGAATCAAGAAAACCCTTAATTACCCCTAATAACCCTTAATTTTTAGGGATAAAAAGTAGCCTATGTCACTCTCCAGGTCCTCAACTATACCCATGTCAAAAATCACGTCGATCCGTTGCTCAGTTGCGGCGTGATTGAAGGACAAACCAACAAACAAACACACTTTCGCATTTATAATATTAGTATGATTATTATTATATATACAAGTGGGCCCGGTAGACGTTGTCCTGCCCTGAATCTGGAACCTGATTGCAGCGCCACCTACGGGTCTAATTGTGAATATGTCACCGTAAGATTGCAAAAACCGTTAGATTGTAATCCAACTAGCGATATTATAAACAGTCGACAGATTGTGAACCGTTTAATGTTCCGAGTGTCAATTTTTGAAATATTCAATATATTTACGTTTTCTTGTCTCTTTCTTGTAGGTTAGGTTAGGGTTCGACATAAATAATCATAGGTTTTATCGGGTTAATATACCTAACAGATTACAATCTACCGAAAAATAATTCGTTAAATTGTAATCTGTCGACAGTTTACAATATTGCTAGTTAGATTACAATCCAACGGCCTTTGCAATCTTACGGTGACAAATATAAACCATGCCAGGACCCACTCAAAATCACAAAAAAAATCCATTAGAATCGGTCCAGCCGTTCTGAAGTGATACATGAGTGATACATGAGACATGATTTTTATTTATAGTATAGATAGATTCTTAAGAAAATTATATACCTAAACAAAAAAATAAAGTTACCTCTATGTACTCGTACTTGCCAGGTTATACCTACTACCTATATACCATTCTCATTTCCAGGTACCTTATTGGACCATTCCCCTTCCCCATAGTTGTAAATTGCTTGAGCAAACTAGCTGCGCTGAGAGTTAGCTCAGTTATTAGCTTAGCAGATGAGACTCGGCAACTTGTAATGAACGCCAGTCTAACAAACAATCCACTGGGAATTTGCGATCTATCCGTAACAATGCAATTTTATTATTATCTAGATTCTAGTACCTACTACTACTTGTACTTCGCCAGAATTTATTATTCCTTATAATTAATCATGTTTTATTAGATTTCTATTTTGTTAAAATGAGGTTGTTTCTACTAAATCTTGTTAACAAGTCCTATACATTCCAAAGAGGGAACGGCAATGAGACATTAACTAATACCGCGGTTTAGCATCGTTGACCCAAATTGGGTATTACCTAGTTAGAAAAGAGTGATGAGTGTATGCTATCGCTACGTGCCTCGGTGAGCGTGGTAAGCTTTAAAATCTGATGCATAATAATAATCGTTAATCCTAAGTACAGTTTGTATTAACCCTCTGCCTGTACCTAGGTACGATTAAGTATTCTGTACTTCTGCTACAGAAATCTGGGTAAAATCTAGTAGCCTGTCATGGGATAGCGTTATTTAAGCAGGTTAGCATTTTTTCCGTTTGAAGAAGATATTTTATAAACCCAGTAACTATCAGGAAACTTGCCCACGCAGTAACTTGATACTGTTTTAATAGAAACAGGGATAACAAGGAAATAGGCGTCGCTACGCTCGTGTAACTTATCCAAAGTTATAACTAATAGCTAGACGGCAGAGAGTAAATTTAATCTCGACCACAACTTTGTCTTGTCCGATTTGCAGACTTGTTTAATAGATATAACAGGAATGTATTCCAGTTCACTAATATAATGTACCTACGTTTTAACCGACTTCCAAAAAAGGAGGAGGTTCTCGATTCGGCACGTTTTTTTTTAATGTATGTCGGTGCACATCTCCGTGGTTTCTGAACCGATTTGTTAAAATTTTCTATCAGTCGTTAGAGAAAGCTCTCGAGGTGGTTCCATAAAAAATTCTGACTCCAAATCTTCAACTCTGACACTAAAAAGTTAAAAATAAAAATTCTTTCCAAAAAACCGCCTTACGCCACTGTAAAGTACAAAATAATTTTGATTTCTACCCACTAAAAAATAAAAATTCTTTCCAAAAAACCGCCTTCCAACGCCACTGTACAAAATAATTTTGATTTCTACCCACTATGTTGAAGTCGGGCGAGTCTGATGCGTCAACTTTCCTTATACTTGTTGTACCCGCCCGACTTCAACATAGTGGGTAGAAATCAAAATTATTTTATACTTTACAGTGGCGTTTTACAATTTTTATTGTAGACAATAATGGATTGCTTGTTAATAATTTAAGAACACGACATTTTTTGTAGGCATGAGATGATTCGAGAATTTATTGTTTGGGTTAATTGATTGTGAAATAAAAATCCCATTTCAAATTCCGTGCGCCAAAAATCAAGTTAGCAATCGACCAGATGTCGGAACAGGTAGACTGCAGGTCTGATTTATAAATGGAGATAAAAAATTAACAATGTGCTTGAAATAAGAACTACCAACATGGCTGATATCAATTAAAAGATCGGTATCGAAAGAGCGGCGCTTTATGATAACAATTTAACTCTCTGAATAAATGTAAAGAGCTTTCATATTATTTTTGTTAGCAGTTACTAGCTAATAGCTAGTGCCAGCGAATTTATCAATATTGGTTTAGATTTTTTTTTAAATCCCGTAGAAATCCTTTGTTTTCCAATTCAGCCTAATAGTGTGAGTCGATTCAATTTTATTTAACTCTAGCTTGATTGAACATAAGTAAGTACTTATAGTTCGCACGCGAGTTGAATGCAGAGCTTATGTATGACACACATAAGCTCTGCATTCAACTCGCGCACGTACTTTACCTACTAAGTATCTTTTCTTGGACCAATTGGTTAAAGATAATGTAGGTATGTTTTCTATTTAAAATGATTACGTGACCTTGTAAGCATATACTCAAAATTGATTAGCTGCTGATGCCTATGAACATCATACTATCCATACTAATTTTATAATGCGCGAAAGTGTGTTAGTTTGTCCTTCAATCACGCCGTGACAGAGCAACGGATCGCCGTGATTTGATTTGTATGGGCAAACCTTTAGAGTTTAGAGTGACATAGGCTACTTTTTATCCCGGAAAATTTAGGACGTCCTGTGGGAATCAAAAACTTATTCCACGCGGTCATAGTTGCGGGCATCAGCTGGTAAAAAATAAGCTTCTCAAGCCTATAAATTAAAAACCATACGTTACCCTTACCCTGGCTGAATCATGAATCAGGTATATCACTTCTACTCGATTAGCGCGGGCGGTACGAGGTGAACACAATCTGGGGCATTAACCAGAACATGAATACCGATAGAATGCCGCCATCAATTCTCCTTTCATATGCTACGTGTTGTGATGCTCATATTATATTCTTATTCGGCTGTGTACATATGAGAGGCAATGTATCATCGGAATAACGCGAGGGAACCAGGTCGAGAGAAATTCGGTCAACATATTTAACATTAACGAACAATGAGTGTTATTTTATTTTCCTATAAAATATCCACCAAAATTATTCCTAGTATACCTACAATCTATTGTAAAAAAACTTCAGCCAGATGGGCAATTTTCACTAATTTTTTTAATAAAGCACACCGACCGTAGTTCTAAGCTAACAGCCCATTGCATTGTCCTAACAATCAATATAGCTAGAGCAAGTTAGCTACCATTACCTGATAAGAATTTTTCACGAATATCTTCAAGCAGATCTTTTAAAGAATCTTCTTTGGTTAAAATACCAGGAATAATGCAGTCGGTTTAAGCCTTATTGATTATTATTGATCTTATTACATAAACTCAATATCGCCAGTATCATACTAATATTATAAATGCGAAAGTGTGTTTGTTTGTTGGTTTGTCCTTCAATCACGCCGCAACGGAGCAACGGATCGACGTGATTTTTGGCATGGGTATAGTTGAGGACCTGGAGAGTGACATAGACATAGGCCCGGAAAAATAAGAAGTTCCCGGGGGAATTAAAAAAAACTTAAACCACGCGGACGAAGACGCGGGCATCAGCTAGTGCCATAATGAAGCGATTTAGCTATCAGGTAAGTACAATGCTGTGCGGAAACCGACTTTGTGGGTGTTAACTGCCATACCCCTAACAGTCATTACTATCTTAGACTGCATCATCATCAATCATGATCTGCAAAAAACCTGGATCCATCTGTACCTCATCCTGAAGCCGTCACTTCTAATACCATGTACATTAATCGGGGCCTCAACAGTTTTAGGTACATTTCGTATTAAGCCTACCTAATATTATACTTACAAACTTTTTCAATCTCATGAAACAACATTGAACAACTTTATTTCACCATAAATTAAAGTGCAAATAAAATAAACCGGCAATTTTCAAGTGAAATCGCTCCGAAAGAAATATTTCCCAACGCTGCACTAGCGGGCGCCTCTTGGCAGGATTTACTTTACGCAAACCTGGCTCGGTTAATTGAAAGAGCTTCTTTCATTTAGTGTAATATTTTATGGCGCGGAGTCTGGCGCGGTGCGGTGGGAGCTTGTGGTTTCACTTTAACTCGCTTTTCCCTACAGCTCCCTCGCACAACAGCCATTTAAGATTCTTTATAATACGCGAGGCAATAAGAAAATAATTTATCATTTCTCAGAAATCAGAATATAAATTTGTTTGTAACATTATCTTAATTGGTACTTCTTCTCTTTTCGGATAACAATTTTGTTGTTCAAAAGCTATTACGTTTTCTTTTGTTCTGTTGGTTTGCGAAAATACTCACTGAATACTAATTCATTATTATGTTATCAAAAGGCTTTTAATGGAACAAGGGAGGGATAATTATTATACTGTCGTTATTTGTCGGAATGTTAGTGTGTAGAACAAGCAATAAAGTAAAGTAGCGAGGGCGTGTTATAATTAGCGTTAAAGTCAGGGGTTGATTCTGCGGCTCACCGACACGAGCCGCAATAAATCGGCCACACACTCAACCGCGTGCGCCGTGAGATAAGGGTCATCGCGGCACTATCTGCCGCTACCGGTTACATTGTTGCACAGCTAACAGCCACATAAACCTCGCACGACGGCTATCATCAACGTTTTACGACTTCTCGCACCTATTATGTGCAATGTGCAGCTAATCCGTCCTCAATCTTAGATCGAGATATCTGTGAAGAGTCACAGGACTCGATGCGAAACATGAAATAAATTTAGCGAATTATAATAACACTATGTACACAATATACATAACTGCGTGATTAACATAATGTTTCTGAAATGTTCCACTTTTGTCTTGTAAACGAGCATAAAGTGAAAGAACAAATTGCGAGTTTCCCCAGTATTTTCCTCGCTCGGAAAAATATATGTTTTATTAAAGCTCGGCATTTCCGAGAGCGAGGCAACCCTCCGGGCTGGGGGTGGATGGGTGGTCGGCACGATGGAAGGGAGGGGGGTTGGTGGCGCGCCAGTGTATAACAGACAGTGGAAGGATATAAAACATATTTACGCGCCTATAAAGTACTGTCGTACGTTCGCTCTCCACCATTTTCTTTGTTCCTCGCGAGCAGCCAATGATAATGCTTTCTCTTCAACTTATTTTGTTTCATCTTATCTGGCTTCTCTTCACCACTTTTATTTATAACCAAAGTGCGAAACAAATTCATTTAAAGCATTAAAACTTTATACTGTTGGGATATCTGAAAAAAAAATTATACTCTCAGCTTATTTCTAGAGCAGCAACCCTCTTTAAAGTTCAGCTGAGTAACCCAATATACCTCACTCACACATTTACATACCTAGCTCACGAGCAAGTAAGCGATTTTGTCATATTAAAGTCGGCGAACAGAAAAAGGAGCTCACTTGACTCTATTCAGTGTCTAAAAGCCGGAGCGTTGACAGCAAAGCGAGGAGCGTCTTAATCTTGTGCGACAGTATGGCTCAGAGTTGAAACCCCTTGCGTAGGTGAGAGGGTGTAATAACAAGTCTTTTCCACCCCCACTCACTCCTTCACGGTCCACAGGCTTACCCGCTTGCAAACTTCGAAGATCCGTATTATCATCGTGCTAACCAGGTCGACACGAATAAGGCCTAACTTGCGAACATTTTGATTCATCTTTTTTAAACTCCTTTTTACTGCCTACGTTTAGACATTAATAGAAATGTGTCTACCATTAATCTCTAACTGACCGTAAAATACCAGTTATAAAAAGTGGCTTTGCGATGATTAGTTTTATGTTATGGATTTGTTTTTTAAAGATCCCGTCGAAATTTCTCAAAATCCTTTCTTAATGCACCCGTTGAGGGCTCACCTTTAGTTCATTTTTCTCTCCACCGGCTTAGAATGTACGTTTTCTGTCAGTCACTCATTCACGGTCCACGAAACTATTTTATATTTATTGGTGTTATAAACAAATGATAAATCCTTATTTTGTTTATTGATATCATGAACCACTGAATAATCGATGAGCTTACTCGTAAGTGATAACAATAATGATGAGTTAATAATACTGCAATGCCCCGCAGTCAGTCGCAGAGTACCTACATGTTTCAGATGTAAGCCAGTAGATTGCAGCTGTGGTTAAAGGCTGTTTGTAGTCAAAGCACGTTGACATGCGTTTATCAGAGCGAGAGCTCACACCGCAGCCGGGCGCTGTGACAAACGGAATCGCAAAGCGCCGAGAGAGCTGCTGATCCAACGAGATATCTCGACCTCAGCGTCGAGTGTTAACACTCGCCCGCCTACGGATAATTACGCTCCTTTGACGAACCATCTTTGTTTCATGGCGTGTGAAAATGGCTACAGAGGTTTCAGATTTGAAAAAAATGCTGGCGAAATTTTCAGATTACTTCAAAAGCCTGCTAAAGATTAATGATGCCAGATTTGAGAATAGATTCTATGGCTCTGCATCTAACGCTCTTAGGTTCAGGATCTTTAATAAGAAATAATTTATAAGCTACTTTGTAAATAACCCAAAGACCGTACTGCATAGAATAATTTGTACAGTAAGCTCTTCACGAGATCCACACAATCACCATATTTTACTCACTTATACGGCAGTCCTGGTGAAATTCAACGAATGGTTTCATGAAGAAGTTGTAGATATTTACTTCAATATCTATTTTCGATAAACATGTAGTTTAACAAAAATAATAAAAGCACTGCGGTGCCAATGTGATATCAGTTTCATCACTAATACTAAGCACGTAAAATACACAGAAAAGCTAAACCGCCATTCTCACATCAGCATGTAACTTGTGAGCGATTACGGCCGGGCCGCAATTATCCCACCACAAAGTTCGCCGTAATGCTTTAAATACGGACACGAACGGGCTCGCCGCGATTCACATAACGCTCCTAATTTATTCTAGCCCAAACAATTTACAATAGGCTGCCCATATTAACTCCCGGTTAGCCAGGATAGTCCTCGTTACCGGCCCCCGGCTACGGGCTACTTGAAATATAGCCCTGGACAGATGTGCTCTATTTGATAGGTACTCTTTTGCGAATGGTTGTTCAGATTAGCTTCTTTGTTAAGTTTGAGTAGCTATCTTATCCAAATTCCGAGATATTCAACGTTTACTACATTGAAGAATAATGGATAGATCATAGATGTCATGGGCAAGCAAACTGACAGGGTCTGGATTTAATTTAGCCTAGCTCTGGTGTATTCGTTTTAAATGTTGCATGAAGTATATTTTCGAATTCAATATTTCTACGACCCGACTCGATGCTCTTAGAGTTTTGTTCCTAACGCGCTGTCCATCTTAACTGTGGATCTGCCGGTTGTGACTTGTAATATAGTATGGGTTCTAGGTATATACTCTCTGAACGACATCTCAATACTTATACTGCAACGGCATATCCGTAGTATATATTGATTAATTTTATTAATACAGCGACTTAAAGAAAAAGAAAGGTTATGTTTATGTATATTTTGATAAAACTGTCTACTTTCACGTCTATTAAAAAGGTCTAAATGTTACATATAATGGTACGCCTTCGTTAAGGTATCTTCGCAGACTCCTTCTACCTTCATTCACCTTTGTAAAGATATTTTGTATTCCATTGTTTTCGAGATGAGTGCAAAGTTGTTCGCGATTGTTTCACCTTAATTAATTACTTTTGCTCGGAGCTGGATCGCTGATTTCTTTGTTTTCATTTTCAAGATGATCATTTTGTTTCTCCTCTCATAATAATTAATTAATAATGAAACGAATCCATAACTTCGAACTTCTTGTGTATTAAATTTACTTTGTGTTGATAAAATCAATATCATCCACTTTATCTGTTGGACGGAATGAATAAGTATAACAGAATGAAAATAGAAATAGTTTATATGTTTGTATTTATTTTGGGTTTCAAAAGTAGCTCAAACATGCCATTTTTAAAAACATAATTTATAAAAGTTACACTGGCTATAAATATTATAGTAAATTGTCTATAACTTCAGTAGCGGTGATAGTAAAAGAGGAAATATAAGAAAACAACTTGACAAAGTGTTCCACTCAAGCAGTCTATAAATTGTACTGTTACAGTTAATCCATTAATATTACGCCAACTCGTGAGAAAGACCAATTTATATACTTATATTCTGTCTGGGGCGAAATTTCACAAAATTATTACAAAGTAATCTAAGTTAGACGATCTGTACAGAGAGTGAGATAAGGGGGTGACAGGTGTTTAAATATACGTTAAGCCGCTTCCCGGCTCGCTGGATATTCGCCGTATTATAAGAGAGACGGATTCGTTTTAGCTTGTGGTTTTAGGATTAATTGCTCGATCCCGCCGAGAATGATACTTACATTTTGCCTTTAGACGCTTAGCTTAATGGACTAGTAACAAGCGCTTATTTTGTTAAACACAAAGGCATTTCAATTTCGTTGTCTAGACGGTAAACAAAATGCTGTAGAACTTAACAAGCTTTTCTGACTGTGATGGAAATAAAATATTTTAAGTAGCAATTAAATGTAATTAATCATGATCGCTATCGCGTATAGGATATTTATCGTTAGTTCTAATTCGATTAAAAATTCGGAACACGCTAAAGAGATTAATTTAACATTTTAATGGACACTCGAGCAAGTGGAACCGGTTGCCGGTCCTACGGTGGCGCGGGCTCGTGTAATATCACCAATGTACATTCTCTCGATCTCATTAAAGCGGTTTTTGTCCTCGCCTCATGTTTATCTTATTAACCGGGCCCCGTCACTACTAAATCGCATGCAATTTCTTGCAACGCCACCGTGGATCAATTACAGTAACACGTTTTTTCAAAGCGCATCTCTATCCATACAAATCATGCTCATGTTTTTGTATACATACTTACATAGAACATACTCATGAAGCTGTACTTAATTTTTAAGTACTTCATAAATGCGGTCATCTGTTCCGAATATTGTCTTGCCGTTTAAGTTAAAAGACATAACATAAAATAATAAACATCTATTGTTATCAGTACCTACATAGTTATCGTTTTCACATCTTGATCGCCATTCACGCCCAATGCACACCTTAACATTCCATAAACACCATTTAGAGTAATTTGCCGCTACCTGTTATCAATTAGTCTGTACTGCAGTCGTAGCTTTATAAAGACAACTATATGTTTTTATTGCTTACTTTCCAAAGCAACTGTTTTGATATACCATAAATTACGAGCGAATATTGCTCGAGAAGACAAATCATCATTTTATGTGTATCCTAAAGCACTGTTCTCGGCACTTTAGCGTACGTTGTCGGATTATTCCCCTCTTTATGCCGTCGAGCTAGATGCGTCGACCACTTTGTTGTTTTATACTTTGTCTCGAAGCGACTTTATGCATCGCCTCATTGCTCTTCGCCGTTTCGCTTAGTTCTCCCTCTTTATTTTCAGCTCACGTTACTATGTAAATTTATTTTAAAACTAGAGACTCAACAGCGGGTGTTCTCCCCGAAGCGATTTGTTTACTATAATATTGCGCATAAAAGGTCTTATATCAAACTTTATTTTAATATTTATAGGAACAATACAGTACTATTCCTACTAACAATACAGATTACTATCTCGTGTTATTGTAAGCCATCATTTTAATTCCGAATACGTTAATAGCCTGATCTGCATAAATATTTTTGATATTTACATAAAACAAATCTTTATTATATAGATTTTATGTATAATGTTACTTTGACGTAAACATAAAACAGTGATGAAAAATGGAAATAGGTAATTTGATTATGCGGCTCGAGTTACCCATTATGACCACAATAAAATAAACTGAATTCAGCAGCGCCTCGACCCTCGACAAACGCTCCGAAACAAACTACATTTTTATACAGAGAGAACAAACAAAATGAGTTAGCGGAGCCATTGCGTCGCTTTTCTCTATATTCCACAAGAACGAGCTCGAAAATTCGCTTTAATACCTTTGTTCTACAGCGCTTTACTGCTCTCATGTATTGCAGAATGTTCAAGTGTGTTCCTTGTCCGATTATTTTTGTGATTTTCTCCCCTTCACTAACCTTTTTAAAGATAAACGAATTGGTATCACAATATACTTTTCCAATATATTTATACGGATTCGGAATATATTTTCTTCGCCTTAGGTTTGCTTTTATGGATCTGTTTCATATTTTATTTATAGAACAATAGCTGACTAGCTGATGCCCACAAATTCGTCTGCGTGAATTCAGCTTTTAGGGAAATCCCGTGGAAACTTATTTTAATTTTTCAGGATAAAATTACTTAGTATCCTATGCCCTCCATCCCCAGGACCCAAGCTTATCTCTTTGCTCTTTAAGTTTGGTGCAGCGGCCGTGAAAAAGGTAACGTACAGAGCTCTTTTCGCATTTATTATAATCTAGCTGATACCCGCGACTTCGTCCGCGTGGATTGAGGAGTTTTAGTTCCCGCGGGAACTCTTTAATTTTCCGGGATAAAAAGTACCCTATTATTTAATCCGGACTTCTAACTTTACGTCTGCAAAATTTCAAAGCAATCGGTTCAGTAGTTACGGCGTGAAAGCGGAACAAACATACAAACAAACTCACTTTCACATTTATAATATTTGTAAGGATTATTAGTATGGATTCAGTTCAAACAAGAGAAAGCCCGTAAGGTGATATTACTATAATAGCGTACGTATTGTAGAGAGAAAGTAGGTACTAAAGCTGGTCACAACTTAACAAGTCATCAGATAAATTCGAGACTACTGTATTCCTATTTACCTACCTACGATTTTATCCATATTATCCGTTCAGCCGTCCTGGCGTGATTCAGGAAGAAACATCCTTAAGTATAGATAAAGAAAGATCTGTACAACTCTTTATTACTATAAAATAAGTGGCTTGATTTAGCGAAAACGTCAGCCCAGTAACTGAAAATCATTTATATAGTGTTAAAGAGTGGGCCGATTACTCTCATCGTGAAATTGTGTTTAGCGAGTTTATTCATTACTCCGCGAACGCTAAGGGGGTGGATGGGAGTTGGGGGGCACCCCACCCTGCTCTGCTCAGTTTATGGATATAACCTCGACAAAATACCCCTAAAATTGAACTGTTTTTATTACGTACTCTCTTTATCTCTTTTGGTTTGTTGTGCCCTTTATACGGTGTTATAATTTTATTAGGGAGTCTGAAGCACATTAAACAATGATTCTAATGTTTCTTCAAGCTTTGATGTGCTTTCTCGCTAAGCGTCTGTAAATAATCGTTGAAATCCTTTTGAAACTGCCTTATATTCTTTAATGTGAGCGATTTCTAATCTAATCTTAAGTAAGTCTAGTCTTAGGTCGGCAGATACTGTGGCTAAGTCTGTTGTGCACAATCTCGCCTCTATTCTAAAAGGACAGGTCGAAATACATGTTATGCCTTTCATAATGCTCCCTGGTCAAAAGAATTATGGCATTAGATTTAGACCTATCAATTCAGTTTAGAGATTGGGTACTGAACTGAATTATTCTCACTATTAAGTAGCTATATAAAGAATTCATCTCTTTCCTAGAAATCAGAGCCAAAATCGTAACATTGACGGAAAATATATAGTTACAAAAGTGACTGTCATTACATTAGCTCAAGATCGCAGCAGTTACACATTGAAATATGATTAGATTTTTCCGTATCATTAAATGTAAACAATGGCTGCATATCAAATAGTTTGCTACAGCTATAAAACAAAGCGGCTGGCAAACGACCAAGTCGCGCAGTGCGACACGAGTGGATAGGCGCGCGATTTGCAACGCGAGCACTCCTTACAAACGTCACATCGCTATGCCGCCTCCTCTCTTTGCCTCTCATCGCCAGATTTGTACGAATTCATTCTAAATGGAGCTGCGAGTTCGCAATTACTCTCCCTTTGAGCATATGGAATGTGCTCTATATGACATTCAATTCAATTTCGGGAACAAAGCGCGCGTCGAAATTCTCATTCTCTTTGACCAGAAGCTCTTATGCAGCGGCGCTTTGTTAACGAAATAGCTCGAAGGTAATCCGCTACATGTTTGCACAACCTACAGGGAGGAGAATGCGTCCCAGGCCAGCTGGTGTTGCGATGTTTAAGGTCAGAAGTTTTGCACTGATTTAACCTACGAAATCCTTTCCTACATATATAAAAACTGTTTTCATCTGTCTGATTCAGTTGTCTCGAGAATCCAGATCAAAAGTTGTTCTAGTTAAAACCACAAGTATTTTCTCAATATGCGCATTAATATGACTTAAATAAAAATTAAATATTTATAACTACGATTGCAATAATACCT
This sequence comes from Erebia epiphron, assembly GCA_963932025.1. Taxonomy (NCBI): domain Eukaryota; kingdom Metazoa; phylum Arthropoda; class Insecta; order Lepidoptera; family Nymphalidae; genus Erebia; species Erebia epiphron. The sequence continues at coordinate 28,990,702 of OZ009949.1, forward strand.
AAGGTAGGTTTAGACTTGATGCGCAATACAGAAACTTTTATAGAGCCTTTGGAAGTCGTTTGATCCGTCGTTGAGGCAATCTTGTTGATTATTATATTCCTCTGCGCGGTGATTCCTAGTTAACTTATTTATTTTATTGAGTCACTAATATTTTATTAGTGGGTTTACTTAAGGCGGTACTACCATTTCGAGCAGTATTATTTCAAAATGACAGTTGTATGTCACGTGCAATGACGTTCTTAAAATAAGGATTATAATTCTAAAACACGAACGTCAACAATATGACAATACGGATTTAAGCGATGTTAGTATCCTCCCTGGACATGACATCGGATAGTCAGATTGCTATCGGAAGCGTCATACCCGGTCACAGCACATAGTTTGATCGACGCTGTCAAGTGCATCGGGTATAAACAGGTCAGTTGACTTGGCAACTGCCGCACGTGTTCTCGGGATTTGAACACGTCCATCTGGTTGTCGTCACGTGCTCCCTTTGCTTGTCACATTATTTTAACAAGCCTATAGTTATTAATATAATGCACTTTGTACAGCGCTACTACTCCTCAATAATTAAAGTTTATAAAATAGGTTATTATAGATTAACTATACATGCAGTAGCATAATATTTTTGCTGTCTGTATAATATAATGAATGAGTGCAAATATTTTAATATATAAATTCAAGTTCTTGCGTGTAATCAATTCAAAATTAATATTAAAATGTACTAGTACGCTCAGAACAAAAGTCTGTAGAAATGTGAATATCGTATGCACAACTTGACCTAAAGTTAATTAATTTACGGCAAACGAGGTAAGCTCGATTAGCTGAATAAATTGGGCTTGCGGCGCTCGTAATCCCGACACAGTATACAACAGCAACAAAGGCGAAGCCAGCCGTGCACAGGAGAGGCTTAATGCTAACTCATTATGTATTCATATCTGTAATGAGATTGTCAGTGACCGCCCCTTCCCCTTTTTGGCCTTCTATTTGTCTCGCCACTCGTCACTCGCCACACTATCACTAAATATTTTTAATGTTAGTGTTTTATGGCGATTAAAAGTTCTGAAGAGCAACTGTTAGAGTTAAATAATATTCCTGCGTTCAAGTTCCGTATAGTTTCACTAGTATCCAGTAAAATAAGCTACAATGCAATGTGTATTTCATTTAAAATTCCAGTTGCTGTGTTGTAAACGAGATAAAATGTTTTTATAATATCTAGCAAAATACACTCTAGCACTGTACCTAAAGCTTCACATTAATTGTATGTACTGTTTTGATATTATTTTCAGTAATCTTTTTAACCAGTACGAAACTGAAAAACAAGACTTATTTATTCATTCAATATTGTTAGCATTACTTTTTAATATGACTTGTTGAAAGATAGCTCTGCAGAAATCCGAAGGTAAGCATCTCTTTGTGTTGTTGACGCTCCCCGTATTTCCGCCCCTCCTCGGTTTCTTTGTCACAAATCCTGATTGCGACTTCTCAGTGCAGTGCGCTTAGCGCATGCACTGCGAGCTACACAAAGGTTTGAGATTTTGAATTTAAAACCACCTCCATTTTGTGTGGTCGCTCTATTGTTGTGTTGATTCCGCAAATATTTGTCTACGAACTTTTCGCAACTTTTGTTATAACAAATTTTTGTTCCGATTGTACAATACAGTTCGCGATTTATATTCTGAAACTACACTAAAGTTGTGGCTCATTATAATTCTAAAAGCACGACGGCAAGTCACACGTTCATTAATATGTCTCGTGACACCTCCCCGCTGTCGCCTCGGGGAATGTCCTCATACATTTTGAAGCCACATTTTCCGCATCGCACTTTCTCCATTTAACTCGCAGCCCTATGAGATTTCGATAAACAAATTGAATATTTATATAGCGTGAAATTCCACTGCAGGATTAATTAAATGTTAAAAACGTAAAATCACGCACTCGTGAAATGTGTCTGGTACGAAAATATAATTTAACAATACGCTCGCCGCAAATTGAATGAGGTTCGAAATAAATCCTGCGGCCGTTATTTGACTCCCATTTTCCCCCCAATCCCGCTGCACCCCTATTTGCGCTGCTCACAGTTTACCCAACAAAATTATCCGTCATAAACCCATATCCATTATACATATTATTATAATAGCCTACTTACATGAAACATAATATTACGAGTAAAACAAAAGCTTCTGATTTTCACATCCGGTTGTTATTGATGTAAGTACAACTTTTCACCTCAATATCAAGAAAATTTAAGCTGTAAGAAAAATATTCGTACCTGCCTTGATTGAACAATATAATATAACAAGACATTTACAATCTTTCTCACTATATTCACTAATTTTATTTAAAAAAAATGTTTAAATTTTACAGCAAAATAAATTAACCCCGCCAAAAAGTTGATAGTCTGTGTTCTACTGTCTGCCATATTTTTTATTTATTTATTGATGTGACGGAGTTTCTGAACTTTTTGCAAGAAATTAAAAAGATATGCCCAATCCACAGCATTCTAAATTCAAACCACTTTTTCTCACTGGTTTTAAGTAGCAAAGGAGCGCTTTTTTAGCTAGAGAGGTGAAAATAATTTATTCTTTACAATTAGTATAAAGCTCAGCGGTAAATTGCTATTAATTGGATTCAGGAATCATAAATATCTTCTACTGTTGAAATAAAATTTACAGGCGTACCTTAACTCGATCATGAACAAAATTGAAGTGAGTCCGGAAGAAAGAGACAAGCTATTCCAATGAATTGAAGACACAAAAACTGCAATATAGTCTGTATAAAATGAGCAAAAGAGGCACGAAAATTTAATGGTTGCTGAAGCGGCTTCGATCGTTATCACGGGCCCTCTCCCTTATTAGATCGGCCCCGAGGGTCGGTGCCGTAAGCGGCGCTCTAGTGTATCGTAAGTGTTAATTACTTTTGTCAGTCCACAAGCGTGCGGTTAACAAATCATGTCGTTACATACCTCCGCAATCGAGGACACTAATTTACAACCACTTACTACTACTACTTAGAAAATTGTTTGTACATATAATAAAATTTATACCTCTCAGGACAAGACATAATGACCTTTTATACAATACGAGGTAAAAACGGTTGGAATTTAATTTTTAGGGTTAATTTTACTCATGCAATACCATTCCGAATCAGTGGTAGATTCACTTAACGATTATAAAGCAAAGTTTATTTAAATATAAACTTTTATTCCTTGCAATATTTACTACAAAAAGGAAGCGAGCTAACTTACTACGTATTAAATAATTTACTTACCTCCTTACAGATAAAAGTTTTTTAAAGCTTTTGCCAATCTCGAAAAGGTCACAAGCAAAGAATGTGCATGCATATTTTGTATGCATATTTTGTAAGAGAAAATAGTAATAAATAATTATATCCCCTAGTAGCTAAATGTGTTGACGTCCTAAACGTTAACTCAAATCGATAAGCATTTTTATTGCACCATTAACAGGGCGAAGGTACCCGAGCGATACCAATCTGCGTAATCAATGCCGGAAGCAATCCACATCGCATTAAGCAAGGCTTAATTGGTGTTAAAATATTAATACGGCTCTTCGGCCTGCGGATCGTCCAAGCGATAATATTTTCGTTATGAATTTTAATTATATACGTACAACTAGTTTTAATGCAGTCGGTTGTCGGTTTTGTTGCTTTTAATCCTTTATGATACCTACGCTCTCGTGTAATTTGATATGCTTATTAATTTCATAAAGCTATTAATTATATTTTGCCTGCGGTCTCGCCTGCGTAGTTTTATTTAATTCTTACATATAAATCCGAAATACCTGGTAACATTAAAACATTAAAAAGAGATAATATAATTGTTAATTAAATTCGAACTATATAAGTACCTTTTCCCGCGACCTCGTCCGTATGGATTAGGCTTTTCACAGAACTGTTTGAAAATTCTCAAATTTCTCGCAGTCGGGACTCGGGATTCTATGTTAAAGAGAAAACCTTCATACAAAATCTTAAGTCTTTAGATCCAGCACGCGGTTTGAGCTGTTGGTACTTCCGTTAGTGAGTCTATTACGGTAGTTTAACAGCTACAGATGGTGACGCTGACGCCAATCACCCCTGATAGACTAACATAAATTTAACCAATCACAACGATTGAAATTGTAGCAATGTGATAGTCACAACTTTCACAATCGACCTGCAGTTGTAGAAATAAATTATGTACGGAATATATAAAAATCTGGATTATGAAACAATCATGTGAAAATAGGTTATATATCCTACTAAAAATCTCTATTTTTTCGATTTACCTATAGAAATCCACAATTTTGTATCAATTCGAAAAGGCAACAGTATTTTACTATTTTTACAACGTTCCGCCGTAAATTTCCGGCTTCACGGAGCTCGAATTTTAAAAATAGTGAAAACGTTTTGTGAATTTCTTCAGTTACCTTTTGCAAAAATGATTTCGTTTTATATTATGTTGGTATTTAACAATGAAAACATTTTATTGCAAGTTGCAACGTGCTTTCGATTTGATTCAATTATGAGATTATTTAAAATCTTGAATTCCGTTTTTTTTTTAATGAAATCGACGCAATGTTTCGTTAGACTAAATTCTTTTATCTCCGATGGTTTCGCTACACTTATTCTCAAAAACAGCCCAACACAATGTAGCTGTAACAATTTTTATTTAAGCTAACAGTTTTAAATCTTTGTTTAATCGGAAGCGACGTCAATGTGTACAACATCCCCCGTAAGTAATTAATACGATCATAATCCGATCAGCAAATATTTCCCACCGTCTCGTTTGTGATAATCAGCTGGTAATTATTAATCAACTGCCATTTCAATATATTATAAAGACCAGTCGAATTAAATTTTTCCGGGCCGAAATATATATTTAAAAATATTTTTTTGGGCCGAAAAACGTGATTATCTCGGAAGTCTCTTAATATTTTTAGCTGAAAACCTCCATCCTGTTAACAATTTTCTTTTTTTTTTGCCTCAAAATAAGCTAATTCGACTGGTCTAATAATAAATGCCCAGTTTAATACATATTATAGCTTTTGCTTGCAATTTAGCAACCGTAAATCAAAAATTTTAATTACCTCGGCAGTTGACACATGGAATGTGACCTGACAACTGTTACAAGCAACACATAGGTACCCAACGGAATCAGACTTGACCGACCTAAGTCCCTCTGGCCACTTTCATTGCCCATCATCTGACCCTGATCACTGTAGGTATAAACTGACATAGATAGAAGACTCAAAACATAAACAACCCTTTTTATAAGGTTAACAAATTCATAATATTTTTTATTTTAAATATCGAAATCACAGACAGACACGTTGTTGTTTTATAAATTATATGCATAGAAATAATGCTGTGGTTAAGGAATAAATAGCACTAATTGATGCTCTGTACACGTTTTGACTATAATTATTTAAATGGTAAATTCTCATAAATAAATAAAATGTTTGTTTTTTGTTTATATTGATAAAATATTACTTAAATTCATAAATTCACTAAACATAAAAAGGCCTCATTTTTCATATTAAGTAATCAATAATAATAATCACCGACATATAAAATAAACATTTAAAAGTTTAATTGATAAGGACATGCAAACATTACCATTTTTATTTGGACCACTATCGATTTTATGTTTGAACATGACATCATTAAATTACCTTTTATGTATTGAAAAAGACACTCGATTTTTTTATATCTCCAATCATAATAGGATTACATAAATTATCTCTCTTATTTATTACACCCATTAATTCAGATAATATACGAGGGTCTTTATATCTAAAGATATTCTTTTATAACACCAAATAAGCTTATAGCCATTGAAAAACAATTCAATAACTTTGCAGCGGAAGCGAAGATTCTCTCCAACTCAAACGTTTCCCCCAAGATAAGAAAAGAGGGACGCCTTTTATCCGCTTTTTTCTCTTTCAGATAATTTATTCCAAATTAATATTTTCAGAAGGGAGCTCTTTATTGCGTCTTTCGGAAATTGAGCCATTGTGTGAATAATTTATACCATTCACGATTCATTGTAATTCATGAGGTTTCAAGATTTCTTCACTTTGTTTTAAAATTTTAAAATGTGTTTGACAAGATCGAAAAAATGCAACAGCACGTCAGAATGCGCTGTTCTGAGCTGGTTTATACATTTTATATTAACTTTTTGTAATTGTAATACATTTAAAAATACGTTTTTAGAGCAAGAATAAAATGTTAAAATGTGTGTGTTTATGTTTTGTTATTGCACATTGCACCAAAGCTCTTTAATTTTCTAAATCTAATATCTGGAGGTAAATTAATGTTCTCGTTTCCACTTCTGACTCTTGAACTACAACGTGTTCTAGGTCTCGGTCGTTTGTCTCAATTTTCTGTTGACAAAAGAGTCTGTATCTGACGTAGGTAGAGTACCGAAAGCTGACCTTTATGTGAACCGGTACTACATTACATACCTTTACGTAAACGCAAACCAACGTATTTTGTTGCCTAAGGTTAACTGACAATATCCGTATTTATGGTGCTCGTAAAGCTTCTTCTAGAGCACAACACAGATAAATCTTGCTATGCCAAATTTACTACTCCCATCTTATGGTAATAAAGTTTAATGCAGTTCAATCTGAGTATTTATGATGAAAGTAGTCTGACTAATGCATGGTGTAAGCGTGTGGAACTCACAATAAATAATACAGATATATAAAGTTTTTATGCCTTTTTTTCCTCAGTTAGAATGAATTCTGCCTAATAGCAGGACAGCTTCGAACGTAAGCAGTTAAGTAATTTCCTTTTAAATCTCAACTCATCTTTAATTTAATGTGTATTTTAGATAAAGCAAGCGTAATCCTCCGGTATTAATCCGAATCGGAAATTTATATCCCCGAAGGTAATGTATTTACGTTAGAATATGTACTGGCTTTCGAAAGCCGGTTACATGTGTATTGTATCGCGTGGAATGCTCAACGGAACGTTTTGTTGGGCGGGCGGCGCGTGCGCGAGAAGAGCGGCGGGGCGCGGACGACGACCGTGTCGCCACGCCGCGCGACTTGCTCCGCGCCGCATTCTAGCCTCGGCCATCGGGCCGACACCACGCCCGTTTGTTTTATATCATTTGACGTCTTTGTCTCCGCTCGAATCACGATCTATTGTTTTTTTTTGTTCACTGACAGATACTATCTCAGCACCTGAAAGACTTCTATGGATTACAGTGCCACAAGGATTGCAGTGATTATTGACTGGATTGCAATGATTGTTTGAATAGTGCAAAAAGTTTTGTGTGACGCCGGTTCTAGTTAAACCAATTAACGCAAGTTCTAGTGTTTCATATTTACTTTAATGCGCTTACTTGAGGCGTGACAAAAGGGTACCTACATTAAATGTGTGATTTCATACGGTGTTTGTGCTATAATAAGTGAGCATCGTAAGCGATTGTGTTATTAAAGTTTTAAAAAAGTTGCCATAGTGAGGATCAAGGATTCCCATAAAGGCAATGCTGAAGGTAGTAAGAAAGAAAGCAAGAAAAAAAGCAAACAAAAAGCCGAAAGCAATAATCGAACGGTGGCACGAAATAGAAACGAAAAAACAAGCGCTGCTTCTGTGAAGGCGGAAAAAGAACACTCCAAACGATCACCAGCTAAAGAAGAAAAAGAACATGAGGTATACCATATTGTTATTCCTAAAAAAATATTGGAACGAGAAGATAAAGTGCAATGTAAATAATATGTAACCCAATAAAACTTTGTTCATATTAGCAATTCGTTGCGACAGCAATAAATATGTTGGCACAGTGGTTTTGAAATGTTTGCGATTTCCAAACAATCTTCTTCCACATAGATGCAAATTGGATAGTTTCCAATTTTAACTATCTTGTAAATCACTTGTCAGTCTTTATTTTTTACAACTTTGGCTGCATACATATTTTACTTTTTGTTTGAAACAGCAGAGCAGCGATGTCATATTAAAATAATAAAAGAGCTCTACATATTTTTAGCGTTCAAATAAAAACAAGGCTAATGGTATGCTTTTTGTACAGTTTCGATGACAAAAAATATACGGTGATTTAAAATAAAAAACGATGTTTATAAACACTTCATATCATACCTATTGGATTTTTTGCTCGTGTTTGTGCATTTCGTTTCTTACCTAGATTGTTTTACAAAAAACCTCAATGACGATTTATTACTTACTACCTGCACCTATTGTCGTTTATGTAAATACATATTATATATTATAATTATGTATAACTAGCAAATGCCCGCGACTTCGTCTGCGTGGTTTGCGGTTTTTTGGTTCCCGCGTGAACTCTTTGATTTTCCGGGATAAAAAGGGATAGCCTATGTGCTATTCCTGACTATAATATATCTCTGTGCCAAATTTCAGCCAGGTCCGTTCAGCCGTTGGGGCGTGATTGAGTAACAAACATCCATACATCCAACCAAACTTTCGAATTTATATCTTAAAATATCTTTAATATTTTTATATATCTACAACTGCACAAGACAAAAGACTGTCTTGTGCAATCTTTTGTCTGCTGTCTTTAGCTTCTTTATTTTATATAATTTAGTAAGTATAATTATTTCGAATAGTTTTGATAATATTTAAGTTATTGTAGCATAAGTAGTTAACAAGCAGTTGAAGATTATTATTTTTAAGCCGCAGGCCCTCTACACGTGCCTTCTCTACCAGTACAATTAGATGGAACAAATGCCTGCCGAAAAACTTGTTCAAAATGATTTAACATAATAATATAATAGGTACCTACGACATGTTTCCTGTTCTAACCGCCATGGAAATACCCGGTGACATAATTATAAAACGCTAACATTAATATATTCAGTATTGAAAAACTAATAGAATTGTTATTGCGCTTAGTCACGAATCACGATATAACCGTAACAACGCGGTTCGCTTTTAGCTCCGCGCTGCCATTACGTTCGAATGCGGTCAAATGTTATAGCTCCGGTAACTACATAATTATACTTTCTATTGCCCGACTATTAAATTCAAATTTATAACTAGCACGCGATAATAAATTATTTATAATTCACCAAAGATTATATCAATTCATGTCGCCGTCCAAGTTGTGTGTAGTTAATTAATTATTTATTAACATCACGGATATTATTTTAATTTCAACATTTAATACTAGTTACAAACTATGTTACAATTCGTTGCGGACTGTTTCGGAAATCTTATTAAAAATGTTTTGACAACTTATTGGAAAACTTTTTGAATGTCTTCGTACCTAATTGTCGGAGCGAGAAATTTTACAAAACTGAAAGTTGCAAAAACATCCTTTATCATTTTTAGAACTACATCTTGCAAAAGTTGACATCCTGCGGGTTTACACAGTGCAACTGTGCAAGATACTTGCTAGCTAGAGTTGACGTTTTTTGCTAATGGTCATAATATTATTATATTATCATTGAATTCCCTGCAACCTTTTCAAGGTATCAAAAGCTTGGGTTTCAGGGGATCAACAAGATCTCAGACGTCACGAGCTATAAAAAAAAGTCATTTAGCTAAAAGGTTTTTGTGGACAAGTTATTTTTGTCTTTTGTAGAGCTCGAGATATCAAGGTAACCTAGTGGTGTAGGTAAACAAATCACGGGTATTTCTAAAATTGCGTTTTAATTCAAAAATGATAACTTATAATATTTGTGCAAAAGTAAAGTGAAGCATGAAATAATTCAGATGCCTATCTAAATCTCATATTCATATTTGCCTTATTTTGATTTAAAATGTATAAATATGTTAATTATATGCTGTTTGTAGAGATATCAAGATTCCACAACAGAAATCCATTGTTTATTTTTCCATTCATTCAGCAAACACAACCGGGACTATGTCAATATTATATGACAATATTAACACTGATTTGTGTGCATAAGATAAATAAATTGACCTCTTATGCCTACCTATTCATTTTTTATCATCCGACAACGGCAAAGGCAAGGGTTATGATTTTAGCAGTTTATGTATGTCCTACCTGTTCTATGTGTTTAAAAATTTCGTAGTCTGGTTATAGATTTTTAAATAATACTTAGTGTTTGTTCGTTTTTGTAAAACGTACTTCAATGATTTTTGCCGACTGAATATACAGCGCCGATTTAACCTGAAATGCAGTAAGTGAAAATCTCGTTCGTATCTGGCAGCTTGAGTTTTGTCTATTGCGTCTGTGCCAATTGATTCATTGAAATCATCTCACTCTTTATTCTTTTTTACAATAATGTATGGTATGTAATACAGAAAACGCATTGCTTTGCAAAAAAAATGTTGATGCAATATAATATGCTCCCGACGTAGAATCTAAAGCAGGCGTCATGCCATAAGAAGACGTCTCTCAAAAGTGCTTGCTACTTTTCTTGTGTGCCTATCTTACACTAAACTGAGCTTATCCATCCGGTTATAGAGTAAGTTTAGTAATGTTTCCGTTCTTCATTTGTAAAATCTTTATCGTTCAAGAGTTATATTTTTAGAGTTGCGTTATGCGTACCTAAAAGCTAGGAAAGCATGTAATCACGCTAGTGTACTTACTTACTTACCAAACGTCTACACTCTTGTTGTTCAACTGATATCCCATTAAAAACTGATATTATAAAACATAATTCTATTGGATTGTAATAAGAGGCATGTAAGTACCACGCTTTATCTTCTGGTGGCATGTAAATCTCTTTTCAGATCGTTAACAAGCCTTCTTCAGATCTCTTAAGTCGTCACTCAACTCTCTCCCTAGATTGATTCGTATTCAGTAACCACTTCAAGACGTTAGACCATAATCTGATCTGGAAAAAGCTTCTTCTGAAAACTCTGCTTGTACAACAATATTACTTCTAACATTGCTGTACATGCGCTGAACACAATTCTTTTCATTTTTTAAAGGAAATAATAAAATGGATATAAGAAGAAAAAATAAATTGAAAGGCACTTAGAGGCAAGCTAGTTTCTATTTTAAATTCTTACAAGACCTAAAAACTCGAAGTCGAACAAAAAAATTATCACATCTAGATCTGAGCTGTGATTGCTGTGAACCACAATAAATATATTTGCTAAATTTTTTGCCGAGTGTTTCTAGTAATCTGATACATTTGGTCTTTACGAGGTATTTCTTTAGAGTCATATTATTATTAAGCTTGTATAAAATTCTATCCACGGAATAGCAATTCTCGTGTTAAATATTCATACTGTGTGCTTTGTTTTTGTATTAATACTTTTTATTGCTTAAGAAATCTATTCGTATTCTGAAAGGTATGCTATAAAATCATCATGTACGTCAAGGTAATGTATTTTTGACTATGCTCAAGGATTTCTAGTATGCATATTGCATAGGCAACGCTATATATTATAATAATAACAATTAGGTAACTTCAACAAGGGTTTACAATTATTTAAACAACTTATTAAGTACAAATATTGCTAATATTTTACTTATTGTTGCAATAAGTAAGTATTTTTTTGTTTTTTTTTTTCAGTTTCGGTTTCAGTTTTTTTTTCATAACAAAAAATACTTACTTATTGCAACAATAATTAAAATATTAGCAACATTTGTACTTAAAAAGTTGTTTAAATGACCATTTTGTCACTTATTCCCACCACTTTTTCTGATATTTGTCACGTAAATTGGTTTGGTTCGGTAGGATTTGGATAGGGTAGGATTATCTTAACTAGTACGAAATAAAATCCCCTTGGGTAAATTAAAAATTTATTGAAAAGATTCAATACTACACTGAATTGCTTATCTATTGTCTTAAACTAGTATGTATTTGTTTAATAAATATTAATTTATACTACATAATATGTTTAAGAAGAAGTAGCCACTAAGCCATGAGTTTAAAGTGGCCTTACTCGACGCTTATGTTTAAAACAAGCTCATAACTTTATCATGTTATGTGGATAAAAGGTTGAAGATTAAGATTATCACCATAGAATAACATAATTTTTCGGAGATATATAAATTCTACATCTATTGACTTGACTGTATTGAATAACTAACTAATGCCCGCGACTTCGTCCGCGTGGTTTAATTTTTTTATTCCCGCGGGAACTCCTTAATTTTCTGGGATAAAAAGTAGCCTATGTCACTCTCCAGGTCCTCAACTATACCCATGCCAAAAATCACATCGATCCGTTGCTCCGTTGCGGCGTGATTGAAGGACAAACAAACCCCGCGGACATAACACAAAATCTGTCTAAATATGTTTTTCTGGCTATTGTAGACCACTTTGACCGGTTTTTTCCAAGCTAGTTAATTCAATAAAAGTTAAATAACTGATATCCGTAGACCATTATTAGAAAGTCGCCGAAGGCAGCGCAGGCCGCGCCGTTTGAACTTTTATACGAGTCTAAATTCTCGTTGAATTTTAAGTTATATCCTATTAAAAGTTTTTGAAGTATTAGAATTGCGAATGAGGGGCGAAAAACTATCATGTAGTTTTTTTTCTCTTCTCCCTCCACTTCGCCTCAATGGAAGTCCTAGTTGAGTAGAGACGCATTGAATCTGCAGCCCGAGTTTTCATATGCTTCGACATCTGTTTCAACAATTTGTTTCTAAAGTGCCTTTTAGCAGATAAACTCAAAGTCATTAAAACGTAACCGCAAACCGATTAGGAATTAATCTATTACGACTCGCGCTTGATCGCATTTCCATTTAGTGTCTCGGAAATATTAAGAGCTTTGAAAACAAGCATGTTTCTACATTTTTACTAGCAGTCAGCGAAGTTGATTTTCTCAAGTTTTTTGTTATTTTGACAGCGGTGACTAATGGGGCCGTTTATTTTTATTGCTGGTTTATTTAAAGTCGCGCGTGTTTCGCTCTCGGTCGGGCAACGGAACTATTATTACTTGACGACACGACATCGCTCATCGCGCTAATATCTCTGTGATTATCTATTTTAATGTTAAGCCGTTTTGACAAGTGGCCAATGTTCATAAAGCAAGAAAAAAATGTCTAGAATGTATATTTCAACAACGATAACATTATTTATTATTACATTATAATATTTTTTCGAGCCTTTGAAAAAATGTAACATCGTTCGGCGCTAGTTGACAGTAAGAAAACGTATAATAATTTTAAGGCATCATAAAATTAAAATTAACATAATTTTAACATGCCGTAGTAAAATATTCTTTTGCAAGAAGGATAATTATTGAGGCTTTATGATTTATATATTTATAACTCTATCATCTTGGTAAATAACTGTGACCAATATTTGTTTGATATTATTACTTTTTATTACTTTTTTGACGATACTTGTAAAAGTCTATTTGAATTGACAACATCCATATCGCAGAGTTGAGCATAGTTGTCTTAACGTACGAGGTCCCGGGTTCGATCCCCGGCAGAGTCAATATGGAATTAAATAATTTCTGAATTTTCTTTGGCTTGGTTAGCCCGCTGACTGCATCATGACTTACTTTCAGGTGAGATCGCAGTCCAGGGCTAACTTTTACCTACCTAGTGGATAAAACAAAATTGTAATGAATCTTTTGGTCTTAAAAAATGTCTTAAATATTTGCCTTCATCAATTTTCAACGTATTTTGAATTTTCATTGTTTTCATCATTAATATTTCTGCGTTGACGAGAAAATGACTTAAAAAATGTCTTAAATATTTGCCTTCATCAATTTTCAACGTATTTTGAATTTTCATTGTTTTCATCATTAATATTTCTGCGTTGACGAGAAAATGACTTTAAAAATGCCTTAAATATTTGCATTCATCAATTTTCAACGTATTTTGAATTTCATTGTTTTCATCATTAATATTTCTGCGTTGACGAGAAAATTGCCAACAGCTTTATACCTTTTGAAACTTGACTTATGTTTTCTGTATATGGTACAATGCGAACCGCTCGTGCATCGACATTAACGACTGGTATTTTATTGCATTGACCTCTGAGTCTGACTTCCGAGTTCTGACATACGGTCAATGCATAGTGCATACGGTTAGAGAAAGTTATTAATAGGTATTTTAAAGTAAAGTACGCCGCACATATCCAATCGCGATATTAATTAGCTTCATCCATACTTATATTATAATTCATTCAAAAGTGTGTCACACTCACGGGCCACGGCCCATCGATTAACCTATTTTGACATTTGGTAAAGAGAAAAAGCCCCCACAGATTTAAACTACCTAAATGCCAAAATTCTAAAAAGGAATGGATTCCAAAAATGAAGAAAAAAAGTAGAACACTCACTAAAAGACCTGACATTATGAGCTTAGCTACCGAATACTACAATAAACTCTACAATTGTAGCGCTACCACAAACACCTACTATCATTCAAGACAACACTCTAGGCCACAAATTGAACTGAATGTAACAGATAATGAACCGATATTGCTGGAAATGGAAGTCAGAAAAGCTATAAAAAGTCTCAAGCGTGATAAAGCTCCCGGACCCGACAACATAAGAAACGAACTTCTCCACAGTTGTATTGATAGCCTAAGCCCCCTGCTTGCCAAGATCTTCGATAGAATCCTTATCACAGGGGAAATTCCAGAGCAATGGACTGTGTCTCATATTACTCTATTACACAAAAAAGGAGAGAAAGATGATATAGGCAACTATAGGCCTATAAGCCTTATGTCCAATATTTATAAAGTTTTCTCTAAAGTAATATTAGAGCGAATTACGAAACAACTAGACGAAAACCAGCCAAGAGAACAGGCTGGTTTTAGAAAAAACTTTTCTACGATTGACCACATTCACACAGTAAAGCAAATAATTGAGAAATATAGGGAATACAACAAGCCGCTCTACCTAGCATTTATAGATTATAGTAAAGCATTTGACTCGTTAGTACACCACAAAATATGGGAGAGCTTAGAAAAGCAGGGAATTCACAAAACATACACAAATATCCTCAGGAAAATTTACGAAAACTGTAAAGCCAAGATCCAACTAGAGAATCTGGGTAAAGAGTTCCCGATACAAAGAGGAAGATGTCCTTGAAGATGTGTTCCGCAAGCTGGACTGGTCAACCTTTGGCCTAAAAATCGATGGAGTAAACCTCAATCATCTCAGATTCGCTGATCACCTTGTGCTCTTTGAAGAGAACCCAGAGAAACTAGAATTGATGGTTCAACAGCTCTCACATGCAAGTGCAGTTGTAGGTCTGTCAATGAATATTGAAAAAACAAAAGTAATGACGAACTCTAATAAAACAAATATCACAGTAGATGGAAAAAATATTAACTACGTTGACGAATATATTTATTTAGGACAGATAATTTCCCCCATAGATTTAACTTCTAAAGAAATTGAAAGAAGGATTGCAAATGGATGGAGGAAATATTGGGCTTTAAAAGAGATAATGAAAAGTAGAGAACTACCATTGCGGTTAAAAAGTAGAGTATTCAACGCTTGCGTCTTACCATGCTTAACCTATGGTTGTGAAACCTGGGCTCTTAATGCGAATCACAGAATAAAATTGGTGAAATGCCAGAGAGCTATGGAAAGAAGCATGATGGGAGTAAAGATCAAAGACCGACACAGCAGCCAAAATATAAGAAAGCTCACTAAAGTCACCGACATTCTAAGCAAAATAGACACGCAAAAATGGAGATGGGCGGGACGGACACTCGCAAAGGGACAAACAAGACAAGTGGAGTAAAATTATAACAAACTGGTATCCACGAGATGGAAAACGAAATAGAGGCAGACCGCACCGCAGATGGGAAGACGAAATTAAACAGACCGCAGGACCGAACTGGCGAAGAGTAGCGCACGACCGAAAACAGTGGCGGGAGCTAGAGGAGGCCTTTGCCAACAGGCAATCCGAAATACGTGACATTTTGTAAAATTTAAGTTATGTACTTGACATTTATATTTTTTATTTAATTTAAATTCAATTTTCCAAAATAATAATACATATAATATAATAACTATAAGAATGACATTATAAATAATTATCTAAACTATTATGCAAAATATTATGTATTAAAATTAAACAATAGGTACTATATGACTAAAAACACTTCTAAAACTATTCTGTATGACGGAAAAATGTATTAATGTAATGTTTATTTAATCGCATGCTTTCGGAAATAAAGGCTATTTTTATTTTTATTTTATTTTAAGTGCCAAAATACGATGGCATGATAACAAGGAATAAAATTAAAGTTTTGCTAGTAGATACTAAAAATCGAGTATGTAATTACCAAATAAAGGTAAATTATAATATCTAGCTTATGAAATAAATAACGAAGCGAACAAAGACTTGAAATTTTGGCGCTCGTAATAACAGGTTCTTATTTTAGGTAGGTATAAATTTGACTTACATTATGCATGCCGCAGCTAATGTATGTTATATATTATAATTATATAAGAGTTTACTATCAACTTAATAATACCTGCATAATGATACACGATTTGCATTTTAAAAGGCGCTTTTTTGCATGTCATGCTCGTTTGAGTCAAGGCGGGTGTCTATTACAAAAGGCGAGTGAGTACACACGCGGCTCCTTTGAATGTGTCGCAAAGATGCCGGCTGCCGACAGTCGTCGGACGCCGCCGGGTCGTCGACGGCACGCGCGCCCCATACGTGATTTATCACTCCATTGTTGCCGGCGACCCACGAACCACCCCCGTTTTAGGGTCGCCAGATATCACCACTTACCGGGCAATGGAAATATAACAAAGGCAGTACCTATTCGGAGTTTGAAACATGAACGAAAGAAGATAGGCCAAAGATTGCCAAGGCCCGGCGCAAAAAATAAGTACATATCTCATAATTTAGAGTAAAGAATAATCATCGCAAATATTATAAGCATCACGCTGTTGACGTGCCTTCCCCTATATACAATATAGGGCTCTTCAAACGGCGCATAAATAAATTTTTCAAAAGCCGGCAACGCATTGGCGGTTCCTATATTATGGTGCTGCAAATGTTCATGGGCGGCGGTAATCATTTAAGGCCCTGTGTAACGTAAAAGGAGGTTTTTAAATGCAGTGTATCCATCAAACGGTGACATAATGTATGCTTGTAAAAATAATTTGCCTTAAAGTTTACCTTTTAAAGCAATTTTTCTCCTTATCTACTATATAAAAATAAGTCGGGTTTTCCTTCCTGACGCTATATCTCCAGAACGCACGAACCGATTTCCACGGTTTTGCATTCGTTGGAAAGGTCTCGGGCTCCGTGAGGTTTATAGCAAAGAAAATTCAGGAAAAATTTCAACAGAAAAGCGGGAAAATCTTTTTAGCGGGAAAGCCATCTGGTGGCGAAACGGAGTTCGCCGGGTTTGCTAGTTGAAACTAATAATGAGCTCAAGAAATATAAGATAAAATTCATATTTCTAATAAAACACAGTGTCGGATTCATTTGTATTGAAAAGTAAATATTATTATTTTTACAAATGATCTGATGCATTTTTTGCGACATGCGCTTGCTTGATTTCACCCCCGTGCGCCTGTGTTTTTCATCTCATGAGCTCACAGCGACTTAACGTCAGGTTAAATCATTTGCCTGCCTGAGCCTGCTCATTTGCTCGCTATGTATATAATTTATATCCAAGTGCACAAAACTACTGACTAAGCAACGTAGCTTGGTAGCATGTAAAAATTGTAATAATACACTCGATGCACGGATTGGATTTTTTGTTTTAAATTATAATATGCTAGGCGCTTGGCTGCAATCAGACCTGCTTGCAAGTGATGATGCGGCCTAAAGTGGAGCGCGTGCTTGCCTAGATGTCTATTCACCCTTGATTTATAGGTACCTATATTAAAAGAGGAGGGAGGGGAAAACGGAAGCCAGAAGAGTATTCCATATCCTAGCGGTTTGAATTAGGAACTACATTCATAAATGGAAACTATAATTACTCCCAAGAAATGGTTCCGGAAATTTTTGAGACTTGGCAACCCTACCCCTCCGGGTAAGACTAAACATTCAATTGCCGGAACCCACCAAAAACGATTTGTTCCTTTAACACGATCGATTGACTATCTCTTTCCGGCACTCGTGTACATATTGTATAAAGTACGTAATTCGTGGTTTTCTGCCATCGAAATGATCTAATAGTAATCATTCACAGTTCATCAATTATTATTGATAAACCGTGTGGATTGGAAACTGGCAAAATAGGGTTGGTTTAAGCATTGTTTTGTATTTCGAGGAAACTTTTCTATAGGCACTTTCATTGATGAGCGAATGCCTAATTTCAAATGTAATGCATATAATATTTTTTCAGCTTACTCCTTTGATCTTCGATATAATTTAACTTTGAAATAAAATCACTTTTGACACAGCTATAGCTATGATTCTTGAAACTATATCAAACGGATAAAGTAATTTTAGAAATGATGTTTTTCTCGTAGGAAACCATAAAACCTTCCCATTTTTAGAAGTTATTTGTGCTAGCGCATAGATTTTTTGAGATTACTAACGAAAACTATAGGTACCTATTCTTTATTCCTATTTTTATCTAAATCAGAATAAAAATTAATAAATAAAAATTTTAGTAAACCATAAAAGTCCACAGCATTCACGTATCGGATACGTAAATAACTTTATTGAGCCATATCCTCGACTGGATCGTAAATGTCTTCAAGTAATTACTTTTCATTCCCCCCTAAAGACCGCCATTCATTCGCCGCTGTTTGTTAATGATATTATAATTTATATCACCAAATGTTTATGAAGTATTAGTACCAAATTAACGCCGGAAATACTTTCTTTGTAACTACCTCTTAAATCGTTAGTAAGTAATGATGAAACTTAAAAAAAAGTACATTGACAAGACAACACTGAACTTTCCAACGGGTGGCATTCGTAATGCGTTTCGAAGCGATCTTACAATGTAAACCTTTTGAAGTCTTGCCTCTTTAGTTATAAGTTGTAATGAACAGAACTGCAAATCTCATATGGATATTTAAAAAACTACGCCATGTTGTCCCACCCGAGCTTTTAAAAAATATATACATAGCTCTGGGACAGTCAAATTTAATGTACTGCATTCCTTCTTGGGGAGGTGCATGTAAGACTCAACTTATTCAGTTAGAGAGAGCACTAAGATCCCTGCTTAAAGTAATGTATTTCAGACTGTACAGATACCCGACTCATAGTTTGTACACAACAGCCAAATTACTAACTATCAGACAACTATACATCTTACAAACTATAGCTAGGGTTCACCGTACTACCTGAATATACACAACCACTCGTACAGAACAATGCATGCTAACTTTGTATTTTTATTAATTTTAAATTGAATGTTTCATTGTTAAAAATATTATTGTTATTATTATTGTTGTCATCCGCATAGTGGTCATCTGATGAATGATGATAATGGATATCAATATTAGGAAACATAACGCCATTGTTAATAGAAACTACGCGCGTCAATTGTCAAAGATATTGCTTCAGCGACGTATGCATACTCCAATAGCGTCTTGGTATGATATCTCAAGGAACACGGTCTTCAACAAACGGATATTGTGTATTAGGCAAGAACAATAGGTGTAGGTACATGAACATTACGTTGAATAGTAATACCTGCATTATACCAGTTGGCTGCTGGCGTGGGGGGCCTTCATCTACTTTTTGAATAAATGAGATGATCTCAGCGAGTACCATTATTTTAAGGAACATATTTAAATTAAGATACCGCTGGTTTTTTGTTTAACTTATAGGTCATAGGGCCTTGCAGTAAATATACAAATATGGGATAGTAAAATAATCGACCTTTTTTTTTGTTACAGGCGAGTCCAGACAATAGCAGAAATGCATCTCCTAGATATCACGATACGTCGATGGATGATGTAAGAATTAACTTCATTTATACTTTGATTTCAAATAGGTACATATTTTACGTTTATTAACTACTAGCGGTCCGCCCCGGCTTCGCACGGGTAGCACTTGATCAAAGTAGTCCATACCCAATAATGGTCAGTCGGCACTGAGACGAACAACTCCACCATACGTTCTCAAATTTTGTTCAGCAAACCGCTGTGAACGCTTGGCACTTGAGTCTCCAATACAACGTATTTTCGCTGCCCTCACCTGGGAACTATGTTTAGAACTAACAACTAAGTTGAGACCTGGCTCTTATAGGCATTTCGCAGTCTATCTACAACAGTTAGATATTAAAATGTTTAAAAAAATGTTAGTAACTTCTCTTGTATTTATTATGTTTGTCTTGACAAATATGACATAAAAGTGTCTTGACAAATATGACACAAAAGACTGAATGACAGAAAACATAAAAATCAGAATTAATAGACGAATAGAGGTTAAACCTCTAATAAGTAATAAGTACGTGAATTTTTCCGACTTAATTCACATTATTGCAATTTTCGAAGGGATCTCTAATTTATTTCAAAATAAAATGCAGCCAATGTTACTCGCTGATAAAGTAGCTTTCTGTAGGTGAAAGAATTTTTAAAATCGGTCCAGTAGTTTTTTAGTTTATCCATTACAAACAAACAAACAAACAAACAAATCTTTCCTCTTTATAATATTAGTTTAGAAAATAAAAGGAAAATATATTAGCTATGAGTTATCTTAGATCATTGACCATTGTAATTTGTACTGTAATTTTTATAGGCATCGGACGCCGGGTCTCTGTTCCGGGTGACAGGTGCGGGTGGCGGTGGCGCCGTCAAGAACGAGCTGGTGGCTCGAGGCGGCAGCGGCGGTGCGTTGGCTCTGTCTCGCGCCCCCGTCGGCGGCAGTGCGAGCCCGGCGCCCGCGCCTTTGCCGCAGCCAGCGCCCTCGCCGGCGCCGGCCGCGCTGCCACCGCCCGCCTTGCCACCGCCACCATTCCGCGCCGACACGCCGCATCGCAACAACGGCGCACACATACCTGCCCTCGACGGCCAAGCCGCCACGCAGATACCCGCGCGACCCGTCGGGGCCGCCGGGCCTGACACGCCCGAGCGCCCGGCCAGCAACAACAAGCTGCAGCCGGGCGCGCGCGCCGCCGCCGACAGCCCGACGCCCGCGCCGCCCGCGCCTCCCGCTCCCTCGCCGCTCTTCCCCTCGCACACCGCCTACCAGGCGCACGCCGCCGCCGCGCTGCCCGACTACCGCCACACCAACCACGAGACGCGAACCGAGCCGAAGCAGCCCGAGCCGCCGCACGCGCCGCTCGACCTGCACGCGCACCAGCCTGCGCCGCGCCCGCCGCACCTGGCTCCCGCGGCGACGCCCCCCATGCATCCTAGTCTCCCGAGCCGCGTGCCCCACTCGCAACCTCACCCTGTGATACCCGGCCATGACGTGCGAAACGCGTCTCCGGCGCAGACGCAGGTCCATCCTTCCGTTCCTACCTCGTTCCCCAACCGCACTGTGGCGAATGGCGTGCCGCAGAACATCGCGTCGCAGACGCCGCCCGCGTCCGCTCCTAGCAGTCTTCCGAGTCAACCGCCTGCCGGCCGACCGTCGTCTCCGGCGGCCCCGATCTCCCGCCCCTTCCCCGCCCCGTCTATCGGGTCTAGTCATGTAAACTCGAGTATAAGTTCCAGTATTCAAAGCCATTCGATACCCTATCCGGGTCAATCGAGTTTACAGAAACATTCCGTGCAGCCGATGTACGCGAGTCGACCCTCGCATCACACAGCTTTCAGTGTGGCGAATCACATATCGGCGAACCACTTGCCGCCGTCTACTTCGAATCCACCGGCCGCTATGCATTTCACTCATCCGCTCAATAGCCATAGTATCATGAGCCACGCGAATATTCCAATGAGCGGTTCCAATCCGCTGGCGACGTCGACGCCGAATCACATCAGCTCGCCGCATTTATCGAGCACCACGACCACAAGTACAATATCGAGCTTCACACCGAGTATAAAGCATCCAGGTTTAAGTTTGCCTCCGCATCCGGCGTCCTTAGCGCCGGCAGTCTCGTTGCATCAACCTATGAACATAGATCCGACGCCGATTTCAAGTGCTCCAACGGTGCTAACTCCAGCGTCTAGCAGCAGTAGTGTAAACAGTCACTCGATAGTACCACCGATAGTTGATTCGAGGCCGTTGGCGGTTTCCGCCAGCGAGATACCGGCTCGAAGCGAAAGCGCCACCGTGAGTTCCGCGATGGCGCCGAATGGCTACCCTCCACCGGCCGTGTACTCGGCCGGTTCCTATCCCGCCTTGTATGCTCCCTACGCGCCCACGCTCCAACACAGTCCCTACCTACCGCCGTCTGCCGCGTCTCCGAGAAATACTGCTGATACGGTTAGTGCCAAACTCGCCTTTATTTGCTTAACCTTTAGCAATTATCTTTCAACTCAATTATTATCCACTTCCAAGTTCCAGTCATCTGAATTTTTATAGTAAATTTTCACATATGCAGAGACAATACAATAATTATTTCATAACAAAGGCCTGATAGCCTCACTAAAATCATAAGTTGTCCGTGTGTCAAGGCCCTTTTCTTAGAGATTCATTGTGGTATCAAATAATTTAAAGCCAACCCAAACTAACAAATTGCGACAAAATCGATCAGCTGTCAGACAGGCGTTCATAAAACAGTTCGACATACCTGCATTTTATTAATAGGTAGCAGCATTTGTCCTTCCCAGGGATGCAATCAACCTATGTACCAAATTTAATAGAAATCGGTTGAAAAGATGGGCCGGGAAGGCTTAGCAGACGAACAAACTGTATTTTTGTGTAGTATTTTTGACGAATATCTTACTTGCAAGTAATAAATGCGTGTGTGTTGCTGCTTCCAGCGGACGAGTCTATCTGCGTCGCCGCTGGTAGCGCCCAAAACGCCGAAGGGCGTGCGGCCTCACACGCCGGGCTCGCTGGCTACGCACGCGCCGCTTTCCTACTCGCCACGTGGACACAGCCCCGGCCGGGAGCGGGAGAGTTTCAGGTAACCTTCAACCTTCATATCCTGCCTTCACTCTGATCTATAGACGTCTATAAACGGCCTCCCTGGCAATTTGGGAATTTATAATTTCTGAATTTTCTCTGGTCTGGTCTGGTGAGAGGCTTAGGCCGTGGCTAAGTTACCACCTTTCCGGCAAAGACCAAGCGATTTAGCGTTCCGGTATGCAGTGTGAAATTCCACTTCCAAGTCGAGAGTGAATAAATATCCTCTAGGCACGCTCCACTTATCAGCTATGCTATTGATTATTGCCAAGTACTAATAAAATATAAGTACTAAAAAGTACTAAAAACAGAACACCCTACTTTACACGTATTTCGATTGGTTTCAGCAGCAATATCAGCAGTCTTTCGCGCAGCACGGTCGCGTCAGGCGGAGCGGCGGCCGCGCCTGCAGTGTCGTCAGCGCTCACGGCGCCGCTGGCCGCGCCGCTCGTGGCCCCACTCGCCGGCCCATTGCCTGCACCTTTACCTGTAAGTTACCGTTCAATCTAACCGGCTGCCTGTGGTCCAGTGAGAGCTTACTCAGATGCAGATCATGAGAATCTGGGTTGGTCCAAAACTCCAATAGTTATTGAAGTGTTCTTTCACAAACTGATCAGTAGCAGCTAGGAATAGGGAAGTTGGCAGTGTTACAGTTATTGCCTCTGATAACAAGTAAAGCTTGTTGGTCTTTCTTTACCGCAATGTGTACTGCAATAATTATATATTTTAAATAACATTTGACACCCTATGAGTATTTGATAATAATTTCAACTTGATATGTCTACCCTTTCTCGAAATGTAGGTGGTTGACAGACAGACGGACAACGAAGTAATCATATATGATCAAGTTCCTGTTTTCCTCTTGAGGTACAGAACCCTAATAACAAGAAAAACGCCAACAGGAAAAGTTGCAAGTGTTGGGTTAAGGGTTCTCGGAATGAGAAGGGTTTAGGACATAGTTCACCATGCTGGCCAAGTGTGTATTGACAGACTTTACACACCTTTGAGAAAATTATGGTGAACTCCCAGGTGTGTTGGTTTCAGTGGACCCCTATTTTGAGTACATATTAATATGTTCCAGGGTCCAGTGCCGGCGCTGGGCGTGTCCCCGGGGCTGGGCCCGCTGTCGACGGGGCTAAGCGCGCTGGGTGGACTGACGGGGCTAGCGGCGCCCACGCCCACGGCGCCCGCGCCCGCCCCGCACCTGGCGCAAACGCTGGCGCCCGTGCCCACCGTGCCCAGCATCAGCTCCAGCGCCAAGCCGCCCGCGCACTGGGGGGTAACGTGAGTATAGCCTCTGGAATAACAACTCCATCACTCATACTTAGCTTGAAAATGAATGAAATGAAAATATACTTACTATACAAGACTTAAGAAAAACTGTACAAAAGGCCTTACCGCTACGAAGCGATCGCTTCCAGGCAACCTAGAAAAGAAATAATAACAGAAAAATTGAATGCAGTCTCATAAAACACTAATAACAAACATAAATCTTAAGACTAGCTAGCTCCTACCGAATAACGTAAAACATTGTCGTATGGGCTCTGATAGTTCTAATTAGATGATTATAATGAAAAAACTGGCTGAATGAAAAAAACCAGCTGAGTTTGTTATGGGCTCTTCTCAGACCAGGGCGCGTTTGGAACCTTCATAGCTTTAGTTTGAAGACACCATAGTTCATTTTCACCATCAAATCCTATATTTTATTGATGTTCAAAAAGTGCACAGTACTATATACTATACTAATATGTATTATAAATGCGAAAGTGTGTTTTTGGTTTGTCCTTCAATCACGCCGCAACGGAGCAACGGATCGACGTGATTTTTGGCATGGGTATAGTTGAGGACCTGGAGAGTGACATAGGCTACTTTTTATCCCGGAAAATTAAGGAGTTCCCGGGGGAATTTAAAAAAACAAACCACGCGGACGAAGTCGCGGGCATCAGCTAGTGTTGAATAAACATCTCTTGACATGGAGTTTGTGACAAATATCGTAACAATTGTCGATAGTACAAGAGATGTGTTTAGACTTTGCCCATTGCGCTAATGAGTCTAACGCTGAGTTGCACGAATCAAAACAAAATCTAAGTGGCGATTAATTAGCGGCCTTAGCTTTTAATGATCGGTTGATATATTCATTTATGACACTTCAAAATAACAGATACTATAATTTAATTAATTTGCCACATAGATAAGCATGTTTATGGTGTCTTTATTTTCCAGCAGGCCCACAGGAACGGAGCGGAGCGGCTTCGCCCCCGCACCACCTTTGTTCGGTGCGCCGCTGCCTCCGCCCAATCCCAACCCCTTCTCTGCAGAGTCGCTGTTTCAAACTAGTGAGTATATCTCTAATTACTTAAATTATAAGACTTGTGGTAATAAGCCAATACTCACACTAATCTTACTCTAATCTTTATATATTTGTTTACTTTTTGTTATGTAGGTCTGAAATATATATATATATATATATATATATATGTGTATTATAATAAAATGTATTGGTATATATTTTCGTATTTTATTTGTTTAATTGTTTATGTAATATTAGAATGTATAGTTTATGTAGTATATTATAGATATGTATTTTTGTTGTTGCACTATCCCGCTTCATTGCATTTGCTTCTATAATTAAAGGTTGTCTGGAGGAGATCACTTTTAGAGTGATAAGACCGCCTTTGCGCACTTGATATTTCTTTTTGATTGTTAACTTTTTTGTTTCTTTTTAATGTTTTGTGTGGCAATAAAGCATTTATCTATCTATCTAATCTTCAGGTCATTGATGACCCTAAATAAAATACATGCAATGTATAGGTAGACCAGAATCTCATGAAAAATAGGGAAATGAAATTTTGTAGTAAGCAACACTAGTGTAATTGGATTAAAACGTCTTGATACTATTTAATTTATTACTAATATCATTCATCTAAATTATTAATTTTATATAATGTATTGGGGTTGTTGTTGTTGTTGTATCTGTTATAAACAATAAAAAAAAATGAAATAAATCGAAGAAGTGTTGGCTTGTTTTATTTATTATATATTAAGTGATTACATTTGTCTTAAACATGAAAATAAAATAACTTTATTCAGAGCTAGAAAATGGTTCTAAATACTCCACTTGCATATCTTCTTCTTCCTCTGAGGAGGATGACATAGAGGTATTTATAATAAATAAATCGCTCCTCTTGCATTTCTATGAACCTGTCTTGGTCAATGAAATCATTTTCAATTTTTTTTACATGCTTTTTTTTTAAATTAAGGGTTTTATTTTTTCTTTTAATATACGGTACCCTAAATTACTTGAATAAACTGAAATTATTGTATAGAAAAATAATACTATGATTAAAATAATAATAATTGTTTAGTTCGGTACTTAGAAAAATGTATGTATGAAAATAATGTGTAAAAAGTATCTTGACTTGTCAGTCCTGCTTACTGGTCAATGTTTGTACTCGTTTTAAAATCGAAGATTCTGATTGATCTTAATCTTCTTCTGCACAAATCTTTTGGTATACATTGTAAACAATGTTTCTTGCTTGTGATCGAAATGGCTTTTTCGACATAATTTATGTATATAAAAAAAAACAATTTTCACTAAAAACAATATTCACCACAGAGTACTATACACATACGATATTCACAGCGTTCAGTGTTGCTAACTTTAGAATTTTATTGCCGTATTTTTTCATGAGATTCTGGTCCACCTATAATACCTATCATCTCTTTTTTAAGCTATAAATAAATAGGAATGAAATAAGAGTGAATAGGTATCTTCTAGGCAAGCGCGTTCCAACCTAGACCTCATAATTGCTTTGCACTAAGCATGATTGTCGTCAAGCGCAAGCAAGCCTATCACACAATAAAAACAAACAAAAAAATTACTTTGACACAGACAGCCCTACTAGACAATCAAATAAGGTTTACTTGTTTGACTATGGTATCCTGGATAGATAATGGAAGCACATGCATTTAACATAATAATATTCGGTATTCCAGGTCCAGGTGCTGATCTCCTGCGGCGCGAGCTAGACAACCGGTTCCTGGCGGCGGCGGGCGCGGTGGGCGTGCGCACGGAGCTGCACCATCACCAGCACCAGCACACGCACGTGCACCAGCATCCGCCAGCCACGCACGCGACGCACGCCGCGCACTCGCAACACGCCGCGCACGCGCCCCACCCGCCGCACGCGCCCCACGCGCCTCCCGCGCCGCACCACCCGCACCAGCTGCTGGTGCCCCATGCTCCCCTGGTACGTTCACGAGAAAATTAAGCTACAAATGACACCACGTCAAAAGTTTATGTAACGGTTTTATACCTTATTATAATTAGACAGACACGACAACGCGTCAGAGTAGTGTATTTCTTATTTTTTATAGGCTTCATATTTTTTGAGTGTTAAGTGGAAGCAATTAGACACAAACTGTGTCTGTTTGCGCAGCAGTTGATTGATTTCATATTGATTATATACAGGGTGTCCCTGGATAAAGTGCAACCCCGAAAGGGGGGGAAACTAGACCATAAATTATCGACAAAAAAAATAGAAAAAAAATTCTAAAAAAATTATTTTACTTTTTATTAGCAAATTAAGATTTGTATTTGATAAGTAGACTCTATGTAAGAAAAAAACGATTTCTTCAAAATTAGTGGGTCGATTGCTTTCAAATAAAAAAAAATATTATGCCACATACTTGGCGGTAAGGATTAAATAACAATTAGCTCGCAAAAAAGTAGCATCATGACATAAACTTTGCTTTTTATGAAAAAGAAACCCTTTTTTATGACTATTTTTTTCAATGATCTCTAAATTTCTCAGAAAAATGCCCCCAATACCAGAAGATTTTACGATTTATTATTATTCTCTATCATATTACCTTTCAAATAAAAAAAAAATCTTTGTTGTAACCCAAGAAATGAGCTGGCTATGAAGTGTTGAAAGTCGCCATTAAAAGTCAGATTTTGATTACAAGTTTTAATCAAGTCGTACATATTTTTATTTTTTTACAATTCCTATAACTATCACATTAAATGCTCAAAATGGCCACCTCGTTGCTGGAGGCACATTGCAGCACGTAGAGCAATTTGGTTTGTAGCTCTACGCACCATCCCTGGATCACTTTTTAATTCATTCGCACATTGAAGTATTCGATTTTGTAACTCGGCTTCGGTGTTTACTGTGGTTCTGTAGACTTTTTGTTTCATTGTACCCCACAAAAAGTAGTCAAGAGGTGTCAGATCAGGTGAACGCGCTGGCCAGCCCACTGGTCCTTCCCGGCCAATCCACCTGTTTGCATAGTTTTCATTTAAAAAACTCCGAACATTTCGCCCGTAATGAGCAGGACATCCATCCATCTGCAAAAACATACGCTCCCGCCGCCTTGTGGCCAGCGGAACTTCTTCAAGCAAAAATGGCAGTTGGTCTCTTAATAAAGATAAAAAACGTTCGGAGTTTAATGTTGTAGGTAAAATAACTGGACCAATTAAAACGTCATCGATTAGAGCCGCCCACACATTTATTGAGAACTGCACTTGAAATGTGGATGCCCTCTTTAAATGTGGATTTTCATAACGCCATTCATGTAAATTCCTGCAGTTTGTGATTCCATTCCGAGTGAATTTTGCTTCATCCATCCATAAAATAGTTTTTAAAAATTCTGGATCGTTTCTAATTTTTCTTTGAATCCACGCCGACAGGACGCACCTTGAACGATTGTCTACATTTTCATGCAAGTGTTGGACTCGCTGGTAATGGTATGGATGCAATCCCTCCTTTTTCAAAATTCGCCATACCGATGTTTTAGATAACCCGTGACGCAAAGCCAATCGTCTAATGCTGGTTGTAGGATCAGCAAACAAATCGTTTAAAACAGCCTCTTCTATTGAATGGTCAATAATTGTAGCTTGTTGTTCACGGAGATCTCGAGCTAATCCAAGTCCGATGTTGGATAACTTCCGGTGAACTTCTTGAAAATTCCGTGCTGATGGTATAAGTCTTCCCGGAAATGCGTTTATGTATGCTGAACGAGCGACTGTTGTGCGTCCACGTGACATTCCATAGTAATAATGGATGTCAGCGATTTCTCGCGGAGAGAACTCGGTCAATCGCGGCATCTCAACAATAAACAACAAAGTAGAGTTAAAAACGTAACAAAAAAGTCAATAACAGAACAAAAACAAAATAACGCAACAAAAACAAAATAACGTAACAAAAACTCAACGCACAGGACAGTAGGAGTAGTAACAGGTAGTAGCGACGAGAATATCGGAGCGACTGGCTACCTGACTACTCCGCATTGTTAGTCCTATTTCGAACCCCTCCCCGAACCCCACCCCAGTCCTTGCTACAACACAAAAAAAGGACGCGTCCCGGCAAACGACGAGTGGTGACGTCATTTTTAAAAACTCTTAGCCAGCTCGTTTCTTGGGTTACAACGAAGACTTTTTTTTTATTTGAAAGGTAATATGATAGAGAATAATAATAAATCGTAAAATCTTCTGGTATTGGGGGCATTTTTCTGAGAAATTTAGAGATCATTGAAAAAAATAGTTATAAAAAAGGGTTTCTTTTTCATAAAAAGCAAAGTTTATGTCATAATGCTACTTTTTTGCGAGCTAATTGTTATTTAATCCTTACCGCCAAGTATGTGGCATAATATTTTTTCTTATTTGAAAGCAATCGACCCACTAATTTTGAAGAAATCGTTTTTTTTCTTACATAGAGTCTACTTATCAAATAAAAATCTTAATTTGCTAATAAAAAGTAAAATATTTTTTTTAGAATTTTTTTTCTATTTTTTTTGTCGATAATTTATGGTCTAGTTTCACCCCCTTTCGGGGTTGCACTTTATCCAGGGACACCCTGTATATTATGTATTGATGTAGGCGGCATATCTTCGACACGCAACACTTAAGTGTCAATGTTTAAGCAGGGACTTGATGCCTCACAATGTATAGATATTTTTGACGACTTTCCTTGCGCATGGGGATGTCCTGGGTTTTATTTTCTCTAAACTGGTATGGAATGGCTGTTGTGGGTCACCATGGTACATGTACGTTTTGGTATGACCGCATAGAGTATAAAGTAGGTCTACTACACGGACTTCTCAATGGGTTTCTCTTGGTGTCTCATGCTGGCAACACGACTCACACAACTCCAACACTGGCATATAATGAGTTCGAGAATAGAATAAGTTACTAAATATTATGAAAAGATTACTAAAAAATTGTTTAGAAGTCCTTGCCCAGATATGGTTTGAACGCCTTACAAAGTTTTGACCATCTCCCAAGCTTAGTGTTCTTTAAAGTACAAAGTGTTCTTTTAGTAAAGTCGTGAGCTCATTACCCAAGTGGGGTAATTAAGAATTCGTGATATTTAAATTAGCTCTGGCTGTGGGTCTGGTGGGAGGGTTGGGCCATGACTATAAAGCAACCCAACCTGCTATGTCCCCATATCATATTCCTTAGATACTAGGAAATTTAATATTTGTGTTTTGTTTCAGTTCAAAGACGTTGGGAAAATGACGTCACTATACCGAACTGGTCTCAGCCTGGGTTACCCGTACTCTTCCAGTCTGCTGCACCCCACGGCGCCCTACGTGCCGCCCGCTCCACTCACTACCTACGCTCCTAAGGTAAATGTTCAAACGAAACAAACTTGTAAATAAAGTAGATTCACTTTTTATCCCTTTTAGCTACTCCTTATTGCTAATATTCATCATATCATTTTATACTGTACTTTTATTCCATAGTCTGTAGTGGAACTTTAGCATAATTATCATTATCATGAAATGCTAACTTTTTAATCTATTTTTTCATTTTATGGGTTTGGTCAATCATTAATGGGACCCTGGCACAGTAACAAAATATATCCAATATTTCTAGATAAATTTATGTAGCTTAGTGCTTCCCTCATAATATGCTATCATCATTAACATTGCATCGCCTCATGTTAACAGCCCGTAGTGTCAGCCGCAAGTGACTCCGCAACTAAACCACCACCACGCCCTTCTGTCGCGGTAGGTTTCCTTTAGCACTTCATTACGTTATGTGCATGCTTACATGTCTTACATTCGCTCGCCATATAGAAGTCGCAACTAGGGCTTGGTGTCCGAATATTCGTAATATCCATATATTTGCCTTGTTTTATACTCGGATAAAATACCCTACAATATCCGGATATTTCGAATACTATGATACACTTATCGAAAAGATACAATAAACTAATTTGCACGTCTCTTCTACTTTATAATATACTTATGCGGCCATGGAATCCTCGCCATGGCTCAGGAACACTAAAACTTCTCAATTTTCACGCTGAAATGACGCTTGAATGCTTTGTGGGTGGTTATTTTTTAATTATTGACGCGATTTATTCATTAGTATTAAACACTGTTGACAGGGTTTTGGTTTAAACATTTTTTCGCTATTGGATGTGAATTGACACGTCCTTTTAATATTGCTTAGAGATTTCTTGTATTGGGCTTATCATTCAGGTCGCTTTTGTAAGAGGGCGTCAAGCCAAGATCACCCTGTAATTAAAAGTTATTATAGTTCCAACCCTAAGAGTATTTGGAGCCCTAGTTGTAGCGGTCGTAAAAATAATAATTGAAATGTTACTATGCAGAAAACCGGCAAATGGAACGCGATGCACGTGCGGATCGCCTGGGAGATCTACAACCACCAGCAGAAGGAGAAGAGCGGCGGCGCGGCCGGCTCCGTCGGGGACAAGGACAAACTGCGCGCCTTCCCCGCGCCCGCGCCGCCGCCGCCCGCCTACCGCTCGCCCTACGAGCTGCCGCCCGCGCCCTACCTGCCGCACCACGCGCCGCTCGGCATGGTGCGCTACCCCGCGCGCCCCGCGCTCGCGCCGCCGCCCGACCGCCACCTGGGCGTGTCGCCCTTCGCGCGCTACGGCGCCGGTGCCTTCCCGCCCGCGCCCGCGCCCTTCGCGCTCTCCGCCTACGGCCGCGAGCTGGCGCTGTCCTCCTCGCTGCACGGCATGCACCACGCGCCCATGGCGCTGCACGACGCGTGGCGCGGCGTGCGCCCGCCCGTGTCCGCCGCGGCCGAGGTGCGCCGCGAGCACGAGGAGCGCGAGCGAGCCCGCCGCGAGCGCGAAGAGCGCGAGAGGCGAGACCGCGAGGAGCGCGAGCGCCGGAAGCTCCGCGAGCAGCGCGAGCGCGAGATGGAGAGGGCCCGGACGAGGTCTCCGCTCCGCAACGGCGTCCCGGAGCCTCCCAAGGAAGAGCGCAAGGAGCCGCCTCGGCCGCCGCCCTCTCTGCCCGCCTACCCGCCGCCCTCGCACTGGGACCCGTACCGGTTCGACCCGCTGCAGCACATGCGGTTCGCGCCCTTCGTGGAGGCAGCGATCCGCGCGGAGGAGGACCGCGCCAAGATGCTGAACGCGTACGCGCACCACCAGCAGCTCAAGTCGAGCCCGCTGCTGCACCGCTCGCTGCCGGGCGGGCCGCTGCCGCCGCTGGGCGCGCACGCCTCCCTCGCGCCGCTGGCGCCACTCGCGCCGCTCGACCTGCTCAAGAAGGAGGAGCCGCGATGATAGCGAGCGCCCGCCCCCCGTGTAAATAGCGCGACCGCCCGGTAACCGCCCGGCGCCGAGTGACAATTTAGTTCCGAGTGTATCGTTTCGCAGTATCGGTTTAGAGAATTATTTATTGTAACGTCGCTTGCGGATCGCCGGCCGCCGTCCGGCGCGAGTCAGTCGAGCCGGTGTCATGTGCAATATAGGACGAGAGCGCGGCCGTCGCCGCCAGCCTGTACACTACTGCTTGTTTATTTACATGAAAATATCTATCGAGTTGTTATTGTGACCATGATTAGTTAATTATACATTAAAACGCTGGATTATGTGAAGGATAGGATTATCAGAATCACTATCAATATAATTATACATATTTATATATACCTATAAATACAATGTAAATATTAGTTGTAAATTAGTGTTAAAATATAGAATCGGTTTATTTAACGTCATATGAATGAAAAAAACCATAAATTATTATTCATCGGAAGTTTAATTTATACTTCCGTTAAAAATCTCATAATGGTTTTTCTATTGTACCAGTGGATGATTATTTATTTATTTATACTAGTTTCTTTCAAGTAGACTCAAGCTACAAGTTTTTAGGGTTCCGTACCTCAAGAGGAAAAAAGGAACCCTTATAGGATCACTTTGTGGTCTGTCAACCAACCATCTTTTCCACAAAAACGCGTGGGAGGTATCAAGTTGAAATTAACATCAAATACTTAGGTTTTGGAGCTTCTAAATCAACGCAATCAAAAGACGCGGCCGTTTGTGCTGCATATTTTGACACTCTCCAATAAATCAAAAACGGGTACTTCCCTGTTGACCTAGAATCAGGAAATTTTACAAGAAACAAGGTCTCACAGCACAAGTATAGGAAAAAAACCGAAAATCTATGATTAGGGTTGCCTACTCAGGGTGTCGAATTGTTTGTCAAGCGCATCCAGTTTAGCGCCCAGTTATTTCACAGCTGATTATGTCGTGTTTTTATAACATCTTTCTTGTTATTTACTAAAATAATTTATATTGTGTGGTGGCACGGAACCCTTTGTGCGCGAGTCTGACTCGCACTTGACCGATTTTTTTATACATAGTGTTGACATTTCTTCTTAATGCATTTAAAATATGTGATATTATTATATTGTGAAATACATTTTGTCTGACTTCAGAGTAGTGTGTTTGCAGCTAGATAATGTAATAATTAAAGTCATGTTATCTACTTCCTAACTTATTTCCATATTAGTTTGTCAAATAATGTCGAGCTAACAATGCTTCAAACAAATAATAATTTGTTTGTCTTAGTGAACTCGAAAAGTGCCATTAAAATCTAACATTAATGGACATTAAGTCAGACAAAATTGAAATTATGATAATTATTAAAACCTGTTTTAAGGCACATTTATGATGATTGTGTTCTCATGATTTCATGAAGAAGTGTATTATAGTTTATACAAAAATCATTCTGTATACTAAAAGTAAATGAAAGCTTGGTGCGATTCAGAAAATACCATTAAAACTTTTGATTTTTATACCAACATGACTTTCTTTTCTTTTACCTCAAACAGGACTCACTCAGTCATACACATTTCTCATAGAAAATCAGAAATTGTACGCGGACGAAGTCGCGGGCGACCCCTAGTACTGATAAATGCGTAAATAATGTCACGTATAGTATTTGAAAACTATAAATTTACAGTTTACTTTCAAATGAAAAAAATCTTGTTTGTACCTAATTAAATGATTGATAATATTAAAACTGAATGAAAAATACGTTTATCTTTGCTCATATCTACATATTCCTAAAAAAAATATGTGCTTCTTTATTAAATGAAAATAGTAGTGTATAAAATGCGGGCGCAAGCCCGTGGCTTGTGGAGGACCCTACAGTAGGCTTATTCCCAGCAGTATAGTTTATGAAACGGTTGCATAATACCTAGTTATGTCGAGTTTCATAATTATATTTAAAAGATGGGCCGTGAAAGAGTAGCAGACAGACAGACACTTTCGCATCCTTACTAATATTATAAACGCAAAAGTTTGTGAGTATGGATGTATGGATGTTTGTTACTCTTTCACGCCATAACGGCTGAACTGATCTAGATGAAATTTGGCACAGCAATAGATTATAGTCTAGAATAACACATATGCTACTTTTTATCTCGGAAAATTAAAGAGTTCCCGCGGAAACCAAAAAACCTCAAACTACGCAGACGAAATCGCGGGCATCAGCTAGTTTATAATATTAGTATGGATATTTATAAGATATGGATGATGATAACTTTTTAATAGTTATTATATTTTTTTAAGCGATCCGTCGGGGGACATTATATTGTAATGACTTCTATACCTTGGGTATAAAAATCCATAATAATTTATTAGTAGATGCTATCATATGAGATAGACTAATGTACTATTAGAGACGTAGATGATAATTTAAAGATATAATAATGTATGAAACTCTACACAACTAGGTATTATGCCACCGTTTCATAAAATACTGCTGGGCATAGGCCTCTTGTAGGGCGGGCCCTCCACAAGCCATGGTCTTGCGTAACCTGAATTCAGCGACTCACTGCGACTCTCTTGATGTCGTCCGTATATCTGCCGTCCGTCTGCCGACGCTCCTAAAAAGTCTCCTCATTAATAAAAAAAAACCGGCCAAGTGCGAGTCGGACTCGCGCACCGAGGGTTCCGTACTCAAGAAGTTGGTACTGAAGCAAAACAATCAGGCAATATGTTTATTTGACGACGAGTACTTAGAAGAACTTGCGTTTAACCCTATCTTTGACGGTGATAATTACCTTTGTTAATGAACCGCAAAACTAACTTTGTTTGTAGAGGTTTACTGTTAATATCAAAAAAACTATGCTAGTTAGAGCATTGGCTATAGTTTTCCTGTAAAATATACATAAATTCCTATTGACCATA
This sequence comes from Erebia epiphron, assembly GCA_963932025.1. Lineage (NCBI taxonomy): Eukaryota > Metazoa > Arthropoda > Insecta > Lepidoptera > Nymphalidae > Erebia > Erebia epiphron. Next base: position 29,025,997 of record OZ009949.1, read on the forward strand.
ATTATTTCAGATTTTTCGATTGGTAAACTCCGGAGATAAGGGGGGGGGGAACGGTATTTTTTTAGACTTTTTCCCCGATAAATCAAAAACTATCATGACTAAAAATAATTAAAAATCTGTTTTAGAATGTACAAAGTAAATCCTTTCATATGATACCCCACACAGTACAGTTATCTCACTTTTAAATTTCAACCCTCCGATTTTCCCCCCTTTTTAAATAAGAACAAAAATAATTTCCAATTTTTTTAATTCCAGTGTCTTTGGGCCACTAATATACACAACCATTCCAAATTTCATGTCGATAGCTTCGGTAGTTACTGAAATAATCGAGTGTGACGGACGGACAGACGGACAGACGGACAGACAGACGGAGAAAGTCGCACCATAAGGGTTCCATTTTACCATTTTGGTACGGAACCCTAATTATATTAATAGTACATGATAAATTTATGAGAATAATTAGTTATGAGCATAGTTATCTATGCTATACGTATTTATCAGTAGTCACCCGCGACTTCATCCGCGTACAATTTCTGATTTCCTATGAGATTATGAAATTTTCCCACTTAAGCTTTAAGACTCAGCAGGTTTTTATTGTTTAAAACTACTTTATAACTTTTATGCAGATTTTCATGTCTCTAACTTTAAAAACATAGGACTTTCATACAATCTTCCAACCCCCTTTTTGGTCAGATTTTCGTAAAATTGATTATACAGGTTATTATAATTCAAAACTAATGATCAAAATGCCGATTTTCACGTCCCTACCTTAAAAAACTTAGAACCTTCATGTAAGCTTCCAAACCCCATTATGATTTCACCCCCATTGGGGTGGATTTTTACATAGGCTTAGATATTGCAATAAATCATGGCTTTTCCTTACTCCACATAATTATAATTTAATATAAAAAATTCTTTTTAAACAACCGTCTTCAAACTCCCGCGCCAACTTTACAACAACAAGCACACGCTATACAAAGTACTTATTTTATTGTTGATATTTTAAAAACCGCTCGACCGATTTCGATAAAATTTATATGGGACCACATGGGAAGTATACCCTTTCAAATAAAAAAAGAATCATCCAAATCGGTCCACCCAGTCAAAAATTCTGAGGTAACAAACATAAAAAATAAAAAATTAAAAAATACAGTCGAATTGAGCGGATTCAACTGGCGGATGTTTGGCCCATCAGATTAGTCTGGCTGCTTGCAAATAGTATTGACTATTGAAATAGTTCATTGAGTATCGTGTATAAAAAATCAAGACTTAGAAAATAAGTAAAGTTAAGTTTTTTTTTTGCGAGCTTTAAAGTGTCTGGCAGAAAAAACGGCCGACAGCATGAGTCTGGGAATATTGATTATTAATTATTAACGCTTTTCTGTAAAACATACATAAAAATCTGCTCTCAGAAAATATGCAAAAGGTACGTAAAGACGTTGCTAACTTAGCAACGTCTTTACGTACCTTTTGCACCTTATAACTAAAAAGTGGCCGTCGCCCCAGATTTGCGAGTATGCGTACGTATCTACGTACCAAAGCTACCTACTATATTACACACATTTTGTTTCTCAGAAAATAAGTAAGGTCTGGCGGCTCTGGGATCTTGCTCTATTAGTCTAATAATAATGTCGTGCCTTGATTATAACATCGATATACATGTAGGTACTAGATGGGTCCTTTCATAGAAAAAAATTGGGCGTCTAAACTTTAGAGCACGCTCCTAACCTGTATAGCCCTGTCCTTGTCCCCGCCATAGCGTTGTCCCGCTTTTCAGATAAATGATAAATGATTGATTTATTTATTTCATGTAGGACCACTTGTGTCACTTATGATACGTTAAAGACTCTACCACCGGTTCGGAAAACTGTTTCTACTGAGAAGAGCCGGCAAGAAACTCAGCAGTTGCTCTTTTCTTAAAAAAATTCTTAAATTTCAAGGTTGATTTTAAATTTAAGTACGCTGGGGTGCTCAAGGATGCATTTAAAGATAACGCCATCTCTCAATAATGTGATTGGTCCGCCGAACACATACATGCTGCGCTTTGCTTTAGTAAACAAAGTGAGATAGTCCTTTATTGCACAAGATGAGTTACCGCTCGAGAGTACTTTTCAACCGACTTCAAAAAAAGGAGGAGGTTCTCAATTCGACTGTATTTTTTTTTTTTTTATGTTTGTTACCTCAGAACTTTTGACTGGGTGGACCGATTTGGATGATTCTTTTTTTATTTGAAAGGGCATACTTCCCATTTGGTCCCATATAAAATTTATCGAAATCGGTCGAGCGGTTTTTAAAATATCAACAATAAAATAAGTACTTTGTATAGCGTGTGCTTGTTGTTGTAAAGTTGGCGCGGGAGTTTGAAGTCGGTTGTTTAAAAATAATTTTTTATTAGAGAAGCTTGTTTGGGATGTATCCCAAACAAGCTTCTGTTCGAGTTATTGAACCAAGCGGGCAGACTAGACATTCGGGGAATCGGACATATCAGACACTGGACATTCCGGTAGTTGGACGTAATGGATATACCTACTGACCTTCCGGCCGTAAAGAAATACGATACGACTCAAGAAAACAATTTTTGTTTTCTGAATTATCTACTGTTTAAATGAAAGTGTAGAAGGGAAACAAGCCATTTTAAATTATTACTTACTCGCTGATTCCCGCGTCTTCGTCCGCGTGGTTTAAGTTTTTTTGATTTCCGCGGGAACTCTTTAATTTTCCGGGATAAAAAGTAGCCTTTGTCACTCCCCAGATCCTCAACTATACCCATGCCAAAAACACGTCGATCCGTGACAACAAACCACCAAACAAACACACCTTTGCATTTATAATATTAGTATGATTTAATAAGCCATAATAAAAAATTAATCAAGGCTTTGACTAGGACAATATTGAATTGAAATTCATAAGTAGGTATGTAATTTTCAGCTCTAGGCCATCAATTTACTTAACATTTGTGAATTTTCAGTAATTATGTTAATTCCGGCGTGATTGAAGAACGAACCAACAAACAAACACACTTTCGCATTTACAATGTTAGTATGACAAAAAACAAATCAAATAAATACTACATAGTTGTTCTGATAATAACTATATTATAAATAACACAGAAAATGATAGGTTGCTACGTTAAAAATCAATATCACAAAAGTATTAGAATTTTCAACTACTTGATTATGGTACTGTAGCAATGAGAATAAATAACAATATCATTTATACTTAATGTTTTTCATTATCTTCCTATATTCGCTTTTATTTTTTACTTTCTGTACCAGATTTGGACTGTTTTCATTCGCTTGACTTTCTTCTGTAGCTGAAGGACTCCGTACAACAAAGCTTCTGCTGTGGGTGGGCATCCAGGCACATAGATGTCAACAGGCACAATGCGATCACAACCTCTGTAAATAAAATAGTATTTGTATTATATTCATGTATCCAGGTTGGTAACCTAGAATTTTGAATTCAATTTAATACTACTTTATTATTATTTACTTACTAAGGCCGACTTGCAAAACACTGCCTAAACTGATTTAGTTAAATATTTGATGTATGTAGTTACGTTAAGTTTATCCTCGGGTTTACACGAAAAGAACAGTTATAGAAAATACTTAAGCTTGTGCTTGTGTGCACATTTAATGGCCTCGTGCAAGTGAGCTTATTGTTTATTTAAGTTCCATTTTTCATAGTTTAGATTTAATTGAATAGGTAACTAATTAATTTTAAATTTCTTTTATGTTTCATGTTGTTTTACAAAATTATAAAGTTTATACCTAAATGAAACATTTAATACTACTAGAACTATAGAACTTGAATATTCTGTAATTATTATTTGTACTGAATTTTAGGAAAATGTTTTATTTTAATTGACTACAAGACAAAGTTACTGTAGCAAATATAGTAAGATCTTAAACATATCATAACAAAAGGCTCAAAAGGAGTCTAATTTTTTTTCCCCTCAGTCTAAACTTAACACAACAGATTTTGGTGAAGCACGTACCATTTAAAACATAGTAAGAGGGCATTCCTTCAATAGAATTTCACTATGTGAATAATGGTGAAAGTTAAGCATACTTTACAATAAAAATAGTTTAGGTACAGTTAATATTATTTAAGATAAGGCAAGATATCTTTAAAAACCCAAAATGACTTCACTTAGAACTTATCATCTGCTATTCTATAGTCCCACCAACTTATCTGGCCCAGTTGCCAAAATTGGAACAAGGACTGACTGCGGATCATGAGGTCCTGGGTATGATTCCCAGTCGGGCATAAAAATTGTTGCCATCCTGAATTTGGAAGTTGGCAGTGTTTAACCCCTGTGTCTCAGAGAGCACGTTAAGCCGTTGGTCCTGGTTGTTATCACTAACATGATAATAGTCTTTAAAGCCCACCAACCCGCATTGGAGCAGAGTGGTGGGTTTAAGCTCTAATTCCCTCTCTGGCCTGTGCCCAGCAGTGGGACGTTAATGGGCTGTAGTGGTGGTGGTGGTGGTGGTGAGCTAGTGGCCAAAATTGATAGAAATTTTAATACCTATTTAGTTTTTGTTTTATTTTTAATATTTACTAGTGACTGTCACCAGGTCAGATAAGTTTGTGGGACTGTAATCACTTCTTACCTTACAACAGAATAAGAATAGTGATAATATCCACCGCCATTGGCACAACTGCCCATAGAAATGACCCATCTTGGGTCAGGCATCTGGTCATACACTTTCCTTAGTGCAGGTGCCATTTTATTAGTTAAGGTTCCTGCAACAATCATCACATCAGATTGTCGAGGTGAAGCTCGGAATACTACACCATATCTGGAACAAGCACAATGGTAACATTGACTGGTATGAATGGTAAGATCTTCAGCACTGTTCTGCACCTTTTCATAACTAGCAGTTCTGTCATCTCCCTGTAAAACTTGTATACAATATCTGATGTGGTATTTAAATCCTAATCTTTCACACATCAAAAGCTGTAATATTGTCACAAATTGTTGAATCATAGAGGTAGAAAAATTGGGTCAGGACTTTTCAGGCACAACTGCAGTTGGACAATGCAAAATGGATAAAGAAAATGGTTTAAAGTACAATGGAATACAATGACTCAATGAATAGATGAATTGAATCATAAGTTTATTTGTTAAAAACAATATTAAGTATTGGTTAGATTACCTACCTGTCCATATCATAGCGTGGAGCAGCTATGTGCATCATCTCAACAGCGCAACAAGCTAACCCAAATGTCATGGGCCACATTGAACCCTTCCTGCCCCAGTTAAGCAGATCGTCTAGTCGAGCCACGGCATACTCTGCCATGTTACTGGTGTCTTGGAAAGGCGAATATGGTCTTGTTTCTTTTGGATCGGGTGCTGGCAAATGGGTTTGGCGTATTTGGTCTACTATGGGTGCAAATGCTCCTTTCTTTACTACCGAAAGAACGGTAGAAGGAGCTGCAGCTCCCAAAACCTTGATAGCTTGCATATTGTTGTGATTGTTGCTTTACCTGCAACGTAAATAAGTCAATAACCTTTACAACGCACTTTCACAGATTTTTCCGAGTGTTTTTCACATAATTATTTAACACATTACTTGAATAAATCCGTATTATTTTACTTACTAATTTAGTACATTAGCTGTATTGACTGCACAACCTAGAAAACAAGAAGATTTATTTTAATTTATTTTACGTAACAAGCAGAGCATTTACGGAGCTGAGGCTGAGTTGTCAAAATGTCTATCCTATATTATGTTACTTGTCTCTGATGTCAATGTCAATTGTCAAACAAAAGCTATAGTTGATTGCTCCAAAATTTTCAAAATCAAGCTGAAATTTATAAAAAATATTTTAACATGGATACCTAGAATTTTTATCATTCAGTAATTTATTGATAAAATGTTAATACTAGAATCATCACCATGGACGGTGGACCATACCTGGCTTTGTAAATATCATAATCGTCCAGAAATGAATACCTACATGAGAGGTCGCCGTCCTTTTCATGTCTGTGTGTCGCCGCTTATAAAGTAGTTGATCTGTGGCTGTCTCTTTGTACCACGGACATATTAAACTTTATAAATCTGTGATTTGTACCTCAGCCTTCAGAGTAAGCGAGTAAGTAATTTCCTACCTCCATGAGAAAATTCAAAAATCTTGCTTGTTGTTTTCTTGCACCACAGACATACAAACCAGAAGCAAGACCAGCAGGGCGACCGCGTATCTTTTGCATCAATCATTGATACATCGCAATCACCTCTGATTGGTTAACACTCTTTCACTATTGGACGAAATCCATTGACGCAGCAAGAATATCATAAATTCAGCCAATCGGAGGTGATTGCGATGCATCAATAATTGATGCAAAAGATACGCGGTCGACCTGCAGAAAAAGATTGTGTCGGTGCAAGACACAGACGAGAAAAGCTCAGAAGGACTAGAATCCAGAGCCGTTAAGCCAGTTAAATAAATAAAAAACCGACGAGAAAAAATAGCTTTCTTGTTTGTTGTGACTTGTGTGTTTGTTTCTGGTTTGTATTAATACCGAGCTTAGATTGGGAACTTTAATTCTTCGATTAATAGAGACAGAATACACTCAAGCCAATTTATCAATGGTAATCTAATAAAAGATATTAAATCTTAATTAATACTATGGTATTGAAGGAGCACTCTCTAATATTTCTGTTTGTTTGCAGGACAAAAAATGGTTCAAACCCCTTTTTGAATTTGGCGACAGCCCAGCTCCAAAGAAAGTTAAAAAAGATACCGCGAACAACCGAAAACCGATTCTGAATAAGGTAAAATGAGGAACGAAATGTTAGGTTTAGCAGGCTAAGATATAGACATTTTCTGTTAAATTATAAAAGGGGCCTTATGGCACCTAAAAATAAGATTGAATAAGTAACTATCTTGTTCAAGTGTTCTGTTTCCTTTTGTATTGGTGCACTAACTTTATAATTTACTTTTAGGAATCAACTCCACAGTCAATCCCTCCTTTGTCAAATGGCAGCTTACCAAATATTAATGACAAAAATTGGATGAAAAATTTTGATCCAGTCAATGTAGAGGACCTTGCAGTCCACATTAAGAAGGTGCAAGAAGTAGATGAGTGGCTGAAGACTGCTTGTGTGAAAAGCAACAATGATATGCTATTGCTTTCTGGTCCAGTAGGCTGCGGCAAAACTGCTACTCTAAGAACCCTTGCTGCTAAGTACAATGTTAAAATAACAGAATGGATAACACCATTGGATATTGAATATCCTACTGAATTTGGTAACAATAAGTTTATGTTTTACAAAATGATCCCTGTGAATTTGATTTTCTAGGATAAAAAGTTCTGCAGGATGCAACATATTTCTGTACCAAGATTTGTCAAAATCAGTTGAACAAAAAATTTATGTACCTTTTAAGGCGCAGTATAGTCCATCAAAATTATCTGACCAGCAGGGCGACCGCGTATCTTTTGCATCAATCATTGATATGTCGCAATCACCTCTGATTGGTTAATACTCTTCCACTATTGGACGAAAGCCAATATATTGACGCAGCAAGAATACCATAAATTCAGCCAATCGGAGGTGATTGCGATGTATCAATGATTGATGCAAAAGATATGTGGTCGCCCTGCTGGTGAAAGTGTCACTATTGAAATTAAAATAAAAACTTACAGGCATAAAAATTAGTTCCAATTTCAGCCACCTAGACAGATAAGTTTGACGGACTCTTTTAAATATTAATTTTAAAATATTTTTTTTATAGTCACATTCAAAAAATCTGCTTATAGTCCAAAATCAATTATGACATATTGCAGACTAGGTGATGTATTAAGGTTTTTAATCAGTTAAAAAGATGAGCTGTGAAAGCATAGCAAACAGACAGACACACTTTCGCATTTATAATATTAGTATGGATAGCATAGAAATAACAAAAAAAAGTTATATTAGTGTCAATTTATAATACACATTAGCTAATTTCTGTTACACATTTAATCTTGTCACTTGGTGTGGTCTATAATATCTTAAAATAATTAAGAAATTATTTCTTGCTTTAATTTCAGGTGACTATGAGTTCAAGGTGCCACAGTCAAAGAAATTCCTAGAATTTCTTATTAATTCTGCAAATTTTACATCACTATTAGACAATAACAGCTGCAAGTTGGTTCTCGTGGAGGACTTTCCAAATGTGTTTATAAGAACACCATCAGAATTTACAGATGTCCTGCAGTAAGTTATTAAGGGCAGGGTTTTCAATCCCTACATCAGAAATGGTTAGGGAATTTGAAAAATCAGGCCCAATTATACGAAAAAAATATGAAAGCAAATAAACTAGCACTATCACTAATGTCTAACTTTGTAATGTATATTATGTGCAGTGCCGGATTTACCATAGAAGCTGAAAAAGCAGAAGCTTAGGGCGGCAAAATTAGGGGGGCGGCAAAATTGGCCCAAAAATAATTTGGTACTGAAAAAAAGTAAGGCTGCGGACACGAGGAGGGGCTGCGGAGGCGGCGAGCCGGCGGCAGCAGCCGCTTCCCCACTCGTGCCGCCTCGGGAGCACCTGCCGCTGCCGCTTTGACTGTCTTCGTGTTTGTTAGTTACTTAATATAGGTACATACCTACCTACTTTACAAGAATCGGAGCATTGAAAATGAATACAAAAATTTACGAAATAAAAATCTCTTCTTCAAAATATTTCAAAAATATATTAACCTATTTTCAAAATTCCAACTCAAATGCACTTCTCGCCTGCATCTGCATCTTTTAACATCATTACCATGACGATCGGTCAATAATCATAGAAACTACATCACTGTTTATATACGGAAAGCCCGTTTTTCTACAATTCCAAATCTAAAGGGACCACCTACAGGTCACAATTATTAACCGATTTTCAAAATAACTTGTAGCTAAACTAATACCCTAGGACCGTTTTTTTAATTTTTTCTTAAGTCAGTTTTTTTCCGAAATATTTACAATTGAGTAAACAAACAAAAAAAACCCCTTTTTTTTTACATTTTTCAAAATTCCAAAAAAAGTTGCCAGCCAATTTTCAAAATTCAAAAGCTCCCACGTGTCTCAATAAATTCCTCAACTCATGGTACTATTCCCATCTCGATCCTCCTAAAATCCTCGGAGCTATGGCCAAAAATATGTCTCAGGCGATTTGCATCTGTTAACCATTTTCAATGGTAAAAATAGGTAAGTATGAAAAATTACTAAACATTATACTTAGAAAATATTATTCCTTATTTAAAAAAAAATTAAATGTATATCTAATTTTAGAAGTCAGTAGGAGCGGCAAAAATTTTTTAGCTTTGGGGCGGCAAATGTGTAAATCCAGCACTGATTATGTGTGCAAGCAGATGTTATTCTTCAATAATTTTCCCAGGCAGTATAAACTAAGGGCAAAATCTCCAATAGTATTCATATGCTCGGAATCTCATACAGATAGTAAAAACACAGCTTTCCACCTATTCTCACCAAGTTTAAAAGAGCAGTTCAGTATTCATCATGTAATGTAAGTCTGTTTAATTTTTTTTTAACTTGTGATAAAATGGTTCTAGAGGTTCAAGTCCTAGCAGGGTTATTTTGAGTTATAATTAATATTTCATTCAGATCAAGTTGGTTCTGGTCTGGTCCTGCAGTAGATTATATAAATTTTAATAGCTTTTTGCTGTTCCATTTTCATGCAGCAAACCCCTAATATATACAAATATACCTCTTTCAAGTATAGCACATATTAATTATAATATTGCAAACTCATTTTGAGCTTATCTGAAATTAGCACTGGAGATCAATAAGCTAACATATAGTTCTGTTTCTAAATAGCTTAAATATTTTCTAGGTTAAATAGTGTATCCGCTACAGGTCTGAAAGCAGCCCTCAAAAGGGCGAGTGATATAATTAGTAAGAGATTCACCTCTGCATACAACATTCCTACAACAGATATTATTGAATCTGTTGTCAACACATCTGGTGGAGACGTGAGATCGGCAATTTTAAATTTACATTTTGCGTGTTTAAAAGGTGAGAAGTTTTTATACCTATTCAACTAGATGATGCACCAGACTTCATTCGCGTTGACTAATTTTTTCGATTCCCGCGGGAACTACTCAATTTTAGGGGATAAAAAGTAGCCCATGTCCTTCCCCGGAACGCAAACTATCCCTGTACCAAATTTCATCAAAATTGGTTTAGTGGTTGGGCCGTGATAGCGTAGCAGACAAACAGACCGACACAATTTCGCATTCATTATATTAGTATGGATAAAAATCATAGTACTGCAAGTTCTCTTAGTACATAATACTTGAAACTTCCTTGAAAAACATGGAATATGTCAGTGAAAGTATGAAAAAAAAACTGATGATTGTTTGATATGACGAATTTATTTTTCCTTTTAGGCTCACACAGTAATTTAGAAACCAGTATAATAAAAGAAAAAGAAGTTAAAAGTAAAACTACTAGAAAGAAAAAGAATACATCGAACAAATTCATGTCCCTAGGGAAAGACCAAACAGTAAGCATTTTGCATGGTGTCGGAAGAGTACTCAACCCCAAAGGTAAGGACATGTTAGGGTTCCATTATATTGTTCTATACTCTGTTTCTAAGGCAGGTAGAAATTCATAATACGTCCCATTTAATTCTGAAAATATCAAAATCTAAAGACAAAAGTTAATGTTTATTGAAAAGTTGAAAATAACAGTCATTGAACATAAACTAAAAAAACACACCTACTCAAGTAATACAGATTAAACAATGTGTTTAATAGGATGTCATTTTTTGCAGAATTGATAGCCAATGATGGACATAAATCTTTAACCCACAGTCCAAAGGATATAATAGAACAGTTTTTAAGTCATCCAATGTCATTTGTAAACTTTCTAGAAGAAAATTACTTGCCACATTTCTCATGTGCCTACGATGTGGATAAGGCTGCATCGGCTCTAAGTGACAGTGACTACATGCTTGCTGAGTGGAGAGTAAGGATTTAATTTACACTTGACATTTTAGGAAGCCACATAGATAATACTTTTTTACTGCTTTATTGAGATTCATAAAAGACTTAAATTTTCTGTTCTAGGAAAAGCTATGTCAAGAGTATGGTTTATACACAGCAGTAGCAGGACTAATGTTGTCCAACAAATCACCCATATCAGCTTGGAATCCTGTTAGAGGTCCGAAAAATATGAAAGTTCAATATCCGTAAGTAGAATTATTTAAGTCATTATTTAGTATATGAATTCAAAGCTTATAAAAATGTAGGATTAATTAATTCACTACTTAGAATTCAAAGTTTAGAGCAAGATTTTTCTATTATTTCAATGAAATATTGTACTTTTGCAGATCCCTTCATGAATTGCCGCTCTTGGAGCCAAATTATTTGTATAAGGGAAAAGTTCTTGTGACAGATTACTTGACCTATTGTAAAATAATCGGAAATCAAACTTGAATACAAGGACTGTTGTATATGTATTGTACGACCAGTTAATATAATAAATGATTTTTCGTTGGTTCACCGTAATGCTTGTTCATGAAATAAAACAATGTATTTTTTGTACCAAGTTGTTTTATTGAAAAAGAACAATCTGCTAACATAATATCTTACGGTAATATAATATTTCTTATGAGAAATGTTTCACTTGTTATGGGATACAGGTTCTTTGGATCTGGGAACCAAATAAAATAATATCAGTATAATTATGATATTTATTATGTCCATTTCATGTTACAAAATATAATCCTAGTATACATCAGCACTGCACTTTACTGTCTTTTTATATTTTTATAGTTCACTGATCTGATCACTCACTCTGGTCAGTTTCCGTTTTGCAAGCTTTTTTAACAAGAAATAGTTTATTAATGCATAAAGTCAAACGTTCCTACGACGTATTATTAACGTAAGTTCATACTTACCCGTTCGGGCCACCTACCTACTGTCTAGGGTCTAAAAGGGGTACCAAATTTATTAATACTCACCATTTGAAGTATCTGGAATGTGTACTGTGAAGTGTTAAAATTGTATGTATCTATATGGTCTATTGATTATTTTGTTCAATCTGCACTAAGGGACTCGAGAAAATGTAGTGCTATATAATATATAAAACCTCGTTCACTCTGACGCTTTTCCAATGTGTTAGAACAGATTAAGCGTGAGCCAGGGTTAACCAACTAGGGTCGTGTTTTAGTTTCTTCACCTTACACAGCATGGTTTGGTCAGTGAGCGTATTTGGGTGGGATGTGTCCTGTGTGACGCTGTTTTTTCGCGCGTTATAACATCGAGCGTATAGCCCAAGGCTAACCGGATCAAGGGTTCTGTTAGTGTTGACCTCAACATTGAATGTACAGCTTGACAAACTTTTCTGTGTGTTTAGTGGAGTTGCTAATGTGGATAATTCTGTTGTACACCATCACTAAACTAGAGGACTAAATTTAATGTTATCTGTAGGGAGCATTATAAAAGGGATAGCAATACGATTGTCAGCCACAACAAATCAACATTTAAGGATCAACATAGAGTAGAGTCTATTAGTTAGTACATGCACACATAAGTGTGTACAATATGGAGGGTGTAAGGCTTTCACCAAAGATGTGCTAGGTTGCTAGATGTTAGATCAAGCACCCTATTGGTGGGTTTGAGACACACCTATAGCTTAGCAACATAGCACACCTCTGATGGAAATGCACTGTAATAGTGTCGGGTGTGTGAGTACGGCGGGTGGTGGTGCGGTCTACCGGGAGGAAGAGGAGGAGGACCTGGAGCGGCGGCGGCGCGGCGCGACGCGCGGGGAGCGCGAGCGCGAGCGGCGACGGCGCGGCGGGGAGCGCCGGCGCGGGGGCGGGCTGCGCCGACGGTACCTGCGCGTATAGTCAAGTATCTATGGTTTATGTATGTGACATGTGCCACTCATTTATGCTATATCAGTTGCCCTATTATGTAAAACCTGCATCAGTCAGAGGATTGCATTTGTTATACTGTAGGAATAATTTTTACATAATAAGGCCCCCATACTCTTATGCTGAGACTTATAGAGTGTACTTTGACTTTGCTCAAGCTTTGCTTAGAATGAAAAGGGGATGGACTTCTATGAGTGTCATAAATCTGTCTTGTTTTAAGTTAGAGCTAAGTCAAAGAACACTTAGATCTCAGACTTAGGACCAACACATACATTGGACAAGACAACAAAGTCGGAAAAAATCCTTGGACAAATACAAAGCAATTTGCTTCCTAATTTCTAATTCAACCCTAGGATTTGAACCTTTCACTTTCAATATAAGTACCTTAACATCTAGGCAAGCGCTTTCTGCCATAGGCTGTATCACCACTCAAAGAAAAAAATCTAGCTTAGACCAAAGGCGATCTAGATCTATACTAATATTATAAAGAGTTAAAGTTTGTGAGGTTGTAGGGGGTAGTCTCTGGAACTACTGAACCGATTTTGAAATGTCTGGTACCAATAGAAAGCCACATTATTTGTGAGTGTCATAGGCTATATATTAACCCGAAAAATTAGAGAGTTCCCGTGGGAATTTAAAAAACTTATTTCACGCGGACAAAGTCGCGGGCAACTGCTAATAAATAATATGGCGAAAAGTCGATCCTATTCTTGCTAAGCTTGAAAGTGTGAAAGTGTACGAGTATGAGCGTACCTCGGCGGCGAGTGTCGGCGCATGGGCGGGTGGCGGGGCGGCGCGCGCGGCGAGGGCCGGCGCGGCCGCGACGGCACCAGCACGGGCGCCGCAGTGATCTCCTGCCCGTCGATTTGTCCTAGGGGGATTATTACCACTCTAAGGGACACGTACTAATCGAGTGCAGTGTTGTATCCACTCAACGAGAAGCCTACATTGGCTCCCCAGCAACACTCTCGGAAGTCCTAGCCGACCTGGGCGGCCTGCTTGGATTCTGGAGTGAGCTCGGCTGGCTGGAGTGATCCAGCGGGGAGTCGCACCAGAGGTCTCACGCAAAACGAGCACTTATGCTTAAGTGCGGAAAAGCCCGGAGAGAGAAGAAGAAGAAGACCACTCTAAGGGCAAAACAGAACGCGGACGAGGGTCGGGCGCCGCGGCTGACGCTGTGTGATGTCGTCCATATAAATACAAGGAATTCAACCCGCCTGTCACCCGACCCGGCCCGCGCCCGTTCCCGGTGTGTTTTGCGCTTTATTCAACCGATGTGAACTACAGATATTAACCGCGACCATAACGCGTAACACATTTCGTTACTGAGTGTGTTGATTGAAATAACATACTCTTATTAAAAATTCATCAGGTGATCAATGAGTCATCAAGTAAATTTACTATAGATCGCAATGCCATTCCTATGGATAATCAGCACAATACTGTTTGCCCTTTTTAAAAAAAATGAATTACAAGAATTTTTACTAAAGCCAATGTCCGACGGCTGGGCACAGGTCTCCACTCCCATAGGAGAGAGGGAATTAGAGCTTAGACCCACCATGCTGCTTCAATGCCGGTTGGCGGGCTTTAATGATTGTAATCATGTTAGTGATAATAATTGGGACCAACGGCTTAACGTGCTCTCCGAGGCATAGAGGTGAAATACTGCCATATCATAAATCTCGGCTAGTACTGAGAATTTCTAGTCAGAAAAACCCAATACTTAATTAATATGATCCGATCCGGGACCACACTGTGTGAATACGCAAAAAGCTCTATCATGTATCATGATAATATAAAATAAAACTAGAATTTTAGAATATGCCAACAGCCTCTAATGACTGAAATTAATAATAAGTAAGGGTAAGTTAAATTTCTTCACTACTTCACAAACTACTATGGGAACGGAAAAAAAAATATATCTTACTAGAAATTCCAAATGTCTCAAACAAAAAAATACCTCCGTCCATATGCTTCATGGCATTCTCTGCTTCGTCGGGGTTGCTGAACTCCACATAAGCGTATCCACGGCCATTGTGCGGGTGTAGTCGATCCATGGGGAACTCGACGGCTTTGACGGCGCCGTATGTGGAGAATATCTCATGGATGTGGTCCCTCGTCACGTTCAGCGTCAGTCGCCCGATGTGTATTCTGGTGGGGCGAGGCGGCGGCGAGCGCTCGCGCTTTTTGCGACCTGGCGATCTGTTTAATAGATCATAACTTAATGATCCAAGATATTATTTAATAATAGGCTTTAGTACAAACCTTAGACGTTTAGCATTCACTTGTCAAATAGGAACACATCAAATGATCAAATACTAGATGATGCCCATGGCCTCATATGCATGGTTTTTTAAAATATACACAAATTATCTGACTGTGATCTCACCTGATGGTAAGTGATGATGCAGTCAAGATTTTAGTGGGCGTACCTGTTTGAGGTATGGAGGTTATATTAAACCCACTTGCCCATTCGGTTTCTAGTTACATGGCATTGTACAGAAATGCTGAATCTCTCAGTAGCACGTCTTTGCACTAAACAACTACTTATTGCTGATATCTTAATACATATTATACTACAGAAAAAGCTACATCTAGTACTCTAAACTGCTAACCAGAATTAACATTTCAAAACATAATACGAAATTCAAAAAATGACAGTCTGGGCGAGAAAAGGGAGGAATAGGTATGTCTCGCCCAAATTAAAGATCAATTCTATGATCTGTTCACAACAGATCTATACTAATATTATAAATGCGAAAGTTTGGATGGATGTATGGATGTTTGTTACTCAATCACGTCTAAACCGATTTGGATGAAATTTGGCACAGGGATAGATTATAGCCTGGAATAACTCATAGGCTACTTTTTATCCCGGAAAGTTAAGGAGTTCCTCCGGGAGCCAAGAAACCTCAATCCACGCGGACATAGTCACGGGCATCAGCTAGTACATTATAATAATTTTCTTATCAATCATATCTTGCCCTCTCTAAAGAATAAGCTTCATCACCATGCATCTGATTTACCTTTCATGTTTATCCTTGCTTTTGGCTTTGTCATTAGTTGAAGGTGCTGATAGTTTCTTCTTATCTCCTAATGGTGATCTGTCCCTTATTTTCTCTCTATCAGGCTCACGTCTATCCTTGACTGGACTTTTGTGTGGGGAGGTCCTAAAATAGCAGTGAAAAAATTTTAATAGTAATTTATCTTAATAGTTTTTTTTTTATCCACTACAAGTTAGCCCTTGACTGCGATCTCACCTGATGGTAAGTGATGATGCAGTCTAAGATGGTAGCGGCTAACCTGTTAGGGGCATGGCAGTTATATTAAACCCATGCCCCTATTCGGTTTCCATACGGCATCGTACCGGAACGCTCCATCGCTTGGCGGCACGTCTTTGCCGGTAGGGTGGTAACTAGCCACGGCCGAAGCCTCCCACCAGGCCAGACCAGGGAAAATTCAGAAATTATAAATTCCTCAATTGACCCTGCCGGGGATCGAACCCGGGACCTCCGCACGTTAAGACAACAGCGCTATACACTGCGCCATGGAGGTCGTCAAAAATAAGTCAAGGTAAGATTTTGTTATTCATGCATAAATTAATTGTATTTTGAAGTTTAAAGAATATGTCATGTATATAGTTATATACCAAAATTATAATTATAATGTAATAAGGCAGCCATCAAGCAACAGAAGATGAAAAATTCTACATGACAGCCATCAATGCGTAGGATGGTCGTCTTATACATCAGCTGATCCACTGTCATGTTAAAGCCTCCTCATTCTCAAGGATCTTATCCATAGCTTTAGAATGTATTAATGTAAAAATATTAGAATAAGGAGTAGTGATAAGGTAGGAGCCGACCAGGTTAACTTAGTCACAATTCTGAGAAATAAATGTACACTAATAGTGTCCTTGAGGGAACTTTTCTCTTGATAACAATTGCCACAGTAGATAAAGCAGCATAAATAAAATTTAAAACAACAGCACATTTTCTTTCATGGGTCAAAACAAGAGTGCTTTTTACTAAAATGTATTGCAAAGCAGTTCTTCTGTACCTGGAAGGTACTATTAAATATTCTGTAATGATGATGAAGTCCTCCCGGCCATGGTGGCCAATCCCCAGACAGATTAGCCATCTGAGTGGGAGATATTATAGTGCACAAGTGTGCGTGCAAACACAGGTGCACTCTCTGTTTCTTTACTCTCATAGCCCAATGGGACAGAAAACCCGACACAAACATGCTAACCAATACACCAACGAAGCAGTTAATTCTGTAATAGTGAAGAGCTTACTTCTTCTTTGGTCTAGAGCGGTCGTTGCTGCTGCTGCTGCTGGAGGAGCTGGAGCTGGACGACGAGCGCGACGAGCTACCCGAGGAGCTCGACGACGAGCGCGAAGACGATCGCGACGAACTGCTGTCCGATGAGCTGAAATAATGAAAACCTTAACTTTCAAAGAAGCATGTTGATGGTAATGATAATAAAGTTTCTTACAGATGAAAGACAGCCAGAAAGATAAGTATCTCTTTTAATTTTTTTATAGGCTAGTACATGGCTGCAATCAGACATTGGGGCTGATTCTCTAGTGCATAATCTCTAAACTATAATGACAGCATTAAAAATATTGATAATCCTTTCATAAATCCTCCGTGCGGAGAGGAATAGAATTTGATTTAAAGCTGTCATTTTAGTTTAGAGTTTGTGTTATACAGAATTGGCCACATTCTCAGAGTGATGATGAGATTTTTAAATTAACCAACAATTTAGCATTGAATATTTTAAAAGATTAGTTAAACTTGTGTTACATCTGAAATTTATTGAGGAATTTCATTAAAAAGACTATTTCCATTGACAATTGTTTTAATTTTCATGGTTAACCATCAACTGGCATTGATAGTGAGCACCAAGCATTGACAATAATTGCAATTGATAGTCTCAGGGACAAGTGCTGATGACAGACAGTGATAATTATTATAATACTAGCTGATGCCCGCGACTTCGTCCGCGTGGTTTAAGTTTTTTTATTCCCACAGGAACTCCCTAATTATCCGGGATAAAAAGTAGCCTATGTCACTCTCCAGGTCCTCAACTAACCCATGCCAAAAATCATGGCTTTTTGGCATGGGTATAGGGATATATTTGGGATTGTGAAGGACAAACCAACAAACAAACACACTTTCGCAGTAGTATGATTATGAAGTCCTAATAGTAGTCCTAAAAACCCCCCAGCTATTATCAAATAAAAATCATACAATTATAATGATCTATAGATAATCTGTATCTAATTATGATTAACATCAGGTTTCAGGTGACCTCTTTACTGTGGTGTCTGTGTAGGTATTAGAAATGCATATTTACAAGTAGCAATTTCAGGTCATTTTCCATCCTATTATTAGTCTGCATGCGTAGGAGGTAACTTTCTTTGAATTATAGAACTTATTTTTTCTTAACCTTCTACTCAAAGGCCGCCCAAACTATTTCTAACCTCTAAATTTCTTTTCGTCATAATAAGTATTTTGTTTCTATTATTCTGATCATTTTTACCTGCCACTGCTATCACTACTACTGGATCCTGAATCTCCCTTTTTCTTTTTGTCCTTTGGCTTCTTTTTATCCTTATCCGAAGGCACCGAAGGGGATTTGTTCCGTGCCCTGTAATTCGACGATTTTAATAAAAAAATTAATTACCCATAAGTTATAGATAAATATAATAATTATATACTTGAAAACACTCACATAATAATTTAAAGGCAAAACTATGTTCGTTATTTACACAATACACGATAAAATCACAAAGTATTCCAGGCCGCAGTTTTCAATTTCTATCCACAGATAAACAACTTATGCGCCATTTTGATTTTTGAAGCGTCAGGCCACAGCACAGAATACCCTAGGCCACAGAGTAAAATCTATCTATCTCGTAGGGAGAGTAGATAGCGCATAGACTATCAGCGTATGCAGTATGCGATAGCGATAGGTAGTTGTTTAACTTTAACTACCTACATGTACTTTAGAGGTGCGTCCCCATCGATATATATGTAAGTACTAGATGGGCCCTTTCATAGAAAAATGGCGGGCGACCAACTATGAGAGCGCGCTCCTATAACCTGTCATAAGCCTGTCTTTGTCCCCGTCGTAGCGCGATCACGGTCGCTCATCGTGTAGATAATTTGTTATTAAGTTAACATCTAAAGTCTTATTAGTTTGGCACTGTATTATTTTAATTAAGGTAAGTGTTTCAATTCACAATTATACATTTCCAAGAAAACGTTATTTAATCTTCCTATTTAATATTTTTATCCATTTCGCAATCATTTAATTTCCGCGGCAAACTGTATGATATTTTTTTTTTACTAACTGGCCTTACGGCTTTGGGTTCCAGCCCTAGAATAGTCCAGTCCAGTACGATAAAAAAAATGCAACCAAGATTAGTTAATGCATAGATGGGCAGAACGGACAGTAGGCATTAATACCTTCCGAGACGCAATATTATGCTATTGTAATAATATGATAAAATTAGTTATTGACGTGAGTTTAATGTTTAACCAACTTCAATAAATAAAGGGTTTTTATTTATTAAAGTTGATAATTTTTATTTTGTACTAGCGAATGCCCGCGACTTCGTCTGCGTGGTTTGAGGAGTTTTGATTCCCGCGGGAACTCCTTAACTTTCCGGGATAAAAAGTAGCCTATGTGCTATTCCAGACTATAATCTATCTCTGTGCCAAATTTCAGCCCGATCCGTTCAACCGTTGGGGCGTGATTGAGTAACAAACATCCATACATCCGTACATCCATCCATCCAAACTTTCGCATTTATAATATTTATAGTATATATTATATAATATTATTATTTTTGATTTGATTGATTGATATTTGATGTAAATTAAATATCAGAGTGAATGAATTAACTATTTATTTTCAAGATTGAAAATAAATAGTTTATTCAAAATTCAGAATTTTATTATTTCGTTGAACAAAAGTTGTTCAGTACCTATTATGTACAGCTACCTACTTACAAGTGTTTATTACTTAATCGTATTTTTAAATGCACACTGTGTAAGTGATTTATCTCAAAATAACTTTTAATATTTCTTTTGATGGCAAGTAGCATACTTAGAAATGTATAAAATAAAATAATTTCAAGTGAAGTATTTTTCTGTGACTCAATCCGTTAGTACTCTTTCACCTCTCCCATTCCAACCCCTTTTTATTATAATAGTACTAATAATTATTTTTGACTTCTTTCATTTGCAATAAGGTTTGGCGAGGATTATTTTAAACTGTTTTAGCTGTTATTATTTTAAATTTCAAGTTTTTTGCATTAGTAGTTACCGAATTATGCGAAGTGTGACGGACAGTCATGTCGCACCACAAGGGTTGTTTTCTTATCATTTTTGTACGCAACCCTAAAAACGACTTTATTTCTGTCAATTTTTCGACAAAACTTCAGTATCAACAATTAACAAATAATTAAATTTAAAAAAACCCACGACGAACTGCAGCGCCCCATTGTGTGGACTTTGACCTTTAAATATATCTAAGAACCTTCTCACAAGCTATATATATCTAATGCAAAAAACCGCATAATAATCGGTTCAATGGTTTTCCAGGAAACTGGTAACAAAAAAGTGGTAAAAATAACAACGTCATACTAACATTTATCGTTTACCTCAGAGAGTACACTCATGTAGGTATTATTTTCGACAAGCGCATCTGTACTAATCTATGACCGATTCATACGTTTTCAAGATGGCGCATATGTTGCAAGCAAGTTCCCGCTTTTCAGACTAGATGGCGTTGTTAAACATAAGTCCACATTCTTTGTTCGACAGGGCCCGTCTATGTAAATTGAGGTCGTTGTGCGTCCCCCGGCGAAAGGCAAATCTTATTGCCATCATACAATTTTTATCGTATTTTGTGGGAAAACTGCTAATGCTTCTAACTAGTGTAAGCATAATTCCAGAAGTGGGCAAACAATTAAAATTACTTTTAAAATATGTTTGTACTCTCTTCAAAACGTGCACGAGCGAATGGTCACACCGTGTAGTGGTTTCACGAGAGATTTAATGTAAACAAAAGTATAAAACTTGGCCAAAGCATCACAACAATAATAAATTAATCATTTGATCAGGCTGCAGTTGCTACTGCTAAGCTCTAAATCAAATTGCGATCTAAACACAAAAGTATTCAATATTCGCTGAGTCTGCCGGCAGGAGACTGTTTTACCAAAGTCAAAATACTCGTATTTAAGCAAATTATTTCAATATGGCGTATCCCCGCCAAAGAACGAACCTAGTGAAATACATCGAATGAGTCAAATATCCGCCTAATTAAACCTTCGTCAGTAAATAAATTAACAATCTTTTATCTTTTCTAAAAATTCAAATCAAATTTAAACACAAAGCTGACACTAGTTGGGAGTATGGCAAATAAGTATCACAAACTTAACTGGCCCGATGGCCATAATTGGAACTAATTTCTATGCCTGTTTAGTTTTTGTTTTTATTTTATTTTTTATGTATTACTAGCGACGCTATCACCAGGTTAGATAAGTTTGTCGGACTATACTAGTGTTCAGGTCACTCACTCACGACTTTTAGATACTTCAACTCATCCTGACGTTTAGGCGCTATGTGTGAAAGATCTATAACCATGCAAGTGAAATTTAGCTCGCACAGCGCTGTGGTCTGAAATTAAATAAATGCCTCTCTATCGCGTAATTTCTTATCTCGCACTCTTGTAAGACGCGAGTGCCATCTAGAGCGCCAGCTTAAGTAAATTTCTCGGGTAACGCGACCAAGTGAGCCCGGTTTAATTTTTTCCTTTAATCTGTGACCTTGATGTAGCAGTGTGTGGTGGATATGTCACCGTAAGATTGTAAAAGCCGTTAGATTATGATCTAACTCGCGAAATTGTAAACTGTCGAATGATTACAATATAACGGATTATTTTTCGGTAGATTGTACTCTGTTAGGGTTATTAACCCGATAGAACCTAAGTGCCCGGCCTGCAGCCGGGCACTACTTGATTATTTATGTCGAACCCTAACCTAACCTACAAGAAAGAGACAAGAAAACGTAAATACAATGAATATTTCAAAAATTTACACTTAAAACATTGAACGGTTCACAATCTTTCGACTGTTTACAATCTATCGGAAAAAAAGCGTTAGATTACAATCTTACGGTGACAAATATATAAAATCAAAGTTAAACACGCACTAACATGATTTTATATTATTATCGCATTTTTTTACAACAAGTGAAAACAAGACCTATGTATTAAGGCGAAACATTCTCCATCACTCTGTTTACCACCCTTTGTAAAAAACATGTTTCTGCAAATAAATGAATATGAATGAATATGAATATGAAATGAAAGAAAAGAAAACGAAATGCAAATTGAATGTATTTTTTTAGTCAATAATATGTTTCAGTTTTTACATACAATTCAATTCACTTACGCAGCGGACACCCATAAAATAAATTATGTGCGTGTTGTAATAAGGGAAATAATAAAAAGTACTAAGATAAAAGTACTTTTATTTATGAATATAATGATCTTATAGGTACAGAATAAATTACGTATTATCATTTTCATAATCGTTATTCTTTTTGTAGCCGGTCCACCTCTTATACTCCGTCCACGAGTTGAGTGGATATTATTAAGTGGATATTATACACAAGTAATAAAAAACAGCGTCAAGCATAAAACTTCATTTGATCAATACTTAGCTGACATAAAAACAATCAACTTTTGTTATATTTGTGATACAAAATCTTCCTCTCTTCTCTTCTTCTTTAAATGATAGGCATAAAATTAAACTTACAAATTGGTACGGAACCCTTCGTGTGCGAGTTCGACTCGCACTTGGCTGGTTTTTATTTACTTAAAACAAGTTAATATCTTAATATCTTTTATAAAGTTAATATCTTTTAAAAAGCACGACGTGTCAAGAGGTCGCTGCTACACACCACGGCACAGCGCCGATAATGTGCGGGTCGTGTCGCACAGCGAGAGGCTTATAGCTGCAGCCCACTCAACCCCTGTACTATTAAAAGAATGATTACCTACCTCCCTAAACCTATACATTTTGTTGTTTGGTTAGAGTTGGTTAAATTACGATATTCTTTTGACCATAAACTTTCTTTATAATATTATCATTTTTTTCCCCGCATATCTAAAGGATATCAGGGTTTGGAATCCTGCCTTATCATACATTTACCTTTATAGAAAACCATTAATAATGATACCTACGTTATGATCTCAGGTTATGATGTTAGAATAGACTATTTAATTTAATATTATGAAAAAATTAAGAATGATGAAAAGTTGGTTTAGGGTTCATATACAACCTCTTTGGTACAAACTGCTCCGTGGCCGTAAATCGTTTATTTAAAAAATGAGTGAATCGAGATTGGCTGCTCAGGCTTTTATTTTTTTTATTTAAATTTATTACCTCCTGCGGGGAGGGAATGAAGTGCTTTCCACCCGCAGTTTGGATAAATAATGGCTATTTTTGGAATATGAGCTAGATGTATATTGCTATGTAATATTCCTACTCTTTTTTGTTTTTCCTCGTAGAGTGATACGTATTTTTCTATTTGTAACAGTTAACATGGGTAGGTGTTATGGTCGTAAATCAAAATAGGTTTATGAGGAAATACGTATAAGAGGGTCAGTGAAGGCCACAATTTCATATTTTGTAGGTACGACGAAGGTTGAAAACCTTGTGCGAAAATAAAACGACCTTACACTTACTTAGTTATACTACACTATATTATACTTACTCGTAAAAACCACATCTGTAATGATGTTTTCATCATACCTATTCGAAAAACGAATATTGGCTTCAGAGGATAGAGGGAGCAAAATGTAATTTTTAGGCCCATGGGACTTTTCATTTCTCTGTTCTGATTGGTCCGCGTTCGTGCACGCGCAGCAGCACCTTGCCGATGTGCTTGCCGGCTGCCATGTAGCGGAAGGCGGGCTCCAGCTCGCGCTCGCCGAACACGGTGGCGGGCAGCGGCCGCCTTGTCGTCGCCTTCGCCCGCCGCGCCGAACAGCGCGTCCAGCAGGATGCCGTGGAACGTGGTGTTCTTGAGGAACACGCGAACACGCTCATGCCGAGCGCGGTGTTGTTGGACAGGTCCAGCTTGCCGATCTCGAGGAAGCGGCCGCCCACCGCCAGGCAGCGCACCGATTGGTGCTTAAACGTATAGGTAATGTCCATACATAGTAGGTTGATACTCCTAGCTTTTTCTCATACGTAATGATGAAAAATAGTGTGTGTCACTCGGGGCCAAATTTTTTGTTCTCGGGCGGCGTATATTGAATTCCTCGCTACGCTCAGGATTCTACTTTAGAATCCCTCGCTAAGCTCGGGATTCTACTTTAGAATCCTTCACTTCGCTCTGAATTCAAAATAGCGCCCTCGGGGAACAAAAATTTTCTTTGGCCCCATATAACACAAATAACTATTTATTGACGAAATACAAGTAGGTAAGTATAAGAAAAATTAAACATTTCTACCTATTTTATATTATAACTACCTAGCAGGCAAACGACCTTAAGCCAGGCAGTCAACCTGGGTGCTATGTGAATTACCGCCACCTGCCAATGCGTGCCGTAACATCCGTCCCTTCAATAGTCCCATCATCGTGTAGTTTCTTTATTCGAAAGGAGACATAAGTCAGACATGCATGAAATATTTAATCTTTAGAGCGAAAACACACTACAGACCGTACTATAAAAGGTCCGTGCGAAACGTCCGCGTGCGATTTGTCCGGTCGCTTAGTGTTTCGCGCGGACTCTAGTCCGGTCCTTATAGTGGGTATTCCTGTAGCACGGAAGAAGCACTTTCTCCGTGTTTTCTACGATTTGTTTAGCTTTTTATAGTCCTCTGAGAAAAAAACATGCCAGGTACATTTTCATCGTGATCCGTCAAATGGTCAGTTTTCTTATGGCCTCTTTTATTAGGGTAATTTGCAAACGATTCCTATTTCCTATTCCTACGTACCAACTAAACGCTAATGAATAGTAAGTCGGTACCTGGGGTATTATTGAAGTGAAAACTTCTTTAGCCGCGTTGAGCACTTTTTGGTAGGGGGTAAACTTGTGGATTCGCGTGACCGTCACCGAAATGCTCGCTTTGGGTCGAAGACAAAAGGTCTTAAATATAAATATACTACATTCGTAACTAAAGTTTAATCCCTAAATTTTAAGGTTTATATTTAAAAAAAATATTTAAACATTAAAAAAAACATTATAAAAAAAATAATTAAATATTCGTTTTCACTTCTATCGGCAGTCACTATGACTGCCAATTTTTTATTTATTAGCTACCTGGGGGTTGCCGAGCTTCATTCGGCTTTCTGGTTGATCGTTGTTATACCTACATGAATTTCCCGCAGAAACTCAGGGATGACACCTATCTAGCTAATTATTTAAATAGAAAAATGTCATGCAAATCGGTAGAGCCTTAAGTAGGTAAATTAGGTACGTATTTATGCACATTCATAATATCGTGTTTAGAAACCAATTACATATTATTATATAGTACCTATATCTAAGTATACGGTATACGGTAATGCACGTAAATGCACATATAAGGGTATGAGGTCACTGAATTATGATAATATTATTAGGTATGTTCTCTAATAAACAACATATGCACACGATATTCACGAGTTCTCACGCGTCCCGTACTTATTGCAAGATAACTCCTGATAGCGGTCCTTTGTGGATTTAAAGGATAAATTTTATTATTGCCAACTCTTTACTTAAGCTTAGATACTACTTAGACTAAAAATGCGATAAGTGTGGACTTCCTTTTACATTAATAAAAATAATAATGGAGAGAGCGTGTCTCTCCGATAGACACGCTGATTTGGTATTGGTAAAACTTGAGATTTACAAAGACCTTCACTATTAAGAAAGAATTTGAGAAATTCTTTTAACGAAATCTGGCCGTGATGAATAACCTATCTTGGTGGCTATGAATGAATCGAGCTCTGAGCTTAGACTATGAAACAGCGAACTGCTTCATCAAGCGTCAAAAACCACCGCGGGCATCGAAAATTACGAGGATGTACGTAAACTTGCAACGAATTATTATTATACTTATCATTTTAAACTTGCGCCATATAATATTACCTACTTAAAGCGTTCCAGTTCTGCCTTTAAGAAAGGAGGGAGGGAGGGATTATTGTTATCAGCCAGTATTTAGATTGAGTATTTCTGGGAGACTTCTGATACGAACCGCTAGGGTGTGGAACACCCTCCCAGCGCACGTGTTTCCTGCCACATATTACTTAAGTACCTTCAAGGCAAGAGTGAATAGGCATCTTCTAGGCATGCGCGCTCCAACCTAGACCTCATCATTGCTTTGCACTAAGCATGATTATCGTCAAGCGTAAGCCTATCAAGCAATAAAAAAAAGACTGCTAATGATATGAGGATTAGAGAGTTCTAATTCAGAGGAGCTATTTAAGAAATTTTTAGCCCTATCTTTAGCGTTGAGCACTTTTTAGTTGTATGAGCGGAAATCGAACTAGGCACGTCTTATACGATTACGATGTATCGGTATTCTCACCACTGCGCTGAAAATTAAGAGCGAAGACACACTAAAGACTAATTTTTTAGTCTCGCAGACAAGAGTCCGCGTCATTCAATTTTTTACAGAGCGCACACTAGGCGACAGGACCTAACGTCCACACCGCATCGAAACTACTTTTTCTAGTATGATTTCACTTTAATAATTGTACCACATATTGTTTTATCTATGTAGCCAAATGTAAAACAACTTTATCAAAATAATTACACACGTATGTTGTAAAACACTAGCAATAAAATGTCTATGATCATAAGCTTTTCATAAACACGGGCCACGTTATTGTTACCTGTTGCGTCATACGTTAAGTAGTTACAAGTATTTTTGACGACAAAATAATTTTAATACAGAAACTAAATACTTTAAATCTAAATTTAAAGTATTTAGTTTCTGTATTAAAATTATTTTGTTCTAAAACAAAGTCTGCAGGATAAAAATATGTACCTACATCAGAAAACGACAATTGTTTGACCAATCCTATAATGTTATACGTAATGAGGACACTTATTTAGTGATATACCTAAACTGATGCCATTTTAACAGACTGGGCAAATGAACGTAATATATTGCGTAGAAATTAAAACATTCATGTATCCTATTACAGATTTTTTTAAAGGAAGGTGGATGCATAAGCCGTTTAGATAGGCCGATAGATTAGCTTGAGAGGTAAAATATTGTTTAATAGGCGGAACTTGGAAGATTTGGAACATGGTCGTATACACGAACAGTTAGAAGATCGCTTATTATTGTACTGAACTGCCTCGTTGGTCTAGTGGTTAGCATGTTCGACTACAGCCGACGAGGTCCCTGGTTCGGGTCCCGGGTCGGTCCATAATTAAGTTTAGGGGTTTTTTGACCAGAAATTCTCAGTACTAACCCGGAGTTATTAAGTTGGCGGTGTTTCACACCCATGTCTCGGAGTAAAAGTCTGAATAAACAATAAGCAGACGAATTTAATTCAAGGATCCAATATGAATAAACGCAATGTTTGCATTTCAAAACATTTTTTTTTCAATAGATAGGTTAGGTTATTAGTATTAATACCTATTAGCTAAGAGCTGGTTGAAAAATTAAGCTCAGAGACATTATAAGAGGGTGCATACTAATAAGTGGTGATTTTGATAATATATGAATTAAAAAGATTTATCAACCTTAGCTTAGCTTTAAATTTACCTTTAGGTTGGTAAGTAGGATTGCATAATGTGTGATTACCATTATGTGATTAATGGAAAGGGCTCACGACCCTCAGTAATGATCAGAGCTGAGCAAATACGACGCAGAGAGAGAGAGAGACCACTTTTAAATTCTACACTCCCAGCTCATGCACCACACTTTAATGTTAACCAATACAAAGAAAAAGTGCATCTAGTGAGCATGTCCTTCCCGCCTTATAAAGGCTAGGGCGGCGTTCAGCGCACCATATAACTTGCCGTCACGACAGTAAACGGTGTCACATGTTCCTAAATAAATAAATAAAACTTTTGCTCCGTGGTGGTTTTCGTTTTCGGCGTCGTACAAGTTTAATTGATCCAAACTTTGGTGTTTTTCGTGGCCTGTAAGTAAGTAAACCTAAGTGTATTTTGTAATCGCACTTTGAATGTTTATCGTTGTTCAGCATTTTTAAATAATTATATGCTTATTTTTGTAGGCTTAATTTTTTTTAATTTTTTATTAGAAATTTTAACGTTTAACAGTTAATCTTTCTGACAAATGCATACTAATTTTTTAAACATGCTTCTAATACTACTACGAAACTTTAAAAGTTCTATCCCGCTGCAATGAGGCAGTGTGCCCATTGCAGCGGGATAGATGATTATTTTTAATGTTTAGTTTTCAGTTTTTAATTTAGTTTTTAATTTAGATTTAATTTAGATTTTAATGATTTGAATTTAGATATCTACCAAAGTTTCGTAGTAGTATTAGAAGCATGTTTAAAAAATTAGTATGCAATTGTCAGAAACAATTAATTATTTCAAAACAAAGTCTAGTATCTGAGAAAATTCAACTTGCTCATATAAGATATTTTGGCCATGAGTAGGTATTTTACGTAGTCAACGTTGTGATATAATTAAAATTCAACAGAGATCTTTAAATTTAAATTTTTTCTTTAAATACACACAAAATCAACTTAATTTGGAAGTTGTTTAGTTAAATGAAATTACTAAGCAATAAAAACCCTTATTGAGTTTGTATATAATTTTAAGAGGACATGCGTCGAACTGTAGATGAAAATGTTTATGCTTTTTAACATCATCTGTACGCTTACTCAAACTAAAGTTTTTACAATGCAAATTCGATTGACGTAGTGAGCGTTCACTCACATTAGCGTCAAAGTAAAATGAACATTAACAGCATTGGTTTAGAGCTCATTAAAAACTCAGAGTAAGCGTACTGAATTAAATATTTTTACCACATTAATAATTACTTTAGCTAGTTTTGCATGTAGAAGCAAAGATATTATTATCGTTGTAGAGCTACGGAGTACTACGGCTCTACGCTCGCCTACGGCGCTGCTACGAAGAGCTACGACGTAGAGTGTTGCTACGTTCCAAAGCGAGCAACTAATTTTATTTTAAAATCTATAAATTCAATCATTTCAATTATAACATTGTGTTAGTATGATAAGTCACTAAGTGTTTTTAAATACAACGAAATATCTTCTCAATTCACTGACCTATACATTATTCTAATGATAAAAAAAACTTTTTTTTAATGTGTGTCCACTTTTTGTCCTTGAAACTTCAAAAAAGTAGCCTACGAGAGTATAAATAAATAAATACATAAAATCTTTATTTGTTCCAAAATAAATGAAGTAGTATGAGATAAATATAACTAGTATTCTATTCTTCTACCTCATTATCTCGCAGGCTAAATCCTATTATGAATTTGTTTGTCTCTTTTTAGTGTCCCTTTTTCGTTTCATCGAATTTTCAAATCACAACGGTTCTAAAGAAGTTTCACTTCAATTAACTTTTAACCTAATATACTTCAAAAATTTCCCCCAAACAATTTCCATGTAACAAAAAACAATGGGTATGAAATTTTCGTTAAAAATAAGAAAACATAAGTGAAACCAATAAACCAAATGATCCTTAAGAAATAAGTATGTCACTTGTTATCCCCCTGTCACGAGCTATATGACACGGCTTTACGCGGACCTTGGATCCTTGCCACTAATACCAACGTAAATTGAATTTTCTATAATTTTCTTTTTAGACTTTAACCATAAAGGAAAATTACAAATCCCTTTAGTATATAAGCAGACTCGTATCTGGGTTAAGCAAATTTTAATTTCTCGTTCAATGTGTCACGTTATTATAAGTCATTTCGATATTCCATTATATTTTTCGATCCGATACGATTTTGTTTCACGCCTTGTCTCTGTAAGTGCATATTTCGAGCAACACAGCAGAAGTGAAACTTCAGAAAAGTAGTCTACGAGATAATGAAATAAATATAACTTGTATTCTATCTCATTCTCTCGCAGGCTATATCCTATTTGTGAATATGTTTGTCTCTTTTGGTGTCGCTTTTACGTTTCATTGTTTTCGTTTCGTTGAGTTTTCAAATGACAACGATTCTAAAGAAGTTTCACTTAAAAAAAATCTTTAATATATAAAACAAAGTCGGGTTTGTTCGAACACATTATAACTCTAGAACGGCTGGACCGATTTTCATGGTTTTTGATTTTTTGTATTTATCTCCGTCCCGAGTAGCAGAATAACTATAAAAAGCATTGGAAAATTTACGAAAAATTAAAATAAAAGAAAAAAACGTTTTCCGTTGATTTTCCCATACAAAAAACCAAGCGGACGAAGTCGCGGGCATCAGCCAGTAATATGATAAAAGCTTTCCTCATATACAAAATATGAATTATTACATTCCAGGTGGTGGTGATCTCATGTCCTCACGATGATGCACGCGGTACCCTTACTAGTGATGACATTTACCGCCGCCCTCGCCGCCCCCGCTCTTGACGGCATCTCTACGGGTCTATCCGACGCAGATTACTACTCTGTTGAAGGAGACAGAAGGGAAATGCCCGAGGTAAAGTTGTAGTGAAGAATATGGGAATAAAATGATAATATTTAGAGACTAAGTCGTCGTCGTCAACCGATGGACGTCCACTGCTGGACATAGGTCTCTTGTAGGTTCCTCCACAAGCCACGGTCTTGCGCCGCCTGGATCCAGCGACTCCCTGCGACTCTCTTGTCGACGACGATGTCGTCCGTCCACCGTGTGGGGGGTCTGCCGACGCTACGTCTTCCAGTGCGGGGTCGCCATTCCAGCACTTTGGGACCCCAACGTTCATCGGTTCTCCGAACTATGTGCCCCGCCCTTTGCCACTTCAGCTTCGCAACTCTTCGGGCTATATCGGTGACTTTGGTTCTCCTTTGGATCTCTTCATTTCTGATTTGATCACGTAGGGACACTCCCAGCATAGCCCTCTCCATAGAGACTAAGTACCTAATTTATAAATTTGCACGTCAGCAATGACGAAACATGTTTATTCTTTAATTAGTTTCAATGTTTCTTGCAAATATTATAAACGATTGATTGATTCAAATCGAGAGTGTATAGACAGCTTCTAGGCAAGCGCGCTCCATTATAGGCTATATATCCACTTATAAGTTAGATTGCAGTGAAATTCTGTAAATAAAATTGAAAACATAATAAAATATCGTCTATCTTTCTGTGTCGTATTTCTGAGTTTTTCTCCAATGCTGATAGTGGTGAGCCTTGCACTGAATATTTTCTTGCGGACTATAATTGATGTAGTCCGTTTCTGTCACCGTCGTCTTCCATAGAGCGTTGACAGTCTGCAAGGTTTGGGCTTGATATACAAACCCTCTACATCACAGTAGAGCAACGTTTATCTGAAACAAGCATTTAATTGCTACTCTACCTAAATACATAGTTACTAATATACAATAGTTACTCTAACTAAAAATAAACATATTTTTTTGTTTTGAATAATTACATCCATAAATGAGTATTTCCATAAATAAGGCTTTATAGGCTGTTTTGAGTCCGTAGCCCTAATTTTATAGCGTTAATTATATAACTTTCAGAATTCTTTATACGATATCTATTCCTTAAAATAGAACTTAAAACACTGGATAAAATAGCAAAGGTCTCATCAACTTTGATGATTAATTGTACGTCTAGACAGATGCAGTGAAGTGGAAAGTGTTTAACATTAATTCAGTTTGTCATGTTCACTCATTAATAACAACAGGGCGCGTTGGCTGAATGACCAAATGGACACTTTGTCTAGGCATAGTACAGCTATTCAGTAAAGTAAATGTTATTATCAGGCACAAAATTGTATTGTGTATTCTGCGATTAAAGCCATGTAAAAAAAACCTTTGGTTCCTGCATAGTTGAACTCGTATTGGTATTTTTTTTAAATTGTTTTAAAAATGGACATAAAATATATTTATGTAGCTAATTAATGAGTATTTTTTGTACTTGTAGGTAATTTATGTAATTTGTAGGACGTATGCTATGTATGTGATTCGTTGTCCTGCAAAAACACGACGCGCCAGTGTCAAACAAATAGTACCTAGAACCCTTCACGTGGCCTACGTTGTCATTTTCTATGGTGTCATATCGCATCGCGTTGCGTGGCGTCACGTCGCTCACCTATCATACTAATATTATAAATGCGAAAGTGTGTTTGTTTGTTGGTTTGTCCTTCAATCACGCTGCAACAGAGCAACGGATCGACGTGATTTTTTGCAAGGGTATAGTTGAGGACCTGGAGAGTGACATAGGCTATCCCTAGTGCATAGGCTTTTTATCCCGGAAAATTAAGGAGTTCCCGCGGGAATAAAAAAAAACTTAAGTTTCGGGCATCAGCTAGTTTTTTTTTAATTATTGTAATTTGTAGGTATAGGGTAGGTATAATGAAAACTGAATGAAACTGAATAAGAATTGGCGTTGAAAATAATAAAGTACTTTAAGAGGTTTTTACTTGTAACATCCATTAACGATACCAAACTCAATGGAAATAATATTTTAGTCCTCCTGGCACCAAATTATAATCATAATCACAAAGCAATTGACTTTTTCAATTTTACCTGAGCCCTAAAGCACATCGTTTTATTAAGACTTGCTATAAATTGGCCCCAGGGCTGATTGGTATATTTTATCCGAGTACGCTAAGCGAAGGTATATCTATAATTTAAATCAACAGGTTAGCCCGCTACCATCTTAGACTGCATTAACACTTACCATCAAGTGATATTGCAGTCAATGGCGTAAAAAAACATTGAACAGTATATATTAGGCACTAGTAGTTTATACTTCAGACGGAATGCAAAGGCCTGAAAGATTGAGCGGAGAAGGGGGAGGAGGTTTTTAGTCCGTAGGCCGCTGGGTCTTATTCCCAGTAGAGTCGGGCATACCTCCAAAACTCCTGAGGTATCTAATGAGGATTGTCCCCCTCCCCAGAGAAAAATAAAGAGTAGTTTATACTAGCTTTACCCGCGACTTTTTCGACAATGTTATATTTTTAATGATCCCGTTAGAAGTTCTTATAATCTATTCTAGGGTCCACGAGAGTAGACCGAGCAGTTAGAGCGCTGCACCTGAGCCTGGTGCAGTGGTGAGGTCTGTTGTCTTAGCGTGGGAAGTCCCGGGTTCTATCCCCGGCAGGGTCCATTTGGGAATTTATAATTTTTCCCTAGTCTGGTTTGGTGGGAGCCTTCGGCCGTGAATACCACCCTACTGGTAAAGACATGCCGCCAAGCTATTTAGCGTTCCGGTTCGATTCCGTGTAGAAACCGATTAGGGTAGTAGGTACCGTACCTCATACTTCCATGGTCAATTTTGAGTTCAGCTACTTATTTCAGTTTATTATATTATGTTCTATACGTCATCCTTAGGCCGATTTTGAAACATGAGCATTGAGCACGTCGCGAACTTCTTCATTTCATCTGATTATTTGACTTATAATATTTACTTATTGGTTTTATTTGTTTTGTTAGTGATCTTATTCCGGTTTCATTATTATTTTCAGCCGATAATCGTGCCACAGAAGAGGGCAGCGTTGGTTCTGGATCGCCTGCTCATTGCATTACAGAAAGCACTGCACGAAGAAAGCGTGAACCAGCGCATGGACACTGAAAGAGGAGAACCACGAACGGCGCCCTTGCGTGTAGTTAACATTGAAACTAACGATATGGTAAAGACCTTCTAATAATTTTAATGAGTATTGAGTATATTAATTTAGAAATGAACGATTGACAACCCCGGCTCCACACGTTGGCGCCAACATCGGACCCAATGCTATTCATCCAACGTGGAAACCTAAAACTTAGGATTGCCCCCCACATTGACGTGAGCATTGGGTACAGCTTCACACGTTGGACGTGCAGCATGGGGGCTAACGTTGGTGCCAACAGGTAGAGCTTACGTTATACCACGGAATAGGTAATGTTATACTAAGCAGTAAGCACTATAGATTAATTATTAGAGTCGAGGTCACTACTACAGCCTGAAAGAACTATACTAAGCACTAGCTGATGCCTGCGACTTCGTCCCCGTGGATTTAAGTTTTTTGGTTCCTGCGGGAATTCTAATTTTTCGGGTTAAAAGTAAAAATAAAAGTAAATGTGTTATTCCAGACCCAAAGATTCTGTGACAAATTTCATCCAGATCTGTTCAGCCGTTCTGGCGTGATTGAGTA
Source organism: Erebia epiphron (assembly GCA_963932025.1). Classification (NCBI taxonomy): domain Eukaryota; kingdom Metazoa; phylum Arthropoda; class Insecta; order Lepidoptera; family Nymphalidae; genus Erebia; species Erebia epiphron. The sequence goes on from OZ009949.1 coordinate 29,060,188, forward strand.
ACAAACATCCATCCATCCAATCTTTCGCATTTATAGCCACAGTCATATTATGCGGTTGCATAAACTACCTCAAGCTCTTGGTTACGGCATTTGTCTTCGAGCTTCTTTACTGAGGATTCCGTTTCAGAAGATACTGCTGCAGATCCGTTCCAGAAGATACCTACTGCTGCAGATAACACTTCTGTAGCAAATTTCGTTATCTGCCCTTTCAAGCTATTAAACATTTTTAATACACGAAATTAAGTCCACGTATCACAGGCAAACATATGGCATCGAAATATTATGGAAATACCGATGTAAACAGTAAATTATATTGACAGCTGTTGACAGATTTTCTCTTGGTCACAATTTTAATTAATTTTGTTTCCTTCAAATGCCACCAAAAAGATCAAGTGAGTTGCTGTTATCTGTTGAGGAGTTTTGTCCTCTATTTCTGATAATATTTATCAAATCTTCACCAAAATTGGGCAAAACTTACCTGATGATACATACCTTCTAATAAAGAAAGATTTATTCAAACCAGTTCAGATTTGACTAAGATATGGAGTAAAATCAACAAAAAACCCCTATCCTGGAGGAACCTTATTTTCTATCGGGATAAAAACTATCCTATCCTATATATATTGACCCGGACTATCATCTACTGCTATACCAAATTTCATTTAAATCCGTTCATTAATTTTCGCGTGATGCGCGGCCATAGAGACAGACAGACAAAAATTAAATAAAAATCTGTTTTGGGCTTCAGTATCGATAGTAAAGTATACCCCGATTAAAATTTTCAGAATATATTAAATGTACAGAAATCTTCAAGTTACAGTTTTATTATAAGTATAGATTATGATACAAAAGAGGTAAGGTTCATTTTTCTTCGAGTTCGGGGTAGCTGTGAAAGAAGCCTCCCTTCCTAATAAATGTTAGGTAGATAGCAAAGATCTTACGATAAATCAGAACTCCTATTAACTATTCTGTGCGCTTACTAAAGAAGCTTGTGGATTGAATAATATAGCTTAGGTACAAATAATCGTTACAGAGCAGTGTAATGATTGCAATCGTCTGTGATTGGTGTAACACTCTTCCGCTATTGGCGAGGCAAGAATAACATAAATGATGTAAGTTTATACTAGTGAGGCGCATTCTCAAGGGCGTGCAGCGTGTGGTCAGTAGCTATAGGGGAGCATGTATGATCTGGAGTTAGGACTCTGGATCCCACTGGCACTCAACGATAATTTTTATGAGCATCATAATCGAGTCAGCACTCCAACCTTACTTTAACCCACAATCGGTTGATAAGCACTATAGTAGCACCATCTAATATCATTGCTAAAAATAATTAATTTTCTAGGCAGATCAAATTAACTTAATTAGATCTAACTTAGTTCCAACTCAGCATCACTACTTTTCATAAGCATGGTTGTCATCAAGCGCAAACCTATCTTGCAGTAATCATATTAAAAAATCATTTTCAGACGGGTCTTCAAAGACGCGGTCAAGCCGCGGGTAGAGGGCGCGTGCTTCGGTGCTACTTCAACGCCGTTACTTGTTTCTAACTTAATATCACCTATGAGGCAATTTATTTTGTAACTCCTTTTAATTAAATGCTACGAAGAATATCATCAAACAAAATATTTCTACTTGGCTGCAAATTAAAGTATTTTTGACTATTCGTTTAGAATTTATTTGTGTGTTTTTATATTTGTCGGATAAACAATATGTAAAATTACCTATCATTTGATTATAAAGACATAATATACAATAAAGTTTTCTGGTTTATGGCTTTTTATTTTCAGATTTATCTACTACTACAAAATAAAATAAAACACCTGTTAAATCGTTTTAATAATTAAATTATATTATAAACACAATAGATCAATGAAAAAACTTAACGAAGTGCTTTATCTTGTTATTAATAATCCATAATGTTCAATCCAAAATGATTTTTGACAATGCTTTTGATATCTTTAGTCATAACTAGCAAACCCGGCGAACTCCGTTTCGCCACCAGATGGCTTTCCCGCTAAAAAGATTTTCCCGCTTTTCTGTTGAAATTTTTCCTGAATTTTCTTTGCTATAAACCTCACGGAGCCCGAGACCTTTCCAACGAATGCAAAACCGTGGAAATCGGTTCGTGCGTTCTGGAGTTATAGCGTCAGGAAGGAAAACCCGACTTATTTTTATATAGTAGAATATATTTATGTACTTATAGTATGAGTTACAGCTTGTAGACACCTATATATATGATAAAAAATTCTTTTTAAACAACCGACTTCAAACTCCCGCTACATCTTTACAAGCACACGCTATACATAGTACTTATTTTATTGTTGATATTTTAAAAACCGCTCGACCGATTTCGATAAAATTTATATGGGACCACTTGGGAAGTATGCCCTTTCAAATAAAAAAAAGAATCATCCAAATCGGTCCGCCCAGATAAAAGTTCTGAGGTAACAAACATAAAAAATAAAATAAAAAAAAACAGTCGAATTGAGAACCTCCTCCTTTTTTTGAAGTCGGTTGAAAACGGTTTAAACGTATTATCTAGCCTAAGATGTTAAAGCCTTAAGGGTAAATTTCAATTATAATTTAGCTGACAGGGTAATTTCCAAATTACTAGAACGGAGCTGAACCCAGTTGTTTGTATAACAGTTAGGTGGTAATAGAATGATGAACAAGGAACATAAAATTTTCTATGTTCCTTGTTCATCATTCATACAAACAACTGGGTTCAGCTCCAAGGCAATGTTTACATTAGACAATAAGTTTTGGTGGTGGTAGACTACTTTGACTGACACAAACTTAAATTAGGTGCAGTAATAGTTATTTGTTATACAAGAGTGAAAGGTTGTTTTCTAACCGCGTGCTCAATTTTGATGACCGAGCAAGCGAAGGAATCAAAAGAGCACGAGGTGAAAAATCTTTTCACTCGAGTGCAACACGTAACTTTTCATCCCACCTCAGCGAGGAAATGACATAACGTGAAAGAAAATGGTGCGCGCAAAGCAAATTAAAAAAGTACACCAAGAAGGTTACGAGTGTGAGTTTTTAACAAATTAAAAAAGGTTGTATGGAAATTCGGCACCATAGAGGTAGAAGTAAATAGGTTTTAATGATGTTTTGAATTCACAAACTTCATAGACGAGTGATATTTACTAACGTGCACACGATGCTCTAAATTCAATTTACTTTATCCTCAAGAGGATAATAACGGCTTTTGCATTCAGATATCGAAGATTAAAAATACTCTTTCCGAGATGGTGGGATGAAAAGATCTTTTTCAAACAGTACATACTTTTTTACACAAGGTGTGAATCTGGTATGTCCACATTCCTTCTTTTCATACAGACATAGTACAGAACTTCAAAATCAGCGGATTACAAAGCTTGGACAAGTCAGTTGGGATTATCAAATTGTGTGAAAGAGAAGGTAACATAAACCTTATGAATATTATAAATGCGAAAGTGTGTCTGTCTGTCTATCTGTCCGTCAGTCTGTCTGTCTGCTACGCTTTCGCGGCCCACCTGTTCAACCGATTTTGATGAAATTTGGTACAGAGATAATTTGTATCCCGGGGAAGGACATGGGCACGGAAAATTAAGGAGTTCCCGCGGGAATTGAAAAAACTTAATCCACGCGAACGAAGTCGCGGACATCGTCTAGTGTTTATATAAACATACAAGTGTAATCGAACCCTATGTATATCAAATATGCTTATACTTACCCAACATGTTGCCATTGAAAACATCAATCAAATTTGCATTAATATAATTATACAGTTGTCCGTCGACTTGTGTTATGTTGGGGCTTGTTTATTTTGAAACTCCTTTGTGCTTGTATTTAAATCTGATTAGTATAAATAATACTGCGAAAATATAATTAGGGTAAAGTTGTTTATTAGGAATACAAAACACGTTTATTTACTTATTAAAGCTAAAGCGAAGGATCTCGATATACTGAAAATGATTTTTTCACCAAGGTTCTTTTCCAGCTCAGAAGCCTGTGCGAAAACCGTGAACGATTGTGTTTCAGACAAGAACCTTTCAAACCTCTTGAGTAACCGTAAGATTTCGGCAGATGGCGCGACGTTTGGTTCTTCATGATTTGATTCAAAAATTGTAATATAATTTTTTTGATTATAGTAAATATTCATTTGCATTCTTTTGTGGGAAAGTCAACTTAACTTAACTTTGCATAACTCATACATTTAATCTGACCTCAGCGAAAAATGCGACAACGTAACTCGATACGACGCGACGGGTATAGTCCAGGGTCAGCTAAGTTTATCAGTTTTTTATATAGGTAGTCGTATCGCGTCGCCTTCATATAGAAACTCACCTACGACAACTGGTCATTTGGGACAACGGGTAACCTCACCTTATTTGAATATATGATCTGCACCTATTTAAAAAAAATGGTATGCCACGCGACAAGGGCTAATCAGAGCAAATGAATAATAAATAATATTCACAGGACCTAACCATAACCTTCTGCTTCTGCCTCGAGCGCATGTCACGGTCAATTGTGGTATTAATCAGCTTAAGTTAGGCTAAATTAAGCAGCTTAACATAATTTCAGAGTCATTAGAGCAAAAATAGACTCAATCATTGTATCATTTAGAACAACTATCTATCCTAAAATAGACACAAATCGAAAGCATATTGATGAGCACTAAAATTTTATCTTTCCATCCATTTGGAATCATACTAATATTTTAAATACGAAAGTGTTTGTTTGTTGGTTTGTTCTTCAATCACGCCGAAACAGAGCAACGGATTGACGTGATTTTTGGCATAAGTATACCTAGTTACGGATCTGGAGAGTGACATAGACATTTTATCCCGTAAAATTAAGGAGTTCCCGCGGGAATAACAAGAAACTTAAACCACGCGGACGAAGTCACGGGCATCAGTTAGTTACTCATTAAAGTAATCCCAAACGGATAACGTAATTTAGAGACATTATTGGTAGGTAAGAATTGATTAATTAGAATACAATTTACATCATTATCTAAAAAGATATAAATTAGATAAAATTGTGGTAAAATAGGTTTTCGAAGTCAGTAGAAGTCAACAAAAACTCGAAACTAAAGTAAACGTCATAACCGTCAATGATAGGCGTCTTTAACGCTTTATGCCAATAACAAAAGAAGGCTCAGAATGAAAAGGCGCAATGCTATAGCCAACCAGCACAATGCCATGTCCACTTATCTGTAACAAACGTCGGGGAACAATGATCTTCAGTACTGAAAAAACGAGGTACAGATGTAGGTTTTATTCCGTTCTAGTGAACTAGATTGAAGTGTAAATAAGCGCTATCTGCGATGAGATCTTCTAATCTATAAAATATTGAGGCAAATCTATTCTTCAATATAAGAAAGTAATGTTTCTAAGCCAAGTTAAATATATACTCCCCGCCAACTAAACACATAATATGGATTAGTTACTTAATAATATGTACAACAAAATACACACAATATTCCCAATGGCCGGAGTGGGTATTATTGATTGTGTTCGCTCATATTCATTACAATAATTCTAATAACATCAAATACTGTTTTCGTGTTCCGATTCCTGTAGGCCTAGTTCAGTAACATTTCTGTAAGTTATCCGATAATGTCTTTTACTTGTTGTTACTCGACTCGAATTAGGGATAATGGCAGTTAATCGTCGATGTGAAAAGACTCCGTCGACAAAATTCCAGCGGTTCACGAGGTACTTTGCGGCCGCAGTCAGTAATCAATCAAATTAATTTGTGGTATTTCTGAAACATAATATTAAAGTAATATTATTAGCGTCAGCAAGCACAAAGATTTGAAATATTAGGATGTACCTAATCTATTGAATTGCAGCGTAGGTATTATAATTATCAGCATTTGTTGTATTTGTTTTTTAAGGTGGTGTCTTTACTGATTACTACTCGCACAAACGCGCGCCGATAGCATCGCTTTGATTGTAAAAATTCAATGTGAACAACAAATTCAAACACGTATTTTAATCGTCCGATTAATTTGTATAGTTCGCGCACGAGTAGAATGCAGAGAAAATGCATGGTGACACATACATTTACTCTGCACTTAACTCGCGCGCGAACTGTATGATGCATGACATGTCGTGCATGACCTATCTAAATATATCTAAATATAATTCTTTTTACTAACCGACTTCAAAAAAAGGAGGAGGTTCTCAATTCGGCGCGTTTTTTAAATGTATGTCGGTGCATACCTCCGTGGTTTCTATCAGTCGTTAGAGGAGGCTCTCGAAGTGGTCCCATAAAAAATTCTGACTCCAAATCCTCAACCCTGAAATCAACCAAAAAGTTACAAATAAAAATTATTTCCAAAAAACCGACTTCCAAAGCCACTGTAAAGTAAAAAATAATTTTGATTTCTACACACTATGTTGAAGTCGGGCGAGCCTGATGCGTCAACTTTGCTTAACCTTGTTATAGCCGCCCGACTTCAACATAGTGTGTAGAAATCAATATTATTTTGTAATTTACAGTGGCTTTGGAAGTCGGTTTTTTGGAAATAATTTTTATGATTGTTAAAAAGTACGTCTATTAAACTTAAACAGGGTGAGGATAGACCCTGCAATAAGTAGCGTAGCGTAGCCACTTCGCGTAGCGCGTAGCCGCTCGTAGATGCTTGCTTCGAAATTACAAAGTTTTATTGGAAAGCTAAGATTTCAATGGTTTGCAATGGTTTCAATGGTTGGTTTTAATCTATTAAATTGCATGATATTTTGATAAGTATATTAAGATCATATCATTTTTATCGATATAAATAAAAATTAATTGCCGAAATGTATGTATGTACCCGCATAACTTCCGAACGACAGCACCAAATTGGATAATTCATTTTTTTATGGATAGACCCTGCAATAAGTAGCGTAGCGTAGCCACTTCGCGTAGCGCGTAGCCGCTCGTAGATGCTTGCTTCGAAATTACAAAGTTTTATTGGAAAGCTAAGATTTCAATGGTTTGCAATGGTTTCAATGGTTGGTTTTAATCTATTAAATTGCATGATATTTTGATAAGTATATTAAGATCATATCATTTTTATCGATATAAATAAAAATTAATTGCCGAAATGTATGTATGTACCCGCATAACTTCCGAACGACAGCACCAAATTGGATAATTCATTTTTTTGTTCTCTTTATTTTCAGGACAAGGTTAAAAATTAAAAAAAGACTAACCAACTTCTTTTTTAAATCTCATAATATGAAAAGTTTGTGAGTGAATGAGACAGAAGACTGCAAGAGCTTCAATATATTGACAAAACATTGACAGATTGACGAATAACACGTTCATTCCCATTCCAAGAACTCTACAAAAGTGATCTACTGTACATATTATAACATGTTACCGCGGGTTTTCAAAATATTACTACAGTATATATATGAGAGGAACATACATCAATGAATGAACATACGAGATACGTTATACGAGTGCTCGATAAAAAGGATTTCCCTTACAATCAAAGATAACGTCCTTTGAGATCCTTCAAAGTATTGTGTACTAGAACATCATATCATATTATAAATGCGAAAGAGTGTTTGTTTGTTGATTTGTCCTGCAATCACGTCGCAATGGAGCAACGGATCGACGTGTTTTTTGAAATGGGTATAGTTGAGGACCTGCAGAGTGACATAGGCTACTTTTAATCCCGGAAAATTAAGGAGTTCCCGCGGGAATAAAAAAAATTGGCACTCATAGGGACTGCCGATAGAAGTGAAAACGAATATTTAAAATAATTAAAATATAATATATATAATATTTATATATACTTATATAAATTATTATTAATAATAAAAAAAAAAATTATTAAGTAATTATTAAAAATACAAATCATTAAATTCTAAATTAAAAACTAAAAACTAAACATTAAAAATATCATCTATCCCGCTGCAATGAGGCAGTGTGCCCAGAACGCTGGCTGCGTTACCCCGCTGAATAGCCAAACTTATATGTTGGCCGAGGTAACTGCCAGCCCTCCGGTCACCTGTGGACTCTGTGAGACGAGAAGATAGATCCTTAAAAAAGGATCTAGCATCTTCGCCCCACGACCCCAGGGTTTCAACACCAAAAGGCACAAAAATGAAATTATTTTCAATAATTTCATACTTGCGCCTCTTGGCTCTTTCTGCATTAGTGGCCGCCGCCCCCGCTGTCATGGAGGACGCCTGCAAGTGGGATAACGCTAGCGTATCCACGCATGTGGCATCCCAAACAAGCGACCTTCCTTGCTTCCACGGAACAAGAGTCATCCCGTCAGGTCTCTTACCATCACTGCGCGCCAAGCCATTAGGCTCTAATACTGCAGGCACTTTAGCGGTGGCAAGAGACCTACGAATGATGTCGTTCAGGGAAGCATGTCGCGAAAGACGACCGGCACTTTTAATACAAGAAAGCCCGTGATGGCCATACGCGTCCACTGCCCCACCACAGTGGCAAAGATGTGGCTGTTGTAACTTGGCGCCAAGTCCTAGACCAACCGCAATCGTCAGAGTGAGGTGGTCCAACAGAGTGCCTAAATGCTTAGACGGGAGGGCATGAAGCCAGTAACTTGATTCCCTCGTAGACACCGCAAGAAGGCGAGCACGGTCGCTTGCAGTAAGTGATGAATTTATAAGCTCCTGCAAAACATCTGAACACAGTGCGTCGTCCCATTGTCTTTGAGAAAACAAAGATACTGGCTCCTTACTAGGACATGCCACATTGAAAGCAACTCTAGCTTCAGCCAAATACGATAGCTCAATGGAACCTAATGATTGGTTTACAATATTGCCAAAGAGCTTAAACGTACTATAAGCAGAAGATAGAAATGCTGGTAATGAAACACTGCTAATTTTACGAATGCCTAAACCACCGTACCGGACTGGGAGAGATGCTTGTGTCCAAGTCGTGTCATCTAAAGGACAATTTAGAATTTTGGACAGAGTGTTTTTAATTTTCTTATCCAAATCGTGCAATAAGGGAAGGAACTTCCATAGTGGTGAGCATCGAAGAAAATAGGTAAATTTTGGAACGAAAAGACAATATTTAATAATAAAAAGGGCCATGTGTGAATTAATTTGGAAGAGGCGTTCCGAACATTGATCAAATTTAGTAATTTGGTCATTGATAAAAAGTGGAATAGAATCAACTAAGACGGGAGCCCCAAATTAATTATTATTAATTACGAACGTAGTATATTTATATTTAAGACCTTTTGTCTTCGTATCGAGCATGTCGGTGACGGTCACGCGAAACAAATTTACCCCCTACCAAAAAGTGCTCAACGTGGCTAAAGAAGTTAATTCACTTCAATTAAATTAAACCACGCGGACGGAATCGCGAGCATCAGCTAGTTTTAAATAAAGAAACATGTTGCGTGGGTTAGATCTGTATCGATCACAGCTTTTAATATAATATATCGCACCGCACATGAATTATATCGCAATTGACAGTAATATCTGCCGTATAAATATAAGGTAGAAAAATCAAATACTTCCTCATCGTCTCAATAACACAAATATGCTGTATATATACAGCATATTTATATAATAATAATATCCTCCTCCCGACCGAATTTCGGTCACGGCGGCCTATCTCCAGAGAGATGAGCCATCTGCGCGGGAGCTAATATTATAGTATACTAGCTTATGCCCACGACTACGTCCGCGTGGATTGAGGTTTTTTGGTTCCCGCGGGAACTCCTTAATTTTCCGGGATAAAAAGTAGCCTATGTGCTATTCCAGACTATATTCTATCTCTGTGCCAAATTTCAGCCAGATCCGTGCAGCCGTTGGCGCGTGATTGAGTAACAAACATCCATACATCCATATCATCCATACATCCATCCATCCAAACTTTCGCATTTATAATATTTATTTGATTGACAAGTGTGTGCGCATACACAGGTGCACTCTCTGTTCTTTTACTCTCATATCCCGATGGGACGGAAAATCCGACACGACCGGTGAGAGGTCAGGCGCAGGACCGACGGCTTTACGTGCTCTCCGAGGCACGGGGATGAAACACCGCCAGCTTCCTAACTCCGGGCTAGTACTGAGAATTTCTTACCAGAAAAATCCAATACTTGTTATGGCCCGAACCCAGGACCTCGTCAGCCGCAGTCGAACATGCTAACCACTAGACCAATGAGGCTATATTATATACTATACACTAGTAGTGATAACATAATCACAACTAAACTGGATACTTGCGCTGATTGACTACGTAAAACGCGTTATTCCAGCTTAAACCCAGAAGGTCTAATGACAAACCCAAGCCGTTGCTAATTGGCGGTGCTACTTTTCATCCCGGAAAATTAATAAGCTCCGCCGTTATTTACAATACATCCGTATGCATAGAGGTAATAAAGTAGCTATTACATCTATGGCCGTATGTCTGTCTGTCTGTTTTCATTTCAAGGCCCATCCATTGAAAATTGATAGGAAAAGTTGATTTTGACGCAGAACTGATAGATTCAAACAGAAAATTAAAAGGTTCAGCGAAGCACTAACGGGGACTCCTTAACTAACTCGTTAGCTAACGTAAATGTGAAGCTTCTTTGAATATTGGTAACACGAAGACTGTCTGTGTTATGGTGTTATAGAGAGTTCATAATTACTCTTTATCATGCTACACAAAATATTGTACATGTTCATCTCAAAACAAAGTGATTATGTTACTTACATTCTTAATTAAGCAACTTTGTAAAATACCTAGTAATATTACTTACCTATCCATGGAAAATTAACCTCAGAAACATCGCCTAATTTCTGAAGTTAATTTTCTCGACTCATTTCTCTACATGTATTGGCCTTATTTTATTTGCTGCGTAAAATTATATCCACATCCATTCAGCAGCTAACTAAGTAATGGAAAATAAGATTATATCATGGAAATACCTATTTTATGCATACGGATGTTATTTTAGGAACGGCTAGTGAGGAAAAAATAAATACAGTAATTTGGTAGGCAGGGCGACCATTTTTAATTAAATTAAAACAACATTTATTTCAAAGAATTTTTAAAATGTCTATGTATTATTTTACTATAATATGTATATATCCTGATGATTCGTTCACTCTGTTGAGTGAATTGAACCCTCCCTTTTCTCAAAAAAGGCCTCTGTAAAGAAGCTTCTCTAAAAGAAAGAGCTAGAATTACTTGAATTTTCATAATTAGAATCCTACCAAAAAATCAGTATTTAATAAGTAATAGTAGGCCTACCAAAATTTATCTCGCAAAATGTTACGTTGACAGGTACCAACTAAATAGATGTGTAGTTATTCAGTGGGATAGACCTATGTAGTAATGTCAGGTAATGTAGAGGAAAAATTGCATCCAGAATTTCAAATTAAATATCTTTTCAAATGTAAAGTCTCGTCGGTTCCGTATTCAAAACTTTTATGCTCTCCATTGACGATAAGTTATTTCACTTAAGACTAACGACTGCAACGGAATTGCGCTAAAAAAATTGGCTACTCGAATTCGAATTTCAAATTCGCGATCAAAGGCGCCTGGGGGGTTACTATGGCTCCTAAAGCAGGACAGATATTGAACTGCACTTAACTTCAAGGCACTGAACTGGTAGGCAGACACTGCATTGAACTTTGCTGCAGTTCAATTGCTCATAGTAACCCCCCTGCTTCGACTACGTCAAAATGCTATGACGCAAAATGAGTGCCTGAAGCTGTGGATTATAAGATGGACACGGAACATCCGTAGTTTTCGTGGTGGTAGCATGGCGCCAAAATTTGGCATATGTACAGATTTTACACTCACAATCAAATTTTGGTTTGTAACGAGACTTTAGTCGAATATTAGCCCCAGTTTAGACTTATCGTCCATCGTGAGCAAGTAAAAGAACCCTTGTAGTGCGGATAATTCAGTCACACCCATCGATTTGTATGTACGTACTAGATGGGCACTTTCACCATCAAATAACCATATGCAGCTCCGTAGTCGCCGGAAATGAACAGCCAATTAGTTACTATAATTACCTACCACGTTTTATTTCATAGCTTTTTCTAGAGCGTATCCAATTAAGCGACTATTCCTTCACATTTTGAGGCAATCAAAGTGATGTATTGTATCCCAACGAGAATTAGTTTTATCCTTATTTAGTTGTAATTTTGCATTCAATATCGTAAGTAATTTAGATTTTAGTTAATTGATTGTTTTGGTTTACACAGAGTACCTAGCCTATAAGAATACCACAATTAAGTACTTTATTATCCTTACTATAACTTATTATTATAAATGGGAAAGTGAGTTTGTTTGTATGTTTGTTCCGCTTTCACGCCGTAACTACTGAACCGATTGCTTTGAAATTTTGCAGACGTAAAGTTAGAAGTCCGGATTAAATAATAGGGTACTTTTTATCCCGGAAAATTAAAAAGTTCCCGCGGGAACTAAAACTCCTCAATCCACGCGGACGAAGTCGCGGGTATCAGCTAGTATGAAAATAATTGAGAGATCTTGAGCAGAACCTATGACCGATTGGTAAGATGCTTTACGAGCGGCATAGCGATTAGGCTCCACCCTGCTGTACTCTATCAAATAAATATTATAAATGCGAAAGTTTGGATGGATGTATGGATGGATGTATGGATGTTTGTTACTCAATCACGCCCGAACGGCTGAACGGATCTGGCCGAAATTTGGCACAGAGATAGATTATAGTCTGGAATAGCACATAGGCTACTTTTTATCCCGGAAAACTCAATGTCCCGGAAAATTAAAGAGTTCCCGCAGGAACCAAAAAACCTCAAACCACGCAGACGAAGTCGCGGGCATTCGCTAGTGATCTATATGTTATGTTCAACTGGTCTGAGTAATCAACATATTCACGTTTATAGATACCATACCACCATACCATACCATAGGTAATACGCAAGCCAACTATTACAAAGCCGCGTTACGAAGTAGGCAACTAAACGAGATGATGCCTGCGACTTCGTCTGCGTTGATTAAATTTGTTTTAATCCCGTAGGAACTCCTTAATTTGCCGGGATAGCCTAACTCAAAGTAAGTAATTGGTATGGATAATCGAGTCATATTCGAAAGATCTCCAAGATTTATTGCGTTTTCACACCTATATTAATAGTTGGTAACTGTTCACGCCAATTAATCATTTGTGTTGATTTGTCAGACACCTGAGTCCGGGGGGAATAGCATTGGGCTTAAACTTGTATTGCTTTGCGCTACTCCAATTTCAAATTCAAACATCTTATGGCGACCTTCATTACCTGATTGCCTATAACTCCCTCGTGAAGACGTCTTAGTACCTACTTATCCAGCAATTATCATTATTATTGTTTACATCAATACCGAGTGGAATTTCTTCTGGAAAAGCGTTCTTATCATCTGTCTACGTTACAGAATGACCCTATATCAAAAACATTCCAGGTGCTAGGATTACTTATAGTGATTAAAACTTTACGTTGAAATGTACATTATATTTGTTTTCAAAAAGCAATTTTCTTACTTGCCTAATTTTTTCAAGTGAGATTATCTTTGTCGAGTGTAAAGCAAATTAAGTATGTTACGCCGATAATTGTGAAAAGGGTATTTAATTCGTCATTTTGACAGATGGTTAAAGCAAGGATATCTTAATAAGCCTTAAAGGCCTCCTAAAGGTCATGCAATGTGTCTTTAGAAATCGCCCACTCCATCTTACCTAAAATCTTATATTAAACTAGCGGACGCGGATGAAAACAAACACGTCGATCCGTTGCTCTGTTGCGGCGTGATTGAAGGACTATTTAACTTCCTTTGGTGTAGAATTTCTATAAAAACTCTGAATTATGTATTTCACAATTTAAACCGGTAGCCCAAATATGATTAAGTTTCATGGCTATAACTTGAAAAACGCCGGCCTTTTACACCAACTGACGACCCCTATCTTACCCGTTTGGGGGTAGAATTTTGAAAAACTGTTACTTCTTTATATTATACCGAAAGCCAAAATACCTAGTTTCGTTGTTATAACTTGAAAAATATCTTGATAAATGAAGGACATTCATCCCCTATTTCACCCCTTTGGGGGTCGAATTTTCAAAAATGGTGAAACACGTACTTCTGCATTTATCTAACTGAAAGCCCAAATGCTAAGTTTCATGGCTATAAATTGAGAAATGAAGGACTTTCATACCAACTTTCAACCCCTATTTTACCCCTTTGGGGGTGGAATTTAGAAAAACTGTACCACACGTACTTCTTCATTTATTACCTAAAGCGACAATACCAAGTTTCGTTGATACAACTTGAGAAATATCTTAAGAAATGAAGGTCTTTCACATAAACATTCATCCCCTATTTCACCCCTTCGGGGGTAGAATTTTCAAAAACTGTGAAACACGTATTTCTTTATTTTCAACCCGCATCACATGTACCAAGTTTCATGGATATAACTTGAGAAATGACGGACTTTCATACAAAATTTCAACCCCAATTTCACCCCCTTAGGGGTGGAATTTTGAAAAATCCTTCCTTAGTGAGCGGCTTCGTAACAAAAGGAAGCTACTGTTAAAATTTCAAGTCTCTAACCCTAGCGGTTTAGGCTGTGCGTTGATATATAAGTCAGTCAGTCAGGACTTTGAATTTTATATATATATAGATACCTACCTATTCCGATAGAAGTTCGTCCTGCTGTGATCTCACCTGGTGTTAAGTGATGATGCATGAAGTCTAAAATGATGGTAGCGGACAAATCTGCAAGTAGTATGGCAGGTATGGCAGGTTTATGATCTTTGGTCACTGGCAGTGGCAACACTAACTTATACAAAGCACAAGGCTAAATAAAATACTGGTGATACCCGATTTTTTTTTTAAATCTCTCTCGTATTCTCTTTTATTTCGTACTCAACATTGGCAACATATTAGACAAACTATTTATCATGTTACGAGTATAAGTTGAGACCTTGGTCATGGATCGAAGGGAATACTGAATTGATTTAGGAATAGGCCATGTGTATTAGCATATAAAGCAGAGGACACAAATTGATTTTATTGATAAAGTATAGGTTCTTGTTCTATTACTTATTCTATAAACCTTTGTAAACACCAGCACGTACCTATGTATTTTACTACTGTTTTCGGGTTTTCAAGTTAAGCTAAGGCTTACCGCTCGCGAGTTGAGTAGCTACGTAGCAGGGGATCCTACGAGTACCTATATATATTTTAAAAAACCGGCCAAGTGCGCGTCGGACTACGCGTAGAATAGGATTTCGTACTTGCTCGTCACAATATGCAAACATTTTATACGACGTCCTACTCGTAAAGTTGTAAACTCTACTTTTTCCTTTCAACTTCCTTATATATGTCACCGTAAAATTCCAAAAACCGTCAGATTGCAATTTAGCGCTTTTTTCTCGACAGATTGTGAGCCGTTCAATGTTCTGAGTGTCAATTTTTGAAATATTTATTCTATTTACGTTTTTTTGTCTCTTTCTTGTAGGTTAGGTTAGGGTTCGACATACAATATATTCATGGCTCTATCGGGTTAATATACCTAACAGATTACAATCTACCGAATAATAATGCGTTAAATTGTAATCTTTCGACAGTTTACAATTTCGCTAGATAGATTACAATCTAACGGTTTTCACAATCTTACGGTGATACCTACTACTTCCAGGATTTTTTACACATATCCAGAAACAACCGTTTAACTGGTAGAGTGGGGGACACTGGACTCTAACAAAAATTAGTACTTAAAAACTTGACATTTCGGAAACAGATCCCTGAATTTAAAAAATCACACACCCACAATATTTTTGAACGACCTATCCAACGACACCCCACGCTATGGGATAGACGAGAAAAAAATATTCTACGTGTAGGGGACATTCAACATTCAACTACTTTACGTGTAGGGAAGGTATCCTATGTGTCCTACCCTGTCTCTGAGCAAAGTCTCGGACGGAGAGATGGGCGGACGGACGGACGGATGTACATGGCGAAACTATAAGGGTTCCTTGTTGACTACGGAACCCTAAAAAGGCTCGGATTTTACTCTCACGTGATAGATAATCCGATATGCTCGCGTAAGCGGAAAAATACGTGCTTTAAATTTTTAATGCGGTACACAGATGTTATAGTGATGTGCTCAAGAACATAAGCTAAAAAAAATACAAACACAAATAAACCTGCCGTAATATTGTGTTAAGGTAGAAATCAAAGCGTGAATGTTCTTTGTTTATATACCGTGATTATAGCATTAGCTCAAAGTAATTTTTTTACAGGCGTTTATGGTAACATGGTCAAAACCCTACCAACGGTTTGGAAAAGAGATTCTACGGAGAAGAGAGCCGGTCCTTTCCCACGCTCACATCATGCTATGAATATCTATTCATCTCCAATTAGAATATTCTACGCAGAATCAGGTTTTATTTTATGCATTTTAACCAAAAATAAATACCTAATAATTGGTGTGCTGTGAATATACCTATACCTATATATTATGAATTATTTATGTAACTTATTCAATTCTGTGTTCGAAAGTAGAGCCTTTCGTATCCCGCTGATACCAATGAAAACAGTGTGGGGATATCGTTTTTACAAGCCGTAAATAGTTAAGTGATATGTAATGGACATAATCAAATCCTCGTCAAAACTATTAAACACTAGAGTATTAAACCTATTATTGTGTTTTGGATACGAGAACGAGAGACCTTATTTTTTATCATTTAATACTGAAAATGTTAAAGTACTTGTATTTTAATCGGATAAAGAAAAAATATTTAGTTCCTATTTGTAGAGTCATAACTCTACCTTGTTACCAAAGCTTCTATCCTAATTGATAAGTTAGTTAGAGCCTTTTGATTCAGCATCTAAGTAAACCTAGAATTTTATTAAACATATATTACGGACACAGTTAAATCTCTAATTTTACAATATGGCAATATATAAATTAATTGAATGAAATTGCTGTATTCCTGAATCAGCGTAGCGTATAATAGGTAGGTACTTACCTAACAAAACATATTGTTTTATAGCTACCTACCCTTTAAAAGCACTCAGGCATCCATTATAAATTATTGCGGTAGCCGTGTGTAACTGTTAGTGTTAAACTTTATTGGCTCGCGCAAAATTGATGAAGACCATTAAATATTTAAGTTGTACACATATAAAACAACTATTATAACAATAGTTAGCATTTCTGTATCATTACTTATTATACGCTAATCACGTTGAAACTACAGAATGGATTTGTATGTAACTTAGCATACTCATAGCTAATCTTCTGGATTACAATTTTTTAATAAATGGAATAGGTAGCCCGAGCGACGCTGGGCCGGGTCAGCACTCAACATGTTCATTGGAGCTCTTCTGGAGTTGCAGCTTCGGGCTAACAAAGGGTTGTTGCGCCATTGCATACGATATTAGTTGAGAACATGTTGAGAAGTATTTACTAGTTATGCAAAAGTCGAGAGAACATATTTTATTGTTGGCAAGTGGCAAAGGTGCTAGATTTAATATCAATATTCCTCTAGATATGTTCCCACTTTCCTGTGATTAATCTCTGCATGCTATGCTATATAATATTACATAACAAATACAGAGCGCATAGGTAATAAGCTGATCGTGAAATTCATGCCACTGCCGCACCTCAATCGAAAAACCAATAGGTATACTTACATTCTGTAGTTTCGACGACCTCCGTGGCGCAGTGTGTAGCGCTGTTGCCTTAACGTGCGGAGGTCCCGGGTTCGATCCCCGGCAGGGTCAATTTGGGAATTTATGATTTCTGAATTTTCCCTGGTCTGGCCTGGTAGGAGGCTTCGGCCGTGGCTAGTTACCACCCTACCGGCAAAGACGTGCCGCCAAGCGATTTAGCGTTCCGGTACGATGCTGTGTAGAAACCGAATAGGGGTATGGGTTTAATATAACTGCCATGCCATGCAGGTTAGCCCGCTACCATCTTAGACTGCATCATCACTTACCATCAAGTGAGATCGCAGTCAAGGGCTAACTTGTAGTGGATAAAAAAAAACATATAATTATACTTAAGTACTTAAGTTATATTGATTGTAATAAGTACCTACTCCCAACATTGGAGAGTCTCTCCGTTATTTCGAAAATTAGAATTGAAGAAGATGAACGCTTTTTTGTCTTTACCTGTGAATCAGGCTTACATTAAAATAATTGTATTAATATTATGATTCCTAGATTTATTATCAAATCAAAATTCTTTCAAGTGTTTAACAATGGTAGTGATTCAATAGGCCTGAAACTAGATTATCTAATTATATTATATACCTGTCGTATACGTATACTAAGGCTATAGGTTACTTTTAATAAATATTTTAAGCTCACAGAAACTTTAAAGGCGATATCACGGGCAACAGCTAGTATGAGATAAATAACATATTAGTATTTAATAAAACTATCGTTTTATGACAAACTATATTTTCTAGTCAATTACCAAGTGTTAATAACTGACTTAGTACCTACCTAGTCAGTATGAACTACTCGTATGAGGGTATTATAATAACACTTGTGCGTTGTTTTTATCGCAGCTGTTTTCCAGAACAGCTAATCATTGCTTACCATTTATATACCCCAAATTGTTATTTAAGCCTTTCCTGTCTATATTATCGTGAATGATTGCTTTGTCATTGGTACCTACCTACCTAAAGATACAGCATGATCCAATTTATAAACACCCTTTGTTTCCGACGGAGGAAAAAAATAATCTTACCCCGTTCAAATATTCCTTAGGACAAAAGTCCCAAATAAATTTAGGTTAAAAAAAATCCTTAATAGCATGATATAATATGCCGAACTGTTTTCTAAAATTACCTATGGCCTATGCTGGGTTAAAGCGTCAACTCTTGGATCACCAGATGCGTGGTTCAATTTCTGGGACAAAAATCCATATCCATACTAATATTATGAATGCGAAAGTGTGTCTGTCTGTCTACCTGCTAGGCTTTCAGGGTCCTTCTATTGAACCGATTTTGATGAAATTTGTTATAGAGGTATGACGAAGTCGCGGGCATCATCTAGTAAGTTATAAAGAAGCAAGGATACTGTACCCATACCCATGGATGAATGTAAAGGTTAATTTGGCAGTTCTGTTACGACTAGGCACAATAATTAGTTCACTTGTTGCCAAGAGCGTCAAATTACCAATGTTAGTAATTAATATGCATCACTGGTCCAACACTGTTAGCTGTGTTGTGTGTGGAATCCTGATTTACTGCCAGAGAGACCGTGAAATACATAGAAGCATTTCCGTTGTAAAATGAGTTTTGCAAATTGTACCTTCGAATAACATTGAACGGCAAAAGCCCTATAAAATTAAAATCTTGTATTGCAAACCAAATAATCCCGTTTATTTCCAATATGACGTTAAGCTATGGTGCTAAGGTGCCAATTCTGATCCATTTATTTCATTTCAATTTAATGACACTCGCTAGATGTTTAAATTAGATTTAAGAGAAATCCTATGATGTAAGAATCATCAAAATCAGTGCAGGTCTCAGTGTTTTTCTGTCACACCCCCTTTTAAGGGTCTGTTTGTCACAAAAAAAGGTGGGTTGCCGTTTATCTCGGGAGCGCGTGAAGATATCAAGGGTAAATTAATATTATCAAATACTTAAGTCTGCGGTCCCTTGGAGCTGTAAAAAACCGGCCAAGTGCGAGTCGGACTCGCGCACCGAGGGTTCCGTACAAACCTGTAGTAATTTTTAAATTAAATGTTTTTAGGGTTCCGTACCAAAATGGTAAAATGGAACCCTTATGGTGCGACTTTCTCCGTCTGTCTGTCCGTCTGTCCGTCTGTCCGTCTGTCCGTCTGTCCGTCCGTCACACTCGATTATTTCAGTAACTACCGAAGCTATCGACATGAAATTTGGAATAGTTGTGTATATTAGTGGCCCAAAGACACTGAAATTAAAAAAAAATAGAAATTATTTTTGTTCTTATTTAAAAAGGGGGGAAAATCTGAGGGTTGAAATTTAAAAGTGAGATAACTGTACTGTGTGGGGTATCATATGAAAGGGTTTACTTTGTACATTCTAAAACAGATTTTTAATTATTTTTGGTTATGATAATTTTTGATTTATCGGGGAAAATGTCTAAAAAATTACCGTTCCCCCCCCCTTATCTCCGGAGTTTACCAATCGAAAAATTTGAAATAATTATGGTCAATAGGAATTTACGTATATTTTACAGGAAAACTATAGCCAATGCTCTAACTAGCATAGTTTTTTTGATATTAACAATAAACCTCTACAAACAAAGTTAGTCTTGCGGTTCATTAACAAAGGCAATTATTTATTAATAATGGTACGGAACCCTTCGTGCGCGAGTCCGACTCGCACTTGCCCGGTTTTTTTTTTAAATATTTGAGTTGATTGAATGAAAGGTAAATTGCGGTTTACGATTTATGACGTATTAAAAAAAACTATTTAGTAGATCTCGTTCAAACCAATTGTCGGTGGAAGTTTGCATGGTAATGTACATCATACATTTTTTTTAGTTTTATCATTCTCTTATTTTAGAAGTTACAGGGGGGGGGGGACACATTTTACCACTTTGGAAGTGTCTCTCGCGCAAACTATTCAGTTTAGAAAAAAATGATATTACAAACCTTAATATCATTTTTGAAGACCTATCCATATAGATACCCACACGTATGGGTTAGATGAAAAAAAAATTTTTGAGTTTCAGTTCTAAGTAAGGGGAACCCTCAAAATTTATTGTTTTTTTTATATTTTTGTAAGAAAATCTTAATGCGGTTCACAGAATACATCTACTTACCAAGTTTCAACAATATAGTTCTTATAGTTTCGGAAAAAAGTGGCTGTGACATACGGACGGACAGACAGACAGACAGACAGACAGACAGACAGACAGACAGACATACAGACATGACGAATCTATAAGGGTTCCGTTTTTGCCAAATTTGGCTACGGAACCCTAAAAAACAAAGTTTGTTTTTAAATCAAAAGATACGGATGTTTATGTTATATACGGCAAGATATCTTGCATATTTTGACACTCGCCAATAAATCAAAACCCATAGGCTACTTCCCGTTGACCTACAATCATGAAATTTGGCAAGAAGCAAGGTCTCACCGCTCAAACATAGGATATAGAATAAAAACCGAAATTCGTTAATTAGGGTTCCGTACTCATAGGATGTCGAATTGTTTGTCAGGCGCTACCAGTTTAGCGTCTGTAAGCCAGTAATTTCACAGCTGATACTTAAAGTATCTTTCTTGTTATTCACTAAAATAATTTATATTGTGATTACATTGGTGGCACGGAACCCTTTGTGCGCGAGTCTGACTCGTACTTGACCGATATTTTAAATCATAAAACCAATTCACATTTATAACGAGTGTACCCTGTAGTAAATTTATTTTTGCTATGACATACTTATAGTTGGTTTCTACAGGCCGGTGAAAAACTGTCGATTGATTTTGATCGATTATGTATTGGGCTATTTTCAACTTTTCAACATACTTTGTAAGGATTTAAGTTGCGGTAAATACCTAGAACTTTTGTCTTTAAAAATATCCGTGTAATCTATACCTATCAGTGATATTTTTATAGTACCTTTGTGCCTAAAACAAAATTCTATTTGCCCTAAACAGACTATAGTTAATCTTACTAATATTATAAATGCGAAAGTTTGGATGGATGTATGGATGTTTGTTACTCAATCACGCGCCAACGGCAGAACGGATCTGGCTGAAATTCGGCACAGAGACGGATTATAGTCTGGAACAGCACAAAGGCTTCCGGGAATCAAACAAATGTATCTGTTCAACTGATTTTGATAAAATTTGGTACAGAGATAGGTTGTATCCCGGAGAAGGACGTAGGCTACTTTTTATCCCGGAAAATTGAAGAATTCCCGCGGGAATCAAAAAACCTCAATCCACGCGGACGTAGTCGCGGGCATCAGCTAGAACATATTCAAGTTTACGCGCCTGTTACCGTTATAATTTTCAAGTCCAATTTGTATATACTTACTACCTACCTAATTGTTTTCATAATAAATGGGCGATAAACAATAACATTAACAACTTAAGCAAGTTTCAGCAAATTACGATATCCTAAGTAAGTAAACCTATATCGATAACAATTGAATGTATGAAACTGAGCTTTAATAGAGTAAGCATAATGGGTAAACTTATTAGATACCTATCTGTTACTCATATTCGATATGAAAAGTAGAATGTTTAACTCTAGTTTCCGACCGTAACTAGTTCTGTACGGAACTCTAAAATAAGAAATTAGGTAGATACATCCGTTCATGTATTAAATTATGATAATAAAGAAAATATAGTAATATCGAGAAATATATTTACAAAATGAAGTTCTTTTAGACATCGGAAGTTGGAAGTCATAATTCAAGGAAAATCTCAAAACAAAAATCTTTGTAATATACCTTTACCTACCTATAAATTAATTATGTAGCTTTAGGTGCCCGCTGGTATCATACTACTTTAATATTAATATTATAAATGCGAAAGTCACTTTGTTTGTTGGTTTGTTGGTTTGTTGGTTTGTCCTTCAATCACGCCGCAACGGAGCAACGGATTGACGTGATTTTTGGCATGGGTATAGTTGAAGACCTGGAGAGGGACATAGGCTACTTTTTATCCCGGAAAATTAAGGAGTTCCCGCGGGAATAACAAAAAACTTATACCACGCGGACGAAGTCGCGGGCATCAGCTAGTTAAGAATAAATACGTAAATACCTGATATTTACAATTGTTTTTAAACTTAAGTATAAAATGTTTTACATAAACGTTTAAAAAGCTCAATATCATTTTCGATCAATCTAAATTCTAATCGCTATTCGGTGGGGAATAGGCATATATGATAACAAACGTGACTGCCCGGTAAAGTCGCCATCACACACGTGTTTTTTAATCCAACACGATGTAGGTACTCTCTGTCTGCACTAATAATGAAAAATATAGGTAAGGTCTTATAAACGTGTCTCATAAAGAATAATTTCATACGCCAACTGATATGAATATTGCCTTTTTACTGAGCAATAGATCGTAGTCATCAGGTATTAAAATTACAGAATAATATTGCTTTCTCTAGTTTAAAGCCAAAAATAGATAAGAAAATATAATAATACAGAAAACTTTCAGCCTGCTCTCTAAAGTTTTATCTCTTTGAATCAACAGGTGAATTGAAGCTGGCAGTTTGCTTGACCATCATAATAGCAGTCTGACTGAGCAAGGAAAATCAATTTTCTGAACCTCTCACAATAGTTTGAACGATGGTAATGATATAAACCAAAATTATAACTATGTAATAATATTATTGGCACATTACTTTATCTTAAACTAGATGATGCCCGCGACTTCATCCGCGTGGATTGATGTTTTTTTATTCCCGCGGGAACTCTGCAATTTTCCGGGATAAAAAGTATGGCCATGGCCAGGCCATGGCCATACTTGATGTAACCTATCTCTGTGCCAAATTTCATCAAAATCGGACAGACAGACAGACACACTTTCGCATTTATAATATTAGTATGGATTCTAGAAACTAAGCATAAAAACATTATCTGAAATAATTGATAAAGAATTTTGTTGGACTTTCCCAAGATTCCCTTTTCGTTCTCACACATTCCTTCGATTTATATACTTACTCAAAACGTTCCCATACTAATAAAGTATGAAAACTCGATAAATCTCAGGTTACTACAGAAAGACTGGAGTTGGGTAAAGATGTCACTTTTAATTTCCGGCTCTGTCTATTTTTTTGCGCTAAATGCTTTAAATTTGGCTAATTTGCTTGTTTAAAATGTTAATGAGAGGCTATGTTCACTTAAATTCTTTAATATTTATTTAAAAAAATTTAAAGAAATATAGGTTGAATATAGATTATCGTAATTTTTGGTAAATTTTTGGTTGGGCTTACCCAAATGCTACAAACCTTAGTTTGTATAATATTATTTCAAATGCCAACATTATAACAAAACAAAAGCCAAGGAATGATATCCATAAAAAGCTAAACTTAATGAACTATAGCTTAATCCCATGGAAAACTAAATCGCTTGCATAAACTGCACCGAACCTATCAATTAGCCCGTATAAAAGCGTCGCGCTAGTCGTAGCCACGAGCTACGCTCACCTACGCAGCGTGAATAGGTACTATATAACCGCGCGGTTCACCCCCAAGCTCTCATTTGCCTTCAAAAACCATCTACTCACGGAAGCCTCTCAGCCTCTGATACAGAGTGAAGTTTAAACTGACAACGTTATATAAACATTGTTCGCGTTTTAACTACGAAGCGATAAAAGGTAAGAAAAATTATTGTTATCAGAATTTATGCAAAAACTTTTCCTACCTTCGTTAACTATTTTTTTTTAATTAAGTTACTTGACTTTCGTTAGTGCGTCTATAAGTCTGAGGCCCACTTGCACAAGAACTCTTAAATAGATTTAATAAATTATTTAATGATGTCACTTTTACGCAACTGCAATATTATGCTTTTGCAAAAAAGTGACAGCATTACAAAATTTAACTAAATCAATTTAAATGTCCCTGTGTATGCGACGCTTAATCTAATAATAAGTATACTATAGTAGTTTAAATTGAAAAAAATGAGTTATTTCAAAAACTGAAGTTTCTCTAAAATCTCTTAATAATTAATTTAATTTCAATATCATTTTTGACCATCACATTAATATTTTTTTAAGTAAATTATAATACCGATGACTATTTAGTTTTTCTTTTTTGATCCATGGAATTATTTAATGTTACGTGTTAAAAAGTATCTCTATGAAAAAAAGGTTAAGCAGTTTAGCTGTAAAAAGGTAAAGAACAGACAGGTTACACTTTCAAATTAATAATACTATTTTATAAAAATATATCCATAGTTATCCTATCCTATCCCACAAATATTACAAATGTGTTTGTATATGTGTAAACACATTGCTTGTAAACAAGTTTGGATGTTTGTAAATTTGTAAGTTTGTAAAATATTTGGAGGTTTGCTTAGCCCTTCAGCCGCAACGATTAAGCTAAAATTTGGAATGTAGATAGCATAACTTTACCCCGAATTAACACATAGATTAGTTATTATTACGTAAAATTAAAGAATTCTCGCGGGAATCTATAATCAACACGTTCGAAGTCACGAGCAGCATCTAGTAATAATATACAGGCAATACTATAGGCGTGCGTTTATCTTTCTGACTGTTACCTCTAAAGTTACACCGCTGAAACTATTTTGCCGAAATTTTACACAAATATTTATTAAAACTCAATTTTAAAACGTTGCGGGCATTGCAGCTCGTATTAAATATTATATTCATAAACTATGGAAGTGCGATCTTGTGTAAGTATAACAACAACTGTATATAAATTTATGTTTGACTCAAGCTTTTAAATAGGTACATGAATAATATGATGTGAAAATACTTGCAAGATCAATTTACGCCAACAACTTAAGCTTAACTCAATCATTGTACAAACTTAAACTATTCTGCGTACTGAAGTTAAACAATCGACAAGTATAACCAACCTTAGAACCTCCATTAGTGTAAACTAATATTTAAAATTCAACAAACTTATGAGGATAACAGAAACTCTAGGTAGGTACCTATTTAGGTACAGTAATTTCATACACGGGTTATCCAAATGAGTTACATATCTATATAGGTATTTAACCTAGTGGCAAACTTATGAGCAAAATTGTATCAGAATTGATTATTAGATTTTTAGGGTTATTGTGTAGGTATAACAACTTATTATGCAATTTATGTTTGATCAAAGCTTTTAAGTTAATACATGAATAATATGATTATGAAAAGACTTGTAAGATCAATTCACGCCACCAACTTAAGCTTAACTCCATCATGTACAGACCCTTCTTTCCCACTAGGTACTCTGGGCAACTGCCCAGGGCCCCGCGATCTTTGGGGGCCCCTAGTTACTGCCAGATCACCAACCGATAGATAACGGATATTCACTAACATATATTACGTACGTTACACTTATATTACGTTCGTAATAGACCTCAACAGTAAGTTAATCTGATTTTAAATTTACGTTGAGGTTTTTTTAAAGTAACCGTTTTCTATAACAGTTGAATCAATCTAAAATATTGTTCATCTACTCTTTATGCATGTTTCAAAAGGGCATATGCCTTCTCATAGGGGCCCCATTATCCTAAAGCGCCCAGGGCCTCCAATAGATTAAAGACGGCCCTGATCATGTACGTACTAAAACTATTCTGCATACTGAAGTTAAACAAACGACAAGTAACCAACATCCTCTAGGAGTATAAACTAATATTTAAAATTCAACAAACTCAAGAGGATAATAGAAACTCTAGGTACCTATTTAGATACAGTAATTTCGTACACGGGTTTTCCAAATAAGTTAGATACCTATATTGTATTAATCATAATGGCAGATTTATCTACAAGATTTTATCAGAATTGATTATTAGATATTTAGGGTTCCGTGACAAAGGATTTTGACCATTTTTGTATGAGATTTGGGGCATTCTTGCGTCTGAATGAAATTAACGGTAAAACATTGGAAATATTCTCAGGATTATATAATAAAAAAATCATTAAGATATTAAATGGGAGTTTGGAGTAATCTGACTTTTAAGTTTTAATGTTAAGTTTGGCAATTGTTAGGTATTATGTAGTCATTTAGTTATTTATCGATATGTAGGGTTCCGAAATACGTAAATAAATATAGATAGTTATTTTATTCTTAGCTAATCACAGTGGAAGTCTGGTGGATGGCGATATAATTTAGGTAGGTACTTCGGTAATATTGAAGAGAATGAATACAGTTAGTTAGTTATTTAGTTATATAGAACATTACATACTGCTTTACATTAATGGATTATTTATAAAAAAGACTAATTTGAACACCTGGATACGTTTAATTGTTATCCGACATCGAATCGGTATCGCATTAAAACATCAATGCTAATGTATAGTTATGAGAAGGTAATACAAAAAATATATGAGTGGTTATCGATACTTAAAAAGTTCTCATTACTGATAATATTAGGATAAGAATCGCCAAACGATTTGTGTACTACTTTTACAGTTAGTTTGTAGAACATTTTTGGTAGTATTTCGATGGTATCGAAACATCCATAGAGTTATAATTACCTCATTGCCTCTATGGAAACCTCCCTGTCCATAGACCAAAATTTTTACAATACTAATTAATGTCATTCAAATTGACATAGGGTTGCAGGTGCAATAAAAATACGTATCCCTAAATATTTTAAATAAAGGACGCCATGTTCCATGATAATTTCTCATTACTTTGGCTATTTTTGAATCGGGAAGCGATATCTATCATAGAAATGATTTAATGAAATAATATTTGACCAATCATAGTCTCGTATGTAAAGGTAAATGGTATTTGAGTTTTCATTCATTTTAATCGATATGTAATTCTCCCCTTTTTCCATTACAAAGGGAATTTGTAATAATCTGGTATCATACAGCGGCAGTGGCAGTTCAAGGACAAAACAATATGGCGTTTCCGCTTATTTCAAAACAATACACTACTTTTTTTAATCAACTTTGAAACCCCCATTCGCTTTTGATTAAAATTAATTTTTGTGAAATTATAATTCAAAATAAGACTTTTTTATAAATAAATGGTTAAGACCCAACAGTGGCCCACTTTTAGTCATTCTCCTTTCCGTCTGTTCGTCTGTCTGTCACACTTGCATATTACATTAATTTTTAAACCTCTTACTTTTTGAATTAATATGAAGAATTTCAAAAAATACCCTCCCACGTCTCCGCAGTTTGCGTAACATAAATCTGGGAATATTAATAGGGCTCAATAGAGTTTTATGAAAACTTTATAAGAAAATTTAAATCAAGTTTCTAACTAGCACAATTTTTTAAGATCAATAAAACTTACAAACAACCTTAGTTTAGCAGTCCCAAGGAAAAGTAATTTTTGTTTTTAAGACATTTAAGTATACTAATTTTACCAAATAGCAAATTAAATAACTATACTTTACTAAGACGAATTATTGGTTTGAGAATTATCTTAATCGGTCTAGCCATTTTTTCTGCTGGGCGACACAAAGGAATACATTTCAAATTAACTTTGAAACCTTATTACTCATGTGCTTAAAGATCCTGAATGATCATTTAAACGGATACCTACCTAAATGGTTTAAACTTTAAAGGAACCCTAACTTTGATTATAAAACACCACTTCCATACGACATACGAGTATAGTTTATCGCTTTCATTTTCTAATTTGTTCCAATATGGATTCTTGTGGGCGCCATTTTGTTTTTTCATTATTTCGGCTTCCATAGTGACACTCGGAAACTATATTAGGTGCTTCTGGTGCAAGAATCATAAAATCGAACCACGCGTTAATCTTTAGCCGGATATATACTCGTGTGCTGTAGCTTTCCTACAAGGAACAAACAAACATATTATATAACTATACTGATTACTGATAAACATTGAACACATAACCCTGTGCGTTCCGCAGTCGGGTTTTTACCCGACGATTACTAACTGGGACTACAAAACTTTACCAAAAACCAGTCGTGCAACCTTTCGCTATACAGAAACCATGACACGGTGCAACTGGTTTTAGTAATTTTAGGTAATTATACAAAATAACATAAATGTTGTACGTCCCGAGGTCCCATGCCATAGACAAGCTAATTAGGGTTCCGTATGTATGTATGTATGTATATATACTTTATTGTACACCACGAATATACAAAAGCAACATGTTACAAACAAGAAAACAATAATAAGTAGGTACAATAAGGCGGTCTTATTGCTATGCAGCGATCTCTTCCAGACAACCTTAACGCTAGGGAGAAAATGAAAAAGAGGCTAAAGGGCAAAAATTATAATAAACTTAAATACTAATAGCTAAATAAAGTAACCAATACCATATATAACATATAAGAAAAAACTAATATATACAAAATAATAATAATAACAGACATACTTAACTAAATAGACATACCAATAAATACATAAATAATTATAAGAAAGAAAACAATAAATATGTCGTTACTGAAGATAAGTAATCATTTTTAACGTCAATTTTAAACTTAATAGGGGTTTTAGCACTATGAATATGTGAGGGAAGTTCATTCCATAGACTAGTGGCCCTGAGTGCGAATGAACTTTGGAAATATTTAGTCCATTAGTTTATTATCCTTATATTCTTGTTTCCGTATCCGTAGTCAATTAGTTTGTTAGTTTCTTAGGTAAAGAGAGGTGCACGATAAAGTGAACTTCAATGTCTACAGTTCGAGACGAAGTTGATGTCAGTATATCCCTTACATCTACGAAAAAAGCTCTAACATGTAACAAATTACTTTATAATATTTATTATATACCTATTACACAATATCAAATTTCCACAAAGATCTCGTTAGCTGGCGTATACTTTACAAAATATGAGCATCTTAATTGACATTTTCCGGGACGCGAAGGGGCATAATTTGCATTATAATACATTTTTAATGTGTCACAATGCTGTCGATTCGTGGATTATATTTAACAAAACAACACTTAATTTTGTTAAAAGTGTATTGAAAACTTTGAAATAAGGTTTATAAGTTAGCTAGCCTAAACATTACTATAGCCTACACATACCTACACTTACTAAACATGTTTTTTATCTAACAAGTTTTGTTTCGCAGGACTTACTTAATTCGAAACAATAAGTCGCTTTTAGTCACCCTAAAAATATTACGATAGTATCCGGATTTTGATACAAAACATGTGTACCTATATATCGGGTTTGAATTGACTAATTATCTACTACTGCGTAAGTCTCGAAAGTGAGATAGGTACTCCCCAATCTATTTGCAATATTAAAATAGATCTTGCAAAAAAAAACTCGTTAGCTAATAGCCTCCGTACAAAATACGTGCATCATGATAGACTTGGAAGGTATTACTTTATCCCGGGGCAGGGAAGGTATTACTTTATTCGATCTATTCCTTCGGCTTCATTGCCTTTGCATATTAATGCAGCCGTCGATTTCAATACTCCATTACACTAGATATCTATTGCTTTTCCTTGAACTCTAGTTATACATAAAGCTTATTCGAAAGCTACGGGATAATTACTCTAATTATATTATTCATATATTTTAAATACGAGACCACACTTTTAGTATCTTGTTTACTAATATTATAAATGCGGAAGTGTGTATGTCTGTCTGTCTGCTACGCTTGACGGCCCGTCTTTTCAATCAATTTTGATGAAAGGTACACAGATCAAGTATCGCAGGGAGACCCTACGGGATTGAAAAAAAACAATTCACGTGGGCATCATTTAATTTTATCACAAAAAGTGTACGCTCATTCCAACAGCGCCTATTCTAGAGGCAGAGTGAAAGAGTGACGAGCTTATTGTGATTTCTAGTCTGCCTTCTTTCTAGTGAGCTGTGTTTTTTGTACATATTATAAGCGTATGAGAGGCTACCAGAATACCTATATGCAAATATAGACTAATATATACTTTATTGTCTTTTGGTACTTCATACGCTTTTGGTGACCTGATTGGGATCTACGATAGGTCGCCTCACACTGCGATGGTGGGTAAAAATAATTCTATTATTGGAAACTATCTTTACCCACTATTCTCGTAATAAGTGCCCTCGGTGATAAAGGGTTTGTGGATAAATCTCGTGTATCCAATTATTTACCAAGGCGACTCCGCAGACCCGTGGGTCTACCGCGATTTCTGATAAGAATCCCCAAAGGGTCTCCACGTAAGAGGACGTTAACGTCAAATAGGCAGTCTATTATGAGTTTCTTGTAATTCTCAATCATAATATCATATCATAAGAAATGTCTGGGATTAGCAAGCACCTACTTACGATTGAATTCATTCAATTCATAAAACTGTTAAATCAATTGAAATTGAATATAAAATAAATAAAAATAACACGGTGAGGAAACCTGCATACCCGAGTATTGTTCATAATGTTTTCGAAGGTGTGTGAAGTCTGCCAATCCGCATTTGTAAAGCGTGATGGACTATTGCTAAACCCTTCTTATACCGAGAAGAGACTCGTGCTCAGTAGTGAGCCGGCAATAATAGAGAGAGAAATAAAAATAAAGTCGGAGGTTCGATTCTCGTAGGCACACCTATTTGCGTGGAAAGAGTTGCTTTCAACTTATTCAAAAAATTCTTATTTGAATGTCCTACTATTATATATAACTAATTCTTTAATGACTATAGGATATAGTCAGTTATATGGTAGAGTTAAGTAGGCAAATGCACTATCAAGTAAGAATTTGGCGATCCTAACATCGTCGTCGTCGTCTCAACCTATAACTAGATGTCCACTGCTGGACGAAGGTCTTCTGCATTGATCTCCACAGAACACGGTCTCGTGTCGCTTGTTTCCAGCGGCTCCCAGCTACTTGCTTGAGATCACTTAGCAAACCTAGAACTTGTAATCTTGTACATTACTAATTTTGGAAAGTAGCACGCAAAACTTTTAATATTATAAATACAATAGAAAGGCTATGTGAAAATTAGTATTGTAAGATGATTTATGAAGCTTAATTAATTAATTATTAATGGTCTTCATTTCAATGTAGTAGGATTTTCATGTTACACAAGCAACGGGCAATTTAGACGAACTACATTTAAAAGGGCTGCGCTAATATCACAGAATACTTAATAGTACCTTTATGCTAATGATTTCTAATACTAAATATGCCAAAGCTAGGTATTGGTATTTTAAAAATTGTTTAATATTTTTATTCTTTGATGTTAATAAAACTAGAGTCCGATTATAAGTTGTACCATTTTGTATCCAGTACCTATTCAAACTAGTTATAAAAAAAATCTTCCTTCTCATGCTTATTTCTCGCTAAATAAAAACCCCGACTGTGGTTTACAATACATCTAGTCTGGTTCTATGTAATTATCAAAAAAATCCTTCCTACCTAACCTACTTAGAGATCTTACCTACAAAACCTACAAATTAAACCCTGCCTTTGATGTCGTACAGTTGGATAAAAATTTAGCACATGCGAAGCAGTAAGCAGTGATGGCTTTTCAGGACTGTACTTGATATAAGAACCTTTTTCTTTCAGTAGTTCAACCGGCATAAGGATGAACGCGAGCATATACAACAGCAGTCTTGTGATTTTCCTCGGCACTCTGGCTATGCTGATGATGACAGCCACAGCAGCACCTATGGTATTTTATTTGTTTAGATACCTAAATCGATGCATTTAAAAGTTACTATGAGATGAAGAGATACATTTATACTAGAGTTTAAAACTAAAAAGTGGACTATAAGTTAACATTACCGATTCTACTAGAAGGTAGATTAACTACCTAATCATTTTCTCTCATTAATCTAAGGAGCCAGACGAACAATCAGAAAACACATTGGTGGGCCGACCTGAGGACTCAGCAGATCTCTCTGTACCCTGGGAGGCGCTCAACACCGCTGCACTTCACAAGTTATTGCTGCAACTCGATGCTGATGACAGGTAAGTGTATATAAGACTTTTTTTTCTCCACCAATAATTTACTAAATCAATAAATTTATATGCGACGATGTGTAGTTAATAATCTATGGACGTTTGTAAAGAAACGGAATCGACGGATACATAATTTAACTATAAAAAATTATTTTTAAACAACCGACTTCAAACTCCCGCGCCAACTTTACAACAACAAGCACACGCTATACAAAGTACTTATTTTATTGTTGATATTTTAAAAACCGCTCGACCGATTTCAATAAAATTTATATGGGACCACATGGGAAGTATGCACTTTCAAATCAAAAAAGGAATCATCCAAATCGGTCCACCCAGTCAAAAGTTCTGAGGTAACAAACATTAAAAAAAAACAGTCGAATTGAGAACCTCCTCCTTTTTTTGAAGTCGGTTGAAAAATAAATGAGGGCTTGAGCTCGACTGCAAATCGCAATCACACTTTAGTAATAGATACCTTGTAGTTATGTGATTTTGCAGTCTAAGATGGAGCACCCCTGCCTATTTGAAGCTGAAAAATACTGTAGAGAATCCGCTCCCCTTGAAATGTGTACCTTTTCCTCCAGAGCTTATAAATCTATTCTATCAATGAGTTTCCTATGTATCTCTCGTCGCCTTTTGTGTTTTGTAAACTGTAAACAATTGCATTGTTATAAGGTAGACCGTATCTAGTTCTACTATTTTAAGATTTCTATGTTCTGCAAACCTGCATAATGACTGTAATTATGTAAACATTCAGCCGAGTAACATAAAATATTTAGTATATAAGTAGCTTTTCAAGACTGTGAATTGATATATTAACTTTCTAGAAAAGCACAGTGTGGAAGATTTTGCTTCTTAGCAGAATAACTTCTAATGGAAAATTAAATCTGTTCCATACAAGTTTGATCTGCCACTTCTATCACGTATTGGTTCATCTGAGGAACTTTACAGTTCCGCTCCTAATATTGAATGGAGCTTATGCCAACCTATCTACTTACCTACTTGTGAAATAGTTCAGCCTATTGTCCCCAGATAACAAACAAAGATGTACGTACTCGTACTTACTTATTTTTCAGAAATTTTATGCAAAGCGCGTTCGATTTTAATTGAACTTTAGTAACAGTTTATTGCTGAATATTTTTAAAGGTAGGCAATAAACTAGGTAAAGATTCTAGATAGTTATTTTATAACATAAAACTTATGAGTTACTTACTTGGCAGCATAATTCTATCCTTTAATTTAGAGATCAACTATGTTTCAACTATTTACTTAAGGGTTTCATAATGCATATTTCCTGGATTTCTGCATAACATTTTGCTACCAATTATATTTTTGTCGCAGTTGAAACGTTACGCGTTATAAAATAATTACATTGAAGAACACTACTACAAAGAGAAGCTTGCAGCAGCTAAGACCACTAAATGCATATATTCTTTTATAGTTTGAACTATTAATTGCATCACCCTTTGTGATTCTAAATTTCGGTTTTGCGATGTGTTATTTCACGTATAAAACCACCACCTAGTTCAAAAATAGATGGACTAAACTATCCCCAGTACTAGATTCTACTTGTTGTATCGCCCGAACTTCGCTAGGGTGGAATTCCTGGAAATCATTATAGCTATAGTCCACGTCACAAAGACATAAAATGTAAATCTCAAGTTTCAAGACGCAGTAATTTGAGTACGTTGATGTCAGTCAATTTAGTCCTTTTATATTCATATTCGTGATGTAATAAGGATGGCTCTTATATATCTGTTATCTAAGAAAGGATTTTTGGAAATTCAATATCAAAAGCGGGTAAAATAGGGTTTAAAATTTACCAATCAAAATCGAACTTTCGCTAACGAAACCGCGGGCAATATCTAGTTTGGTAAGTATATACAGCAGATTGTAACTATATTTTTCATTGATAGATTCGCCATGGCCCCTCGCGTTGGTCGCTCTTGGCCGCAAACAGAATCACGTGGCTGGGGGCTGCGCTCCATGGACGGGAGGCTGGCCCGGCAGTGGCGCGCCGACAAGAGGCAGGTCCGCTTCCGGCAGTGCTACTTCAACCCTATCTCCTGCTTCCGCAAGTGAACTGGCGAGACCGATATGACACATAGCCTCCAATAATTGTTACCTACATGTTAACTAAGGAAAGCTCCTACACTATGATTTGTATTATTCGATTTGCATTGCCCGTTTTAGTGAATTGCCACCAGAGTTTTTTCATTGGAGCCAAGTAGTGTGTTATATTGTGTAGCACTGAGTAACCCCTAAAACGTACCATGTTTATGAAAGAACTGGATTCGCTATAATCCGCCACAATAGGTAAATCTATGTGGTACAGTGTGGATTTTGCGATACACGACGATTGTCTTTACAATCGTGCATCAATGTCGAGTCAACATCTGCTGAAGATGCTCCGGTGTCGGAGTGAAACCACAGAATAGGTAAAAGTACGTTGGTGAAACTTAGGTACGTTGAGAATAATTTGAAAGATTTGTGTGGTGTAGTGAATATCGCAAGATACACACTGTACCTACCTACCACATATTATGTTTACCTACATATTGTGGCGGATTATAGCGAATTAAACTTCCAGTTCCTTCATTATTATGGACTTCCGCAAAGTAACGTCTGCTTCTATCCAGTACCATGTTTAAAACAAAGGATTTTCACATTGCCAATTACTAAAACACCTAGTCTAAAAGTTTTACAATTAATTGCTTGTAAAAGGTACCTACTCTTTAAGTACTTAAGTAGGTTACATATTTAAGGCCTACAGAAGCCGTCTATTTTATTTATTAAAAAAAATCTTCCAGTCCAATTTGAAATATATAAATGTTTCAAAATATATAAATTGGAATAAAAAAGCTCATAATTAGCGAATTACTGCTAGGTTTTGTAAATATTTGTTTTTAAAATTTTATCCACAAAAATAGGTAGGTACGTAGCCAAGTCCTTTAAATAATATTTTACTGATTCTGTAACTTTACCCTATTACCTATTACCCTACTACCTACCAAGTTAAAAGCTATAAGTAGTTATGGTATCGGTGTACTTATAGAATTTAGATGTTTAAAAATATATTTTTACAAATAACAATAATTAATTAGCTACTATACAATAAATAATTTACTGAACAATAAATCTTTCAAAATACTTTTGACATACTTGGCTTGTCAATGTTATAATGCTGTCACTTTTGGGAAGAGCATAATCATTCATTACGGTTGCCAAAATGTGATAGCATTAAAAAATATTCAATTTTAAGAGTCCTTGCGCAAATGGGCCTAAGTATTTTTTTGGAAATGTTTAAGTCAGTTTTTCTACTGAATTTAAAATGTTCTACTTTATTATCTTTAGATCTTGATAATAGCATAGATTTAGTATTGGGTTCGCTGAAGCGCCAGCGAGCCCAATACTAAATCTATGGATAATAAACGATAGAGTAGGTTAAAACTATATAAATATTTTCATAAAATTCGACTTTTAAGTGTTTCAATATTTGACGCTTGTTTGAAGAAAGTTTTACTCCGACAGATAAATTATTATATTAAGTATAATATAATATTAATAAATATGTGTACACTATACACCTCTAGTCAATGAATAAACTTAATGTTTGTCTAAGCAGTGCTGTTTGATTTTAATACTCTGTAGCCCATGTAGGTACTAGAATCTCAAAGCCACTTCCACGAAAATAATCACAGAGAAAAAGCTCACCCAGTTATTATTATTTCGCATGGAAAAATAATGAAAAGGAGATGTTTCTTCCACGAAACATCGATCGAAGATCAAATAGCGCCATTTTCCGCAATTTCTAAGCCAGTTATTTCCCAGCTGCTTGCGTGTTGTTATGGCCTTTCTTGTTATTTACTAATAGTAGATTATTAACCAAGGGGATAAAGCAGTGTCTTCTGTCGCGGGTGACGATTTAAATCGCGAGCGTAACGAAGGACTCGAGGTTTACTCCCGAGCGTAGCGAGGGTGTTAAAAACTTAAATCACGAGCGAAGCGAGGGATTTAAGACGAGTCCTGAGTGTAGCGAGGGATTTAAGTTCACCCAAGACTAAGACAGCTTTATCACCGAGGAAAATACTCTACTTTTCGTACCATTTGCGAAAAAATTAACACAATAATAATATGAGACTAGCTGATGCCCGCGACTCCGTTCGCGTGGACGTATGAAAAATAGATAGTAGCCGATTCTCAGACCTACTGAATATGCATATTAAAATAACTAATTAAATGACGATTGATCAGTTATCGACCGGAGACGAAAAATGATTAAATTACTAAAATAAAAAATAAGGGTTGATCGTAGAAGGGTGAAAATTTAGGATTGTATGTATTTTTGTATGCTGTATCATAAAAAAATAAAAACTAAAAATTTTGTCTAAAAAATAAAAAATAAAAATTTAGAGGTGGACTACCCTTAACATTTAGGGGGATGAAAAATAGATGTTGGCCGATTCTCAGACCTACTCAATATGCTCACAAAATTTCATGAGAATCGGTCAAGCCGTTTCGGAGGAGTATGGGAACGAAAATTGTGACACGAGAATTTTATATATAAGAAAAAATAAGATGAGCATTTATTAAAAATAATGACAATTAAAAGTAAAAGTTAACATTCGAAACATTGGTCCAATTATTGATAGAGAGAGTAACATTTTTGTTTGGTACATTTATTGTTGATGAGTTGATTTGAGTATTTCTCTGTTCTTGTGTCTGAGGAACTGTTAAGAACATTAACTTATTTATAAAAATAAATTAAAATAAACTTAACGTTTATGTATTTGAAGAAAACAAAAACGCGGCAAATTCCTAGACTAATATTTTTTTGTCGGAAAAGCAAAGGCATCAAGCTCATACGGCCTCGTCGGTTTTCGTAGGTAATTTTATTTAAATAATCATAAATGCATAATAAATGCGTATTCCTTTTTCAAAAAGATGTTTAATGCTTTATATACAAACTCAATGGTGTAAACGCAGATGTACATAGTTCAGTATAAATTTCGGTAAGTACATATATTCCAAATTTAAATCACATTCTCCCCCTAGAGGATAAATGAAATTCAGTACAATTTTCTTTCCCTGTTTTTAACAGACTAAAAATGACTAT
The DNA here is from genome assembly GCA_963932025.1 of Erebia epiphron. Lineage (NCBI taxonomy): Eukaryota > Metazoa > Arthropoda > Insecta > Lepidoptera > Nymphalidae > Erebia > Erebia epiphron. Next base: position 29,097,780 of record OZ009949.1, read on the forward strand.
TGTTATGTTCGCTTTTTGTGGCATAGAATGTCACTTTTTTGAGCAAGTGGTACGAAAAATAATTTATGTTGTTTGGTGGTACGGAACCCTCTGTGCGCGAGTTTAACTCGCACTCGACCGTTTTTTTTTTGACGACCTCTCTGGCGCAGTAGTAAGCTCTGTAGTCTTATAAATGGGAGGTGCCGGGTTCAATTCCCGGCAGGATCAATGCGGGAATTAATAATAACGCAGAATTTTCTGTAGTCGGCTTGTTACCACCCTACCGGAAAAGACGTACCGCCTAGCGAATTAAGTATGGGCTAGGGTATTTAGGTAAGGTACCTATACCTAGGTAAGGGCTTTAAACTACCATATCCCCCACAGGTTAGCCCGCTACCCTCATAGACTGCATCAGTTGAGATTGCAGTCAAGGGCTACCTTGAAGTGGCGTATAGCGCTTATTATAAAAAATATAGATAGCAGAAGTAATCATTTTTGCTGAGTTAAATTTTGAAAGGTGCAGCCTGCTGAAAGCTGATAGTGGTATGTTAGTTTAAAGAACCGATCTGAACTATGTTACACTGTGTAGCTCTAGGCTATGTATAACTTGATTACATAATATTATGTGGGCTGCGGCTAAGTTTATGTTATATCAACCTAGATGCGATCTTGAGTCAGACTTTGTAATATGAGGCGCGCAATTTCCTACTTATACCTAACTCCGAGATTAGACCTAAAAGTAGAATATAAATCCTATACACGCGTAGCTTTAACTATTTTCCTTTAGAGAAAGCAACTACATTTTAATGAGATCTTCTCGATAAGAATAGATCATCTCGGTAGTCTAGTCGCATAATCCTTCCATAAGGATGGATAAGATGAGGACGGTGCCAGTACTGACTTATTTACTCGGAAGTAAAGAAATAAGTATACTTACTTACCTACTACATTTCAAGAAATTCAAAGGAGCAAGACAAGCCATTTATCAACTTGAGTATACCCACTATTGTCTTAACAAAGCTAAAGTAAACCCAATGAGTGCTTCCTACTGGTTATGCAGGCTTGCACATGATTATTAGGTACACTCATGGGAGCTATTTTCACTTGCCTTTATCCACTATAGTGATATCTTTGTATTGCTTCCAAGTTAACTTTTATAAGGTAAGAACCTGGATGATTTCAGCCATTCACCTTCCCGAAAAGATTTTTGAAAAGCCTTTTTTGAGGTGTACTTACGAGTCCGTTATAGAGACCCCTATGCAAAGTTTCCAATAGCAAGTCGTTTGTTATTAATTATATAATACAAGATGATGCCCGCGACTTCGTCCGCGTGGATTAAGGTTTCTAGTTTCCCGCGGGAAGTCCTTAATTTTCCGGGATAAAAGTAGCCTATGTCCTTCCCCGGGATACAAACTATCCCTATACCTTTCATAAAAATCGGTTGAAGTAGCAGATAGGCAGGCACAATTTTGCATTTATAATACTTAACTTTACTAAACTCTGCCTTGCGCGAGACCCGACACGCACTTGGCCGGTTTTTTAATACTAAGTATTTAATTATACTCTCCCTCTCACTGTCGACACTTTGTGTTTTATCATGATCATAAAATCATTTTTATGAAATATATTACCAGACCGCACATTAAAACGGCCAAGGTCCCCTATGTTAGGCTTTGTTGAAAAAGGCGCCCGAGGGAGTCGTGCGTGTAACACGCCTATATATTTTTTTAAAACAAAGAATGAATTCAAGTTTTTCCTACGACTAGATTACCTTACGAGTAATCTATACGACATTAACCTACCTGATATTACCTGAGATGACGCTAAACAGTCCTAACAGATTTTAAATATATTTTACGGAATAGACATATCAGAGTCAGCGCCTTCCTAGTTCTTACCTCCGGGCCGACTATGGCGATAGAAGCCAGTAATTATAGGTATCCAGCTGAGTTTCTAGTGGGCTCTTCTCAGATAGACCGTGATCTCAATTCTTAATAACAAATGAGAATGCAACGTGCGGTTACTCAAACGACGTTGCATTCTCATTTGTTATTAAGAATTGTCTACGCTCAAGGTGTAAGCATCGGTATGATTCTAAATACCTACCACGTATCCGTTTGACCCCACAAAAAAAATCATTAAAATTTTCATTCCGCAGTCCTGATTTTTACTAATTTTGTATTCCACTCACAAGGTTTAGATAACAGAATTACCTACCTACACATTGAGTTGGGCTTATAAAACAACATTTTCATACACGTGTGTTTTTTAGCCAGGCGAAAATATTAAAATGTGAGGACATCGAATTCAAATGAATCGGCTAATTGAAAGCGAGTCAATGGATTCACTGCGGGGGGTGGCGCCGTAAAAGCTTATTTTTGGTGATTAGGTAGACCGTATATTTTTTATGAATAGTAAATTATTGGTTTCAAATTTCAATACAGTTCAATAATTCAAAAGATACACAATGAGATGAACAACAACAGCTACTAGAAAATTACTTAAGTTTTATTTTATTTTACTAGCTGATTCCCGCGACTCCGTCCGCGTGGATTGAGGTGTTTTGGGTGGACCACTCTTATCACATCATCATCATCGGCGCTACAGCCCTTTATGGGCCCGGGCCTGCTCCAGAAGATTTTTCCATCTATCTCTATCGTTCGCGCTCGCCGCTCGTTCTCCAGCTTCTTATACCAATCCGCTTTGCATCTTGGCTAACCCCATCCAACCATCGAAGCTTTGGTCGACCAATAGATACTCCTACGCCCATCTGGGTTTGACGACATCAGTTTCTTTGGCGGCCGCTGTTCGTCCATCCGTTGCACGTGTCCAGCCCATTGTAATCTTGCGATTTTAATGCGCTGAACAACGTTTGGCTCGTTCAAGATTTTGTATAGCTCAAAGTTGTATCTGATGCGCCACAACCCATTATCCTGAACCGCGCCATATATTGACCTCAAGACTCTTCTTTCGATGATAAGAAGGGCTTCTTCGTCTTTCTTACTGATCGTCCAGCACTATTGGTGGATTCTATTGGACTTCAGAGTCCTATTCGATCCACTGGTGGATCCAAAAAGTGGATTCTAGTGGATAGTAAAACGGACGACTTGTAAAATATGGTTCACAATGTTTGCGTCTGTGAGTCTCTTATACACTTTTCAAGCACCAAGTTAAAAAGAAGGCATGAAAGCGCATCTCCCTGTCTGAGACCATTAAGTGTCGAAAAACGGTCACCCAGATCATTTTGAATTTTAACTTGATTAAGAGTTTGGCTCAGGGTCATTTTTACCAATAGGTACCCTTATCACATAGGGGTATGAAAAAGAGTTTACGTCCTATTCTCAGACCTACCGAATATACACAAAAAAAAACATAAGAATCGGTCAAGCCGTTTCAGAGGAGTTTTGTTACAAACACTGTGACACGAGAATTTTGTTTAAGTATTAGATTTTATTATCAATTGTCTGGTCGCTGACCCTTGGCTGACGATAGGATTAGGACCCCAAATCGACAATTTTTGTAGTAAAATTAAAAAACAATTATTTTTGTACAATATGTTTAAAAGTTCTATTCAACTATACCCTACAATGCTATGTAAAGCTAAAAACCAATTTCATAACTCCCATCAATCGATGCTTAACTACCATTTACTTCTATGAGCAGCCGCTCCGCCTCAAATAAGATTTTTATAAGTTTTTATGCTATTCAATTACGGCAGACAGTTGCTGGACTGCAGGCTGCAGAAAATTTTAAAAGAGTCGGTTTGGTAGTTAGGTGAATACCACCATTCACTGGTTCCTTAGAGCAAATTCTTCCATCTCAATAATGTCGTATACTGTATAATGTATCAATCTTATACCTAGGTCAACATATTAGCTAACTAGGTCATACTTCTCTTCTACGAGCAATATGCTTGTTCCTTTTATTTTATTAACTAGTTACATTCTAATATGCAGATTTTTTCCTGTGGATACTTTAAACACGTGACATCGGGTATTCATTGTGATAGACATGTGACCAGCGTTCCACTGTTAATTAAAAGTTGGCAATCGAACTTTTACTAACAGTAGATACCGTACCTACCTTCCTATAGATTCAGATTACGTATATTATACCTAGATTGGTCTTAATTATGGTGTTTATTGTGAATCAAGTCAGCACCATAAGTCCGTTACTTGAGAAAATGATCGGACTTAAGGTCTGAGCTGATATCGGTTTTATTGGCCTAAAGATGCCTTATGACCAGAGATGTGTTACGTTACTAAGCTAAAGATATGACGTGTCAAACTGACCATTATTGAGATGAGCGCTTCATAGCTTAGCTTATGTCGCTAGATAATTCCTTTGAGTGCATATATCTTTAATATTTTAATTTTTAAGTACTTTTCCTCCGCGGCCCATTCGTTTTTCCACCTGTATAATTTTATTAAAATGTACCTGAATAACTAAACTAATTATGTTATTGGTCTATGATCTGTTTGCGACTGTTTGTTGCTTTGATTAGGTATATAGAGAAGGATGTGTTACATTTTACTCAATTATAGTTATACGATGCATTTTGTTAATAAAACATGTACTACTATGTTTTGACTATTCTTACTTATTGAAAGCTACGTTTTTAGAATGAGACACTGTGTATTATGTTATTGCGTGAACGTGTCAGGCAATTGTCATATGACGTCATCAAATTTTGCTATTGAAGCCAATTTTTTTGTAGCCAACGTCCTCAATTTACATAGACGGGCCCTGTCAAACAAAGAATGTGGGCGTATTTTTAGCAACGCCATCAACGCCATCTAGTCTGAAAAGCGGGAACTTGCTTGCAACATTTGAATGAAAGCTTGAAAACGTATGACTCCGTCATAGATAATATAGGCCATAGCCATAGAAGCCGTAAGGCCAGTTAGTAAAAAATAATAATATCATACAGTTTGCCGCGGAAATTAAATGATTGCGCAATGGATAAAAATATTAAATAGGAAGATTAAATAACGTTTTTTTGGAAATGTATAATTGTGACTTGAAACACTTACCTTAAAATAAAAATTGTACAGTGCCAAACTAATAAGACTTTAGATGTTAACCTAAGAATAACCAATTATCTACACAACGAGTGACCGTGACAGCGCTACGATAGGGACAAAGACAGGATAGGAACGCGTTCTCATAGTCGGTCGCCCAACCTTTTTCTATGAAAGGCCCATCTAGTACCTACATATATATCGATGTTTGTAGCCGATAAATGGCGTCTGTATTGCTTCCGGTGTTTTGGTTGTGGCTAATTACCAGTTTTGTGAATATTTTCATAATATTTTTATGTGTTTTTGCTTAGTTTTGTGCAGTTTTGTGTAATCAACAATGGTGAAGTGCTCAGTTGTGGGGTGTCGTAATAATAGTATTGTAAAACGCCCAGGAATTTCATTTTCTATGTGAGTAACATAGTTGTTTTTATTTTTCTTTTTGTGGCGAGTATTTTAAGTTATTTCAACTAATTATAGCTTAGTTTCTTCTTTACTGAATCCAAAACACGTCAATTTTTGCGCCATCCCCGAAAATTTGGATTATTTCATTAGTTTTTGTTTGAGTGTTTATATAGTGTGGGGATTGTATTGTTTACAAATAAATTGAGTATCGATAAAATTAAAATTTCATATCATTCTTACTGTTTCTCACTCAGAGGGGTAGAGAGATGAAATTGAACAGTCAGCATCTATTTATAATATTGCCAAACTCATTTTAGGCTGTAGCGATGATAACCTTGTGATTAAGACACCCGATCTCCTGGATGGTGTCTCGTATTCGAAAATTAGTGTCTATTCAAGTGGTTTTTGGTCCCTTCATTGCAGTTATTGTGTATCATTTTAACTAATTACTATTTTTGACTGCCTCGTTGGTCTAGTGGTTAGCATAGTCGACTGCAGATCACGAGGTCCTGGGTTCGCTTCCCGGTCGGGCATAAAAGTTAGGTATTGGGTTTTTCAATTAAGAAATTCTCAGTGCCAACCCGGAGTTTCATATAAAATTTCACCCCCTATTTCACCCCCGTAGGACTGGAATTTTGAAATATCATTCCTTAGTGAGCGCCTGCGCCTGCGTCACAAAAGGAACCTACTGTCAAAATTTAAAGTTGCTAACCCCAGCGGTTTAAGCTGTGCGTTGATCCCTTAACGATTTAGTATAGGTAATTTCACTCCACTCTTCCATTTAGTATAGGTACTTTCTGAAATAAACACCTCCATATATTTTTTCTCCGAAAAATTATGGAGAGTTCTTCTTTAAAAACAAATTTTGAAATGGAACCGCACCCGCCCGCGTAGACCGCGCAACCCACTGTCTACTTACTTGCTCTCCTTCTATCCTAGTGTTTACTGATTACGTGTTCTGAAGTAAACAACACACTGTTATGCTAGCGAGCACAGTGGAAGCGAGTGCCACGCGTCCGACAGACGTAAAAAAAATCGCATAAGAAAACATAAAACAGAGACCCCTTAAATATCTAAAAGGGCCTTTAAATGTAAATAGACTTTCCAGACATGCATACAGTGTAAGGACCGTTGAAGTAAAAACACAAAGAAACCTTCCTTAGTTGATTAATATCAATATCATACCACTGACGATCGGGTACCTTTGGGTGCCATTGAACTTCGCCATCTTGGCTTTCCCAACAGCAAACCGACAATTCTTCCATACAGAACAAATCTTGTAAAAAAACCGCATCAAAGTCTTGCATAGTTCTACACTTGTAAGCCTCTTCAATATTCGCCATACATTTTCTATGGAAAAATAAATTCCGCCATCTTGAATTTTTATTTATTTACTTATTTATTTTTATTATTTTTGTACAAAATATTGTCTTAAATCTAATTTTAAAAAAGTGGAAAAAGATAAAGCTTATCTCTAAAAAGAAATCTCTTCCAGCCTTCCTTGAAAGTGAGTAAGATGAAATTGTTAATAATTTCTTCAAAAATGTATATATTTACTAAAGTTAATATAAGTATGTAGTTATACTACTTACACAAACTAAAAACATAATATATACAAAACATAAACATATAAATACAAAATAAATAAACTAATATAATATTTATAATATATATATAATATTTATACTATTTTTTCCTGTTCATCAAGTAGACCTTCATGTCCTGATCATCTTTTGCCAAGAAACCACTCTTCCATCTTTTAAACTCTCCGAGATAGACACCGGCCATCTTAAATCCGCCATTTTGATTTTTTTTTCAGCACACTGTCAATTGGATGAAGTTTCGAGTGACATTTGGTCGAGCACACCCCACCTATCTTGAATACCGTGGCTGTGCTCTTCATCCGTCTTCGAAATTCTCAATCATCCGCTCTCTCCGTATTTTTCCTCGGAATGAATCTTTGTCTTCTATACGAAACGATGAGTAAAAAAATTTTTTTTCATACAAAATTTTTTCATACAAAAAACCTCAATTCACGCGGACGGGGTCGCGGGCATCAGCTTGTTCATTATAAAATACGAATACTAGTGTTTTTCAAAAATTATGTTTAATTATTAATTATTAATTATATTTTGATAATTTTATATCGAGTATATACTTAAGTATCGACATAATCAAAGGTATCGATAATTTCAGCCCTAATGCCCGCATTAAGCTCCGCCCATGCGCCATTTTAAGGATAAAGGAAGCTTCAATTTAAATATGTAAGGCACATCCTTCTCTATATACTTACCTAAGCAAAGGTTTGTTGCACGTTGGTTTGTATCACAGACATAATATAAATCTGTGGTTTGTATACTGGCACAGAAGGGCTGAACCCCGAGCTTTAATGCCAGTTGAAAAAAAATTATACTCCTTCTCTCTCTGTGTTGTCTCTCTATTCCTTACCAAAGGTCCTTGCTCCTTGTTAGTTGTTCTGTGTATGATTCTGTGATTGTCAAGTGGTGGTCAAGTTTTGCTATTTGTCTGTGTTGATAATTGTCATGACATTTGTCAAAAAACCGCCGTAGAAATTTTTTGAAACTCTTGATTTTTTTGCTATTCTTTATTTTTACAAGCAAGCTTAAAGCCTCGCCAATAGGCTTGTTTTACTTTTCATGGGATTAAATTTCTAACTAAAATGGGTGACGACACAGAGAATGGAACTCAGACTCAAACACAAAATTCAATAGTTGAGTGGAGTCAACCTACCCCGAACCCAAATCCGATCCCTAATATTTGGGGTAGACTGTATACTATAGCCGGAACACGTTGCTGGCGTAACACTGGGAACCAAAATCCTGAATACTATGGTAAGTATGATACTGCACTAGAGACCTAAAACTAACATAGATTAACAATAATTGTTTCTTCAACCCAAAAACACTACAAATCTGCTACTTTGATTTTCTTGTAGCTATTATAATAATTATTTCTATTACCTATATAATATTTGTTTCCACTTCTAGACATACATGAACCTCAATTTACGCTTGGAAGGGCTATAAGTTGTACATTTGTCATGAAAAAAGATCTTATCAAAGAAGAGGTTATTAAAAGTGTTAGTAAACAACAATTTGTCATACGGAGAGACTTAACGTAAGTATGCCAAAGCTATATATTGCTCTTCTCTATTTATGCAAAGCTATTACTAATAGAAATACATTACAGTAATACCCCGCTTTACGCGACCCCGTTATGCGCGGTTTCACTATAACGCGAATTTCAAATTTCGCGCTCAAATGCCTCGCATTACGCGAAAGAGTGCGTATAAACATAATGTAGTCATCAACTTCTCTAGGGTTATGGTAGTCATCAACTTCTCTATGGTCGTGGGAATCCCCGCTTCCTCTGAACATTCTTCCTTCGACTTTGTTGGGTTGGGTTCACTATGGGGATTCCCTCGTTTGTTTCGTTTGTTCCGTCATGTTTAGTTCGGCTGGCAGTCGTGTTTTGTGTTGTGTATTGGAGATACATACATAATTTAACACTACGTCAAAAATGCCGCCTGTAAAGAAAAAAGAGCGCAAAAGCGTAACTTTGGAATTGAAGATGAAAGTGTTAAGAAGAATGGAAAATGGAAATGAAAACAATTGTTGGGAGAGATTTTGGACTCTCAGAATCGACTGTGAGAACGATTTTTAAAAATCGGGAAAAAATTAAAGTCTCCAGCGAAAGTTCAACACCTATAAGTGCAACAAAACTTCCTCGTTCGAGATCCTCTATCTTAGAAAGAATGGAGAAGTTACTGTCAGTCTGGATCGAAGATTTGAATAAGAAGAACACACCACTAAGTCAAGACCTCATATGCACAAAAGCAAAATCTTTGTATGAGATGCTGAAAACAGAAGAAGGAGAAGGGAGTTCCACTCCGACTTTTGCTGCCAGCAGAGGCTGGTTCCATCGGTTCAAGCAGCGTCCTAATCTTCATAATATCCACATAACAGGCGAAGCGGCCAGCGCGGACATTCAAGCTGCAGCTGAGTTTCCAGACAAGTTTCAAGAGTTCGTTGGACGAGAGAAAATTCCTGCTTGTCTCATCTTCAATGTTGATGAGACCGGACTTTACTCGAAAAAAATGCCATCTCGAACATTCATTTCTAAGGAAGAACGTCAAGCCAGTATTTTCAAAGCTGCGAAAGATCGACTAACACTTCTGCTGGGTGGTAATGCCACTGGTGATTTCAAACGGAAACCTTTACTAGTGTACCATTCAGAAACACCCCGTGCAATGCGAGGCACAGACAAGACAAGTCTACCAGTTGTGTGGCGATCAAACAGAAAGGCGTGGGTTACACGGGAAATTTTTCAAGAATGGTATTCTAATAGTTTTTGCCCATCAGTCAAATCCTACTGTGACAGAAATGGGCTTGAACCTAAAGTTATATTACTCATAAACAATGCCCCAGGACATCCAAACTCACTTGATACGCCCAGAGTCTAAAGTGATTGATTAAAATGATTCGTATTTTTTTGTATTAAATTTTGACTATGTTTAATCATAAACCTCGATATACGCGAATTTCAGTTAACGCGATTTTTTCCGGAACGTATCCCTCGCGTAAAGCGGGGTATTACTGTATTTTAATATCACAGGCTTTAAAAGTAGATATTGCAATGAATGCATAGTTTTAACTGATCATCATAATAGTTGTTTCATCCTATTGCCTACTCAGTACTGAACATTACTCTCCTCTCAGAATGGATTGGCAAACTTCACACACATTGAGAAAATTATGAAGGACTCTCATGCAATGCAAATTTTCTCTCGATGTTTTACTTCACTGTCAAAGCTAGTGTTATTTAATTTCTTAAAATGCAACAACTTTTAGAAACCAATATGCAGCTATAGATGACATTCAGGTGGGTGAAGCTGGTGGCAAAGTATAGTCCTACAAACTTATCTGGCCCGGTATCCAAAATTGGAACTGCAATTTGTGCCTGTTTAATTTTTGTTTTTACATTATTTTTCATATATTTTTATTTTTATGTTTAAGACTTACAGTATATGACGTTTATATTTTTTGAAAAGAAGGGCCGTTAAAAGTTAAGAGCACTTTCCTATCTATACTATAATATTTTAAAGAGGTAAAGTTTGTGAGGTTGTAGGGCTAATCTCTGGATCTACTGAACCGATTTTGAAAATTCTGGTACCAATAGAAAGCTACATTATTTGTGAGTGACATAGGCTATATATTAACCCGAAAAATTTGGGAGTTCCAGGGGTAATTTAAAAAACTTATTTCACACGGATGAAGTCATGGGCATCTGCTAGTCTTATATAAATAAAAATCAATTGCTGAAATGTATGTTCTTGCATAACTTTAGAACTTCGTAATGTGAAATTTTTTGTGTGTGTTTGAGTGGGTCCTGGGATGGTCTATATTCACAATTGGACCTGGTAGGGAGCATTGCTATTTGTTCTAGGTTCAGGGCAGGACAATGTCTGCCAGGCCCACTAGTTTATATTAGTTACTATACTAGTAAAGATAAGCCTTGTAAAAAACTAAAATGCTATACATATTTATTCAAATTACAGGGAACCCCTCAATCCTGCTATTATAACAGACTTGTCGTACAATGGAACATTTGTAAATGGTGTGAAAATAGGAAAAGGCAATAGCAGAGTGCTAGATGACAATGATGTGATTGCAGTTACACATGAATATGTTAAAAGTATGTCATATTGTATAATAAGACCAATATAAAATTATAAATCTCTTTTACATAATAATATAAAGCAAAAGATTTTTTTAATTTAATGCAAAACTATAGCATTGATCTTGACAAGCTCAAAATCATACTAACTTCCTAACAGATAAGAGCATACTAAACTCCTCAAAACCTAATTAATATTATTATTGTCAGAATTAAACACTGTCTCAACTTATATAACATAACATAAATAAAAAAACCGGCCAAGTGCGAGTCGGACTCGCGCACCGAGGGTTCCGTACAAACCTGTAGTAAGTTTTAAATTAAATGTTTTTTTTAAATATTTGAGTTGATTGAATGAAAGGTAAATTGCGGTTTACGATTTATGACGTATTAAAAAAAAACTACTTACTTGATCTCGTTCAAACCAATTTTCGGTGGTAGTTTGCATGGTAATGTACAACATATATTTTTTTTAGTTTTATCATTCTCTTATTTTAGAAGTTACGGGGGGGGGGACACACATTTTACCACTTTGGAAGTGTCTCTCGCGCAAACTATTCAGTTTAGAAAAAAATGATATTACAAACCTCAATATCATTTTTAAAGACCTATCCATAGATACCCCACACCTATGGGTTAGATGAAAAAAAATTTTTTGAGTTTCAGTTCTAAGTATGGGGAACCCCAAAATTTATTGTTTTTTTTTCTATTTTTGTAAGAAAATCTTAATGCGGTTTACAGAATACATTTACTTACCAAGTTTCAACAGTATAGCTCTTATAGTTTCGGAAAAAAGTGGCTGTGACATACGGACGGACAGACAGACAGACAGACAGACAGACAGACAGACAGACATGACGAATCTATAAGGGTTCCGTTTTTGCCAAATTTGGCTACGGAACCCTAAAAAGAAAACTTAAGTTAACTTTTACATTTCATTCATGGAAATTTTGTATTTATTTATTTTTTACTTTTTTTTTCAGTATTTTTGTTCAAGGACCTCTTGAAAAATGAACAAGACAACGTACCTAAAGAAGTATCCCAAAAGTATTATATATCAAGAGTGTTAGGACAAGGAGCCTGTGGCACTGTAAAGCTTGTTTATGACAAAGTCTGTATTTTTTGTGATTCTTTAGGCATTGTTTACACATAACTGGTGCATGGCCAGTGACATTAATAATTATTCAAGTAGCATGCATTTCCAAATGATTACCATAATAAACTAACACAACTAACAAGAGGACTACCTGTCTGCCAATTGCCATTTCTATATATACTGTCTCACTCTGCAAAAATGCTGTATTATATGTAATTTAATGTAACATTTCTTCTAATTTAAGGTGACATGCACCAAATATGCCATGAAAGTTATAAAGAAATGTAGACTGTCAAACGGTCAGATAAATCATTTAAATGACCCAGTGAAAATTCTAAATGAAGTCAGAATAATGAAAGCTTTAAAACATGTAAGTAATAAGATAAAATATATGACATCTTACATTAATATTAACTAAATAGATAAACATAGCACAGAGATTAATTTTTTTCTTTGAATCAAAGTTAGTTCTTTATAGTTTAAAACAACCTTGATAGGTAACATAAAAAGTTTTATCTTAATATTCATCATTTCATTTTTAGCCCTGTGTAATATCGCCTGAAGAGGTAATCGACACTCATGACGCTATGTATATAGTGATGGAATACCTGCAGGGTGGTGAACTGTTTCACAGGATCTCTAAGCGGAGTCGCTTGTCAGAGAGACATACTCGGTTCTTGTTCAGACAGATGGTGCTAGCGGTCAAATATCTGCACTCGCAGGGCATCACACACCGTGATCTAAAAGTGAGTGAATGTACAGTCGACGTCAAAAGTCCATATAGAATAAGCAAACAAGATGGCTTGTTAGTTACATAGTCACCCTCAAACATACATACATAATATTCATCTTTTAGGTTAATAATAATAATAACAATAATAAAAATCTTTATTTATTCAAACAGAATGTACAATTTCCTTAAATTACCCTGGACCCCCAAACTAGGATATACCCGTGACTTGGGGGTCAGTCTCTTCCAAATAGTTGATATTGTTGTCAATCTAAGGCAATCTAAGTAGTATTAAATAGTAATGGTTTGAAATTAATGTTCTTAAAATGAGGTAAATATTTTGGACAGATTATGTTTGTGTGGATGAGTGATTTCTTGCACACAGTTTTAGCAGTTAAGCGATGTATGGACTTTTGACGTTGACCATACATATAATTAGAACCTGAATAATATAGTTAAGCCGGGTGATATTCTAGAGAGACTCATTAGGACTTTAAAAATAATGTATTGGCTTTGTGATGATTTAGGCAGGGATGTCTATAGTATAATAACAATGACATCGCTTCTCTTTTTTTTTATAGGTAACTTGATATTTTGCATGGAAGTTCCTACTTCCTCCTATAAGAAGTCTTTCTTATTACCTACTACTTGGTGAAGCAAGTTTTAATATATTAAAATAAATAAATAATTGCAGCCGGACAATGTGCTACTAGTGAGTGATGATGAAGAGACTGTGGTCAAGATCACAGACTTTGGTCTGAGCAAGTTCATACGAGAGGACAGTTTCATGAAGACTATGTGTGGCACTCCTCTGTATGTGGCTCCAGAGGTACTAAGAGCCAACGGTCACAGGTGCTATGGACCTGAAGTCGATGTTTGGAGCTTAGGTGTCATATTTTTTGTATGGTAAGTTAAAGTGTCACCAATGTTAAAACGAATAGTATAACTTAAGGGGTCAAATAAAAAATTATAGTATTTTCAACCAAATAAAGAGGTGGGATAACTTGTGCCACTTATGATTAACTCTCCCACCGGTTTGACAAACTGATTCCACTGAGAAGAGCCAGCAAAAAACGCAGCTGCTCTTTTTTAAAAAGAAAAAATTATGTAAAAAGTTATGTTACCAGTTATGACACTGAATTGTGTGCTGTTTATGAAAGCTACTTTGTCATTGAGAAAAATCATCCAAGCGATGTTCAACTATTTCGTGTCGTAGGAGTGTCTTCTTTTAGTGTCTACAACTATTCTTTTGCAGCCTTGTGGGCTACGTTCCATTCTCATCTGACTACTACAAAGACATGACTCTGCAAGACCAAATTCTGAGCGGAAACTACTATATCTCCCCGCCACACTGGCAGGGCGTCAGCTTACAGGCCAAAATGCTTATGAAGAGGATGCTAACTGTTAGTGTTGGCAGGCGGATCACCCTTGACCAGATCCTTGATCACTGCTGGATGCAGGTAAGTGGTGATTCATAGAAAAATGTTGGGGGTCCGACTTGTAGGGCATGCCCCTCACCTGTATAAGCCTGTCCTTGTCCCCGCCATAGCGCTGGCCCGCTTTTCACACTAGATGGCGTTAGTAAAATAAGTCCACATTCTTTGTTCGACAGGCCCGTCCATGTAAATTGAGGTCGTTGTATAGTGTATATATCACCGTAAGATTGCAAAAGCCGTTGGATAGTAATCTAACTAGCGATATTGTAAACTTTCGACAGATTACAATTTAACGCATTATTTTTCGTTAGATTGTAATCTGTTAGATATATTAACCCGATAAAACCTAATCGGCCTGCGGCCGGGCACTACCTGGTCATTTATGTCGAACCTTAACCTAACCAACAAGAAAGAGATAAGAAAACGTAAATACAATGAATATTTCAAAAATTGACACTCGCAACATTGAACGGTTCACAATCCGTCGACAGTTTACAATATCGCTAGTTGGATTACAATCTAACGGTTTTTGCAATCTTACGGTGACATATATATGCTGTCGTATCCAGATGCTTTATTAGGATGACATCATTCTATCCTTTTCTCTCAAGTGACTGTATCAAAAGAGGAAAATAGATAAACCTATTTTAATATAATAATAGCATCTGGAATGGGTCTCATCACAACTTTAAGGATTATTAGAATCTTTACCTATTGTTTCCTCACAATCACGAAAATCAAAAATTAAATTGAAAATACGGTGAACTCCATTCAAAAGGAAATGATTTTCAATTGGTTTTTAAAACTCAACTCAACAAGTTTTTGGTATGTGCCTGAGAATCACGAATCATATACTAATGTAAAAACCTATATATGTGCAGTAAATTGGTACTTACTGTAAATTGGACAGTTATCATGTTGATAAACTTATGAGAACTTCCGGAATATGTCAAGTGATATGCTTAACTTAAAAAAAAAATACTTCATAAGCAATTATTATGATAAGTGATTGAGGGATATGTATACTTTTTAGTTAGGATAAGATACTCTAATATGTTGTAGATTTTATATTACAGTACCTGGTAATAAAGATAAATCGAGCTTCAGAAAAATATACCAGGTTGCTTTGGCTTCTTAAGTTCTTACCAATGTGATGTTTTTTTTTTATTGCGTGATAGGCTTGTGCTTGACGACAATCATGCTTATTGCAAAGCATTGATGAGGTCTAGGTTGAATCGCGCTTGTCTAGAAGATGCCTAGAAGACACCCTAGCGGTTCGTATCAGAAACGTCGAGCAAAAACGCTTCGTGCGAGCAAATTGGACGTCAACCACATAAGGGTGCCAGCGATGTTTCGCTTTACGAAGTCTAATCCGCCCAATTATCTTGTTCTAAAGCTTGATAAGTAATATCTTCTGCTAGGTATTTG
Source organism: Erebia epiphron (assembly GCA_963932025.1). Lineage (NCBI taxonomy): Eukaryota > Metazoa > Arthropoda > Insecta > Lepidoptera > Nymphalidae > Erebia > Erebia epiphron. The sequence goes on from OZ009949.1 coordinate 29,113,569, forward strand.
TATATTTTAATTACAAGTGAACTGAATCCTTTACAGGATAAGGATGTCAGTCTAAGAGTTGACCAGTTGTTGTCGCTGCAGCAGCTCAAATATAGTCAGACGTCAACAAAATTATCCAGCAGTTCAGATGAGGAAAACAACAACAGTGGCCCGGTCACTCTTCTAAAAGCCGTTGCGAATAATAAACGAGCCTTGAGTGACAGTTTCAGTTCCTGTGAACCGATCCCTAAGAAATTTCGAGTGGCGGTTAATCCTAGTGTTGGCAAAAATGGCGATTCAAGCGCAACCGATAGCTACTGCTCGCAATAATCATTGACTTATATTATTTTGTATTACAAATTGTTACCTGAAAGATAATGTTGATGAAAATTGCCAGTGTGATGACTAATGAGCCATAGCATTTAATTTTTATTTTGTGTTGTTTTTAAATATTATGGTATTTGTGCAAGTCCAAAGGTGGAATTAAAGTATTTTTTATTGCAAAAGTTGATAATTCTATGTAATTCTTTGGACATTCGAAATAAAAGTTGGCTATATAAATCTCTATGATGATTTAGACACAGATGTCTATAGTATACTAACGATGACTTCTACCGTAAAGTTCTACGGTCGCGTCAGAGTAAAATCGTCGTACTTTTTTTATTTTATATAATTAATTATTTTTAAATTTGTTATGAGCCGCGACTGTGATCGTAGATTCCGATCACGGGCAGGCCTTGTGATTTTCTGACTTATGTATGAAAATACATATCTCGGGTGATATAACTTACCTCCGAATCCTGTAGTCGGCTTTTGCCCTAGCTTTAGGATATAAAACGTTGATTTTAATAAATATAATTGTTGATAAATACCCTCTAAACTGTTGATGCAGGGTAAGACTGATAGTTATTGACTTTTAATTTTTATGTGTGTGAATTGTATTGATTGATATCTTAAATTTTAATGTGTAATTTTTAATACAAATCCAGTGTGATACTGATGATACTACTGTGTAAGTTGTTGATTTTCTGTTATTGATTTCATTTGACAATTTTATTACCACCGATATGTGAGCGTTATTGTATGTAGAAATGAGGTAAAATAAAGATACAATTATGTCTGAGCCGGCCATGAATGTTGGCACTTCGGTGCTATGTAAACTAATGTGTACTTATGAATGTTCCTTCGGTATTCAACTCAGTTGTAGGTACGTGAGATACTACGTGCCATACTATTTTGATGAATAAAGTAAAGTAGGGACATCTTAAAAGCGAGATGGAAAATGTATTCGTATTAGTTATAATATCGTATTAGTTTTTTTTTTGCAAAACGAATCTATATTTTTAAAACATTTCGAATTATTGTCTTATGCCTTGATGTTGTTAGTTTGCTTTCATTTCCAATGATAGTTTGTTAACGTACGAAGTCGATTACAAATTAAAAAAGATATTATAAGGGTAAATTTTCAAAATAAATATAATTTTATCGTATTGTTTGTTATTTATTTTTGACAAACTCCCTGGCACAGTGGTCTTATTAGTGGGAGGTCCCAGTTTAGATCCCCGGCAAGGTTAATTTGAGTATTTTTTTGAAGTGAAACTTCTTTAAGGTAAGCGTCCACATCGCATCGCATCAAACGGATCGTATTATTGTATAGAAAGTCACACAAATGCGTCCACTGATCCGCATCGTACGGATAGCTCTAATATGCCGACGCCGATGCTCCGAGAGGCAACTTTTGCGATGCGTGCCGATGATTTTGCGATGAATGCCGACCAAGTGGACGCGCCCCGGCGCTCGCTCCGCATCATCCGCCATTTGCATTTGACGATCATCCTGTCCACACCATCGATATATGTGTGTACTAGATGGGCCGTTTCATAGAAAAAGGTCGGGCGTCTAACCTGTCTTTGTAAGTTTGTCCCCATCGTAGCGCTGTCACGGTCGCTCGTCGTGTAGATAATTTGTTATTCTTATGTTAACATCTAAAGTCTGAGTCTGAGTTTGGCACTGTACAATTTTTATTTTAAGGTAGGTAAGTGTTTCAATTCACAATTATAAATTTCCAAAAAAACGTTATTTAATATTTCTATCCATTACACAATCATTTAATTTCCGCGGCAAACTATGTTTTTTTTTTTCTGGCCTTAAACCCCTATTACACCGCACTTTCCACAGGGACCCTTCCCCTGAGCCAGTGTAGTGTAATAAGCCACATCCAAGGTCCGGTGCTGACTGGTGGGTATGAGACATACCCCAAGTAGGTTTATACATCATATCATCTAGATAATACCTCCCTACAAGTCAGCCCGTTACCATCTTGGACTGAATCATACCATCTGGGTGAGATCGTAGTTAAGGGTAGCAGAGTAATAAAAAAACAACAAAATCTCTATGCAAAATAAATTAGGTATGTATTTATTCTCAATTCCATTCTTTACACAATATTTACAAACACTATAAGTAGGAATTTTTTAAACAAACAATTATTCAGTCTTGATTGATATTCTATACAGTTTAACATGCAAACAAAAACCTTTTTATACCTATATATGCGAAAGTGTGTTTGTTTGTTGGTTTGTCCTTCAATCATGCCGCAACGGATCAATGTGATTATATTGCATGGGTATAGGTGAGGACCTGGAGAGTGACATAAGCTACTTGTTATCCCAGAAAATTAAGAGTTCCCGAGGGAATTTCAAAAAACTCATTCTACGCGGACGAAGTATCAGCAATAATATAATCGACAAACTGGCTAATCGAGCTTTTAAATTCTGAGGACTTATTCCAAAGTTGACTTCGCAATATTGCCTGCAGATAGGCACTATTTTTAGACACATTAATTTAATTTTAGATGCCATTTAACAATAATTTAAGACGAAATATTTATATATTCAAGAGACTGCTTTTAACATTACACTACAATGAAAAAGTAGGTAATTAATAATTACATTTAAATAAGAAATGTAAGTGCATCGTTTCCTAAGGCACATATTGTTAAACTGCATGAATATGTGTATCTACAACAGGTTATGCCAAAGATAAGTAACTTTCCATTCAAAATTGCATTTCAATAAATTAAATAGCTATCGAATATTAAATAAAATGATTTATAAATGAAAAACACAATCAGAATAAATAATAAAAATAAAACTTTCTCTTCCTTGTGTGACAAGTGCTTTGAGGTAATGTAACATAATATTATTATTAAGACAAACATAATTTGAGGGTAGTAAGAATATATTACGCTACTAGAAAACCTCAGTTCGTCTTCGGGAAAACGGGATAGGAACGTATTTTATGCTTAATTTATGGCAACAAGGTCTTATATAAAATGGCAATACTGTGTATGTAATACATACACAATATTGCCATTTTATATAAGACCTTGGCACTACATCTTCGGCATTAAAAACATACATACTATGTATGTTTTTAATGCCGAAGATGTAGTGCCAAGAAGCGCAATTAGTAAGTACAGCTTGGCAAACTTATATGTGCGTGAGACGGAGGCGCCACTGCCTTTTAAAAATTTGCCATTTGAGGATCAACACAGTAGACATTGTTAGTTCCGAATTTCGTCACGCGCACACAAGTTTGTCGGAGTGTATCCATTTAAATAGGTAGTTAATGTTAGCATTTTGGCTGTTAGTGCCGAAAGACGCAATCAGTGATGTATACAGTCTACAAAAATACATTTATAAATACTGATGGTAATAATTTATTTACTTTTTAGTTTTATCCTACCAAAAACTTTTATATCTAATAATTTATGTTATGTGATTACAGGAATAACTGTTCTATTCACTTTGAAATAATCTTAGATGGGTAGGTACGTGATCCTGTACACCCTCTTTAATTTTGCACACCACTGATTAGTAATTTGGTAGGAACATTCAATTTATGTGTCCCTAACATAACTTTCTGATAGAGCAAATAAATAGTAAGATTGGACAAAAAGAATAATTAGTGTAAGTGCTTTTTACTATTCAAATGCACAATCGGTCGACGTTCGTTGAATTAATTTGTTAGGCACATCTTGTCTTAACCCTAGTAGTAGGTAATGTGATGCCTAGTTACCGTAACCTTAAATTAACTACAACTATCTCACTCTCGCATCATACATTACTTCTTTGATCAATTGCTGTGCATTTACGAATCAGTCTTCTGTATAAATTATTTGACGATCGTGTGTAGCAAGGAGCATTGCCAGAACCAGAATATCAATCTAGAAAACTTTATTTATTAATCTACACTTTTACATAAGTATTACACCTGAAAAAGCCGTCTATCCATTGGTAAATATAATATATGAAAGTCAATACAGTAGTTTCTGAGATGAGTAGAGTTCCGGTTCCGGTTGAGTTTATTTTATTATAAGAGTGACCCTAATTTTGCTTCAATCAGTTGAAAGAAGTAGCTAGTAATTTGTAGGGTTGTCAAAATTCATAACATTCCGGTTTTGACACTACACCGCAACACTCAACAGATACATTGCAAGTCGAACAAATATCTCATTTACGGCATACATAATCTCGTACACATGTATATTTATTCGACTCAAAGATCCGACAGCCGCCCCCTTTGCACCAATCTTGTATTATTTATTACATTCCGATTATATAAATCATTAATGGCTTAATTTATGTTGTACGTTGGATTTGGCCAATAATATTATATAACAGTAACAGTAAATAGTACGTAAGTAAGTATGTAAGAGAGAGACAGATATTATTAGACTAAGAGAGAGTCAATCTGAGGTGATACCGATATTCAAATTTAATTATGAAAGTTCCATACTAGAGCCACTACAGATTTATTTTATACTTAATTTTATCATACGTTGATAGAATTCGATCGTTAGAACACATTAGTGGTTTAGTAAAATGGATCTTAACTGCTTTGCTCGCCGATACATCTACAGCCATAACTCCAAGAAACTATGCGAAATTAAAATCTTTGGTGCAGAAGATTCCACTTTGAATCAAGAAACCTTTAGGTCATTTTACTCTGACGTTATTTTCGACTCTATTGGCCAAAACCCATCGTCGCAGCAAATATATCATAATTTTAGTCCATCACAACAATTAAGACTGTAACAAAGATTGATGCAGGTTTTACATAATAGTGCAGCTGATCGCCAGCGAATGTTTACACAAGCTTGTAAGTTTCATAGATCTCGTATGCTAAGTGTAAGCGACTGACAAGTAATATAGCTGTTGATGTTACTATTCACCTCCTTCGATTTGCTCTTCTTGAGCGTTACTGTGCGACGGCTCTGCACTTTGCGCTTCTGCCTCTGTTGAAAAAATACTCCCATGTAATTTTTTTATCACAAGCGCAAACAATCTTAAAAATAAATTTGAAGTCCTACAATAATATCTGTTAAGAACATTACTATAAAATTAATTTAAAATAAGTAGACCAATGTATTTTTTAAGAAATTAGGACATTGTAACCGTTCCTTTTCATTTTAATAAAATCTATTTAAAACAACTTCGATCAATTTATTTATCAATGAGAATTCGAATCGAATTATGAAGTACTAGCTGATGCCCGCGACTACGTCCGCGTTTTTCGGGATACAAAGTAGCCTATGTGTTATTCCAGACTATAATCTATCTCTGTGCCAAATGTCATCCAGATCCCTTCGGCCGTTCGGGCGAGACTGAGTAACAAACATCCATCCATACATCCAAACTTTCGCATTTATAATATTTATGATATGAATGAATGATGAAGTATAAACTGTTTATGTCTATTAGCTAAACTTGTTAAAAACGCAAATGATATTATATAATGCATTTAAATGGTGATTATAAACATGTGATTATCTCGACTTTAGTGGATGACTTGAAGATGAGAATGACTAAAGTTCATAAAATGCGTTATTTTTTATACATGCAAATACAATTTACCACAAACTCGCGTGCAGAAAAAGGTGTTAGTCATTATTAGTTAATATTGTTTGTTAGTCAAGTATTTCTAACATAATAGAAACGAATCGAAAAGAGAGGCGTGTGATGGAAAAGAGGAGACGGAACGATTAGCACCTTCCGATTCGATTCGATACCATACCTATAACAGCATTTTCTTAACCCAAGAGCTCAAGAGTACTAATGCTGCAAACACATTAGTGCTTTGTGGTGTGTTGTAAACGCACTCTCGAGCGGGGATTGACCAATCTGTGCGAACCTCAATCCTCGAGTGTCATTGCGGAGCCACAACAGATTAGTGGACACGTCTTTAAATGTTATTTATAAAATCGGGTGAAATTTCCAAAACTCATTCCAACACGTTATCCTTCATTATTAACCGAAAGCCTATTTTCGTAGAAATAACATGAGAAATGACGAACTCCTTTCCCCCTAAACTTGGAGGTAGAATTTCCAAACAAGTGGAATTTTTTTTCATCTCCCATAACCCCCTTTAGAGTGGAAAAATTAACTCTTTTCTGAGCGAATTACGTCACAAAAGGAAACCCACTGTGAAAACTTCTGTGAATCTTCACATTGATTCTAGCGACTTGATCAGTCAGTCAGGAAAAGTCTTTCAAAAAAGTATAGCCTTCTGTGAAGTGTGACAGAAATATAAAACACACCACAAAAAAAACAATGTATTCGCGCTTTGAATCACTGACCGAGCAATTTGAAATATACCTACTTTAACTAAGTAAACCGCGGTTTAACTTGAGGTGTAAAGAAAAAATACTGTTATAGTACAAATCCAAAGCCATTAGTCCACATTACCTAAACACTTACCTATGGGCTAAATTATTTTTGAAGCAACTGAAACAATATGAAGTTGGAATTGAAAGCACACTGCAAACTCTAATTAGGTGTAAAACTAAACCATAAATATACATACTGCTATAGCAATTCAAAAATACCATAAGCTGCAACAGAATAATAAATATAAAATTAAGATCATGTCATGCAACTAAGAAGTTTATCGAAAATAAGATAAGTATATAGATTTAGATAGGTCTAGCGCAGATGACGATTAAATTCAGTAAATATTATTATATTATAAACCATGTTTTACTCTGGAAGAAACCGAAAGAATATTATTGTAAGAATAATAATAATACCCTACGCGTAAATCCGAATAGATTTTTCGTAATTTTTCTGTTTCCTATATGTTGGGAATACATAAGTCGTCGGTGGTGTTTTCACAAACTAATAAACTGGGTAGCATCCCTTTCATAATATTCCTAGCAGAAAAGGATGGCACAGCTCACAACCTAAAAGTCACCAAAACTTAACACAAATTGATGACCGACTAAACCGAGTCACCTGCGTTAGACCTTAAAAATCATCATCATCATCATCACTACAGCCTATTAACGTCCCACTGCTGGGCACATGCCTCCACTCTCATAGGAGAGCGGGAATTAGAGCTTAGACCCACCACGCTGCTCCAATGCGGGTTGGCGGGCTTACCTTAAAAATATATAAACATAATACATATACTTTAAAAATAGTATGTACAACAACTATCTAACAATTACTAAAGCATAATATAATAATAGCTAGTAAGTAAGTAATAAGAAGCAAATGTTATAATAAATTGTAGGTACATACTAAAGTTTGAAAGCTAACCTGCAATGGCTCTATCGACTTTCTGTTTGTCTCTGACGATGTAAATTGCTGTTAAGAGGAAGAATATGCCGCCGAGGACTTCCACGAAACATGTGACGAACAGCGCGCGTTGCAGCGACTTGAATTGTACGCTGAGGCTCGGAGATTCCAACGGAGATAATGATCGTTTTAAAGTCTCTGATATCTGGAAATAAAATAAAACATTAGCCACGAGCCAGTGCAGTGGGCTAGCATGAAAGTTGTGATTGGAACATTGCGATATCTGTATTTAATTATTTATACTGATTTCAGCTCATAGTGAGAAAATGCTAATCAGTCTGTATAAAATAATATTACATGTCATGAACGTTGATAAAATTCAGAGTAAAAGGTTAAATTTAAATGAACCTAAGCGGATTTGTTATTAAGTTCAAGTTCGTCTAGACAAATACAACCAGTGCTGTATAGGACGTGTTATTGTATTTCGATATTCGAAATCTATCAACCCATACAAATCCTACAGAAGTGGTTGCGTTCAAACTATGTCAAACTACGGAGATGTCTTGGGAAACTATTTTTATGTTTGGAATAGTTATAAAAAAGTTTATACTGAAGAAATCTTCCACCACCACCACACACTACAGCCCATTAACGTCCCATTGCTGGGCACAGGCCTCCACTCTCATAGGAGAGAGAGCCACCACGCTGCTCCAATGCGGGTTGGCGGGCTTTAACGAATATCATCATGTTACTGATAGTAACTGGGACCGACGGCTTAACGTGCTACCGAGGCACGGGGTTGAAACACCGCCAACTTCCTAACTCCGGGCTAGTACTGAGAATTTCTAGTCAGAAAAACCCAACACTTTATAATGACCCGACCCGGGACTCGAACTCGGGACCTCGTCGTCCGCTGTCAAACATGCTAACCACTAGACCAGCGAGGCAGTCACAGTGAAAAAGTCTTCACATATACAAAATGCTCACCACTCCTACTAAATAAGGACTCCCAGCATCCCCAAACATGTGTGAAATCAAAATCTGGAAAGCTTCGGCCGTCGATCTTCTAGGTGGTATGACGACATACTGCAAAATAAGAAAGCTTTTAAAGGTACATATTACTTATATAAATTAAAATAATATTTAAAAAATGAAAATGTTGATGGTATATCCATCAACAATATATTGTCTTAGTCCATTCCATTGCCCTATCAACTAATAACCTCAATTACTAAAACAAGATTAATCAAATCACACATATACATAATATTATTATAATACTTATACGAAATAAATTTGAATTAGATAAGAACAGTATTTATAGTCATCTGTAGTTAAAGGACTCAAGTACGTATAGTGTATACTCATAGTATATTCTGTTGATCTACAAAAACAATTGCTTAAAGAGAAAAACTTTTAAAATAAATGTCAGGGCTAAGCATTTCTATATAAATAATTATGATGACCAGTTCTAAATTATAATATTGAAATAGTAAACTGGTCGAAAATATAAATCCATACTAATATTATGAATGGGAATGTATGTCTGTCTGTATGTTACCTTTTAACGGCTCATCAGCTATACCGATTTTGGCGAAGTTACAAAAATAGCAAGTACTGAAATAGCTTGCATCCCAGAGATGGGCATAGGCTTCTTTTCATCCCGAATGAACCAAAAGTTTCCACAGAATTTTTAATAATTGAGCTAAGTCGACGCGGACGAAGTCGCGGTCATTATAGGTAAATTATACATAGCCTATTTATATGTAAAAGAATTTTGCTTATTTGCCATCTCGATAAAAAGCTTAGTAACGCCATCTATGTGAATCTTTAGACACTACGTTAAAAGACTGCTAAGCTAGTTCGCAGCATCATAATATTATAAGCATCGTAATATCAGCAACAGATAATAGATGTCGCTGTATTGCAAAAACAAATAATTGAAATCAGTCTACATGAAGTAATACTAATAAATTACTAATAAATTTATTATTATTCTAATAAGAATATTCCAATGAGAAGTTATAAACACTAAAGTTTATTTTCCCTCCCTCATGACACGATCTAAGATAAATGAGCGACTGATTTCAATGTCATGCGCGTGAAGCAAGGATAGACTCTCATGCTAGGAAGTAAATGACGTATTTAATTACTCAGATATCGTAGGGAAATGATGTTTCGGAAGTTGTTCTCCTCACAAATCATAATAATATTATCATATAATTATTGTATTCAATATCCTCATAATTAAAACACACACTATAACAACTGTACTCATGCACTTAATCTAAGAGAATAAAAACTAAAATAACAACAAGCATTAAACAAGACAACCACCAAAGCCTAGAATTGAATCTACCTATTTTATCTATTTAATTTTAGGACTATTCTTTGAAATGTTTAAAGGATCCTTGTAGATGTGTCCTTATTGAATATTAAAATAGTCAGTCATTTCGTAATATGTATTTTCTATGACCAGAAACACACTATTAGAACTCGAGATGCAGATGACTTATTGTCAGGTGCTTTTAGTTTGTTTCTGGTGATAGCATAGGATAAAAAATACTTTACTCATAATTTGTATTAAATGATGATTCAAATCGCGTGGCGTCGAATCGAGCAACATGTGTTCCATGAGCGTACCTTGGGCCCGGCCTGTGATATTGTATTACCTACCCTTTTCAAATGCTAAGAAACCCGGCTTATCGCCTAACGCTAACTGCACTCACAAATAAATCTAATAATGTGGATAATTCTCTTAAACACAATCTCTAAACTAAACTATTAAATAACAGCTGTAAATCTAATGCTGCCCCTTTCCGTTGAAAGTATTCAGAAAGGGATAGCAATTAAAAAGAGCTGTCATTTTAGTTTAGTTTAAAGTTGGTGTACAACAGAATTATTGACCTCAATGATTGTAATATAACGAAGTTATTAGCAGGCGGAAAACCGTGTCTGTTAGCATTTGTATTAGGTAACAAAATAACAGTTTTAATTTATCGAATCTGTCTAAACTGGCCGACAAAACTACACACATCCAAAAAACATTGCCAAACAAAAGTCCCAAAAAAAGCTACGCGGTCAACCAACGTATCCTAGTGCTTCATTCCTTACCAGCGACATATCGGCAACTATGGCCCAGTTGAGATTGAGCGCGACCTCGCCAAAGAACATGAGAGCGAACGGCGCGTAGTAGTACTCATTGGTGAGCAGCATCGCAAGCGCCATGGCCGGCGTGGAGAGCAGCAGGCCGACGCCGCAGATGACGGCGTGCGCGCGGCCCCAGCGCTTCACCAGCGCCGCGCCCAGCCACGCGCCCAGCGGCACGCCCACCACGCCCGACGCCATCGTCAGCGCGCCGAAGATAAACGACACCCTTCGTGCAATAGTGGACCGTCAGCGAGCAGAGCTACCGTCGCAGTTTTCGCGCTACCCCTCCCTACCGCAGCGACATGCGACGGCGCATATGGACCACCGTCATTATTTTGGAAGAGCACCGTTTTCAAAATGGCCGCCAAATACAACAGCTGTTTTTAGGCCACTAGCTTTTAACGTGGTGTTTTATTGTAAATAATGCCGTAGATCATTAAAAGCTATATTTTTTATTACTTCTCTCTATTTCCAATTCAACTTTCAAAACTCTAACTAAATTCAAATTAATTCAAATTAATTGTACTGTGCTGAAAATGCTTACTAATAAAGGTTCAATAAACTCGTAAGATACATTTTAGTAATTTCCATTTATCACAAATTCAAAATGTTTACCGTGATGACGGTGGTCCAATGCTTTCATTGCTGATATCAGATTAAAATTAAATGCTAACTTAAAAATTAACGTAACCTACTTATATACGAGTAGGTTCTATGCAAATCTTAAGCGGATGGGTTGGCGCATCCATATAATTATTATAATATCGAATGATTTCGCATGCTCTCGACAGCCCATGACATATTATATGTATTTAGTATGATTCAAGCTGGTTACAGTCAAATCTGGGTACGAGACAATGAAGCGTCATTCCAGATGAGATTATCCGATCGCACATTACAAAACGTTACACATTTTCCAATACAAAAATTGCATAATTTGCATAGAACAAAATATGTGAATGACGTCATTTGCATGCACTTCATGTGACGCGTATCATACGTTAGGTAATGACGACCATATTCAAACTTTCAGTGCGCTGCCAGTTTCTTGATGCGCATATTAATGAAATCAAACGCATATTTTGCAGCGTATGCGCGTGCTGTAACGTGCGATCAGCCTTAAAATAAACATTGGGGTTTTGTTTGCATAATGAGTGGTATCGATGAGGGTGGGTGCCGCCGACTTCTCATTGGAACATTCAGTTGGGCGGTCGGGTCGGCTCACCAGCACGATGTCGGCCACTATAGACCAGGTTATGTTGCACGTGAGCATTCCAAGGAAGACCAGGAGGTACGCGAGTCCGCCGGTGTGGTTGACAGTGGCCAGGGCGAGGAAGACGAGCGGTGCGGAGGCGAGCAGCGCCATGCCACAGATGATAGGATCGCAGTCTGGGCAGCGCTGTCGCAGCCGCTGCGCCAGCGCCGAGCCCAGCGGCACGCCCAGCGCGCCCGCCGCCATTCCCACCAGACCGAACTTGTACGATACGCTGTGCCCCAATATGGGTGTCATCGAATACATTAGCGGTTTTCAATCCCCAACGCAAAAAAGGCGTGTTATGAGATGTATTTACTTGATGATTTTTAAAGCACTCGTAAAAGTTTGTTTGAACATTTGAATTTGGTGATTCAAAACCGCGAAAAAAGTCTTCAATCACCCCGTTTGCCACGCTGGCTCATAATAGAAATACTATATACTCCCAGCGACTTCCATCTAAGATAAGAAAATGACCAGATTTTGTGATAAAATTAAAGTGAACTGAAAATGAATTTTAAGCTGTCCTCGAAAATAATAATTAATTATATAAATTTTAAACGGAATATTTATGCACTCTGAATTCTCATTTGTACTTTTATTCATGTGCATATTTTGTACATAGTAGATTTAATAGCCTCTATCAGGAAAGTGAAGTTAAAATATAGCAATAGTATGTATGTTTTCCTGTTGCATGAATGTATTTACAGTACAGTGTGTGAATATTATTATCATTTAATTTGATAATTAGCTTTTTCGTTGAATGATTAGTTTATCCGGGTTTTGATATTGATATTAAATGGTAACTAACTAAATATATTGAACAAATAAAAAATATTGTAAGTAACCACGCTTAAGAAACGTCCATATTTTTAAAAACAAGTATACTAAATACTTTACAGTATATAGGTGTATTTTTAAGAAACCACAGACTAAAGGAAATTAAATCACTTTAAAGAAACATTCATATTTCATACTTATAAAATTATAGTACCACAAACTTAACTGGCCCGATGGCCATAATTGGAACTAATTTCTATGCCTGTTTAGTTTTTGTTTTTATTTTATTTTTTATGTATTACTAGCGACGCTATCACCAGGTTAGATAAGTTTGTCGGACTATACTAGTGTTCAGTTCACTCACTCACGACTTTTAGATACTTCAACTCATCCTGACGTATAGGCGCTATGTGTGAAAGATCTATAACCATGCAAGTGAAATTTAGCTCGCACAGCGCTGTGGTCTGAAATTAAATAAATGCGTCTCTATCGCGTAATTTCTTATCTCGCACTCTCGTAAGACGCGAGTGCCTTCTAGAGCGCCAGCATATGTAAATTTCTCGGGTAACGCGACCAAGTGAGCCCGGCTTAATGTTTTCCTTTAATCTGTGACCTTGATGTAGCAGTGTGTGGTGGATATGTCACCGTAAGATTGTAAAAACCGTTAGATTATAATCTAACTCGCGAAATTGTAAACTGTCGAATGATTACAATATAACGGATTATTTTTCGGTAGATTGTAATCTGTTAGGTTTATTAACCCGATAGAACCTAAGTGCCCTACTAAGGGCACTACTTGATTATTTATGTCGAACCCTAACCTAACCTACAAGAAAGAGACAAGAAAACGTAAATACAATGAATATTTCAAAAATTGACACTCGGAACATTGAAAGGTTCACAATCCGTCGACATTTTACGATATCGCTAGTTGGATTATAATCTAACGGTTTTTGCAATCTTACGGTGACAGATATTCGGGTGCATATTTACTTTGGCGCTTTTTTTTAATTTCATAACTTTAAGTAGTTGCTTCCATACTATGCATTCGATTAATTATGCATCCCCGGATTCATTATAATTAATATAATTAATATAATAATTAATAAGTCACTTCCATAACTCGAAAGCAATGAAACTACGCTATTTGAAGTGAAAACTTCTTTATTCGCGTTGAGCACTTTTTGGTAGGGGGTAAACTTGTGGATTCGCGTGACCGACATGCTCGCGTGGTTACGAAGACAAACGGTCTTAAATATAAATAGACTACATTCGAAATTAAACTTTAATGCCTTAGTGTTAAGGTTTTAAAAAAATATTAATATTCGTTTTCACTTCTATCGGCAGTCCCTGTGACTGGTAATTTTTTTTTATTCCACAATACTGCCCCATGATTGCGATCTCACCTGGTGGTAAGTGACGATGCAGTCTAACCTGTCAGTGGTGTCGGCATAAATGCACCTGAATATCGATTGTGTGGGGACGGGTCTCACCTCTCCTGCGTGATTTCGACGCCGGGCTGCAGCGTGAGGCCGAGGAAGATGAACTGCGGCCCCCACCACGCGAGCGCGCCCGTCACGAACGCCACGCAAGTGAACGCGAGCGTCGACAGCATGAACGACGGACTGAAACAGATCGATTTTTTTTAATAATTTAAAACTTTATTTAGAAACATTAACCAAAGACTTAAAAAACACTATATGAACGATATATCCTGCAAATTCTTTATTGCCCACACAAAACATAAAAATACAAAGAAATAATTTAAAAAAAGTACGGAATAGGGCACTGGAAGACAGTTCTATGAATATTTCTGCATAAAAGCGTGGAATGATTTCTGCATATTAACCTTGAACCTAATAACTAGCCTAATAACTGTGCTTTGGTGAATATTTCTGAATAACAGGACGAGCGGCTAAAACTGTTTCGGCCCCAAATAGTTTTTTTATTTTTAAATTTCCTAAAAGACGCCGCTTTTGAAACTTACTTTCTGACAAGCGACCGCAAATCTTCCTGATACGACGTCGGTTTCATTCGGCTCTCCTCCGCCTGACCCCTCCCTGGGTTCTCCATGACCCACAGTATGAGCGCCACAGCGGCGAGCCCCAAGAACGGGGTGACCCTCAGCCCCCATCGCCAATTGTTAGCTGCCGCGCCCACAACCGACCCAACGATGTAGCCGAAACCACTGAAAATTAAGAAAAAAAAACAAATTTAGCTGTCGCGCAGAATATTAAATAAAAAAAAAGATTATAAAAAATAACTACAAAAGTTAGTAAAACTGCATCTGTCAGAATGGAGAGTGAAATCGAAAGTTATGTAGATATACGTAGTAGGCAGGTTTAGAATTTTTGAGGACCTCCTTGGTGCGGGTGAGCAGTGATGAGCGGCGCTGTGGCAATGTCAATTTGGGAATGGATATTAATAATCTACAATTGTCTCCGGTTTGGTCTGGTGTCTACACCATCTTTACCAGTTACCACTTCTACTGCTAAGCTATTTAGAGGGTTCCGATACGATGCCGTATAGAAAAATGTATTGGCTTAAGCACAGAATAATATAATAGTACTGGCTTAAGATAATTATCATACCTCTACAAGATTAGCCCCAACCATCGACCATATATACGAGTATATAATACGTTTAATTGACAACAACCTACGCTCCCCAGTCCCCACCCTTATTTATTGTGTTGATGACGTCATTCAGCATGTTACATACACGGTTTTATGAAAGGAAACTACCACCTAATAACGACCTAATAAAACCTAATAACGACCACAAACAAAACACAAGAATTTGTAAAAAATCATGAACCTAAAGCAACATTTTTGATGAGAAGCAAACAGAGAGGCGTGTCTTCGTGAATTGAACTATCTAGGTATATTCAGCTACTGTATTCTATACGTCACACAATGACGTTCACCCTTTACTTAGTAGTAGTACACAATCATAATAATTGAATCAACTACGTATCAAAGTTGAATGAGATTACTGTGTACATCTATTAATGAAAACAGTAAACATTGAGTTCCGAGCGTGTAATACTAACGCAGCTGATCTATGGATCTTTTGAATGGGTATTGGCCATTGGGCTATTGGGGTCTGGAAAATTAAGCATCCGCATTCCTTGTCCTGTTTAAACAAACAGGAGTTGATCAATCAAGTCAAGAAGGTGAGACGTCAATCAAAATCATTTTCTAAATGAGAAGACTCGTCAGTCGTCACATTAGGATTATGTAGAATTTTTTTATGATTGCTACTATCATTATGTGGATGGACTTCTTGGATTCCTCGTAGCTTTAATTTATGAGTTGATAAACGTGATATTATGACAGTAGTAATCACAAGTAATTAGTGGCATATTACATATTATAGTCCCACCAACGTATCTGGCCTCGTGGGCAAAATTGAAACTAAATTTTATGCCTGTTTAGTTTTTGTTTTTATTCTGTCATAGCTCAAAGTTAGTTCTTGTATGTCGGGGTAAAAGCATTGCTACAAACCTGTTAATTCAACTAAAACCTGTATACTATTATCCCACATTAAAAATCTTAGTATACTTCAATTTTAATAATTTAATATAAAAAATTCTTTTTAAACAACCGACTTCAAACTCCCGCGCCAACTTTACAACAACAAGCACACGCCATACAAAGTATTTATTTTATTGTTGATATTTTAAAAACCGCTCGACCGATTTCGATAAAATTTATATGGGACCACATGGGAAGTATGTCCTTTCAAATAAAAAAAGAATCATCCAAATCGGTCCACCCAGTCAAAAGTTCTGAGGTAACAAACATAAAAAAAAAAAAATACAGTCGAATTGAGAACCTCCTCCTTTTTTGAAGTCGGTTGAAAAATAGACAAAAGAGCTCGGCAAAACTATGAGTGAGTAAATAAATACATTAAAAAAATAAGTTTTCGAGAATCCATTCATGCAGAATGCAGAATTGCAGACGTCCACTTAACATCTAGATTGATTTAAGATTTCCCTGAAATAATTGGAAATTAACAACGCATGTTATTGATTGAAATATCAATTGCCTGAATTATAATAACTATTATTTGATAACTCACACCGACGTGTTTCTAGTATAGAATTACCTACACCGATCATACGATTCTCTGGGTTTCCCATGAAATGGGCGGATAATATTGTCCGCCTCTTATTTTCCGGTACTATGTTACTACTGTACTATGAATAATAATATTATATATGTGATATTATGAATGATGATGTACGAATTATAAAAGTGCTGACTAGGTCTAGGGTGTTGATCCCTATGGACTCGATGCCATCGATATTCAACCAAGACGTACACCAAGCTCTTGGAAAACCTTTCCTCCTTAATCTCAAGATCTCTTTCCTCTTTCCTTTGCATTCAGATTAGACAGCATCATGTTACATTTCACAGGCAAGTGTTGCAAACTGGACCTATACCAATAACGATCATCATACTAATATTATAAATGCGATAATGTTTTTTTTTTTTTGTTGATTTGTCCTTCAATCACACCGCAACGGAGCAACGGATCGACGTGATTTTTGGCATGAGTATAGTTGAGGACCTGGAGAGTGACATAGGCTACTTTTTATCCCGGAAAATTAGGGAGTACCCGGGGGACGAAGTCGCGGGCATCAGCTAGTAATTCATAAAGCATAGTCCTACTAATATTATAAATGTGAAAGTTTAGAATGTTTGTAAGTTTGTGACTCCTTCACACCGCAACGATTGAACCGATTTGGCTGAAATTTGGAATGGGGATAGCCTGTACCTGACTTAACACTTAGGCTACATTTTAGCCCGGAAAAATAAAAAAACCGGCCAAGTGCGAGTCGGACTCGCGCACCGAGGGTTCCGTACAAACCTGTAGTAAGTTTTAAATTAAATGTTTTTTTTAAATATTTGAGATGATTGAATGAAAGGTAAATTGCGGTTTACGATTTATGACGTATTAAAAAAAAACTACTTACTAGATCTCGTTCAAACCAATTTTCGGTGAAAGTTTGCATGGTAATGTACATCATATATTTTTTTTAGTTTTATCATTCTCTTATTTTAGAAGTTACAGGGGGGGGACACACATTTTACCACTTTGGAAGTGTCTCTCACGCAAACTATTCAGTTTAGAAAAAAATGATACTACAAACCTCAATATCATTTTTGAAGACCTATCCATAGATACCCCACACGTATGGGATAGATGAAAAAAAAATTTTTGAGTTTCAGTTCTAAGTATGGGGAACCCCAAAATTTATTGTTTTTTTTCTATTTTTGTAAGAAAATCTTAATGCGGTTCACAGAATACATCTACTTACCAAGTTTCAACAATATAGTTCTTATAGTTTCGGAAAAAAGTGGCTGTGACATACGGACGGACAGACAGACAGACAGACAGACAGACAGACATGACGAATCTATAAGGGTTCCGTTTTTGCCAAATTTGGCTACGGAACCCTAAAAAGTTCCCGCGGGAACAAAAAACCTCAATCCACGCGAACGAAGTCGCGGTCATCATCTAGTACTTATAATATGAAATGAAAGTTAACATAATATGACGGCTGTTGATATAAAAATTGAAAACAGTAAGAAACGTTTATTTACTCTGTAGTCTGTACCTCCAGTGTAGTAGAAAGCTGTATAGGTAAAGTAAAAGTTGATAAGAAAGATCTGCGAACCAGACAGACCACAGAATCGTTCTTATGTATAGACTTAGGTACTCGTAGGTCGTACCTATCAATCAGATAATAATTTGCACCAATCAACACACTCCATCAAGCATAATTTATGTGCGAACTGATGCTATCGAATGCTCACTAAGTACCAATTAGGTACCTATGATTAGACTAATACATCATCTATCTCATGGTATGAGATATAAATAGCGCGTCCAGTTTAATTACAAGCGCGAATAATGTTATAATAATGTCGCCTATTTAAGTGTACAATACGTACCGCCGAGTGCCAACTCGATAAGTTCGACGAATGTTGGTAATTTACAAAAAAAAAACCTTGAATAATATTGCAATTAATTTTTACCTTCCGACGGGTATGGCGAAGTAGAAGAATGCGAGCATTTTCGACCGGACATTCCCGACGAAGAGATCACTAATGATTGTAGGTGCTATCGTGGAGTACGATGCTTCGCCGACGCCCACGAGGCCGCGGAAAACCGCGAACGGGACATATGCCTGCAAAATAAAAAAAACTATTCAGTTACTTTCAGAAGTGAGCAGGGAAGCTATCATCAATTAGCAGAACAGCACAACACGCTTCTCATAATGCAGGCTTCTCAAATTCTCAGGCAAAAAAGAAAATATAAGAGTGTCATCATTATTCATTGTATCCACTCACTTCCTTTAAATAGGGAAGGTATATATATTATGAGTAAAATAAGTTTTAAGAACGTGAACTACATACAAAATTAATATTATGTTGTTAATATACTTACATAATTTAGTATTACAATTTACATATCAAGATGTTTACTTATAAGTACATATGAATAATGAAGAGACGTGTAAAAAATTGTTGATTTACTCAACAGAAGGAAAACTACCTTAGTATTGGTTGAACCGGTTGGATTTTCCGCTACAAAAATAACAAGCTTACGTAGAGCAATAGAATAGCATAAAGGCATTTCCTACCTTACAATTTTTCATTACAACTTATAAAAAACCGGCCAAGTGCGAGTCGGACTCGCGCACCGAGGGTTCCGTACTCAAGAAGTAGGTATAATTACCTTTGTTAATGAACCGCAAAACTAACTTTGTTTGTAGAGGTTTACTGTTAATATCAAAAAATTACGTTTGTTGTATGGGAGCCCCCCTTTAATATTTACTTTATTGATATTTAATTATTTATTTTGAAAGGTAATATACAAGTTAATATTCTGTGAAAATTTGAACCGTCTACCTGTTACCGTTTTTAAAATTGGGCAAAAAAATACGAAAAAAACACGTTTATTGTATGGGGACCCCCCTTAATATATATATTTTTTTAATTTTTAGTATTTGTTGTTATAGCGGCAACGGAAATACATCATTTGTGAAAATTTCAGCTTTCTAGCTATCACGGTCTATGAGATACAGCCTGGAGACAGACAGACAGACAGACAGACAGACAGCGGAGTCTTAGTAATAGGGTCCCGTTTTTACCCTTTGGGTACGGAACCCTAAAAATTAAATGGCCTGATACGACTGAAAATATTTTAGTAACTGTTAGAAGTAATTATAGTCCTTATGATTATTACGATTACTAAGTAATTCTTCCAACATTATCATTTACTTATAGTAACAAGAACAACCTTGCCACCCTTGACCCTATCCTACACGCGCTATGAAACCAGAAACTTTAGATCACGGAAAAAAACCAGGTGCACCATTACCGGCACTGCCAGTTTTTTAAGTCATATGGAATAATATACTACGGTGATATTTGACTCGCGTGACGAGTCGCATGGCGTGAAGTGTGATAGTGCATTATGTCAAACCAAACGTGGTATGACGATCACTTGTCGATCGGTTAAATTTTGAGATTTTCTTTTAGCTTTTCTATCTGAGACTGCATCACCACTTTCTTTAAGACATCAGGTTTCAGGATATTTAAAAATTCCTTAGTTTTTCGTTTCAGGTCATTATCATTAAAGATAAACATAATATATGTGGGCAACTATTGGTACTTACATGTATGTACGAACCGGCGAAGGTGGTTATACTCCACAAGGCCACCCCAAATGCCATTATAAGTCTCCTCGAATACCTGTCCCCCAGGTAACCGAAGATCGGCGCAAACACCATGTATGCGATAACGAATACAGTCTGGAGTAGGCCGGCTTTGTCATCACCGATTTTGAACTCTGATTTTACATCGTCCAATACGCCTGCAAAAACAGGAAACATTTAGTTAGTTCACAGACATCCGAAATACCCATAGAAAACATCTATAGAGGACCACCCACGTTTTCCTAATCTTATCGTAAGGCATGGTGAATTAAATGTAGGTTTATTTGTTGAGAAATTACCACTAAATTTGGTGCTTGTTCTTTTGATATTGAGCAAGAATAAGCTTTCTTAACTTGAATTCAATAAAAATCCAACTATTAAAAGTACCTAAGTTAAGACAATTCTGCCTATGTCATAGAATAACGAGTTTCTTTCCAGTTTCTTCTCAGAAAAAGCTGCTGTTCATATCGCACGAAGAGTCAATAACATAATGTTACGAATTACGAAGTTGCATTCACATCATCATTTTTTATTAGTCTACAAGGCTTTTGATATAATGGAATTTTAGGTCAAAAGAGAAAAAAAATACCAGAATTAAAAACGCCTTTGGAAACCTTCTTTCACAAACAATACCTATCTCACGATGGATAGAACTGACGAAAATGTTTATCATATAGGTACAGCGTGAACATACCTAATTTATTCAAGTGGTTTTTCAAGCACACATTGGAATTCGTTAAGTAAAGACATAATATGTTCCCTCATCATCCTCAAGTGCATCCATGAGGCCGATGCACCCAAAAGTAGTAAAACTCTCCATTCTTGTACTTTCACATAACGTATCATTTTCGCACCTACTCGTAATCTTAATACCTACCTAGATGTAGATGGCAGGTAGACTTGTATGTATTATCTCATTACTGAATATTTTACATATTCCTCTGATTTTGATTGTTTAGATTTAGATACGTTGCATATAAAAATTGTAACTAATCAGTCAGCTTATTATGTAGCAGACTAACTAATCAGTCAGCTTAATATTATGTAGCAGACAAGTCAAAAGGTCTAGGCTCGAGGTGAAGAACAATAATTAAACTAGTAGCTATAATATATGCAGTGTAACAATAATGATGAACTTAAGTGCTGAATGCTGATGACATTGACTTATTCTATATTCGCTGCTCATATGCTTATCATTTTATATTACAAGTAGGATAGGTTTATACTGGCCTTAAATTGAGCGTACAAATTTTAATGGTAGGTATCCTTTATCATTTACTTAAGTACTTACTTTAAATAATTAAGATATTGGTTATCAAAAGTAAACAATAAAAAATCATCTAGTATTGATTGAAAAAATGTAAGGCAACCTCAAAAGTGACCTTGCGAGTGTGAGTGGGTACTCGCAAGTCGCAACTCGAGAGTAAGCGAATAAAACCGGAACACGGTTTCACATTTTATTATTATTAATGTTTCTTTTTTTTTTACAGGGTCTTGGAACTCTTGGAAGCAATTAAAGTCATTATGAATATTACAATTGCCACGAGTAATTTTTCCTACATTATCATTAACGTTCACATTTTAATGGTTAGAAATTAATTAAAACTACTTTACAAACCGGGTGGTAGAGTTTTGAGTTTTGACGCTGTTACAAGTTGTCCAATATCGAAACATGAAATAAACACATTTCATTTATTGTTAACAAAATCACATACATAAATAAACACTCCAAATACATGAAAATAGTGTCGGAAATCAGAATGTACCAAATGATGCTAAAAACACGTCATCCACTTATAAATTTATATCCTAACTTATTCAGAACAACGATTGCCCAGTTAAGTACTTCTAATTAATGATTTAAAAACATATAACTAGCTGATAGTATTAGTAACAATTAATTAACAGTAGCGCGATTTTTTTTAATAAAACAAATATCACGTATAAAATTGGTATTTGTTTTGTTTGTGATTACCTGAACGGAAAAAAGGCAGAAAAGGCGGGAATTATTACAGTCGATTGAACCGAGTCTTTTAGTTTTGGTTTACACCGCAATAAAACCAGTTATTAAAACGGAGGCAATACCAAGAAGTGAAACTCAATCAAAGAGGATCCATTAATATTGACTAGGTACATGGCACACCGTTGTTACATGAATTCGGATTTCAATCACATATCTACCATATATTTATATTCGATAAAAATAACATAAAATCGATCTTAATCACCAAGAGTAGATAACACTATCTGAATTCTAAAAATATGTTCTATATTTCGCAAGCTACATTGATTACTAAAATTACATTAAGTAACTAAGTATCTACTTACGATTTAGCAAAGCCAAAATGAGCTGTCATTGATAAATCAGCAGGTAATAAAAAAATTAAAATCAAAGATGTTACAGTAATACTTGGATAGACTAAACTTTTTGGCAAGGAAATTATTTTTAATAATGCGAAACGGATAGGAGTGGCTTCAAGTTTGCACAATAAACGTTACTGACCGATAACATAGGGATATACAAATAAACCAACAAACTGAAAGTGGAATCATTATTTCATACAGACATAACAAATCCGTTAACAACAATTGAATACTTTTATGCTAAGGTGTGATTGTTATAATCGTTATAACTTAAATATTCAGAAGGTTACAAGTTATAACTACGAGATTGCGTGAGAATGTTGCAACCATATTGCATCAACGGAACTAAATTGATGAATGCTTTCAAAATATGTATACAAGTAAATAATTGAAACTTTTAATATAACTGGCTGATAGAAGCTAATATCTTCTATCAGCCAGTTATATTAAAAGTTAACATGTTGTAAGCGACTTAACAAAAAAAACAATAGCAGTAAGGATAAGCAGTGTAGGAATTTTATAACATAGTTACATGTTATAAACTTCCTACACTTTTTATTACAAGGCAATCTGGAACTTAGAACTTAGATAGAAATAACTACATATTTTCATTAAATTCAATAAACTAATAACAATATGATTTCTGGCATTATACTCTACGCGTCACAACTCACAAAATATGATGATGATACTGTAGACATGTCTCTATAAATCAAGTCTTTTATATTTCGGTCCCCTCTGATCATTGTTATGTAGCAGGCAGCAGCCCCAACTTTTACACTTACAATTTACGAACTTTTTGGTTACTCTTCAGCCCTTATGTAAAATTTATTGATCAACAAAATATAATATCGATAAACTGAATTATTGGTAGCTTCGTAATGTTTTGACTAATGTTTAACATTTACTTTCGAGCTTCAAGATATCGTTTGTCGCATTACATAAGTACTGTAAAGAAGCAGGCGTTACTTTGCGGAAGTTCATGATAATAGATAAACTAGAAGTTTAATTCGCTATAATCCGCCAATTCACCGCCCAGTAAGCCAGAAATTCGCACTTGCACAACACCACTTCACACGAATCTTCCAAATTATTCTCAACGTACGTTTCACTCCGACACCGGAGCATCTTCAGGAGACGTTGACTCGACAATGCATGATTGTAAAGCTACACGCTGTACCACATAGATTTGTTTTGGCGGATTATCGCTGAGTTGCACGAAACAATTGTATTTTAAGTGTTGATTAAACTAATTTAATGACAAGACTTCATACAATTCTTGCGATTAAATGAGTTTAACTGCCGCTTAAATTTTTGAATTTGTTTCGTGCAACTCAGCGTATAGCGAATTAAACTTCTAGTTCCTAGATTACATATAAGCATAACTGATGTTTATTACCATATTAACCTTAACAATAGCAAATTATTTCAGGTGATACATATAACTTCATTTTGGTTTTCTTAGTCGTCAGCATAGATAAATTATAAACCAAGTTTATATATTGTCTTTGGTCGTCAGTGAGAACAATATCAGACTTTATTCTTTCACATGGAATAATTTTCACGTTGCAGATTTATTTTCTTTGTGATTACAATAATTACATATGCCTTATTTATAGACGAGGATCCAAAGTATTTATTATCATTGTTAGTTGTCACGTACGTGATTATAATAGCTTCGTATGGATTTATTAATTGATTGGATGTTATTATAACAATGAAAGTTCGTCAAAACAAATGTTATGTACCTAAATGTAAAACTAGTCACAACATTGTTTAATCCTATCGATAACTCACATTCAACATTGATTGTCAAATGCTATATTTTACATAAATAAAATATAGAGTAGAGAAACATCGGGACGGTACAGAACTATAACAACTGGTAATTTTATTATTTACAAGTGGAAAGTGGAAGTTTCTGAGAAAGTTGAAAATTCAAAACCTACTGCAGGTATCAAATTATGGGAAGCCTTTATAACAATTCGAGTGAAAGTGAAAAACTGTCGGAATTGCATGGCATTGACGTGTAAGCGTTAAAGTAGGTATGATCTGATAGAAAGTTACCCTAAATTGTAGATTATGATTAGATTCATGAAAGCAAAGCGCAAGCTTTTATCGATGGTTTTTTATATTAGTTTTTTGCTGGCAACTTTTACCTTAACTCAGCTATTTAACGGTGAATGGCCTCCAAACAAATAGACACTGACGCAAGGCTTTTTTTTCTTAACGGAATTCCTTCTATGACTTTTACATAGGCATATAAAATGGTAAGCAGCATTTGATTCTATATTTTATAAGATGATCCTCTATTCATAAATCATATCAGTCTAATCATCCCAATCAATAATCATAGGCACCTAGTACCTAACTACTCTATAGAAACGGAACTTAACCATTATTTCCCCGGTCAAAGTAGGTAACTTAATCATAACAATTTTATCTAGTAATATGCTTACTTCAATAGTGAAAATCATTGTGATGACTAGACTAGCCCTGACCTTGTGATTCAATAGGCAGAATACCAAAGGTTAGTGCCAGCAAAAAGTAAAAACAATAAAAGATACTTTTAACACGCTTTCCGCACAATAATATTATGATGACTCGTTCCGATCCTTAATCTTTTGGCATACAAATGACCTCCCGAGGCAAACGTCAGCGCCGGTGGCGTGATACTACGTGATATCTACGTCACCTACATACGTCCGCCAACATAACGCGAGGGCAGCACCTTCGCCTGAAGCAAACACTGTGAAACACACCCGCCCATTGCCTACATCACGCCATTTTTTCCGACCAATCACAAAAGCCCGAGCTCGTGGCGCGAAACAACGTTGAGCGCAGGCAGTAAAAAGTTCGTCCGGTCAGTAGTTAGTTAAGAGGGAACTTGTAGCTAGTGTTATTTATAGCACTTATATAATTGTCTGTAGAAAACCATGTCATTAGAATACAGGCCAAGGATGTTGCTGTAATTACCAGGTTTTAAGAATAGGAAAATTAGCTGACCAAAATATAAAATCCGTACTAAGTACCTACTTACTTTAATATTATAAATGCGTCTGTCTGCTACGCTTTCACGGCCCACCTGTCCAACCGATTTCGATGAAATTTGGTACAGGGATAGGTTGTATCACGGGGAGGGACAAAGGCTATTTTTATCCCAGGAAATTTGGGAGTTCCTGCGGGAAGCGAAAAGTAAGCTTAAGTCCACGCAGAAGAAGTCTAGTATTTTGTATATTACTTAAATAGTTATGAGTACTTACCTAATATTATATTGCAAAGTTCTTATAGTCTTTAGTTCCCGTATTCAAAATAGCACCATTGCATCACTAGAAACTGGACAAGCGTGCTACTAACAGCTAATTAGCATTTTGTTTCCGGAACGGAATTCCGTGACTAGATGACGTTCCATCACGCAAGTTGCTATATAAAGATCATGACGACAAACCATTACTGAGATTCATACCTATACATTATTAGATACTTACTTACTATTTACTAATATAGTAAAACGAATTTGTGTCTATTATTTAAAATAACCTTTCAAATATAATTAAAATAAGTGTACTTACTAAAATTGACAAATGAAGTTCAGGTCAAATCCTTAGGTACAATAATATTTTAGTGGTTAATTCAGGTTAAGGTCAAGTGTTGACATAATCTATTGTTTCATCGCTTTCAGGGTACTCACGTCCATCATATTTTTAACGTGGATATATTGCAAGCAATTATCTTAGTACTTACTTAAGTACATAAATTATTATAAATGTTTCAACAGTCTACATAATATTTTAAAAAGCAACTACGTACTTTGTTAGAACTTATGTTAATACGAGTACAGCGCCGCTTCACAGTGGATTACAGGGAGAAACTCTTGGACCCACATTTTTCAATTTTCTTCAAATATTATTGTTAAATGCAGGATCACGACGATGTCATTATCTTAAGTATATATAACTGCATGTATGTATGTAGTATATGTACTACTGTATACAAATACATACATTATTCACAAAACAGGTTTAAGTCTTTAACCTTAACCATTAACCTCCTCGTGCATTGCAGACAATACAATTGGTTCATTATTAATTATTACTAAAGTACTTATCGAGATATAATAATATATTTAAGTAAGTAATAGTATAAATATTACTGTTGATGTCCATACTAATATTATAAATGCGAAAGTGTGACTGTCTGTCTATCTGTCTACTACGCTTTCACGGCCCATCTGTTCAACCGATTTTGATGAAATTTGGTACAGGGGTAAGTTGTAGCCCGGGGAAGGATTTAGGCTAAATAGTTCGCGGGAATCAAAAAACCTTAAACCACGCGGACGAAGTTGCTGGCATCATCTAGCATTTTAAATAAATTAAAAGAGAAAAAAGAGGTACCAAGTTAAATATATCAAAAATCAATGCACAAACAACGTGCAATTTGTAAACCTAACTTAACAACTTGGCATACCTAGTTAACAGGGTTTGAATTGTATGAAGTTATTTCTACAAACTAGGCAATCCTAGTGAGACACATTATAATAAAACACTTCATTGCTTTTTATTATCTAATCTATATATATATAAAATCGTTAAGGGATAAACGCACAGCCTAAACCGCTGGGGTTAGAAACTTGAAATTTTGACAGTAGGTTCCTTTTATGACGTAGGCGCTCACTAAGAAAGGATTTTTCAAAATTCCACCCCTAAGGGCGTGAAATAGGGGGTGAAAGTTTGTATGAAAGTCCGTCATTTCTCAAGTTATATTGATAAACCTTGGTATACGAGCTACTGGTTGAAAATAAAGAAATAGGTGTTTCACAGTTTTTAAAAATTCTACCCCAGAAGGGGTGAAATAGGGGATGAGAGTTTGCATGAAAGTCCTTCATTTCTCAAGATATTCTCGAGTTATTTAAACGAAACTTAGTATTTTGGCTTTCGTTCAAAAATAAAGAATTACGTGTGTCACAGTTTTTCAAAATTCAACCCCTAAAGGGGTAAAATAGGGGTTGAAAATTTTTATGAAAGCTATAGCCATGAAACTTAGTATATGAGCTGCGAGTTAAAAATTAAGAAATACGTATTTCACAGTTTTTGAAAATTCAACCCCCAAAGGGGTGAAATGGGGGATGAAAGTTGGTATCAAAGGCCTTCATTCCTCAAGGTATTTTACAAGTTATATCAACGAAACTTGGTATTTTGGCTAACGGTAAAAAATAAAGAATTACGTGTTTCACAGTTTTTCAAAATTCAACCCCTAATGTGGTAAAATAGGGGTTGAAATTTTTTATGAAAGCTATAGCCATGAAACTTGGTATATGAGCTGCGAATTGAAAATTAAGAAATACGTATTTCACAGTTTTTGCAAATTCAACCCTCGAAGGGGTGAAATAGGGGATGAAAGTTGGTATGAAAGGCCTTCATTTCTCGAGATGTTTTACAAGTTATATCAACGAAACTTGGTATTTTGGCTAACGGTAAAAAATGAAGAATTACGTGTGTCACAGTTTTTCAGAATTCAACCCCTTAAGTGGTAAAATAGGGGTTGGTAGTTTGTATGAAAGTCCTTCATTTCTCAAGTTATAGCCAAGAAACTTGATATGTGAGCTATCGGTTAAAAATAAAGAAGTACGTGTTTCACAGTTTTTCAAAATTCTACCCCCTAAGGGGTAAAATAGGGGTTGAAAGTTTGTATGAAAGTTCTTCATTTCTCAAGTTATGGCCATGAAACTTGGTACATGAGCTGCGGGTTGAAAATGAAGACACATATGTTTCACAGTTTTTGAAAATTCGAACCCCAAAGG
This sequence comes from Erebia epiphron, assembly GCA_963932025.1. Classification (NCBI taxonomy): domain Eukaryota; kingdom Metazoa; phylum Arthropoda; class Insecta; order Lepidoptera; family Nymphalidae; genus Erebia; species Erebia epiphron. Next base: position 29,142,206 of record OZ009949.1, read on the forward strand.
GGTGAAATAGGGGATGAAATTTGGTATAAAAGGCCTTAATATCAAAAGATATTTTACAAGTTATTTCAACGTTACTTTGTATTTTGGCTTTCGGTAAAAAATAAAGAAGTACATGTGTCACAGTTTTTCAAAATTTCACCTCTAAAGGGGTAAAATAGGGGTTGGAAATTTGTATGAAAGTCCTTCATTTCTCAAGTTATAGCCAAGAAACTTGGTACGTTAGCTACTGGTTAAAAATAAAAAAATACGTGTTTCACAATTTTTCAAAATTCCACCTCCAAAGAGGTAAAATAGGGGTTTAAAGTTTGTATGAAAGTCCCTCATTTCTCAAGCTATAGCCATGAAACTTAGTATATGAGCTGCGAGTTGAAAATTAAGAAATACATATTTCACAGTTTTTGAAAATTCAACCCCCAAAGGGGTGAAATGGCGGATGAAAGTTGGTATCAAACGCTTTCATTTCTCAAGGTATTTTACAAGTTATATCAACGAAACTTGAAATTTTGGCTAAAGGTAAAAAATAAACAATTACGTGTGTCACAGTTTTTCAAAATTCCACCCCTAAAGTGGTAAAATAGGGGTTGGTAGTTTGTATGAAAGTCCTTCATTTCTCAAGTTATAGCCAAGAAACTTGGTATGTGAGCTATCGGTTAAAAAAAAAGAAGTATGGGTTTCACAGTTTTTCAAAATTCTACCCCCAAAGGGGTAAAATAGGGGTTGAAAGTTTGTATGAAAGTTCTTCATTTCTCAAGTTATGGCCATGAAACTTGGTATATGAGCTGCGGGTTAAAAATGATGAAACATATGTTTAACAATTTTTGAAAATTCTAACCCCAAAGGGGTGAAATAGGGGATGAAATTTAGTAAAAAAGGCCTTAATTTCTCAAGATACTGTACAGGTTATTTCAACGTTACTTTGTATTTTGGCTTTCGGTAAAAAATAAAGAAGTACATGTGTCACAGTTTTTCAAAATTTCACCACTAAAGGGGTGAAATAGGGGTTGGAAATTTGTATGAAAGTCCTTCATTTCTCAAGTTATAGCCAAGAAACTTGGTACGTGAGCTACTGGTTAAAAATAAAAAAATATGTGTTTCACAATTTTTCAAAATTCCACCCCCAAAGGGGTAAAATAGGGGTTTTAAGTTGGTGTAAAAGGCCGCCGTTTTTCAAGTTATAGCCATGAGACTTGACGTTTGGGCAACGGGTTTAAATTATGAAATACATAGGTAATTCACAGTTATTGAAAATTCTTTCCCAAAGGACGTTAAATAGTCCTTCAATCATGCTGCAACAGAGCAACGGATGTTTTTTGTGCACAGGTTCTTTTTATCCCGGAAAATTAAGGAATGCCTGTGGGAGTTCTAAAACGTATGCCACGCGAACGAAGTCGCGGGCGTCCGCTAGTATATATATAAAATCGTTAAGGGATAAACGCACAGCCTAAACCGCTGGGGTTAGAAACTTGAAATTTTGACAGTAGGTTCCTTTTGTGACGTAGGCGCTCACTAAGAAAGGATTTTTCAAAATTCCACCCCTAAGGGGGTGAAATAGGGGTGAAAGTTTGTATGAAAGTCCGTCATTTCTCAAGTTATATTGATAAAACTTGGTATACGAGCTACTGATTGAAAATAAAGAAATAGGTGTTTCATAGTTTTTAAAAATTCTACCCCCGAAGGGGTGAAATAGGGGATGAGAGTTTGCATGAAAGTCCTTCATTTCTCAAGATATTCTCGAGTTATATAAACGAAACTTGGTATTTTGGCTAACGGTAAAAAATAAAGAATTACGTGTGTCACAGTTTTTCAAAATTCAACCCCTAAAGTGGTAAAATAGGGGTTGAAAATTTTTATGAAAGCTATAGCCATGAAACTTGGTATATGAGCTGCGAGTTGAAAGATAAGAAATACGTATTTCACAGTTTTTGAAAATTCAACCCCCAAAGGGGTGAAATGGGGGATGAAAGTTGGTATAAAAGGCCTTCATTTCTCAAGGTATTTTCCAAGTTATATCAACGAAACTTGGTATTTTGGCTAATGGTAAAAAATAAAGAATTACGTGTGTCACAGTTTTTCAAAATTCAACCCCTAAAGTGGTAAAATAGGGGTTGAAAATTTTTATGAAAGCTTTAGCCATGAAACTTGGTATATGAGCTGCGAGTTGAAACATAAGAAATACGTATTTCACAGTTTTTGAAAATTCAACCCCCAAAGGGGTGAAATGGGGGATGAAAGTTGGTATCAAAGGCCTTCATTTCTCAAGGTATTTTACAAGTTGTATCAACGAAACTTGGTATTTTGGCTAACGGTAAAAAATAAAGAATTACGTGTGTCACAGTTTTTCAAAATTCCACCACTAAAGGGGTAAAATAGGGGTTGGAAGTTTGTATGAAAGTCCTTCATTTTTCAAGTTATAGCCAAGAAACTTGGTATGTGAGCTACCGATTAAAAATAAAGAAGTACGTGTTTCACAGTTTTTCAAAATTCCACCCCAAAGGGGTAAAATAGGGGTTGAAAGTTTGTATGAAAGTTCTTCATTTCTCAAGTTATGGCCATGAAACTTAGTATATGAGCTGCGGGTTGAAAATGACGAAATACATGTTTCACAGTTTTTGAAAATTCGACCCCCAAAGGGGTGAAATAGGGGATGAAAGTTGGTATAAAAGGCCTTCATTTCTCAAGATATTTTACAAGTTATTTTAACGTAACTTTGTATTTTGGCTTTCGGTAAAAAATAAAGAAAGAAGTACATGTGTCACAGTTTTTCAAAATTTCACCTCTAAAGGGGTAAAATAGGGGTTGGAAATTTGTATGAAAGTCCTTCATTTCTCAAGTTATAGCCAAGAAACTTGGTACGTGAGCTACTGGTTAAAAATAAAGAAATACGTGTTTCACAATTTTTCAAAATTCCACCTCCAAAGGGGTAAAATAGGGGTTTAAAGTTTGTATGAAAGTCCTTCATTTCTCAAGCTATAGCCATGGAACTTAGTATATGAGCTGCGAGTTGAAAATGAAGAAATATATATTTCACAGTTTTTGAAAATTCAATCCCCAAAGGGGTGAAATGGCGGATGAAAGTTGGTATCAAAGGCCTTCATTTCTCAAGGTATTTTACAAGTTATATCAACGAAACTTGGTATTTTGGCTATAGGTAAAAAATAAAGAATAACGTGTGTCACGGTTTTTCAAAATTCCACCCCCAAACGGGTAAAATAGGGGTTTTAAGTTGGTGTAAAAGGCCGCCGTTTTTCAAGTTTCAAGTTTCAAGTTTGTCAAGTTTCAAGTTATAGCCATGAAACTTGACGTTTGGGCAACGGGTTTGAATTATGGAATACATAATTCACAGTTTTTGAAAATTCTTTCCCAAAGGACGTTAAATAGTCCTTCAATCATGCTGCAACAGAGCAACGGATGTTTTTTGTGCACAGTTTCTTTTTATCCCGGAAAATTAAGGAATGCCTGTGGGAGTTATAAAACTTATGCCACGCGTACGAAGTCGCGGGCGTCCGCTAGTTTAATATAAATATTATAAATATACTATATATTGCTGTTTTACCACATCATTTTAAAATGGCTAAAATTGCAATAGTGCAAATCGATGCAGCCGCAGCCGTGCTAGGAAATAGTAAATTACTAAGAAAAACTGTCAAACTTCCAATGCCCTGTATTCTGACTGTACTCGTAAGTCAAGATTTCAAGTGAGCAGGCTAAAACAGGAAGTGTGAAACTTGAGTGATTTTCGGACTAAAATCAAAGCCAGGTTTTACCTATTTTGGTTCAAATCTACGCTTAATATTATAATACGTTTAACTTAGCTTTATAAGTAAAAAATAATGTTGCTTATTACGAAATTAACACTTTTTAGGGTTCCGTACCCAAAGGGTAAAAACGGGACCCTATTACTAAGACTCCGCTGTCTGTCTGTCTGTCTGTCTGTCTGTCTGTCTGTCTGTCTGTCTCCAGGCTGTATCTCATAGACCGTGATAGCTAGAAAGCTGAAATTTTCACAAATGATGTATTTCCGTTGCCGCTATAACAACAAATACTAAAAATTAAAAAAATATATATATTAAGGGGGGTCCCCATACAATAAACGTGTTTTTTTCGTATTTTTTTGCTCAATATTAAAAACGGTAACAGGTAGACGGTTCAAATTTTCACAGAATATTAACTTGTATATTATTACCTTTCAAAATAAATAATTAAATATCAATAAAGTAAATATTAAAGGGGGGCTCCCATACAACAAACTTAATTTTTTGATATTAACAGCAAACCTCTACAAACAAAGTTAGTTTTGCGGTTCATTAACAAAGGTAATTATAACTACTTCTTGAGTACGGAACCCTCGGTGCGCGAGTCCGACTCGCACTTGGCCGATTTTTTGTTTTACAATTTTAGATGATGGGTCTTAGGACGCGACTAAAAATAGTTTAAAGCAGCATCTCTATTTTTATAGACCATTTAAAACACTGCTTCCGTTGATGCATATTAAAATTTGTATTACTTCGTGTTCATAGTAAGTAACTAGAACCACCAGTTGATTATCACCACCAGTTATTTGTACTCCTTTATGTTTATACCTAGGGTATTATAACCTACAAAAATCAACCCTAAAATATTTCAACTTATAAGTTGAAACTACGCTTTCACGGCCCAACTACTCAACCGATTTTGATGAAATTTGGTACAAAGATAGGTTACATCCCGGGGAAGGACATAGGCTACTTTTTATCCCGGAAAATTAAGGAGTTCCCGCGGGAATCAAAAAAATGTATCTGTTCAACCGATTTTGGTGAAATTTGGCACAGGGATAGGATGTATCCCGGGGAAGGACATAGGCTACTTTTTATCTCGGAAAATTCAAAGGTTCCCGCGGGTATCAAAAAATTTATCTGTTCAACCGATTTTAATGAAATTTGGTACAGGGGTAGGTTGTATCCCGGGGAAGGATATAGGATACTTTTTATCCCGGAAAATTCAAGAGTTCCCGCGGGTATCGAAAAAACTTGGTCCACGCGGACGAAGTCGCGGGAATCATCTAGTATAAGATAAAATTCATATTTCTAATTCAAACATTGTCGGATTCATTTGTGTAAATATTAATTTTTTTACAAATGATTTCATGCATTTTTTGCGACATGCGCTTGTCGATTTCACCCCCCCGCGCCTGTGTTTTTCATCTCGTGAGCTCACAGCGCCTTAATAGTTAGTTTATACAATGTAAAATCTGATGATATAATAATATTTTATTGGAACGTAAGTGAAGAGTACCCCAATAACTATTATCTATGAATAAATCGACGCTCATGTTGTAAAGACCGCACAGTATCATTCCAGTCTAAAATTAGCAGTTATAATTATATTTAGCTTAGCATGTAGGTACCTACAACATTGAAACGTAAAAACAAAATCGATGTAGTTTTGTATGGGAGTTAATAATAGTTCTGGAAAACAAATTTAGTCACAGCGGCCTATGGTTCCCAAAAATGCGAATTACTGAAAAATAATCACAGAATATACCGACATTACTTAGTATAAAACATATTTAGCAAACAAACAAGAGCTAGTTCAAATTACAATGATCTAGGTATAGTTTAAACTAATATTATAAATGCAAAAGTTTTATGTATGGATGGATGTATGTTACGCAATCACGCCTCAACGGCTGAACAGATCTGGATGAAAATTTGCACAGAGATAGATTATAGTCTGGAATATGTTTCTTCAGAAAAAAAAAATTTAAAATTTCGCAACACTTTACTTATTGTATACCTAAGGTTAGCGACTATATTACATAGATGTATTCAATTGCCAACTGCACTGCGTAGGCAACTTACCTATGCACTTCATTTCTCGAAAGTCACTTACAATAATATAAATTCTGATTATCCTGATGTAACTATAACCTATATCAGGTTTCTTACATATAAACTCGCCCACTTCACACGTTTCATTATATTTTTAGGTATAAGTAATTATATTATACTCGTTAAGCAGACTACGTGATATATGCTACAATATAAATTAATATGTTTTAACAAATTATTATATACATGACGTGTTATAAATTATAATATATTTCCAATGAATATTTTCACAGGCGTTATTACATATTTTAAAAAGGCTACGTAATATTATATAGTCTTTAACAAGTCACTACAAAATCATACTACCTATCTAAGTACCTACCTACCTATTTATCTTGAGTCTGGATTCTGGACATACAATAGCGCAGATTCATTGTCGAAAGACTGACATATTTTAGTGTAGTTACTTAATTCAAGTTATTCTGCTAATACCTACACAACGGGACATGCAAATTTGAAATTGGTGCTTCTATGACTTGATCATGAGTCTAATGCTCAGGTACTGGAGGGGCCAGGGTAGCATTTATTAAGGTATTGTACTGTGTGGCACAATGCTGTGTTGACTGTTGATGATATGCTGTGTGATAGATGTTCTTTCTTTCTTTCGATTATCTGGTATAAAACCAACTTAAATAGTTATCAAATTATTCCACACGGTTCACTTTATAAATTAATCAGCGAGTAAGCGAGTATGAGATCATCCGCGCGTAGATTTAATTTATATACTTAAGTAATTAAGTACTTACATATAATTATAATTTTATAGTTTCTTTAACCTTAAAATAGTCAAAATGTTGAAAAAATATTATTTGCGCTGGAAGACTTAAACTGGATTAACTTAAATCAGAGAATATTGATTAATTACATTAAAGTGTTATTTATTTTAAATGCTTAGAAGGTAAGTGAAAGTACATCAACCTTCTTTTCTTTGATGTAATGGAACAGAAACCGTTTGCATTCCGATACGTGTAGGTACAATTAGGTAAGTAACTAAGTACCTACTGTTTAGAATTTTATGATCGCTTAAACTGATATTAGCATCGGATATAAGTGTTTATTATTATCACTAACCATGAGAACCTATATAGTATATATATTTATAGATTTGATAAAAATTATATTATTATTGCAGCCTTCCAATACCATGTTGTACCTACCCAACTTCTAAGTTAGAGCCATTAAAGTAATAAGTACTAGCGTACGTAGCATACGTTAGTATTACATTATACTTACCTCAATGGTTAGCACTCGATAAACTAACAAACTTAAATCTGTCACCGTAAGATTGTAAAAACCGTTAGATTATAATCTAACTCGCGAAATTGTAAACTGTCGAATGATTACAATATAACGGATTATTTTTCGGTAGATTGTAATCTGTTAGGTTTATTAACCCGATAGAACCTATAAGGCCGAGCACTTAGGTTTGTCGAACCCTAACCTAACCTACAAGAAAGAGACAAGAAAACGTAAATACAATGAATATTTAAAAAATTGACACTTAAAACATTGAACGGATCACAATCTTCCGACTGTTTACAATTTATCGAAAAAAAGTGTTAGATTACAATCTTACGGTTTTTACAATCTTACGGTGACATTTCCATAATACAGGATTGCCTACCCTAGTGACTAACTATTCCAAAGCCGAAACTAAGTTTCGGCTTTGGAATTTACAGCACGTCGAGATTGGCCTGAGAACTCGCCGAAACCTTTATATCGGACGAAGCGTTCTGGCCGTTTCTGAAGATTGCCTAGGGCCCTTAATAGCTCAGGCTACTTAAGCAAGCTTTGTATGGGAACCCTAAAATAAAAAATGTAAAGCTGATTTTTGGCACAAGTCATGTGGCATTCTCCCCCCCCCCCCTAGGCCGCGGGCGTTACCCCCCCAACCCCCCCAAACTTAGTTTTTTGTAATTTTCTCAAAAAATATTAGTGCTAGAAAAAAACCATCTATGGCGAAAATATTCTACATTACATAATCTACCAAATGGCATTTAAATCATTATGATAGGACAAATAGTTTTGGAAATATGCCGGCTTATTTTGCGTATTGTTTATTTTTTTGTAAACTTGTTTAATTTTCTTGTGATTTACACGAAAATTATAAGAGCTATGTAAAAAACCACAAGAACAAAATGAAAGTTCATAAAATCGTTGGGGGGGGGGGGCTGTGGGAGGGGGGAGGGAGTTGTGGGTGATGGATGGAAAGGGGTTGTGGAGGGGGGTTGTGGAAGGTGGAGGGGAGTTGTGGGAGGAGGGGATGTTATAAAAATATGTAACTCAAATACTTTTTCTTGAAATTACAATAAACATTTACGGATTTTACAAAGGTTTAGTTTTTTATTCCAGTTAGGCAGCCATATTTCCGAAACTATTAGTTCTATCAAAATAAACTAAAAACTATTTTGAAGATAATTGCATGAAGTTCATTTTTGCTTCTTATGTTTTTTTCCCTAGTTATAGTAGTTTCTGTGAAAATTCAAAAATATAACCACGGTTGTTGAAAAAAAAACTTGGAATATAGGTTGCCATATTTCTCGAACTATTTGTCCTATCTAAATTCACCGTAAGACTTTTTTGTGGGTAATTTAGTGAAATTAATTATTCTTCCGAGGATTTTTTCCAGATCTAATAGTTTTTGTGGAAATTGCAAGTAACATAGGATTCTAGCATTTTTTTTCGTACACTTATACATGGATATATTATATTCGAAGTTATTAGTCCTATCTTTATAAACTTTTTTTTTTTAATAAGTGTTTAAATGGTGTTTATTTTTTTGGGAGTTTTTGCCTAGCTCTAATAGTTTTCTAGAAATTACAGAAAACAAAATTTTGAAAAATATTGCTTTCATGTTAACTATGACAGGTATATTTCTGAAATTATTAGTGCTATCAAAATGAAGTAAATATTATTTTGTAGGTAATTTAACTATGTTTCTTACTGCTTCAATCAGTTTTTCCTAACTCAATTTCGTTATTTTTTTTTCGAAAATTAAAAACAACGTACACGGTATTTGCATATTATTTTCTTTATCTTACACAATAGGTAGGCATACCTCCAAAACTATTACTCTTATCAAAATAAACTAAATATCATTTTATAGCTAATTTAATAGCCTTTCATTTTGCTTCAGACAACCTTTTTGTAGCTCTGTCAGTTTTTATGGAAATCACAAGAAACTACATTACAAAAAGCCATACATGCAGATTTTTAAGAGGTATTTCCCAGACCCCAAGGAACACTTTTGCCAAAATTCAGCTTTACATTTTTTTTAGGGTCAATGTTTATTATGTTTATTAGTCCCGTACTACTAGGCCAATCGCGATGCGCCCGCACTTTGGCTTTGAACATCTACTTTAAGTTGTTAAAATTAAATTCAAATATTTTTTTATTCAAATAAACTTTTACAATCGTCGAGTGAATCTACCACTGATTCGGAATGCCATTCCCACCGAGAAGAACCAGCAAAACCCAGTGGTTGCTCTTTTGAAAAAAATAATTTACAATTTCATCAATGTGTAGATAGGTAGTAGGTACATGTAAGTAACCACTATCCTTAGAATTGCTGGAGCGAGTCAAATTATACTAGATATAGATAAATTGAAATACCTATTTAAGTAATATTTTTCCACTTGACTATTTTTCCATTTTCACATCGTACTTATTTTATTGTATTCCTCGGTGATTACTCTTAAATCATCTGAGACTTTAAGACGTATTTTTAAGGAGTAGAACTAATTGGTTCCAACTTTCCAACCGCAATCTCGATGAGCTCTTGTGCGGACCAGACAAGCGCTCAAGTTTAATGTAGTTTGAAGTGCAGCTGCATCTCATCATATCAAAGATGCACTGTTATTCGAGGAGCTCATGCAATATCAATCAAACTTATAGTGGTTTGATATAAAGTTATGACTTTCCGTGGCAATTGATCCTATTTCTAAACATGTTTTGGTAAATTAATATTCATATGTTTTACAATAATGTATGTAAATAAAAATATATATCTACTAGCTGATGCCCGCGACTACGTCCGCGTGGATTTAGGTTTTTTGGTTCCCGCGGGAACTCCTTAATTTTCCGGGATAAAAAGTAGCCTATGTTTTAATCCAGGTTATAAGCTATCTATGTTCCAAATTTCAGCCAAATCGGTTCAGTAGTTACGGCGTGAAAGCGGAACAAACATACAAACAAACTCACTTTCCCATTTATAATATTATAATATATATATATATATATATATGTATATAAAGATATATAGAGATTAGTAAGGATACATACTTAAAATAGGTAAATTGGATATAATGTTGTACAATATGTACATACAAAATATTATCCATTAAGTGATACTTAATTGTAATAAATATGTAGGTTCTAGCTGATGGCCGCGACTTCGTCCGCGTCAATTGAATTTTTTTGGTTCCCGCGGGAACTCATTCATTTTCCGGGATAAAAAGTAGCCTATGCTTATTCCAGACCTACCTCTGTGCCAAATTTCATCCGTTTTGGCATGATTGAGTAATAAATAATAAATATACATATACATCCATCCATCGATCCAAACTTTCGCATTTTTATTATTAAGTCTAGATGTATAGATTACTTAGCATAGATAAGTAATATTTATTTGTACTTATGTGAGATTACCTAAAAAATTGATTGCATGTACTTACTTAATATTTAAATTCCGTTAGTAATAAAATTATTTTATTCTCAATAAAAGTCGTAGTCGTGAGAAAATTAAGTAGCTTGATTCAATTCAGAAAATTACTTAAGATTTTTGTAATTTTGTAAAAAAAACGGAACACAAAGATTAATGACATTAATAAATTTTTAAGTGCCTTATTAGTTTTCTCATATTAATGAGATGTTTACATGTCTGCCCACTATAAAGAAATATATTTTAATTTGTAATCAAGAAAGTAACGCCTGTAGAAGTATAATTAATTAATTTATGCTAGACACACACGACACAACTACATTACTTACCTACTGAGTAATGTTAGTAAGTAAGTAATATAACTTGAAAAAGTGGGAAAATTTGGATTAAGAAAACTAACAAGACTTTAAATACGTTATTAGTTTATTACATACCTACCCACTTTCCTTTTTTTTAAAGAATGTCTTTTTTACCACCAGTGAATAATTAGGTACGTGAAATATACAGTTACGAATATGTGCCTATTATACACACTATGAGGAATTCAAATTCTTCATATAATTAAAATGCAATGCGCTTTAGCAACAAATTCACAGAACCGTAAAAATAAACCAACATTCCCCTGGAGCCTTAAATTCATAATAATTAATTAAGTAAAATTATTTACACATTTTGTTTAAATAAGAGCGAATTCGTGAAACCCGCGTTGCTTGCGCGTATAAAATACGATGCGTGCATAGGTACTGCATATTATGCTCTAAATGCTTATTTATGTCGGATAATTTTTAGGGCCACAGTGATAATTGTTGTTCGGTAGAAATGTTCATTCGAGCTCCAAAAATACGTATACATAACCAATTAGGTGATCTTGCAATCGTTAGATAACCTACTGAGGAATACATTCCTGTTGAAAATCTTTAAAATAAAATCTCTATTTAATTGAAACTAATGACAATTCTATTGGCTTATTGCAAAGAAACATAGGTACATAATTATGTGAAAGCAATTATTATCACGGCTTACTATATTACAAATTACACGGCATATTACTTAAAGCTATTACAGACCAAATGATTTCGCGGCATACTATAATAGAAAGTTATCTAAATTTTTAAACGTATCATGTAAATATGTTTTTGTATAAAAATCCGTGTTCCGCTATTGATTGAGAAAAGATTGTAACTATGGTAAACGAAACAACTATAGAGTCCAAATAATAATTACAAACCAACCAAGGGTCACTGGTCTGGTAGAGATCTCTTATAGAGATAAGTGCTTCCTTGTCCACTATTTATCTGTTTTTCTTCTTATTTTATAACTTTCTGGTACTAAATAAATTAAAAAAAATTATCAAAAACCCTGATAGCGCCGAGTCACACTTGTTAGCTGCCATAGAGATAAAACAACGTTGAAGCGCACTGGGAACGCACTGAATGGATAACGTTATATAAATAACTAGAAAGAAATAGATAAAAAGCAAAGCTTCCTGTCAGACGTCCCCGAAACCATTAACAACTTTGAAAAACCCTGATAGCGCCGAGTCACACTTGTTAGCTGCCATAGAGATAGAACAACGCTGAAGCGCACTGGGAACGCACATACGAATGGATAAAGTTATATTATTCTAGAAAGAAATAGATAAAAAGCAAAGCTTCCTGTCAGACGTCCCCGAAACCATAAACAACTTTGATACGTTGTTAATTCATAAACAAGTTTAACATAAGAGACCGGTCGAACAGGTCATGATAATAAAAGATTTAAACTCCAGGACCCCATACAATGCATCGTTCCGGTGATCCTTTATCAGCATTCTTGATCTTTAGAATTTACATTGTAATTTTCTTGTTTTTTCTTTACTTTATCTTAAGTAGTTTTTATTGCCAATGCTTCATAGTTCATATAACAAAAAAGCACATTAAACAACAATATGACTTTTGTATCTAATAATATGTGGGCTCTACTATCTTTCCTGTCACGATAAAGCTTCGGTTACCTACCGAAAAAACAAACCGTTACAGGTCAAGATTATCTTCATTATGGTTTGATACCTATCAATAGAAATAATAGAAAGAATGTGTGTGGGAACTATATAGTAAAGATTATTGACGTAGGTACTTAAGTAGGTAATTCTTTTTATACATCAGGCAAATTGAATGTTCTATCATAATAATTTATTCCTATTCAAAAAATTATCAATAATAGTGTTCCGATTTATAAAGGATTTTTTTTAGGTTATACCTAGGTATGGGTTTATTTAACTGTTGTTGTAACTCAAAATTACTAATTATTTAATTTACTCTCTATCGCTTTTAACTATAAGGCATACATAAAGCCAAACGACTCTACAATTAGAAGCGCGACAAGTTATCTAGGAATTGTGCCGACTGCCGACTGACCACCACAAAGGCTTTGCGGTAGGCCTATCATCTTTAACACCTTCCTACATGCTCGTAAAAGAAATGGCTGCAATAAACTTGCGCAACATTTACGATGCCAGGCCAGCGAATAGAGGGACTGCGTTTCGGCGAATAATGGTGCCTCAATAGATTTAACGATTTTCTTTAATGAACTGTTTAGATCACAGCTTTAATTTACGCTATAGTAAAGGTACTGTTGCTCAATAAAAAAAGTATACCTAACTAACCATAGATAGGTAGGTACAAATTAGTTATTATTGGTCTTAATTTAAAGGCTATGTATTTTGAATACAGTGAAAGTATGTAACACTAAATGAAAGATGGATTCCTAAATGGACATGAATCTAAAAAGAGCATCTTTAAAAATTAACTTCGACACTAAACCGTATGTAGAATAAATAACATCAATAACAACGCATTTTAAACCCCTCACTGGGCACAGGCAACATCTATGCGCCCGAACGTTCACATATTTCAGTTATTAAACGATGTGTACACAGTACACACTACACACCCGCACCCCATAACAATTTAACAAAACGGGAACAGCGGGATCCCCTTTGATTACACAATATAATAGTTACAAACCAGGAGTTTTTTATTGCTTTTACAAATGAAATATATTAAGGGTATCTTTATGACTATTAATCATAGACGCTTTAGTAAAAATTAATAACTGATATTAATATACTTTCAATTCATGAGGGAGTCGGGCTCGGTGTTCGGATAATTATATTATCATATTTAATACATAATTACATATAATATATTATCTGGTAGATACCAATGTACTTAATATGAGAAAAAGTAGGTAGAAACGATATAATTATCAAAATAGAGAAGGAAGTTTGAAGATTGGATTATCATCGAATTCATAGAGTTGTACGGAAATAATTATGCACTTAATATAAACTTGTGGATAAACGTCTTATATTTCCGCCATCGGACACTGTCACAAATATGGTATATGAAAAAGGAAAGGAAAATAAAGCCAAGGTCTAAATTGAAACTATAAAGTTTCAGGTAGGTTCTACCTACTACAATGCAGACGAACTTCGAGCGCGTTGCTTGCCAAAAAAGTAAAAATCTAAGAACTGAGTTTTGTTCAAATATAATTTAATATAAAAAATACTTTTTAAACAACCGACTTCAAACTCCCGCGCCAACTTTACAACAACAAGCACACGCTATACAAAGTACTTATTTTATTGTTGATATTTTAAAAACCGCTCGACCGATTTCGATAAAATTTATATGGGACCACATGGGAAGTATGCTCTTTCAAATAAAAAAAGAATCATCCAAATCGGTCCACCCAGTCAAAAGTTCTGAGGCAACAAACATAAAAAAAAAAAAAAAAAATACAGTCGAATTGAGAACCTCCTCCTTTTTTTGAAGTCGGTTGAAAAGTAAATGTACCAGCTACCTACACACCCACATTAAGTAGAAGTAGGACGTGATCAAAACAAGGGAATAGCTTTGAAAAAAAACGCTTGTCGAAAGATGCATGATGCTGCAGTTTATGAACTTAGTTAAACCACAGTAAACAGTGGTTAAACACTAGATGATGCCCGCGACTTCGTACGCGTGGATTAGGTTTTTTATATTCCCGCGGGAACTCCTTAATTTTTACAAACTATCCCTATACCAAAATTCATAAAAATCGGTAGAACAGATGGGCCGTGAAAGCGTAGCAGGCAGACAGACACACTTTTGCATTTATAATATTAGTATGGATTATTATCCCCTGGGAATACATAATATAATATTATTCGTACTAAGATAGTCACAGAATCCTTTTCCTTACTTCCTTATCCTTACTAATATTATAAACGCGAAAGTTTGTATGGATGTATGGGTGTTTGTTAGTTGTTACTCTTTCACGCCAGAACGGCTGATCGGATCTGGATGAAATTTGGCACAGGGATAAATTAATTAAAGTCTGGAATAACGCATAGGCTACTTTTTATCCCGGAAAATTACAGAGTTCCCGCGGGAACCAAAGAACCTCAAATGGGTGTTTGTTACTCAATCACGTCAGAACGTCTGAACGGATCTGGATGAAATTTTTGCACAGAGATAGATTATAGTCTGGAATAACACATAGGCTACTTTTTATCCTGGAAAATTAAAGAGTTCCCGCGGGAAACAAAAAACCTCTATCCACGCGGACGAAGTCGCGGGCATCAGCTACAATATATATGTCACCGTAAGATTGTAATCTAACGCTTTTTTTTCGATAGATTGTAAACAGTCGAAAGATTGTGAACCGTTCAATGTTTTATGTGCCAATTTTTGAAATATTCATTGTATTTACGTTTTCTTGTCTCTTTCTTGTAGGTTAGGGTTCGACATAAATAACCAAGTAGTGCCCGGCCGCATAACAGATTACAATCTACCGAAAAATAATCCGTTATATTGTAATCATTCGACAGTTTACAATTTCGCAAGTTACATTATAATCTAACGGTTTTTACAATCTTACGGTGACATATTATATAATAATTTAACAATTAACAATATCACCATAGATCAATAGCAATACCTTGTTAGTAGTTACCTACAAAAATAATATTAAGGTGGTAACGCAAGCGTACCTACCTACACCACGTCAGTTTACGTAAATAATGGTAAGTAGGACCTAAAACTAAAATAGTCACAACGACAGTCGAGACATTAATGTCTCGCATTATTTCGTGTTCTGTGATGTAATAAGTGATTCATAGTCCTTGACCTGTGCGGCATATCGTCTAATGATTCACCACGATAATGAGGATGATTGTGGTACAATAGTAAACAATCATAACAGTATCTGTGCCCACTCAGTTTATCGTTATCATTACACATTTCTACTGGTTTACTAGTAAAGTAGATAAGTAGTTCGTTATTAGGTAAAGATTTTTTTTTTCGAAAGCATTATTTTAGTATCCAAGAAACCATAAGCGCATATATACACTTTGTAAGCGGATTTTATTCACGTCTTCAGTAGATAAATAAATAAAGCGTCTCTCGCAGATTTCAAAATTATAATAGAGTATGGTGACTAATTTAACCATATCCGTGCGATAGTGTTTATGGGCATAATTCGAAATAAGTCACATAAAAAACTGCTGGTTAAACCAGTAACAACTGAAAATACGCAAACGTGCAACGTACCAGATACCTACCACCAGTCAGGGACGATGGCACTTTTTTTCCCAACTGCCCCGCTAGCGGGGCGGAGCCAGCGGGGCAGATGGGACCAAGTCCTACTCCACGGGCTCTATTTACGTCCGATACTTCACTCGTGAAGGAGTGAGCGACGTACCACCCATGGAGCTCCCCCAGCCAGACATGACAACCACCTCCACCTCCACTTCCAACAACATACAAACTGACGGACAACCCGCGAACAACCCGGAACCATCAGTCAGCACTGTGCTCCACAACATTGACGCGGTGCTGACTGAATCATCGTCACCTCCTCCACCGAATAAGACAGAGTGGCAGGAGGGGACTGACACGACAGACACGGCAGCTCTTCAAGAGCTGTTGAAAACATGGGCCCCTATGGCCGAAAAGGAACAACAATGACCAACGGACAACTGACTTCCCTTTACAAATAACGATAACATACGAGCACATTAAAATTGTGCAAACCAACCTCCAGCATAAATACCTAGCAACGGCCACCCTCAAAAAGCAGCTGGAGGTTGAGGCCGAGACCATAGCCCTAATCCAAGAGCCGTGGGTTCGGGCAAACCGCATTTGCGGTCTCGGAAACTGCGAAGGTAAGGTTTTCTACCACAGTTTGCAAGAGCCGCCTCGAACATGTATCTACATACCACGCTGTGTCACAGCGACACTACTTACACATTACTGTTACAGAGACCTAACAGCAGTTAGAATACACAACGAAATAAGACAAAACAATGGGTCAGCGCCTAGACCACTAGTCCTGGCATCACTGTATCTACCCATTGAAGGCCAGATCCCCACGAAGGAAGTCATGGACCTCATCAACCACTGTGAAGAACAAAAGACAGACCTAATCATCTCTGTCGACAGTAACGCACACCATACCCTGTGGGGTAGTGAAAAGAACAACACAAGAGGTGAGTCGCTAGTATCATTTCTACTAACAACTAACCTCAACATTGTAAACAAAGGCAAAGAACCGACGTTTATATCCAGTAGGTATCAGACGATAATCGACCTTACTCTAGCCTCACATAACATAGTAGATCGAGTAAAGAATTGGCATGTGAGCAAGGAACCGTCACTGTCGGATCACTGCAGAATATGCTTCGAACTTGATCTAACCAAGAAACCAGAAATACCTCGAAGAAATCCGAGGAAGACAAATAGGAAACAGTACAAATCACTCATAACAAGACACATAGGACAGAAGAACATATCCGAAATCCAATATGTGTCACAGATCGACAATCAGGTAACAGACTTAACAGAAAGTATAAGGGCATGCTACGAGATAGCCTGCCCTTTGAAAACACGTAAGACAAAACAGGAACCAAAACATAACTGGTGGGGCCCGGACCTAGAAAAGAAAAGACAAAGGTTAAGGCACCTATTCAACAGAGCCAAAAACACCCGACAGGACTTGGATTGGGATAACTTCCGAGAAGCACAATCCCAATACAAGAAACTTGTACGAAACAAAGACGAAAAGTCATGGCAGGGATTTTGCACAAACATAGAATCATACGACACGGCGACTAGAATTAGGAAAATTCTAGCCGACGATAACAATCGCACACTAGGCACTTTGAAGAAAACAGATGGTAGTTACACCAAAGACGACAAAGAGGTCAGTGAAACACTAATACAAACACATTTCCCGGGCAGCAAAATAGTAGACAACCCAGACTGGGCGGATGATCTACAGAGCACACCCTCGGAAGCTGACTGGGAAATAGCTAACAGAATAGTCACACACGAGAAGGTACGGTGGGCCATAGACACGTTCCACCCCTTCAAATCAGCGGGAACAGATCAAATTTTCCCAGCCCTCTTGCAGTGGGGGGCTACGGAGATAACACCATGGCTAGTACAAATCTTTCGAGCTTGTATAGCCTTTAAATACATACCAATCTCGTGGAGAGAAGTGAAAGTGGTATTCCTGCCCAAACCAGGCAAGAATGATTACACCGAACCGAAGGCTTTCAGACCTATCAGCCTAACATCCTTCCTGCTGAAAACGCTGGAAAGGCTTGGAGACCGTTTCCTTAGAGACGGAGCCCTAAGGACTATACCAATACACCGAAACCAACATGCCTATTGTACCGGCAAATCAACAGAGACGGCTCTCCACGACGTGGTAACGAAGATAGAGCACGACCTAGCAAACAAACTATCAACACTAGGAGCCTTCATAGATATTGAAGGAGCCTTTGACAAAACCACTTTTAAGAGCATTGATAATGCACTACAACGCTACGAAGTACCCAAAACCCTAAGGCAATGGATAGGGACCCTACTCGAAAAAAGGGTCATCCAACTTGACATAAACGGTATAACAAAGGGCATAGTAGCCAAAGGTTGCCCGCAAGGAGGAGTGTTATCTCCAATCCTGTGGAACCTGGTCGTTGACAGCTTGATAACAAAAATGAACAACAACGGATTCTACACCATAGGTTATGCAGATGACATAACGATTCTAATAGGTGGCAAACACGAAAACACACTTTGTGCAATAATGCAAGATGCACTGAGGCTCTTAGAGAAATGGTGCAAAGACAATGAACTAACAGTGAACCCAAAAAAGACCGAACTAGTACTGTTCACAAACAAAAGGAAACCAGATGTACCAAGAATGCCAACACTCTTCGGTACAAATCTAACACCATCAACAGAAGTCAAATATCTGGGGGTAACTCTAGATACTAAGCTCAACTGGAAGAAACACATAGACACGAAAATACAAAAAACAACAATAATCCTAAATCAATGCAAACGCATGATCGGGAAAACCTGGGGTCTAAAACCAAAGATAATGCTCTGGCTGTATCTGACAGTGGTAAGAAGCTCTCTAACATACGCGTCACTAGTATGGTGGCCCAGAACACTTCAGACGACAACCCAACAGGAACTACAAAAATTCCAAAGACAAGCATGCCTAGCGATCACTAGCTGCATGAGCACCACCCCAACAGATGCTTTAGAGGTAATACTGGGAATCCCCCCCCTACATCTTCATATAAAAGAAGAAGCTACCCTCGCAGCGCTAAGGATTAAGACTTATGGGCTGTGGAAAGATACAAACACAACACACACCCGGATACTGTCAGGTGAGAACATGAAAAGTCCACTGTTAGGATGGATCTGTGAAAAAACACGGAAGGAACATATAATTGAGAAAGACTATGAGATCAACATCTCAGATACCAGAATACACAAAAATACTACAGATACGATAGACGTTTACACAGACGGGTCAAAAACCAGCCAGGGAACCGGTGCAGGAGTGTACTGTCCCGAACTAAACATACATATTGCTCGCGCGCTCGGTAAGAATAACTCTGTTTTTCAAGCGGAGTGCGTCGGCATCACTGCGGCGGCCATGGCAATGGCCGACAGACAGGTAACAAACTTTCATATTAACATTTTTAGTGATAGTCAGGCAGTCCTGCGAGCTCTAGCCAAAAGTACAACCTCATCCAAGCTCGTACTGGATTGCCATAACGCACTACAAACACTAACAAAATCAAACCTAGTATCACTTAGCTGGGTTAAAGGTCACAGCGACAACATAGGTAACGACGCAGCCGACGAACTAGCTCGACGAGCCTCAAACCTGAAGGTAATGGGACCTGAACCGATTGTTCCAATACCATTCAGTGAGTACAAAACTTGGTTAAAACGACAAACAGTAGGTACTCATGCCGAACTTTGGGCAAACACCACCAGCTGTAGACAAACAAAAGAGGCTATACCCAGCCCGAATCAACGCCTAACTAAGAAACTACTGCAATTAAACAGAGCTAAACTCAGGACGGCCGTAGGCATGATAACAGGACACTGTCCACTTAACAAACACCTATATGTTCTAGGTATAACCGACAGCCCTCTGTGCAGAGCCTGCATGGAGAGCGAGGAGACACCAAGACACGTACTACTCGAGTGTAGTGCTGTAACCACTCAACGAGAAGCCTACATTGGCTCCCCAGCAACACTCCCGGAAGTCCTTGCCGACCTGGGCGGCCTGCTTGGATTCTGGAGTGAGCTCGGCTGGCTGGAGTGATCCAGCGGGGAGTCGCACCGGAGGTCTCACGCACAGCGGGCACCAGTGCTTAAGTGCGGAAAAGCCCAGAGGAAGAAGAAGAAGAAGGGACCAAGTCCATTGAGGTATTATGTACTTTTTTTTTTTATCCACTACAAGTTAGCCCTTGACTGCGATCTCACCTGATGGTAAGTGATGATGCAGTCTAAGATGGTAGCGGGCTAACCTGTTAGGGGCATGGCAGTTATATTAAACCCATACCCCTATTCGGTTTCTACACGGCATCGTATACCGGAACGCTAAATCGCTTGGCGGCACGTCTTTGCCGGTAGGGTGGTACTAGCCACGGCCGAAGCCTCCCACCAGTCCAGACCAGGGAAAATTCAGAAATTATAAATTCCCAAATTGACCCTGCCGGGGATCGAACCCGGAACCTCCGCACGTTAAGGCAACAGCCCTACACACTGCGCCACGGAGGTCGTCAAAATGTACTGACGTCAATGTACTGACGTACATAACGTATTTGTACATATAATTCAATGCCTACCACCCTCATTACATCTGTTTCACTAATTTTACATTCCAGATTTTAATCTGGATAACAAGGAGCAAGTAATTCAAGGACCGCGTCTGCCGCAGCCAAGTGTAAACAGAGTGTTGATTGTGCCCCGGGGAAATCATCCGCCCTATGCAAATATTGGTGATCAACCTCTGTGCAATCAAACGATCTCGCTTCATGTACCTATTTGCCTAACACTTTAAACACGATTCCCCTCTTTCATCCGAAGTACCTATAATATGAAAAGTAGAGACCTACCAGTAGGTAGACCAGTAGGTAGTCAAAAACATCTCAGAAAACAAACTTTATAGAAAATATGGCGAC
The DNA here is from genome assembly GCA_963932025.1 of Erebia epiphron. Classification (NCBI taxonomy): domain Eukaryota; kingdom Metazoa; phylum Arthropoda; class Insecta; order Lepidoptera; family Nymphalidae; genus Erebia; species Erebia epiphron. The sequence continues at coordinate 29,163,252 of OZ009949.1, forward strand.
AAATCAAATGTATAAAATGATTTTCGGTAAAGAAAAACCACGACTCGTGTGGTTCCTTGGTGGTAGCACATAAGTACCATGAGCAGATTTTATATGTACATGAGTGTATTATTCTGAAATAAATATAGACCACTATATATTAGTTAAAATGGCGAAGTTGGGATTATAATATTATTCCACCACGCTGGTCAAGTGCGGATTAGCAGACTTCACAGACCTTTGATTGTAATAGGTAATATTATGAAGAACTTTCGGGCGTGCTCTCATATTTTCCTTCACCGTTATAGGAAGTAATAACTGATAGTTTAATTAATTAATTAAACGCACATATTATAATATGCATTATGTAACACAGAAAAATTAGAAGTGCATGCCCCAAGATCGAAACTCTGACCACCCGGATAGAAGGCTGACAACGTCTACTCTAAACTCATAGATATGTCAAGTTTTTATTTACTTATGTTAGGTTGCACCGGATTTACGTTATTTTTGTCAGATATATTCTCTACATAGGTACCTACTTGTATATAAATCTAAGTCTTACTACTAAGTTAAGTAGATGAATTTACAAAATTTAAGTTTTAAACAAACATAAAAAACATAATGGTAACTTTTTGGAACACCCATGAAGGGTCGATGTCACGTACCTACCCTGGGAACTAATCTCTAGTGTCGAATCAAGTGCGTAGGCTTCCCTTTCACCGAATGTAAAATGTGTCGCTTAAATATTTAAAAGGACTTACAGTGGGATTATTGTCCCAGGAATCAGGGACACCGAAATTTTTTATACAATTTAAACCCGCCAATTTAAATACTTATTTTAATTAACACACAATATGTCGTTATTCCGCTAATGGTTAATAGGTTTCCGGTTCCTACAGCAAACAGGATCAGTTTTGAAAAAAGATAGTTATTATATGATATATTATGTCGTTATAAATATATATAATAAATTAAATACTATGTATAATAATTACTATCGGTCCATAAAAAAAAAGCTGTAAGAACTTCGTTGCTTTTATCACAAATTTTAAGCCTATGCAATTAAGGGTTAAAATTATTTTTCGAACGAAGGCGTTACAACTTTTTAATCGTTTATAGAGACGTTAGAGTAAATCTGGCTCTATCCTTTTACGTAATAACATCACATTTTTAGATTATGATTCACGCAGGCTTATTTTGTCACTACCTACACCTGAAAAAAAACCGGCCAAGTGCGAGTCGGACTCGCGCACCGAAGGTTCCGTACAAACAAGTTTAAAATTATTGAAAATATTTTTATTAGGTATATGATGTGACTAAAAATGTATGCTTTTCGCAATTTTTCCTTTATCTGTGCTATAAGACATTGCTTCGTACCAAATTTCAAGATTCTGAGTTCACGGGAAGTACCCTGGAGGTTTTGATTCCCTTGCGAGTGTCGATTATTTGCATAAAAATAAACTCGCCGGCATATTTAGCGGAACATAAAAAAAAGGTCCATAATTAAAAAAATATGGTTTTATTTTAAAACCTACTTACTACACTTCTTTTGTTATTTAAAGTTTCATTTGTTTTACTTAAAATGAGATCACATTAAGAACAGATTTTGCGAGTAAAGGCTATTTTGAACTTTTCATGTAACCGGGAAAAGTGAAATTTAATATTAAAATAACAATTAATTAAATTAGAAAAATGGTGATTAATATAGCGTATTTCCTCTACTATAGCGTATTTCTGGGGGGTAAGGGTGCGCACCTCCATCTAGCGCTCCAACAGCCAACCTCACCTGCCCGTGGTACCCCCTGCTGGTCTACAAACGAGGCTCTGGCGACCGACAAATGGCGGTATAACCATTCAAAACTGGCTAGGCTGTTAAAATGACTCAGGCTGGTGTCGGGCAGCAGCGACACCGGTGCGAACGGTCTAGCCCTGCGATGGCCAACACGCCTGCCCAGCGCGGCCATTATGGGCAAAACCTTGCATGGATAGGTACACAAGGCCAAGGCCCCTAGTCCCCGGCGGCCCCGCTATTCCTGGCTCTGGCAGCGGCCATGGTAACAGCGGGGCAGGGGGTGCGAAGAATCTCCGGCAGAGATTTCGCTGCCAACCCCGACGACTAGACCTGGCAACATACAACGCACGCACTTTGAGGACCGACGAGAAGATCATCGAGCTGGAAGAAGCAGTGAGCAAGTTGCGTTGGGATATTATAGGATTGTCTGAAATCCGAAGAGAGGGGGAGGACTCGATAATCCTCAAATCCGGCAACTTGTTTTACTACCGGGAGGGCGACCAGCAGTCCCAGGGTGGTGTCGGATTCATCGTCCACAAGTCCCTCGTCAACAATGTTGTTCAAGTCGAGAGTGTGTCGAGCAGGGTAGCGTACCTTATACTCAGAATTACCAAACGGTATTCGCTGAAGGTTATACAGGTATACGCACCGACATCGGCACAACCCGACGAGGAGGTGGAGGTATTGTATGAGGATATCTCAAGAGCCATACATACCTTTAGTTCCTATTACAATGTTGTGATGGGGGATTTCAACGCAAGGCTGGGTGAACGAAGCGGTGCAGAGGTGAGAGTGGGGCAATTTGGATATGGGCGGAGGAACCACAGGGGCCAAATGCTGGCCGACTTCATGGAGAGGGAGGGCCTCTTTATGATGAACTCCTTCTTCAGGAAGTCCACACAGAAAGTGGACTTGGATAAGCCCTGGTGGTTCCACGAGAAATGAGATTGACTTCATCATGTCGACCAGGCGGCAAATATTCAATGATGTCTCTGTGATCAACAGGATAAAAACCGGAAGTGATCACCGCATGGTAAGAGGCACATTGAATCTTAACATCAAGCTGGAAAGGGCCAGACTGGTGAAGTCTACTCTCCGACCTTCTCGTGCTTTCAACTGGAACTGCAAAACCAAAACCCCGAGAGCTTTCAACTGGAACTGCAGAACCGGTTCGATTGCCTAGCAGATTGCGAGTCTGTGGACGATCTAAACAACAGTCTGGTGGAAAATGTCCAGACGGTAGGGTCCAAGTTCTTTAAGACCCACCGTCCAAAAAGAACTAAAATGTTTTCAGACCACACTCTCAAACTCATGGATGAGAGAGCAGAGATGAGATTACAGTCTTCAGCAGACGCGTCTGCTTACCGGCAGATTAATAGGCAGATCTCTAAAGCGCAAACGCGCGACTTGCGAAACTTAAATACAGAGTACATTAAAGATACCATCGAGCGTAACAAGGGCTCCAAAGTATTCGCAAGAGATCTGTCTATCGGACAGAGCCAGCTGACGCGACTAAAAACTGATGACGGTAGTCTCATCTCATCCAAACCTGAGATCTTGGGAGAGGTCGAGAAGTTCTATGGACAGTTATACACCACAACACAAAAGCCTGTTGTGGAGGTGGCTAGAGATCCCAGAGCCAAATTGACCCGACACTATACCGAAGATATCCCGGACGTCAGCCTTTACGAGATTAGTATGGCTCTCAAGCAACTCAAGAACAACAGGGCGCCAGGTGAGGACGGAATCACAGTAGAACTCCTGAAAGCGGGTGGAAAACCGATACTTAAGGTCCTTCAGCGATTGTTCAATTCCGTCATTCACGAGGGCTTAACGCCACAGGCATGGCACAGGAGTGTGGTGGTTCTGTTCTTCAAAAAGGGAGACAATACCTTGCTGAAGAATTATAGACCCATCTCGCTGCTCAGCCATGTCTATAAGTTGTTCTCGAGAGTCATAACGAATCGTCTCGCTCGTAGGTTTGACGACTTTCAGCCTCCCGAACAAGCCGGATTCCGAAAAGGCTTTAGTACCATAGACCACATTCACACGCTGCGGCAGATTATACAGAAGACTGAAGAGTATAACCGGCCACTATGCTTAGCGTTTGAGGACTATGAGAAAGCCTTCGATTCGGTGGAAACTTGGGCTGTGTTGAGGTCACTGCAGAGATGCCGGATAGACTACCGGTATATCCAAGTGCTGAAGTGTTTGTACGAAAACGCCACTATGTCAGTTCGATACAGGACCAGACTACGAGGCCAATCCAACTACAGCGGGGAGTGCGGCAGGGAGATGTAATCTCCCCGAAGCTCTTTACCGCTGCGTTGGAGGACGTCTTTAAGCTTCTGGATTGGAACGGATCTGGCATCAACATCAATGGCGAGTACATCACTCACCTTCGGTTTGCCGATGATATAGTCATCATGGCAGAGACTCTGGGTGACCTTAATGCAATGCCCAATGACCTCAGCAGAGTTTCCCAACAGGTGGGCCTTAAAATGAACATGAGTAAGACGAAAATCATGTCTAATGCTCATGTTCCGCTCCACCCAGTAATGGTTGGGAGCTCTGCACTCGTAATTGTAGACGAGTATATATACCTGGGACACATGGTCCAGCTAGGTAAGTCCAATTTCGAGAAAGAGGTGAGCCGCCGAATCCAACTCGGCTGGGCAGCGTTCGGGACGCTACGAGATGTCTTCTCGTCCAAGATTCCTCAGTGCCTGAAGACCAAAGTCTTCGAACAGTGCGTGTTGCCAGTGATGACATACGGTTGCGAGACTTGGTCGCTAACTATGGGCCTCATAAGAAAGCTCAGGGTCACTCAGCGGGCGATGGAGAGAGCAATGCTCGGGGTTTCTTTGCGCGATCAAATCAGAAATGAGGAGATCCGCAGAAGAACTAAAGTAACCGACATTGCTCGACGTGTTGCGAAGCTGAAGTGGCAATGGGCGGAGCACATAGTTAGAAGAACCGATAGACGTTGGGGTCCCAAAGTGCTGGAGTGGCGACCACGCACGGGAAAGCGCAGCGTTGGCAGACCCCCTACTCGCTGGACAGACGACATCAGGAGAGTCGCAGGGAGCCGCTGGGTCCAGGCGGCGCAAGACCGAGGCGTGTGGAAATCTTTGCAAGAGGCCTATGTCCAGCAGTGGACGTCTATCGGTTGAGGATGATGATGATGATGATGATTTCCTCTACGTGCTCTTATTAAAGTTTCTACCCGTCTAGGCATAATGAGAATGATGTTATCGATGGTCTCCTGGGATAGTCTCCGCCATTCCTCAACTACGGCGATTCGCAGTTCACCCACGTTGGCAGGAGCTGGAATTCTGGACTTAACTTTTCTTTTCAGCAAGTCCCAAACATGCTTTATTGGGCTCATATCCGGTGATCTCGCCGGCCACTCCGTAACAGTGATATTCATATCATTAAGATAAGCTTGAGTTACCCGAGCGGTATGCGGCCGAGCATTATCCTGCATAAAAACAAAATCGTCACCGATATATGGGGCAAACGGTACGACATTTTCTTCTAAAACTTCTCTGATATAGCGGTCTGCAGTCAGACTCCCTCTGTCAATCACTACCAAGTCTGTGCGAGCTCCCAAACAAATGCCCGCCCAAACCATTATTGACCCACCACCGTATGCAACTGTAGTTTCAAAATTTGTCAGAATGTATCGTTCTCCTTTGCGTCTGTATATTCTTTGCCTGACGTCAATTTGATTTAAAAGAATTCTGCACTCATCACTAAACAATACCTTACTCCATTGATCCGCGTTTCAAAGTCGATGTTCCTGAGCAAAAGTTAACCTGTTTCTACGATGATTTACCTCGAGCATTGGAGCCTTGGCGGGCACAAATGAACCCAAACCAGCTTCTTCGAGCCTTCTTCGTACCGTACGCTCACTTACGGTTACACCCCACACTGCTTCTAACTCATGTCGGGCTTGGACGGCCGTCAAACGGGGGTCCCTACGTACACGAAGCCGAATGAAACGATCATCCCTACTCGAAGTGCGTCTTTTTCTGCCTTGTCCTGGCTCTTCTCACATAAGTACCGGTCTCCCTGAACCGTTGGATACTGCGACGGATCGTTGAAACTGGTCGACGAAGATTTCTGGATATCACTCTGTAGGTTTGACCATTTCTTCGCATTTCGAGTGCCCTGGCAATCTCCGTTGGGTCTAAGTCAGGCATAATTCAGTCATCAACTCCAGAAAGATACGCGATTTAAAAAAACTAACAAAAACAGTATTTCAATGAAATTTTAAATCAAACTCAGAAGAAAGAAATACTCGAAGTTCGCTCCAGATAAGGTGTATTTGAATAAAATTAAAACAATTGCATAAAATGTGATGTTCAGTTGTTTTCTTAATTTGAAAATATTTCTTTTTAAATTAAATGACGTATAAACCAGCCAGCAACCTTATATGATACTGATATCAAACCTTTTTTTTATGTTCCGTTAAATATGCCGGCGAGTTTACATATTTTTATTATAATATGATGTAACTAAAAAGGATCTTGATCATTTTTGTATGAGATTTGGGCCATTCTTGCGTCTTAATGAAATTAACGGTAAAATATTGGAAATATACTCAGGATTAAATAAGTAAAAAATCATTAAGATATTAACTGGGAGTTTGGAGTAATCTGACTTTTAAGTTTTGAGGTTAAGTTTGGCAATTGTTAGGTAATATTTAGCCATTTAGCTAATAATAATATATTTATCGACATGCAGGATTCCGAAATACATAAATAAATAGAGATAATTATTTTATCTTAGCTAATCACAGTGAAAGTCTGGTTGATGATATAATTTAGGTAGGGACTTCGGTAACATTCAAGAAAAAATATTTACAGTAGGTTTTGTGCATTATTCAAGAAATACTTGATAAAAAAACTAAATCTACCATTACTCTAGACTCTACCTAGTTCAGAAATATAGGTAGGCACATGAGTTCTGGTCTGCTTGGGGCCTAGTTAATTAAAGAATCCTATCTCGGTTCACAAAACGTGCTGCTAATCAACGAATTACTCGTACTCCCTACTCGACTCAACGTTAAACTAAAAAAGAATAATAAAATAAGAAAACACTAAATTTTTCACAACTGAATGATGAACGCAAGCGTTACGATCACAAGGTAAACAATAAAGCAGTTTTGCAGGGCGACCGCGTATCTTTTGCATCAATCATTGATACATCGCATTCACCTCTGATTGGTTAACACTCTTCCACTATTGGAAGAAATCCATTGACGCAGCAAGAATACCATAAATTCAGCCAATCGGAGGTGATTGCGATGTATCAATGATTGATACAAAAGATACGCGGTCGCCCTGCTGGTTTAACTCAATGATGATTGACAGAGACGTGCAAGCAAGTAATCGATACTTTCGTTTCGATATCGACTATTCTGGGAATCGAGCCATTAACTCGATACTCATTATCGAAATAAATGGGCTTGTATTGACTCGATTCGGCACGCACCCCTGAGTAGTGAAAGGTACTACACTAAGTGTAGGTATGTATAGTGAGGAACGGGCACTACAGTATGTTTTGTATAATTTGGTGGATAACTCCTTATTGCACATGTTGAACGATTTATATACAAAAGAAAAGTAAATAGCCGTAGATTACATTCCTTCCTTACAACCTTTTAACTTTTGGCACGCAGCAGTTTCATATAATTATTGTCAGGCAACCCGATGGTTGCCGGATGGTTTTGTCGATACAAAACAATGCAATAAGTACCTACTAAATGAATGCAGAATTTTTAAGTGAAACTTCTTTAGGATCGTTGATTTGAAAATTCAACGAAACCAAAAAATGAAACGAAAAAGCGACACCAAAAAAAAAACAAACATTATATAGGATTAAGCCTGCGAGAGAATGAGATAGAATACAAGTTATATTTATCTCATTCTCTCGTAGGCTACTTTGCTGAAGTTTCACTTCTGCCGTGTGTGAATTACACACACACAATTTTTTTTTACAATAGTGAAGCGACGTGCCTAGTATAGGTACTTAACTAGTAATTTGACGACCTCCCTGGCGCAGTATTTAGCGCTGTTGTCTTAACGTGGGAGGTCCTGGGTTCGATTCCCAATTCAGGAATTTATAATTAGTCAATTTAGGAATTTATAATTTCTGAATTTTCTCTGGTCTGGCCTGGGGGAAGGCTTCGGCCGTGGCTAGTTTCCACCCTACCGGCAAAGACGTACCGCCAAGCGATTTAGCCCGCCTAGGGGTATGGGTTTAATATAACTGCCATACTCCTAACAGGTTAGCCCACTACCATCTTAGACTGCATCGGCACTTATCATCAGGTGAGATCGCAGTCAAGTGCTATCTTGTAGTGTAATAAAATTAAAAAAAATTACCAGTGCCTACCACTTTCCTTTTCAAAATAGCCACGAAGCTGCATCACAAGATGCAGCTTTCTTTATTGTCCTTTGGGCTTTAAGCACCGTACATTTTTGGCGATGGATGGTTTCTATGACCTGCCTGATTGATATATGTACTGCTTTACATTAATGGTTTATTTATTAAAAAGAGTAATTTGAACACCTGGATATGTTTAATTGTTATCCGACATTTAATCGGTATCACATTAAACATCAATGCTAATTTATAGCTATGAGAAGCTAATACAAAAAAAGATATGAGTAGTTATCGATACTTAAAAACTTCCATTACTATACTGACAATATTATGAGAAGAATCGCCAAACGATTTGTGAACTACTTTTACAGTTAGTTTGTAGTACATTTTTGGTAGTAGAGTAGGTATCGATATTTATTTCGATGGTATCGGAACATCCCTGTCGATAGACCAAAATGTTTACAGAACTAATTAATGTCATTCAAATTGACACAGGGTTGCAGGTGCAATAAAAATACGTATCCCTAAATATTTGAAATAAAGGACGCCATGTTCCATGATTACTTTTCATTACTTTGCCTATTTTTGAATCGGGAACTGATATCTATCATAGAAATGATTTAATGAAATAATATTTGACCAATAATATCCTAAAGATAAATTGTATTTAAGTTTTCATTCATTTTATTCCATATGTAATTCTCCCCTTTTTCCCATTACAAAGGGAATTCGTAATAAACTGGTATCATACAGTGGCAGTTCAAAGACAAAATAATATGGCGTTTCCGCTTATTTCAAAACAAAACAATACTTTTTTTTAATCAACTTTTATTTGCCCCCCATTCGCTTTTGATTAAAATTAATTTATGTGAAATTATAATTCAAAATAAGATTTTTTATGAATAAATGGTTTAGACGCAACAGTGGCCCACTTTTGGTCATTCTCCTTTATGCTTTTCGCAATTTTTCCTTTATCGGTGCTTTAAGACGCTGCTTAGTACAAAATTTCAAGATTCTGAGTTTACGGGAAGTACCCTGTAGGTTTTGATTCCCTTGCGAGTGTCGAAAATTTGCAGCATAAACGGCTGTATCTTTTGATTGCGTTGGCTTAGAAGTTTGATTTTTTCACAGCTCCAAGGGACAGTAGACCTGAGTATTGGATATGAATTTCAGCTTGATACGTACATGGGTTCCTGAGAAAAAGGGTCTTGACACACAGACGGACGGACAACAAAGTGATCCTATAAGGGTCCCGCTTTTTTCTTTTGAGGTACGGAACCCTAAAAAGCTGGCAAACATTTTGTAACTTTATTCGTTTATGAGAGTAATAACGTCACATCATTAGATAACTGTATTCGGTAATCTCTGTAATCATATAATCCCAACAGTTTAAGGAAACTTACTTAAGCTCATAGAGATTAGAAATTGGGAAATAGCGTGAACATGACGTAATGGGAGATTTTTAGTGACCTAATTAATTTTTAGTTACTCAGGCGGGGATTTCAATTGCAAAAGGGAAACAAGCGGAAAATGGCTAAGCGGGATACACTACAAAACAATTTTGACAGCTGTTGCCTTAACGCCACTTCCACTTCCAAACGAAAGAAAGAAAACGAAAATAAGGAAGTAAGTACTTACTTTAAATGCTTGCTTAATTTCAATAACATATATTATTATAGATAATATTATAAGAGCTTACTTTTTTTTATTGTGAGATAGGCTTGCGCTTGCCTAGAAGATGCCTATTCACTTTGCCTCGAAGTTACCTAACTATCGCTAGGAAAGCTGAGTCAGTTTGGTGGGTGTAGGTACCCTCTTTTGGTGAGAATGGTGACGGTCTGCCTTCATGCTGTTGGACAACTGTAAGTAGGTACACAATTTGGCGGCCTAATTGCTACATAGCGATCTCTTCCAGGCAACCACATTATTATGTGATTTACTTTTGTCGAAATACTTTTTCATTATTCTTATCATGATTTACAGAATAATTTAAGTAAATTAAGTAAATTTGAGAATAATTTGGAAGATTTGTGGGGTGTGGTGAATATTGCAAGGTACAAGTGCAAAATACACACTGTACCACATATAGGTATTTGTCTACTGTGGCAGATTACAGCAAGTTAAGTAAACTTCTAGTTCTTTCATTATCATGGACTTCCGCAAAGTAACACCTGCTTCTATCCAACACCAGAGATATTGTTACGTTGCTAAGCTCAGGATGTGTGTCAGACCCATAAATAGGGGCTCTTGATGAATAAATATGACTACTCTATAATAATTGCAGTTAATAACTTGAAAAAGATTTTCTAATAAGAAGTTTCATCAATTCACCTTGGATATATAAATATTATAAGATTTGGCTAGTTTGGTATAACCTATATATATATATAAAAATGAATGTTGCTAAGCGCAAAACTCAAGAATGGCTTGACCAATTAGGCTAATCTTTTTGTTATGGCTTGACCAATTAGGCTAATCTTTTTGTTATATTATGTTCCTTAACTTCCACTGAAAGTTTTTATATTAAAAAAAAAGTATTTAATTTAATTTTTAATTTGGTACAGAGATAGTTTACATGCCGGGGAATGACATAGGCTACTTTTTATCCCGGAAAATTGAAGAGTTCCCACAGGAATTAAAAATCGCAATCCACGCGTTCAAAGTCACGGGCATCATCAACTTCCGAACAACTGCACCAAATTGGATAAATCTTTTTTTTCTGTTCGTTATAGTCAGGACGAGGCTTGCATAAAAAAAAATTAAGAGCTTCCACAGGAACCAAAAACCTCAAATGTATATTAATTGATACTCAATCACGCCAAAACATTTGAACGGATTTGAATGAAACTTGGCGCAGAAATAGATTATAGTCTGGAAAAACAGATAGGCTACTTATTATCCCAGAAAATTAAAGAGTTTCCGCTGGAGCCAAAAAACCTCAATCTACGCGGATGAAGTTGCAGGCATCAGCTAGTGAGTTATAAAATGTATGTCAAAAATATAACTACTTGAGTCATAACTAATCCATTTCATAAGCACACTGCCTCATTGCAGCGGGATAGATGATATTTTTAATGTTTAGTTTTTAGTTTTTAATTTAGTTTTTAATTTAGATTTTAATTTAGATTTAATTTAGATTTTAATTTTATCTACTTATATATTACTTATCTGAAAATAATTAAAATAACTAATCTACGTAGAATTAATGCTTTGCTATTACTAAAGATCCATACCAATATTTTAAGGGTGAACCTGTGTCTGTATTTGATGAAATTTGGTACAGAGGTAGGTTGCATCTCCGGAAGGACATAGGTCACTTTTTACTTTTTTATCCAGGAAAAAGTTCCCATGAGTATCAACAGTTCATCTATTCACAGGTATCATCTAGTATTGTATAATTAATGAGTATATTCATTTAACTTAATTTAAACAATCTTGTGTCAACAACTGTGCAAGGTCTCAACTTAGGAACAAGTTAAAAAAACAGTAACCCCCATTTCACAAACATTACTTTCATAAGCATGGGGAGCAATGCAATGATTATTATGACGTTAATATGATAATTATGGGAAGCCATTAATTTCAATGATACTCAAAGGACTCTTTATTGTGCATACACATAGCATTGTACTGGGCGCTGTGATTTTGGACTTTAAGTTTTAAATACTAATAAGTTGTCACAGATAGGATTATTTTGTACCTCTTGAATAATGTGAAACAAATAACAGTTACATAACAGGGTTACAGTTAACTGGTAATTACTTTCAGTTATTTGGTAGAAGAGTGGGGCAAGAACTTACCGGCCAGGGTGAACCTGTCCATATAGTTGATGAGGTTGACGAAGCACAATATCCCGACAGTCATGTATTCCTTGAAGGTGACATCACTTAGATTATCTCGTCTCCGAGACTGCTTCTCGTGCAACAACGCCGTCGCCGAATCATTGTCTCCATTTATCACCAACTGCTGGTTTGAGGTGTTTGGAGTAATACTACTCTGGTCCATTATGCCCACCCCAAAGTAATGTTCAAAGATTATAACAGCACCTCCACTTGACCGTGTCGAACTTGAAAGATATAACACAACACTGCGGGTATACAGAAATCAGCTCGTTAGTAATTCGGCTACAAATATGAATTATTAGAGGTAAGAAAGCTTAAACACATAGCAAAAATATAGCTTTAGCCTTCAAAGACCTGAATAAATAAAAAAATAACTAAAAAAAATCTAACAGCCACAGCCAAAACTCTACCGCCAGATGACAATTAATAATTACAAGTTACAACCGACCGATCACCGAGTACCGAGTACCGACTGCAACTTGCGAGTTGCTTGCGACTCTTGCGAGCACCGACCAGAAAAAAAAGCTTGCGAGTGACCGGTGACGGCAACAAGTGACGTGACTGATCGAAATTCGAAACTTCAAAGTCAGAGACAAGCTTCAAAGTCAAACTGTAGCATTATTGTCATACTAAAATTCTACCTCAATGATTATTGTTGATGAAGTGAAGTATGCCGAGTTATGAAATAGTATATTGTGATACAAGGGTGGAAAGTAGGTTATTGCAAACGAGCTGTCATTAATAAGCCCGAGCCGAAGGTGAGGGTTTTTAATGTCACGAGTTTGCAATAGCCTTCACACCCGTGTATCACACGACGTTTTTCAATACAGTTGTGGGAAATAGTACAAAAATATAATCAATTTATCACATAAAAAATAAAAAATAAAAAATTTCAGCAAATGGCGCGTATTTACACCTGGACATTTTTTTTTTTCAACGAAACTAGGCTACGGGTTCGTACCTACGCGTATACAGCCTATTCGATTTTTGACAAATGTTGAAAATAATTAAATTAAAACTGGTAATTAAATATAATCAATAACCATTTAAAGAATTTTTCAATACAGTTGAAAATATAATCAATTTATCACATAAAAAATAAAAAATTTCAGCAAATGGCGCGTATTTACACCTGGACATATTTTATTTTTTTCAACGAAACTAGGCTACGGGTTCGTACCTACGCGTATACAGCCTATTCGATTTTTGCCAAATGTTGAAAATAATTAAATTAAAACTGGTATAATCCACATATATAATCCACAACCATTTAAAAGAATTTTGGAAATTCAATGCTAAAACGTACGGATTCATTCATTTTTCCTCGTAAAAAGCCTATCCGATTATATTCTATGTATGAAAACTCCTTGCTAATAAACTTTTTTAATTGACTTGGAAAATTTAAAACTAAACTGCAAAAGTAAGTGTCGAGCTTGTAAAAGTAAGTCACGACCGTGTAAAAGTAAGATGCCTATGCGAAAGATTCAATTTTCGAATCATAACTACAGCCTCTGAAAGTGCGCCATGTTTGACAACTGTATTGAAATAGTATATTGTGATACAAGGGTGGAAAGTAGGTTATTGCAAACGAGCTGTCATTAATAAGCCCGAGCCGAAGGTGAGGGTTTTTAATGTCACGAGTTTGCAATAACCTTCACACCCGTGTATCACACGACGTTTTTCAATACAGTTGTGGGAAATAGTACAATAATATAATCAATTTATCACAAAAAATAAATAATTTCAGCAAATGGCGCGTATTTACACCTGGACACATTTTTTTTTTCAACGAAACTAGGCTACGGGTTCGTACCTACGCGTATACAGACTATTCGGTTTTTGTCAAATGTTGAAAATAATTAAATTAAAACTGGTAATTAAATATAATCAACAACCATTTAAAAGAATTTTTCAATACAGTTGAAAATATAATCAATTTATCACATAAAAAATAAAAAATTTCAGCAAATGGCGCGTATTTACACATGGACATTTTTTTTTCAACGAAACTAGGCTACGGGTTCGTACCTACGCGTAATACAGCCTATTCGATTTTTGTCAAATGTTGAAAATAATTAAATTAAAACTGGTAATTAAATATAATCAACAACCATTTAAAAGAATTTTGGAAATTCAATGCTAAGACGTACGGATTCATTCATTTTTCCTCGTAAAAAGCCTTAATAAGTATGAAAACTCCTTGCTTATTAACTTTTTTAATTGACTCGGAAAATTTAAAACTAAACTGCAAAAGTAAGTGTCGAGCTTGTAAAAGTAAGTCACGACCGTGTAAAAGTAAGATGCAATCCCTTCGTGTGTCACGTAGCCATATTATGGCTATTTGACGTTTTCGGGGTTATATGTCAGTTCGCCATATTATGGCTAAAACAAAATGGCGGATTCGCGTCCACCGCGGTTGCCGACATTTTTGTTTCTTTTAAATAGATTACTGTCTCGATTCCTCTCTAACTTTGGTATTAAATACTAGGATAGACAAGGACACAGTAGGAATTTTTTGACGTTCTTAGTCTATGTAATCAATTTATGGGTAGAAATTTCGTGCGAGGAGGACACCAACTTGAAAAAAAAAAAAAATTTTTGATTTTCGCCTAGAGCAAGAATTATCGAAGACAGTCCATGTTTCGTGTATTCTTACTCTAAGACCACTAACCATAGTGCACATCAATCAAAAAATCAACAGATACGGCCAATATTGGCCATTGTATTGGTACCAACAGAGAGGAAAGGAGGGTAATTTATGGTCTGTTTTTTGTTATTTTTCTGTGTAAACCATAATGAAGAGCGATTACCTTTCAAACTTTAATCTACAGCTGTAGTTCGTAACGATTTGAATGACGTAGTTTGTTTACATAGCTTCAGTACAAGTAATAGGAGTTGTTGTTTTTCTAAAGCGGCGCGAGCCCCCCGGCGGCCGCGAAATTCGACACCTGTGAAACGCTCCGCACACCAGGGGGGGGGGCGCTTATTTTGAGACCGCAGACGAAGAAAAGATTCAATTTTCGAATCATAACTACAGCCTCTGAAAGTGCGCCATGTTTGACAACTGTATTGAAAATATAATTGTCGACTAAATTAGTTATTTATTAAAAGTTTCAACAACTTACGTAGCACAAAATAATGATGAATGTTTTATTTCCTTGTCAAACCTACTCTAATAATATTTGGCGCTTCATTTTAAATTTACCCTGATGGTAGGTGGCGCAACCAATTTAATGCATTTCGACGGACACTTCTTATATACAGAGGCTAGCAGATGCCCGCGACTTCGCCCGCGTGGTTTAAGTTTTTTCCTCACAGGTACTCCTTAATTTTCCGGTATAAAAAGTAGCCTATACCACTGTTCAGATCCTTAACTACCCGTGCAAAATACCCGTTGCTCTGTTGCGGCGTGATTGAAGGACCAACTCTCTATTTCACCCCTTTGGGGGTAGAATTTTCAAAAACTGTGAAACACATATTTCTTTGTTTTCAATCGGTAGCTCAAATACAAAAAATACAAATGTTTTATTTTGCCAAATGTGGGTACAGAATATAGTAGGATGGAAATTAAATTATTGTGCCTGACACATTTTGCCAAATAATTGGCGTGCAAAATTGGTAGTACAATTACATACATACTGCTCAAAATACATAATAGGTATGCGTTATAATAAGTTACAAAATTAAGTATTAATTATTAGATTAACATATAAAATTACAGAATTAAGATAGATTATTAGATTATATATAAGTTTACAACATTAAAATAGATTTATTAGATTATTTATTTATTAAATTGAAATGTCATAATATCCTATTATAAAATTGAGATACTCTCAGGTCAAATCTTACATTTAGCTAAAAATTCGTTAACACTATAAAAACATTCGCCAATTAAATATTCAAATAACTTTTTCTTAAATATGGATGTTGGTAAAATTTTAGTGTTGTCAGAGAGCTTGTTGAATAAAGTTACAGCCATACAGTAAGAGTTGCGAGAACATAAAGTTAGTCTGCGCTGGGGTATCTCTAACCTGAATTTTTGTCGGCGGTTCCTATTATCAGGCTTCATCTCGAATAAGTATTTGACCACACACTAAGTAAGTTTCATGGTTGTAACTTGGGAAATGAAGGACTTTCATACAAATTTCCGACTCCTATTTTACCCCCTCGGGGATGATAATGTTAAAAACTGTGACATACTTACTTCATTATTTTTTACCGAAAGCCAAAATACCAAGATTCGTTTAAAATATCTTGAGAAATGAAGGCTTTTTATACCAACTTTTATCCCTTATTCCACCCCTTTGGGGGTAGCATTTTGAAAAACTGTGAAACACGTATTTCTTCATTTTCAATTCGCAGCTCATATACCAAGTTTCATGGCTATAACTTGAGAAATGAAGGACTTTCGTACAAACTTTCAACCCCTATTTTACCCCTTTGGGGGTAGAATTTTGAAAAGCTGTGAAACACGTATTCCTTGTTTTTAACCGATAGCTCATATACCAAGTTTCTTGGCTATAACTTGAGAAATAAAGGACTTTCATACAAACTTCCAACCCCATTTTATCCCTTGGGGGATGAAATTTTGAATAACTGTGAAACATACTTTTTTGTTTTTTATCGTAAGCCAAAATACCAAGTTTCGTTGATATAACTTGTAAAATATCTTGAGAAATGAAGACCTTTCATACCAACTTTCATCCCCTATTTAACCCCTTTGGGGTCGAATTTTCAAAAACTGTGAAATATGTATTTCTAAGTTTTCAATTCGCAGCTCATATACCAAGTTTCATGGCTAAAGCTTTCATTCAAATTTTCAACCCCTAATTTACCACTTTAAGGGTTGAATTCTGAAAAACTGTGACACATGTAATTCTTTATTTTTAACGAAAGCCAAAATACCAAGCTTCGTTTATATAACTTGTAAAATATCTTGAGAAATTAAGGACTTTCATGCAAAATATCAACTCCTATTCTACCCCTTTGGGGGTAGAGTTTTGAAAAACTGTGAAACACGTAAGTATTTCTTTATTTTTAACCGGTACTCCACGTACCAAGTTTCTTGGCTATAACTTGAGAAATGAAGGACTTTCATACAAACTTCCAACCCCTATTTTACCCCTTCGGGGGTAGAATTTTTAAAACCTGTGAAACATGTACTTTTTTATTTTTTACCGTTAGCCAAAATACCTAGCTTCATTTATATAACTTGTAAAATATCTTGAGAAATGAAGGCCTCTCATACCAACTTTCATCCCCTATTTCACCCCTTCGGGGGTCGAATTTTCAAAAACGGTGAAATATGTAGTTCTTAATTTTCAACTCTCAGCTCATATACCAAGTTTCATGGCTATAGCTTTTATACAAATTTTCAACCCCTATTTTACCACTTTAGGGGTTGAATTCTGAAAAACTGTGACACACGTAATTCTTTATTTTTTAACGAAAGCCAAAATACCCAGTATCGTTTATATAACTTGAGAATATCTTGAGAAATTAAGGACTTTCATGCAAACTCTCATCCCCTATTTCACCCCTTCGTGGGTAGAATTTTTAAAAACTGTGAAACACGTGTTTCTTCATTTTCAACCAGCAGCTCATATACCAAGTTACATGGCTAAAGCTTTCATACAAATTTTCAACCCCTATTTTACCACTTTAAGGGTTGAATTCTGAAAAACTGTAACACATGTAATTCTTTATTTTTTAACGAAAGAAAAAATACCAAGTTTCGTTTATTTAACTTGAGAATATCTTGAGAAATTAAGGACTTTCATGCAAAATATCAACCCCTATTTTACCCCTTTGGGGGTAGAGTTTTGAAAAACTGTGAAACACGTATTTCTTTATTTTTAACCGGTACTCCACGTACCAAGTTTCTTGGCTATAACTTGAGAAATTTAGGATTTTCATACAAACTCTAAACCCCTATTTCACCCCTTCGGGGGTGGAATTTTGAAAAACTGTGAAACACATATGTTTTCATTTTCAACCCGCAGCTCATATATCCAGTTTCATGGCTATAACTTGAGAAATTAAGGACTTTCATACACACTTTCAACCCCTATTTCACCCCTTCCGGGGTAGAATTTCGGGATGAAAGTATCCTATGACCTACCTCATAGTATGGGCTCAAATCGTGCCAAGTTTCGTTTGAATTCATTCAGTAGTTTCGGCGTGATGCGCGGCCAAGATACAGACAGACAGACAGACAGACAGACAAAAATGAAAAAATTACAGATTTGGCTTCAGTATCGAATAAGGAGTGCCCTCCAAAAAAAAATTTTCAAAATATCTTCAATGAACAGAATTGGACCTGTTACAGTTTTATTATAACTATAGATAACACTCCTCTACTCTACCCTCCATAGCTGTAGCATAAAAAAGAGTTGCCACTGGATGTGCCACTGGCTAGCATAAATGAGGGATACCGCACTCAAAAAGCAAAACTGCCGTTATTGACAAAATAATTATAAAACTATTTACTAGTATTACTAATTATAAACTATTACCCCCGAGAGCTCTCGGATTTTCCGGGATTTGTAGCAGTAGAGCCCTGTTGCTATTTAAACTACTGCAATATAATATAGCTTCGTGAGCGCACTTATTAGCATTTGAATAGGGATCCTATTCTTATTCTGATGTGCGATTGTGTAAGTAATTCTATAAAAGAATGTAGCATAATTAAAGGTCTTTAAAATGACGGATACCATATGATACTGACCTCATTTACATTGATGGCTATTGGCTAAATTGAATCAAGTTGCGTTGTATTTTTTAACAAAACCTGAAAAAGTAAGTAATTAAGTAAAACACTTTATTACATACAAACAAATAATAAAACAGAGGTAAAACGAATC
This sequence comes from Erebia epiphron, assembly GCA_963932025.1. Classification (NCBI taxonomy): domain Eukaryota; kingdom Metazoa; phylum Arthropoda; class Insecta; order Lepidoptera; family Nymphalidae; genus Erebia; species Erebia epiphron. The sequence goes on from OZ009949.1 coordinate 29,182,127, forward strand.
ATAACAGAATTTACAACTTGTTACGGTGTAAAAGATATGTAAACCATTTGTAGTTGTTACAAAAGTACCAAGATTTAGGCGATCAAAAACAAAATCTGTGCATTCAGGCCGATCCGATTGGATTGGGGTGGAAAATAAAACTTTCGGAAATGTTCAGGCTAACGCATACTGCTCACCTACAATCAGTGCGTGCACTTCCAAGATGGCCACTGCCTGTCCATGCCACAAAGTGTGTGATAAAGTCGACCCGATTATTGGACCTACAAGAAGCCTGATGTAGGCGTAGACCCTCAATGATTGTGCGATTAATTTAAAGCTTTTTAAATTATGTAATTTTAGATATTTTAAAATTATTATCTAAAGAGTCGGCAATTTTCATGCTTCTGGCAACCCTATTTACATCTGACAGCAGCTGACAACAGCTAAGTGTATTTTTTTTAATTAACCAGCTTTACGGCTCTCGGTTCCAGCCCTTCTGAGCCTCAAGTTATTGTCATTTTTTTATTTTATTAATTAGTTTTACGGCTGTGGATTCTACCCTTCTGAGCCCTGAGTATTGACAGGTGAAATGGACCCACGAAGTTAAAGGAAAAGACTGGAGTGCTTACGCATAATATCTTGAAACAAATCATACTTACTCTATGTTTTGCCTACACCCAGGCATAGAGAAATAGTAACATATCACGCAGTGTGGCTTTACCCTCTATTCTATACTTACTTCAGGGGGGTTCAGGTATCAGGACAGAAATTGAACTACAGCACAGTATGGTCTGGCAGTGGTGACTGGTGGACACTGGACAGTGGGCACCACAGAGTACCTTGGGCCAGCACCTTGCCAGCAGAGACAAGGCAAGCACCCGGCCACTATCTCTGGTTAACTTGTCTCTGCCACCGACCAGAAATGAGAAAAAGAAGGTGGTGGGCTCACAGAGTACATTTTAATAATTATATACTGGGTGGGCTTTGCTTTACAAGTTTACACGGGTGTACAATGTACATAGTACATACTACATGTACATAGTTAAAATTGATAATAATTTTTAGTTGTTTTGGTTAGCACAAGAAATGGCAAAGTTCTTATATTTAGTAATATTACTTTGTTTATGCAGTGGCAGTTTCAGCAAAAAATATAACGATGAGGAAAAGCCCGCGTGGGCTAAAAAAGATATACGGGATTTCAGTGATGCTGATATGGAACGGTAAACTACTCTATTTAGCATTTAGCTAAATGAAATGAATGAATTAGTATCTATTAAAGACACTTCTTATTTCTGTACTGAAAATATATCCATACCTACTAATATTATAAATGCGAAAGTGTGTCTGTCTGTCTGCCACGCTTTCACGGCCCATCTGTCTAACCGATTTTGATGAAATTTGGTACAGGGATAGGTTGTATCCCAGGGCTACTTTTAATCCCGAAAATCCAAGAGCTCTCGCGGGTATCAAAAAATTATCTCTTCAACCGATTTTGATGACAGGTTTAGGGATAGCTTGTATCCAGGATAAGGATTTAGGCTACTATTTATCCCGGAAAATTAAAGAGCTCCCAAATAATTTTCAACTACAAAACAAGTCTTGACCAAGATTTGAATATTCTGGCCTATCTACCATCTGCTGTTTTATTATTTGTTCAAAATAGCAGCCACTCAATAGTAATGAATAAAGTATCATATTTCTAGCCTCTATGATCAATGGGAAGAAGACGAGGAACCTCTACCTGAAGATGAGCAACCAGAACATATGCGAAAACCTCCCACAGTAGATTTCAGCAAACTTGACATGTCTAATCCAGAATCAGTTCTACAGGCAACTAAGAAAGGCCAAACTCTAATGATGTTTGTGACTGTTGCTAACAACCCTTCGAGAGCTCGCTCAGAGGAATTGACAAAGATATGGCAAACTGGTCTTTGGAGTAACCATATACAAGCTGAAAGGTACATATTCTTAGTTATTTTAGTTTTGTTCTACAATAAAATGTTTGACTGTTCTGAACTGACATCATTTCTTATAATAAATATGTACTTTGCCCCTTTCAAGCCATCAGACATTTTTGCATGGAAATACTATGTTGTATACTGAGCAATAAGGAAAAGTTAGTGTTAGAACTCGTGGAGCTGTATGTTATATTATTTAGCACATTTCATGGCTTGTGCTATGCCGTGGCAATTACTAGCGGAGCCCGCGTCGCGTTGGCGACAGCGATATTGGCGGCCGTCGCGTCGCCCACGCACTTTACAGTTGATTCGTAATTAAGGTCCACACTGGGAAAGATTGGGGGGCAGCGTTTTTTGGTTAAATAATATTAGTTTGTATGCAAAATACAGTACCACACATGACATTAACATCGCCTCTCCTATTGTGGATGCAGCATAAGTGTGACCAGCTCTGTCCGTATAATATGCGATAGCTGGCCAGCTTTACAGTGGGAGTTTTAAAATAAAACAGTGAGAACCAGTCCGCAAGTTTTTATGCTTATAATGAACTCTCAGGCTCTAAGAACATCCTTACTGATTGACACTATATGTGTATATTATAGCACAGCTCTGCTGCAAAAATATATTTCCTATATTTTACAGGTATCTAATAGATGATGATAGAGCTATATTCATGTTTAAAGATGGCTCGCAAGCTTGGACTGCAAAAGAGTACCTTTTAGAACAAGATGAGTTAAAGGATGTTCAGTTAGAAAGCCAGACATACCAAGGAAAGAACCCCGATGTGAAAAATAAGGCTGTTAGAGATGAACTATAGATCTGAAAATGCATGACTTGTATAAATTTTAATCCAAGGTTGATACAAATATTTATTTAAGTATTTTAAATTATCAAGTGACTTTCAACTGAACTGAAAACATACTGATTTAAAATAGTTTTTCTTATTATAATTTTATATACTTGCTGATAACCGCAACTTCGTCCACGTGGTTTAAGTTTTTTTTTAATTTCTGCAGGAACTTAATTTTCCGGGATAAAAAGCCTATGTCACTCTCCAGGTCCTCAATTATACCCATGCAAAAAATCACGTCAATTCATTGTTCTGTTGCAGTGTGATTGAAGAACAAACAAACACACATTCACATTTATAATATTAGGTAGTTTGATTGTTGATGGGTTAAGCAAAATTATATTATGAGGTCATCAAGTCTATAGCTAAGTGTTCTTTTTTTTTAGAATTTATATTATTTATATTGTGTTAAAACTTACATTGCAACATAAATTTGTTATTTCATATCTATTTTGTAGTTTACATGAGAATTCCATACCAAGTAAGACTATAATATTTTTATAATAAAGAAAAAAAAATAGAAAATTGCTGGATACAAGCTTTATTTGTTTACCAAGATACAAAAATATACTTAAATCAAATATTTTTCTTTCATTAGGCATCAGTAGCACGGAAATGTTCTTCATCAATAGTTGAGTATATGTGCCCCTCACCACACATCCATTCCAGGGTATTTCTAAAAAAATCAAAGGAATTTGTTAAATTTTTGCAACATCAAATCTTTACATCTTTACTAAATCACCTTAACAAGTTTATTTTATGTAGATAGAAAATCTATACAGATTGCAATTTTAAAAATCTTTCAGCATTTACTTTTTACTTATATAAAGTCGCATTTTGAGTTCTTTGGACAGAGGGCAAGGAAGGTCTTCTTGTGATGGACCAACCAAAGTAATCTGCAGATAGGCCAGCAGGAAGAAGTGGAAAACATTTATAGTCCAATGAGCCCTCAAAGACTACATTGTGATGACTACATTTGCACTGCCAAGTGCCAATGATAGAATCTGTTCTATGTAACATAGAACAGATTCTATCATCCACAACACTTAGAAGAAAATTATAATTTGCAAATTTCATTATGTGCAAAAAGAAATTGTTTACTTGCTAACTAACCACTGTTATGAATTGTATCTTTATAAATAACAATGTTATCAGAGACTTTTAAGGTCAATGTATGAACTGATGTTATGAACAGTGACTAGCAAACATCTTCAAAAATGTGTTTTAATAGGTTTTGGTCCTTTGGTGGACCAGGGTAATTCTCTAGCATGGGAGAAGAACATAAGCTATTTTTATCTCGGGAAACTGGATTTTTAAAACCAAAATCCATGCAAACATAGCATGGGCTTTATCTTGTTTGTTCCTATTTATATTATTTAAAAAAAATACTCACTCAAATTCCACATGAGACATCTTGTCTTTTAGGCTAGCAAACATGTCCTGTTTGCTTATGCCCTGTTCAAGAGTTGATGCTCGGATGAGGTTGTAGACCATCATTTGGCGTGGATTTAATCCGTTCACTGAGGTGTTATCATTCATGCCAACCATGGAATTAGCTGGCAAACCACTTGTGAATGTAGAATTAGATGTTTCGGTTTTTTCCTGTAATATTAAATTTATGTGTCCATAATCGCTTTCCCACATCACAAATCATTCTTTTGATTGAGTTGAAACTGAACAATTGTTGACACTTGTGTTAAGGTTGCAATCAATGCAGGTAAAGTGACACACATGATGGATCATCATTAGCTAGTATTATAATAACTATATTTAGGGGAATCCAGAATAGTGTTACTTTTGTTATGCCAAATAGAACTCCTCTGCTAGAGGAACTGAAAGGGTCAAACTCAATAATTATGACTATAGGTAATAGTCATAAGACAATAATAATTGTTTTACTCAACCCTCAACCCAATAGGTGTCTAACTGAACTCTCTCACAAGGCTAGCATTTGATGGGTACAAAAGAAGTTAAAGATAATATTATAATAGAAACATTGTGTACCTACTGTAAAAAAACACATTTAAAAGTACCTTCTTAGAATCTGCTTCCATCTTCAGCTTGTTATTGATACATTGTAGATAATGGAATGTTATAGCATTGGCATCTGTAATTGGCATTATTTTGAAAGCCATGAGAACTTTTTTACCTTTGTTAGCTTTTACATTTCCATATACCTGTATGTAATCATTAACTTTCACTTGTGGAGCTGATTTATCCTGAAATTTTTTAATAAAGTTTATGCATAAGTTCTTTACATAATATGATAGGATGTATAAATATTAATTATGGCATATTTCTAAACAACAATATGACTCTTGACTTGTCTTGACTTAAAAATTAAAGTGTATAATAAAAATACCATAGAGCACCATACCATTGTTTAAAATACATCTGTTTGAAAGAAATTGCCTTTTAAAGAGCTAAATGAGTTAAACTCAAGTTTGAACCAAAAGATAAATAGCTCCAAGCAACAGATGGAAACTAAAATATATTGTGGAGATTAAAAACTGTTGTGATATAGGGACTGCAAGATCGTTGTACAATTCACTGCTCAATAGGTGCTGTTCTTAAAGAACTAAAGTAAAATCCATATAATTAATTAAATATGACCCATATGAAGCCATCCTAGCATCATCAATTGTTTGATTGTTTTAATACAGTGTTTTAGTACTTATAATAATGTTATAATCAATATCAAGTTTTTATCTTACATCTTCATCCATGGCTTCCATATCCAGCCACAGCACTGCTCTCATTCTTCCAGTGATATCTTGTATAGTATATGTTATTTTGGTACTTTGTACTCTTATATTCCTTATTCGGGCCACTATTGATACAATTTGAATTTCTGTCCCCCAAATCTTCACCCCATCATCTCCGCTATGCAAAGCCTGTTTTATCACAATGGGTGCTGTTCGAGAAGCTCTTCGTCCCTGAAACATGTATGTTGACAATATAAGTAATAATCATTATGAAATAACTATGACAAGTAAAAGTTTGTGTGCAAGTCAAACTAAAAGTAACACTAGAATTTAAGTGATATGGATGTTGTTTATCTTTTGTAACACTGTTTTAAGAGGCTAGGTTTTAGTTTTAATTTAGAGTACTAGCTGATGTCTGCGTGGATTGAGGTTTTTGGTTCCACAGGAATGTGCTTAATCTAGACTATATTCTATCTCTGTGCCAAATTTCATGCAGATCCGTCCAGCCGTTCTGGCGTGATTGGGTAATTAACATCCATCCATTCATCCAAACTCTTGCATCTTTATTATTAGTATAGATGTTCTTAGTGCAAAAAGATACATACCGATTTTTGAGCTTGGTTTGGAGTATTAACATTTCCAAATTGATTTTGTGTATTGAAAAATCCACCACCAGCAACTGATTGATCTAGAATGATGTACGTATTAAAATAGGAATTGTTTTAATCGTTTAATTGCTAGACAGAATCAGGTTTAGATAAAACTTACCATTCCACATTTTAATAACACTTCTCAAAATCTGATCTGACGTGTGAATTTAATTCTAATAAATTTATTTTTCTTTAGATTTTACTCAACTCCAGCAACTAGCAAGTGTCATTTCTTTCACATTAGGATAAACGTCAAATTATTGGCGGGAAAATGTTTTTTTTTAAATTTTATTATCTGGGTTTCCGGCTCTGAGTTCCAGCCCTTCTGAGCCAATCGGGAAAATGTTTGATTTTTCGACTGTAGCTTGTCTCGGAACCAAGAATAATGGCTAACTTAGAATAATATTATTGATTGTATTACATCTTTGACTAACCAATCCAATCTATAGTTATCTTGATCTATGGCAAAGGCGATATGTGCGAGAGAGACACCAACTCATTAAAGTTCTATGCATAATGTATCTTTAAAGGTTATAACCAGGTAGTGGCCGGGCACTACCTGGTATACTTATGTCGAACCCTAACCTATCCTACAAGTAAGAGACAAGAAAACGTAAATACAATGAATGAATACGTCAAGTTTTTGGTTAAGTATGTAGTGGTCATTGTTGAAACTCGACAAACCATAAAGTAGGTACCACATAGTACTTTGTCCATCTTCATTTCAACTATGTCGACTAGATGGCGCTCATTTTTTTGGTTCAAGTATTTTTGTTCGAAGACGACATAGCAGTTTAAAGTGTATTATCTATGACAGAGCTTTATACTTTGACTAGATGATTCCCGTGACTTCGTCCGCGTAGGTAGACCAAGTTTTTAGATTCCCGCGGGAACTTGAATTTTCCGGGATAAAAAGTAGCATGTCCTTTCCCGGGATACAACCTACCCCTGTACCAAATTTCATTAAAATCGGTTGAAAAGATAATTTTTTTGATTCCCGCGGGAACCTTTGAATTTTCCAGGATAAAAAATAGCCTATGTCCTTCCCCGGGATACAACCTATACCTGTGCCAAATTTCATCCAAATCGGTTGAACAGATGGACCGTGAAAGCGTAGCAGACAGACAGACACACTTTCGCATCTATTTATAACTAGATGATTCCCGCGACTACGTCCGCGTGGACCAAGTTTTTTCAATTCCCGCGGGAACTCTTGCATTTTCCGGGATAAAAAGTAGCCTATGTCCTTCCCCGGGATATAACCTATCCCTGTACCAAATTTCATCAAAATCGGTTGAACAGATAGATCGTGAAAGCGTAGCAGACAGACAGACAGACACACTTTCGCATTTATAATATTAAGTATGGATATTAGTATGGATTTTAAAGATAAAATCAAAGTAAAGGCTTTATACACCGTGTGCATAATGCCCGACAAGCGACAATACGGTTCTCGCTCGCGCCACATTGGGCAGAAACTTTCTAAACATCAAATCATGATCCACATAGATATTGATGATGCTACGATGGTTTCCACACTCCCTATTACCTGATAAATAGAATGTTCTGAAATAATTAGTAAGTTTATAAAAAATTACGAAACTTCCTCCTATCTATTTAGTTGTTGCACTATCCCGCGCTCTTGTTTTATAATCTCCTCTACCCAAAGGTTGTCTGGAAGAGATTGCTTTAGCAATAAGACCGCCTTTGCACCCTTCTGTCTTGTATTGTAAGCTTTTGTTTATTGTTATTATTTTTAAGTGTGTGCAATAAAGTGTTCATCTATCTATCTATCTATCTAATCAGATTTTTAATAAAAATACTTTTATAAATGTTTAAAATAGTTTATTTACATTATTTTCATAACATACATACACTAAATACATAAACATAATATTATGATATAAAACAATGAAACAGTAATAATAATTTTTAAGAACTTCATCCCTTCATCTTCGTCTCGTACAACTATCATAAACGCGAAATTGTGTTTGACTGTTACCTACTCATTGTCACAGGTAACTCATCCGCTTAATCAATTTTGATGAAATTCGGTAGAGATAGCTTGTATCGGAATCTGAAGTCGCCGGCATCGTCCAGTTAAATATGAATGCTTGTTTCACTAACAATGCTAAAATTTTAGGGAACACCTAAGACTAATATTTGACAGTTTTCACGTATGATACCTGCCACCTAATGGGCTTAGGTGTTCCCCGAAATTTAAGCCATTAGGGGAAAACGGGCATAATTCATGGAAAGTAAGCAGACACTGGAGTGGCCCGATACGTCGTTGGTCTGGATGATTTCTTTTCCCTATAGTCGACTTTCGGAAGATCAGCTACCTTGTTCTCTTTTCCTTTGCTTTGGGTATTTGCTGATGAAGACCTCTGCACTTCTGAAACAAGAACAGAATACTTGGTTAATAATTATTATGCCTACTTGACTTGAATCAACAACTACCATTTCTGTTGTGCCTGTATTAATTTAATTGTATTTGTTTTAAAAGAGCATGGCCACCTAGCTTCTTGCTGGTTCTTTTCGGTAGGAACGACATTCCGAACCAGTGGTAGATTCATCCGACTATTCAAAAGCACTTGTAAAAAGTGTACTTAAACAAAAAATATTTGACCACGTGTCCCCCACTCCCCAGGTTCATTAATATCGCGTTAATCGCATTATTTTCTATGAAGTCTGTGTCGCTACGCAATTCGGAATAGACAAGCCAGAATGGACCAATCATCCAATGAGTATTAATTAGAGCTAATGCAAAATGGCGTGGAACCTTAAAAGATTTAGTCGGGTATCTCTAAACGTAGTATTTTATTTTTTGCCTTGAGTTTTGTATACAGTTGCCAGTGTCTCAAAATCTGACTCTCAGCTTTTAGTAGACAAACTACCTATCTGGAGTTTTGTAATATCTTTGGATTTACACCTAAAAGCACATAATTATCTTTCAGGAGCTCAGGGCTTTTATTTCAAAACATGATATTCATGTATGCCGTAATATCTTAGTGATTAAAACTCGGCCTCCCAGTTGTGGGTCTGAGGTTCGAATCCCAGACGTGAAACTTTAATTTTTTTAATGCGGTTGAGTTAATGCGGCGGACTAAGGCCTAAATGCTTCTCATTCTCAGTGGTGAGTGCTGTGGTCTTATTGTGAGAGGTCCCGGGTTCGATTCCCGCCAGTGTTTATGTTTTAAAATTTGGATAATTATGGTTATTCTGATTTTTTTCTGGTATGGTCTGGTGAGAGGCTTCAGCTGTGGCTAGTTACCACCCTACCGGCAAAGACGTAACGCCAAACGATTTAGCGTTCCGGTACGGTGCCGTGTAGAAACGTGTCAGTTTAATATAACTGCCGTACCCCTAACAAGTTACCATAGACTGCATCATCACTTACCATCAGGTGAGATCGCAGTCCGGGGCTACCTTGTAGTGGAAAACTTATGGTAAGAAATAAAACAATACCTTTCCTGTGTGTTTGGTTATCATCAGATGCTGGTTGGAGGTACTTCGGATCCAAACCCTTTTTGCTTGGAATTGAAAGTTGCGGACTTTCCTCTATACTTGATCTGGGGGCCAAAAAGGATGAAAGATGTTACATCAAAACTAAAATGATAACTGGGAAAGTTTGTCTGTCCGTGTGATTTTGAAAAAAATTGGTACCGAGATAGGTTGCATCCCATCCCAGGTTAGGGTTACTTTTTTTGGGAATTCCACGCGGACGAAGTCGCGGGCATCAGCTAGTATTATAAATGTGAAAGTTTGAATGTTTGTTACACCTTGACGACTGAATCGATTTAGATGAAAATTTAGATAACATATAACCTGAACAAACACATAAGCTAATTCCCGCACAAATCAAAAACCTTAATCAACGTGAACGAAGTCGCGGACAGTAGTATCTAGTTTAAAACAAAACTAGAAAGAATTTAAAAAAAGTATGTGTGTGAAATTCACACACGGCAGAAGTGAAACTTCAGAAAAGTAGCTTACGAGAGAATGAGACAAATATAACTTGTATTCTATCTCATCCTTTTGCAGGCTAAAACCTATTTAATATGTTTGTCTCTTTTCAGTGGCGCTTTTTCGTTTCATCGAATTCTCAAATCACAACGATTCTAAAGAAGTTTCACTTCAAAAACCAAGAATGTATTAAGGAATAACATACAGCTTAGAAGTGGCATAGAAGTTTATAGTTTCATCACTGTCTTGTGTTGAATCGTTTTGGATATTTCTCCCCAAGAAGTAAGGTGTTGAGCTGGTAGCTGACTGAAGACCAGTTCTGCATTTATTTTGGACATGCTGGTCATTGGAAGGTCCATTTTCATCCATTTTCTTATGGAGCCACTGGATTACTGAATATAAATAACACAAAAATAGTAATATAACTCCCTACTAATATAATAATAATTATAATATTACAAATGCGAAAGTGTGTCTGTCTGTGTTTGCTGGCAAAAAGATCAATCTTTTTATCAAGCATAATCAGAGTTGTCACGGGATCAAAAATCATATATGTTTTTTTATTCACATACATATTGAAATTCACACGAACAAGTAGAACAAGTACACATTTTTACACTTTCTTCCATACTGATATTATAAATGCGTAAGTGTGTGTGTCTGCTACGCTTTCACGGCCCACGTGTCCAACCGATTTTGATGAAATTTGGTACAGGGATAGGTTGCATCCCGGGGAAGGACATAGGCTACTTTTTCCCCGGAAAATGAAGGTGTTCCCGCGGAAATTGAAAAAACTTAATCCACGCGGACGAAGTTGCGGGCATCAACTAGTATATATAATACTTACCCATATTGTTGTTCTTAATGGTTTCATCGCGATCTCTGAGCGCCTGTTCGTTGCTTTCATACTTCTCTTTCAGGGACTCAAGCTCGCTCCTAAGCTTGTCCATGCAATCTTTCGTTAAGTCTATTTCTGACTTCAGATCTTCTATCTCTTTTGTGTTGCGGTCTATCACTTTTTCTTGCTCTAAGGCTATAGCAGTCCTGCATAGCAACTAAAAAAACGTTTTGACATGGTCACAGTTCAACATCAATCAATTAATTGCTGAATAATATATTTTTACAATTAAAATGTTTTATTTTTTAAAGCAACCCTATAAAATAAGTGGGTATACCTTTTCTTTCATTTCAATGAGCTCATTATTTTGTTTAGATATAATTTGGTTTGCTTTCAGTAGTTGTTCAGTCGTAGAGTGAGCAGCTTCCGTGTTCTTATTTGCCAAGGATTCACTTAATGTCAAACGTCTTTCGAGGCTTGTCTAAAATTAAAAAAGAATATAGCTATGTTAGCTTTATAGCTATATTAATGTCGTCCCGACCATGGCGGCCTATCTCCAGAGAGATTAGCCATCTGCGTGATATTATAGTGCACAAGTGTGTTTTTTTTTCTTTCACAGGTGCACTATCTGTTCCTTTACTCTGATAGCTCGATGAGACGGAAAATCCGGCACGACCGGAGAGATCAGGCGCAGGACCGACGGCTTTACGTGGTCTCCGAGGCACGAAGGTGAAACACTGCCAACTACCTAACTCCGGGCTAGTGGGGAGAATTTCTTGCCATAAAAACCCATTACTCGCTATGACTGGACCAGGGAATCAAACCCAGGACCTCTATTAGCATCTATTTTTCCGAAGCATTGATAGTGACATTTTTTAGTGTTCTCCCTGGCATTTAAATTTTAAATCACTCAATATATTGAGTCTGTCAATAAATTCAACAGCATATTAGGTGATTTTGTAAAACCATAATGTCTTTGTCATTATACGATAGAGGTCCACTGCTGGACATAGGTCTCTTGCAAGGATTTCCAAAGCTTTCTTATGAGGCCCATAGTTAGCGACCAAGTCTCGCGTCCGTATGTCATTACTGGCAACACTTCTTTGAAGACTTTGGTCTTCAGGCACTTAGGAATTCAGAACCGAAACGTATTAATTGGTAATTTTGTAATTTTGAAAACACAAACCTTTTCCATCTTGAGTGTCTGTATGTTATCATTTAACTCTTTTATGTTGTCTGAACTGTCTTTCACTGCCTAAAATAACATAACATGGATTAATAAATATTATCCATACTAATCTATACTAATATTATAAATGCGAAAGTGTGTCTGTCTGTCTGCTAAGCTTTCACGGCCCATCTGTTCAACTGATTTTGATGAAATTTGGTACAGGGATAGGGCTACTTTTTATCCCGAAAAATTCAAGAGTTCCCGCGGGATTCAAAAATCTTTATCCACGCGGACAAAGCCGCGGGCATCATCTAGTAATATTATAAAGAAACTTTTTTCTACAAATTTTTTACATAACTTAAAACATAGGTGGAAATTAGGAAGCTCTTAGCTTGCTTAGTATCTTTTGTGAGACGCATCTACATTATAGAGAAAACATGCAATACCTAAATTTCCTAGACTAACTGATGGTGCCAGCTGTGTATCAAAATGACAGGCAATTCATATATATGTATATTGTTCAGGTCACAGGCAAGTAGTAGTAATTCTAAATTCTTTAAAAAAAAACTTCAAACTGAACAATACCACAGGTAAAAGGACCTCAAGTGAAAGTAAAAAGCTAAACCAGGCTAGACCAATTATTAATTATTAATCACAGTATCAATCCATATTTTTCTGTGCATTGCTAAACTTCTTTAGTGGATTCAAAATCCAGTTTTCAGTCTATATTTCAAACTGTTTCACGAGGAAGGTTTATAATAATAATATGTATGCTTATGAATTTGGGCCAAGTCAGATATAACTAAAAACTGTTAGAAAATTAAAATCATACCTTTTCTAAATAAGCACATTTTGAAGTCAGCTGATTATTTTGCTTTTCCTTCTCTGAAATTTCTCTTTCTAAAGCTGCACTCTTAGCTTTCAAAGTCGCCACTTCTATATGAGTCGTTTGCACTTCTTTTTCTAATAAATTTGTTCTTTGTGCTTTATCACTAAAAATCATAAGGATTAAGTCATCATAGATTGATTGACATCAATCATAAAGATTTAAGATACAAAAATAATAGTAGATACCTAATCTGGTATTCCAACTGTGTGATGTTATCTCGTAACTGCTTATTATTATGCATCAATTCCTCAATCTCTTTATCTTTCTTACTCAAATTATCCTGAGATATAGCAAGCACGTTGTTGCAATTTATCTCAGCACTTCTTTGTAATTGTAGTTTTTCCTGTGAACACATTTTAAGCACATAATTAAATAAATAAATGCGAAAGTGTGTCTGTCTGTCTGTCTATGCTTTCACAGTTCAACTGTTCAACTGATTTTGATGTGGAGTAGGTTGCATCCCGGGGAAGGACATAAGCTACTTTTTATGCTGGAAAATTAAAGAGTTCCCGCATGAATAAAAAAATCTTAATCCACGTGGACAAAACCTCGGGCATCATCTAGTAGCTGTTATAAGAAGTATAAGAAGGATTAATAATATCTTATTGGTTGAATGTCCTATTGGGATGAAATCTTCCTATTGTATATCTGTTGTTTTAGGGACTTGCAAAAACGCCTATTTCTTGAACTAAAGTTCGGCCGTTCAGAGAATGCGTTCCTGACACCTAATAATAAAATATTGTTTACCAAGTTATTTGACACTCAGTTTGGCACAAAATTATAACATTAATTGATTATTGATATAATAATGTTGTTTTAATGCTCATCAATTGTTAAAACGGTAAACAACCAGCAATAATATTTTTATCATAACTGCAACGCCATTACAAAGTTACGTCGTCAGTTCAATCGCGACGTGTCAGGAACGCATTCTCTGAACGGCCGTAGTTTAATTGCTTGATACTAGTGTCTATGCAGTCTAAAGACTTAAGAAGAAATTAGATGGACGGGCTTGCAAGTTTTTAATGGTAAATTATTACCTGTGCTAAACGATCTTTTTCCATTTTTAAAGCATCTTGAAACTCCTTCTCATGCCTGAGTTTATCTTCTTCCATTTTGGACACAGTAAGTGTCAAGTCATGTATCTTTGCTTCCATCTTTAAGCATTTATCATGCCACAACATTTCATTGTTTGATGCCTGACTTTTAAGAGCTGCCAACACCTTCTATAAAAATAAATTTGAATGGTTTTAACTGGTGGTATAAGCTGGATCGCTGTCAAAGTCATGTAAAGGTTTAGAAATCCCATCAAAGTTTTCATTAATGTCACTCTGTTCATAATGCAAGTGTGGTTGGTTTGTCCTTCAGTCACACCGCAACATAGCAACAGATTGACGTGATTTTTGGCATGGATATAGTTGTGGACCTAGAGAGTGAAATAGGCTTTTAAACCTATGTCACTCTCAATGTCCCTCAACTCAACTGGTAAATTAAGAAGTTCCTGTGGGAATTCTTTCTTTCTTTCTTTCAATTAAAAAACATACCTATTCCATGCAGACAAAGTCACAGCTACAGTCACTGCTAGGTTTGAATATACCTTTAATTCTCCAATAGTTTCTGCCATGTGCTGCTTCACATCATTATCACAAGCAGGTCCAGTCTTCAAAGATAAGTGAATGAGACGTCTAAACTCATTATGTTCCACTACTTCAAAGTTGTACTGGATTGGACTTATTTGGTGTACAATCAGAAACCTGCAAAATAAATAAATTTGCTACAAAAGAGAAGTCCACTGCATCTGTTTAAATAAAAATAATGTTAGTTTTGGCCAATACAATGAGTGGCAAGTAATTGGTTTCCATACATGTAAAATCAAAATAAATGAACTTGAATACTAAAGATAAATAAGTGGTGGTAAACCTGAATTTGTTAATGTTTTGTGCATGTAAATATTCTGTTTTACCTCCCTTATAAGTTTAACGAAATGTATTAATTATTAGCTTGTAGCTGACAACTAAAAATCTGACTCCAAAACTGCAGCCAAGTGCATTGCTTATACATTTCTCCGAGGTTTCTTTGATAAGTCCTTCTAATTAAAACTACTTAATACATACTAGAAGTCCAATTATTATTATCTAGTATTAACACAGGTTCTAACTACCATAACTTTTAAGAGCTTATGTAAATATTACAAATAGGTTTTTTAACTTACATATTATTTGAAGCACATTGCTGCAACAACCTAACCACTTGTGAAGGAAAATTGTCGAAGTCTATTAGAAGTCCTTGTTGCTTTTTCAGATCTTCGTAGTCGCATCGCGTCAAATTGATCCTGCATAGAAATGTAGGATCTTCATCGTCCGCTAAAGTGATCCTCTGTAAATTTCCATTTAAAAATAACTATTTTGTGTTAAACTTTGTGTTAAACTAACGAATCAACATAAAATTTTAAACTGCGAACCAAACTATCGTTTTCAAAGAGCTTATCCACTGATAACGTTAAATCTTTTTTAGATTCTTCAAAACCTCTCTTAAAAGTAATGAAATATTTTCCTTTGTGAAACGTTTTGTAAACCATTTCTTTTTATTAATTTAAATTCGTTGAATTTGAAATGTTTATTGTTTGGTTTTGGGGTGGTGGACCTGGAGTCTGGACCGTAGTAAATATTATGTTCCTTGTGGTGGACAGAGACAAGTTATTACTTGAAGTTATGGGTGGTGGATGTGTCGGTTGGATACACAGATTTATTATGTCTGTGGTCGGATATGGATCATGGATGCACAGTCCGCTTTAAACCACAGACATAATATTTATAAATCTGTGCTTTACACACTGCAAAGACGGTAAGGTAAACTTGACCACCTTCTCTGTAGACAGAGAAATATATATATAAATGCTAAAAAATTGAAACTTGGTATATTCGGTAAGTCCCCAACAACATCTTATCCTGAAAATTTCTGCTTTCTAGCGTCATTCGGACCGAAGCTATGACGGTTCGAAAATTCGACGAAACGCTTCGAGAAAAGGTAGGTAGTGCCCCGTTTCCTTTGGCTCGTCTTTGGCGGGGACACTCCCGTGTCCCCAGATAGACGGGTCGTCACCATACACAGTATGCGAAAGCGATAATTTAACATAAATAATGTACTATATGTATACTAGTGGTTCGCCCCGAACTGAGACCTCGTGGCGCCATCTATTGACATAATTGTGAAGCTCTGTTGTAAATACTAAGGCTCATTAAAAGTTAAATAATTTCGTTTCCTTATAATATTTATCGTAAGTAAGTCGTATCGTAAGTATCGGGGGGTAAGGGTGCACACCTCCATCTAGCGCTCCAACAGCCAACCTCACCTGCCCCTGGTACCCCCTGCTGGTCTACAAACGAGGCTCTGGCGACCGACAAATGGCGGTATAACCATTCAAAACTGGCTAGGCTGTTAAAATGACTCAGGCTGGTGTTGGCAGCAGCGACACCGGTGCGAACGGTCTAGCCCTGCGATGGCCAACACGCCTGCCCAGCGCGGCCATTATGGGCAAAACCTTGCATGGATAAGTACACAAGGCCAAGGCCCCTAGTCCCCGGCGGCCCCGCTATTCCTGGCTCTGGCAGCGGCCTTGGTAACGGCGGGGCAGGGGGTGCGAAGAATCTCCGGCAGAGATTTCACTGCCAACCCCGACGACTAGACCTGGCAACATATAAGCCTGAAGACCAAAGTGCCTGAAGACCAAAGTCTTCGAACAGTGCGTGTTGCCAGTGATGACATACGGTTGCGAGACTTGGTCGCTAACTATGGGCCTCATAAGAAAGCTCAGGGTCACTCAACGGGCGATGGAGAGAGCAATGCTCGGGGTTTCTTTGCGCGATCAAATCAGAAATGAGGAGATCCGCAGAAGAACTAAAGTAACAGACATTGCTCGACGTGTTGCGAAGCTGAAGTGGCAATGAGCGGGGCACATAGTTAGAAGAACCGATAGACGTTGGGGTCCCAAAGTGCTGGAGTGGCGACCACGTACGGGAAAGCGCAGTGTTGGCAGACCCCCTACTCGCTGGACAGACGACATCAGGAGAGTCGCAGGGAGCCACTGGGTCCAGGCGGCGCAAGACCGAGGCGTGTGGAAATCCTTGCAAGAGGCCTATGTCCAGCAGTGGACGTCTATTGGTTGAGGATGATGATGATGATGATGATAATATTTATCAAATTTTAGTATTTGTTGTTCAAGTACAGGATATAATTCAAATAATTGATCAAGTTTCAGGGTCAGCATTTCAGAAAATTTTGAGTTCTGTGGTCAACTTTGGACGTTAGAAAATCTCCACTTTGAAAGCGCACCCCATTTGGTCAATATTAGGGGAAAAATTAAAAAAAGTATATTTTTGGACTCTATTCCTAATTATCTTTAAAATGATATACCGCAACCCTATGTAACGCTATAAAAAATATTTTCGTTCGCATTCGCTTCTATGAGAGCCCCTCTGAAATAAAGATTTTTGTAACTTTTTAAGCCATATTTGGCTGGAGGCCATCGGTTTATATATATAATATTTAAATTTGAAGTAATTATGTGCAGTAATTCAGAAGTTATAAGGCTCTGACAGACGGACGGACGAACGGACGGACGGGCGGACGGACGGACCGACGGACGGACAAGTGCAAATTCATTCAAGTAGACTCAGAGACCTTCGCTTCGCTCGGTCAATAACAACCCTTATTGCTATCATACATTTTTTATCATATTTTGTGGGAAAACTGCTAATGCTTATTAATAGTTGGGAGTATGGCAAATAAGTGTCGATAGTGTCAAACACGCACTAACATGATTTTAAACTATCGCAATTTTTTACTACAAGTGAAAACAAGAAAAGACAACGAAATTCAAATTGAATGTATTTTAATCAATGTTTCGCTTTTTTTCAACTCACTTCCGGAGCGGACACGCTAAAAATAAGTTAAGTGCGTGTTGTAATAAGGGAAATAATACAAATTAAAACTAGTTTAATTTATGAATATAATGATCTTATAGGTACAGAATAAATATATATGACGGAGGCCGAAGTGGCACCTCATCATCGTGGGCATGTTTTTCGTCTTGATCTGTTTGCATTATGTGGGTACTCGGACAAATAAACGCGAGAAGCTGATCACGTTATTTACTGCACACACTTTATTTACACTTTGTAGAATATTAGGCTAGTTAGGATTAACACAGTAGTTCAAACATAAATCACTTTAAACACTTTGTAGATTAACTACGTAAATAGTAGAACTAAGTATATAGCGAATGATGGGTTTGGCACGGCGCGGCGGTATTACTGGGAGATCATGCTCCACCAAGCTCTCAAGAATCACTGTCCCAATGGGCACCAGCCCCTCCTCCTTTTCGAGTCATCACCCCCGCCACACCAACCCCATCCAGGCATGAAAGCATGTCAATTGACTAATTGAGTCAAATGAGGCTTTTGAATAATCGAGTACTAACAATACCTGAGCTCGCTATAGATGGCGCTTTTGAGTCAATTGAGTGATTGAATTTAAACTAGTACAATTAATACCGGATAGATGGCGCATAATAATCATTTTCATTTTAATCTCCGACATATATACAACGTCTTCTCACTTTCATAATTATTATCAAAGACTACAGTGTATATTATTATTCTCTTAGTAGCAAGTCCACGTCTTATACTCCGTCCACGATCAATAACTGACAAAACAATCAAGTGTTGTTATGATATAAAAGCTTCATCGTAAGGGTGGTACCATCATTGGATAGGCATTATTATAATTAAACTTACGAATTGGCATCTCCGTATTTTTATTTTCAATCTTACAAATTACATCAATTAGGTTAGTATAAACTGCATTAATCAATAAGTGAACAAAACGTATAAAATTGTGAATTACATGCGTATGCAGCGTTGGTATTGAATTTTCATACAGATATGTCATGCTCTGTGTCTTGCGAAAGCATTGCTGCTTGCATATTTGCTTGGCTCCCACCTCTTTCGTCCTGTCGACTCTATTTATAATTGTCACGTATGGATTTGTGTTGAATCCTGAAAATTTACAAGAAGGTAAGTATAGTTACGGGTGTTTATTGTTTAAATACTTCAATGACTTTCATTAAAAATATCTATCGTAAATAGGTAAGTGAATAAAATTTCTTATTACGTAATATATAGATTGACACTTTTTTTCCCCTTAATTTTGGGTTCCAAACTAGGGTAAATATGATAATACAGCTGGCATCCCCACTACGTGAGTAATAATAATAATAACGCGAGTCACCCGACTAATTTCAGAGAACATACAAAAATGGAACCTGGCATCATTTTACTTACCTTCTTAACTTGGGTGGTTTATGCTACAAAATTAGATTATTTTCTTAATGCTAAATAAGTACTTTTTTGTTATTTCTATACTTTGTAGCATTCATGCGAGTATTTACAGATATAACCTGTTTTTATCTGTAACAATCAGGTAAAAATAAGGTCAAAATTGTAAACTTACATATTTTAGGTTATGTTTTCGTATTTACGTTCAGTTCGGCTTTTGCAGCCTAACACAGAAATACACCATCGTCTTTAAATTAAATCACTTTTTTCCTAAGCTATGAGCACAGTTACCCCTCTGTTCAAATTCTGATTTCGTACGAATATGGGCGAATAACAAAAACGACACAGGATTGTTTGACCTCTATTAGCTTAGAGGTCCAACAAAAAAAAGTAATACGCTGAGCAGGACAAGAAAAGAGATTTTCGCGCTCTGTCGCATTTCGCTCACTTGTGGTATTATTATTACAATACCTTCTCTATGCTAATTATTACTCTATGACCTTGACCGTGTATGACCAGCATTACCGTATCACGACCAAGGAACATATATCACGACTGTCTCAGAATAATTTCTACATCCATGGATAAAGTACTCTTGTCTTGTTTATGCTCTATGTGTGGAATGTGGATGTCAATTGTCAGAATTCAGATTATGTGTGTGTGTGTGTGTGTGTGACGTCAAACGCGAAGTTATGAATTTACGTGATTCATTCCGTACGTATTCTATTTGATATTATAAAAAAATTGTATAATTTGTGACCTTAAACGTGATATATGAAACAAAGTCTATAGGACACTAAACAACTACAATGATGAATAGCCCAATAATAATAAAGGATGCCTGATGTGTGTGTTTCAAGTAGGTGTTTCGTGTATGTCGTCGACTGGAAGTGCTAAAGCTTCAAAATGCCATTCGATTTTCTGTGCTGTGTAAAACCCGGTGTGGAAGATATAGTGGAGCTCGATTATTCCCACCATTCCCTAACTGATGTGCCAACGGAAGTGTTCGTGTACGAGAGAACCCTTGAAACCTTGCTATGCCAGAGCAATCGCATAACAGAGCTGCCGCGACAGCTCTTCATGTGTCATGGCTTGAAATACTTAGATCTTAGCGACAATGAGCTTCAGGCGATCCCTGCAGCCATATCATCATTGGTAAATCTGCATCACTTGAACATCAGTAGAAACACCTTAGCCTCCATACCAGATAACATGAAAGCACTAAAGAATTTAATGTTCTTAGACCTTAGTGTGAATCCATTAGAAAAATTACCTGAAACAATCACTAACCTCATTGCTCTACAAGATTTATATCTTAATGACACATACCTTGAGTATCTTCCTGGGAATTTCGGCCGTTTAGCTAATTTACATATTCTTGAATTAAGAGATAACTACTTGATGATTCTACCTAAATCTCTGTCACGTTCCACTGAGCTCCTGAGGTTAGACATAGGACAAAATGAATTTCAACAGTTCCCTGAAGTTATTGGAAGATTTTTGAAGCTTAAAGAATTATGGATTGACAGCAATAGTTTTACATGTATTCCTGGAATAATAAAGCCTCTAGAAAACCTTAAACATTTAGAAGCTAGTAATAATTTGATTGAAGAGCTAGCTCCAGAAATTGGTTATTGTACTAGATTGGAAGATCTCACCTTGTCAATAAATAATTTGACACAGCTCCCAGAAAGTATTGGACAACTGAGCAACTTGACAGCCCTCAAGTTGGATAATAACAAGCTGTATTGTATTCCAGAAAGTATAGGTCAATTAAAAAACTTAGAAGAACTAATGCTGATGTGTAATTACATAGATAAAATACCATCTTCAATTGGTCTGTTGAGAAAGCTAAAATATCTTAATGTTGATGAAAATCTGTTAAGAGTGATCCCACCAGAAATTGGTAGTTGTTCAAAACTATCTGTCCTATCACTCCGCGCAAACAAACTTACTAAAGTTCCGCCAGAGATCGGACATTTGAGTTCTTTGAGAGTTCTAAACCTAGTGAGGAATTCATTGAGTTGTCTTCCCCAGTCCTTATTAAATTGTGATAATTTAGTTGCCCTCTGGCTGTCTGAAAATCAAAGCAAACCTTTAGTGCCTATGCATTCTGAAGTAGATCCTAATACTTATGAGCAAGTCCTTACTTGTTTTCTCTTTCCCCAAGTGCCTTTGACTCCCATTGAGATTAAATCAGAAAATGTGAAGCCAGAAAATACAGAAGCACCAAGTGCACCTCGTCATATTAGTTTTGTTGATATGAAACCTGCCACAAAGACTATAGAAAAGCCAGGTCAGTTACGCAGAGCCCCTACTCCATATCCAAAAGAATTAAGAGCTATGGCAAAACACGTAAGAAACATTCATAAAGATGGTACACAGGATGTACCCCCGTCTATGCAAAATGCAGTTCATATAAAAGCTGCAAAAATAACTCCTACTCTGCAACAAAGATTTGCATCAGATAACAAAGTGGATAGTGGCAATGACAACTCTGATGGGGTACAAAATGACTCTATGACCACATCAGTTTATGATAATTTGCCTATGGAAAATGCATATGACAAACCTTTAGATCTTAATTATGAACAAGACAAATCATACAAGAGTGTGGATCATGCTCTTTATGTTGACAATAATACAGACACTGAAGTGTACAAAAGTGAAAACCTGGACTCATGTGGGTTAGCACCATCACATTATATAGTTAAGCAGAATGAGAAATATTCACCAAGACAAGATATTAGATCTAATAATTCTGTGCCATCCAGTAATTATAGAGGACACTCAATAGAGACAAAGAATTACCCTGCAAATGATCACAGTTATCATAATTGCACTGAAGATGGTTATCAGATCCAGAGATTAAGTGTCAGCTCTCAAGAAAAACACCCTACCGAAGAAGCTTTACTATTGCCACAATTTAATGAAAATCCTTATGCTGTAAGGTGTAGGGTGGATAACGTACCACCTTTTGGGCCTGTTTATCCTAGAAAAGAAATGATATGCCATCCAGATGGAAAATATCATGGTGATGCATATGGAAGTGAAAGTTACCCATGTGGTACAGAAAAAACATATGCACAGAGGAAATACGATGTTTTTAATTATCATCCTCATGCTGCACGAGATATACCAAGTCCAAGAGTCAGCACAGTAAGCCAAATAGTTAGTTCCACCACCATGCCAAATTTATGTAATTATAACAATATGTATGCTCCTGCTAATATGGATGCTCATCATTATACAGCTGCAATGCATCAAACATCAATTCCTAATTGTAACCTTTACAATATGTCCACTGCAAGTCCAACTTATATTCCTTCACAATCACCAGAGTTATACTCACCAACTGGCCACACTAATGCCACAAACCCTTATCGCATGACGAACACACCTCTAGTATCAGACGATGGCAGCTTTACTCATATACCTTCTATTCCTAGTCAAAATATGTATGATATATATGATGCTATACCAGCTTCATCCAATGCTCCAAGTGTGGCAAGTCATCGGCACAGCCCTAGTGGACTCTCAGAGACAACATATAGGAGGGGGCAACCTCCTCCTTATCATATTGCAGCTCCATATACAAAACATGCTCAATATTTTAATGGTACTGGAGGATAATGAAAAGCTGGGCAAAATATGAGTTTTTCAAGTGTTTAATATTATGACCTTATGTACATAATTTGTCCTGTTGACAACTGTTCTCTGGATGTGCAATTTAAATGTGATATATCATAATATGTACTGTTGAACTTTAAGATAATTTAGGTGCTAAAGTGGATCATATAGGAATATTTCCTAAAGGGTTCTGGGCTATAGGAAGAAGTTTCAGCAAAGCAAGGAGCATTAAATATTATGAAATGCAAAAGATAATCTTGTAGGTACTGTTGAGTACAATTATGTAACAACTATGTTGTTTCATTTAGTTCTTGTTAATAAATGTTCAGAAATGTTTTCAACATCTTAATGAAGATAATATTTTTTTTAAATATATAATAATTTAATATTAGTTATGTGATACAATTACTAAATTCTGGACAGTTATTACTTAAATTATAAAGTAAAACAGAAATGTCTATGTATTGAAAAGTAACATATTTTTTTATTCTCTTTCATGAGTGTGATAAATAATTCTAAGATTGTTCTTACAAGTCATATAATATTATAATTATAGATTTGTTATATTGAAATAATTATTTTTAATTATATTGCTCTCTATTATTTTCAGTCTTTCAGTTTTTAGGTGCTGAAGTTCCTAAATGGATCAAAAATATTTCAATCAGCAGTAAAATTAGATATTTGTACTTAAGTACTTAATATATATATTTTTGCTCTGCTCTGAGTTCCTACTTTGTATCTATTCAATATTTAGGTATTTTTATATTATTTTTGGTACTTCGCTATTGTTTTATTACGCCTACGAGTTACAACTGATTGATGACTGATGAGTCACTCTCACTACTTTTTCAAGTACTTATTGTAATGAAAATATATTATGTATTAAAATTTTCAGTTTAAGAATATTATAGAATATTTATCTTCTTAATAAAATAGTTATGACTTATGATAACTATGCATTTATAAACGGCTAAATGAGGGTCGATAATAGATAATAAATGAAATAATTACTATTGCTGAGGTTTTGAAATTTATGTATGTCCCAGAGGGGCATTTTATTAGCATGAATAAAATATTGCCATAATAATAATTAATGATTTTATGATTTAACAATTGTGTAATAGTATTAATTTTATTTCTTAGTATTATTTGAAGCTTTTGTTTTATATTTATAAAAATAATTTATTTTTATGATCGCCATAGAAAAAAATTGTTGGGCAGTTCATGTTTGTATTGTATTTTACAATAGTACGTACGTCTACCCCATATAGATATACCTTTATTACCTACATAAAAGGTCTAATGGCTCTATACTAAAAGAGGAAACCACTGTGTGCGCTTCTTGCCCGCGTAGGTACTTCTGCGTTAATCTGTTTTATGCGTGTACGTTGCGCGTTGCGTTAATTCCGAATTTGAAAAATGCGGTGCGAATGTTCAGCGACCGAAGTGCCCTTAACATTTTTTACTGTTAAAAATTAGAGTGGATCCTAGTGGATCGCATTTTTCATTTAACATGTCGCTCATTGCTATTGACATTAATATTTGCTAAAAACAACTTTCGAATGTAAAATTAGTACTATAGCGAAAAACCTGTGAGTTTTCGCGAATTTGTTTTTTAATAAGGTTCGGTTCGAACGCATTGCACAGCGTGCGTGCTATGTTTCATACTCGTACATAATGAAATAGATCTCTGATTATAAATGTAGCGCTAAGATCGATTTAACGATCACTATAGGATAACTAGGTGTCATTTATATGTATCATAATAGTTAGTATGACAGTACATAGGCACAATACTCTGTAGTCACAAGAAGATTATCACAAATTATAGCAGCGTCTTTCTTTATTCGGTAGTTGTATTTGGTAGGTATATTTTATGTTAAATGACTAAAGAACAAAGTTATGGGTGTCTAGATATAAATCTCAATTTCGAATTCATTTTTCACATGCATTTTCATCCATTGTTTGTTAAGTCAGGCTTAGAACAAAATCAAATATGAAATAACCACTTACGCTCGGGGCCTCTTATAGTCTAACGCCGATTAAATAGAAGTGCCGCTCGACCTATTCCGGGATTTTCCTCTCGACCTATTTCAAACATTAAATATTTTATTTAAAAGAAAAAACCACAAACCACATAATATTCACTACAGTGCTGTACGAACTTAAAGAGCCTAAAAAGCCTAAAAGCCTTATTAATAATAAATTGAAATACCTATGGCATAGAGTTAGACAGTCATAAATTCAGGGATAAACCGTGTATATGTAATTTGTTAATAATTTTAATTTAGTTAATTCATAGAGGGCCTGTAAAGGCCGTCGCAGAACAAAGGCTAGGGGTTGTTTGAAAAAATACAAATTTTCGGAAGAGATGCAGGATAGTATTAGGTAGGTACCTTTTTAATATTATTTGGTATGGAGCTATGAAGTCTTACTGCGTTGAATATAATAAACATAATATACGGTAAATTATTTGATACCATTTGCAATAATTTGACTTGGGGACCATGAAATTATAATAGTAATGTTAATTTCTATTCTATTCTAATGTATTGTGAACAATGGAGCCTTCGCTTAAGGTTACCTCTTCTAAATGGAATAAGAAATATGATAAAAAAATACATACAAGCGCACAAAGATAAATGTTTATAGGTAATAGTACAGGAAGGAATAGAGGATCCGCATAGCACCGTGTCCGGAAAATTAAAATATATAAAATATAAGAGTTTTTAAGATACATAAAGCGTTGAAATACAGCCATATTATACTAATAACTATCTGAATAATGTAATGACGATAAAATTTACCTAAGCAGTAAGCATATTAAATTATTTTTATTATACCGATTTGCATCTTTTCAATCGAGACTGTGTCAGAAATGTATCAGTTTGTATAATAGGATCGTCGCTTTTAATCCAAAGCGTATATAATATACTCGTATATGTACTTAAATATCTTTACAAAATCTCCTACAATTTGATATTATATGGTAGGTCCTACCAACTAACAACTAAAAATAATTTCATTTAATAAAAGCTTATAGATATTACGTTTTTGATTAAAACATGATAAAATATAAGTGGTATTTTTTTAACTTTCAGTGTTACAATGCAACACTTTCTAAAGACTGAAAACCTGAAACATATCATTTAGCTGAAAGTTTACTATTTATTATACCGCTTTTTTGCAACAGCTTCCAAGTATGAATTCTTTTGCATAGGTACCAAACTAATCTAATTCAAGCTGTCTTTCTCTAAACCTATAAACTTCGTCCATTTTTATCCGCCCATTTGTTACCCACTTCTTTGAAACCATTTATTATTACGTTAATATATATTTTCTAGGTGGAGAATATAATAAATATTAACTAGGTCATAAATTATTTTAACGTTGTCGGTTTATACTTATTGGAAACTTTTTACGTTTCACTCCAACACCGGACCATCGTGTGATGTTGACTCGATTGTAAAGACAACAATCGTGCAGTGTCAACATCTGAGGATGCTTCGGTGTCGGAGTGAAACGTACGTTGAGACTTGAGAGTAATTTGGAAGATTTGTGTGTATCGCTAGTTACGTTGTACCACATAGATTTGTCTGTTTTGGTGGATTATAGCGAATTAAGCTTCTTGAGAGTTCCTTCATTATCATGGACTTCCAAAGTATTTTTCTTCCGCCTGCTTCTATATGTTAAGACGTTCATTTCTTAATTTAAATTATAATCACAATTTATGTTAATACGTAAATAATAAGCTAATGTTAACATGTAATGCAGGTTTTAAGATTATAGTGCAAATTAGTATAAGAGCAATCTTGACTACGTAATACAAGGACGGGGTTTTTGTAGATGTCATTTCTAATTAGGTACATACAGTCTGCGGGCACCATACCTACTGTAAAAACAGTTCACTCTTGTCTTTATCCATCTTTGTTTCTATGTATAAATAGTTGTCTTAATAATATGCTAATTACCTAAACCAAGTAGGTAATACTAAATCATAATAGGTAGGTACATCACACTATCACTACAAACTAGTTATTATTTCGTTTGATAATACTTACATAGGTACATAATTAAATGTTTACATCCCTACATAGGTTGTACTTGTACCGTTAAAAGATTACTTATTTATTTTTGTAAGGGTTTGACCTAGCAGTTAAAAATATTTATTATGTAGATAGCATCGCATAATCTTTGGCCTTCAAGTGCCACGAATATCTACCTCCAACGAACGAAAGCCAAATCTTTGATTAACGTTTTAACTTGGAACTAACTGTTCATTCCGTTTTTTTTTAATAAAAAAATATTATAATACAAGCACTAACTATACCTATTTAGTTAATGCTCGGCTTGCGTTGCAAACAACTGAACCGATGCCGTGTTGCCGATAACCACTGTAGGTACTTTTCAACCGACTTCAAAAAAAGGAGGAGGTTCTCAATTCGACTGTATTTTTTTTTTTAATGTTTGTTACCTCAGAACTTTTGACTGGGTGGACCGATTTGGATGATTCTTTTTTTATTTGAAAGGGCATACTTCCCAAGTGGTCCCATATACATTTTATCGAAATCGGTCGAGCGGTTTTTAAAATATCAACAATAAAATAAGTACTTTGTATAGCGTGTGCTTGTTGTTGTAAAGTTGGCGCGGGAGTTTGAAGTACTTATTAAATTATTATTGAAAGTTCCAACTCAATCGAATGGGTGTGCATGCAAACAAACGAACACACAAGAACTTTTTTGTATAAATATTTAGTTTTAATGTAGAAAATAAATAATTTTATTTTTATAATATCTTAAATTGACGAATTATTCATAAAAATAAAGTATTCGTTTGGGCTGGGCCTGAAATGATTGAGATTTGAGTCTGCAATTTTCTGCTCTTCATATTATCAGTTATCATCTTATCCCTTTGATCACGTAGGTACTTACTTACCTAGCAAATATTAATTTTACTAAGTAAGTACCTACAGACAACAGACAAAAATATGATTGTTTATAAAAATCTCGATTTGATTTATCAATTATTTAATCAAAGAATTTTCAAAAAAGACGTAAAGGAATCTTTTAGATAGGTGTTTATAGAAGGGATAAGTTTTAAACATGCTCTAATAAATCGATTTAATATTATGTCAATTGAAAATGCACCTACCTACCTACAGACTACAGTCTAATTTGTAAATAACTCAGGCCAACAATTTCACAATTTTATATCTAGTTATAGTAGTTTCTCGTTACCGGAAGAATTTAGAGCTCAGATTAGCGAAAGATAAACAATTACATATTAGTCTAAATAGAAATCAGATTAGCTCAAGAAAAGGTCACTACTTGATGAACAGCTTCGATCGCAGTCGCCTTCACTTAAAAAAACTAAGACATCACTCGTCTAAGGATTAAAAATAGAAAAGTTTACTTAATCATCTTTCCGAAGGCTAGTATGAAGTAGAGAGTAATATAATAAATAATTTACAAGAAGTATAATCTACTATCTATTTGTAATGTGATGGGGCCCTAAGAAGCATTTGTCAGGAAGCGGCCTAAATCCTGGCACCACCATCAATAAATACCTAGATCATGCATTGTAAATCAATGCATTGTTACAAATAAAAATTATAATTTCTTAGCTAGCCTATCGTATTTATTATTATTTGTGTAAAATGTAATAATATTTGTTTATGTTTGTACTTAGATACATGATAAAAACAGTGACTAGCGTAGAATAACATTAAACTTGTTTGAAATTTTATAACTATTGTTTTCTTGAGCTCCACAAGCCATCGCCACAAGCACACTTCGAGCATAAATAAAATATACCTACTCGAAACATGACGTACACACATAATGCGAAATGCCTGTTACCTTTTCTTATGTTTGGTACGGATCTCATCCGTTTCCTCATTGACAGGGATCTTCAATAGGGAAAAGTGGAATAACCCAGTCCTGACTCCTGATCTGATCACTCACGTACTCACATGAAGCCTAAAGATTTCGGAACATAAGCAGCTCTCCCCATTGCCTGCTCTGAGCTCTGCAGCGCTATTTTTCTTTACAAAATAACATTAGGCATGATGACTGATTTTGAAAAATAGTCAGATTATGTTCGGAAGTATCTACTATTTCGAAAAAATATCTTATTTCAGAAGTAAAATAAGTTTTGGTAGATAAAATTGGCATTTGAAATTTAAATTTTAAAATTCACACCAAAACGCTCGGCGGTGTCATGGCGTCCTTTGTGACGTCACCATTGTTCTTACCAATGTACTCTGTGCAGTGTGCAGTAAACAATAGTGTGATTGTCAAAACTCGAAAACAAACAATTGTGACGTCATTCGCTTCTTGGTGTTTTAACCAATATGGCGGATTTCTGTATTTTATAGTTTTATTTTATCAAAATAAATAGCAATCTCACTCGAAATAGAAAAATAAATACGTTTTTTATAATCCATGAATCCAATTTCATTAAATAAATTCATAATTTCATTGATTCTTGGTTACTGTCATCATGCCAATTGATGATGTAACAATGATTGATGCAGGTTTTACTACATACCTAATTAGGCTCCAGAGCTTTTATGGGAATGTTAGGATTGAAGTTAAACAAACCCAATGTAATTTACGAATATTATATTATGAAAGTTGATTATTTATTTAGTTACGAAGTCTATTGATATATTATGATAAACGATTTAAAACACTAATTACGGACTATGTACGATATAACAAATATAATAATTAATTGATTAAATTGAGTGAATTAGCCGGACATGAGATGCGTGTACGCGGCCTCCCGTCGTCGGGGTTCAGAATTCACTGATTCGAACGCCCGGGAGAATCCCGACCGAAAGCGAGTCGGAACGGAAATTCCCGAGGGTTCAGTAGGTCTCGTGGGACTTCGCCACATCAGCCCCCCCGGAGACCTTTAGGTCGATCATGACGAATAAAGAATTCGTTCTTTTACACAATTCGTTTCACTCGTTACAAAAGTAAGTATTATAATTAAAATTAAACATAAAACTTAATTAGGTATTAATTAAACTATTATATGTTTACAAAAAATAAACGATACAATGCAATATTAGAAGCTTACGTACAATATTAATAGCTAAACGTATTCTCTAAAAATTGTTTTACATACTAATGACATGTGGGTGGTGACTCACATAAACCTGCGAGGGAATCTTACCTGTCTGCCAGAGCGAGTTACTGTATCATGCTTGGTGGCAGGCGGTTCTGAAGTGATGGGCGTGAACGAAGAAGGTTGAGATTCGTGTACAAAGTACGCTGGTTTGAGACGATCGATTGAAACCGTGACGACCTTACCGTTTATGTCGATTTTGAAAGTTTTCTCCGATCGCTCTATTACCTTATACGGACCAGAGTAAGGTGGTTGTAGTGGTCTTCGGACGGCATCTCGTCTCAGGAAGACAGCAGTAGCAGAGGATAAATCCTTGTGCACGAACGTTTTTGCATTACCGTGGCGTAATACCGGAGTCGGCTTCAATTCGCGGATGTGATTGCGAAGGCGAGATAGAAAATCGCTGTAATCAACGACTTCCGGTGCGGATGGTAAGAATAAGTCTCCAGGCAAGCGAAGACTTTCACCATATACCAGCTCTGCAGAGGTAGATGCTATGTCGTTTTTCCAGGCGTTGCGTATCCCTAGTAACACAAGAGGAAGTACCTCGACCCATTTCTCGTTATCGTGACACATAATTGCTGCTTTTAATTGCCGGTGAAACCTCTCTACTAAACCGTTGGCGGCGGGATGATACGCCGTAGTGGTGAGGTGTTGGCAACCAGTAAATTTTGCCAGCTCTTTAAATAAATGGGAGTCAAATTGGCGCCCTCGGTCTGTCGTTATTTTACGAGGACAGCCAAAACGTGCTAACCAACCACTTACAAAAGCACGAGCCACACTTTCTGCTGTGATATCTTCTAGAGGAATCACCTCGGGCCAACGCGTAAATCGATCGACTGCAGTAAGACAATAGCGGTAGCCGTGCGATATGGTAAGCGGCCCTATGAGATCGATATGAACGTGATCAAAACGCGAAGATGGAGGAGTAAAAGTGTGAACTGGAGCTTGGGTGTGCCGTGTAACCTTTGATCGTTGACAAGCGAGGCAGGCTTTTGTCCATGCTCTGCAGTCCTTTCGTATACTAGGCCATACGTACCTTTCGGTCATCAGTCGGATGGTAGGCGTAGCACCAGGATGACTCAAGCCATGAATAGCGTCGAAGGCCTGTTTGCGAAATTCGGGCGTAAGATACAGACGTGGTTTTGGACCAGAAACATCGCAATACACTTTACATGCACTAGAGTCAGAAATTCTTATTTTCTGTAAGTCCAGCGAAGAAGAAGTGTGCAAAAGATGTCTCAATTCGGAGTCCGTCTCTTGTGAAGAAGCGAGTTTATCTAAATTAATGCTATCAGTAACAGATTCAATCCGAGAGAGCGTATCGGCAACGACGTTGTCCTCTCCGGAAATGTGTCGCACGTCGGTCGAGAATTGTGATACGAAATCGAAATATCGGAACTGACGTGGAGAGCATTTTTCAGACGCTTTACGAAACGCAGCAACAATAGGCTTGTGGTCTGTCCAGATCGTGAACGGCTTCAGCTCGACCATGAAACGAAAATATTTCACGGCTTCGTAAATGGCGAGTAGCTCTCGATCGAAAGGGCTATACTTACGTTGAGCAGAGTTCAGTTTCTTGGAGAAGAAAGCAAGGGGTTGACAATTACCTTCAACTTTCTGCTGCAATACGGCGCCGATGGCGATATCGGACGCATCACAGACCAACATCAGATCCGCTGTAGGATCGGGATGAGCAAGCAGTGTTGCATCGACGAGGCTCTTTTTGCATTCGTTGAAAGCCTGTTCCAGCTCAAACGTCCAGGTGATGGGAGAGTTTGGCTTGGTATCCGTGCCGCTAAGTAGTTGGTGTAAAGGTGCTTGGATTTTCGCAGCGTTCGGTAGGTACCTTCTATAAAAGTTAATCATACCGAGAAATCTCCTTAATTCTTTCAAGGTCTTGGGCTGTGTGAAGTTCTGGATGCTACTTACCTTTTCTGGCGTAGGACTCGTGCCGTTTGCCGTAACTAAGTAGCCGAGGAACTCGACTTCTGGAACACCAAATACGCTTTTAGCGGAGTTTAAAACAGCACCATGATCTTGAAGGCGCTCTAGAACCTGTTTGAGATGAAATTCGTGATCGTTGTGGTCGCGTGACGCAATCAATATGTCATCTATATACGGGAAAGCAAAATCCAGGTCCCTTAAGATTTCGTCCATGAACCGCTGAAACGATTGCGCGGCGTTCCTTAGACCAAAACTCATGAACGGAAACTCGAATAATCCGAACGGCGTAGTTATGGCAGTTTTGGGTACATCCGCAGGGTTGACTGGAATCAAATGGTAAGCACGCACCAAATCAATTTTGCTGAACACAGTACAGCCATGTAGATTATGGGAAAAATCTGCGATGTGGCGTACTGGATATCGATCGGGTACTGTTCGAGCGTTGATACCTCTGTAGTCTCCGCAAGGTCTATCAGTACCGTCTTTTTTAGGTACTAGATGGAGAGGCGCTGCCCACGGACTATCGGATCTACGTGCAATACCTGCTCTTACCATATCCTCAAACTCACGCTTAGCTCGGCGGAGCCGGTCCGGTGCCAATCTGCGAGGTCGACTGTACACCGGCGGACCGGGCGTAGTGCGTATGTAGTGCAGCGTTTGATGCTTAACTTCGCGCACCATTGGCTCACCAGAGGGTCGCGTGACCTCAGGAAACTGTTTGAGTAACTGATGATAACGAGAATTACCTGTAACAGTCTTAATTTCGCACTCTAAGGAAGATAACACGGGTTTAGCATTTACAATGAGCGTAGTCGTATTATCAACTAATCGGTGGTTCCTTACATCTACAAGTAGGTTATAATATGATAAAAAATCTATGCCTATGATCGGTCGGGTTACGTCGGCTATTACAAAACGCCAGCGAAAATCTCGACGCAGCCCGAAATTTAAATTTAAGTTTATTGTTCCATATGTATTAATCACTGTACCATTAGCGGCAAAAAGTTTATAGTCAGTCTTCTTAACAATTGTCTTATAAGAACTTACATTTCTAATAGGGAACACACACAAATCAGCACCAGTGTCTATTAAGAACTTAACGTTAGAGTGTTTGTCCGTTACAAATACGCGACTCGGTGTGACGTCACGACAGTCATCGTTAGCCGCCATCAATGACTGCGTTTTTCGTTTTCCGATGAGTAAGTGCACGGCTCACGGCACTTAGTAGCTTTGCTCTGGAACTTGCGGTGATACCAGCATTGGGCATCAGTCGCAGAATCATTGGATCGGCTACGGGAACGTCGGCGCCATCTCGTGCTGCTATTCGATCTCGAACGGGATCGCGATGACGATGTAAGTTCGTCGATTTGGCGCGACAAATTAGCGATTGATTGCTTGAGTTCGCTAATTTCATCATTCGACGACAGCTGATGAACTTGCGGCGCAGTACCAATCACATTATTATACGCATGCGTAGCCAGCTGTTTGAGGCTACTCTTGGATTGCGATGCCATTGTTTAAAATAAAATAAAAACTTTTGTTACACTGAATCTATTTTCGGAATAAAACAAGTTCGTCACTATGCACACAAAGAATGTTCGAAATATGCAAGCACTTGAGAGTTCGGGACGCGTCGCCGGTTCACCACTTATGGGAACGTCGGGTGTCACCAGTTATGGGAATGTTAGGATTGAAGTTAAACAAACCCAATGTAATTTACGAATATTATATTATGAAAGTTGATTATTTATTTAGTTACGAAGTCTATTGATATATTATGATAAACGATTTAAAACACTAATTACGGACTATGTACGATATAACAAATATAATAATTAATTGATTAAATTGAGTGAATTAGCCGGACATGAGATGCGTGTACGCGGCCTCCCGTCGTCGGGGTTCAGAATTCACTGATTCGAACGCCCGGGAGAATCCCGACCGAAAGCGAGTCGGAACGGAAATTCCCGAGGGTTCAGTAGGTCTCGTGGGACTTCGCCACACTTTCTAATAAGACCCATGTCTCGGATACGTAGGCCATCACTGTGGTGCCATAGCCATACCATCGCTTATAGGAGTATTATTTTAAAATGTCTATTTACATGACGGTACCTTGACGTCTCTAAAATAAGGATTATATTTTAAAAAAAGCGTCGACAATAATAAAGTAATATGGTAGTAAGCCCCCAGTTGGCGACATGCTACACGCACTGTTAGGATTTTCAATTTCAGGCACTACATAAGACGAAGCTTTCCGAAGAAATTTCGGAGTGAGAGATTCGGCAGCTAACCTAAAATAATAAATAATATGGTAGTAAGCCCCCAGTTGGCGACATGCTAAACGCACTGTTCTTCGGATTTTCAATTTCAGGCACTACATAAGACGAAGCTTTCCGAACAAATTTCGGAGTGAGAGATTCGGCAGCTAACCTAAAATAATACAAGTATAAATTACAAATTTAAAAAAACCCCCGACTAGAAAAAAGCTGATGACCTTCAGACGGATGAACAGATTTTCATGAAACATGGCTAAGAACACTCGGGATAAAATTAAGTATCTATGACACAAAAAATACTAAACGAAAATCGGTTCATCCGTTTGGGAGCTACGATACCACAGACAGATACACAGATACACAGATACACAGATACACAGATACACAGATACACAGATACACAGACAGACACGTTAAACTTATAACACCCCTCTCTTTTTGCGTCGGGGGTTAAAAATGGTAGTAAGCCCCCAGTTGGCGACATGCTAAACGCACTGTTCTTCGGATTTTCTATTTCAGGCATTAACTATAATAAGGACGAAGCTTTCCGAACAAATTTCGGAGCGAGAGACTCGGCAGCTGACCTATTTCTTGAAATTGGACCTGCTTACCTACTGAAAGTTACAATAGAGCCTCTGAAAGCCCTTCAAAAGCAGGTACCTAGGTATTTTATCAAGTCATTAGATAGTCTAAAGATTTTGGTCACAATAGTAAGTAGACTTCAATAGGTAGCCTACTTAGGATAAGCGCGTGGTTGTAAAATATTCAAACAAACCGTCGCGTCGCGTCGTGTCACTTACTAATTACTTTCAGGCAAAGTAGTTCTGTTCGGAATAAATTAATTTGCTGTAACTACTCACAGTAGTAGCACAGAATAGGTAATGTAGTAGGTAGGTAGTCTTTGATCCCAAAGGTCTTTGATGACGCAAATTTAGCGATCTCATGTGTTCAACGACTTCAATACATACATGCACTGGGCATAGTCGAATTTGAAGGTGACCCACTAAAATCTAGATGATGACCGCGAATTCGTCTGGGATTTTACAAAAACCAAAATAGGTTTTTAAAACTCCTGTTTGATTTGGGATAACAGTAATTCAATGAATTCTTATACGGTAATTCTTCGATTTTCCGAGATAGAAGTAGCCTGTGCGCGTCTACGGGATGCGAGCTGCTCTGTTTTCTGGAGCAAATATTTCCTGTTTCTTTTTCAGTTTAACCGGCTAATTAAACATATAACGGCTTCACCGATTTTGGCGGTACTTGAAGTGGGCGTGAAGAGCAAGTGAGAGTAGAATCAGACTGCCTCGTGGGTCTAGCTCTAGCGGTTAGCATGTTCGACTGCGGTTGACGAGGTCCCGTGTTCGAATCCTGGGTCGAACCATACAGTACCTACTGGGTTTTTTGACAAGAAATTCTCAGTACTAGCTCGGAGTTAGGAAGTTGGTGGTTGAAGTTTTCACCCCCTTGCCTCGGAGAGCAGGTATAAAGCCGTCGGTTCTGCGCCTGATATCTCTCCGATTGTGTCGGAATTCCGTACCATCGGGCAATGAGAGTAAAGGAACAGAGAGTGCACTTATGTTTGCGCACACACCAGTGCACGATATACCTAATATCTATCCCGCAGCCGTAGCTGACATTCGGTCGGGGGGACATTATTTATCAGAGAAACGGGGATTTTAATTTTTTTTCCACGCAGTTTGTCGCTAGCTAAAACTGGATGCTGTGCATGCCACCCTTTTTTAAATGTAGGTACTTACCTACTCAGGCAAACATAAAAATCCCTGAAGTATTTTTAGAATGCATTACCCACATACAAAGTTGGTAAATAATGTTTTCATTATCCCTGAAAAATCGATCGAATGCGCGCGCCGACTTTTCCAGCCTCGTATCTCTGGGACATTGCAAATATCGCCAGCTGGCCACATAATATTAAAGAGGTAATGCGTTTGTTGATAAGTTCAACTTAATTTATACGTAGGTTATATTGAGTGCTTGGTATTATTTTACAGTGACTGTGTTATTTTATGCAATAAGTATATTTTTCAACATAAAATAAAAGTCTCCCTAGTTTACCTACCAAATCATTTTTTTTTATATAAGTAGACTTTTAACAAGTGCTTTTGAATAGCTGAGTGAATCTGCCACTGTTTCGGAATGACATCCTACCGAGAAGAACCAGCGAGAAATTCGGTTGTTGCTCTTTGGAAAAAAGCAGCATACCTTTTGCAGACATACCTACCTAAGTAACCGAGAGATACTTAAGTAACCTACTGAGTGATGTGTGTTTTAAAATAAATGTATTATTTTTAGCCATCATGCCAGGAGCAAGGCATAAAATCCTTGGGCATGTCCTTTCAGGATTTTGCCACAAAATGAACAGACGTAAGCCTATTTATGGTGACTCCTTGGATACTCCACTCAACCGCTGCCTTACTACTTTTGATATAACTTTACT
Organism: Erebia epiphron; assembly: GCA_963932025.1. Classification (NCBI taxonomy): domain Eukaryota; kingdom Metazoa; phylum Arthropoda; class Insecta; order Lepidoptera; family Nymphalidae; genus Erebia; species Erebia epiphron. The sequence goes on from OZ009949.1 coordinate 29,218,913, forward strand.
TGGTAAGTTACCCATTCGATAATAATTATGTGCTCCGGCAAGACTTGAATACTTCGGCAAAGCAAGAAAAAATGTTTCTGCATGAATTCTTATTTACCTGCCTACTTAGGTACTTTAGGTATCTTATTGGAATTATAAACTTCATATAGATAAACAAAATTTTATCAAGTAAGTATTCTAATAATGACTCTTTTAACGCTCTATATTTTTTCCTCCGTCTATCCTAAAACAATACACATGATTCTCAAGTGCGGAATATTATTAGGTGTGGGTCATATGGTCGGAGCTGGAATTTACGTCCTTACGGGGGCGGTGGCGCACAGTATGGCTGGCCCAGCGACTGCTCTCAGTTTCTTACTTGCCGGGATAACATCTACTCTAGCTGCACTCTGTTATGCTGAATTTGGTACCAGAATACCGAGAGCTGGAAGCGCATATGCGTACACATACGTTAGCATTGGAGAGTTTTGGGCCTTTATTATCGGTTGGAATATCGTACTGGAATACATGATAGGTAAGGGTTTGTAAGTTTTCTAAAAAGAGCATAGAAGAACACTGGAAAAGGATTTCCTAATTAGGTAAATTTTAATTCCAGGTGCAGCTTCTGTTGCAAGAGCATGGTCAGGATACTTAGACGCTATGTTAGACGGCGCAATTAGTAATGCTACAATATCTGTTACTGGAGAACTACACGAAACTCTTCTCAGTAAATACCCTGACATTCTAGCGTTCCTTATATGCATTGTGGCCTCTTTAATTTTGGCCGTGGGTGTTAAGACTTCCGCCTATATCAATAATGGCCTTACGATTCTTAATCTTACGGTAATCTCCTTAGTTATTTTCTTGGGCTTTTACTATGCTGACATTAGTAACTGGTCCGAAAAAAATGGTGGTTTTATGCCATATGGTTTTAGTGGAGTATTAGCTGGTGCAGCGACATGTTTTTATGCCTTCGTCGGTTTCGACAGTATATCTGCGTCCAGTGAAGAAGCAAAGGATCCTTCACGCTCCATTCCAATTGCAACTATTTTATCAATGGCCATGGTAGCTTTTGGATACATTCTTGTAGCGATAGCTTTGACTTTGATGGTACCATATAAAAGTATAAATCCTGAAGCTGCTTTACCAGCTGCCCTGGGCGCGGTGCACGCGGACTGGGCTAAATATGCAGTTGCCGTCGGTGCCGTATGTGGTATGACAACAACTCTATTGGGATCCTTATTCTCATTACCTCGTTGTTTGTATGCTATGTCAGCTGATGGTCTCTTGTTCGGTTTCCTAAGTGATATGAGCAACAAATCTCAAATACCTATATCCAATCTGATTATATCTGGTTTCTCGTCAGCTTTGATAGCTCTTTTATTCGATTTGGAGAAGCTCGTGGAATTTATGTCAATTGGGACATTGTTGGCTTATACGATTGTAAGTGCTGCTGTGATTATTTTGCGATATCGTCCTGCACCACCAGAAGAAAAGGGCTTCGGTCCACCCCGTTTGGATTCACCTATTGATAGAGAAGATAGTTCCGCGACTGGGACCCCAGGAACTGATGCCGGATCTTCTTCTTCGGAGGTAATTTCCTTGGAACTTTTTAGAGCTAGAACTTTTGTGAAGAATTGCCTAGTTCAATACTATTTTACAGATGTTTGAAGCCCTCACCGTGGGTAGGCTGCGCCCGCAGTACGCGTGGTTGGAACCGCTCGCTGGCGGCCGGGCACCTGGCAGCGCTGTGTCCAGCTGTGTCTACACTTTTACAGCTGCTGCAGCGGCTTTATGCGCACACAACCATTTCTTGGCAGAACCTGCTGGTCTCTGGGCGCTGTTGCCTGATTTTGTGCTGACATTTATTATTATTGCTTGTAAGTAAACTTCAATATCTATACTGCACAACCTTGAGATCTACTCACTAAGCTAGTGGTTCAAAATTTCTTATCATTGGTAGGTTTGGTGATAATATGGGCTCATCAGCAAAGTCCGTTGCGTTTGCCGTTCCGAGTGCCCTGGGTGCCTTTGCTGCCGGCCGCAAGCGTCATGTTGAATGTAGAGTTGATGGTCAATCTCAACGCACTCACATGGGCTCGATTCGCTATTTGGATGACTCTCGGTAAGTATTAACATCAAACACTGTAATCACGTAATATACACATAAGCAAACAGGGCACCCACACAGCGATAAAAATCCCAGCATCCCCGACCAGTGTTGCCACTCTCGAGAACCATAGAAACAGTAAGGCCTTGTATGTATTCTAATTTTCAGCCTAACAATTAGTTATTAGCGATTTGGCATTATGTAGAATTAGAAAAAATTGTTTATTATTAATTATTCAAGAACTGTCCTTACACGTATTGAATAATATGATTTATTTATTCACGTAGGATAACTTGTGTCACTTATGAGAAGTCAAACTCTACCACCGCGCGGTTCGGAAAGAATTCTTCTGGGAATAGCCGGCAAGAAACTCTTTCATTGATAGAAAAATGTTACAAAATGTAAAAAATATATACAATTCATATTATGTTACTACAAGTAACATTACACCCACAAGTCAGTAATTTATACTGACTTGTGGGCTGCTGAATGCGAAGCCGATTCAATTCAATTCAATTTTATGGCTCACATTATATTAAACATTATGTATATATTTAAATATCAAGAATAATTCATTTGTCAAATTCGCGATTTTACATGTCGGTACATTTTACAAACTTCACTGCTTCTGAAAATACATTTTTTTAAACTTAAGTTAGTTAGTTATATTTACCCGATAGAACCTGTATATTGCACTACCTGTATATTTAAGCCTAATCCTAACCTAACATTTTGACAAATATTGTACTTATTAAACAAGATTTAAACGCAGAGATTTTGTACGAGACGAACTTATCTGTTCTGCTATTTTCAAAATAATAATATAGTAAAATAGAAAAACAAATACATATCTCAAATAGTTTTATCAGTACCTAACAATGCTGATAGAACACCCTAAAAGGTATATTTTTGAAGCACTCAATATATTAACTCAAAGCGGTTATAAAGTTACTTACTTAGTTTAGTAGTCGCTAACTCAGTATTTTTGTCGCTAGCTTTAGTATTTCATTCGGTCACTTACAGTCGTCAGTTAATTTTTTAGTCGATCGATTAATAATATCCCATTTAAATTACGCAAAAATAACACAGAACTACCAAATTCAATGTTAACCGGGTTATGGTGGCGTGGGGCGCTCTCTCTTAAATCACTCACACACACAAATTACTTAAATCTCTCTCACAATTCAGGATTTCTGCTATATTTCCTCTACGGGATCCACCATAGCAAACTGGGCGAGGGTGTGGCCGGTTTACTCTCCCGCTCGGGCAGTGGCACGGCCCACAGCTGGGGCGCAGTGGACAAGACCAGCTCGATCGCGAGGCGCGTGGGCCGCCTGGGCCGAGGCAGCAAGAGTGATGACCGCAAACCCATCATATGCGACGACGAACTAGCACGACGAGAACCATGATTTTAAATGCCCGGTAATATTTTCTGACTTAAAACTATGTAGTCCGAAATAGGTATTTGAATGCTAAGTTTTTTTGTTATGTACTATATATTTTAAACATGAGATGGCGCAATTAAACGCACTTTAAACGGTTCGCCAATGAAAAATTTACGTAGGATTTAAATCTTTAAATTGTCTAATATTAGACATAACATTTTCAAAATAGGTCTAGAGTCTAACTAGGTAAATTTTTAGAAAATGATTATTTGACCAACGAATAACACCTAAAAAGCTGTTTTTTGGCGGATATTCTTATTCTCGATCTAGCTACAATTAAAAACTTTTGGTAACAAGTACCTATTCCAAACCAAAATTCATTGTTTTGCTCTAAACGAAACAAATGTATATAATATAATATATGTACAATAAATGATTTTTTTCCTGCGATAAATCTAACAACTGTCTAATAGGCCTATTACACTGCACTTTTCTAGGGACTTACACCTGATTCATTGTAGTATAATAAGATTTAGGGAGTAAGGGTCCCTAATTTAGTCCTGTGGAATAAGCGACGGCAAATCTAGCGGCCACGCCCACCCTTTCCACAGGCACCTGTGAAAAGTGCAGTGTAATAGGCTTATAACAACTGCGAAAATGCATTTAATAAGTACATATTATTTTGATTTTCACTTGTATTCAAGGCCTCAGAGAGGGCACACGGCACACAATAATTGTGATATTGCTTTTATTTGAGAGAATGTGTTTACACAAAACAAAGAAGAAAAGCGTAATTTTTTAGGTTCATATTTTAATGTTATAGGTTAGGTTATGTAGTTATATTTTTATAAATTATTTTATTGTAACATGGCCAAAAACTCATTTTTTGAACTAGGATTTTTATTTATATTAGGGTAGGGTTAATAAGATATTATTTTTGAATAGCACTAGACTGTCAAAACAAAAATATTATATGCATATTTGAATATAATTATGTACCTACCAACCACACAAAGGCCGACGTAATACTATTATTTAAATAAAGGTTTATTAGTTACTAATTCCAGCATGAAATAAAAAAGCCAATAACTTTTAATTTTAGTTTATTTTAACAAAAACTGACAGACCATAAAATAATAGTTCTAAAATAATAATTTATCAACATGGATATTCCACGGTTACCTATTCCTAAAATTTAACGCAATATTAAACAATAAAATATATATTAATTAATAAAACAAAAGATTACTTAGGCGCTTTGATGTTGTAGCGAATTGACATCAACTTATTGCTTAGGTGTTAGTTATTTTTGCGACAATGTGTAATGATGTACATTGTACCTACACGCACAAAAAAGTGCTTCTGGGGTACGCACATTTAATAAAATTAATAATTAGGTTATTTTAATTGTATGTTATACGAACTACAATACCTATTAGACATTAAATAAGATTTCACTCAAAGGGGTAACATTTTTCATCACTTTTTGTGTAGGTACATAATAAAGATTTTCTTGATTATTTCATAAGCTCGCCATTGACGTCTAGACGCTGACGTAAGTCAGATGACTTGTCCATATTTTAATATTGGCATGCTTACAAATAAAATAATTATTTGTAACTACTTAATAGCTATAATAGTGTAAAATGAAAAGGCAGATCTTAAAACAGAATAATTTTAGTTAAAACATTAGGTAGCAGTATAGTATTTTAAAATGCTGTATATCTTACATATAAATAATTTTGTTTTTTGCTAATAAATACATAAATAAAATAAGTAGGTAACACAATAATTATTCTACCATTTGTTTAAACAATTGAGCATTTACACTATATTATAGGAATGTTATTTACGAATTCTGATTTCTGTCCTGTATCAACTTTTTAGCGAACAGATAAAATTGTTGTCAAATTGTTATACCTAGAAGTGTAAATTGTATATTTTAAGAAATGTTGATGTGTATATAAAGAAATAATAGAAAATGGTGTGTTTTTATTCCCTGTATTAACCTCAATATCAAATATTAACAAAATGATTAATAAAAGTAAATTGGACATATTTTGTACTTTTACTAAGAGATAAGTTGTATCATTATTATAATTAATCTATAATGAACTTATTTAACTATCACAACATTTGCCTAGATACTTTATTTTTGGGGTTTCACTCTACAGTTGGGACTGTGACAGTCACATTTAACCCTTAAGAGTTAGGGAATTTATTACCCTTACAGAATTTACTTATTACTGAGCGGACCGGTCCACTCAGTCATTCAGTTTATGTAATCGGCCTATAAGATTCATATTATACTTTATATGACATTAATACTTTACATAAAATAATTCTAAAAATTAACGTCTAGTATCATCAAGGATAAGTAGGTAAAGTTATGGCAAATCAAAGAAACATCGATTTTATTTTACACTAGTAAGAAAGCCCCCATAAGAAATTTTTATATAATTTTATATATACACATTATTATTATAGTTTATGTGCAATGAGGCGGCATAGGATAAATGTCCAAAAAATTATGCTTCCTAGTTTCGCAATTTGTGTGCTTACGAAAATCTGAGATAACCAAGACAAAACTTTTATTGCAGCAGTTGTCAACCGAATTTCATCTCGATTCGAGGAATTACTAATTTTTAGTAATATTGTTTAGTCTATTCTATAGCATACTAGCGTATGTTACTACGCTAAAAAAAACAAAAAAGAAATTGTGGCCTAAAACCATCTTCGTAGTATCATTGCCTTTCTAATGAAACCGGGTTTGGGGCACATCGGTTGGATGGTTTCAAAGGTAGAACGGACATAAGTAGAAACAATTTTTGTGTTTTATATATACAGATTGACTTTACTCTGATTTGTGTCGTTTAGAACTGTTAACTAATTTATGATTATATTGACTTTGTACCATGCAGGCACAATGTCAATTAGGCAGCTAGGTCTGATTGGCAGTGCTCATATCGGCTATATGAGTCAAGCTCATTTTGAATTGTCCCGATGGCTGCTCCAATTAATTAATTTTACTAACTATTAAATACATAATCATAATCGCACGTCAATAATTGCCGCGAGTCATAATTAAAAAAAAAAAAACCATTTTTATTTAATTTTTAGTCATTTAAAATGACTTTAGTCGAGTCGAATATCATATTTTTGCTCTAAATTTGGTACACATCTGATTGTTGAATTTCAAAGTCACATCGCAGTCATCACCGCAGATTAAGGGCGATCAAATTTTCCACGATTTGGTCGTAATTCTAATTACTTTATACAATACAACGATACATACGATTGCAATGGCTCTAATTGTGCTATTTTGTTTATTATAATTATAGGTTAATGAACTTAACTATCACAAAATTTATAAACATATACCTATAAAACGGCTCAACACACGTTTTTTATCACCTCACTCAACCTCAGCCACGCTATGGTGCGTATAGCCGCCCGCGCAGCACGCAGTTTGCTATACGGCCGGTCCACAGGGCGCGTTGCGTCGACGTAGCGCTGTCGCTGCGTCGTTTTACATACTAATAATCATAGTGTACACACGGTGCGCTGCGTCGACGCAACCCCGTCTGCTTCGTCTCGGGGGTGCAGTTCCGTCGTGAGTCGACGCAGCGCACCGTGTGTACACTGTGATTATTAAGTATGTAAAACGACGCAGCGACAGCGCTACGTCGACGCAACGTTGACGCAACGCGCCCCGTGGACCGGCCGTTACGCCGCGTCGCTTGTCGGACGACTTTTGGACGGGTTCGAAAGTAAATCACTAACAATCCGACAAAATAAACATGTGAAGAGCCGTTTTATATAATTATGTTTATAAATATTTTTATTAATTTAATCGCTAAACGCATTAAATCATAAGATTTATTATACATTATAACGAATTGATAGTATAGTATAATAGTGTTCAGTCTTATCTGTTCCGGCCTATCTGCCAAGCGGAGGCCGGCAGCCGCTGTAAGCGCTTTATGGTGCGGCGGCCCCACTGCAGCCACAGGAAGCCTGCCACGAGGCACAGCGCCACTTCTATGTAGAACCCGTCGATCTTTACATGGCATGTGCCTCCACTGCTTTTACATACCTGTCAACAAGCATTAAGCATTAATAATTGAAAAATTAATTATCACCATCATGTTTTATAAGTATGTAATTGACGTCAATATGTGCACCTACAATGTACCTAAATTGAATATTTGATTGATTGATAACTGTAACCCAGACTACTACTAATTACAGAAAAAATAATCAGAATCCCTAGTCGTAGCAGGGCACAAAAAACATGGCTTTTTTGAAGGCTTCTTCAGGTGCAACCGTTAGGAGTACCTCAGATCTTTCATGAATCTATATAATAATTATTTAAAATGACAACCCACACAAACAGCTGTTTGGAGGCAGCTATCTTTTAGCTCAGCCGGATATTATCAATCTGAGAAAAACATAGGATGCGCGCCATAAGGCTCTCTGCTTTTACATTTGACCCTCAAATGTTATATAGACCTGGCAGACTGTCAGAATGTTGCTGGATTGAATTTACGTTTCAGATATTCGTAAAGTGAGGGTCAATTTTATTTGCGTCTTTCTACCGTTACAATCAACAGAGGTTCCCTTTATAATGATAAAGGAAACCTCTGTTGCAAGATTTCACTCCATAATTTTCCAGGATAAAAAGTAGCCTATGTCCAATATACCCATGCAAAAAATCACGTCTCCGTTACTTTGGTGCGGCGTAATTGAAGGACAAACAAATACGGATTTATTTATTAGAATAATGAGATTGAAGATATTTCTACTAGGAATCAAAACTTACCTCAGTTTCTAGCTGTGTGGCACATGTGTTATCAGTCAACTCTGGCGCACTGCAAGTCTTGTAAGTCAAATGGTCTATGGCCCAGAGTGCGAGAGTGTTGGGCCAGTTAGTGCCCAGGTTTGATACTGTGTTGAGTAAGGTCATGTAAGTGCCTCCCACTGCTGGGTCAGACACTTTCGCGAAGAAAGCCATCACCGCCACGAACATACAGTATAAGCAAGTCTGGAATTATGAAATTATACAGGTTTCAGAATATACTCAGATCTTACACTATATGTAATTCAGAAATGTTATTTAGTATAGAATTTTGGTAGTTCTAAACTAAAAAAAATGAGTTTGAGAACTTTTTATAAATTGAATATTGTGATGAATGGTGTCTGTCTGTCTGTCTGTCTGTCTGCTACGCTTTCACGGCCCATCTGTTCAACCGATTTAGATGAAATTTGGTACAGGGATAGGTTGTATCCCGGGGATTGACATTTATAATATTAGTATGGATTGTTCACCACATAAACACACAACAAACATGAAAACTTAAAACGTATGTACAATAAGGCTGTCTTATGGCTAAATAGCGATCTCTTCCAGACAACCTTATCGATACAGAGACAGTGAACAAGTGGACAGTGGGAGGTGGTGCATAAATATATACTTAAATACTAATATGTAGATACATAAACTAACCAATATCATGAAAAAGTAACATATTAATACACTAATATATACAAAAAAATAAAAATAGACATACTTAAAATTATATACATAAATAAATACACATATAATATTAATAATAGACAAATCAAAAATGTCACTATTGATGATTAAAGAGAGACATGTAATGATTGGTGTGTGTGATACACGTGAACATATAACATTATTTTTGTATTGGGCATTATTATTTTATTGGTAATTTGACGATTTCAATAAAAAAATTTTTTGCTACAGATATAATCTAAATTATACTTTCATACAACTCTTCAAGTAATTAAAATGATAAAAAACAACATCTTACCTGATGGAACACGTAAAGTATCATAAGAATGAAGAGGTAGAAATAGGATGGGCCTGAATCTCCTAATAAAGTGGGGGTTAATGCCACAAGTGCAGCAGCCAGCGGACCAACTAGAAGCCTTAGCGGGAACGCCCGTAGCCATAGAGATAGAGGAGCCGGACCTGTTGTGTGTTTGGCAAGTATCTGTGAAATTAAGTATTACAAATAATTTAATTTTCTTTATGTATTATTACATTTTATATAGTGTCCTTTGATGAAGAATATTGTATTTAAAGCAACAAAGTTATATTATTTTTTGAAATCATGACTAAAAGTATAAGTATGCATCCCAAATTTTTTTGGAAACAGTTGAAGTAAGAGGGGAAATATAAACTGTAATAACTATACGTGTAATCTTACATAATGTTAATGAGTAATTAGTTTCCTTAAAAAAATGATCAATTTAATTTACTGAACTATTTTATGAAATATGATTGAATGCAAAAGTTTGGATGGATGGGTTATTTACTCAATCACTACAGAACGGCTGAAGGGATCTGGATGAAATTTGGCCCAGAGATAGATTGTAGTCTGGAATAACACAAAGGCAACTTTTTATCCAGGAAAATTAAAGAGTTCCCGCAAGAGTCAAAAAACCTCAATGCATGCAGATGAATGCATGCAGGTCAAAGTCCCGGGCATTAGCTAGTATTTTATGAATTATACATACTATTGGCATGATGATTTGAACAGGCACCAAAGGTACAGCTAAAAGTGCCAAATCTTCTCTTGGGACTCCAGCCTCCACAAGTTTTAAGCCAGATACTGCATCACTAGCACAGAAGCCAAGCTGAAATACAATGTGTATAATTAAACATTTCTAGAAAATCATAGGATATCATAGGGTGCTGGATTTTTAAAAACCTAAATCCATGGGGATGAAGTTATAGCTATCATCTAGTTCCATTTTGCATCCCAAGGGTCAGAGGTTTGGTGTCCCAGTCGTATACATAGAAGCCTGCCTTCATAATTTGGGCTTCTGAAGTTCATATCATGCCTCTGAATTGAGTATAAAGATATAAATAAGTAACATCAAACCTTACCTTAGCTGTAAACAACACCAAAGCTAGTGTCCGAACAGCTGGGAGCTTCACAATAGTGTAGAGTTGCTTGTATGCATTTACAATATCCTTCATACCCTTCACTTGACTTTCATTGGTACGAACTGTGTCATTTGCCTCGTGCTTGAATATTGCTATTATAGTTGTAGTTACAATAAACACCCAGCCCCAAAATAAAAGGAAACTTGACAATGTCACTAGGCCTGTGTCTTCAGGCACTGTCCTTAGGTATTTGTTACAGAAATAGGGAGATTCTAGGGCTAAAAATAGCACATATCCTAGGAAAAATCCAGCAGTTTGTCCAACTGTGTTGCATGTAGATGCATGGCCCACATTGCACCTGAAATTTAATTCAAATCATTATATAAAACTTTTTAATAACTTAATTATCATAATACCCTTTCCAGTTTTATTGAAAGCTTAATCAAACTTAATTCAAAGAGATGACAGTAAATTTTTACAAACACATTAAATAATTAACCCAACATAAGTCGATTTCTCCTACCAAGTTATGCATTTTAAACATATCTAATGTTCCCAAAATAAAATAATAAGGGGCTAATTTGATATCTCATATGTTTAACAAAGTATTTTGCATTAAACATGTTAAGAGAAAACAATGATACTAACCTTTTTAACATAGTCAGAGCCCATCCATCAACTGCAATATCTTGTGTGGCAGCCAGAAAGTTAAGAGACAGAAATGACACTGTAAGAATCATCATAGATGGAGGCTCACTCTCGGAGCCAAGCCAGCTTGTGACACTGTGAGACATGATAATCATGACAATTCCAATCAAATACTGCACTGGCACTAACCAAGTTTTCCGCCTGCCAAATTCTGGCCAAAACATTGCATCTACTATTGGGGCCCATAGCAATTTTACACTAAAAGGCCAATTCACAAAACTAAATTCAGCCTGCAAATCAATTATTTTTAATTAATATACATATTAAGTAATGAAGTTTTGTATTTGCAATCTCTAGGATATACTTAATTATTATTCAAAACTTTTTATACAACAACATACTTTTCTATTTAAAATACACCTAACCAAATTCAATCTAGCTTAGCCCTTTACAAAATCACTCTAGGGGTAGTGTAGACAAGACTATGTGGAGTCTCTGTGTGCTGATTCGGTTTTGGGACTGATCCACATTTTTAACCGACTTCCAAAAAAGGAGGAGGTTCTCAATTCGGCGCGTATCTTTTTTTATAAAATATATTGTTACCACACAACAACGCAAGGTGTGTCACTACTCACTCATCTCATCTGCAAGTTGTACACTTACTTCCTTGTACTTAGCGTTGTACTGTTAAATACTTTGTACAGAAATTGAAAATATGCAAATTGTCTTCACACTTCTAGCAAATATTATAATATATATTTAAGGTTTTATCTTGTTGACACCTTTGACCTCTTCAGAGAAATGACAACTCTCGATCAAGGTAGCATGTTTTAAAACCCAACCCCAAACTACAGACGAAAATCTTATTGTTATTGCATTTTCAAGCAATCTAACCAACAACATTTTAAATGTTGTTCAGTAAATCAAGATTGAAATTAATTATAAAATAGGTCATATTTTGTATTTTAATTACCTGTTGGGTGTATGTAATGCCACGGTTCTGTAACAACATTGGGATTGCACCTCCAAGCCCTAGAGGAATACCTTGGAGTGTATATAAAAACAATAATACTGCTATATTTATTTCATCCCCTTTAATATTACTTTGGCTGGTGTTTGAAGGGTCACCATTTTCAAGCAACTCTTCTTTATCAAGAGAACGTTTCCTTTTAGTCAGCGACATTATTGCAGCTCGTAAAGCCTAAATGAATAAAATGAAATGAATTTACAAATTAGTTGAGAATAACACGTCAGTTACAAAATTGTCGATGTGGTTTAGGTAATATTACCTTAATTTTCGCAGTTTTAGCGAGTGAGATTGCAGTGAGATTTAAATGAAGTGAGGTCTCAGTTATTACAATAGTACACGCTCTCTTTGAAAATTAGTTTTACACCTTTTAGAATTAAAAACTTGAACTTGAACCAACCACAAATCACAATAAACCACATACCAGAGACAAATTTGCCACATACGTAGACAGAGAACGATATATTTACTCTATGGCCACATACCACGTCAAAATTTAACATATTGGTTATGTTCCGATATACACTGCAAGCACTGTAAGGTGTGGCGTCAATTTAGTATACTGCGAAGCTGTTCCTTTATAGTTAGCTATACTGGTTACTGTTTAAAACGGAACGCAGTCAACACTGAGAGCACCTTACCTCGAAAACGCCAGTGCTCACAGTACAAAAATGGCAACGATTTATGACGTCATATATTTTGCGGCAGAATACTGTCAGTCCACAACGGTACGAATTTCTCCCCAGAGCACTGAACAGTGATCGCAGTGTATATCGGAGCATACCCATTGTCAAAACGTACCAGAGACAAGGTACGTCAACGTTACGTCAAGCATCAAGACTATAAGCGTCAGCCGTCAAGATTCGTCAAACATTTTCGGAATGATGGAGATGGATATGTCATTGTAAGATTGCAAAAACCGTTAGATTGTAATCTAACTAGCGAAATTGTAAATTACTATCGACTGATTACAATTTAACGCATTATTTTTCGGTAGATTGTAATCTGTTAGATATATTAACCCGTGCGGCCGGGCACTACCTGATTATTTATGTCGAACCTATTTGTCGAACCCTAACCTAACCTACAAGAAAGAGGCAAGAAAATGTAAATACCTACGAAATAAAATGAATATTTGAAAAATTGACACTCAGAACATTGAACGGTTCACAATCTGTCGACAGTTTATAATTTCGCTAGTTAGATTACAATCTAACGCTTTTTGCAATCTTACGGTGACTATATATATTGTAAGTGATATACCTACTTCTATGTTCGGAAATTACCGTTTTTTTTAATTAACTGGCTTTACCGCTCTGGGTTCCAGCCCTTCTTAGCCTGAAGTTACAACTTACAAGCATACGCAGAGACAAGTAACATTTTCCTCCATCACAAAAACGTACTAACAATTATATTATTCTCTTTGTCCATCACAGAACAATATTACCCTAAGCGGGACCTCCATATTTTGAGAATTTCAAGAAATAAAAATAATTCTGCTAGATTATTACTGAATAAATAATTCAAAATCAATAAGTATATATAAATTATTAAATTAATTTCATATGATGTGTTGAAATTGTACACTCTTCTTCAAAGTGAACCTACTAACCATTGGATAAATTGATAATATTATGATGCGACAATGTTTTCTTCGATGTTTATTGGATTCGCATGCGCCTATAAAACTTCCACACAATGTGGAAATATTAGTTGGACGTAGCAAAATAACCAAAATTAAGGATCAGTCTTGTTCTCGTCAACAAAGTAGGTATCTATAATTTATTGAAAAGATTTTGTTTTGTTTTGTGGTTGGTTTGTGTCGGTTCTCAATAGAATATGCTGTCTGAACTGGTGGTAAAGCATAATATGGTGAAGTCATTACTTAGTATAAGTGGCACATATTAGACCAACTGACTTTTTGGTCTAATAGCGATTTTGATGGGTGCACTATACCTAGAATACGTGAACCTTTGTTTCATTAAATGAAGGATGGGAGGTCGGCGAAGCGATCCTGGGGCCCCATGCTTGACTGTGGATAGTAAAGTCCTGGGTAGTACACATTTCATCTCTTTGCCTCGCAGAGTATAAGTAACACCCTCGGTCCTGCGCTTGATCTCTGGTAATGTCGGGTTTTATATTCCATAAGGCTATGAGATTAATCGAGAGAGGAGAGGAGAGATGTAAGGTGCACCTCGGAGTATGCAAATACTTGGGCACATATATCTCTAGCCCTGAAGGCTAATCTTTGGAGATTAGCTTCCAAGGTAGCTAAATTCAGTCAGCAGGATATTAAGTTTATGTGGCACAACTTGATCCACATCAATTAATAAAGATGTGTTTATTGCTATTTTAATTTTGATTTTACATAAATTCTCTTGGGTATTTTTCTTTTGGGTATTCATAGTTAGTTTGAAAGCTGACTGTGAACAATGTGAGGTGGAACTGAAACCTTTGGGAATCAATCCAAGTGGTTTAGATGGATTTGCATTGAAGAGGCATGGGGAATACAAGGTGTCACATGGTAACAGGATAGAAATACTTCTAAATAACTACATACATGTTGTTGAGTTTGACCCACCACCTGATGATTATGTGCCACCAAAACTGACCAAGAGAAAGCTTGAAGAGAATAATCAAGAAATAGTACCTAGGAAAATGTCTAAAGTAGAGCCAGAGGTAGAAACTGATTTAAAAGAAGCCATGGAAAATTTGTGGGAAGAGATTGATGGTGGAGAAGTGTATGTATTTACATCAAAAGGTGTCAAATCTAGTAGTAAAATTGCTGCTTTTGACATGGATGGAACACTAATTAAGACAAAGTCTGGCAAAGTACATCCAGTGGACACAAATGACTGGCAAATAGCTTTCCCTCAGATATCGAAAAAGCTTTCAGAGAAATTTAATGATGGTTACAAAATCATTATATTGAGTAATCAGTCACCAATTGGAAATGGTAGGGTTAAAATTGAGGATTTCAAAAAAAAAATTGAGGGTATAGTTGAGAAGCTGAATATTCCCATGCAAGTCTTTTTGGCTACTGGAAAAGGGTTTTACAGGAAGCCTGCACCAGGCATGTGGAAACTTTTGACTGAAAAGGTGAGAGAAATAATTTGTGTATTTTCAAACTGACCATCTACAGTATATACTATGTTGATGTTAGTAATCACTCATTATCACCATCATCATATGAACCTATCGCAGGCCCAATCAGTATTGGACCAATGATAGGTATAGCTCTCATCGCAGAATGAGAAAACTTAAGTCCACAGTCCACCAAGCTACATGTTAATTGATAGACTTCTCACAACCTTGAGAACATTATGGATAACTCGCCATAACGCAAGCTTCTTGTTGATCTTTTCCTTGATATATGCAATATCAGGTAATATTTTGAACCATTAAATTCAATTGTAATTCAATTTAGATTAATTGTGATGTCATTTTCCAAGAGCACAATGCTTGCTTAAACTCGGACAAACCAAAATATATGATGTTATCTGGTTTGTGGAAAAACAATTGGAAGGTTTTTACTTGAATGGTATCAAAAAAATTAGATGATTGCAAAATATGGTAGTATACTAATTCTTTGTTCTTTATAAAAAAAAAACTAATAGATATGTCTGTGTCCTCTCTATTTCTATTTTCTTTAATTTCTTAATTTCTTTTTCTTTCAGAAAAATGACAATATAACGATTGACATAGACAATAGCTTTTACTGTGGAGATGCAGCAGGCAGAGCGGCGAATTGGGCGCCCGGTAGAAAGAAAGACCACTCAATGGCTGACATACTCTTAGCTGAGAACCTTGGCCTCAAGTTTTACACACCGGAACAGTTCTTCCTTGGTCACTCCATTGCTAATGTGCCAATGAATAAACCAGAGTTTGTTCCAAAAGAGCTTAAACCTGAGCCTTTTAATGAGAATTTAATTAGTGAAGAACAAGAGGTAATAAGATTTAGGTGTAATATAAGTTATAACAGTAATTAATTAATATTCAAAATAATGCAGAACGAAAAAAACAACCTATATCAACACCAGGATCCTAAAATTTTATGGGTCGTGTAGTGTTTGTGACAGACTGGTGTCACTTTGTATATTGGGAGGGCTACTGTAGATTGCGCCTCTGAATGTCAGCCACCTCAGGCCCTCATTTGCATCAGTCAAAATTTATTGATTAATTCAGTGATTATTTGATGAATGAATGAAGACAGCAGCAGCAGATAATTATTTAGATACTAGATGATGCCCATGACTTTGTTTGTGTTGTTTAAGGTTTTTGATTGTGGTGAGAAGAATTTTCCAGGATTAAATGTAGCCTATATGATAAGTCAGGTTATAAGATATCTACATTCCAAATTTCAGCTAAATCAGTTCTGTCATTATGGAGTGGAGTAATAAACATCCAAAATTTTACATTTATAATATTATAGTAGGATTAGTTGGATAATGTAAACAAGTCATCAATCATCACATCACATAAGCTGGTAAAAACTATCTATCTAATAGAGCTATATAATCTATATAATATTCTATGTGTACTTTCAGTTGCTGGTTTTAGTGGGATTCCCAGGTAGTGGCAAATCGACCCTAGCGAAACAAATTGAACAGAAATCAGGAAACAAATATGTAACAGTTTGCAGAGATGTTCTTGGCACTTGGCAAAAATGTGCAGCAGAAGCCACTAAGCTATTAAACGTAAGTTTATTAACTTTAATGATTCATCTTAATTTATTGTGTGAAGGAAACACAATTGGATACAATTGGGTACCTATTTGAAAACTAGTAGTAAAGTTGTATTTGTCTCCGTCCTGAATAGCAGAATAACTATTAAAAACATTGGAAAATTGACGAATAAATAAAATAAAAGAAAAAACATTTTCCCCTGATTTTCCCATACAAAAAACCACGCGGATGAAGTCGCGGGCATCAGCTAGATTATAATATTAGTATTTAATTTTAAAACGCTAAAGTTGTGTTAGTGCATTATTACCACCTTTTTCTCTATACCATACACTGAATATGAATAAGTCTATCCCTCCATTTTTGTTTTGTTAAAGGCCCATAACTTCTAATTTGTGATCCATTTCTTCCAGCAAGGTAAAAGCGTGATAGTGGACAGTACCAACCCGGACGCGGAGTCGCGCGCGCGCTGGACGTCGCTCGCGGCGCAGAGTCGCGTCGCGTGCCGCTGCGCGCGCATGCGCACGGGAAAGGCGCACGCGCAGCACAACAACAAGTTCCGCGAGATCATGCGCGTCAACCATGCGCCCGTCAACGATATTGTGTTCCACACTTACAAGTAAGTACTAAGTAGTCTGAGGAGATAATCCATACTATACTAATATTATAAATGCGTAAGTGTGTCTGTCTGTCCGTCTGCTACGCTTTCACGGCCTACCTATTCAATCGATTTTGATGAAATTTTGTATAGGAGTAGGTTGTATCCCGGGGAAAGGCATAGGCTTTTTATCCCGGAAAATTAAAGAGTTCCCGTGGGAATCAAAAAACCTTATCCACGCGGACGAAGTCGCGGGCATCATCTAGCTATCAATATGTTCTTAATTTGTAACAGTCATCCGACGCCTCCGTCGTCCATCTAATTCTAGACCTAGAGTGTAGTCACCGTAAGATTGTGAAAACCGTTAGATTGTAATCCGTCTAGTAGATTGTTAACTGCCGAAAGATTACAATCTAACGCATCATTATTCGGTAGATTGTAATCTGTTAGGTATATTGACCCTTTAACCCGATAGAACCTAAGTGGGTACTACCTGATTAATTATGTCGAACCCTAACCTAACCTACAAGAAAGAGACAATATTTCAAAAATTGACACTCAGAACATTGAACGGTTCACAATCTGTCGACAGTTTACAATCTATCGAGATGAAAAGCGTTAGATTGCAATCTGACGGTTTTTGCAATTTTACGTTGACATATACTATATCAGAAAAATATGACTGCCACATGAAATACCTATGCGTACATTGCGCCAACTTATCCAATATCCATGTATACTGTGCCGCTATGCGCATAATACATATTATTTTAAACAAGTATAAATTACAAATTTAAAACAACCCCGACATAATAATGTGGAAGTAACAGATTAACAACGTAAGTAACCTTCAGATGGATGAACAAATTGACATGGCTAAGAACACTGGATAAAATTATCTATGACACAAAAAAAACTAAACGAAAATCTGTTCATCCGTTTGGGCGCTACGATACCACAGACAGATACACAAACAGACACGTCAAACTTATTACACCCCTCTCTTTTTGCGTCGGGGGTTAAATACTAATTTGCTTCGCTTTTTCATTTACAAATGCTACTACAATGAATAATCTTTGTGAAAATTATAAATATTCTTTTAGGTTATATTGTGTTATATTTTAATGTACAAGCTCATCAAATACTAACCTTGAATGGATCTGGTACAATTATAGTAGGTACAATAAGTAAATATCCGCGCAATTTGTAGTAAGTACGTATATTTGTTCCAGAAACAAATTCGTTGAGCCAGCAGTGAGTGAAGGATTCAAAGAGGTAATTCAAGTCGAATTCAACCCCACATTCGACAGTAAGGAAGCGGAGAATATTTATAGAATGTATTTATTAGAAAAATAGCACTTCAAACTTAATTCATTATTTAATTTAATATTGAGATTATGAAAATAAAAGATGTGATATTTAGCAGTTTTTTTTAATTGCTGATTCGAATAATTTCCAAATTACATGGAGTTATTATTTACAAATTGTCAAAATATTACATAACTAAAGCAACCCACGTTCATTAAAGAATTAATAATTAATGTATTGTAAATAAGTATTTAGGCCAAAACCGTTTACACGCTTACTTCAACAGATAGCTAGTTAAATAATATTGTAAACGTAAAATACCTATTACGAAAATATTTTTGCTATTGCTTTAGTTTTTCTAATAAAATAATATTTTTTCATCCCACCATCTCGGAAAGAGTATTTTTAATCTTCGATATCTGAATGCAAAAGCCGTTATTATCCTCTTGAGGATAAAGTAAATTGAATTTAGAACATCGTGTGCACGTTAGTAAATATCACTCGTCTATGAAGTTTGTGAATTCAAAACATCATTAAAACCTATACTTCTACCTCTATGGTGCCTAATTTCCATACAACCTTTTTTAATTTGTTAAAAACTCACACTCGTAACCTTCTTGGTGTACTTTTTTAATTTGCTTTGCGCGCACCATTTTCTTTCACGTCATGTCATTTCCTCGCTGAGGTGGGATGAAAAGTTACGTGTTGCACTCGAGTGAAAAGATTTTTCACCTCGTGCTCTTTTGATTCCCTCGCTGATGCTCTACGATTCTAATTTTTGAACCACTCGCTGCGCTCGTGATTCAATTTTAGAATCCTTCGCTTGCTCGGTCATCAAAATTGAACACGCCTTTAAAAACAACTTTTCACTCTTGTATAACAAATAACTATTATCACCTTAGATAATAGGTACGTATTTCTAAAAAATAATTCTACATTGTAATAGGTAGGGTAGGTACAAAAAGACAAATTTATGACTGATTTTATGAGATTTTCTAACAAATTATGATTTATAAGGCAATTTTTGTGGTGCTCCTAAAGGTATTTACACAATTGATTAACTTTTAAAGCTGGCAAGCAATAATTTACTTATTATTACAAATTCATAATAGTCATCTCACATACTTTGGATATATCCAGTGAATAAATCTCATTCATCGTAATTTCTACATTCCATTCAACTTTAGGCAATTAATAATTAACATATTATACTAAGACTAAAAATAACAAACTAGGTACCTAAGTAAGTAAAATGTATGTATCAGCTTTAAATTTTTTTCTTGCTACTTGCTAGGCACTTAAAAGTCTCAACACACTACAGTGAATGTACGAAAAGGTAAAGCTTTACCAGAGTTAATGTTAACAGTGTGTTAATCTGTTACCTGATTGATAGATTTACACAGTAAATTACACACAGTACACACAGCTAACATTAATTTGAAATGTTGCTAACACTTGACCCTCTGATAAATTGGCATGAAATTATAAATGGAGTTAAAGTTAAATACAATATGAACAACCATATTTTACGGTGATTTAAGCTGTAAAAATAGCAATAAAACAAAGGATTTTTGCTATGGACGGAAAATGTAGGTACAATAGATAATGCTATAAAACTTTTTATACTTTTCAGTGTCCCCTGCTCATACAGACCAGTATGCTTAGTCTAAGTTCTTACATTGCAATTAATTCGTTTGATCGTAATCAACCGTTCGATCACATTGGCGTCAAAATAAAATGGACTCAAAAGCTCTTGATTCAAAGTCACAAATTCAGTACAACCGATTTTAATTTCGTATGTAGCTCTACCTACGAATGCATTCACAAAAGTGAGCTCTAAATTAATGCGTGATATGTTTCATTTTATTTTGACGCTAATGTGATCGAACGCTTGATTTGTAATGTAAAAACATAGAATTAGACCAGTTTCTTAGATTTTATCTCTAATACGAAAGTTTTTTACAAGCCTCGTTTTTTAAATGGTATTAAACAATATACCATACCTTTTAAGCTACTACTTATACTATACAGACTACAGTATCCGGCAGTAATTATACAGTTGGCGCCAAACAAATTGTCATCTCTTAGCTTAGATACGAGTGCAAGTTTGCACAGCTCTCACTTTAACGTAAGCTGTCGAAAATAGCGAGAATCAACGAGTTCCCTCAGCCGTCCTTCAAACGTCAGAACTCGGAAAGTTATGAGTCATATGGACTGACAGAGACGACGCTCTACGACTACCTCACGAAGCAGTCGATTATCTTTTCCTAATCTTATAATTCTTAAGTTCTTCTGCCGAGGCGTGCCGAGTAGGTACTGTAGACCGTACTTACTTTTATACAACATAAATTATTTATTCAACTATCTATAGGTACCTATACAAATTAATTTGCTATAATCCAACAAACTTGTTTGACTCAGTGACAGCGCCGCTAGTATAACTATGAAAAAAAAACTTAAACAGGCGTAAAATTAGTTCCAATTTTGGCCGCCAGGTCAGATAAGTTTGTGGGACTGTACTTTCAATAATTGACATATAAAGCATTCCAGTTCCAATTTTTGGAATACAATTTTGGCAGTGTCTAGCTGGCAACAAGTGGTCGCTTAATAAAATCACAACTACTTGCCACTTAAAGTAAAGCTTTTGAATTTTTTTCCATAATGCAATCTGATAAGGTTCAATAAATGTTTCTTTTTATTTAACGACTACTTGTGCCCGTCTAGACTCTAGAATCTAGATTCTAGACAATGACTGCCTATAGTATTTAACATTCAAAAGCGATCGCGTACGAATAGATGAAACGTAGGTAAGACAAGTAGGAGGCGTGTTGAAGAAATGCTTTAAGATGCAGGGAAGACGTCAGCAGCGATGGGCGCTGACGTGAACACCCATAAACAAATTATTTTGCGTAGTTCCTGATGCTGTTGACGTCATTCGAGTTTTAACTACTGAAAAATAGCGTCTCTTGCACCTCTGGTGGCCGTGCCGACCTCCTTATTTTTTATTCTAAATTTATTTATAATACTGCTCTATCTACATTATTGGCGATGACGGTGTCATTTCCACTATGGGTGTGGTGCCGTGTGTGAGGGCATATGCTGTATCGACCACTCTAGTGATCGCAAAACAAATAGTTTGTACTTATAACCATTCTGAATTTGCAACATGACTGTCTGCGCAGGTCCCACTGAGAACTTTAAATACAGCATAATCGCACGCCTCGTGTTGAGTTCGGAGGACTTCTTGTTATGCGGTCACTAAAGGATTATTGTCGATTGATATCTTTTTAGCTATGGTACATAATAAAAGGTGATATTATTACCTAGGCAGGTATGGGATTTGTGAAGGTAGGTATTATATCGTTAAAACTCTATTCGGCAATGATGATTACCGTGCTCGCTATGTGTCATTCGGCGTCAGCATCTCCATCTTCGTCTTCGTCTATCAGATTGTCCAGACTCGTATCCGAGTCGTCTTCTTGTCATCTGTAATTTTTTACTCTAGTTTAGTGATTGTTACTCTAGGTCGAGCAGGGACGTCGTCGCGCGAACTGGCTCATGAATACGGGCCCCGAACGGGTTCGAAACACGGGTTCCGACATAACACGTGAGTTTATCCGGGAGTTATGTATAGTTACAACTCTAGATCAGCGAAAGAGCTCAGTTGATTCGCGACGATAGTCATACAACGTTGAAAATCTTATCCCTGCACGGCCAGGGTCTCCGCACCATAATATAGTAGGTAACTAAGTACCTGGTAATATACACGGTGTCGACGTGAGTCAGTCGCGCGCCAGTGAGTGGCGCGACAGAGGCGACGTGCCGCAATTTGCGCTTCTCGAGCGTGCTCCGAGCCTGCTGCACTGCCAGGTCACCGCACCAACGTATAGTAGGTAACTACCTGGTAATATACACGGTGTCGACGTGAGTCAGTCGCGCGCCAGTGAGTGGCGCGACAGAGGCGACGTGCCGCAATTTGCGCTTCTCGAGCGTGCTCCGAGCCTGCTGCACTGCCAGGTCACCGCACCAACGTATAGTAGGTAACTACCTGGTAATATACACGGTGTCGACGTGAGTCAGTCGCGCGCCAGTGAGTGGCGCGACAGAGGCGACGTGCCGCAATTTGCGCTTCTCGAGCGTGCTCCGAGCCTGCTGCACTGCCAGGTCACCGCACCAACGTATAGTAGGTAACTACCTGGTAATATACACGGTGTCGACGTGAGTAAGTCGCGCGCCGGTGAGCGGCGCGGCAGAGGCGACGTGCCGCAGTTTGCGCTTCTCGAGCGTGCTCCGAGCCTGCTGCACTGCCAGGTCACCGCACCAACGTTCGCAGCGGGCGTAAATTACTACTCCTATGGAACGAAATATCACATGGGTCAAGTCCGAAGGGTGGGTGTACAACTAAATCGAAAGGACTACAAATATAGGTACATGTTATTCCGAAAATAATATTACCAGTTAGCTTCAAGGCTCAGGCTGGGCGATGGCCGATTTACAAAGGAGTTGTCAAATTTCGCGATTCCAGAGTTTTCCAATAAGCGCTTGCGGTGGCTACTGGCTACCACCATCACCCGCCTGAAGGGCAAGAATCCAACTGATTGATCAATACCTTTCCCATGAAATTAAGAGGATAATCTATAAGAAATTATTTCCAGTAAACAATTTCTCGTTACTCTTGTAAAACATCTGTTACGTATAGGTACATGCAAACATAACACTGATTCTGATGCCCATGAGCACCAGGGTTGACTCACTAACTGAATGCAGTGAGCTCTTACCAGCTCCAGCGAAGAGTATAATTGCAGGCCACGAGCTGACGAGAAGTGGCGTAAGCAGTAAGCACGATATTGTTAATGTCGCTGGACCCTGAAACTTTTGTAGTCTCTTCAAGCCGATGTCGTGTGCTGGTTGCCAGGTGCTTATGAAGATACCGCATAGAAATACTGAAAACAATAATACAGAAAACGCAAAGATCTTCAGAATTGGAATTATGGTAACTCAGCTAGGCACTTCTAAGCTTTCCATAAAATCGTATGTGAATTTTATAATGCGCTGTAAAGCGCATCAAATTCAAATAAATATTATAAATACGAAAGTTTGGATGGATGGATGTATGTATCTATGGATGTTTGTTACTCAATCATGCGCCAACAGCTGAACGGATCTGGCTGAAATTTGGCACAGAGATAGAATATAGTCTGGAATAGCACATAGGCTACTTTTTATCCCGGAAAATTAAGGAGTTCCCGCGGGAACCAAAAAACCTCAATCCACGCGGACGTAGTCGCGGGCATAAGGTAGTAATATTATATCTGGAATATAAATCATCAATTAAGGGAATATGAATATAAATTATTATCGTATATCCTTGAACGAATCAAACACGTATACCGTATATTAGGTAAGTATGCCATGAAAATTAATCTTTCCCTTTTCCATATAGATATATCCTAGTGTACCTACCTAGTAGGTAGGTCTTACTTTACAATAGGATAAAATATGTGAAAGGGTGTCTGTCTGTCTAATCTATCAGTCTGCTAAGTTTCACGGCCCATCTGTTCAACCATTTTGATGAAAGGTACAATTTGGTTGTAGGTATTCCGGGGAAGGGCATAGGTTACTTTTCATCCCGGAACATCAAAGAGGAGCCACAGGATTTTTTAAAAACCTAAGCCCACGTGAACGAAGTCGTGGACATCAACTGGTTGTCATCTTGTCTATGAAGAATTTAAATAATAGGTATGATGAAAGTCTCGAAGAAACAGTATCTTTTAAGTAAGTATTTTCTTTAAATTAAATGTTTAATTGAAACTTACAGGGTATTCCAGTAGCAAACATGGGCACTCGCAAATTTTCTTTGCAAAAGGCGACGGCGATGAAAGCATCGGCCAGAATCTGTACAACTGCCCCGACTGCCGACCACCGCGCCCCGCGCGTGCTTGGCGGAGTTGGCAGGCTGGCTACCGGGATCGCAGTCACCACCTTGAATTGGCAAGTAAGTAAAGTTATTATCTTCTATATATATAAAAATCAATTGCTGTTTGTTTGGGAGAACTCACAGAATGCTATTGGTATTTTCTGTGATTTGTCTAAGGCATTCGACTGTGTAGAGCACGAGACACTGTTGACCAAATTGAGCCACTATGGAATCAAAGACACTGCACTTAGTCTCATTGCATCATATCTTAGTGACCGTATTCAGACGGTATGTGTAAACAATGTGAAATCATCCGGATCAGCCTCATTAATGGGTGTCCCTCAAGGCTCTATTCTGGGTCCCTTCATGTTCTTGGTATATATAAATGATTTACCATATTTTGTCCAGGATACTTGCGATATTGTGCTATTTGCTGATGATACGTCTTTAATTTTTAAAGTTGATAGAAATAAGGATGATTTTGACGACGTAAATAGTGCCATTTCTCAGGTCACTCACTGGTTTACTGTTAATAACTTACTTTTAAATGCTAAAAAAACTAAGTGTGTTGAGTTCGCACTGCCCAATATCAAGAATACACGTAACATTAATCTAGTGGTAAATAATGATATGTTAAAAATAGAAGAGGCCACCGTGTTCTTGGGTGTGACCTTAGATGCTAAGCTTCAATGGGGCACCCATATATCAAATCTAGCTGGTAAACTCAGTTCTGCTGCTTACGCTGTCAGAAAGATTCGGCAGTTAACAGACGTTGAAACCGCAAAGATTGTATATTTTGCTTATTTTCATAGTATTATGTCTTACGGAATCTTGCTGTGGGGTAAAGCGGCAGATATTCAAAAAATATTTGTATTACAAAAAAGGGCAATACGTGCAATTTATAATTTAAAACCATGTGAATCCCTTAGGGAGAAATTCAAGGAAATAGGTATTCTTACAGTAGCCTCGCAGTATATTTACAGTAATCTAATCTTTGTAAAACAGCACATTCAGAATTACAAAAGAATATGCGATCTGCACGATAGGCCAACTAGAAACCGTCATAGGCTCGTGACTCCATCGCTCCGCCTCACTAAAGTCCGAAGGTCGTTCGTGGGAATGAGCATACTATTCTTTAACAAAATTCCTCAACCTATTATAAACTTGCCTTTACACAAGTTTAAGATAACCATTAAAAAAATGCTCCTAAAAAAAGCTTATTATACTGTCGAAGATTATATTAATGATAAAGGCGCATGGATTTGACTCGCTCCAGCAATGCTCAGGATAGTGGTTACTTATGTATCTGTATATGTTGTATGTAGATTATTGTAAACATACCATATACTATTTTTTTTTTTTCAAAAGAGCAACCACCGAGTTTCTTGCTGGTTCTTCTCGGTAGGAACGGCATTCCGAACCAGTGGTAGATTCATTTGACTATTCATAAGAACTTGTAAAAAGTCTATTTGAATAAAAATAATTTGATTTTGATTTTTTGATTTTGTCTCGGTAAAACTCGAGAAGGGCTGGGCCGATTTAGCTGATTTTGGTTTTGAAATGTTTGTCGTAGTCCAGGGAAGGTTTAAACGAAGAGAAAATATGGAAAAATTGCGAGGAAGATATAGGGCAGGACAACGTCTGCCGGGCCCACTAGTTTTGTTTAAACAACAAGCAAGATCCGTGTCCAAAATTCTAGTTTTACGTCCTAAAGGATGCTGTTTGCCAAAAACCATTATTACAATAGTCCTAAAGTTTAGGACTATAGGTAATAATAAACATCATTTTGCTATAATCGATTATTTGATCTATTGTAAAAATCGAAGCATGATGAGCCTCGTGATTAAAAGTTCTGAAACTTTTAAGGCGATAATAATATCAAGGTGAAATTATATGTAGGTATGTTGTACCTGTATTCGATCTCTGTATTCTTTGACAACTGCATCGATATCTGTGGAATCGTCCCCCGAGGATATTTCCGCTTCACTAACATCGATATCCGACTGGACATCCTCTTCTTGAGCCAGTGCTAAAACTCTTGTACCACTGCTGCCGCTGGTCACTTGATCCGTTTCTTCCGTCGGACAGTTAGCGTATTCGTCGAGGAGGAGACATTCGCGGTCTTCGGTTTCTAGATTGATAAAAAATGAATCAAATCAAATCAATATTCATGTATTCAAATTCGGTAGGTACATTGTACACTTATTGACGTGCATTTACTTATAAAATATGATGGTGATAATCAGTTACGCTATCTTAAAACCAAAGCTAAAGGGTTCCAAACACGTCTGAGAAGAGCCCACAACAAACTCAGCCGGGGGTTTTTTTACTTATCACCATCTCATCTCGCAAATCAATTTTTAAACAAAGGAACTCAGAGCCATTAAGAGCAAATTATTGCAAAGCTTCCTTATCAAAGCTTTTTATTAAAGTACCTACCGATGCCCGCGATTTAGATTTTTCGAAAATCCCGTGGAAACTCTCTTAGTCCCCATTCTTTTTTTAAAGTTTATTGATTTTCGGTATAAAAAGTATCCCTAATCTAAGCCCTAATCTTATCGTTAGCTGAGTATTATTACCCAGAATATTAGCTGCTCGCGCGATGTTTGGATTCTTACGAGTGTGGGGGGACGGGAAAAACCGGTGCGCGGGCCGACCGGGCTCGCTGGGTTCTTCCGATCTAAATACTTATAACTGCACTATTCCTTTACGTTAAATGTTCCGAAAGAAGAATTCCGAAAATGTTAAGATTATAATTGTAAAAGTAGCCCACATGCGGATGGCTCTCACCAGGCCAGCTTAGAGAAAATTCACGTACTTAAACGAAGTACGTTCCTATTTTCCATGCGTTTTTTAAGATAAGCGCCATAATAGGTATTTGAATGTCAAACTGGTACTTAAATTCAAGATTCCTGCATTTTATGCAATCAGCCAAAGTGTTAATTATTGACGTTAATTTGGTTTAAATGTGTCCAATATTGCTAAATATAACATCCGCCATATTGTTTTTTGGTGACGACACCCAACCAGTCACTCTTCTAACGACATTGATACCAAACATTTTTTGATACAAATATATGATACTACATATATTTGTATCAAAAAATACTGTAATGTAATGAGTACATTATACCCCACTCCTGGTGTAGTCGGATTATTACTAAGGATATTTACTGACCTTTGATAACTTTCGATTTAATGCTTTCCAAAGTTTTGGTATGACGTAACGCTGATGGAATAAACCATAAACCGCGTTTGGCTTTTTTCTCTGAGGATTTTGCTGCACGCGCATTTTCGTTGCCAAGACGTTTATATTCCACATCTGAAATATTAATAGGAATTTTAGTTTTGAAATAATACTGTTTTATACTGTAATTAGTTAGTTAGACCTAGTTAGACATGTAGCAAGTAATTTTTTACCTCCAGCTTCCATCTGTTCAGCTGTCGGCACACATCGCAAGATGATAAAATTTAAAGCTTGTATGGCAATGCTTAGTAAATGACTTGCGTTCATTAATGTTATCATATGTGATAGAGGGCACGCGAAGGCGAGAATTGCTGCTAGGCTTCCTAAAATTAAGGAGCAATATTTAAGTCAGATATATCAAGATATAATTATGTTTTGTTTACTATTGCATGCAGGGTGTCGACATCTTTTGCCCTATTGTATCGAATGGCGCCCAAATGTGTTCCTTAAAAACCTTTAAATTAACTTAATAGTGTAATTTATTATACTGTTTAATAACAACATTTGTCCAGAACTGGCTCTACAGTGCCGGGTACAAGTATGATAAAATAATCGATAAGTATGTTAAAACTCTGCCCAAAGGATACGTCAATTCTGATGGGATACAGTCAGACATAAGTTGTAGAAGTTGGAAACTGTATGGGAAAGTTTTAAACAACCTGCGGTAAAAACGGCCAGAACAGGGCTGCCAGTAGTGCTGCTCTCGTATGTCATGGATCTTGTCAATACTTTCCATTCTGGAGAAGCTAAGGTTACCAGTATAGAGAAGAGTATTGGACATAACTCTGTCAAGGCGAGGCATATCCCGGTGACTGTAATAGCAGCTAACACTGGATAGACCCATTCTGATGTTCTAGTTTCTAACAGAGTAGTTACAGGTAACGCTGCGTCTATGCTTGTTCTGAAATTGTAAAGACGTCTTTTTTATTCATTTAGAATTCAAATTAATGTTCAATTGTACAATTCCTTGGCCAAGCCGATGCAGAACCGATTCACGCTTCCGGGCCTTAACTGACAATCATAACTCTAAAAGTATAATACATATGTATTTGGACACATCAATAAATACGGTTAAAATATATAAATACCCTTTCAACATGTTTGTGTAGAGAAAACATAAACTGCTGAGAACTACGGTCGGTAAAACAATCATTAGGATCATTTTCTTTTTCATAGTCTCGTTATCCTTCGGCGGTGAAACAACACTAAACGCGTATGATATCGGCGCTCCTGCTGAAAATATCTGAAAAATATATCAGCTTAAGTTACTTTGGGACAAAATGCACGAAAAATATCATATGGTTCCGAGATTTAGCATTTAGCATTATAGTATTGAGACAACGCAGATAACGACAGAATAAGCACAGCATCCAAGCGAACGAAGGAAACTAGGTAGTCCATATTTTCTCTTACCTCGTAAATAGTTATTGGAATTGGTATCTTAATATTTTCGATATCCAAATTTATCAAGCCAAATATAGCAAAACATTGGCTAAATATGTACAAAACAACCAGTAACATGAATGTAAACATCATACTTTCCTAAAAGAGTAAAAAAAAACTGTTGTATTTTCATCAAGCAAAGAAATAATTCTTTATAATTGAAAATATATGTTGCGTACCTCTAGCCCACACATAAACATGGCACAGACGACCATTACGACCGTAACACCCAAAACATCAGGCCAAGGTTCTCCCAGAGACCGGGTCTCATAGCCAAATAGCCACCTCCTGGTTCTTCCACCAGTGACATGATCGGCTGTAGCACTCAAGATCCTGGCACATACGGCGACAGCAACCAAATGAGAGAGGAAACACATCCACATTACCATAAATTCAGCAAACGAGCGCAAGTTTCTTTCTCGTC
Source organism: Erebia epiphron (assembly GCA_963932025.1). NCBI lineage: Eukaryota > Metazoa > Arthropoda > Insecta > Lepidoptera > Nymphalidae > Erebia > Erebia epiphron. The sequence goes on from OZ009949.1 coordinate 29,248,597, forward strand.
GGCCTCGTGCTGTTTTTGAAGGTGGTAGTAATTCTGACAACTTCCTTAGATCTCGACCTGTGAATGCTAAAAGAAACTGGTCAAGTGCGAGTCATACTCGCGCACAGAGATTTCCCTACCACCATACAATATAAATTCTGTTAGTAAATAACAAGAAAAATGTCATAACAACACGTAATAAGCTGTAAAATACTGGCTTACATCATGGTGCTAAACGCTTTACAAACAACTCGACACCCTATATGAGTACGGAACGCTAATTAACGATTTTCGGATTTTTTCCTATACTTGAACTTGCTTCTTGCCAAATTTTAATTGCTTCTAGGTCAACGGGAAGTACCCAAAAGGTTTCGATTTATTGGCGAGTGTCAAAATATGCGGCATTAACGGCCGTATCTTTTGATTGCGTTGACTTAGAAGCTTGATTATTTTACAGCTCCAAGGGACCGTAGACCTAAGTATTTGATATTAATTTCAACTTGATAATTGTGCGAACGCGTTCCCGAGAAAAAAGGCGTTGACAGACAGACCGATATACAGACGGACAACGAAGTGATCGTATAAGGGTTCCTTTTTCCTCTTAAGGTACGGAACAATGAGGTTGCCACTCTACCTGTTCAAACAGCACCTTCTTCGTATTACTTACTCGCCAAAGTTATCAAGGCAGATAGCAAAAGCACAGCAGGCACCGCGCAATAACTGGAGTTTGCGGCTGCCAGGGGCGCCAGGAGTAGCGCTCCAAGGGTCCATCTTGCACCGCATGCTTCCCCTCCACCTAATAGGCTGAGTTTGCTCATCGCACTGGTCTCACGTTCACTTTGCATTTTTGAAGACCTTAAGGAAATTGAGTGACGGTAATTACAAACCTTTAAGTTTCTCTGTTTTGCTTACCAGCGCTCTTAATGTACCTATATATCTAGAATTTTGTACCGTAGGTGTTTTTTTAAACTCTCCGTAATAACTAATTGCTGGGCAGAGACTTCTTGTTTAATAGAAAGGTCTTATCCAGGTCTTGTACCCAAAATAACAATATTGTATCATGTATGAGTTTCGAAAACATACGATACGTTTAATAAACGTAGATAGCCCAGACATTTTTCTGTAATTGGTATCTAATTATGCCTTTACGACATTTTCCTTTCTTGAAAAGCGCGTGATAAACAACGAACAAGTCTGTATTAGTTAATTGTGTTGGTTAATTGATTTTAATAAGCTTAGCTTCCGTAAACTCTTATTCAACTAATTTGACCTTAGTCGCACGTATTCAGGAGGACTGTCGTGAATAACAGGAATTATGTCCACGGCAAAAGTTAAAATTCAATAACAACTGCTAATTGAAATGCGTCCCTGTATAATGTATCTATGTATAAGGTTATAACTACCGAAATGATTCAAAAAGGTATTTCAATATTATTTCAATATATATTTTGCACGTTTTAGACACAAAAATTATAAACCTTTTTGAATTATTTCAGTAGTTAAAACAGCTTCTACATATTATATTTAATGTAATTTAGCTGCATAAATTGAAATTCTAAATTAAATCCTTTTGACAGCCTAATTTAATACTCTTATCAGGGGATAAGTCGTGAACATAAATAATCTTAGAGGAAAGCTTATTCTGAACACATAATAAAAGCTTACCATGATCACTGTAATTTTCTCCTCTGAGATTGCGGCTGTAGGTTTTCCCTTGAAGATTTTCATCGACCTACATTTTGCACTATCTCTAGCACTGAATTTACTAATTGAAAACTGTTTTGATAACAAATTAGGGAATTAGCGATCACCGATTGGTATGAAGGTTGTCTTTTCATTTTATGCGACAAACATGAGGAGCTAGGCGCTATATTGACGTCCCGTTTGTGTTGTTACCAATCGATACCACTGCACGCCTCTGGGGTGACCACTTTCGCCGGAATGAAAACAGCTCTCGTTATAGTAGTTAAATTCCTTTTAAAAATCTATAAAGGACGATATAAATCTCAATTGAAATCGTCTTCTGATCCTTTTCTATTGCTTAGACGATTATGAAATGGGAACAATAGTCATGAATATAAATAACGCTAAAATCCTCTTGAATCTATCATTAGGTACAATGCCATATTGTACCTAATGATTGCAACGAATGATCTGATATTTTATCTGGTTCATTATTTCATTGTGATGAGATGTATATTTATAAAGTTCTCTTGACTTACGTTTGATTTAAAGCTATCACAGCCTATCAATTTGGCAAAGTTTGTTATAGGACTGCCTCGTTGGTCTAGTGGTTAGGATGTTCAAGTTCGACTGCGGCCGACAAGGTCGCGGGTTCGAGTTATACTTAATTTTGGCCAAAATTAAGTATTGGGTTTTTCTGACTAGAAATTCTCAGTACTAGCCCGGAGTTAGGAAGATGGCGGTGAGTCACCCCCGCCCCGTGCCTCGGAGAGCAAGTTAAGCTGTCGGACCCGGTTATTATCACTAACATGATAATAGTCGTTAAAGCCCGCCAACCCGCATTGGAGCAGCGTGGTGGGTCTAAACTCTAATTCCCTCTCTCCTATGAGAGTGGAGGTTCCAATTTCAAATATTATAATGCATCTCTTTTACTACTTAATAAGCAATTTCTTCTACATTCGAAAATTTGTAGTTGATATATCCCGGTTACTACGAGAATGATGGTAAACATGTGGATTATTTTCTTTGGCTTCTAATACATTCTTCGGTTCAAGTTGTACTTAGTTTATTTATTTTCAGCAAGGCCTAATGAGTCGTTTATTATAATTTCCACTAAAGATTTCGTTCAATCTAGATTCATGGAGAAGGTATGCTTCGCTTTTTAATTTGTGAAACAGTTTAATATTGAAAGTAAAAATATTTTTCAAAATAAAAAACGGAAAGGCAAAAATTTAAAACATACATACTGCTTTGTCTCTATATGTCGATGACATATTAAGATTCCTCCGATTACATTTTTCAAAATTTATTAGGTAAGTACTTATAGTTTTATTACATGAGTATAGATGATTGTATCATGTCAAAGTTGCTCATAGGTCGTTCTGCTAATAATTAAGACCTACTGCTCATAGGAAGTTAGGTTATTTTTGCTTTGCACATTGCTCAGGGGCCAGTTTGATAATAGGCCTTTTTCCTAAAAGGTCAATTTGTTTTTTGGACCTTATGATACGGCGACTATATTTAAACTTTTAAAGGATTTTAAAGGGAGACGCTTTAGGTTTAGTGGCAAAGCATTTAGTAGGTAAGTAATTAACAATAGAAAATGTAGGAACCTAATTTTATTATTATAAATAATCATCTCTACCTGCAGTAATCCTTGGTACGGGAGAGATAAGTATCCTACGAGTACCTAAATACTTTCAGATCGTTCGATGGTTTCTATCTTTCACTAAGTATAATACAAGGATAAGTGAATACAATTAAAATTATTAAACAAGTGAATATAATTAAAATTATGAATAAATACGACTGCTCTGCCGTAGCCCGTAACTCGTATCTAGGTAGGAAAAGGTGTACATAATGATCCCTGGAGGTAAAACGATCCCCAATTGTTTCATTGACTTAACAACGCCATCTAGTAGGTTTGATTGAACTACGTGATTCCGCAAGCATCCACGCAGTGCTGTGCAAAGTGTTATGGCGGTGTGATTGTTTTCAATAATTTTATGACAAAAAAATTAAAATCGGTGTATTCAATCTAAGGTAAGCACAGATTTGATATTATATAGCTTTAGTCCTAGTATACATAATGCGATGGCTGAATTTGTGTCAGATTTTGGTGTGATTTAACAATACAATCATATTCTTTTGTCATAACTAAAGCAACTGCTTAAAGTTGTGAAGTTTTAGGTTATATTGCCGTTTGGGGTAAAATAATCCCATCATAGGTAGGAAAAAACGACCCCAGGGATCATTTTACCCCCTGCTTTTGTTTATAATCATTTTTATTAACTTTGTTTATGTCTTTTTTAGATACCTACAATGCCGCGAAAATACGTAAGAAACATACCACGTCAGAATTGGAGCGAGAGCGCAATAATAAAGTCTTTGGATGCGGTACAAAATTAAAACCGCTTATAAAACCTACCTTACGGTACCATAAAAAACCGCTAGTAAACAATTTTTGGTTCCACTTATGTCACTTAAAAGACGTGCAAAGGGGAAAAATATTTACGATGTTGGTGGGGTCAAGGTATTGGGAAGTTTAAAAAAAATGTTTACTGAACAGCAAGAACTAGAATTGGTACAATACATAATAGAGAATGCTGATGATTTTATATACGATTATTGTGTCTCAAAACGTTTCGGTAATGCTCGAAAAAATTTAAATCTATAAAACCATTGATAGTTGTTTTATGAGAAGATTGTTAATTTTGTTCTTATTTCTTTAAAGTTTTTTATAATTAATGATAGTAGTTAAGAGAATATTGTGTAATTTTGTTCCTATTTCTTAAAACTTTTGAATTTTTATGATAATAGTTTAGTGAGAAGATCGTTTGTTTTGATCCTATATATTTTGCTTTAAAGTTTTCGTATTCAATGATAATACCTCTAGTTTTAATAGAAGATTATTTAATTGCGTTTCTTTTTCTTAAAAAGTTATTAGTACCGTATTAGTCGGTATTAATTTATGATATTGTGAAGATTTAGACTGATTATTCTAAGATCTACTTGTGATGATAGTACAATTTAAAAATTATAAGATTTAACCTTCGAATACTGTTATTTTTATTTTGTCACGATAAATAATTAGATTATGTGGCAGTTAGTCATTGATTACTAAGTCGTAAATAAATGTTACCTAAAATCTTTAAGCGTTTTATTTTTATTTTTTATCTCAAATAATTCATGGGGCAAAACGATCCCAGGGATCATTTTGTCCGTACTCAGGGGATCGTTTTGTACACCCCGGTGTACAAAATGATCCTTTATTAGACCTTGACAAAAAACGAAATAGGAGAGAAATCCTTCTAGATAATTGAATAGAAAGCTTATTAATTTGTAGGGCGATAAATTAGCCAACCATAGAATTTACTAATTGAATGAAATACTTTATTAACACACTTTTACTGTAATTTTCCCTTAGGGGGATCATTTTGTACCACCTTCCCTACTATGTAACGATACCACAGTCATTAATTACCTTTGGAATCTTATTCACATTGTGAATCACTGGATATTGAACTATAGTGTTATATATTTTTTGAAACGACTCACCATTTTCTAGATGATGATTATATAGTTAATCTTATTTTCGAATAATTTTTTTCAACTTTAGTCTTTAATGCGGGACCATGGTCACCCCATCATTTTTTTTAAAATTTTACTAGCCTATGTCACCCGGAAAAAGCTAGAGATTCTAACGATACCTCATTTATCAAAATCGGTTCAGGCGTATAGAAGTCATGGTGGAATATACAAACACACATACATACATATACATGTACATACATGAACCCTGAAAACAATATACCTACTCCTTTTTTCAGGCAGTCGTATAAAAATAAAGGCGTGATATAATGTCTATTAATAAATCAATGTAGGTACCCTAGGTGCATGTATCGAACTTATTTGAGTTGTAACCAACTTCTACAGTTAGTTTAAACAACAAAGCCAGATAACTGAGGTAATAGGTATATCCAACCAGTGTCAACAGATGGGATGAGGATGACATTATTTTTGTAATTTGAGTCATTTATAAATGCAGATTATTCTAGAATCTGGGTCTTGGTAGGCATTCAGTCATGATTGCAAGAATACGTAAATGCTCGCATAATAAGTGAAACATAACGGATAATCTAAATGTTGCCTCAATGCTCTATATTGCGATTCGCGGAAGAATTACGGGTTCACTGGACACTATGATTAATCATTCGTCATCCTATGTAGTTTGAACTGGATCGGAGTAGGTATATTAACGGCACAAGTTTTAAGTTGGACCCTGCCCGAATTCTGGCCACATAGATAGATAACCTATACAATCTTTATTCCTTCGCTCTCAAAGTCCAACGAAAGGGCAATCCGAGAAGACGGAAAAGTGCTATCAGGCGGAACGGTTAATAGGTAGGTACATGCTTTTCGAGACAAGCCTCCCTTTGTAATTATTTTGAACAACTAGATAATGTCCGCGACTTCGTCTACGTTCATCTGGGTTTATAAGTTCAAGGGAATTCTTTAAATTGCTAAAATAATAAATTCCTAATGCGAAGCGCTGCAAATCCTCGCTACCTACCTAAGCGGACCTATGTAAGCGGAAACTTTTAATTTCTTAATTTTTATTTAAAAAAAGATAAGTTCTAGAATCTAGAGGAATGTTTGAAACGGTAATATTTGAGGAATTTCAGTAATTTTGAATATACGGCAGATAAATAATTATAACGCAGTAAGTACCTAAGTATATGATAATTTAATGGTGAGTGGTGACGACCGAATTAGCAGGTAGTTAGGTCCCACTGAAACAGTTCTGCAAATGCTATCAAATGCGCTGAGTACTTTTATAGCGCTCCAAATGCTTAGTGATATAAAACTGAACACAAATGTGAAGCTAGGAAGTAGGAACCTAATTATGAATTAAATGAAATATTGCTTGATGCACAAAAAATACAGAGATAGGTCTATTCAAATTTTACAAAGCGTGAAAAGACAACAAAAGATGTGCATATCTTTATTCTGCAGCTTTGCTAGGTAAGCTATTGTTTTCATGGCCTTTCGGATAGCGATTTACGTTTTATTAATCCATATACTTGATATTAAGAACGGAAAAGTGTGTCTGTCCACAGCCTCCTTTACTTTGTCTGTCTGCTACGTTTTCAGTGCCCATCTGTTCAACCAATTTTAACAAAATTTGGTTAGAGATAAGTTGCATCCTGAGGAAGGACGTGAGCGATTCCGGAAAATCAAAGAGTTCGTGCGGGATTTTTCAAAAACCTAAATCTAGGCGGACGAAGCCGCGGAAATCACCCCGCAGCGTTGATCTATCTAGCTTTCTCCGTTGAATTGGGTAAATAATATTATGTAGCAGGTAAGATTTTGCCGCTCAGCAGATTCTGCTTTCCAAAGTCCAAACCCGGCGAATGATAGCCGACACAAGTTGCCTTAATGTTTATAGATATTTGAGGTACCTACAGTTCGAAAAAACGATGGGGTGTCAAGGTGCTGGAACGACGAACCCGCACTGGATAGCGCTGGCTTAACCCCCACTAGGTGGACGGACGTCATTAAGCGAGTCGCAGGGAGCCGCTGGACGTAGCATGTGAAAGTGCCTACTACTAGAGACCTATGTTCAACAGTGGACGTCTATCGGTTGACTATCTCATTAAAATATACCTATCTTTGTAAGACTTTTGAAACCGCTTAGTTTTCCACCATGACCGCTTGGTATATTTTACCGGGAAAAGATGCGTGGGTGTGCTCCCTTATATACAGCGGGAATACAACAACAAGGCATTGTTCCTCTAAACGTCACACCGCGAACAGCTGTTAATAAGATAATTTAAATTAAAAATACAATACCTATTTCATTTGAATAAGTACTTACTTAATTAAAAGTACTTAGTCAAGCAGATACCTAGGAAGTGATAATAACAAAAATAATTCGCGAATAACTTGCGAAAATGAAGTTTATCGGTGTGTGCATTTTGGTTTTGTGTGTTATGTGTTTGGTGATTATCGCGGATGCTTATCCATTTACAAATGGCAACATAGATTATGTGAGTATTTAAGTTTGCTATTTATATTCTAAACTAGCTGATATCCGCGACTACGTCCGCGCGGATTGAGGTTTTTTGGTTGCCGCGGGAGCTCCTTAATTTTCCGGGATAAAAAGTAGCCTATGTGTTATTCCAGACTATAATCTATCGTTGTGCCAAATTTCATCCAAATCCGTTCAGCCGTTCGGGCGTGATTGAGTAACAAACATCCAAACTTTCGCATTTATAATATTAAGTATAGAATTAAATACTTAGTTTAGATTTGCAAAGCGGGCGATCCCTGCATTTATGTACTTACCTATCTACCTATTTATTATTTAACCGACTTCCAAAAAAGGAAGAGGTTCTCAATCCGGCGCGTATGTTTTTTTTTTAATGTATGTTACCGCATATCTCCGTGGCTTCCAAACCGATTTGAATTTATTTTTTTCCAGTGGTTAGAGGAAGCTCGCGAAATGATCCCATAAAAAATTCTGACTCCAAATCCTCAATACTGATGCTGCAGGTATAACTAAGACTCAAAACTAGGGAGTTAGGAAGTTTTGACGGTGAATTCATATAGTAGGTATCAAGTCACGTGTATACGATTCAACTCTGAGTCCAAACTCCTCAACCCTGATGCTGCAGGGTACAGAACTCCTTAAAAATAGCGATTTAGGATTTTTTTATGGTGAATTCATATTGTAGGTGTCAAGCAACGACTTCATACTTAAACCCAAGTCCCAACTCCTCAACACTGATGCTGCAGGGTACTGCACTCCTAAGCCGTTCGTAAATTAAGAGTACACTAAAAAGTTAAAAATAAAAATTCTTTCCAAAAAACCGACTTCCAAAGCCACTGTAAAGTAAAAAATAATTTTGATTTCTACACACTATGTTGAAGTCGGACGAGTATAACAAAGATAGGCAAAGTTGACGCGTCGGGCTCGCCCGAAAGTTGAGCTTTATTTGAAAGTTTTAGTTAGAGTAAGCTTTATTATCGATACAGAGGTCAAAACTATGTTTTATTTTTATTTTTGTTGGTTTGTCTGTCTAACGCATCACGCTGAAACTACTGAATGGATTTGAATGCAACGTGACATAGCATCTGAATCGATTTTGATATTTTTTTTCTTTAAAAGTGTATTCTGTCCTTAAACCCATCCTGCGAAGCTTGGATGGGATACAAAAATATACAGGAGACGCGACTTAGTCTACGTGGATTTAGGATTTAAAAAAAATCTCGTCCTCTTTAAAAAACCTACTCTGCATCCTGGGATAAAAAGTAAAACCTATACCTATCCTTCCCCGGGACTACTATAGGTACCTTTCGTCAAAATCGGTTGAAAAGATAGATCGTGAAAGCGTAGCAGACAGACTCTATACTTACGCATTTATAATATTTTTACATATTTTTAAAATAAATTTTGATTAGGTATTTTATTGTAGTACAATTATTTCAGTAGGTTCTCTCCATGTCATGCCATGTCATCCGGTGGGCCATCAACCTCGGTACAATAGAGATTAGGTCTTAATGCTGATAAGACTGCAATAATAATGTTCATTGTTCGCGTCCATTTTGTTTTCAACTTTTCAATAGCGCCGATCAGTTAATTTACATACATATTATAATGTATGTGTTGCATGAATATATTGCTATAGCAATAGCGTGCGAAAGTAGCGTGCCTAACAGCACTGAAATAATACCTAATAGCCTGAGTGGGTATGTTTGAAAAAGCATATGAGTAGAGTCTAGGTGTTTTTTGATATTATAGGTCCTAGACAATATTATTAATTAGCAAAAATATCAATTTAATATTAAGTACCTAAAGTATATACAGAAAGTATATGCATTGTGCATTTCTTCTTTCGTAGGTTTTAATATTTTTTGTTATTATAAAAAAACAATTAGTTATTTTTATATGTTGCAGTTAGAAGCCCTGCGTCGTATGAGGCAGATTCCACAGTGGCACTGCATGAGATACCGCCGGTTCCAACTGCACAGCCCTTGCAGCCGGTGGTGGTTGATGAGGAAAGTATGATATTCGGATAAATGGAAATATGTGCTACCGAAATACAGAAAGAAACCCTGGTTGGCTCTCGAAGATTTATTAAAGGCTTAGTCATACACAACGCGCGGAAGCGCGTCTATCGCGCCTCCTTTTAAGTTGTAATAGATAATAATAGAATTAATTTAAAAACTAGAATGTTTGTACAATGCTGCATTTAAAATTAAGGTTAACAGAACTATAACGCATGTTCGGGTGTACTTATTATATTATGATTTACTTAAGTACAGATTTTATTCTTGTTTATAATCATTGTCATTATTAGACATAATACATCATTGATATCTACCTAATTTAAAAATTGTAAATTCGTGTTTATATAGGATAGGACTTTTTTTGAAATAAAAAACAGTTCAATTTAAATGTGTAGGTACACTATTGTAATTATTGTAATGAACCTCAACTATTGATACAAGTAACTATACAAAGTTAATATTATATCTTTTGCGGTGTCTATTGCCTATGGAATTGGATAATAGCTGCTCATCAATGAGTCCCTTGAAGACGGGACCTACGCGTTAGGGATGTAGGACATTGATTCACAAGGCAACTGTCGGTTTCCTGTAGCAAACTAGGACAAGTCCAGAGTTTACTGGATTCTTGACTGGGTTAATAGTTGATACTGGTTTCAATACATAATATTATGTCACCGGTAATGTTATATTGAATTATGAAAACTAGGATTTGTATATGTCACCGTTAGATTGCAAAAATCGTTAGATTGTAATCTACCGCTTTTTATCTCGTTAGATTGTAAACTGTCGAAAGATTGTGAACCGTTCAATGTTCTGAGTGTCAATTTTTGAAATATTCATTGTGTTTACGTTTTCTTGTCTCTTTATTGTAGGTTAGGTTAGGTTTCGACATAAAACATGCAGTGCCCGGCCGCAGGCCGGCCACTTAGGTTCTATCGGGTTAATATACATAACAGATTACAATCAACCGAAACATAATGCGTTATATTGTAATCTTTCGACAGTTTACAATTTCGCAAGGTAGATTATAATCTAACGGTTTTTACAATCTTACGGTGACATATACAAGTACTAGGAAAATATGTATAAGCACAATAATAATTTATTTCTCTTTCTAGGAGATGTATAAAATTGCATGAAGACATCCTTCCAGTGTGGTTAGGTTAGACCCCACCCAGATATGCCAAGTAATTGTATACAAATCCTTTATTACGTATCTACCTATATCTATATATTTAAAATTCAAAGTCCTGACTGACTGACGGACTGACTTATATATCAACGCACAGCAACCGCTAGGGATAGAGACTTGAAATTTTGACAGTAGCTTCCTTTTGTGACGTAGGCGCTCACTAAGGAAGGATTTTTCAAAATTCCTCCCCTAAGTTGGTGAAATAGGGGTTGAAAGTTTGTATGAAAGTCCTTCATTTCTCAAGTTATATCTATCAATGAAACTTGGTATACCTACTATGAGCTATCGGTAAAAAATAAAAAAATACATGTTTCACAGTTTTTGAAAATTCTACCCCCAAAGGGCTTAAATAGAGGATGAATGTTCTTCATTTATCAAAGTATTTTCCAAGTTACCTATAACAACGAAACTTGGTATTTTGGCTTTCGGTATAATATAAAGAAGTACGTGTGTAACAGTTTTTCAAAATTCTACCCCCAAACGGGTAAAATAGGGGTTGTAAGTTGGCGTTTTTTTTCAGTTAAAGCCATGAAACTTGATATTTGGGCTACCGGTTTAAATTATGAAATACTTACATAATTCACAGTTTTTATAAATTCTATCCCAAAGGACGTTAAATATTCCTTTAATCACGCCGCAACAGAGCAACGGATCGACGTGTTTTTTTTTCATGGGTACTTTTTATCCCGGAAAATTAAAGAATGCCTATGAGAATTAAAAAACTTATGCCACGCGAACGAAGTCGCGGGCGTCCGCTAGTGTCTTATAAATTAAATCGTCAACCAATCTATTTTGTAACCTACGTTAGTTCTGTTTTAAATTGATAATCTTTGTTGGAAAATGGAACGCGGGAACGGATTTCACTCGCCATTTTAAATGAATATGACATGTCTATGGTATAATAATTGATCTGTGCAATTTAATCATGACTCCATTATAATCTGGCGATGATAATATGTAATTTCTAGGTGCCTAAATATATTATAGCATTAGATACGCTACGGCCTACGGGGCAGAGTTTATACTTTCTGTTTGCTTTTCATTAGCTGTGTCAATGCTTCCGTTCCCAGTTATCTTACAAATATGTTGTTTCCTGTAGCATTGTACGATGACTCCTGTCTATTTATCGCGAATGATATTATACATAACATTAAATTCATTGGCTAATAAAGATTATACTTATTAAAGATTATTTAAATCTCTCGTCATATTATTAAAATACTATTAGGTACCTATATATACAGTTTAACGCGCTTTCACAACAATGCTAATTTGGTAGACTTATCTATGTAGGTACCTACTTAGTATCTGGTGATGCCAAACTAAGTCTAGGTAGGCAAAGGCAAAAGGCAAAAATTTAGAACGCATCTTATCTTCGAATCTGTCTTGAATTTAACTAAGTATAAAGATTTCACTGATTTTATTTAAATTGGATACCTAAGCATCTTTACGCTAATTTGCTTCAGCCTGCAAGTATGCAAGCTTTAAGTATTAAAAACGAAAAACACGATTTAGCTTTCCTTTTATCTATTTACGTTTTAGTTTGTAATTCGTCGCACAGTGTTGTTCTGTTTACGCTTTTCCATCCATACGTTGTTGATAAGGCGGACGGTGAAAAAGAAAATTAATTCAACAAAGCTGAGCAAACTGGCACCGACAAACAATCCAGCCGCGCCACCCAATGATACTGAAATAAAAATAAAAATATTTTTCATCGTCTATATATATGTAGGTACTAGATGGGCCCTTTCATAGAAAAAAATTGGGCGTCCAACCTTTAGAGCACGCTCCTAGCCTGTATAGCACTGTGTCCCCGCCATAGCGCTGTCCCTCTTTTCAGACTAGATGAGATGGCGTTAGTAAATAGGTGCACATTATTTGTTTGACAGGTCCCGTCTATGTAAATTGAAGTCGTTGTTTTTCATTTCTCGTACCGAAAATAGGCATTCTTTATCCAAAAATGCGGGTGGAAAGCACTACATTCCCATCCCGCGGTAATGAATTCAAAAAAAGAACAGTCGCAACGGCCATTCTCGATTCACAATTTTTTTAGGTAAAGTCTACACTCTACAGTCTGACAAACTTATCTGACACAATGGCCAAAATTTGAACAAATTTTTATGCCTGTATAGTTTTGTTTTTATTTTATTTTTCACTAGCGACGCTGACACTGGGTCAGATAAGTTTGACGGACTATAACGATTTACGGCTACGACGGAGAAATTAATGTCTGATTCTAACATTAAGTATTAGGTAGGTACATTTTTCAACAAGATTTAAAAATATCCAAGGAGGCAACCTATACATACCAACCAAGTCCAGACGACTTCTGACTACGTTTCTCTTAAATCTTTCGGTCGGTAAGTATGCGAGTACAATTTCTACGTATGCGACCTTTGAACCTTTTGGTAGTCTAAAATAAGCAAAAAATCAGAGGATAAGCTTTTAAAATTTGAATCTTCAATCAAGAATTAATATCTAGGCCTTTCTATTTTGTCTTTCTTCTAGACAAACGCCATCCATCCTTAGGCTGCTAGTGTGCTATAATTTTTTTATCCACTACAAGTTAGCCCTTGACTACGATCTCCCTGACGGTAAGTGATGATGCAGTCTGAGATGGTAGCAGGCTAACCTGATAAGGGCATGGCAGTTATATTAAACAGACATGGCGTCGTACTGCCTGATAGCAGCACAGCAGAGTAGTGAGAACAGAACAGAACAGCACTGCTGTCATGTGATATGCATTCTGTTCCAGACGTCTGTTCAGTAGAGTAGGTACGTCTTCTACTACTGTCTTCTGTTTCAGAACGCGCGTTCACAGGCAGTACCTACCTACTGTTCTGCTCCCTTCTATACCTCGCTGCTCTTGCGTGTGAAATCAGTTTTACCTAGCAGAAAAGATAAAATGTCTACTAAGACAAATTATCTTTAATAAGTATTCTATTTTCTTTTTCCACAGACTGTCGAAAACAAAACGTAATAAGAAGGTCGAATATGAGTGGATACTTACCTATTTGAACCTCGAACACTGTAAGGCTGTAGCTATAACATAATATTATTACAATGTACCTTTTAGTACCTTTTGATACACAATAGGTACCACTACAAACTTACGGTAAGGCCACATCATGAATAACATTGATCTCCGTTTCGTTGCAAGACGGCAGGCAATTGCAATACAGGCCTGGCCGTGTTGCCCACTTCGGCTTGAGGTTAGTTAGATATTCAGAGTTGTTATGTAGACACAAAATGCCTGTTATGTTACATTGTTCTTCGACAGCTGAAAAAGTTATAGATATTATGAAGTTGATTATTCAGATCTTGTTTAGGAAGTAGCAACTTGCTTTATATTTCCGTCCATATTTAAAATGGTCGGCAAAACGCTGTTTTGAGTTCGCTCTCTTCAATCGATGCCTTTTAAATTACCTTCTCGAGTTACCTTTATACCTACTAAGTAGCAAGAATTTAAAATACCTGACGACTTGGGTTAAAAAGTACCGACTACGGTGTACGAAGCTAAGTGTTCGATAAATACCAATTTTTCCACGCACGAAAGTTCAGAACTTTGTTTATCGGAAGATTACGATTGTCTAATATATTCTTAGGTTGCTATCCCACGAGGGCTGATAGCATGGGGATTAAGGATCCGAAGTGTGAGCGTCCTTCACCATTCACAACCTGGCGAATCGCTACTACAGTACTACTACTACTACTTCGTTTCATGGATTATTTCAACTTTTTCATGGCAAAAAGGCAGCCCTAATTAATAATTATAAATAATTGGCAAAAGTGCAGGTAATTTAATAATTATTAGGTACGAGCGCCGATCATATAGTGGTCATTGCATTGGCAGGTTTTCCACTGGGCGAGTTTTCGGCAACGAATATTGCAGGCGCTGTAGGAGTATTGGGGATATAGGCCGTCCTCGTTCTCGTGGTGAAACCGGCAAGCGCGCTGCTCCGGAGTCGTCTGTCCTATGAGCGGGTGGTTTTCAATGTTCTTGACTGATACTTCTCGACTGAAAGTAGGAAAATGTTTGTAAAGAGACAAGAGAGGAGATTGTAAAGAGTTGTTGACTTCAATCATTGTAAATTAATTACAATCGTGCATTGTCGAGACAACTGAGGATGCTCCGTGTCGGAGTGAAACGTACGTTGAGATTACTTTGGAAGATTTGTGTGGTGTGGTGGCGTTGCGTATTGCTGGCTTATTGGGCGGTGGATATCGCAAGCTGCGTGTTGTACCTACTACATAGATTTGTCTATTTGGCGGATTAGCGAATTAGGCGTCTTGTTCCTTGATTAAATAAGAAATAATTATAAGCGAGATGCCGAACCCGAATTGACAACATGACTGCATGCATCAGCATCACATCAGCATCAGCATCAGATCAGCATGGGTAAATTCATATTTTACCCAACCATTGAAATTTGCAACGGTTGGGTAAAATATGAATACTTATCTCATTACTGATGCTGTATTGGGTACCAAAGTAGACTTCATAAAGATGTCCGTGATAACTAATAAGTAAGAATTGATTGAATAAATATAGAAGTCGTATGAATTGTTAATTTTGTACAGAATAGTGCTTAGGTACTGCTTAGGTATATACCTATTTTAAAAAAATATATAGTGATATACATAATGATGACCTCTTACCGGTATAATTTTCCGGTTAATACTTGTAGGGTCGATGATAATAATGTCGCGATGTTTGGAATCTCATCTTCTCCCAATGTATATATCTTAAAAGAACCGTTGATTGCAAAATAAAAACATACTAAGTAAATATTCTACTTTGCTATGCTGTGCAAAACTTTAGGAAATTAAAAAAAAACTAAATTAAATTACAGGATCAATTGATCAGGTAACTACAACAAATAGTATCTATTAATGTACCTATTATGAAAAATAATAGGTACAGGTAACATGGCTTATTTAAAATGAGTGAATATATAAATAATGGTGCACTCAGAAATCCAGAATTCTATATAGACTTTCCTAAAAAATAATGGCCGTTTTAAAATAAACATACCATTGACGCCAGATTTAATTTGAATCGTAAAGTCCCACGTTTATGTTTGACATTGTTAATCATTGGATATGGCTTCGGACTTCTAGAAGAAAAAATGAAATGTTATGTGTGACTAAGTAGCTTCTTCGTTAAGTCTTAATTGTTAAAGTCTACCTAAATCTAAAGGATTATCTCCACTTACTTAGTTTGTATAGAGTTTATGATGAAGCAGACTCCTAAGTCAGTTTCTATGGGCTGGAAATATTCGCAACAGTCAAAATTTTCGTTGTTGTAAGAACAACTTGCTAGAACCTCAGGGCAGGATTTGAATGCTAAAGATGCGTAATAACTGTAGTTGGAGTCGGGGCAAGGCGGGCGGTCTTTTCGGAAACAATTTCTCAATATACTAAAAGCTCGACCACGAAAATAGATGATGTCCTCCACTACGTCATCGAGAGCGGAACTATCCTGTATTAATCTGCAACAAATACATAACAGTTGTTTCTAAAGAATCTATTCTAGACCTGGCTACTAGTACTTAGCCCTGTTCCAAAAATTCAAATCAATTTGCTAAAATTACCTAGAAATCAATAGATAATCAAATCGTAGCTCAAAAACGGATGAACAGATTTCGGTTTAGTTTTTCTGTTGGAACTTTGAAAAGTGACTTGATCGAGTGTGTTCTTAGATATGATCACATACTATTTATTACCTATTCTGTGCTATGATTCAAGAAAATCCAGTTCGGCCGTTTTAAGTTCTTTTCTAGTCGATGAAGTAATGTGAGCAACCCCGGATTATCAAAGAGTTCCCACGGGATTTTTCAAAGTTCATCTATCAATTTAAAAAAATGACCCAGATTACTTACCTACCTACTTATATTAGAAATTGTACTTACAATCTAGCAACATCAAAGATTTTAAATCTATTGCTTTTGGCCATGGTATCGCAAACGGCAACCGAGGGTAGTTTAGTTTCCCAGTCGAGGTAAGTTGTTTCCACGCCGAAACTGATGGGGCTCTTGACGAACGCCTCCCACGCTGAACTTATAAGAAGAGCTGAGCCATACCATGATAAAATTACGAGCACTGCCCATAAAAATCTGTTTTGATAGAAGTTAGAACTAATATTAGGAAGGCACGAAGTTTAGTGAAATATAAAGTTTTTTATGAAGTTATAATAAGAATAAAGATGGTAATTATTATCTTTATTCTTTGCCTACAGAGATTTAAAGCTCTACATAAAAATCTATCAAAAAGATCTACACATGAATTAGGAGGTTGGTAAATAATATGTAGATAATGCTAGATGGAATCTGATGGGTGTTGAAAGTTAAATTTACCTATCTCTACGTTAGCTCTATTAATACCTACCTATCTTAGAGGTGATTTTAAATATTCACTTTTTCTATCTAAGAGTTTTAAACTAGGTAAGGACAAGCAGTCTCAAAATAATTCAAAAATTGACATCATCTAGTCAGCTATTGGTTATTTTAATTCTTTATTTTTAATGTATTTTACCTTTCGATCCAGTGTTTAGTGTCGTCAGCAATAAAACGTACCCCTGCAAAGGTACACTTGGAGCAGTAATCTTTTACGTGAGCCTTACATGAAAATGTTGGACGCATTTTTATTGATATTCCATATAAATTTATAATTATTTCAAGGCGAGCTAAACTAAAGCCAAATAAATTAGTAATAATTGTACCTACTTATCCACAAAACTAACGTGCTATAATGACTTATTACCTATTATACCTTGGTAACAAAATCGTGTTGTGCAAGCACTTTTCATATTTAATACGATAATTATTGTGGCATTTGTAATATCGTGAGTACTCCGAATTAAATGTTTAACGTTAAAGCTATTATTGCAATTAAAAAAAAGGTACAGTAGGTTAGTATTTGTACTTAGTTAACTATGCCGTAGGCGAGTAGATTAGATATTTAGGTACGTGTAATTTGTAGTGTCCAGACTCCAGTAGACAATTAACTTAAAAATACCACAGATGAAATATTAGATACAAAATAATATCTTAGATACCTTAGTAACCCAAAAAGTATGAAACATTACCTACGTACCTATACTTGTACCTACCTACTTTTAATCGTTGTAGCTGTAACTTGTTACTTACCTTTCTTCTGTAATGAGAGTGGAAATAACATGTTCATTTTATCTAATTTAAAAATATTTATTACCCCAAGTACCCATCCGACTAGAGTCGGACTCTACGAGTAGAGAATTTGACATCGGATATATTATACTCGTGTGCGGTGTGGTTTGAGTCTACGAGTAGACTCGTAGAGTCGTTTTGGAAACATTTAAAGTTTGGTTTTTTTAATGATTAAATTCTAAATTGCAGAGGATGTACTTCAAACACGTGTAGAAAATTAAATTAAAGATACCTGTAGAAGAATAGATAGGTATAGGTGAATTAATATTCGTTAGTCGTCGTTACCTACGTGGCTACGTCCTATAGCTCAGGCTACTTAAGCAAGCGTTGTATGGGAACCCTAAAATAAAAAATGTAAAGCTGATTTTTTGGCACAAGTGTTCCTTGGGGTCTGAGAAGTACCTCTTAAAAATTCCCCCTCCCTAGGCCGCGGGCGTTCCCCCCAAACGTCTCCCCAACCACAGTTTTTAGTAATTTTCTCAAAAAATATTAGTGCTAGAAAAAAACCATCTATGGCGAAAATATTCTACATTAAATAATCTACCAAATGGCATTTAAATCATTATGATAGGACAAATAGTTTTGGAAATATGCCGGCTTATTTTGCGTATTTTTTATTTTTTTGAAAAATTGTTTAATTTTCTTGTGATTTACACGAAAAGTATAAGAGCTAGGAAAAAACCACAAAAACAAAATGAAAGTTCATAAAATCGTCTACAAAATGTTTTTTATTTCATTTCAATAGACCTAATACTTTCGGAAATATTACTATCGATAATGTGCATGACATTTTATTTGAAAATCATCGATGCTATAATACAATAAACTAATAAGTAGTAATAATCATGATAATATCTTTATCTATCTATCTACAAAACAACACCACACTTCGTAAATAATGGGGGGAGGGGGGAGGGGGTTGTGGGTGATGGAGGGCAAGGGGTTGTGGAGGGTGGGAGGGGGGCTGTGGGAGATGGAGGGGGGTTGTGGAAGGGGGGAAGGGGGTTGTGGGAGGAGGGGATGTTATAAAAATATGTTACATTTATGGGTTAATTTCTATTTATTATGTAGTATTATGCTAAGTTTACATGACTACCACCGGTTCGTACACAACAGAAAGGTATATTTCGAAAACTATTTGTCCTATCAAAATAAATTGAACTAGTTCTAGTAGTTTCTGTGAAAATTCAAAAATATAACCACGGTTGTTGAAAAAACAAAAAAAACTTGGAATATAGGTTGCCATATTTCTCGAACTATGGGTCCTATCTAAATTCACCATGAGACTTTTTTGTGGGTAATTTAGTGAAATTAATTATTCTTCCGAGGATTTTTTCCAGTTCTAATAGTTTTTGTGGAAATTGCAAATAACATAGGATTCCAGCAATTTTTTTTTTCGTACACTATACATGGATATATATTCTAAATTTATTATTAGTCCTATCTTTATAAACTAATTTTTTTTAAATAAGTGATTAAATGGTGTTTATTTTTTTTCTGAGAGTTTTTTGCCTAGCTCTAATAGTTTTCTAGAAATTACAGAAAACATATAAAATTTTGAGCAATATTGCTTTCATGTTAACTATGACAGGTATATTTCCGAAATAATTAGTGCTATCAAAATGAACTAGGTAAATACTATTTTGTAGGTAATTTAACTGCTTAAATTACCTACAAAATAGTAATTTAAATGTTTCTTACTGCTTCAATACTCCTTTTTTTTACTCTGTAACCTTTTGTTTCCTTACTCTGTAATTTTTTTTTCGAAAATTAAAAACAACGTACACGGTATTTGCATATTATTTTCTTTATCTTACACAATAGGTAGGCATATCTCCAAAACTATTACTCTTATCAAAATAAACTAAATATCATTTTATAGCTAATTTAATAGCCTTTCATTTTGCTTCAGACAACATTTTTGTAGCTCTATCAGTTTTTATGGAAATCACAAAAAACTACATTACAAAAAGCCATACATGCAAAATATTTTCTTTTCATGCATAAAGGGTTAACATATCTCTGAAACTATTAGTCTTATCGAAATAAACTCTTATATTATTTTGTAGGTAATTTAATGAAGATAATTTTCGCCATGGAAAGTTTTTTTCTAGCACTAATATTTTTTGAGAAAATTACAAAAAACTGCGGAGACGTTTGGGGGGGGGGGGGGGGAACGCCCGCGGCCTAGGGGGGGAATTTTTAAGAGGTACTTCCCAGACCCCAAGAAACACTTGTGCCAAAAATCAGCTTTAAACATATTTTTTTTAGGGTCAATGTTTATTAGTCCCGTACTACTAGACGGTAGAGAAGGAAATACAATAAAAATAATGAAAGTATGAGAGATTGATAGGTACATAATATGATTATTTATATCTAACTAATATTTACAAAACATAGTAACTTACACAACTTTTATATAATACAATTCGTAGGCTACCACGTGGCTACCACTTAAAAGGGCCAGTTGCAACTGTAGAATTATAGTTCGTGTCACGAAAGAAAGTCCCGCGGCAATTAAAGTGGACTGTGGAACTAATAGGTATACATTTTTTATAAAAAAAGCATAAATATGCGAATACTAACGCCGCCGTCTTTAGGGGACTTTATTCGTGACACATAATACATAATAGTACCTACCTTCCACATTCCAGGTAGATAGAGAAAGGTAAGTACTTTTTTTTTTTTTTTACTATACCAATCTGATAGTATTCTGCGCCTATTCCTTTACACCTGTTACAACTAACATGCCAATTTGAATGTTCAGTTGTATAACATAATATTGGAAGCACGTTCATTTTTAAATTAGACACCTCTATAGGTATTCATACTTATTTTTCATACAAAGCTAATTGTGCAAGTAAGTTGCACAAGCTTCGTATGAATTTAGCTTCAAACAATACAAACTGTAAACTAGGTACCTCTAATGTGCAATTGCCCTGAGTAGTAAGTAGGCACTTTAGTAACAACTTTACAAGTTTTCAATTCACAAATACTGTAAAGCATCCGAATTGAATACAAAAGGCGAGTCATGACTGGGAGGATAAACGTGTGGATTTTGCGGATGTTTGGGTGGCGCTTGAACTCTCAGATGCTGGCGCCCGATGAAACCGGCATGCGTCAGGATGTTGTAGATCTCTCGACGAGGCACGCTGTCTGCCTCACGTTCAAATACCTTGAAAAATATTCATCTAAATATACATATCGGCTATACTGACTGAAGTGATATTTCCACCGCGTCTAGAAGCTTGAGATTTTGGTCCCAGGCTTCTCTATAATATCGATATTTAAAAGAACCAAGCGGTTCTTCTTGGTAGGAATGACATTCCGGTCCACTAACGATTCGAGACACTTGTAAACACCGAATGGTCTGTGCTTGTAAACGTTTATTTGAATGAAAAATCTTTTGACTTTGACTAACGGAGGCGCCGCCAAAAAGAATGTGCAGAAATTCCACCGTAGCGGAGCCGAATTCCAGGAGCCGGAAAATGTTTATTACCTATTAGATTTTCGGAATCCCGAGAAAGTAAGGGTTAATTACCATCAAGTCACACCCAATCGTATCACAGTGTGATACGTTACGGAACAATTAGATTTTTTTCCCATTGAGTGAACATGAATACCTACTAAAGGTGTCCTCCATGCATAATAAGATAGTATAGATAGATAGACGGAAGAAAGAAAGACTGTTTGTGAAGATAATATGAATAAATTAAGGGTCTTGAACCCATCAAGAGAATATATACCGAGAATATAAAGTAAAGGAAATATTATGTGATTTGCATTTCAATCCGTCTATTAACAAAATAGTTATTGCTGCAGCGTTGCTTTTGTTCCACAAAAGTAAGGTCTGTTAATAACTTAATACACATTCAAAATGAGATACCTTAGTCCTTAGACTTACCAGGTCTTCTCCATGGTGAAGGAGACTGGTCAGTTGTAAAGCATGTAGCAGATGTGGGTTGCGAAGAGCCGGACTCCGTTGTTCTGGTGGAAGCAGTTCTTCTGCGTGACGGGCTGCCACAACAGCCGGGTGTGGAGGTGGAATACAGAGCACTGTCGCTGCGCTTGCAAGAACTACGAAAATTGATATCCTGAGCGTCATATTGTCTGCAATCAAATTATTTAAAGTATAGGTAAATGGGGTAAATTATTGGGTTTGTTTTAGTGTGCTGGTAAGTCATACCAATAGATATTTTGTATCTGTTTAGAAAAATTGATTTTGCTATGATTTTGCTGTGCTATGAATATTTTAGCTCACTATATAGGACTTTTTATTTGCTATAGTTGGTCAGAGGTACAAATATAGAGATAAAAGTTTAAAAATGAAGATTCAAAATAGCAGAATAATTTTAAAGAATTATGTTTTGAAAACATAATTCGTTAAAATTATTTCGCCTTTATATTCCTAATCATCTTTTCATAAAAATTGTCTTTTTATTTTCAATAATTTGAAGTCAGCAACCCGGGTAGTCATAGCAACCAAAGTGTTAGGTAAGTTGATAAAAATGCTATGCAATAGCTTTACCGCGGCAGTCTCCGAGTGCCACACGTCTTTTTTTTTTGTTACCATTTTTCTCAAAAAGTACTGGGCCGATTGAGATGCGGTTTTTTGCATTAGATACGTATAGCTTGTGAGAAGGTTCTTAGATATATTTTAGGACCATAGACAACCAAGCTTAGCTGTAGTCTATGATTTTAATATTTCAACATGTTACCATTTTTCACAAAAAGGACTGGGCCGATTGAGATGCGGTTTTTTGCATTAGATGTGTATAGCTTGTGAGAAGGTTCTTAGATATATTTTAGGACCATAGACAAAAAAGCTGAGCTGTAGTCTATGATCTTAATTTTTCAACCACTGTTACCATTATTTTCACAAAAAGTACTGGGCCGATTGAAATGCGGTTTTTTTCATTAGATGTGTATAGCTTGTGAGAAGGTTCTTAGACATATTTTAGGACCATAGACAACTAAGCTGAGCTGTAGTCTATGATTTTAATTTTTCAATATGTTAAAAATTTTCACAAAAAGTACTGGGCCGATTGAGATGCGGTTTTTTGCATTAGATATGTTTAGCTTATGAGAAGGTTCTTAGATTTATTTTAGGACCATATACAACAAAGCTGAGCTGTAGTCTATGATTTTATTTTTTCAATATCTTACCATTTTTCACAAAAAGTACTGGGCCGATTGAGATGCGGTTTTTGCATTAGACGTGTATAGCTTGTGAGAATGTTCTTAAATATATTTTAGGACCATAGACAACAAAGCTGAGCTGTAGTCTATGATCTTAATTTTTCAACCACTGTTACCATTTTTCACAAAAAGTACTGGGCCGATTGAGATGCGGTTTATTGCATTTAGGACTTCGTGCGATTACAAAACAGGAAACTGGTACCAAAATTTAAAAAAATCAGCGCCATTTTGAAATTCTTTGTTAATTGACCGATTTCGTTCAAAATCGATATTTAGGGCTCCCTGGGGTCACAAAACAGGAAACTGGTACCAAAATTTAAAATATCAGCGCCATTTTGAAATTCTTTGTTAATTGATCGATTTCGTTCTAAATCGATATTTAGGACTCCCTAGGGTTACGAAACAGGAAACTGTTACCAAACTAAAAAAACAGCGCCATTTTGAAATTCTTTGTTAATTGACCGATTTCGTTCAAAATCGATATTTAGGACTTCGTGGGATTACAAAACAGGAAACTGGTACTAAAAATTTTAAAAAATCAGCGCCATTTTGAAATTCTTTGTTAATTGACCGATTTCATTCAAAATCCATATTTTAGGGCTTCCTGGGGTCACAAAACAGGAAACTGGTGCCAAATTTTAAAAAATCAGCGCCATTTTGAAATTCTTTGTTAAGTAACCGATTTTGTTCAAAATCGATATTTAGGGCTCCCTGGGGTCACAAAACAGGAAACTGTTACCAAAATTTTAGAAAATCAGCGCCATGTTGAAATTATTTGTTAATTAACCAATTTCGTTCAAAATCGATATTTAGGACTCCCTGGGGTTACGAAACAGGAAACTTTTCCCAAAGTTTTGAAAAATCAGCGCCATTTTTATTTATTTTGTTATCACCATAATAAATTAATTCAGTTTAGTACAGTAAAATCTGTACTACTTGTAAGTCTAACCACAACCCGTGAGCTGCTTTAGCAGCTCGCGCACTGGGCGAAATACTAGTTAGATATATTATATAGCTTGAGAGAAGGTTCTTAGACATATTTTAGGACCATAGACAACTAAGCTGAGCGGTGGTCTATGATTTTAATTTTTCAATATGTTAAAAATTTTCATAAAAAGTACTGGGCCGATTGAGATGCGGTTTTTTGCATTAGATATGTTTAGCTTATGAGAAGGTTCTTAGATTTATTTTAGGACCATATACAACAAAGCTGAGCTGTAGTCTATGATTTTATTTTTTCAATATGTTACCATTTTTCACAAAAAGTACTGGGCCGATTGAGATGCGGTTTATTGCATTAGATATGTATAGCTTGAGAGAAAGTTCTTAGATATATTTTAGGACCATAGACAACCTAGCTGAGCTGTAGAGTGTAGTCTATGATTTTAATATTTCGATATGTTACCATTTTTCACAAAAAGTACTGGGCCGATTGAGATGCGGTTTATTGCATTAGATATGTATAGCTTGTGAGAAGGTTCTTAGATATATTTTAGGACCATAGACAACGAAGCTGAGCTGTAGTCTATGATTTTATTTTTTCAATATGTTACCATTTTTCTCAAAAACTACTGTGCTGATTTAGATACGGGCTTTTTGTTTTAGATATATTTAGCTTGTACCTAGATGCTGCACAGGGTATCATGATGGAGCCAGGAGGTGGTCATAGGAACTCCTTAAGTTCTCATCGTAAACCCGTCACATTTTGACTCTTTTGATGTCGTGACAAGCGCTTTGTACTTAGATGCTGTCCAGGGTCTCATGATGGAGTCAGGAGGCGATCGTGGGAACTCCTTAAATTCTTATAGTATACCCGTCGCGTTTGGACTCTTTAGATTTGTCTTGATAAGAACTTTGTACCTAGATGCTGCGCAGGGTCTCATGATGGAGCCAGGAGGTGGTCATAGGAACTCATCGTAAACCCGTCATATTTGGACTCTTTTGATTTGTCGTGACAAGCGCGCCTCGGAAAGAGAAGGGTTTGGCCATAGTCCACCACGCTGGTCAAAAAAACTACTGAGCCGTCAAAGATGCAGTTTTGTGTTTTAGATATTATGTAATATATACGTTTGCTAAGTTCTAATTGTTGTTTCAAAGTTATACAGGTCAAAGGTATAATGGAGCTCTGCAGTTCGTCGTGGGTTCTTTTAAAAATTTTAATTTTATTACTTGTTTTCTTTATAATTTTGTTAAAGCTATGGTTATTTAATGCTTTATCATTTAAAAATCTGTATTTTAAAAGACTAAAGTTTCGTAAGTAGTCACCTTTGCTTATCATTATAATCGCGTAACAACACTAAGCACACCCTATTAATAAACTTATAAAGACAACTAGTTACCTACTTACATACTTGAAAACTGTTGCATTGCACGATTTTTGATTAAAATCCATACTCCATATAATATTATAAATGCGAAAGTGTGTCTTTCTGTCTGTCTGCTACGCTTTGACGGTCGATCTGTTCAACCGATTTTGATGAAAGTTGGTATAGAGGTAGATTACATCCTGGGGAAGGACATAGGCTATTTATCTCGGAAAATTAGAGTTTCCGCAGGAATCAAAAAACTTTAATCCATGCGGACGAAGTCGCGGGCATCATCTAGTATATTATTATTTGTAGTAGGTATTTACGATTCAAGATAAGATACATGAAAGCATGGACAGAAGTTTTATGTATGTTTTACAGTAAAGCATTTAAGTTACTTACCTACTGGTAAAAATTTAATGTCGTTGAATTATGATTTGAACAAGGTTATTCTTTGTGCTCACTTAATTCTTGATCTTGTTTATCTGATACTTATATCAGTTCAAACTACGAGTACAAGGATCACATACCTATTATGATGAAAAAACGAAGGTTATTAAAATACCACAACTCTAGTTTTTAAAAATATTATTTTTAAGATTTATCTTAACTTAGTGTGAATGGAAAGAAAATTGCCACTAAGATAACTTTTTCTGGGAATATTTAGTAGAGTTAAAACCATTTTTTCACCCTCAAAGTTTATTTATTTATTTCTGTTCATAATACAATTTATACTATTGAGTTACCCATTGACTTACCAATACCTACATACATACAATTACCATAGTTGGTAAATCGATGGAGTTACCTAACATTAATCGATGTAATGAACTTAGAATATACACTGCGAATAGATTAATAATAATTTCCCTTAGAACCTGAATTATACAATGCAATACAATACAATGGAAAAGGTGAAGTGAGTCATTTTAGTCGATTCTATACCCATACTTAGGTACTTAGAGCTTAAAGCGCTATCGCTTGGGAGGCTAGTAGGTACATGTAGTATGAGATGGGTCCTTTTAGTCCCTTGTTGAAAAATCTACTATTCTCATAAAGCCCTTTATTTGGTGTTGTACAGTGTTGTAGAAACAGCGAAAACTATGCCGATAGGTACTATGATTACTATCTGGTAACTTTGTTAGTTAGATAGGTACGTGGGTAGTGCCTAACACCTAGTGGCGATCTGAATTCTGAACTCAAACCAATTAAAATTCAAAATTTCGCGACTAGAAAGGGTGCTCTCCTCTTTTTTGCGCCCTTTTTAGAAAAGGCCCATTTACCTAGGTATGTTAAATTAAATTAAAACTTGAAATGAACTTACCGATTTTACGTCAAAAAATCCGTTAAAAGCGCAACCCCCGACACAAACACAGCACAATAAATAAAAGCTAGATAGCACTAAGTAGTTTTTATGTACCTAGGTAAAATTCAACAGTCCAACCGAGACACGGCAAGCAAATGGTCAACGGCAAGGTAACCCGTGCCAAGAGAGTGGATAAACCCTCCCACCGTGCTATTGCTGTAACTTATCATAGGCCAAGAACCTTCCAAAGTTCGGATGCTACAAAGTACAAAGATCTTGACCTCCTCTATAAATTAAACAAACATTAAGGGCAATGTACCTCTACCACTCTACCTCACCTCATAAGTGTTTCGGAAGTTTTTATTTTTACCTAATCGATCAAGTAGATTGATTGATGCGAAAGTCTTGTACAAGCATACAGGAATTGACATTTCGGCTATCTTGCCTTGTTGAAGAGAACCGTTACCTACTTACGTTGCATGTAAATAAAAACTAAGATAGGTACCTACTTAAATAAAAAAGCATAGAAGCATAATATAAAAGTACCTATGCATAAAAGAAAACTTCATCATCGTCGACTCATCTCCGGTCCAGCTCTGTCTGTCTGGTTTTAGCTTGAGTCTCTCAGAGTCAGAAGGGCGTAGTCCACCACGCTGGGCGAGTACGGATTGGCAGACTTCACACAACTTTGAGGATTTTATAGAGGACTGTCAGGCATGCAGGTGTCCTCGCGATGATTTACTTCACTGTTGAAGCAATGGATATGTTTTTTAAGAAACGCACATACATAAATGGTGCGTACTGCGTGCCCCTGGATCGAGCCCGGATCCCCGAATAGCAGGCCGAGGTAAAGGTCTTAACCACTAGGCCGAGGTAAAGGTCTTATCACTGTTTAGTTTCTGCACAATTTATACCACTAATATAATCTTATTAGGTAAGTAGGTACTTATATTACCTATATTTTACATGCTTATCTGCTTACATCTAAATTTAATACCTACCTAGGTACCTATTGCAAGTTTCAGTATTTGTATAAAATAGTATTTACCTATCAACAAAATATCATGAATTTGTAAAAGTTGCATTTGCTCTATAAATTGTACCTATAGGTAATCTATTTGCTATACTTAACATACCTAATATGTCTCTACTCTCTACACGCAATGTCTGTTTGGTGTTGATGGTAATCTAGGTACCTACTACTGAACACGCTTTCGTGTAAAGGACTGAACCTTGATTATTAATAACAAAAAAGTAATTTTTTTCGTAGGTACAATTCCGTGGTTGATATAATACCTATAGTTTAATTTAATTGAGGAGTGGAATTTAAACAAATAAGTACCTACTTACAGCGTGTTATTTAAACCAGAATAATGGCGACAGCTGTATGTGATCTTCCAGCACGATGGAAAGGGTAAGGTCAAATTTGGATCACCGTAGTTGACCCATCAAGTTACTGACTAAAATCAACGTTGCTCAACTAGCCCAATCGCTGCCGTAACTAAATAAAAATATCAAGCTAGGTATTACAATATTTCATATCTACAAACGGGTTATGCCATTATCTACTAGCTAGTAAAATCACATGACTGCCATTAGTCCAATAACCTAGTATCCGATATCACAAAAGTTACATCATTGTTTTTTCTCAATTTAATCGCCGATAAAATATACATAAGCAAAGACAAACATAAGCAAGATTTATTATTTATTGCATCTTACTTATTTAAATTAGTGAAGAATGTGGCTTTTTATTAATATACCTACCTACCTAATTAGCCAACTACACTTGGTGATATGCAATAAGCTCCATTAGGTAGGTAATTGTAACCAAATTGTAACGCTACTGGTGCAGCTCTAATTGAATATTAATTTCAGGAAACCTGCTTGCCTGCGAGTTCCCCCCATGTAAGTTTCTCAAACGCGTGTGAAGTCTGCCAATCCGCACTGGTAAGCGTTGTTATGGCCTAAACCCTTCTTTTTATGACTCCTAAGACGATACTTACCTTACCCGTGCTCAGTAGTGAGACGGTGATGCTCCAGGCAAGATGATGACGATGATGATGAATTCTTTTCACATTTATTTATTTACCTACTTACTACTTACTTTGAGTTTGATTTTGGGATATATCTCAATTTAATGAAAATATTTTCTATCGTTTTTACCGATATCTCTTACCTATCCGGAAACATATAATTAGCTGTCCACAGCGGGTCCCGTTATGCGTTACCTATGCTCAATTTACAACTTATCGGTAGGGTAGGTAAGTATATAAATTGTTAAGACGACGCGACGCGACGTGTATCTAATTAAGAAAATCTACTGTATCATTTGCTTTGCTCAGATGTATATTTTTTCGTTTGATCTTTTGTGAAATCTATGTGACTCGAAGCTACTCCAAAGTTGTTAAGCAGGTATACAATAATTCGGCCCCGACATCATGCCCACACACCATAATAACCTGCTCACCAGTCCGTCGGGTGGCATTTCGCAAAAAATGCTCTAGATTACGCCACCACAAAACTTTTATGACTAAATACCTACATAAGTGTTTTCGAACACAATGATGAAAATCTGCCAAGGTCTTAGACCAATCCATGTGTTCTGTGAAGTAAATAGGGTAGTAGATAGGTAAGTAGGTGCCTAATTTTACATGCATTTTTATGCTTAGGTAGGTAATAAACAAAATCACCAAACCACACCCGTTTCGCCGCCTCAGAATAACGAAATTTATTTATACAGAACATCAGAAGATTACATACAATTGCGTAAAAACATCGTGATCGGCGCCAGTGGAGAAAGGTAAGGTAACATATACGCTGACCGCCAGTTTATTTACTAGGTAGGTACGCGGAAATGAAAAAAATAACAGATCAAATGCAGCAACTACCTATCTAATTCTATTTAATTATTGCTTATCTAAAGAAGACCTTGTCGTTCAAGACCACAAGTCGCGATTGATGCTCCTCTTGCAAATTTTTGGTTAAATCTATGATTAAGTGAAACAAAGAGCTAATTTTAAAAGATGGGTTTGGGCTATTTGTGTAAAAAATACACTGATCAAGGTCGGCTCAGTGTTGTATCTAAAAATCATCAAGTGAAGGCGAGGCATAGCGGAGTAGATTGTTTAGCAACAAATGTCGCAAGCAGTTGGTTTGATGCCGGCTCATGTGATTTGTTTTTACGATTCTCTAGAATTTGGAAAACAACGTAATATTACAGTGTTACGAGTTTGACCAAAGTCTGATTTGTTATTACCAATACTTATTAGTTCAGATGTACTACTATCTACTTATACCTATGTTTGTTTCGCTATGTAGCATGTTTAGATTAAGCTGCAGCTTTTTGGTGTGAGTTGAACCAGTTAATCGTTATCGACATAATTAAAATGAAGCACATCTATAAACTACCTACTGTTTGATTTCCAAATCAATAGTTTGGTGTACAATACATACGAAGAATCGATCAATCACAGTAGGTTTATCTACCTATTTAACCCTCCATCAACGTTCGATCTTATCATTTAATAGAATATTTTAACAAGCGACGTTTATAAGTACCTGGCGTGCCACAGTTTATTCCTATAGTTTTCAGAAAAATTAATCTTAAAACCGCATTTTAGGTTAAAATACCAGTAAGAAATGGTCTCAATTATTGCTCAAAGATGTTAAGATTTTAACAATGGAGTCTAATTCTCATTATTCTCCATATCTCCACGCTTATCGTCATCGCTTGCAACGTAAAGTTTACAAACCAAGTAAAATTGGAACATTGAAGCAAAGTATCAAGACGGTTAGCAAAGAATATTGCGCAGAGTCATCCATATGTGGCCTAAAGCATCTAGTTGAAGACAGTACATCATGGTGTGAACGGTATTATATTTGTGAAAGTACCTACTACTGGATAGCAGGTTAACTTTAACTCGTTTAATCAATGTTGCTCAGGCTTGTTTAGAGGCAGGTCCCGATGCTTTCAGATCAGGCTTAAGATTATATAACGCACTTAATAAGAGACGTTATTTCGTCACGAAATATAATAGATGACTTTGAAATGTATATGTCACCGTAAGATCGTAAAAACCGTTTGATTATAATATACCTCGCAAGATTGTGAACTATCGAAAGATTGTGAACTGAACATACTGATTACAATTTAACGCATTATTTTTCGGTAGATTATAATCCATCGAAGTAAAACCGTCAAATTGTGAAATACCGTGCGACGGAACGCACCTAGCGCGCTGATTGGTTGAACGGCATATGCCAATGCCATGCGTCGCCATATTTGTTTGATAATTCATTTTTAACTTGTCTCTGTTGTCGAATGTAAACAAACAGTGTTTTGGTGATTGTAAATTGATTTCGTGTTGAAAATAACTCACAGCTTTAGAATTCGTTACATAAAATTGTTGTGGAAGTAAAATGACTCTATGATTAACCAAAGAAGTGCAGTTTGAATGATAGATAAGTTAGTATTCGTCACTGAACATAGCCTTAAATTACAGAAATTTTGCGTGTTTTAATATTTTTTATGCGCGTGAACCTATGTGATCTCATTTGATAACCCCTATGTTCCGATATAAACTGAGAGCACTGTTCAGTGCTCCTACTGGGGAGAAATTCGTTCCGCTATGGAGTGACAGTATAGTGCCGCAGTATCTTATGGAAATATATGACGTCATAAATCGTCGCCATTTTTGTACTGTGAGCACTGGCGTTTTCGAGGTAAGGTGCTCTCAGTGCTGACTGCGTTCCGTTTTAAACAGTGACCAGTGTAGCTAACTATAAAGGAACGGTTTCGCAGTGTACTAAATTGACCTCACACCTTATACAGTGCTCGCAGTGTATTTCGGAACATACCCTACATTTACAACGTCGGATATTGAGCCTATGTATCAACAACGACCAATCAGGGACGGCCTTCGGATAGCTGACAATTTAACGCGCGGCAGATTGTGATATAACAGTTTCACTTCGATGGATTATAATCTACCGAAAAATAATGCGTTAAATTGTAAGCCGTATGTTCGGTTCACAATCTTTCGACAGTTCACAATCTTGCGAGGTATATTATAATCAAACGGTTATTACGATCTTACGGTGACATATATTTTGTTGATGTTTGATATATTTTCCTACTAATCTTAAATTAATTGACCAAACTTGCACTATAGCAACAAGTATCATGACTGGCCTTACTTAAATATATATCAAAAATTTGCGGAACCAGCAGGATTTGAACCTGCGTCTCTCTGGGAATCGCGCCCTGGGAATTTTTGATATGTATTTAAGTAAGTTTAGAAATTTTCCTCGTGTGTGAAGCTCTGTAATAACATTATAAAATATCATGACTGGTTCCTGGCAAATCGAAATTAATTTGAATAAGTAGATAGTATTTCGCCTGATGAGGAACTAGTTTATCTGTTACGTTTTGCACAATAACAGTGTTGACAACTTCGAAGTAGCTGGAAAACTTAGACGCGTTGAGCTTATTTGTAAATGTCGATTTGGATTTGTCGTTTTGTAAATTTCTGAATTTTCTCTGGTCTGGTCTGGTGGGAGGCCGTGCCTTGTTATTACTTCCCACCCTTCCGGCAAAGATGTACCGATTAAAGGAATGTCACTACTAACTGGTGAGATTCAAGGGCTAACTTGATTAAAAAGAGATCGAAAAATATGTACTTAGTTTAAAATTGACAAACTTTGTTGCCAGAGTAATTTGGACGGTAATAATGATAAGTGCCTTGATATGCTCCGTATCCCTGGTCTGGATAACCTTCAGTCAGTACTACCTAGCTCCTCTGGTCACCACACAGATGCCCGAAGGAGTTTCAGTCAGCAAAATAATCTTTCCCGCTGTGGGGATTTGCACTAACAACAGGATTAGTAAAAGAGCTATTGTAGAGCTTGCTCGAAAACTGTAAGTTTCCATTTCAGTCTTCAACAATTTATAAAAATTTTGACCGAAAACTTAAACATACACTTAGACCTAAAGTAAAATCTGGTGGCCAGTCCTAGCTCTGATGTAACATGACTAAACCTATAGGTAGGTGATTAGGTGCCAAAAGAGTGTGGGACTGGCATTTTCAAAATTGATTCTTGTACATGTTTCCTTCAATAGGTTGCAAGAGGAGAGAAATAAAAACTACACCGAGAAACAGATGCTCTCTTTACTCATTGGTCTCGGTTTGCTATACAATCAGAAATCAATGGATGAGACACAAAACCAATCGATGAAACTGCACCGTGCGTTGGGCGATTATGACGTCAATGAACTTATGAGAAATGTAGGTGACTATCATTTGAGCTAAGTATCATCAAAATAAATAACTAATGATAAATGATTTATTTGTTCTTTCTAGTCTGTTATACAATCTGTACCTAATCGCTATAAAGCTATAAATTCAACAACCTTATGAAATAGCGCTGCGCTAGGATTATTAGGTAGGTATGTCTTGCAATAATTACCTATTTGGCAATGTGCAAATTCCCCGACGAGATTTCTGCTATCGACAATTATTTCTTAATAATAATAATATTATATTCATACCTACTAAATGAAAGTTACAATGCAGACAAACAGAAAAGACAAAAGTCTACCTCAATATGCGACCTTTATAAAATCAAAATATACATAAGTAACTCCTATACATAAAATCAATATACTTAATCAAAGATATGGCTCGCGTATTGAACGGTCAAGAAACAGACAAAAATCGGAAAATTAACCAAAACACTACACTGCACTACAAATAATTATTATTGTCGCACCTATAAATTGGACTTTAAGGCCCGCTTACATAAACGTCGGGTTTAAGTTAAACCGTTTAACCCAGAAATAAATATGAAATTTTGGCAGAAGTTTTACCTATACGAATTCTGTCAATCAAAGACAATATATATACTTGGTTTATAATTAATCTATGCTGTCAATGTAGGTATATTTTTTAGCATTTATTTTATTTAGGTAGGTATGTCTAGTGTATAGCAGCTAACTCTTAGTTAAAACCCGGCAATTGGGCCTATTAGGCCCAATTGCAGGAACTAACTAATATTTTTTTACTAATCGTAAAAAAATATTCTATTCACCAGTTGACACCAAGATGTGAGGACTTGCTGATGAGATGTGCCTGGAACGAGATGACCATGAATTGTTCTCACCTATTCGACTTCCGGCTTACTATGAACGGTTATTGCTGTACTTTTAACTATTTGCGACAGTCGGATATAACCTTTGAAGAGTAAGAATTCTTTATTTTTGCTACTTTCCTCACTTGAAATACCTACCCATTATGAGAACATACACTCGCCGGCATATTTAGCGGAACATAAAAAAAGGTTTGATATCAGTATCATATGAGGTTGCTGGCTGGTTTATACGTCATTTAATTTAAAAAGAAATATTTTCAAATTAAGGAAACAACTGAACATCACATTTTATGCAATTGTTTTAATTTTATTCAAATACACCTTATCTGGAGCGAACTTCGAGTATTTCTTCCTTCTGAGTTTGATTTAAAATTACATTGAAATACCTACTGTTTTTTGTTAGTTTTTTTTAATCGCGTATCTTTCTGGAGTTGATGACTGAATTATGCCTGACTTAGCCCCAACGGAGATTGCCAGGGCACTCGAAATGCGAAGAAATGGTCAAACCTACAGAGTGATATCCAGAGATCTTCGTCAACCAGTTTCAACGATCCATCGCAGTATCCAACGGTTCAGAGAGACCGGTACTTATGTGAGAAGAGCAGGACAAGGCAGAAAAAGACGCACTTCGAGTAGGGATGATCGTTTCATTCGGCTTCGTGTGCGTAGGAACCCCCGTTTGACGGCCGTCCAAGCCCGACATGAGTTAGAAGCAGTGCGGGGTATAACCGTAAGTGAGCGTACTGTACGAAGAAGGCTCGAAGAAGCTAGTTTGGATTCATTTGTGCCCGCCAAGGCTCCAAGGCTCGAGGTAAATCATCGTAGAAACAGGTTAACTTTTGCTCAGGAACATCGACTTTGGAACGCGGACCAATGGAGTAAGGTATTGTTTAGTGATGAGTGCAGAATTCTCTTAAATCAAATTAACGGCAGGCAAAGAATATACACACGCAAATGAGAACGATACATTCAGACAAATTTTTAAACTACAGTTGCATACGGTGGTGGATCAATAATGGTTTGGGCGGGCATTTCTTTGGGAGCTCGCACAGACTTGGTACTCGTAGTGATTGACAGAGGGAGTTTGTTAAATTATATTTAATTGAAAGACTTAAAAATATTCAACCATCTTTTATTAGACTTGCAAACCAAAGACACATAGAACAAGGTAACAATCATAGACCATAGAACTATGTATATTGAAACTTGACAATGTAGTCACAGACTATATGAAACACCTCCCCTTTAAAATGAAAGCCTAGGGTGAGGTTTACATTTACACTTTAATACTATTCATGAAGCAATATTATTATTATTATGTAAACTTAATTTAATTACAAGTTCAATCTGGATCTAGGTATAATTGAACGACCACTACGGGTTTGTTAAGGAACTCTTTCAGAAGAATTACCACTGGTCTCCGGGGGAACACTTTGAGGAGTATTTGGTGGCAACACTTCTGGAATATCATTATCAAATTCTGGCATAAAATTATTTCTTTTATAGGTATAACAATCAGTGAATGACTTTCTCAAATGATGACTATTTCTTCGGAAAGGTTTAGAATTACAATCAGTTC
Source organism: Erebia epiphron (assembly GCA_963932025.1). Lineage (NCBI taxonomy): Eukaryota > Metazoa > Arthropoda > Insecta > Lepidoptera > Nymphalidae > Erebia > Erebia epiphron. The sequence goes on from OZ009949.1 coordinate 29,284,250, forward strand.
TTATCCAGTATGACCTAGGTTCTTTACATTTCTTAACTACTATACCCTTTTTCCAGTGTGTATCTTTCCTAGTTCTGTAGACAATATTATCACCAGGTTTATAAACTACTTCTTTAGTTTTTGAATGCTTATCATGTTGATATTTATTAATTTTCTGTTTTAAAGTTAATAATTTGTGAATATTTGTTACAATTTTAGGCTCTAAATATGACAAAGTAATAGGAATATTTGATCTTAAATTTCTACTGTTTAAAATCTGAGAAGGAGACACAGATAAGCCAGATAAATTACTATTATTATAATTCATGAGATAGTCACGGTAATCCTTACCATCCTCAGTAGCTTTCTTTACCAAATTTTTACTTATGTTAACAGCTTTTTCAGCTAAACCTTTACTTCTGGGATAATGAGGACTACTTGTGGTAATAGTTATATCCTTCTTTTTATAATACTCAAGACACTCTTGTGATTTAAATGGATTATTATCCGCAATCATTTCAAATGGATAGCCTAAACGAGTAAATACCTCTTGACAAGCATTTATTACAGATTTTGAAGTTTTATCCTTAATAGGTCTTATTTCTATCCAATGTGATAGATAGTCAATTATGACAAGATAGGATTTTCCTGCAAATTCCATTACATATGAACGCAATGAACTTGGAACGACAATTCTATTTCCATAAAATAAAAATCCATCTTGAACAAACAACTGGTCTTTAAATTTAGCAAAATGTTGAAATATTTTTGTTAATTTCTTAGGCCAACCATGATAGAAGTAATTACATAATTTAGAGAGCACTGAATCATTATTAGTCTCATTACGGAAAATGGCCTTTCTTATATCAGACATAGGCAAATGCTTAGACACTGTATGTACCATCTGCAACATATCCCTGTCATGTTCAACTATATTTAAACTATTTCTTGACAACATATCAGCAAAATGCACATATTTACCAGGCACATAGTATACATTTAATCTATACATTAACAATTTTAATCTTAACCTCTTCAGTCTAGGTGAACCAATCTTGCTAATTTGTTTACACATAATAGATACAATAGGTTTATGATCAGTCTGTATATCAACATCTGAACCATAAATGTATTTATGAAACTTTGTAGTGCCAAAATAAATTGCTAGTAACTCCTTTTCAGTTTGTCCATAATTTAATTCAGCATTGTTCATAGATCTTGATACACAAGCAATCAACTTTAAATTACCAGACTCATCAGGTTGAAACAAGCAACAACCTAACCCTTTGCTTGATGCATCACATTGCAATATAATTTTCTTTTTAGAATCAAATGGACAAAGCGCTGGAGCACAACTAATTTTCTCTTTTAATTTGGCAAAAACTTGATCATGTAAAGGTAACCACAGAAACTCTACATTCTTTTTTAGCAATTGACACAGAGGAGACATTAACTCTGACATTTCTGGAACATACCGTCTAACATAGTTAAACGACCCTATAATTCTCAATAATTCATCCCTATTAGTTGGTGGTTTTAGCTTTAACAACGACTCAACTCTAGACTTATCAATTGACATACCATGTTCATTAAAGATTTGACCCACATATCTAACTTCGCGTTGTCTATACTGAAACTTTTTCTCATTGAACACAATACCTATTTCCTTAGCCTTTTTCATCACACTTAATAAAGCTTGATCATGTTCTTCCATAGAATTTCCCATAATTAATATATCATCAGCCCAAACAACTACATTTTTGAGTTTGTTAAAATGAGATTCAAGTACATCCTGAAACAATTCAGGTGCATTCATTAACCCATAGGGCAATACTAAGTATCTATAGACACCAAAGGGAGTGGAAAAACAACATTTCCATGATGAATTTTCATCTAAACTTAAGTGATGGAAACCTTCTGAAAGATCTAACACAGAAAAATATTTCTTACCATTCAATTTCAAAGCAAGCTCTTCTAAAGTTGGTAAAGATTTAGGTTTCTTTATAATATATTTATTTAGATCAGAAGGATCTAAGCACAGTCTAATCTTTTTGTTGGGTTTTTCAACTAACACTATACAGTTAATACAAGCATTTTCATTGAGGTTATCGACCTTTACAATTGATTTTCTACTTTCAAGTCTATCTAGTTCACACTTTAACGGATCTAAAAGACAATTAGGTATTCTTGAAGGTGGATGACAAATTTGCTCTGCCATAGGCTTAGTGGTTATACTATAGGTACCCGGTAACTTACCGACACCCTGAAATACATTTTTATGCTCAGATATAAACTTATCTTTTAATGAGACTGAACCACTCTCAGCACTATGCACTCTCTTGATTAATTTTAGAGAAATACATCCAGGTAAACCTAAAAGCATGGAGTGACAATCAACAATGACAAAATTTTCAAAACACTTCTCATTTTTAAACTCACACATTAAATTTACCATGCCCACAGGTGAGACCTTGCTGCCTTCAAAAGATACCAACTGAATATTTGTTTTAATAAGTTTTAAATTTAACTTTTCATTTATTTGTTCGAATATACTTAATGGCATAATACTAATGTCGGCACCAGTGTCCAATTTACATTTGACAGGTCTATTTTCAATAAGTATAGTTTCTACCCACTCAGACTTGGTATTACACTTTGAAACTACCATATTACAGAATAAATTTTCATTATTTTCACTTTCAGAACTACTTTCACTTTGACACTGACTAACATTATTAACTTTTCTCTGCACTCTGCAGCTAATCGCAAAATGATTTTTCATACCACACTTTTTACATATTTTTCCAAAAGCTGGACATTCCCTTGGACCATGGAGAGTTTGACACCGACGACATTTAAATTTACCTTTAGACTTAGGCTTCTTTTTACTTCTATATTTATTTACATCAACCTCACATGTCGGGTTCATTTCCTTGACCTGTAGCTTACTCTGCTCTGAAGTTCTGCAGAAATTTGCTGCTTTTTCTAGTGTCAAGCCATCCAAACGCAGTAGTTGTTCCTGGGTGTTTTTATCGTAGACCCCTTGCACAATTTTGTCCCTCAACAATTGATCTTCAATAGACTCCTTAGAAGTGTCGCTAAAGTTGCAGTTTAGCATCAATTGTTTCACTTCAGTGAGAAAATTATCGAAGGTTTCTCCTTCCTTTTGCTTTCTGTCGTTAAATTTATATCTTTCAAAGACTTCGTTAGCACGTGGTTTGACGTACTTTTCTATGGCGTCCAGTACAAAGTTATAATCACCTGCCTTATCAACGGGTATAGGCAACGTAAGAAGCACACGTGCCGACTCCATCCCCAGCATATTTCTAAGTAAAGCAAGGCGAATTTTGTCACTTGCACCATCTTGCCTAGTGGACACAAGGTAATCTTCGAAACACGACCGCCATATTTTCCATTCCGCGGCGGCACCATTTGTCCGCAGATCAAAATTAGGTAAAACTTTAACATTTTTATCCATCGTAGTAGCCACAAACTTACCGGGAACATAGATGTGAAACTTGCAATATTTTCAGGACGGCTGCGCCATGTTAAATTATATTTAATTGAAAGACTTAAAAATATTCAACCATCTTTTATTAGACTTTCAAACCAAAGACACATAGAACAAGGTAACAATCATAGACCATAGAACTATGTATATTGAAACTTGACAATGTAGTCACAGACTATATGAAACAGAGTTTGACTGCAGACCGCTATATCAGAGAAGTTTTAGAAGAAAATGTCGTACCGTTTGCCCCATATATCGGTGACGATTTTGTTTTTATGCAGGATAATGCTCGGCCGCATACCGCTCGGGTAACTCAAGCTTATCTTAATGATATGAATATCACTGTTATGGAGTGGCCGAGATCACTGGATATGAACCCAATAGAGCACGTTTGGGACTTGCTGAAAAGAAAAGTTATTAAGTCCAGAATTCCAGCTCCTGCCAACGTGGGTGAACTGCGAATCGCCGTAGTTGAGGAATGGCGGAGACTATCCCAGGAGACCATCGATAACATCATTCTCAGTATGCCTAGACGGGTAGAAACTTATATTATAAGAGCACGTGGAGGAAATACGCGATATTAATCACCATTTTTCTAATTTAATTAATTGTTATTTTAATATTAAATTTCACATTTCCCGGTTACATGAAAAGTTCAAAAATGTACTATTTTTCACAAATAGCCTTTACTCGCAAAATCTGTTCTTAATGTAATCTCATTTTAAGTAACACAAACGAAGCTTTAAATAATAAAAGATATGTAGTAAGTAGATTTTAAAATAAAACCATATTTTTTTAAATTATGGACCTTATTTTATGTTCCGCTAAATATGCCGGCGAGTTTAGTTCTTTAATCACTATAAAACACGGGGTGGCCTGGAAAAATCGTAGTGTGACAAAAAGCACTTTTTATCCCATCTATTCGAAAAGGACGACTTGGTTCGCCTTTAAGTGTGCCCAAAGGTGGTGTTTTCTATAAGGAACTTTTAGCGGGCAGGAATGAGCTTTTAATCCTCTTTATTTCAAAAAGTGCGCCGCAATTAACTTTTACGCGCACTTTTTGAATTTGGAACAATGTTCAGCGCTAAAGAAATCGAACGCAAATATTGTTTAGAATAGAGACTGAATGGTACGAGGCCCATAGTCGCGCCGCCGGCTTTAATTTGGTTTCCTTTTTTTTTAATTAAAAAAAAATGCGAGAACTAAAGGCCGCGTTTTCGTAAATTTTCACGGATTTTTAAAAATTCATGGTTTTATTTTGAAAAATGAGTTCTTCAAATGACTGAAAGTATAGAATTAATTCCTGAAAGTATTAGAACTAACGCAAGAAATGTGATCTATTACATATTACATGCAAAATCCCGAGAAAAATATATGAAAGCCTATGGTAATTTTATTGAATGGAGAAATGCAATAGGCGCCAAGAATTGTTCAGAATCTGTGTTTTGTGTGTGTGTGGTTTGTGTGTTGGAAGTAGTTCCAGTACTTAGCCAAAACTAAACAACCTTCCACTCTTTGGAGTACCTACTCATTGCTAAAATCAGCAGTTCTAATAACGACGTAAAACTGGACACATATTCGAAATTAATAGCGTATCTGAAGAGGATGTCTGATGGATTTGTAGTTTTATTTTCTCATAGAGGGTGATGAAAAGTAGAGTGCGCAAAATATTCGGTATATATTCGGGCGCAAAATATTTTTGGGCCGGGCGACGTACTTTGAATCTCTCGCTACGTTCAGGATTCTACTAAAGAATCCCTCACATCGCTCTGGATTCAAATAAGCGCCCTCGCCGTAAAAATATTATTTTGCTCCCTTATAATACAATCTAGTATTCTCTTCCTCTAGAATAAATATACAGATTACAGAGTACCTACCTACCTTTGTAGGTATGTCATGTTTTTTGTATTAGGTACCTATGTTTACGCGATTCCGGAAATTATGAATCAACTTTGATGATTCTGTTTTTGTTAGGTATATCATACTTCAGAGGTGGTCCCATATATATTTTATCAAAATTGATTTAGCGCTTTTTGAAAATATCAACAAAAACAAAATTACCTAATACCTACCAAGATAATGTTTTGGTTTGGTTCCTTCACCAAAATTTTAGTTACTTAAAGGTATAGTTTGAAGTCGGTTTTTGATTTTTTTTGAATATTTTTTTTATATACTTAATCAGTGTTGAAAATTTTGAGAACAAATTTGTATATACCTATTCTAGTAAAGATAATGGAACTCGGAGCATGGATATGTATAAATTCGGCAACAAATCAAATTTTGATTTCGACCAAGGTCTAAAAGTTTTGATGAATCTCAACGAGAGCGACGACTTTTACTACAACATGCCTATACGAGGAGCTCAGGTACTTACTTACTTACTACCTACCTACTATTAGCAGACCTACTTTTGTGAATGGTGATGGATAGGGTTTTTAAGATGCAAACCAAGAATAAACAAAACACATATCGGCCATTTAGGTATTTAGGAAGAAACATAGAACATATTAAATAAATTGCAATGTAACACTATAGGTAACAACACCTAGATCCATAACCACTCACAAACAAGGTAGGTATAGATAGGTCTAGAACACTTGCTACTCTAATGGTTATATACACTCTGAAGCTGCTATAAATTATAACTAGTAGGGCGCGTGGGTGCGCGGCCCGCTAAAGCGGACCGCGTAGTAGACCGCGCGGCTCACTGTCTGCTTACTAATTGCTCTCCTTCTATCCTAGTGTTTACTGCCTACGTGTTCTGAAGTAAACAACACACTGCTATGCTAGCGAGCACAGTGGAAGCGCCAGCGTGCCAAGCGTTCGACACACGTAAAAAAAATTCTCATAAGAAAACATAAAACAGAGACCCCCTAAGAATCTAAAAGGGCCTATAAATGAAAAAAAAATCCAGACATGCATACAGTGTAAGATACCGTTGAAGTAAAAACACAAAGAAACCTTCCTTAGTTGATTAATATCAATATCATACCGCTGATGATCGGGTACCTTTGGGTGCCATTGAACTTTGCCATCTTGGCTTTCCTAACGGCAAACCGACAATTCTCCCATCCATACCATATTATAGACACCTATGAAAAAAAACACCTATGAAAATAAATTCCTATAAGAAAAAGACCTTTCTGAAATAGACCTATGAAATTTTGGCCGTGCTCCTCATCCATCTTTCAAACCCTCGATCATCCTCGCTCTCCATAAGTATATTTTTTTTCTCCATACAATTATGAAGAGTTCTTCTCTAAAACAAATTTTAAAAAAGAACCACATCAAAGTCTTTCATAGTTCAACACTTAATTCACCTCCTCAATATTCGCTATACATTTTCTATGGAAAAATAAATTCCGCCATCTTGAATTTTTTCCTGTTCATCAAGTAGAACTTCATGTTCTGATTATCTTTTGCCATGAAACCACTCTTCCATCTTTTATACCCTGCTCGGCGCTCGCTAGCTCTTCACCCATCTTGCAAACCCTCGATCTCCATATTTTTTCTCCGAATCATTAGTCAAAATGACAATACGAAGATATAAACTTTGAAAAGATCTTGCATAATTTCCCAGTCAACATTCCCCATACATTTTCTATGGAAAAATAAAACATTCCCCATACATTTCCTATGGAAAAATAAATTCCGCCATCTTGAATTTTTTTCCTGTTCATCAAGTAGACCTACAGTTCCTGATCATCTTTTGCTAAGAAACCACTCTTCCACCTTTTATTCTCTCCGAGATAGACGCCGACGAAGTTTGTATGGCGGCCATGTTGAATCCGCCATTTTGGATTTTTTTTTCGGCTCATTGTCAATCGGATGATGTTTCGAATGACATTTGGTCGAGCACCCCCCATCTTTCTTCAATGCCCTGGCTGTGCTGTTCACCCGTCTTCGAAATCCTCAATCATCAGCTCTCTCCGTATTTTTCCTCTACATCAATTTTTCCCCTCTATACGAAATGGTCAGTGAAAAAAATATTTTTCACACAAAATTGTTCAGGAGAGGTGATCAATCAATGAATCAGCACGAGCAGCTATATATACATTAATATTAATGTAATATGTGACGTCACGCTATTAAACATGGCTGCCACATGCTGCCCTTGAAAATGGTATGTATATTCATGAATATACCTACATACTATTTCTATGATGCTGCCCTTTAAGCAGGAACTTCTCTTAGTGGCGGAAACTATGCGTAACGACTGCTTTGCCGCCTCACAGGTCCAGCGCCACCTGTAGTCATCGAGCGGCGCTAACACTACCTGAAATATTGTTTGCTCTTTCTATACGACTGCCTGAAAAAAGGAGTATATTGTTTTCAGGGTTCATGTATGTATGTATGTGTGTTTGTATATTCCACCATAACTTCTATACGCCTGAACCGATTTTGATAAATGAGGTATCGTTAGAATCCCTAGCTTATTCCGGGTGAAATAGGCTAGTAAAATTAAAAAAAATTGATGGGGTGTCCATGGTACCGTATTAAAGACTAAAGTTGAAAAAGAAAATCCGAAAATAAGATTAACTATGTATATACTTAATCATCATCTAGAAAATGATGAGTAGATTCAAAAAATATATGTATAACACTATAGTTCAATATCCAGTGATTCACAAAAAAATTTAATAAAAATTTGAATAAGATTCCAAAGGTATTAATGACTGTGGTATCGTTAGTAGTAGCAGTGGTAGCCGTACTTCCATTCGAGGAGGATTTTTTATTACACGACCGCCCAAAAAAGGAGTGTTATGTTTTCAGGGTTCGTGTATGTATGTGTGTCTACGGCAGAGCAGTCGTATTTTTTAATAATTTTAATTATATTCACTTGTTAGTATGTAGGTACCGAGAAAGAACTGTATTCTCTCAGCCTACTCTGCTCTGAATTGGATCTAGTTGAAAATGACATTAATTTACTTCTTATGTTCCAGTTACAATTCTCGGATGCCTACGATTTCCCAGATGCGCCAAGTGGAAGTTTTTCCATGCAAATTATTAACCCTAATGTGCAGGTAAAATCCATAATCAGAATTTATTTTAAGGCGTGGCGGCGCGTGTCTTAACCGCCATGTAACCGCCCGACAACTCCCAGACAATGTTTTTTTAAGCTATTGCGTAGCTTCTATCGCGGGCCTTGAGCGTGAAGACCAAATCCAGAAATTCCGTAACGAAAAAAAACCTAACACTTTGGTTGCTATGACTACTTGTGTTGTTGACTTCAAGTTATTGAAAATAAAAAGACTATTTTTATGAAAAGATGATTTTGGTTGCTATGACTACTTGTCCAAGTATCAAAAACCTTTTGATTCCCCTTGGACACCCGGACTATTGAAAACATAATTCTTTAAAATTATTTCACCTTTATATTTTCAACAACTTGAAGTCAACAACACAAGTAGTCATAGCAAGTTGATAAAAAATGCTATGCAATAGCTTTACCGCGGCAGTCTCCGAGTGCCGTCACGTCTTTTTTAGGGTTCCGTACCCAAAGGGTAAAAACGGGACCCTATTACTAAGACTCCGCTGTCTGTCTGTCTGTCTGTCTGTCTGTCTGTCTCCAGGCTGTATCTCATAGACCGTGATAGCTAGAAAGCTGAAATTTTCACAAATGATGTATTTCCGTTGCCGCTATAACAACAAATACTAAAAATTAAAAAAATATATATATATTAAGGGGGGTCCCCATACAATAAACGTGTTTTTTTCGTATTTTTTTGCTCAATATTAAAAACGGTAACAGGTAGACGGTTCAAATTTTCACAGAATATTAACTTGTATGTTACCTATCAAAATAAATAATTAAATATTAATAAAGTAAATATTAAAGGGGGGCTCCCATACAACAAACGTAATTTTTTGATATTAACAGTAAACCTAGTAACAAAGTTAGTTTTGCGGTTCATTAACAAAGGTAATTATACCTACTTCTTGAGTACGGAACCCTCGGTGCGCGAGTCCGACTCGCACTTGTTTAAATGATAATATTACCTCTTTATAATGAAGAAATAAGAGTTACACTTGATTTCCAAATCGAAGAAATGTATAATAGAAATGAATGTACTTATAATAAATGCAATGTATGAAGAAGAAAACTAAACTAACTACAAGAATTAAGCCTATGACGAGGATATATATATCCTAGAAACTAGGAGTGAGGCTATCCTCATTTTATTCTAATTCTTATCCAGCCTTATCAGTCGTAACTCGTAGTCCATAAAATGTCAGGCATTCATCAAATATAACGTGGAGTTTTAAGTATTTCTGGGACTTTTTCTGTAACTTTCTTTACGGGAGCCTATTATTAAAGCGGCGCTAACACTATAGGTATTTCCTAGATCTCCTATCCTCTATCCTACCCAAGCCGCGCCTAGGTTTCGGTTTCACATGTAATATGGTACCTACAACTTGATCTCTCGAAGCTAAGTTTACAAACGGATATTAAAATACCTGTTTGATTTCATTTGTACAGATGACTGTACTAGTCACAGCGAGCTTCACAGAGGCATCACGTGACATCCAGCACGTACCTGCAAAGCTCAGGCGATGTTTGTTCTACGACGAGTCATCCTACCTGCCGTTTTACACATATAGCGACTGCTTGTTGAAGTGCAGGATGCTGTTTCTGTTAGCCAAGTGTAAATGTACTCCGTTTAACATGCCTAAAATGGTTGGTAAGAGAACCTGCGACATGCGCGATGTGCCGTGCTTAAGAATGTATAATGGTAAGGATTTTCATACATAGCTAGTACTTATGTGCCTAAAATACTTATTACAAGTAGTCAGCTCGATTCAGCTTTATTCCATACAAAACTGAGGTTATCCATGATACAACACAATACAATACAATACACATTCGTTCAGCTTCTCAGCTAAACAGACGCGTAGGTAGCCTACCTACTTAATATGCGATCTCCATTATCCAGTTCTGTATGCACAAAAGATGAATAATTGTTTTGGACCTATTTTATCAAACAGTAATTTTGTTTTGTTATCTAGGTATGTCATTTGTAATTCTAAATAAAGATTTATTTATTTAATTGAGCTGAATAATATGTGCAATGAGTATCTAACTTAGCAAACCGCCTGCGTGCTGAAAAAATGTATGTTGGCACCGAGTAGTAGACCTATGGTCTGTGATCGTTGGCTGGTTGGTCTGAGCACAGACTAGGTAAGGCACCCCAATAATGATGTATCTCTTCTGTTTTTATTATGCTTACTAGAACACTCTTGTGCCTCGGAGAGCACATAAAGAAGATAATGTGACTATGAGAATTGTATTCACTAGGAATACTTTAAATATCTCCAGCGTAAGGATTAAACAGTGGCCGCCGTAGCTAAAATAAGGTCGGGAGATTAGTTTATAAGAAATCTTGTAAAAAATTTCGTTTCTTGATTACAGCGCAATCTTTAACAGTGAGACCTGATGTGGACCCGATACCACCAGAGCTGGAACTTGATATGGTTGGAGGAGGAATTCCTTGTCCATTGTGCTATCCCAGCTGTTCTAAAACGGCTTATAATTATGATTTTACTAATGTTAAAATTTATCCAGAGTACCTCAACTCTATTCCGGCTAACGACAGGGTACAATGGTTGTAAGTATGCACAATATTATCAGTAATTATGTAACGTCTTATAAAAATCTATCTATAGTTTTCTATCTATGCAATGTGCTATGAGTTTGGCTTACGGGAGGGGGTGAACCCCCCCTGTAAGCCAAACTCGTCGAATCCTAATAGTTTCCGAGATATTAATTTTTTTTATTTCAAAATGTAGAGGCCAGTTTTACTGAAATTCGGGCTTAGCTCTACTTAGTTAGGTGTCGAGTGCTTAGTAGTTAATGGGAGAAGCCAGGGGATACCCTCCCCCTCCCCCTCTCCTCCCCCTCCCCCCACATATACTAAATAACAACCGTACATTTTTTTTATTCCTTGTAGTAGCAAATGTAATAAAGTCTAATAACAATAATATTGTAGTAATATTATGACTTAACTATATTCACATATATGTTTGCTTTAACAATTCTTTATTTATTTACTTAAGTTCGGGTCGGTAACCCATAGGAACCTAAGTGCCCGGCCTGCGGCCGGGCACTACCTGTATATTTACGTTCAACCCTAACCTAACCTAGCCTTTTGACAAATATTTGTTTTTTACTTAAGTTCGGTGTATTAACCCCATACGAACCTAAGTGCCCGGCCTGCGGCCGGGCACTACCTGAATATTTATGTTCAACCCTAACCTAACCTAACCTTTTGACAATTTTTTTTTTAACTTAAGTTCGTAGTATTAGCCCAATAAATACCTAAGCGAGCACTTATTAAACTGCTTTGATTCCATCACAGCCTTCTATCACAACTGTAAGGATTTCTGGTGGTCGTCTTTATGGGCAGTTAAAAAAAATTTGTGGGGGAGGGGGAGGGGGGGCGGATGCGGCCTAGGTAGGTTAGCCTAGTCCTACCTAATTCCCTCACACCATCTTTCACACAAACAAAACAAGTAGAGATTTGCATGAATTTCGGGAAAACTAACCTCAAAATGTCGAAATTTCAAAAATTAAATTCTCGAAAACTATTACGATTCGACGGAAAATATTTTGGCGTTACGTTTATTACATTAATACCTTTCTGTAAAAAAAAAATGAACTGTCTACTGCACGGCACATATACTTTCCAATAATCGATATAGACATTGTTTATGGTTTGAATACGATTATTAGCATTTTGTGATAGGTAGGTACTTTTTAAGTTCGGAACGGATTTTATTACGTACAACGAAACTTTAGTACGCCAACTAAACGTCAATGAGTCTGTAATCTATGGCAAATGTCGTAATAAATAGTGAAAAGTGTTGAAGAATTGCGAATTTTCAAAAAATTATTTCTCGAAAAGTATTAGGATTCGACGTAAAATATTTTAGTGCAAGGCTTACCACATGAAGATCTTTCTGTAAAAAAAATAAGAACGTCCAACTCCGCGTCCAGTATACTAAAGCTGAGCCGATTCTTTCAGTTCTTCCCTTAGATTAGTAAGATCCTACCTTATGGTTCGCCAAGCAACAGCTGTGGCTTAGAGTGGTAATAAGGGGACAATGGTAGGGGTTCTCATGAAAGAATAGCATTTATTAGGCCACTTATGCCACTTGTGCGGTGAGCCTCAAGCTCCCATCCTATAAATCTAGCCAGACCACATTCTTGCTGCTCCAATTTTAACCAAAAACAATTTACTAGAGCGATCGACCCGAACTGTATTAAGTTAAGTAAAATGGTGAAACCAAAATTGCTTTACAATATTTAATAAAATAAGTAGGTATATAAATATAAAAATCACTACTACACGCGGCTGCTGCTACATATTTTTATCGCCGAATTTCGAAGGTTCTAAAGGCGCAACTGTTAATCGGTCCCTCGTTTCTAAAGGCAGCCTTTTCGATTTTCGACTTGGGGCTTCCCACTTTTTGCAGCCATAGCTTCATGTCTTCAATGGCACCTAGCTGGCCTTGCAGTTGACCAATCACAGTGCCTTGCGCTGTATTCATCACCCATCCTTTGAGGCCGAGCTCGGTAGCTTTCCTTTGAGTGTGCTTCCGAAAATAAACACCCTGCACTTTTCCAAACACTTCGAAATCGGTTGTTGTTAAACCGGCCTTCTTATTCGTAGCCATTTATCATAATTTCACGATTAGTTATTAACGGTAAAAAAAATTGGCAAGCTTTCGGGTTGAATTTATTTTCATTTTGACAATATTCATTTGATGTTGATGCGTTGCTAGGAAAAACAAACGCCAAGTTTTTTCTTCGCGATAATTACTAGTTTCTATGGGCTTTATTGAATCGATCACGTCACCTGATAGTTAGTGATGATGCAGTTTAACCCGTTGTCCTAGATGAGCAACAAACGCGACTCGATACGACGCGACGCGACAATATCAAACAGTAGCTGACCCTTCAAGTGGCCTACGTTTTTTGCGTAGTCAAATTCTTCATTTTCTATGGCGTCGTATCGCGTCACGTCGCTTCTGCCGCTCACGTAGGACAACGGGTTACATAGATGGTACCGGGCGGGATGTTAGTGGTATGGTAGTTATATTCATAGAGTAGGATGTATAAAAGGTTATATTTAACCCTTAAACACCTAATCGGTATCTACACGGCATCATAACGGAACGCTACATCGCTTGGCGGTACGCCTTTGCCGGTTGGGTAGTAACGAGCAACGGCCGAAGCGTCCCACCAGGCCAAACCAGAGACAATTCAGACATTATAAATTCCCGAACTGACCCTGCTGAGGATCGAACCCGGGGCCTCCCACATGTTCTGTGGCCTATATGACGCACAGACGGACTGAACTAAGCTAAACTTTTAGGGTTACTTTCTTATTTATAGTACAAAACCGTTTAGTTTCATTCCGATTTGATTATGAGTCGACAAACAGCTAGAACAGGGCGAGTTTTTCTTTTCGATGAAAAGTATAGAAATAGCATTCACAAATGAAAGTTTGTTTGCTATTTTATTACAGACAAGGCGCGAATTTCACCGGAACATCCATTGTTCACGTGAAGTATGCGAGAGAAGTTGCGGATCGGTACGGACAGAACATCATAATGAAATGGTTCGACTTGATAAGTGAGTTTGTATTTGTTTTTTTACATGCCTACCTGCCTAGTTAGTAAAAGTAAATGAACACTCAACACACGTGTAACCTGAATAAAGTAGAACGGTGCTCTACTTGAGCATTTGTTCACGGTCCCACTGGGACGCCGCGGGTAATTTTCTATACTCGTCATTGAGGTAGGATACTCCTTATACAGACGATACCCGTAGAGTGTAGACCCTGGACCCTTCGCTAACAACGCGATTAATACCTCAGAATAGCCAGCCATATCGATAAAATGAAAACTATCACACCTTTAAGTACTTAGGCTCGTAGTTGCGTATTCTTGGTTAGGATGGTTTATACCTACCTGGATTAAATCAGGTCTAGGACTTATAATACTTACTTACCTAGTACTTACATATCTAGTTCCCATCTGTCATTAACAAAAGAAGTAGGTGCCTACTACCTATATGGCTGCCTGACGGCGGCATCGCATCGGAAAGCGCAGCATTGGGCGAACCCCCCCATGGTGTACGGACGATTTAAAGCGAGTAAGTTAGCTGGGAGCCGCTGGAAGTAAGCGGCACAAGATCTTAATCTGTGAAGATCCATACAGGAGACCTTTGTCCAGCTTTGGACGTAGTATCTATATAATATATAAAATTCAAAGTCCTGACTGACTGAGTGACTGACTGACTTATATATCAACGCACAGCCTAAACCGCTGGGGTTAGAGACTTGAAATTTTGACAGTAGCTTCCTTTTGTGACGTAGGCGCTCACTAAGGAAGGATTACTCAAAATACCACCCCTAAGGGGGTAAAACAGGGGTTGAAAGTTGGTATGAAAGTCCGTCATTTCTCAAGTTATATCCATGAAACTTGGTATATGAGCTACCTACCGGTAAAAAATTAAGAAATGTTTCGTGTTCACAGTTTTTGAAAATTCGACCCCCAAAGGGGTGAAATAGGGGATGAAAGTTGGTATGAAAGGCCTTCATTTCTCAAGATATTTTTCAAGTTATATCAACGAAATGATATTTTGGCCTTCGGTAAAATATTAAAGAAGTACGTGTGCCAGTTTTTCAAAATTCTACCCCCATTGGGGTAAATAGGGGTTGAAAGTTTGTATGAAAGTCCTTCATTGAAAGTTGGTATTTGGGCTTCTGGTTTAAAATAAAGAAATACGTGTTTCGCCATTTTTGAAAATTCTACCCCCAAAGGGTTGAAATAGGGTAGTCTTTTATTTAACTAGGGTTTTTTCAAGTTAAATCTATGAAACTTGGTATTTTGGCTTTTGGTAAAAATACAGAAGGATGAATGTTACATTTTTTAAAATTCTACCCTCAATGGGGTTAAATAGGGGTTGAAAGTTTGTATTAAAGTCCGTCGTTTTTCAAGCTGCTATAAATAGCCATGAAACTTTGTATTTGGGCTTCCGCTAATGATGAAATACGGATTTTACAGTTTTTGAAATTTCTATCCCCAAGGGCGTCAAACTTACACACAGGCTTATTTTTAGCTCGGAAAATTAAGGCATGCCTGTGGGAATTAAAAAACTTAAGCCATGCGAACGAAGTCGCGGGCGTCCTCTAGTATACTATATAGGTTAAGACAACTAAAGTCTAGACTACAAAATAAACATTTTAAATGGTAAATATTTTCAGGCAACATCGGCTCAACGTGTGGGTTTGTTACGGGGTTCAGTTTCGTGTCAGTGCTGGAGTTCGTTTACTTCTACACGGTGAAGCTTTTCCGAGCGTACAACGGTCGACGCCAGCAAGCGCAGCGCGTAGGCAGCGTGGCATCTTCAGGAAACTTCGAAAACGTCAGCCGGTACCGGCCAATTTACTGGAATGAGCTCGGAGGTTCTACTCAAGGCACAGCTCATTAAAATCACTGTTTCAGGCAAATTTTTTGACTTGCTCTACTTACCTTTTCTTCTCCAAAAAATTGACAGGTCTAAACTGAGTCACAAGATTGCCAGTAAGTGTAAATAAAATAAAACTATTCCTCGTCCAGTGAATCTCCGAAATACTTATAATACTTGATTTACCAACCCAAAGAAAATTAGCTCGTAATGATACCCAACAAAATTGCGTGTCTCTATAAAGAACTTAATTATTAAATAGGCATATTATGCTCTAACACAATAAACTTTTATATGATTTCTCGTACAAAATCTGATAAAAACTACAAATTAGAGGCGAACAAAATAATGAACACGTGCTACGATCCCACGGTATGAACTATACGAATGTCCAAAAAACGTACCTACATAATTGATCCTCTGGATAATACTGATTTATCAGATAGATTAGGCATAGTTATATGTATAAATTACGGTAGAGTTTAGGAAAAGCTCACTTTTTGAAAATCAGTAGACAAGGCTACACCACATATTATAGAGTATTTTCTAAACTTTCAGTAAATAAATGAAGATTTTAGACCGTAACAATCATTATTTCATAATATGGTGGCAAGGTATAAAAAGCTTGCCTGAAACGACATCAATACATGGATTTAGATTCATTGCAGATGTCAAAAGACATTGGATTGAAAGGTGAGGACCGAGGATGAAAAAACCGGCCAAGTGCGAGTCGGACTCGCGCACCGAGGGTTCCGTACAAACATTAAATATAAGTTTTTGAGTTGATTGAATGAAAGGTAAATTGCGGTTTACGATTTATGACGTATTAAAAAAAATCTACTTACTAGATCTCGTTCAAACCGATTTTCGGTGGAAGTTTGCATGGTAATGTACATCATATATTTTTTTTAGTTTTATTTTTCTCTTATTTTAGAAGTTACAGGGGGGGGGACACATTTTACCACTTTGGAAGTGTCTCTCGCGCAAACTATTCAGTTTAGAAAAAAATGATATTACAAACCTCAATATCATTTTTGAAGACCTATCCATAGATACCCCACACGTATGGGTTAGATGAAAAAAAAATTTTTGAGTTTCAGTTCTAAGTATGGGGAACCCCCAAAATTTATTGTTTTTTTTTCTATTTTTGTAAGAAAATCTTAATGCGGTTCACAGAATACATCTACTTACCAAGTTTCAACAGTATAGTTTTTATAGTTTCGGAAAAAAGTGACTGTGACATACGGACGGACAGACAGACAGACAGACATGACGAATCTATAAGGGTTCCGTTTTTGCCAAATTTGGCTACGGAACCCTAATAAAACCAGTTTTAGTATAGAACAAACCCCCCTGTTTAACGTTTGGGGTAACGTACGCAAGCGACGTGTCTTTGTGGGAGGCTTCGACTGTGCCTAGTTAATACCCCATCGGTAAAACCATACTGCCAAATGCACTGTAGTAAGGGGGACTGCCTCGTTGGTCTAGTGGTTAGCATGTTCGACTGCGGCCGATGAGGTTCTGGGTCGGGTCACAACAAGTATTGGGTTTTTCTGACAAGAAATTCTCAGTACTGGCCCGGACTTAGGAAGTTGGCGGTGTTTCACCCCCGTGCCTCGGAGAGCACATTAAGCCGCCGGTCTTGCGCCTGATCTCTCTCCGGTCGTGTCGGATTTTCCGTCCCATCGGGCTATGAGAGTAAATGAACAGAGAGTGCACCTGTGTTTGCGCACACTCTTGTGCACTATAATATCTCCCGCGCAGATGGCTAATCTCTCT
Organism: Erebia epiphron; assembly: GCA_963932025.1. Taxonomy (NCBI): domain Eukaryota; kingdom Metazoa; phylum Arthropoda; class Insecta; order Lepidoptera; family Nymphalidae; genus Erebia; species Erebia epiphron. The sequence goes on from OZ009949.1 coordinate 29,301,994, forward strand.
GGAGATTGGCCACCGTGACCGAAATTCGGTCGGGAGGACATTATTAGTAAGTGGTATGGGTTTTCTAAAAAGCCCGCTTCCATCTGAGACGACTTCATCATTTAAAACTTATACAATTATGGATGTAAGAATATCTGTTGACATGTGCGAGATGCAACTCACTTTGCAAGCTATTTTTGGTAGGCAATTTTAACTATAACGATAACTATCCTGTTTTACAACTCACCCGATTTAATTTAGGTTATTTTGGCTCTGCCTTGTCATCCTTTCTTGGATTGGCGCTTCACTTTTGATAGGGGCTCAATATCGCGCTTTCCGATATAAACCGATATCCTTCGTCGTGGAGACGACATACAAAGACTGGAACACGCTGTTTCCATCTATTGCCGTGTGTGAAAACGACAACGCTGTGAAGATTGCAAATGTTTCGGACAGGTAAGTAGGTACCTAAGCTTATTTTTATAATAATCTAAAAACATTTTTGTTTCTACACACTATGTTGAAGTCGGACAACGTCACGAGTCACAACAGGGTAAATTTTGCATATCAGGTATTTTATAGCAAATATTTTTTTTTCTATTTTTGGTCTATTTTTACTTTCATCACATTCGAAAATAAGTACGTTGAATTCGTGAAAAACATCCAATACACCCTCAGACTGTGTATGATCTTAAATATAGTTTAGTTAAGAATGATGAAATATGAAAATTCTTACGTATAATACATATTATAATTCGTAGTTTGTGGGGTCCGGATCACGAGTTCGATATGGAAGAGGTTCTGAAAGAGATATCTTATTTCAAGGGAATTACATACTACGTTACTGAGTTCTGTGGTGGGGACAATCCTTCAGAAGAATGTTTTACTAATAATTTAACTTACTATGCCAGTTTGGTAAGTTTTATACACAGAGTGTTTTATAGCTAAGTAAGTACTTTGTTTTCTGCGTGGCGAATTACTTAATTTAATTTTTTCAAAATATTTAAGTAAGTAATAAATCACTTAATAATTTGAAAGTTCCTGTATTTCAGCTTCGACATTCATGTCAAGAAACTATGTCTAACTGTTCATGGAACGATAAAAGTTTTGACTGTTGCACGTACTTCAGACCCATGGAAACTGAATTTGGCATTTGTTATGTTATAAACTCTATACAAGGCAGGTCAGTAGGCAAATATCTGGCTATATTATCAATCATAATATACATTCAATTTAATTAACTATAATAATAAGATTTTCAGAGTCATAGCAGAAAAGGCAGACCAGGGCCAAAACAGTTCTGCGCTGCCCTATGAAAAAATGTACCTGATCAAAGAAGAGTTCAGGCCCTTCGAGGAGGTTATGCAATACGCTCTCGTATCACATATAAATAATAGGATTTCTTTTATCATTCCTATTTCAATATTTAATGCTGTCCATATTTTTAGCAGGGTCTGTCTAGGTGGTTACTAAAAATAGTAGGTTAGCGAGATAATGCAAGTACTTATTATTAGTTCATAACTTGTAGAATCACATGTTTTACAATTACAGCGAAAAGAACCCTCCAAAATATGAAATTATTAGCAACCGAACTTCTAGGCTGGGAACGATAAAGTTTCACGTGACGCTACCTGTGAAGGTGTTCATTATAAATGAGGAGGAGGTGCCTTCTTTAACCTCTCTAAGTTCAAATGTCCTGCCCGTAACGCTCGATTTAAATCATAGGTTTGTACCAACTATATAATTATATCTTCCTTTACTAAACTTTAAATGTTCCTAGCCTCTGCGCAGCTCGTGAAAATAGGTCTAGGCCCGGTATCTACCGGGCCTAGACCTATTTTCACGAGCGATACGGTACGGTACGGTAGATGTGTTCAGCTGATCAATCAGATTATTGATAGATGTCGTGAAGAAAAGCATCACGTCATCTATCGATAATCTCATCTGAATCAGGTCCACTTAACACATCTCCACGCTTGTGGATACCGGCCAAAACAGAGCTAACTTAGCGAGTGTCTTTCTACGTACAAAAAAGCGAGAAATAAGTGCGACGGACGTGAGCGAAGCGGCCCGGTGTAGCTAAGCGCGCTATTTATAAAGATGGTGTTTGTTATAGTAGACGTGGACATAAACCGAAAAGTGACCCTTGCCCTCGGCTTGCTTGTCTTCCTCAGACTCGCTTCCTTGCACAGATTCGTGAATAGTCCGCTATCTTCGCAACGACAACGATCTGCTTACTTGTACAGCTTTGGTGGAAAGAGCCACGCCACGCCACGAAGCGCTACGCGTTCTCGCGCCTCCCATTTCTAGTGAAATGATTTATTTCACGTAGGACAGCTTGTGCCACGTATGTTTCCACTAGTAAGTGGAAACATCCCCACAGAGCTCTATCAGGACTTAAGTAGGTAGATGATAGGGATGGTATAAAGATTTAGATTTATATTTTCAGGCGTCTCATAACCGTGAGAAATATTGAAAACGATGCCGACGCCAGGTATATTTCACCAGATAAGAGAAAATGTCGTTACATAGACGAGAACATATTGGAAGTGTATCCATATTACTCTTACACGGCTTGCACGGTCCAATGCAGAAAGGATGCTCAAAGGCGTCTGTGCAATTGTTCCAATTTCTTTATGCCGAACACACCAGAAGAAGAAAAGTGCAACACCAACGGGGTTATTTGTATGAACCAGCACTCCGACGATTTAACGGTAATCTACAAGTACCTACTTGTAAATTAAAAAAAAACTGGAAACACTAAACTATTTTTTTTTAATTTGAATCATAGCTAAGAACACGGCCAATCAAAACGTCATCATTCAAACAAAAAAAACATCTAGAAAAGAGTTGATAGTCTTCAAACGGCTGAACTGATTTTCTTGAATCATAGCTAAGAACACTGCCTTCACCTTTTAAACACAAAAACTAAATCAAAATGGGTTCATCCGTTTGAGACCTATACGATGCCGTTTGGGAGACAGATGTACACACGTTAAACTTGTAACACCCCACTTTTTGCGTTGTTAGTTAAAAAACGGCAAACAAAGTTAGAGCTGTACGCTCAATCGATTGAGCCAGAAAATTGAGATTTGCTCGTAGGTTCTGTCAATTTTTTTTTGATTTAGAAAAAAAATGTATTCATCTTTAGGTACTGAAGGCTAGCTGGTCTAAAAACAAAGGACTGTATTGCGACTGTCTTCCGTCGTGCACAGAGTCTGAGATATCAGTTGTGAAGGATATTACGGAGCCCAATGTTCGGAAATATTCCACGGTACAAATAGAGCTATCTTCACTACCGTGTGAGAGGTACAGAAGGAATGTTGTACGCGGCGTACTGGATTTAGTTGGTGAGTAGTATTATAAGAGATAACTGCATATTTGGTAACGACCGCCAGAAAAGCTGATTCAGTGTTAGGTGGGTGAAGGGCTCTCTACTCATGACGATAGTGAAAGTTTGCCCGCATGCAAATGGGCCTTTCGCTAGAAATGGTCGCTCAAAAACGGTTTATGGTTTCCAAAAATGAACCATAATTAGAAAAGGAGGGAGGAGAGGGTGCCCCCCCTCTTTGTTCCCCCCACCGGAAAGGCATAGTTTTTTTTTTATGAATTTTTAAAAATCTCATTTTGAGGTTATGTTTTCATACATTTACAACGCGTGCAGGGGTGGGGAGGGGTGGGGAGGGTGGGGAGGGGGAAGAGGTTGCCCCCCCCCCCCCCTCTTTGTTCCCCCCACCGGAAAGGCATAGTTTTTTTTTAATGAATTTTTAAAAATCTCATTTTGAGGTTATGTTTTCATACATTTACACCACAAAAATTGCGCTGCTCTATCAATTTTGGTCTAGTGATAATGTCAAAATCAAAATAACGAGTGAAACGGAACGCAAATCGTGTTGGCGGTGTTGAAATAAAACAATTATTTCAATAATTGTTTTATTTACATCATAACAGTCATAGAACCAAGTCCCCACATATCTTGAGTCATCATACGCGAGTAAAACCTAAAGGTAGGTTAGGTTAGGTTAGAACATAAATATAACTGGTGCCCTTAGTTTGTTCTACTTAGGTTCTATTAGTTTGAAATGAAAAATTAAATTGTAGGGGTTCTAACCCTGTAGGGGTACCCTCTCCCCCCTCCCCACCCTCCCCTCCCCTGAAAGCGAGTACCGGATGTCTATATAATACCCAGACCCTCTTTCGTGAAACACTGTGAATAACTGTGTAAAAATATGATGCCAGTGTCCATTTGATTTTTGCCTTACAGTGTCCACAGGGGGTACAGGCGGACTGTTTTTGGGCGCCAGTATTTTGAGTTTCGTGGAATTATTATACATTCTTCTGATAAGACCGTTCTGCGACGTCTACAATCAACGTCATGATGACCCCTGGCATAGAAAGTATGGAACTAGGCGCATTCAGGACAACAAGTTTGCCCTGAACCAAAATGGTAACTTGGAGAAGACTAAATTTATGAAGTGAAACTTAATGTGTAGTTAATCAGTAGAAATCTACACTGTTGTAATTAAAACATTACGCTCTATGTCGTGAAATAATAGCTATTTATGCAACTGTATCGTAATGAGGGTCATTTTAATTCGAGTGCTGTTTTTTGATACGAGGCTTGCCGAGTATCAAAATAGGATAGTACGAGAATTAAAATGACTAATTACGTACAGTTGCATACAAGATTTTATCTACGACAAGGACGTCTTTATAATTTTTTACTTTATAAATTAATAAAAACCAAAAGTGCCAGAACCCAGAGCCGCTAAGCTATAGGTATCCTATTTATGAAGATAACCATATCGATACAGCTACAACTCATAACGATACAGCTCCCATACAACGAACTGTATCGTTATGAGAAGCAAACACGAAAGAGGGTTCAATTCGATATAGTTGTCAAATTCGAAATTGGAACTTTTCGATGCTGGAGTAGATAAAATATATTATGAAATGAGATAACAGTTTTATTTGGTCCTCCTAAATATCAAAATGTTTATCAATTGTATTATGGTTATACCATTATATAATTAAGACAATAGATATCGACAATCTCTTCAAAAACTTGCACAACTTTATTTTTATAATCATCATTAGTTTCCATCATTTTCTTAATAAATGATCCTTTATTTTGGGTCAGTATTTCTCCAAAGCTCTCGGTATCGTTGAAATATTTTAGTGTTAGATCATCGTCTACCCAAAACTGTGGCACTAGACATGCAGTTGCAACAAGGCCCCACAGTTTATACTTTTCACATGAAGTCATGAATTCTTCTACAGACATAATATCTGTGATTTCTACATAGTTGCAACGTAGAATATTTTGTAATTGTTTATAATAATAATTCAAAAATGTTGTCATATTCTCTTCACGAAATTCGGGATCTAAGTTGCAATGTAGAAGTAACATGACATCTCCTGCAGGCGGTTGACATGTTACAGCTTGGAAATCGACCAGAACGCAATTGTCAGGTACGAGTTTTTCATCAATTTCTTTATAACGAAACAAAATATTGTTATTCCATAAATCGCGATGGCAAATTACATTGCGATACTCGAATGAGAAATGGCTAAAGTCGAGAGCTAAGTCCCAAACTTTGGTCCATCTACTTTCTATCTTTTTAAGAATTTGTACATTGTTTTTATATTTCGAAAATGATTTAATAGCTTCTAATGCACCGTTCATGCACTGTGTAAACCATGAATCCGATTTTACGTAACCGCCTCTATTAAGAACTTCCTTATGTTCATCATTTATCACAAAGTATTTGTTTAACTGTTTACGTTTCTTTTCTTCGTAAATTAATGATCCAGCGTGGAATCGAGCTAAAGCTTGTAAAGCTAGTAAGGTATGTTGTTGGTCAAACGTTTCGTGTTTATTTCGTGTCCTGTATTGCAAAAAATTTAAGTCCTCAAAGACCATTGCTTCGTTGAGACTCATCACTAGGTTAGCACTCCACGGAGCTAAGTCTAAAATATAAAGAAGTGTCCGGTAGAGTTATAATCCTGTAGATTTTTTCCATTCAGCAACAAACTGCGGAAATTACTTTCCAATAACTTTACCTTAACAATTAGCAAAAATCAACTTGCTGGCAATGTTTAAAAAATGAAAATGAGTTGCTAGAGCTGGCTTTAGCAAGTTTTACTGCTAGGCATAATCTGTGTTATTCCAGACTATAATCTATATCTGTGCCAAATTTAATCCAGATCCGTTCAATTAGTTTGGCGTGATTGAGTAACTAATACCCATCCATCCAAACTTTCGCGTTTTTAATATTAATAGTAATAATAATTATAGTATACTTCATAGTAGTTATAGTAAGTATATAATAGACAGAAATTAAAACTAATGCAAGAAATTGAAACTTACCTGGTATATTAATTTTGTCTCTGATGACATCATAAAATGTTAATTCTTTGTCAAAGAGTTTCATATCCATTACCATTTTAGCTTTAGATGCATTGGATTGAGATATCGATTTTATGAAAAAACTGATAGATTGTCTTTTTTTCTCTTGTCTGTTAGAAGTAAATTGTATTTCGAGTTTCCAATAATCTGATAGGTATCCTAACATCTTGTCGCTAGCGCTACGCAGGCTATAACACTTAAAAATAGCATCTCCATTAACTTCTTTACATTTTTCAAAGATTTTAACAGCATCTTGCTCCGATAGTAAAAACGATTCACTGTTGTCACTCATTTTATAATAGCTCAGTTTTTTTACTTTATAATTTTTGTGGAAAAGGATACTTGACAGTTTTATGTTAAGATTGCAGCAGTAAATTAACTAACTACTCCTTAATTACGCAATAGTTTATAATGATGAAAATTTACATAGTTTTCAAGGTTCTGAATAAGATAAGAATATAATATTCCATACCATTCTCTTCATCTTCGTTTTGTTAAGTTAAGAAAACAACTCTTATTTGGAAATGAATTATATAATCAGACTGCCAGTATTTTACTAATAAATGATAAGATTACTATGATAAAGTTAATTTAAATAAATTGTACCTATTAGAACAGTACGGTTACCTAACATTGTTTTAAAATAAACATCGTTCACTGATGGATACAAAACGTTTCAACTAAATCATCAAGGAGTTCTATTACTCGATTTTTATATTTATGATTTTCTTTAGCAAGATCTATAAACTCCTGACTGCGGGAAACATCGTTTAATTTGGCGCAGTTTTCAGGATTCTGAAAAAGTTCTTCTCTCTTATCGGCAGTCATAGATATTATAGGAACTATTAAGGCAGCTTGAGTCATTCCAAATACAAGGTTCTTTGTGTATGATTCAACAAAGTTGGATTTCTTAATAACTGATGTTATATCTATATTTTCTGATTTCAATTCGTCGCCTAGAACTTCGTAGTAATAATCAATCATTTTATTCGTATTTTTAAGCCTGAAATTTTTTGTCGTATTAATGTATATCATCGAGGATAAGTCGAGCGCAGGCGCACAGTACAAAACTGTTTGGAAGTCGACTAGAAGAGCATGCACTTTGCCATTTACTAACTTTTTGAGAAAAATATTATTCGACCAGACATCACGATGTACTACCGCATTCCTGTAGTTCGTACTAGGGTGCGTAAGATCATCAGCACGGCTAAACAACTCAGGGATCTTTTCTTCTATTAATTTTACAAAATTGTGTTTGGAACGAAAATCTGAATAGACTTTAACAAAGTCAATGGCTGCTCGCATTCCCGTGTCACGCCAAGATGTAGCTTTTGATGGTTCAGATAGCCATTCGGCGTAGTCTTCCCATAATCTGTACGGCCTATTCAATAATTTGCTTTGTTCTTCTTCGTATATGAATGATTGTGCGTGAAATCTCGCCAAAGCGGCTACTGTTGCCATAATTTCGTCGTACGACAATGTACTGAGATTACTGGGCATCTTGTAACCCATTTGTGTAACATCTTCGAACACAAACAATTCTTCTTTAACATATAATAACTTTGGACGCCATGTTCTTAATCCTTAAAAAAAAATTGTACTAAATATTATTGCAATCCTAAACTTCAAAAAAATTATTAGATACTAAACGGTTTTAACACTGGCAAAAGCTAAATTTTTTGTTTATAAATTCTGATTACATACCGTGGTTATCTCGAAATTTTTGAAACAATTTACTTAACATGACATACTCCTTATTAAAGAAGGACGTCTTTCGTAAATAGTTTGCCTTCCATTCGTCGAATCTCGGCATGCATTTTATGAAAAAAATTCTTCTTCCATTTTCAGTATCGACAATTAAACTTAAATGTTCTCCCAAATATCCCACAAGATTATTTGAATAGTCCCTGATATGCCAATTCATAATATTTATTTCTGGTTCACATTTTTCTAAAATAGATTTTATATCTTTGTCACTGAGAAGTTCCATTTTGCTTTGCACGGTTTACTATGTGTAAGTTGTTGTGAGTAATGTGTGATTTAGCAAGGAATTCTACATTTTTATTACACGTAGGGTTTACATTTTCCTCGAGTGCATATTCGTGAGTAGGCACGGGTGTGAACGTCACGTCTTTCAGTCTGCAAGCGCTACTAGTCACGCGAGTAATAGCGAACATGGAAGCTGTTGCGAGTTATTTACAGATATTCCATTATTAAACGAAACAATATGACTATATAATGATTTAGATTTGATTACATATCTTTATAATTTTTAAACAACTTACCTAGTTAGCTGGCTTTCTGGGATAAAAAGTCTATGTTATGTCACTCTAAACGTCCCAAACTATACCCATGCAAAAAATCACGTCGATGCATTGCGCTGTGGCGGCGAGATTGAAGGATGAACCAACAAAAAAAAAACTTTTATACTATAGTATGGAGCACCATACATGTACCGTTCCGCGTTTATTATTATTTTCGAAATTATGACCATTCATCAAACCTGTATTAAATATTAGTATATAGCTATTGTTGTGTTATACGAGACAAAATCTGCTTAAGCGTCAGGTTTCAGAGATATTATAAGCTATCAAAGCTGGACTTGTGACTCCATCATCAAGTAAATTATAACTTTGATAGCTTATATTTCGGAAACCTGACGCTTTAGAAGATTTTGTCTCAAATAATACCTACTTGCTTGTATTAATGCCAACTATTAATTAATACAGGTTTTAAGAGTTGCCGCTATTTCGCAAAAAAAATGGCTGTGTTGTATTTATATTTTATCGAAAGTCGTACTTGTGGTGCACAATGTCCTATCTAGCTTTGCCACATAGGTCATTAACTGCCTCAGCTGCGTAATGGGCGATACACGCTCTCTGTACCTGATATTAAACCAATATTTATATTCCTTGACTTATCTTTAACTAGCAAACTGTATAGCAATATAAATAGTGAGACGCTAATTAATAAATCAAATATTAAATAAATATTATAAATGCGAAAGTTTCGATGGATGGATGTATGGATGTATGGATGGATGTTTGTCACTCAATCACGCCCGAACGGCTGAACGGATCTGGATGAAATTTGGCACAGAGATAGATTATAGTCTGGAATAACACATAGGCCGGAAAACTAAGGAGTTCCCGCGGGAACCGAAAAACCTCCATCCACGCGGACGTAGCCGCGGGCATCAGCTAGTAAACAATAATTAATTCTTAATAAGCTCTTAAAAGGCAAGATCGCTAAAATGTGATCAAGCGTGAAAATATTAGGTATTACCTACCTCTCCGGTATGTGTTAAGATTTTCAGAATTAGATATTCACAGCTCTTAGGTTTAACCAGTTTCAGCAGCAACCTAAGCCGTCGCACTTAGATCATAACATTTCAGGATCTTCATTAGTTTGATATTTATAATGAGCGATGATTTACTATGGCTTATTTATTAGATAGAATGGTATAAGTGACACGAGGTCAGAGTTAGAAGAGGTTGGTATCATCCTTCAGCTATTAAATTTTGGTCAAATCTCGAGTGGACTTAGCTTTCTTATGGATTAATCATTAAAGTCTATCCGGAAAGGAGCCACAAGGTCATTTGCGAATTGAATTTTGGCTGAATCTCGAGCATAAAAAAAGAAAAGACTCACAATTTTAAAATGATAAAATTATAATAAATTCCTAAAATCAATCGCCAAACACTGATGATGTCAAATCTAAGTCTAAAAGAGTGTCTTTAAGCATTTTTCCTAATCGCTTTTCCTTGATTTGTCCGTAGCTCGGTGCCCACAGCTGGGCCGGTTTAGGTGTTTGAGTGGACTTAGCTGGCACGTCTTCGTCGTCGCTGGACGGGGGGTCGATCTCCATGGGGGGTTCCTCTTCGTCGGATTGTTCCTCCTCTTTGTACCCGGATATATGTTGCAGGAACAGTGGGCACATCAAACTCACTGGAGGCACCATATGAGGTGCGGCTGACAGAAACTGTAACAAGCAACAAGGATTTAATTCAACGATTTCATAGAAATACGATTTTCTGTTCACAACCGTCATAAGCGGGCTTTTCTTTTTTAACTTATTTTAATTTTTACCCCAATTATTTTATTTGTTCAAGAAAAATTTAAATCAGAAGTCAGCAGGTTAAAGAACTTATTTTATCAAAGTATTGTTACAAAATTCACTTACAGAGAAAACAATGATATTACAACATAAATATTTCGGCAATCAGATGCTGGTACAATTACATGGTTCATTCTAAATCTACCCTTACAAACGCACTATTACTTCGGTTGAAGAATGCGAGATCGTTGCCACAGTGTAGTCTATAGCAGTAAGTTGGATAATTTTGAGTAAATTTTTATCATGAAGTACATATTCATCGATATATATGTGGGTACCAGACGGGCCCTCTCAGAGTAGAAATCTGGTCGACCGAATTGTAGTGCATACACCTCACCCGTCTTAACTTTTTTTTTAAGTTAACCTGGTTTTGCGTTCCAGCCCTAGAATAGCCAACCAACCAACATAAAATCCAATTAATAATATTGAAAACAATATAGAATCTAGATGTAGATTTGAGTTAACTTTGAGTTTGTTTATTTACCTGTGAAATAGCCGTGTTCGCAAGCGCAGCCTTATTCAGTTCTTGCGTCGTAGTATTCATAAAAGGTTTCACGTCATAGAGAGTTTGTTCGGCCATTAGCGCACCAAACTTGGAAGTGGGTAGGTTCCTTTGTGATATCACTTCTAGACGATGTTCTTCAGACATCTCAGGCTCTAGGCAGTATATCTCCTGTAAATTGATACTAATCAATCAAAAATGTTTTTTTTAATCCACTACAAGTTAGCCCTTGACTGCGATCTCACCTGATAGTGAGTGATGATGCAGTCTAAATTGGTAGCGGGCTAAGCGGTTAGGAGTATGGCAGTCACATTAAACCCATACCCCCAATCGGTTTCTACATCGCATCGTACCGGAACACTAAACCGCTTGGCGGTACGTCTTTGCCGGTAGAGTGGTAACTAGCCACGGCCAAAGAATCCCACCAGACCAGCCCAGAGAAAATTCAGAAATTACAAATTCCCAAATTGGGTCAATTTGGGAATCCAACCCAGGACCCCGCCACGTTTTAAGACAACAGCGATCAACACTGCGCGAGACAGGTCGCCAAAAAGAAAGTATGCATGCCTGATTGTGCGTTTTCATCGCAAACCGTTTAATTGATTTCAACGAAAGGTACAGGCTCAGCTTGAATCCAGGAGATAGGCATAGGATACTTTTTATACCGGAAAAATAAGTCTCCACCCGATTTTCAAAAACCTAAATACAACTAAAACAAAGTCGCGGGAATAATCCTGTTATTAATAGTATATTGTTATTATTAAAATATGATAGCTGTATGCTTAATGACTTTTCATTTCATTTATTTCGTAGCGATATAACCTCTTGAATACTAGATCGGTCATTTTAAGAAAATTTAGATCAAGGTCAAAACGACCTGATTATCTAAATTTTCTTAAATGACCGATCAGCACATTCAGATGTTATTTGTGATATTATATGGTTGTTCAGTACTACGGGGATTCCGGCTCGTATTGTGACTTGAGGGGTTCGGTTTGTCGCTATGGGCCAATTCACGAGAGCCCTAAACGAAAATACTAGAAATTATTTCATTTTCAAGCATTATCAGAGAAAAAAGAGGTATTTAGAAGGAAAATAAATTACCGTACCGTACTTTGCAATATTGAATTTAAAAAATTGGAGAAAATATGTTTAACTAGTTGATGCCCGCGACTATGTCCGCGTGGATTGAGTTTTTTTAGGTTCCCGCGGGAACTCCTTACCGGGATACTAAAATAAGTAGATTATGTGTTATTCCAGACTATAATCTACCTCTGTGAAAAATTTCATCCAGATCCGTTGAGCCATTCGGGCCTGATTGAGTAACAAACATCCATCCATACATCCATCCAAACTTTCGCATCTATACTTCCATACTAATATTATAAATGCGAAAGTGTGTCTGTCTGTCTGTCTGTCTGTCTGCTACGCTTTCACGGTCCAACTACTCAACCGATTTTGATGAAATTTGGTACAGGGATAGGTCACATCCCGGGGAAGGACATATAGGCTACTGTTTATCCCGGAAAATTGAAGAGTTCCCGCGGGAATCAAAAAAACATCAATCCACGCGGACGAAGTCGCAGGCATCATCTAGTTTATAATATTTATGTTAATTATCGTACTTATTGCAATATTAAATTAATAAATATAACCTTTGTTACCAACTTACAGAATTATTTCTCATGACATACAGCCTCACAGTATCACGGGAAGACGAGCCGAACGCGCAATATTTAAAGATCCCCGTCGCAGGGTGCAATAGACCCTTCTGTACCAGTATTGGCGTGGAATTATGCGGAGTGAAGACATATACTGAAAAAAAGAGACACGGTCAGCTCGGCGTGCTTGCATCACAATGGCGACGCCAGTGAAGACGATCAGCAGGAGCTGCACGACATGCGAACCGTACTCGAGCAGCGACCGCGTCGCGCGAACAGGCTCATGAATAAGGGCCCCGAACGGGTTCGAAACTAGTCGGCACTTTTCCGACACAAAAAACGTGAGTGTATCCGGTGTTATAGTACATTACATCGCGAGACCGGGAATTACGCATTTTCTGGTCGAGTGTTAGTTAGACGGCCGAGCTACGCGAGGCCGGCTATATACGAGACCAGAAATGCTCTCCCGGTCGAGGTGTGTATAGTGCTTTTCTAAAAAATGAAACAAGTGACTTTTTTTACTATATTATATTATGTAATTAAAAGAAAGTAAATAAAAAAGCAACCTCCATAAGAAATATTAAAAGTTAAATTAGTTATATTGGAATTACTAATTGAAATTGTAATTGGTTTTCCGGGTACATTTATGTTTGTTTGTAAGTCGGAATGTACGGATTGGTCTTGGGAATTAACTATTATACTTTTAATATTTTTTTTGCGCTGTGAGTGCTGAACGCGTTAATACGGTAGAGTTCCAAATTTAAACTATTTAGACCAAAGAACATTATAACAAGTTACAAGATATTCAGGAAGAAAGATTCCAAATTCAAACTTATGATATGTTCTCAGCGGGCGCGGCCAACTCGATTTTCGAAAACCGAAGCCGTGGCCCACTAGATTCGCACTGAGACGAACTTCATTTGTTTGTCAAATCGAGTAGGCCACGCTAGCTGAAAGAAGTGGCTATATAGGCCGTGGCCCACTAGATTCCACTGAGACGAACTTCGTTTGTTTGTCAAATCGAGTAGGCCACGCCAGCTGAAAGAATATGTACTGAAAATACATACATTATTTACTGGCCTAGGCCGGGAAGTTTAACTTTCGAACTCATTTACAGGGTATGAAATGTGCACATTTCATATCATTTTTTAGAAATGTATATTTATAGTTATTAGTACTGTTTTCACACCTCGAAAACGTTTACTGATTTTGCGTGTCCAAACAGTAAGTAATGAGTAAACTGGAGTAAAACATATTATACAATATACATACTAATATTATAAAATCTTACTTCAAAAACATAGGACTTTCGTAAAAATTTCCAACCCCTTAGGGGTGGATTTTCTTAAAATTTTTGACGTTTTTTGACGAAGTTTTTACGAAATTTGGTACAGAGGTAGGTTACGTTCCGGGAAAGGATATGGACTATCCCGTAAAAAAACACGCGCCGAGATAGCTACCCACCTAGAACATCGGTTACCTTTTATATTGTATCTATTCTACTTAACTACAAAACTGTTTGTCTTACCGTCATTCTACAAAACTGTTTGCCTTACCGTCAATCTACAAAACTGTTTGTCTTACCGTCATTATTCGTAGTGAGCATAGCCATTTTGTTGCTATAGGGATCTGATACTAGACAGGTTGTTTCAATTTGAACCATCCATTTTATCGTCAGAGACAGCAGACTCCATACAGCCAAACAGTGGCTTGTTGTACAAACTAGCTGGAAAAAAAATCAAAACGGTCAAGTGCGTGTCAAAACATGCCTAAAGTAATCTGTAATCGCACACTATTTTTTTAAATTTTGGATGGTATTTATTATGTAAACGGTAGTATTTTTCCAAGAACTTTCCAAAGTAACTTCATAATATGATATTGATACTCGTATATTGTGTTGTGAATGTTTGTGATGTGATGACTTTGGATGAGCTTTTTGTTCACATTAAACAAAAATTACAACATTTTTATTTGCCTCTGTATTCGAGTAACAGGTAAATTTCAACTGTATATTAGCTCTTATAGTTATAGTTAATTTTAAAAATGTTTGTGACACACACACGCGAACAGAAAATACTATAAGAGGCACGCTCTAACTACAAATTGTTTTCAGTTCGTCAGAGCTAGTCCCATAATCCGCAAGTAAAATACTCACATAATGTGCAGCGTCATTATTTCCAAATTGAACGTGTTCGCCTTTCGGCCGTAGCGCGGGATGCGATAAAGTAGTCCGTATATTGCACAGATGAGAGTCCCATAGAGTCAGTTTGCACCCAAACCACGCGGCGATCAGAGAACCGTCTTGCGATATCGCCACACCGCCCATCGAAAACTGATCATTATTGACGCCTTTTCTGTCCACAACATTTCTGTCTGCCAGTTTCTGCCCAACATTCTTGTGTATGTAAAAAATGTTCTTTATAACATCGTCACATGCAATTTGTTTCATATACGGATAGTCTTTGACCTCGTTAGGGTGGAGATTTTCTCCAATTTTGAATTTGTTAAGGACCGGATTTCCGAGGTAATGCGCTATCCCCGATGAGTAGTAGCAGGCGGTTAGACAGTACCAACCCATTTTTTTTCTATACTGTTGTACCATTTCACATTTCCATATCCTGAATTTTTGGTCGGTGCCCGATGATACGCAAAATTCGCCTCTATTATTAAGAGCTATAGATACAACTCTGCAGCCCCCATGTGACAGATTGACACAGGTGTTCAATCCAAACGGCCGTGGGTTTTTCTGCAGTGCAGCAAAGAACTTTAGTCTTTCTTCTGGATAATTAACCCCATCGTTTCTGTACTCTGACGTCACAAGCCACTTCCCGTTTGCAGAGATCGCCGCACAAGTCACTTCTAACTCCAGTGGTATCAGGTTCTGTCTTTCGGAAGTAAGACTGTTCATTTGCGTTATATCGATCTGAAAAATTTACAAAGAACAACTAAATTATACCAACTTGTAATTATAATTTATTATCAGTCAGGCGACTAATGAGTCTTGAATATTAAATGACACAGTATTATTGATTTATTTTTCCAGTATCATACTAATACCTGTTGTAAACTTGAAAATTTGGATATTTGTTACTCCTTCACGTCACAATGACTGAACCGATTTGACAGAAATTTGGAATGGAGATAGCTTAAATTTCGGAAAATCAACGAGTTCCCTCGGGAACCAACAACATTAATCCATAGAAACGAAGTCATATAGTACTAAATTATGTAGTTTCTTCTGTAGTGAAGCTTCTTAAATTACTTTTCAAGGTTTGAGATAGACATAACCGGATCTATTTCACAAAAAAAGGCCATATCACAAACAGGTGAAACACACTCCCTCCTGAAAAATTAAATGTGGAATGTCAAGATCCACAAAACGGTGTTAAAGTAAAATTGTAAACATATAACTAGGAAATGGTGATAAAATTACAATTTTGTACTATTAAACGTATGACAAGTATGATAAGGAATGATATTTTATGGTTTGTTTACAAATAGTCTTGAGTAGTTCGCGAACGACCTAGGTGGGAAAAGCGCTCCGTTAGGTGAACTATGCGAACTAGTTCATCGATGATCTCGCTCTTAGTTATTTTTTTTTTTTTAGCGTCCACTTTTCTAGACAGTGGCGTATGTGACCAACCGAGTTATTATCTTTTACTGTGCGTGCCTTGATATTTCGATATCGATAATGGACAACTTCACATCCACATCTATTTTGACGTGACATTGCATGAATGACAGTTGCAATTGTTCAATAAAATAAGTTCATTAGTTCTTGTCAATTGAACTTGACATCAAATAATCAAATAAATATTATAAATGCGAAACTTTGGATGGATGGATGTATTGATGGATGTTTGTTACTTAATCACGCCGCAACGGCTGAACGTATCTGGATGAAATTTGGCATAGAGATAGATTATAGTCTGGAATAGCGCATAGGAAAAAAGCTCAATCCACGCGGACGTAGTCGCGGGCATCAGCTTTTTTTTTTTTTTTTATCCACTACAAGTTAGTCCTTGACTGCGATCTCACCTGATGGTAAGTGATGATGCAGTCTAAGATGGTAGCGGGCTAACCTGTTGGGGGCATGGCAGTTATATTAAACCCATACCCCTATACGGTTTCTACACGGCATCGTACCGGAACGCTAAATCGCTTGGCGGCACGTCTTTGCCGGTAGGGTGGTACCTAGCCACGGCCGAAGCCTCCCACCAGGCCAGACCAGGGAAAATTCAGAAATTATAAATTTCCAAATTGACCCTGCCGGGGATCGAACCCGGGACCTCCGCAGGTTAAGGCAACAGCGCTACACACTGCGCCACGGAGGTCGTCAACTAATAGAACGAACTAGTTCGCCATTGGATTATGAACTAAATTGAGCGCTCTCAATGGTGACCGTCTAGGCACAAGCCTATTTATAAATATTCCACATGGAATTTGGCTATAGTGAGAACGATTACTCACATTGTATAGAACTTTGTCCGTGTTGGTTGAGTACAGCTGCAAGTATCCGGTCCTGCCCGGCATGAGCAGTGCAGACATGGGGCGGTGGTAGACAAGCGACGCACCCAGCGCTCTGCAGACGGGCGACAAGCCGCCACACTCGAGGATTGTCGTCTCTACATGCATTAGCGCGTTCGCTATTACTACCGCTGAAATAGGGATGATGACAGCTCAATCAAAGCAGTAACTGAGTAACTCTTTATCAAACTTAAAAACGCTTATACATAGTATGAAAGTTTGTTATTTGTATGAGATACATATTCTCATGGAAATTTGTGACGTTTTTTTATTGCGTGACAGGCTTGCACTTGACGTAATGCAATGTCGTAATGCAAAGCCATGATGAGGTCTAGGTTGGAACGCGCTTGCCTAGAAGATGCCTATTCAATCTTGCCTTGCCAATTTGTGATGTCATCAAATTTCCATGCACTTTTTTTCTTTGATATATAGTTTAAATGGTCAGTTTGATAACCATTTTAAACTAACCGAGTATGTGAATTTTAGGTCTTTTAAAAGACGCTCTATTTAATAATCAGTAAGAAATAATTCATTTTTGACATAGGCATCATCCCTATTCAGATGTTTTTATTTCATACTCATGAGTGCGTACAAAGCTCTCTCTGCGTCGTTTTCCTCATTGCAGAGGGTCGTGAACCACTTCCATTAGTCGCATAATGGTAGGAGGTAAGTATATTGTACCTATATTGTTTCGGAGAGCAGTTTTTATTTTCTTTAAAATTGACGCCATGGTTCACCAGACCAGTTTAATTTAATATTAATCTCACAGACTGCTCTCGGAGTAACGGCCTGTGTATACTACCTCACTGAATGCTCTTGAAATAGCACCCTATCTAAATCAATACTCAACAACCGAAACTTGGCACAGAGATATCTTGCAACCTACAGAACATAGGCTACTGTTTATCACGGAAAATACATGGGAATTTAAAAAAAGGAGTCGCAGGTATCAATTACTAAGGCGCGGGACATACACCAGAAGAGGCGGTCACGAGCGAGGTGCCGCTTCTTTCATATTTCATACAAAATGTAATACAAGCGACGGGGCTCCCCTTGTCTATGCTATAAAAAAAATTCACAACCTATTTTAAACTTGTCAAATGTATAAAAATATGCCCGCAAAAAAAGCTTATTATACCTACAAATAATGATAAAAAATTACTTATGACTGTTCAAATTGATGTAATTGTAAATAATTTTTTTTTAAAAGAACAACCACAGTTTTTTGCTGGTTCTTCTCCGTAGGAATGTCATTCCGAATCAGTGGTAGATTCGCTCGACTATTCGAAAGCGCTTTAAATAAGTTTATTTGTATATTAAAACATTAGTATAAAAACGCGTCAGATGACAGACTCAAATAAAACTTGCTTTGTGCAAAGGTACTTACAGTTATTAGAAAGAGTAACAGCAATGTGGGTATTATTGACTGCAATATATCTGATGAATCCCGGCAACCGTGGAATGAATGTCTTCTCACTGGCTTTGTGCGCCAAGTTTCCCAATGTCCATTTCACCAATACCTTTTCTATACCACCAGTAATCAGATAGTTGCCTGTTGATCAAATTGATTCAATTAATGAAAATTTCGTACGATTGGTTTCCAAAGTCCAATTGAGGGGCAATTTGGGAATTACAAGGAGTTAGAGTATTTTTAATTTCGGCCACTCATAAAAATCACCTGTATTAATCAATAGCTGGCATCAACACAAGCAAGTATTATATGAGACAAAATATTCTAAAGCGTCAGGTTTCCGAGATATAATCTATCAATGTTATAATCTACTTGATGATGGCACCACCAGTACAGCTTTCATATCGCAAACAGCGGAGGACTTAACTACTAGGGAATCACCACAAACTACTATTGTATAGCATCAGTCATTATCATTATTGAGCATGGATCTCTTTTAAAAATGAGAAGGTTTATAACAGTAAGCAAGTACAGATAAACATACTTCAACTTTTGAAAAAATGATGGGAGCTCTCAGGCATGCGGGTTTCCACAATGTGTTTTCCTTTATAATTTTTTTTATTTATCCTTTTTTAGGGTTCCGTACCAAAATGGTAAAATGGAACCCTTATGGTGCGACTTTCTCCGTCTGTCTGTCCGTCTGTCCGTCTGTCCGTCTGTCCGTCTGTCCGTCCGTCACACTCGATTATTTCAGTAACTACCGAAGCTATCGACATGAAATTTGGAATAGTTGTGTATATTAGTGGCCCAAAGACACTGAAATTAAAAAAAATTGGAAATTATTTTTGTTCTTATTTAAAAAGGGGGGAAAATCTGAGGGTTAAAATTTAAAAGTGAGATAACTGTACTGTGTGGGGTATCATATGAAGGGGTTTACTTTGTACATTCTAAAACAGCTTTTTAATTATTTTTAGTTATGATAGTTTTTGATTTATCGGGGAAAATGTCTAAAAAAATACCGTTCCCCCCCCCTTATCTCCGGAGTTTACCAATCGAAAAATTTGAAATAATTATGGTCATTAGGAATTTACGTATATTTTACAGGAAAACTATAGCCAATGCTCTAACTAGCATAGTTTTTTTGATATTAATAATAAACCTCTACAAACAAAGTTAGTCTTGCGGTTCATTAACAAAGGTAATTATTTATTAATAATGGTACGGAACCCTTCGTGCGCGAGTCCGACTCGCACTTGCCCGGTTTTTTTTTTTATTTGATTGCTTAAAATGCACATAACTTTGAAAGATTCAAAGGTGAGTGCTTGAAGATCTCAGATGACGGATCGGGAGGCTGAAAAATCCTTGAAAACATACTGGTGTGCTTGTATCTGGTAGATTGAAAATTTTATAAATATTTAATACTAGCTGACGCCCACGACTTTGTCTGCATGAAATAAGTTTTTCGAATTCCCAGGGGAACTCTGGAAAAATTCCAGGATATTCAAAATTCAAATGTTTTTTAATCAAATTAACTTTTACAAGTGCTTTTGAATCGTCGAGTGAATCTACCGCTGGTTCAGAATGTCATACAAAAGTAAATGTCACTCTCCAGGTCCTCAACTCCATTGCTGTTGAGGCGTGATTGAGGGAAAAACAAACATACTTTCGCATTTATAATATTAAGTATGATTTACCTTGTGTAGAGAAACACGAAGCAAGTGGGGGTAAGGCATGCCAATGTAATACTTCTCTTCCTATTTGTCTGGTATCGTACAGATTCCCTCGGAGGATTGTCACCCTACCTAACGTGTCAGTTATGGCAATCATATTTTCTCTATGATGAGCTGCTACTGATATTATTCTGAAGTCGTTGTAATTGTGTATTCTACAAAAGAAAAAACAAACATTTCTATTATTATACATGGAGCAGTGATAAATATTCATACTATATAGAATAATAGCAAAGATTGATTCTAAAGCAAAGAAAGAATTAGAAGTTTAAATCTACGTGGTACAGACACAATCATCACTTTACAATCGTGCATTGTTGAGTCAACGTCTCCTGAAGATGCTCCAGTGTCGGAGTGAAACATACATTGAGAATAATTTTGTGGAATTGTGTGGTGTGGTGAATATCGCAAGCAACAAGTGCAAGATACACACTGTACCACATATATTTAACTATTTTGGTGGATTATAGTGAATTAAACTTCTAGTTCTTTCATTATCACGGACTTCCGCAAAGTAACGCCTGTTTCTATCCAAGATTCTAAAGCAAAAAGAATTTTTTGTTCCAACATAGACTTCATCATTGCTTTGCATTAAGCATGATTGTCCTCAAGCGCAATAAAAAATTGCCAGTCATAGGGACTGCCGATTGAAGTGACAAGGTTTTTTTTTTTAAATTTAATTTAAATAATCAAAATCTAAACCTTAACACTAAGGCATTAAAGTTTAATTTCGAATGTAGTATATTTATATGTTCGCGATCATGTCGGTCACGGTCATGAGAATCTAAATTTTTACCCCCTAACAAAAAGTGCTCAATGCACCTAAAGAAGTTTTACACTTCAATATAAATTACCAAAAAGTGCTCAACGCGCCTAAAGAAGTTTTCACTTCAAAAATAAGTCTCTAGGTGCAAACATTATTTCTTTACATTTAATTTCATTTTCCTTTATTTAGTCAATAACCCCGTGCGTTCCGCAGTCGGGTAAAAACATAATCTACATGATGCATAGTTATCAAAAAATAATACAATAAAGTTTTACAAAACAACTCAAATTTTTTCGTTAATATAACACTTAATTTAATCTATACACCATTTAAAACAAAACTTTTGTTACTGCTAGGGACCTGTAACATTGCATTTATTGATTACCATGTTAAATACCACATGATATTTACCCCTAACTGTGTGTGTATTTCCTTTTTTTATGCTCATTGGCACTTTGAACCTTTTGAGTACGGAACCCCAAAAACATGTCAATCCGTTTTTTTTACATCACATCTCAACAAGCAAACTTTCGCTATTCTAATATCAAAACATTTTATCTAAATACCTAAGTATTTAATTAGTAAGTACTTCAATAAATTACAAAAATATTCAAAATGGAAAAACTTACTCTGCTCTCAAATGTGGTTGATATAGATTCTGCATATAAAGTGTTTTTGTCCCATTTGTGATGGCTGCAAATCTATCACCAAAGCACCAACCAATAGCCACACACATAATCTCAAAGTATGGCACATTAGTGTGAATGTAGTGGCAAAGTAAGCTACCGTTTTTGATAGAATGTTTTGCAAGGTAGACTTGAAGTGTTGACATGTTGAGGCTAGTGACAAAACATTCTTCGCTATTTATTAAGTTGAATGTGCATACTCTTACAAAATTTGGTATTTGGAGTGGCTGAAATAAAGAAGTAGTTATTTAAAAAAAATACATAAATAATAACAAAATAGCCAATGACATCTGCAACTGACAAGGCTGATTTTATTTTTTCCCAGAAATGGCCCACGCTACTGGTGGCTCAAGAGCTGGCACTTATTTAGCTCAAGGGCTTATCCTGGCAATTCAGAGAGGCCATAGCGCCAGTGTCTTGGGAACCATGCCCATGAATGATCATTTGGACGTTGTATATTTTTCGAAAAAATAAATATTGATTTTTGCAGTGGGTTATTTTATGTACATACTTATTTTAATTAGTGTAAATAGATCTTCTTCTTCTTGTATCCTGGGATTATTTTCCTTACTTAGATGCAGGCATCCGCTGTTCGTGAATAGATATAAATAGGCTGATTATTCTTCAACCCAAATGTCAATAATTTATCTGTTCATATATAAACACAGTAAAAATATATTTATTTTTAAATGTGGATTTGAGAACATGCTAATAACTCACAACTTCTCGAAGCACAGCTCCATGCTCCCAAGTCCATGTTGTAATTAGTCCAGAGTCAGAGCAACCATATAAATTATAATCTTCATCCTCCGGAAACTGAACTGCTATTAGCTCATGAATTGGTGCCTCTGTTTCGAGTGTACGTATGCAATCCCCTGTTTGAATGTTGTATACTCTTGCTAAATTCTCAACAATTATAACAATAGAACTAAAAAATATAATAATAATTAGAATATACACAGGAAAATGAAACGCAAGCACTTGGGCTGGAAAAATTGTTAGTGACAAAAAAAGCATTGAACTCCATCTCTCTCACGTGTAGATGGATGGATCTCACTATTTAATTTAATTATTTTAGTTGGTTTCACAAATGATGAACTATGTCCATTGTCGTAAGTAAATGTTGCAGGTTTGAACTTCGCTTTTTCTAAAATATAGAATAGCAAAATTAACTGTTACAAAGGGGTGACCAACGACACCACACAGCTTGAATTTTATTGTTATAATCTCAGTCTGCTGGATACGCATCAGAGTGCCTAACTCTTAGGCCTGGGATTTAGGTACTGAGGTAGAACCTACCCTGAGGCAGGAAATACCCCAATACCAATACATAACTATTGCCTATTGCCTCGACCAGGGAATCATACCCAATCTTCATTGGCGTAGAAGTACTTAGTTTACAGAATAATGTATCAGAGACACCTTTTTTAAGAAATAAACAAACTGAGCAATAATGGTACAGCTTATGCATTCCTTAAAACATTTGTACCTACAATCAAAATCGGCATTTTGCAGCTCTCGCTTGCAGTTAGGTTTAGCAGCTTTAAATAAACATCTATATATACATGGGACAAATTATTTAATAAATAAATAAAATATCTTGGAAACATACTCTCCATCGGGCGAAAATACAGGTCTGCGTTCTATTATACTTCTGCCAGCTTTCCTATTAAACACGTATTTGGTGGGTGTTGTATCACTATTTAATGTTTTGACACCCATTTCTATTTACCAATTATATTGGCTTAATATTGTTGATTTTACAATCAAAACACGCAACCACATTATGATATAACCTCAAAATCACATTCCACTTCCAGTTCCACAAAACTCACAAAATAGATTTTAAAACTTTTGTTTTTGTCGCAATCACCTCCGATTGGTTAACAGTCTTCCACTATTGGACTAAATCCATTGACGTAGCAAGAATACCATAAATTCAGCCAATCACAATATGTTGCATTTTACTCAATTAAAGGGTATGTTCCGATATACACTGCGATCACTGTTCAGTGCTCTTACTGGGGAGAAATTCGTTCGGTTGTGGACTGACAGTATTCTGCCGCAAAATATATGACGTCATAAATCGTCGCCATTTTTGTACTGTGAGCACTGGCGTTTTCGAGGTAAGGTGCTCTCAGTGTTGACTGCGTTCCGTTTTAAACAGTAACCACTGTATAGGTAGCTAACTATAAAGGAACAACTTCGCAGTATACTAAATTGACGTCATACCTTACAGTGCTTGCAGTGTATATCGGAACATAACCATAGTTATACGATGCATTTTCTTAATAAAACATGTAAAACTATGTTTTGACTTTTCTTACTTACTGAAAGCTACGTTATTAGATCGAGACAGGTGTATTAAATTATTGCGAGAACGTGTCAGGCAATTGTCATATGACGTCATCAAATTTAGCTATCGAAGCCAATTTTTTGTAGCCTATAAATGGCGTCTATTTTGCTTCCGGTGTTTTGGTTGTGACTAATAATTACCTGTTTTGTGAATATTTTCATGTATTTTGTTGTAGTTTTATGTAATCAACTATGGTGAAGTGCTCAGTTGTGGGATGTCATAATAATAATATTGTAAAACGCCCAGGAATTTCATTTCATAGGTACATACAAAGTAGTCTAGTTATTTAGACTACTTATAGCATAGTTTCTTCTTTACTGAATCCAATAACGTAAATTTTTGCGCTGTCTTCAAAAATTGGGATTATTTTATTAGTTTTTGTTTGGAGTGTTTATATAGTGCGGGGATTGTATTGTTTACAAATAAATTGAATATCGATAAAATTAAAACTTCATATCAATCTTACTGTTTCTCACTCTGAGGGGCAGAGAGATGAAATCAAACAGTCAGCTTCTACTTATAATATTGCCAAACTCATTTTAGGCTGTAGCGATGATAACCTAGTGATTAAGACGCCCGATCTCTGGTATGGTGTCTCGTATTCGAAAATTACAGTGTCTATTTAAGTAGTTTTTGGTCAATTTATTGCAGTTATTGTGTATCATTATAACTAAGGTTTTACAATAATTGTTTCAGGTTCCCAAAATATCATGAATTAAGGCTAAGATGGCTGAATACTATAAACACCCCTGAGTTCAAGCCTACAAAAGGAAGCAGAATATGTAGTCATCATTTCAATGGGAATGACATTGATTACACTCTAAACCGCCAGCGTCTCAAAGATGATGCCTGCCCAATTCTACGTATACCAGTAAGAATCTTTACTCGATATTCTTGTTTTTGATGAATAATGAAAACAATTAAACATGTAAAACTATGCTCGATAATGATTTTCAATAATGCTTTTCTCTAATTCAAATAATAAAATTTTACTATTTCTTTCTTATTGCAGAATTTACCACCTGGGCAACAGGCAAGGCAACCCTTGTAAGAATTGAACCTCAATTTGTGTCCAGAAACGAATGACGATGTTTGTTAAAACAGAATACAGAATACTTCAACCCAAACCCATTGCAGACTCACTTAAGCGTCGGAATGAAAACGGTTTGGCCATAGTCCACCAAGCTGGACAACACGGGGGCGTTGCATCATGATTATATTTTTATTCATCATTTTACCCAGCCGGTGCCCCCTACTGAGTACGAGCCTCCTCTTGGAATGAGAAGGGTTTAGCCATAGTCCACTACGCTGTCCAACAAGAGGCCCCCCGATCGTGATTACCATTTTTCTGAAAAACTACTGCGCCGATATAAATGCTGTTTTTGGTTTTAGATATGCATACTTCTGAGATGTTCTGATTAATGTTTCAAAGTTATGGGCACAAAGGAGCGCTGCAAGTTCGTTGCGGGTTTTTTAAATATTTTGATTTATTAATATATATATAGCTGCTTGTGCTGATTCACTCACTGATTGATCACCTCTCCTGTAAAATTTTGTATGAAAAAAATTTTTTTTAGTCATCGTTTCGTATATAATACAAAAATTCATTCAGAAGAAAATTAAGGAGAGAGCTGATGATTGAGGATTTTGAAGACGGATGTAGAGCACAGCCAGGGTATTGAAGATAGGAGGGGGCCCTCGACCAAATGTCACTCGAAACTTCATCCAATTGACAGTGAGCTGAAAAAAAATTCAAAATGGCGGATTCAAATTTCGTCGGTGTCTATCTCGGAGAGTATAAAAGATGGAAGAGAGGTTTCTTGGCAAAAGATGATCAGGACATGAAGGTCTACTTGATGAATAGGAAAAAAATTCAAGATGGCGGAATTTATTTTTCCATAGAAAATGTATGGCGAATATTGAAGAGGCTACAAGTGTAGAACTATGCAAGACTTTGATGCGGTTCCTTTTCAAAATTTGTTTTTAAAGAACTCTCCATAATTTTTTGGAGAAAAAATATATGGAGAGCGATGATGATCGAGGGTTTGAAAGATGGGTGAGGAGCATGGCCAGGGTATTAAAGTTAGGTGGGGGCTCTT
Source organism: Erebia epiphron (assembly GCA_963932025.1). Lineage (NCBI taxonomy): Eukaryota > Metazoa > Arthropoda > Insecta > Lepidoptera > Nymphalidae > Erebia > Erebia epiphron. Next base: position 29,328,240 of record OZ009949.1, read on the forward strand.
CAAACAAATATACTCGAAACCTCATCCAATTGGCAGTGAGCTTAAAAAAATCCAAAATGGCTGATTCAAGATGCCTTAAAGACCTAAAGTTAGTAACTTACATTAGTCATTTATTTATTTATAGCTTTCATGTCTTACTTACTAATACATTATATTATTACATAATACAATTAGCTATTAGCATGCATGGACATGAGGCCCTGTCAGGGCGTTGCTACATGATAACATAATTATAATTATAATTACCTATATATATTTATACATAAATATCTAATTATTTATCTTTTTACATATTGTAAAGGGGAGGTGTGTGGAGCTTATTGTTGAAGGTCGAGTCGAGAACAGAGAAGCACGTTTTATTGAAGGAGCACTTATAATGGTAAATACAATGGGTACGAGAGTTGAGTCCCTTACTGCCGTCCCACGCAGTGAGAAGAAGATAGCTAACTTGACTACAGAGTCCGGCGAGTGTCTCCTAGTGGAAAGCGCTCGCTGAAGCACTGCAGTAAGTTTGCGGATCGAATGTCGAAAGCTGGCCGCGGTGGCCAACTTATCCCTACGGATATACAAAACGCGAGCGCGAGGTAACCTACTGGTGGCGCCATCTAGTATTTGGCTGGTTGAAACTCATATGTCCGGTGTTTAATTAAGTACGTGATGTTACAGTCTCCCCCTCAGTTTCTGATGGCGTCCCGACGAGGAAACTGGATATGTCAGGTTATTTCCTTATTTGTGCTTTCGGGGGCGTCCCCTCTTCCGTAAAGGTTGAATCGGGTTTGGGAGTTCTTCCCCAGCTCCAATATAGGGTTTCAGTGATGAAGCGTGATAAGTTCCAATGATTGTATTAGGATCTCCAACATTTGCAAGTTTGTAAGAGGCAGGACCAGCTTGTGCCACTATCATGTATGGCCCATCCCGTCTGGGGGTTAATTTCGAACTATAGCCTTTGGAGGCTCTGCTTATGGGATGAACATTGGCTAGGACTAAATCATTAGCCTTGTAACGGGGGCTCTCCCGTCTTTGCTGGTCGAAATATTCCTTGCGAGCTTCTTCTTTCATTTCTTGTACCTCTCTGACTTTCTTCATGGTTTCGGCCATGCTCATGAGCTTTGGTGTGATTTCGGCAATGAAATTTTCGGATTCTACAATTTGACGGAAATCATGCTGGATATCGTCGGTTGTTCTTAACTCTCTCCCGAAAGTCAGGTAGGCAGGTGTGGTTTCGGTTGAAGAGCAGACAGCCGTATTCATGGCAAATCGGATACTTGGGAGCTTATCGGGCCAATTGCCATGATTGCCTTCAACTAGAATCCCAAGCTGTGTTTTAAGATCTCTGTTGCGTCTTTCCACTGGGTTTGCTTGCGGATGATATATTGGGGTGTAGGTATGCTTGATTCCAAGACAAAAACATAACTTCTGCATAACTGCGCTGACAAATTGGCTTCCGTTGTCACTCGTCAATCGTCTTGGCAAACCGTATCTTAGGATGACCTCTTTAAGTAAGGTGTCAGCACATGCTTCTGCGGTGGCAGTTTGTAGAGCGAACAGTTCAACCCAGCGTGTAGCGTTATCTTGTACTATCAAGATCCAAACTTTTCCATCTGGGGAAGCTGGTAGCGGACCGAACAGGTCAAGGGATATGGCTTCAAATCTCTTATTAATGGCAGTTGTTTGCAATAAACCTGCTGGTTTAAGATTAGTAGGTTTATAGCGTTGGCAGGGCAAACAATTCTGTACGTATGCCTCAATGTACTTGCGCATGCCTCTCCAAAAATATCTTCTTGAAATGCGAGCGTACGTCTTCTCGGCGCCATAGTGTCCAGCCATTGGGTCATCATGATATGCGGCAAGTATGTTTGCCCATTCGTGCTCGGGTGCGACTAATTGTGCATCGTTGGCGTCAGAATCAGGTGCTAGCCGATAAAGCAGTCCGTTGTTGGTGAAGTAACCTTTGTTACTCCAATATGTTGCGTTCTCATCAGAATCTTTCTCTAACGCTTCTATGATGCGAGAAATAAAAGTGTCCTTTAATTGCTCAGCACGTACCTCGCTTTGACTGCGTGTTGGCATATCTATAGTAACAGCACAAATACCACACTCCGCTTTACTTTCCTCAGTGCATGGAGGTCGCGACAATGTGTCTGCAACGACGTTGGTACGGCCAGGCTTGTACTGTATGTTGATGTTGTACGCTTGAAGTTGTAGAGCCCACCGCGCTAGTTTGCCAGTAGGTGACTTTAAGGACATAAGCCACTTCAGGGCTTGATGATCAGTTACCACAGTTACTGGTACTCCTTCTATGTATCCTCTGAATTTTGTAACCGCCCAGACCACCGAAAGCGCTTCGCGCTCAGTGGTCGAATAATTTCTTTCAGGTGGTGTCAGGAGGCGACTCGCATATTCCACGGGGTGTTCATCCTCTCCCTCCCCCTGGATCAGAACAGCTCCTAAAGCGTAACTACTTGCGTCTGTTTTAATTATAAAAGGTTTGGTTTCATCGGCTTGTCTTAAGATCGGTGCAGTAGTGAGACGACGTTTTAACTCATCGTATGCTCTCTGCTGTGCTGATGTCCAAGCCCACTGGGCACTCTTCTTTGTAAGCTTAGTTAGGGGTTCAGCTATAGCCGAGAAATTTTCAATAAATCTACGGTACCATGAGCAAGTCTGTAGGAAAGTAACCAAGTGCCGTATGTTGCTAGGAGTAGGAAGGTTTGCTATAGCTGCTGTTTTCTCGGGATCCACTTTCAGTCCAAATGGGGTGATGTAGTGGCCCAAATATTTTATAGTTGAGCAACAGAATCTGCACTTCTTCGGGTTGGCAGTGAGGTTAAATTCTCTCATTTTGGCAAAGATCTTGGCCAGATCTACGAGGTGAGCATCGAACGACGTAGAAAATACGATTAGGTCGTCCAAATATGCCAGAATTTTCACATCAATTAGAGATACCCGAAATCTGTCAATTAACCTTTGAAAAGTGGCGGGTGCGTTTCGCAGCCCGAATGGCATTCGTTTGAAAACGTAAATTCCGAATGGGGTGATGAATCCTGTTTTGTCTATATCGTCCTTGTTGACCTCGATTTGCCAATATCCTGCTTTAAGGTCAAGGCTAGACATGAAGGATGTAGGCTTAGCTTCATGAAGTAAATCATCAATTCTCGGGATTGGGTAAGAGTCGGGTACTGTTATGGAGTTAAGGCGGCGATAATCAATGCAGACTCGTATTTCTCCGTTCTTCTTTGGGACGAGAACTACCGGTGCAGCCCAAGGGGTAACACGAGGCTCAATAATTCCATCTTGTATCATCTTGTCGATTTCTTTGCGTAGAATATCACGACGTGGTGGAGACAAGCGATAAGGTGGAACCGAGATAGGTCCCTTGCCTTCTGTATTAATAATATGCTGGACGTGTTTGGCTGGTTCGCTATTTGGTGTAAACACGTCTTCGTAACTCGAAACGAGGCTCCGTAATTGATTTTGACGATCTGTGGTCAATTCGTCATTGGAAGGCAGTTCGATGTCCACCGTGTTGATACCAATTTCTGACGTGTCTGGAAATAACGCCAGCGAATGAGGTGATAACTCCACTTCCTGTCTTTGGATACTCATTTGGGCATCTCGGTACATATAATTTAATCTAGGTGAGTATCCATCGAAAAGCGTCTTGCCACGTTTAGGAGTACCGAAAGTTATCTCCTTGAGTTCATATTTTCTTTTCATCTGTGCACTATTATCCGGAAGACTCGCATCGTCCCTTGGTTCAGGAATGAAAACTAAACTGTCAGCGCCGGAAGATATGCTGGGAGTAGCACTCATTGCATGAACGGGTGCGTTTGTTTTATGTGGCATCATTGTTTGCCGTTGCGCGTTCTTTTGAGAAACTGCTTCATCATTAAATCTCACAAAATCCTCTGTGAAAAGTTCCTGTACCTCATCAGGGTTATCAATGAAGTGCCATGTAAATTGCGGTAGATTTAGGACCATCATGGCTCTTGTAAGGAACCCTATACCCAGTAGAGTTTTATTTTTCTTGGATTCTGGTAATACCATGAAACTGGTAGGAAACACCCTTCCAAAGACCTCGACATCTACCCGGACTGTTAGGACTGTGCAGCTCTTAGCGACTCCATCAGCTAAGGTAAGTTCTACCTTCTCTTCTTTAAAGCCATAACCTTGTTCTAGAAGTCGGCAATACAGTGAGTAAGAGGCGACATTTGTTTTCGCGCACGTGTCGATGTAAGGGTATCCTTTTATTCCTCCTATTGTGGCCGGTATGACTGGTCGTGGTCTTGTCTCGTGCCGAATACTCAGGGAGCAAAACCCAATCTCTTCTTTGATGAGTTTCGTCTTCTGGTGGGAACAGGTGGGGCAGTTTGTGCGCACCACATTTGGAGCACCGCAGCCGTAACACGAGAATTTCGGCTGAATTGGCGATGAGACCTGAGTTTTGGCCTGATCTTTAGAGGTACGAGTGTGCTCATGTCGGGATTCAATTATCTTCTTCTTACGGCATTCTGCAACCGCATGTCCGGGGTTCTTACAAAAAGAACACCGAATCTTTGTATTACGTGGGAGCGAAGGGGCAGTTGGGTTGCTTGTCTTCTTTTCTTTGTTTATTTGCTCTATGCCTTTCGCAGATTCCAGCAACTGATTATAAGTGGTGAAAGACGCTCTCGGAGCTTTATCTCTTATGTCCAATCGCAATAGGTGGTAAATCATATCTAATTGTTGTGGCTCAGGATGTTTTGGCTCCGGTAATAACGAAAAAAGCATTCTTTTGTTTGTGATAAAATTCTCAGTTGTTTCAGAGGCACTTTGTGAAATGGTCATCAATTCCTGATAAAGAAGATGTGGAAGTTTCAATGGTGAAAACTTCTCTCTCAAGCGCGATTCGAAATCCGCCACGGTCGTTATTTCTTCTTTGACGCCCTGCCACCAAGTACCGGCGTCCTTATGCAGCACCAGTGGTAAGCCTTGAATGAAGTCCTCATCCGAGATTCCTTCCAGGTTTCTGAAGAGGTGAATAGCAGACAGAAATGACTCCACCTTTTCGGTTTCCTTCTCGCCGTTGAAGAAACATTTGCACTTTGTCATGTTCCCGCTTTTCTGTTTCGTTAAAGCAGCAATAAGGGATTTCTGCTGTTGATGGTTTTGTTCCAGCAGCTTTTGAAATTGCTCCGCCGTCAGCGCCATATTTAATTTTCTCCTTTGGCGCAGTGTCGTTGTGCGACCCGATCTTGTCACGTGAAATTTTGGGCCTGTGGTGTTCAATTTGCCTACGTTATCCGCCAGATTGAAAAATGGCGGCTCCACGTTGCGCGCCAGATGTAAAGGGGGGGTGTGTGGAGCTTATTGTTGAAGGTCGAGTCGAGAACAGAGAAGCACGTTTTATTGAAGGAGCACTTATAATGGTAAATACAATGGGTACGAGAGTTGAGTCCCTTACTGCCGTCCCACGCAGTGGAAGCGTCAGTCGGAAGCACAACCCTATAATAAAGATAACTAACTTGACTACAGAGTCCGGCGAGTGTCTCCTAGTGGAAAGCGCTCGCTGAAGCACTGCAGTAAGTTTGCGGATCGAATGTCGAAAGCTGGCCGCGGTGGCCAACTTATCCCTACGGATATACAAAACGCGAGCGCGAGGTAACCTACTGGTGGCGCCATCTAGTATTTGGCTGGTTGAAACTCATATGTCCGGTGTTTAATTAAGTACGTGATGTTACAATATTAATTTATATTTGCACAAAATATATTACTTAATAATATAGTAATAACAAAATTTCGGATATTAATTAACATATTTTTATATTTAATTTAATTTAATTTAATTGATCATATTATTGAGGTCTATTCATTTAAAAAATCTTTTATGCTATAATAAAATTTTTGGATTAGCCATTCTTTTAATTTACTTTTAAATTTTGTCTCTTTGATCTCGTCTGTGATAATATTTGGTAGTTTATTATAAATTACTACGGATCTAAAATATGGACTTTTTTGGGCTAATGTTATTTGGTTGAAGCGGGGTTCAACCAGTTTTTTGTTCTTGCGTGTATCTCTTTACCTTACCTTTACCTTAGTACCTGACGTTAGTAACTTACGTTAGTACCTTACGTTAGTAACTTACGTTAGTACCTTACGTTAGTAACTTACGTTAGTACCTTACGTAAGTACCTTACGTTAGTACCTTGCGTAAGTACCTTGCGTAAGTACCTTACGTAAGCACATTACGTAAGTACCTTGCGTAAGTACCTTACGTAAATATCTCACGTAAGTACCTTACGTTTATAACTTACGTAAGTACCAGACGTTAGTACCATACGTTAGTACCTTACGTTAGTAACTTACGTTAGTACCTTACGTAAGCACCTTACGTAAGTACCTTACGTAAGTACCTTACGTAAGTACCTTACGTAAGCACCTTGCGAAAGTACCATACGTAAGTACCTTACGTAAGCACCTTGCGTAAGTACCTTACGTAAGTATCTTAGGTAAGTACCTTACGTAAGTACCTTGCGTTAGGACTTACGTAAAGTACTTACGTAAGTACCTCACGTAAGCACCTTACTTAAGCACATTACGTAAGTACCTTGCGTAAGTACCTTACGTAAGTATCTTACGTAAGTACCTTACGTTAATAACTTACGTAAGTAACTTACGTTAGTAACTTACGTCAGTAACTTACGTTGGTATCTTACGTTAGTAACTTACGTTAGTAACTTACGTTAGTAACTTACGTAAGCACATTACGTAAGTACCTTGCGTAAATACCTTAAGTTAGTAAGGTACTAACGTAAGATACTTACGTAAGGTACTTACGCAGTATCTTACGTTAGTAACTTACGTTAGTACCTTACGTTAGTACCTTACGTCAGTAACTTGCGTTAGTACTTTACGTTAGTAACTTACGTTAGTAACTTACGTTAGTAACTTACGTTAGTAATTTACGTTAGTAAACGTAACGACGTTTTTTACATTTAAAGGCCCTTTAAGATTCTTAGGGGGTCTCTGTGTGTGAGTGTTTATGTTTTCTTATGAGAATTTTTTTTACGTCTGTCGGACGCTTGCCACGCTGGCGCTTCCACTGTGCTCGCTAGCATAGCAGTTTACTTCAGAACACGTAGGCAGTAAACGCTAGGATAGAAGGAGAGCAAGTAAGTAGACAGTGGGCCACACGGTCTACTACGCGGTCCGCTTCAGCGGGCCGCGCATCCACGCGCCATTTTAGTTACTTGTATAATTAGAAGATTAATCCGAAAACGCCAGAAGTTTTATATATTATGTAGTTATAATGTAATATTATCATTTGTTTTATTTCATCTTTAAATTTTAGAAATAAATCGTTTTTAAAATCAGTCTACTTTTATTATTCATACTAGCTAATGCCCGCGACTTCGTCCGCGTGGATTGAGGGTTTTCAGTACCCGCAGGAACTCTTTAATTTTCCTGGATAAAAAGTAGCCTATGCGTTATTCCAGACTAAAATCTATCTCTGTGCCAAATTTTATCCAGATCCGTTCAGCCGTTGGGGCGTGATTGAGTAATTCCATCCATCCAAATTTTCGCATTTATAATATTAGTATAGATTATCACATTCAGCAATATTTTTTCCATTATGTCTAGGTATTCCAACTAATAGGATTATGAAACAGTTTTGTTTGTAAAGTTCACATTCAACTGATAATATAAATCTGTACTAATATTATAAACGCGAAAGATTGGATGTATGGATGGATGGAAGAGATAGATTATAGTCTGGACTTCAAATTCAAATGATTTTTATTCAAATAGACTTTTTACAAGTTCTTATGAATAGTCAAATGAATCTACCACTGGTTCGGAACAGCACATCAACTAGTAGTAGAATAACACATTAACTAGTTTTTTCCGGAAAATTCAAGAGTTACCGCGGGAACAAAAAACCTCAATTCACGCGGACGGGGTCGCGGGTATCAGCTAGTTCATTATAAAATACGATTATAGTGTTTTCAAAAATTATGCTTAATTATTTAATAAGTAGGTATATTTGTGATAATTTTATATCGAGTATTTGAGTATCGATAATACCAGCCCTAATGCTCGCATTATACTCCGCCCATACGCTATTTATAGGATACCGGAAGCTTCAATATAAATAGCATAATTCATATCCTCTCGTTATAAAATTAAAGGTTTAAATGTTGTACTCTGTGTCCAGATATATTACATTACCCTTTGATTAGGTATATAGAGAAGGATGTGTTACATTTTACTCAATAATAGTTATACGATGCATTTTGTTAATAAAACATGTACTACTATGTTTTGACTATTCTTACATATTGAAAGCTACGTTTTTAGAATGAGATAGGTGTATTATGTTATTGCGTGAACGTGTCAGGCAATTGTCATATGACGTCATAAAATCAAGTGTTTTTGCTTAGTTTCGGCAGTTTTGTGTAATCAACAATGGTGAAGTGCTCAGTTGTGGGGTGTCGTAATAATAGTATTGTAAAACGCCCAGGAATTTCATTTCATAAGTGAGTAACATAGTTGTTTTTATTTTTCTTTTTGTGGCGAGTATTTTAAGTTATTTCAACTAATTATAGCTTAGTTTCTTCTTTACTGAATCCAAAACACGTCAATTTTTGCGCTATCCCCGAAAATTTGGATTATTTCATTAGTTTTTGTTTGAGTGTTTATATAGTGTGGGGATTGTATTGTTTACAAATAAATTGAGTATCGATAAAATTAAAATTTCACTCTTACTGTTTCTCACTCAGAGGGGTAGAGAGATGAACTTGAACAGTCAGCTTCTACTTATAATATTGCCAAACTCATTTTAGGCTGTAGCGATGATAACCTTGTGATTAAGACACCCGATCTCCGGGATGGTGTCTCGTATTCGAAAATTACATAGTCTATTCAAGTGGTTTTTGGTCCCTTCATTGCAGTTATTGTGTATCATTTTAACTAATTACTATTTTTGACTGCCTCGTTGGTCTAGTGGTTAGCATAGTCGACTGCGGATCACGAGGTCCTGGGTTCGATTCCCGGTCGGGCATAAAAGTTAGGTATTGGGTTTTTCAATTAAGAAATTCTCAGTGCCAACCCGGAGTTTCATACAAAATTTCACCCCCGTAGGAGTGGAATTTTGAATTATCTTTCCTTAGTGAGCGCCTACGTCACAAAAGGAACCTACTGTCAAAATTTCAAGTTGCTAACCCCAGGCGGTTTAGGCTGTGCGTTGATCCCTTAACGATTTAGTATAGGTACTTTCACTCCACTCTTCCATTTAGTATAGGTACTTTCTGAAATAAACCCCTCCATATATTTTTTCTCCGAAAAATTATGGAGAGTTCTTCTTTAAAAACAAAATTTTGAAATGGAACCGCACCCGCCCGCGTAGACCGCGCGGCCCACTGTCTACTTACTTGCTCTCCTTCTATCCTAGTGTTTACTGCCTACGTGTTCTGAAGTAAACAACACAGTGCTATGCTAGCGAGCACAGTGGAAGCGGCAGAGTGCCACGCGTCCGACAGACGTAAAAAAAATTCTCATAAGAAAACATAAAACAGAGACCCCTTAAATATCTAAAAGGGCCTTTTAATGTAAATAAACTTTCCAGACATGCATACAGTGTAAGAGACCGTTGAAGTAAAAACACAAAGAAACCTTCCTTAGTTGATTAATATCAATATCATACCACTGACGATCGGGTACCTTTGGGTGCCATTGAACTTCGCCATCTTGGTTTTCCTAACAGCAAACCGACAATTCTTCCATACAGAACAAATCTTGTAAAAAAACCGCATCAAAGCCTTGCATAGTTCTAAACATGTAAGCCTCTTCAATACTACATTTTCTATGGAAATTAAATTCCGCCATCTTGAATTTTTTCCTTTTCATCAAGTAGACCTTCATGTCCTGATCATCTTTTGCCAAGAAACCACTCTTCCATCTTTTATACTCTCCGAGATAGACACCGACGAAATTTGTATGGCGGCCATCTTAAATCCACCATTTTGAATTTTTTTTCAACACACTGTCAATTGGATGAAGTTTCGAGTGACATTTGGTCGAGAACACCCCACCTATCTTGAATACCCTGGCTGTGCTCTTCATCCGTCTTCGAAATCCTCAATCATCAGCTCTCTCCGTATTTTTCCTCCGAATGAATTTTTGTCTTCTATACGAAACGATGAAAAAAAATTTTTTCATACAAAAAACCTTAATTCACGCGGACGGGGTCGCGGGCATCAGCTTGTTCATTATAAAATACGAATACTAGTGTTTTTCAAAAATTATGTTTTATTATTTATTAATTCTATTTTGATAATTTTATATCGAGTATATAAGTATCGACATAATCAAAGGTATCGATAATTTCAGCCCTAATGCCCGCATTAAGCTCCGCCCATGCGCCATTTTAAGGATAAAGGAAGCTTCAATTTAAATATGTTAGGGCACATCCTTCTCTATATACCTAATTACCTTACTCTATGGTCGAGAGGCAATGACCAAATGAGACATGGACGTATTATACCGTAGACTGAGAGAGATATATATTAAACGCAAATTATACGTTTAATATAATACGTCCATGCAAGGTACTCTTAACAATGACTTTAGAAATTAAGAAATAAGACGAGCTCTGCGGCGATTGGTTAAAAATGACAGCTACATTGTAACGATCGCAATCACCTGTGATTGGTTTACACTCTTCCTCAACTATTGGTCAAAATCCATTGACGCAGCAAAAATACGTTAAATCACAACAATTGCGACTGTAACAATGATTGATGCAGGTTTTACACAATCGCCCTGCTACTTGAGCTCATAATATGTCTAGTACTCATATCACAGAGTACATTGCATATTATGCTACTTGATGTTACTTGTCTCTGGTTACTTGAGTTGTCTGATGTCTCTGCTCATGCTGCTGCTTGTCTGTGAAAATATGGACTAAGGTTATTTGTTTACTGTTTCGCAGAGAGCGTAGAAATTAGAAATTAAAATAATTATTTTTAATTTTAATAGTATTTTGGCTGAATAGGAACCAAAAATCATAAACATGGCTAGTGAAGCAGGCGAAGCACAGTTACAAGTCCGATTTATAACCAAACAAGAACAGTATGTAAATTTGAAATGACGACGCGGTGTGCTTTTTATTTATGTAACTCTTATTTAAATCATATTTATTGTATTACAGATATGCAGTCTCAGACAGTCCATACGCAATTCAAAGTAACATTCAGTCAGCCGAGTTAAATACACTAGTTAATGCATTATTGAAGGAAAGTAACGTGTGTCTAGAAAAGGCGGTAGAATTTGATTTTCTAATATGTGGAGAGCTGTTAGTGTCGACAATCGCAGAACACTTGCAGGAGAAGGGTTTGTCGACTGAAGAGACATTAGAGATTGAATATCTGGAAAGATTCCCTGCACCGAGTCCCCAGGATTGTTTGATGCATGATGACTGGGTGTCCGCTGTTCATACACATGGAAATTGGTTAGTTTTGTTTTCTGTATCAAGTAAATTCTTTATTCTGATCTTACCTGAGAGTATAATTGATGCAGTCTATGAAATGTAAGTAAGTGATTTTGTGAGAGCAAATATCAATAGCTATAAGGTTAAGCCATGATGGGGTGACCTTATAACCATGATGGATGGTTTTCTGCAGGATTCTCTCTGGGAGTTATGATAACAGTGTTCACATTTGGAACACTAAGGGTCAACACAAGCTGGCAATACCCGGACATACATCACCAGTGAAGGCTGTTTCCTGGGTCTCCTTTAATGGGGATAAAGCAATATTTGTGAGGTATGAAATGCTTTTTAATTCTGAACATTACTTCAGCTCTACTTAGCTACCAATACTGAGTAGAGCTAGTTGTATTCTACTATTAACGGGCCGTGCTGTGCAGACTTTCACTCTGTCTTGCACATTCTAACATCACAAGATAGGAAAAGTCTGCATAGTACAGCCTCTAAAAACACAAAACAACTTAAAAGATGGCATGTACTGGATTTGGATGAGATGTAAACTTCTTCAATGACAATATCCCTCAATATGTAACTTGCAACCAATTCCTAACATTTTATTATTGCTAGAAAGCGATGGCAGATAGATAACAATAGAACAATAAAATAGTATAGCCTCATAACTAGTGGTTCCCCCCGAATTGAGACCTCGCGGCGCCATCTATTGACATCATTGTGAAGTTCTGTTGTAAATACTAAGGCTCATTAAAAATGAAATAATTTTGTTTCCATATAATATTTAACTAATTTTATTTGTTGTTCAAATAATTGATCAAGTTTCAGGCTCAGCATTTCAGAAAATTAAGAGTTCTGAGGTCAACTTTGGACGTTAGAAAATCTCCACTTTGAAAGCCCCCCATTTTGTCAATTTTAGGAGAAAAATTAAAAAAAAAAGATTTTTTGACTCCATTCCTAATTATCTTTAAAATGATATACCGCAACCCTATGTAACGCTATAAAAATATTTTTTCTTCATTTTGCTTCTATGAGAGCCCCCCAGTAATAAAGATTTTTATTACTTTTTAAGCCATATTCGGCTGGAGGCCATCGGTTTATTTGTATAATACAGTGTAAACTCTTTATAACGAAATTCAAGGGACTGAGCATTTTTTGTCGTTAAATAGAGAGTTATCATTATATGGAGTGAACAAAAAACAACCAAATTAACAAGAATTTTTAATATTATGTATGTCTTAGATAATAAATGCTTATAAATTATTGTTTACACATATAGTCTGATAACTTTGTCTGACGACTGATAATAGATAGGTACCCAGTATGCTTGGTCGAAGACCATCACTTCCGAGAAAACAATGCGTCATACTGCACGTGTTCAAGGCAATTAAGGATAACAAAAGCTAGACCGACCTCGAATGTTTCGGAGCTTCAAAGTCTTTTGTTACCTGATAACATAACATAAACAATAATACCGATGATAAATATTTACTGTCTACAAATATGAACACATTTCTTCGTAATAGAGAATGGCGTATCCCTATAAGGAGTGTTTCAATATGTGGGTTTTAACGCAAACCAACCAAGTTGGGCTCACTTCAATGTTACAGGGAGTTTATTGTTATAAAGGATAACGTTATAAAGAGTTTACACTGTATTTGAATTTGAAGTAATTACGTTCAGTAATTCAGAAGTTATAAGGCTCTGACAGACGGACGGACGGACGGACGGACAAGTGCAAATTCACTCAAGTAGACTCAGAGACCTTAGCTTCGCTCCGTCAATAATTACTTCTGTACTTTTAAGTGAATCATCCTAAGGACATTTTAAGCCTGTAGGTCTGACTTGTAAAGCATAAAAACAAAAGAAAAAATGCTAGATCTATGCATTTCTTAATGTTTAAATTTTTTTTATATAATTCAATGCTATGATATAGGCTATTTTATTTATTTATGTTACAGGCTGTGGTGTGACCAAGTTTAATAATTCCTTTTTCCAGTGGTTCCCATGACCAATCTGCGATGCTATGGGTCTGGAATGTGTCAGGCAACTCTGTAGACTGTGTTGTGACATGCAGAAGCCATGATAAAGGTGTGGAGTGCCTCTCTGTCTCAGCCGATGCTAACCGCTTCGCCACTGGCAGCTGGGATAATAATGTCTGTCTTTGGAGTACAAGTAAGTTTTCACCTATTGAATTAATTGTTCAGAAAAAGTTCCATACAATTGGTCATCACATTATTTTTTTTATAATCAAATTCAATTCTTGCTGTACTTTTACCATACTGTACTCATTGACTACAGTATTTTTACCATTATAAAATTAGCTCTTTATGGTAAAAGTATCTAAAATTTTTAATAAGGGCATTCTGCCTTTGCTGGTTAAACAGCTGATGATCTGTCAAAAGTAAACCAACAGACTCTTTCATAGAATTATGGATAAGAGATGAAAATCTGTGCAAAATTATACATTTTCAGGTCTCTCAGATGAAGATAATGTACCAGTAAAAAAGAAAAGTAAACCTGAACAAGGCAATATTAGAGTAAGTTATAATTACCTACTATTAACCTAAAGGTTGCACTTGACAAGTAATAGTATTATCTACTTCCAGTTAAGAGTATAGGTGATTTATGATGTAGTTAATTATGTTTTTGTGCTTATTAGGAACCTTTGACAACCCTAAAAGGTCACAGAGAGGCTGTGTCTGGGGTGCAGTGGATGGATTACAACACAGTTGTGTCCAGTGGATGGGATCACTTGCTCAAGATATGGGATTGTGAACTTGGGGGTATTAAACAGGAGATTGCAGGTAAAAAAGTTTTTTAATAATTTCTCAATGCTTATTTATTAGTGCACAGCTTTCTAGGTACAGAAGGATCAGTCTGCGAGGACGTTTAGATAAATAGAGACTCTTTTACGATACAATAAAGTGCAATTTAGCTTGCACAGTCCTAGCTCTGATTATTTCGTACAAAATTTGTTGTTTGGGAAAGTTGCCACTGCCAGATTTATAAGTACATCCAAACAAATTGTAGTTGATCTGTAGTTGATCCTGTACTCCCTAACTATGTGGAAGAAGGGAAATACTGCATTATAGTTAGCACCAAACAAATAGTCGTCTCTAAGCTGAAGTGAGTGTTCTTTGGAGCAGCTTTCACACAAACTGTCGAAGTCACCGTGCATGCTACGCGCAATAATATGCCATTGCGATTTGCGACGCGTCTTGCTGTCAACTTCAGACGCGACAATTTGATTGGCCCCACCTTTACCACATTTGATGATAAATATTACCAAACGTGCAGTCAAGTGCTTTTTACCAGCTCATCTCAAGCCTTCTAATAAACAATCCATACTAATATTATAAATGCGAAAGTATGTCTGTCTGTCTGTCTGATACGCTTTCACGGCCCATGTGTTCAACCGATTTTGATGAAATTTGGTATGGGGATAGTTTGTATCCCGGGGAAGGACATAGGCTTCTTTTTATCCCGGAAAATTAAAAGAGTTCCCGTGGGAATCAAAAAATCTTAATCCACGCGGACGTAGTCGCGGGCATCATCTAGTCTAGTTTTTAATAATCTTTTTAAAGAGCTCATAAGAAATAAAAATAATTGTGTTTTTTCCAGGCAATAAAGCATTTTTCGATGTGGACTGGTCCCCACTAAGCAACAGCTTAATAACAGCATCTGCTGATAGGCACATACGACTCTACGATCCTAGATCGACAGGTAAACTATATCGCACTAACTTGTTTGTTGTTGCAAGGAGTCAAATTGGCCACATTGCAAATTAAGTAGGTAACAAATAAAATTATTTTATAGCATTTTGTGAAATATAATTGTCTTTTTAGTCGACATTAATTTCTGGACAGATATTGTAGGGCTTAGGGCCCTAAATGCTTAAAGTTTTGTTCTAAACTTACATAAATGCATATCAAAAATTGTGGAACTGGCAGGATTTGAACCTGAGCCTCTCTGGGGATCGTTCCTGGAACACTTTTGATCGTTAGGCCACGGTTCTCTTACCCATCAGTGCCGAAATTTGAGATTTGCGTCTACTGTAATCCAGTCCACGCGACTGTTTATGCCCTCTATTAGCGATATATGCAGTATCAAAACTACTTTCAAAGGCCCATATTCGAGGAAATTCTTTGAACGAGAAATGACATTCCCAGAGAAACGCAGCTTCAAATCCTGCCGGTTCTGCAATCTTTGATATGTACCTATTTAAGTTAATTTAGAAACTTTCCTAGTGTGAGAAACACTATAGTAAAAATTAAATTTGTGTTGTTTTTAGATAGTATCGTGAAAACAACATACACGTCACACACCGGTTGGGTTCAGTCCGTGCGTTGGTCCAAAACAAGAGATACCCTGTTCCTCTCAGCGGGCTACGATGGACAAGTCAAGCTATGGGAGACGAGAAGGTAAGACTGAATATACACGTTTTATTGGGCCAGTGGGGCGAAATTTTTTACTATGGTTTGTCAAATATTGTCAACTAGCTAATGCCCGCGACTTCGTACGCGTGGATCGAGGTTTTGTGAATCCCGCGGGAACTCTTTAATTTTCCGGGATAAAAAGTAGCCTATGTTTTAGTCCAGACTATAATCTATCTCTATGTGCCAAGTTTCATCCAGATCCGTTCAGCCGTTCTGGCGTGATTGAGTAACAAACATCCATTTAAGGTTATTTTGGTTCCCGCTTGAACATCTTAATTTTCGTATAATAATCGTATAAATCGTTTTTAAAATCAGTCTACTTTTATTCATACTAGCTAATGCCCGCGACTTCGTCCGCGTGGATTGAGGGTTTTCAGTACCCGCAGGAACTCTTTAATTTTCCTGGATAAAAAGTAGCCTATGCCAAAAGTAGCTATTCCAGACTATATTCTATCTCTGTGCCAAATTTCAGCCAGATCCGTTCCGTTTGGCGCGTGATTGAGTAACAAACATCCATACATCCATACATCCATACATCCATCCAAACTTTCGCATTTATAATATTTATTTGATTTGATTTTAATTTTTTTTTTAATTGTAAGCTTTTTATTACACGTTATACATAGGCTATGCTTTAGTGTCTTACCATGGATGATGTCCATGATTTTGCTCTCGTGCATTTACGCTTATTAAAAAAAACCGTGGGAAGTCTTTAATATTAATGGATATTCTATTAAGAAACACATTGTCAAAATTATTAGACATATAAACAGACTGTCGCATTTGACACACTCATGGAACAAAACGCTTTCCAACGCCTTCTTCAAAAAGAAGTTTGGCGGTCATCATGAGAAAATCTTCTCTATTCTGAGCCTCTTTTAGCCTTGGATAGCTAAGCCCTGTCCGCCCCTTTATATCGTCCAACCACTTGCGCCTTTGGCGACCTGGAGCTCTTGCCTGCAATCCTTCCTTCCAAAACATATGAATGTATCGAATCATCTACTAATAAGCAATACGATTTATTTTATTTCTAGTCCAAAAACACCGCTGTACGATCTAAGCGGCCACGAAGACAAAGTGCTCTGTTGCGATTGGACGAATCCCGCGCTACTGATCAGTGGCTCTTGCGACAACACACTGAGGATATTCAAGGCCAAGCACGCGACTGCCAACGCGTGAATTAGTTAGTAATAAGGATTTACTATTGAATAAATACATTGTGTTGGCTGTAAATATTGGTTCAAATGTCGACTCAAAATTTAGAAAAATATACGAAATTGCCACATTATAAAAGTGTTTACTGTTTTATTCTTCATTTTCAAATAGCTAATGCCCGCGACTTCGTTCGCGAAGTTTTTTTGATTCCCGCGGGAACTTTAATTTTCCGGGATAAAAGTAGCCTCTGTCACTCTCCAGGTCTTCAAATATACCCATGCCAAAAATCACGTCGATCCGTTGCTCTGTTGCGGCGTGATTGAAGGACAAACCAACACACTTTCGCATTTATAATATTAGTATGATAAGGATGCAATTATTACAAAACCGGTAAACGAATAAATAGTTATGTATATTGCGATACGCAGGCCAATATTAGGACATACTTATATTATGACCGTATCATACGTTTTTAAGCTGTCATACTAGATGGCGCATATGTTGCAAGTAACTTCCTGCTTTTAAGACTAGATGGCGTTAGTAAATTAAGTTCACATTCTTAATGTAAATTGAGGTCGTTGATTATTTCAGTAAGTTACAAGAAAGAGGTTATACATAATCAGCATAAATAATTGGCTTATATATGGCGCTAAACTGGTAGCGCCTGACAAACAATTCGACACCCTATGAGTATGGAACCTTGATTATAGCCAAATTTCATGATTCTAGGTCAGTACGAGAAGTAGGTACCCTATAGGCTTTTATTTATTGGCGAGTATCAAAATATGCGGCATAAAGGGCCGTGACTCGCTTTAAAACTTATCCTATTCAATCCCTGGTTTACACTTACCAATACTTACATGGTATTTGCTGTGTCAGAGCTTTGGGCTTTGGGGGTTAGTTTTAAATAATTTACTAGCGTTGGTTTTGCTTGTTTTATTTCAATCATTTGCTCTTACAAAATATGTTCAATGCAAAGGAACATGACTCGTCACAATAAAACATGCTTCTTAGTACCATTTTGTTTTTATTTATATATTATTTTAGTCTCCATTCAGCATAACTATAAATAATGCGCGTCACATAAAATGCTCATAGCACTATATAGAAACTTGCAAACACTTTGTAACAAAATAGATACATAACTTTCCTCTATGTGTTTCTCTGCGAGAATTGCCTTTACACTATTATCATAGTTATGCCAAATCACCCACCATAACACAACGAAGCAACATGTCCCTTAAAAATATTCTTTCTTACCAACAATTTCATCTTTTTTTTTACATTTTATGAAGTTTTATGTTTTGCATTTCGTATTCTAGGCTACCTAACTAAATTTTTATCTAAACTATTCTACTATCTAGACTAGTCTGCCGGGTAGAACACCACACTATATTAATACACATTGGACAAATACATTCGTATCGACACTTCCCACTGACTGTTTTTTTTTCATTTAGTTTTCTTTCTTTACACTTAGTCAACTACATAACAAAAGAGATGAAAGCAAACTCGTTCAACTGAAACTTATCTCAAAATGTGTTCACTAATTTCTCTTAGTTGTCTTACGCTACGGCGAGAGGGCGCGCGGCCCCGTCCCGGCCTCAGTCCATTCAAATTAAATTATTTAATAAACTAACAAAGGAAACTACCCTAGAGCCGGCCTGAGCCCGCGCGCCGCCCCCTCCGGAATATTCTAGGGCTCTAATCTATTATCTTAGCATCGAAACATTTTTTTTTGCTATTCTAACCTATCTATAGTTAAGCCTATACCTCTAAAGCTAGCCTTCAATTCGTCTTCGCTCCGTCAGCTTGTCTTCCCCGTCGCAAAACCTATCAACATTCTCTTAAACTAAATGACTTATTTAAAAAAAACATTTACTTAACACTTCTATTCATCGACATGATTTTATTCAGTTGTATCGCAGTTTTGGTATTCAGGAATTGGTTCCTTAGTATGCATTTTTTGTGCTTTTAGTTAGAGTAGCTCTCACTATACAATATAACAAATCTTCAATAATCTCATTGTAACGTATTTTGATCACACATGTCAAGAATGTTGAAGTGCGTAACTAGGAACATCTAAGATTTTACCATCCAATGCAATCTACATCATGTGTGAAAAATGCAACGATTAGACAGCCACATTATTACGTCTCAGTTAATACAAAATACTTTAAACCTCAGTTTAACATTACTACTACGTTTATGAATACGGTAAGTCCTCTTATTACATGTAAAAATATCGTGTAAAGCACATGCAACTGCTGTATTGTATCGTTTTCTGTTCATTGCTTTAAACGAAGCTGAAGGCACTACCATCAAATTAAGTTTATTGCTCAATATGGAAGGAAAGCATTTGAAAAACAATTCATTTGCTTTTGACGGTGTCTAGCTGTTCAGCTATACGCACACGCTAAGACTTGTGCAGCCGTACCAACAGCCAACTACGCTACGATTCAATTAAAACTCTGTGATTCTAATTTTCAATACCTTATTTTATTTGGGGAACATCAATCTGCATCGTGGAATGAAATTAATATAAAAGTCTTTGAATAAAGGACATCAAAATGGGTGGGACATTTTTACAGCCATCTTTCTGTCTAAATCACAATATGGGACGAAAAAATAGAAAATCAAATGAATCTATTTAAATGCACAGCGGAAATATCTATCGGAAGACTGCTTTTATAGGAAGCCACAGTGTACTTCGAACACTAGACAATCGATTTACTTACCTAAGTACCAAGCGATATCGGTAATACATCGCACATAATGGGTCTTTTAAGTTCAAGATTTAAAGGCGGTATTTATCAGTTCCAAACATTTGGCTCGATCAGAAATTATAAAACTGATCTACGGAGTTATAATACTTTCAATGCAAAATTACATTAGTATAAAATCTCACTTTCATCACCCTTTGTAACGAGGCCTTTTTTAAAAGTCTACAAAATAACATCGGCCTGAACGTAAACGTACGGTAAAGTAAGTTGAATTTTTTGCTGTTTTCATTTTGCCATTGACATCGCTGATAACAGCAAATACCGATTTTGTTCGTCTCTATGCGAAATAAAATTTACTTTTACGATAGTTTAATATCAGAAGCTACATTGTTTCCTAAATTCACAAATATAATTTTATTATTTGTTTGTCGATTATTTAAATCTCAGTCTATACCTGAAAATTTATGTGAAACAAATGACAAAATCTACAAATTCGTTCAAAGTCTATGTCGTTCATTCAAAACCCGTCTTCATCTAATTCAGTACCTGTATTGATTTGTTTCTTATTAAAGTCGGGCTTCAGGTTTTGAACAAAGAAGTTAGCGCTTAGTCGTCAGTTAAAATACAGTTAATATATCAAACATTTAGCTAGTCTTCAGTCCCTGGGTTGTATAAATATTTCCCTACTTCTTACGCGATTTTAATGATTTGTATACTTTGGTTCTGATGAAACTCTCGACGTGCCAAAATAGAATCAAACAGTTGCGATATAGTAGGCTTTTACTCGTACCCGTCAACAATGTATATACATGTATACATATCCATGTATAATTTATATATATTTAATATAAAAATATCAAATTTTATATAAAGTCATAAAGTGTACCCAAAACCTACGCGCTGGTACAAAATGTGCTCATTTACACCAAAACGGTGTTCATACTTTGGATTTCGAATCCGTTACATTTTATAATGTGGAAATCAATCGTGGAATTTTTGTTTGATGTCTCCTAGTGGAATGTGCCGACGACCGCCTAAAAATAACAACTACGGTTGATTCAGTACATGATTCTCAAAAAAGGATCACATCATTATTCACGTATTTCGAATATATGAGTTTAAAGTACAAAAATTTGTATAGACTCGTAAAATGTATAGGTATATAGACTTTACAACTGCTTATTGCTAATGTTGCCGTAACGCAGCTCGTAGCCGCTCGCGTCCGCGTCCGTCCATCGCACGCGGCCGCGCTATGCGGCGCGCACGATACCTGCGCGTTGCACGCGTCGGACGGCGGGACACTTCTATTGCGCTCCTCGGGTTGCTTTGCATATTATTATGACTCAAAACATGATCAAGAAATAACTATCTGGAAGTTTACGGTATACATAAATTCAGTCTGTAGTTGGGTTTGGCAACAATGTTTTCATTAATTATGTTTTTCAAAATTAAAAGTATTCAAAGATATTTAAGCTGCTTCTTTTAAAGAAAATTCAATAGAAACGTGACAATGATAGCGAGCAGTGTTATCGATGTATGCTCAAGAACGGATAGGATGAGATGAGATTGTGATGTGATGTAGTTAATTTGCGCTCTGAGTAGTCCATGAAAAAAATGTGTGATGTGATATCCAACAGAAGTTCTAACCTGATATAAATATTTTAATAAAGTGCTTTTAATAGGTACTTGCGGTTCTTGGAAGACTACACCAGCATGAATGAATAATGTAGATAATACTGTATAGTTTATATGTATAGAATCATTTTCCAAATCAAAACGACTAAAGCACCATGCCAAACACATTTTGAACATATACATACATACATTAATCACGACCATAGTCCCACGTGGTGGTCAAAAATACCTACTCCAACTATTAAATGTCTTATCGAAAGGTTAAAATATTTTATTTGCTGTCTATTCCGTTCATATAATGCAACGGCATCCCTTGTATTTTAAAAATACAAAATTTCACGAAAGATTTTCAATCTTCGCCATAATCATTTATTTGAATAAATACATTGTGTTGGCTGTAAATATTGGTTCAAATGTCGACTCAAAATTTGGAAAAATATACGAAATTGCCACATTATAAAAGTGTTTACTGTTTTATTCTTCATTTTCAAATAGCTAATGCCCGCGACTTCGTTCGCGAAGTTTTTTTGATTCCCGCGGGAACTTTAATTTTCCGGGATAAAAGTAGCCTCTGTCACTCTCCAGGTCTTCAAATATACCCATGCCAAAAATCACGTCGATCCGTTGCTCTGTTGCGGCGTGATTGAAGGACAAACCAACACACTTTCGCATTTATAATATTAGTATGATAAGGATGCAATTATTACAAAACCGGTAAACGAATAAATAGTTATGTATATTGCGATACGCAGGCCAATATTAGGACATACTTATATTATGACCGTATCATACGTTTTTAAGCTGTCATACTAGATGGCGCATATGTTGCAAGTAACTTCCTGCTTTTAAGACTAGATGGCGTTAGTAAATTAAGTTCACATTCTTAATGTAAATTGAGGTCGTTGATTATTTCAGTAAGTTACAAGAAAGAGGTTATACATAATCAGTATAAATAATTGGCTTATATATGGCGCTAAACTGGTAGCGCCTGACAAACAATTCGACACCCTATGAGTATGGAACCTTGATTATTGCCAAATTTCATGATTCTAGGTCAGTACGGGAAGTAGGTACCCTATAGGCTTTTATTTATTGGCGAGTATCAAAATATGCGGCATAAAGGGCCGTGACTCGCTTTAAAACTTATCCTATTCAATCCCTGGTTTACACTTACCAATACTTACATGGTATTTGCTGTGTCAGAGCTTTGGGCTTTGGGGTTAGTTTTAAATAATTTACGAGCGTTGGTTTTGCTTGTTTTATTTCAATCATTTGCTCTTACAAAATATGTTCAATGCAAAGGAACATGACTCGTCACAATAAAACATGCTTCTTAGTACCATTTTGTTTTTATTTATATATTATTTTAGTCTCCATTCAGCATAACTATAAATAATGCGCGTCACATAAAATGCTCATAGCACAATATAGAAACTTGCAAACACTTTGTAACAAAATAGATACATAACTTTCCTCTATGTGTTTCTCTGCGAGAATTGCCTTTACACTATTATCATAGTTATGCCAAATCACCCACCATAACACAACGAAGCAACATGTCCCTTAAAAATATTCTTTCTTACCAACAATTTCATCTTTTTTTTTACATTTTATGAAGTTTTATGTTTTGCATTTCGTATTCTAGGCTACCTAACTAAATTTTTATCTAAACTATTCTACTATCTAGACTAGTCTGCCGGGTAGAACACCACACTATATTAATACACATTGGACAAATACATTCGTATCGACACTTCCCACTGACTGTTTTTTTTTCATTTAGTTTTCTTTCTTTACACTTAGTCAACTACATAACAAAAGAGATGAAAGCAAACTCGTTCAACTGAAACTTATCTCAAAATGTGTTCACTAATTTCTCTTAGTTGTCTTACGCTACGGCGAGAGGGCGCGCGGCCCCGTCCCGGCCTCAGTCCATTCAAATTAAATTATTTAATAAACTAACAAAGGAAACTACCCTAGAGCCGGCCTGAGCCCGCGCGCCGCCCCCTCCGGAATATTCTAGGGCTCTAATCTATTATCTTAGCATCGAAACATTTTTTTTTGCTATTCTAACCTATCTATAGTTAAGCCTATACCTCTAAAGCTAGCCTTCAATTCGTCTTCGCTCCGTCAGCTTGTCTTCCCCGTCGCAAAACCTATCAACATTCTCTTAAACTAAATGACTTATTTAAAAAAAACATTTACTTAACACTTCTATTCATCGACATGATTTTATTCAGTTGTATCGCAGTTTTGGTATTCAGGAATTGGTTCCTTAGTATGCATTTTTTGTGCTTTTATTTCGAGTAGCTCTCACTATACAATATAACAAATCTTCAATAATCTCATTGTAACGTATTTTGATCACACATGTCAAGAATGTTGAAGTGCGTAACTAGGAACATCTAAGATTTTACCATCCAATGCAATCTACATCATGTGTGAAAAATGCAACGATTAGACAGCCACATTATTACGTCTCAGTTAATACAAAATACTTTAAACCTCAGTTTAACATTACTACTACGTTTATGAATACGGTAAGTCCTCTTATTACATGTAAAAATATCGTGTAAAGCACATGCAACTGCTGTATTGTATCGTTTTCTGTTCATTGCTTTAAACGAAGCTGAAGGCACTACCATCAAATTAAGTTTATTGCTCAATATGGAAGGAAAGCATTTGAAAAACAATTCATTTGCTTTTGACGGTGTCTAGCTGTTCAGCTATACGCACACGCTAAGACTTGTGCAGCCGTACCAACAGCCAACTACGCTACGATTCAATTAAAACTCTGTGATTCTAATTTTCAATACCTTATTTTATTTGGGGAACATCAATCTGCATCGTGGAATGAAATTAATATAAAAGTCTTTGAATAAAGGACATCAAAATGGGTGGGACATTTTTACAGCCATCTTTCTGTCTAAATCACAATATGGGACGAAAAAATAGAAAATCAAATGAATCTATTTAAATGCACAGCGGAAATATCTATCGGAAGACTGCTTTTATAGGAAGCCACAGTGTACTTCGAACACTAGACAATCGATTTACTTACCTAAGTACCAAGCGATATCGGTAATACATCGCACATAATGGGTCTTTTAAGTTCAAGATTTAAAGGCGGTATTTATCAGTTCCAAACATTTGGCTCGATCAGAAATTATAAAACTGATCTACGGAGTTATAATACTTTCAATGCAAAATTACATTAGTATAAAATCTCACTTTCATCACCCTTTGTAACGAGGCCTTTTTTAAAAGTCTACAAAATAACATCGGCCTGAACGTAAACGTACGGTAAAGTAAGTTGAATTTTTTGCTGTTTTCATTTTGCCATTGACATCGCTGATAACAGCAAATACCGATTTTGTTCGTCTCTATGCGAAATAAAATTTACTTTTACGATAGTTTAATATCAGAAGCTACATTGTTTCCTAAATTCACAAATATAATTTTATTATTTGTTTGTCGATTATTTAAATCTCAGTCTATACCTGAAAATTTATGTGAAACAAATGACAAAATCTACAAATTCGTTCAAAGTCTATGTCGTTCATTCAAAACCCGTCTTCATCTAATTCAGTACCTGTATTGATTTGTTTCTTATTAAAGTCGGGCTTCAGGTTTTGAACAAAGAAGTTAGCGCTTAGTCGTCAGTTAAAATACAGTTAATATATCAAACATTTAGCTAGTCTTCAGTCCCTGGGTTGTATAAATATTTCCCTACTTCTTACGCGATTTTAATGATTTGTATACTTTGGTTCTGATGAAACTCTCGACGTGCCAAAATAGAATCAAACAGTTGCGATATAGTAGGCTTTTACTCGTACCCGTCAACAATGTATATACATGTATACATATCCATGTATAATTTATATATATTTAATATAAAAATATCAAATTTTATATAAAGTCATAAAGTGTACCCAAAACCTACGCGCTGGTACAAAATGTGCTCATTTACACCAAAACGGTGTTCATACTTTGGATTTCGAATCCGTTACATTTTATAATGTGGAAATCAATCGTGGAATTTTTGTTTGATGTCTCCTAGTGGAATGTGCCGACGACCGCCTAAAAATAACAACTACGGTTGATTCAGTACATGATTCTCAAAAAAGGATCACATCATTATTCACGTATTTCGAATATATGAGTTTAAAGTACAAAAATTTGTATAGACTCGTAAAATGTATAGGTATATAGACTTTACAACTGCTTATTGCTAATGTTGCCGTAACGCAGCTCGTAGCCGCTCGCGTCCGCGTCCGTCCATCGCACGCGGCCGCGCTATGCGGCGCGCACGATACCTGCGCGTTGCACGCGTCGGACGGCGGGACACTTCTATTGCGCTCCTCGGGTTGCTTTGCATATTATTATGACTCAAAACATGATCAAGAAATAACTATCTGGAAGTTTACGGTATACATAAATTCAGTCTGTAGTTGGGTTTGGCAACAATGTTTTCATTAATTATGTTTTTCAAAATTAAAAGTATTCAAAGATATTTAAGCTGCTTCTTTTAAAGAAAATTCAATAGAAACGTGACAATGATAGCGAGCAGTGTTATCGATGTATGCTCAAGAACGGATAGGATGAGATGAGATTGTGATGTGATGTAGTTAATTTGCGCTCTGAGTAGTCCATGAAAAAAATGTGTGATGTGATATCCAACAGAAGTTCTAACCTGATATAAATATTTTAATAAAGTGCTTTTAATAGGTACTTGCGGTTCTTGGAAGACTACACCAGCATGAATGAATAATGTAGATAATACTGTATAGTTTATATGTATAGAATCATTTTCCAAATCAAAACGACTAAAGCACCATGCCAAACACATTTTGAACATATACATACATACATTAATCACGACCATAGTCCCACGTGGTGGTCAAAAATACCTACTCCAACTATTAAATGTCTTATCGAAAGGTTAAAATATTTTATTTGCTGTCTATTCCGTTCATATAATGCAACGGCATCCCTTGTATTTTAAAAATACAAAATTTCACGAAAGATTTTCAATCTTCGCCATAATCATTTATTTGCACGACGTTTAAACTGTGATAAACCTTTCCTATCGTAACACATAAGTCGTTCACATACTTTACAATTTGGTAGCATATATATTTGTTTCCACATGATATGACCATTTCCTTCTACATTTCTACTCTAAACCGCGAAGATATTGCTTTCCTTCTCTAATCGATCTTAACCAGGAAAATTGTTTTCGTTACAAAGAAATTATATTATACTCTCTACTCTTTCAATATACTAACAACGAACGTTTCGAATAATCCAGATTGCACATCATTTGTTCAATTTTATATTTATTTATTTAGTTCGAAATTTATTTAAATAATAATTAATTTTGTGATAAAAAAAATCTTTTCAAAAATAAAATTTTAAAATTCATTGAAATTAAACTATGCTAAAATAAATACCTAACTATCTTAAATAATCGTGTCAACATGTTAAAAACCGCGCCTAAAATCTTACATTAAAATTTTCATAAAACAAAAAATAAAATTATAATGTAAAAACACATTTAAAATTGCAGCTATAATCTATACATCAAATCCTCTCCTCGAACCGTCAAAAGACCTCATCAAAACATCACAGCGAATCGCACGTTCAGCGCAAAGCCAAGAGGATCGGAGACAAGCCCATCGAGAAAATAAACATTTGAGGCAACGGGCGCCAACAAAAACGTCAGGCTCGACGTCTACCGGGCTTTCGATGAAGTCTAAAACGGCCGCAAATTAAATCTAAAACAAATTAACATCGTAAAAGTCACAGTTGCTTTGATTTTTGGCTCGTGTACAGCATGAATTGTGTAGCGTGGCTTATGGTCTACTTGGGAGGCGGGTACGGCTGGTATGCTTCGTCGGGCGATGCCGCCGTAGACGCGTGCTCGCTCTCCATCGGCATCTGGATGATTGGCGGAGTGGGCCCCGTGAAGTATTGGTACGGGTGCGACGTGAAGTACTGGAACGACACACGAGGAACAGCTTAACATTTGGCTCATACACATATACAAACTAGATTATTATCTTCTTATCTTCTTGCAAGAGATTTAAATCCAAGACAGGCCCGTAGCTTACTTTGCGCGTGCTCAAAAAAAGTCTGCATTCAAAAGAGCGGATTCGCACATTGGGTATGTTCGATGCCGTTCAATCTATGAAAATGGGAAACGGGCCCGGATGACAGATCTGGAGAGGGTCTATTCTTTCGTGTATGTTATATTTTAAAGATTGGACATTTATTGATCGCGTTGGGCGAATCCAAAATTTAAATCTCTGCTTCACACGTTCTCACATAAAAGTAACAGGACATGTACAGTTTTACACTACAACGTATTGAGAGAGTCTCCCTATAAAGCAGCAGGTGTTCATTGTGAGTTGCATTTAAGTATATGAATAATTGTCAAGATTTTCATTTTGAATATAATAATTTAAGAAGCAGTAAGTGTCGAGCGTAACATTGGCGAAAGCAGTGATTTTTATGAGGTTACCAATTAATTTGAACTCACGTATAGCTCATTTTCCGGCCTTAAGCTGTCCCAGTTTACCTGGAAAACAGAAAAAACCTCCATCGTTAAATTATTTTTTTCTTTTGACTTTCTTGAGGTTGTTAGATTGACCGGAATTTTACGAAGTTTTAAAAAGTATTTTGACTTTCGTTGGAATTTGTATGCGGCTTCGATTGGCCGTCGATTTTTTAAGAATAGTCATAATAGTCTAAGAGATGGCTGTACTTTTGGTAACTATCGCTAGGAAGGCTGATTCAGTATTTGTAGGGCTCTCCACTGGTGGGAAAACTGCCAGCCTGCCTGGATGCTGATTACTTATCGCCGCTCAAAGACACATTATGGTTACCAAAAATGAACAATAACTAAAATAGTATGCACAGTACCTATATAAACAGTATAAAAACTGACGCTATTCATCGGGCCGTTCACGAGATATCGCCTCTTAAGACGTGATAGATACCTGGCCAAATTTTAAAAATTTGCCGGCATTTTGCAATCTCAGTTTTTACTAGGTGGACTATAGCACCATATTTTGTGAAAAGCCGTAAACTGTCGCCACTCGTCAGCCTCCAAGAGAAGAAAGTGAATGCGACTTACATATTGGCTTGGCACGGTATCGATGGGTATGGTGGCTGGGTGTGCGGCGTGTGCGGCGTGCGCGGCGTGCGGCGCGTGGTGCGGCGGCAGCAGCGCCGCGTAGGGCGCGAGCCAGGCCGCGGGGTGCGCCGCGTGGTGGTGGTGGTGCAGCTGCGGGTGGAACGCCGCAACGCCGTACACGCCGCTGCCGCGGTACACGCCCGCGCACTCGCCGCCCGCGCCCGCGCCCGCCACGCCCGACGCGTACACGCCGGTTACGCTCATGGCCTGCAAATTTAAAAAAAGTTATATACATACTTAACCTCAAACCTATTACCTATTCTGTGCTCAAACTCTAAGTTATGATTGAAATAAAACACATACTGCCAACGCTTATAGCCATATTATTCGTGTTTTAGGACAATTAAGATCCTTATTTTAGGAACGTCAAGGTACATGACATCAAACTGTCATTTTGAGTAATTTTGTTTATAGTCCCACAAACTTATCCAAAATTGGAACAAAATTTTTATGCCTGTTGAATTTTTATTTTATTTCATTTTTCATAGATACCTACTAGCGACGCTGTCACCGGCTCAGATAAGTTTCTCGGACTATACCTAAGTATTGCTCTAATCGTTAGCAGTATTGACATAAAACCATGAAATTTTGTAAGAAACAAGGTCTCACAGCACAAGTATTGGAAAAAAACCGAAAATTGATAATCTGCAGGGTTCCGTACTCATTGGGTACCTATCGAATTGTTTGTCAGGCGCTACTCGTTTTGTACAGGCGTCATACGTAAGCCAGTTATTTCACAGATGATTACGTGTTCTTATATTGTGTGGTGGTACGGGTTCCCCTTTGTGCGCGAGTCTGACTCGCACTTGACCGTTTTTTTTTGGTTGAAAGCTGAAAGCCGTCTGACCCCATAGAATATAACTACTACGTTCCCGTGTTAGGAAAATATATTAATTTCAGCTACAGTGGAAGTATTGGAATCAACTCAGATTTTCTGACATCCTTCCACCATTGGATCCTTTTCGAATGGCGTACCAACCTACCACAATTTTCGTTATAAACCAAAGAGCCGATATAGGTAGTGCTTTCGTATGCGGAAAACCCTGGAAATTCATTATTATCCAAAGAAAACCCGTACCATTTGGTGTGTGATAAATAGAAAGGGGTTACGACCCTCAGTTATGTCGAATACGACGCAGAGAGGGAGTGAGAGAGAGATGCATTACCTGAGTGATGGATTCATTGTTGTCCCGCCACGCTCGGCCGTTGTTGTCGTTCTTGTTATACAGAGCCTTTTTCTTGTTGCCGCCGTCGGCGAACTTTACTAGCAGTGGCTCCTTAGCGCCCGGTATCGGGTTCCCATTGAACATCTGGAAACGAAACGAAAGTTTTGCAATGAAAGTCGGGTCATGACTGTTTCTTCATGTTCATGTGTGTTCTGATTCAAATTGTTTCAAAATATAATGTGTATCCCTCAAAAGCTTTGCGTTTGCGTGTGTACGTGTAAGAAAAGTGAAACTTCATCGGGTTGTTTCGTGTTGCTCGCCTCGAGGCGAACATGTAAAGATATTGGAGAAGATAATATGCTAACCATACCTGGATAATCTGCTCGCATTTCTCTCTAGACTCCATTCTCGCGAAGCCAACACCTTTGCTGTGTCCATGGGTATCTCGCAGGATCCTCGTGGAAACGACCTGGCCGAACTTGGCCAACAATTGGTCCACATCGTTCTCCTTGAAGTGCGGTGGCAAGTTGGCCATGTAGAGGTTGGTCGGGTCTTGTTCCTGTTGCTGCAAACCCAATAAACTGGTTCAAGCATACGTTCCAATTCTTGCATTATCTATGCATCATCATATATTTTAATATTTGAAATATATCTAGTGAGATTTCGCAAATACAGAAAATTTTAACTCAAACATATTTAGTTTTTAATAAAACCATTTTACTTCAATTAATTTACAGTTTATTTTAAAAACAAAATGGGAATAATGATGAATTTTAATGTCTTTGTAATTCTTTAATGTGTAATAATAAAAGACAAAATATTAACAATAAACGATTTAGAAACCAAAGTAATTACTTATCTTGAAATTAGATTGAAATGTTTTAGAATTGAATACACTACATACTGCATCAATTATTCTATTAGTATTTATCAAGGAACCCAAGGTTAATTCAGAGTAAACTGATATTAGCTTGAAGCTAGCGTAGATTATCTAGACACTGAAGCCAGCTGTGACGTAAATCAGCGGATTGAATCTAATATGCTATAATATTATTATTATTATGTAGGTGTTATCAACGACATGGGCATATACATCAGCATAAGAGGTTTATGAAGCTTGTTAAAGTCGCATACACACTAATTTAATATTGAAAGCATAGAAATACCCAGAGCCCAGTAGCGAAATACATTGTTATAACGCTGAAGCAAACGATAATAGTATAGAATTAACAGGATGAAACAATGTTTGAAGTAAGTAAGCGTTATTTGCACTGAGTTGGCGTTTTGAAAGGGATTGTAAATACTTACAACGCTTGTCACACAGTTCTGTTTGGGATTAGGCAGATACCAAACTATCTCGTGATGGTCCCCAAATTAAACTGACAAATGAATGATTACATACTTTTAAATACCAACTTCCTTGCCATTATTAATCGCCCATTTAATGTCAATGACCTGAACTCTGGACCTACGTTAAGCTAAATAGGAACCAAACATCTATCGTCAATATGTGACTTACTCGATATCTAAATATTGGACTCCAAATGTGGAACAGGATGCTGATGCTACTATACGCATAGATAGTTCAAATCTAGCAAAACATTTACAATAATATAATTAACAGAACACGACTTTACTTTATAATGCTCTGTTAGATATTATAGCATTTCTTTAATAGAATGGGGTAAATACTAAAGCTATAAGTAAGGGTAGGCGGATTATAGGACTGGACCGGGACAGGTCTTAGGGTCTCTCTAATCCGGTACAAAAAGATTTAAATACTTTATAATAGAAGTGTGTACAACACTTCCACAGATAAAATTTTTTCTTTAAACGTAAATTCACTAAACAATTAGAAAAATAATCAGTTTACGGTTGTTTGTTCTATATAAAACTTCAAGTCGAGTCACTAATATATGCAGTCAGTTATTGAACTCGAAAAGAATTTAAATGAGGAGTAATAACAGGATAGAGGAAGTAATCTTGTTACTGATTTCAATACATGATATAATGGACCAATTACCGTCGATCTTAACAGTGATATTGGATGAGCGGATAGGGAGCAGGCGGTTAGTCATAATAGTATTACTTGCATGCACAACGTACACGGTTCAGTCTACGCAGGAACCAGATACCCACTTTAGCCATCTGGGCCTGAACACCTTTGGCTTGTAATCCTTTAACAGCAGCCTCCGCTGACGCGATTGTTTCGAAATCTACAAAACCGTAACCTGTGGATACAAAAATGAAACAGATGTATAGTAATGGGGGTCAAGGGGCTAAGTAACTAGAGAGAAACTCATATTGGCTTACGAAATCGATGATTCATGCTTATTATAAAGATCTAAAAATCCAAACAACTAACATAAGACAAAGTCGATATGTTAAGCTAATGATTTAGCTCACAAAATAGCAATGATAGGTGAGAAAAGAATAACGTTGTGAAATATTTTTACGTGCATTCTTTTCCAAAAAAAAAATGTAATAAGTAGTCGAAATTCTTCCGTGCCGTAGTAGTGCAATAATGGTGATATTTGACTATGATAAACTAAGAAAATCAATACGTATGGGTACATAAGTATTTTAAATATGAAGATGTTGTAAATCATATTTAATTCGAAACTAGTGTTCGTGCATATATTGGAAAAAGTCTCACCATAGATGAATTAGTTTAATGAAGGTATATGGTATTCTAGAAAATATTAATATAAATTCAGTTACAAATATTTTCTCAATGATAAATACATCTCAGTAGATAAATACATAACGTAATATTACATACATACGTGAATATCTAGGCACAGTAGGTAAATCTAGTATTTCTAGAAGTAAGTACGTTGGAGATTTTGGAAGAAATCTATGGTAGTGTAGAAAGGGAAAATGCTTATGAATGTGGATTACCTTTACATTTATTCGTATTTTTGTCCAATATTGCTTTTGTTGAAATTATGTTGCCATACCTGAAACAGATGAAATTGTTTGAATAATTCACGCCAAACATTAAACGAAACATAATAATCTAATATGCTAAAGATAAAACTTACATCTGGCACATTTGGACGAGGTCCTTATCGGTGGTGTTCTGGCTGAGGCCACGTATGTATAGATTGGTGCGACTGAGTTGTTCCCCGGATGCGCCCGTGGTGGACGCCGAGGACGCGGGAGGTGGGGGCGCAGTGCTAAGGCTGGTGGACCGGGTGCCGCCTGCGGAGTTGGAGGACGAACTAGATGCCGTGTTCGCTGGAGAAGCAGCGGTAGGGACCCGCGTCCCGGTCGCGCCGCAACCGCCGCCCATGGTCGCACCGGTGTACTGTAAAATTAAGGCCTACATTACGCTATACGTCACGTGTCCGCCAGGATCAATTTCAATATATTAATTATAATAAATTAGATGATGCCCACGACTTTTTCCGCGTGGATGGTGGTTTCATTTTCCGGACTAAAAAGTTGCCTTCCATGTCCTACCCCGGTATGTAACCTTTCTCTTTCTCTCATCTCTTTACCAAATTTCGCCAAAACTGATTTAACAGATGGACCGTGAAACCATAGCAGACAGACACACTTTCACATTCATAATATTAGTATAGATTAATGCTCACGGATTGCACTTTCATCATTATTTCAGTTAACAAACATTTCTAGTTCTTCTTTACAAATATTACCATTTATCAAGGAAAATAGTAGATAACTATTGAGCGTAAAGAAGTTCACTAGTAGTTTAATAAATCATCAAGAAATGTTAGTGGGTATTGAAAAATAGCAACTGTCAGGGTAGAGACGTGCAAAGGATCAAGTCGTTAGTTATTTAGTTGGCAGGTAATGAATAGGGACGGTAATGAATGCATGCCGATTCCGAGCACGCGCCCTTAATCGACTCGCACGCCGTACGATACGGGCAAGTCGGGCGACGCCAACGGTTTACAGTATGTATTGCGTCACGTGGGTTCAACACGTTTACGGGCAAACAGTTACACGGGCCTAACTAGTCGACATTCTATCTGCAATGCAGGAAGTTGATAGGTACTGTGGTAATCAAGAAGTCACGTTCTTGATTACTATGAAGAATGTAGAAGGAAACGATATACATAGGAATTCATACTACGTAGGTACATATACCTACAGGTATGCCAAAAATAATAATTTTGAAATTGGACTGCGACTTGCGAGCAATGGTAATAAATCTGCTCCTGTGTGGATTATAGATTTTTTGACTGTCGAGATATTTCTATCCCCTGCTAAGTCCTAGGCTTGACGGATTGAGTGATGAAGGTGTCGGGAAATTTGTCATAATCCTTCAAATATATTAGACGTAGGTACAGGTTTTAGGTCGCAAAAATACGACAAGGGCGGATATTTTTTGCGCCAATTGGCAAAACCAAGCTAATCTCTGTACATAATGAAAATGATCCTATAAATATTTATGGAAAAACAAAACAGAAATAACAAACCGAAAAATGTAACAGTTAATTTGTAAAACGCCTTCCAACGCCAAAAAGACAATCGTCTTCAGCGCAGCATTGTTTTTTTAATACTACGTACTAAATTCAGGTCAAACCAACAGACAACAATTTGATCAAAGGAGTTTATAAAAGTCTATTTGCATTAAGAATTTTTCCGAATTGATTTCATAAATGTTCAACATAATTCATTTAAAAGAAAGAAAGAAATAGCATTTCATGTTCTGATAAAAATTCAGGCTTAGGAGCCTCGATCGATCGCTAAAAGGGATAACTGCGACGTATTGTATAAGGAAATTTATTCGTGCCATGAGTGTCTATAGAGGACTACAAATCTACGTGTTGTATGTAGCCTTTAGGTATTTGCATTAAGTTAACATATTAAATCCATAAAATGTGGTGTCGCCCGTACAACGAGGCGTGAGATCATGCGTGTAAGCAAATTCGTAATAGATTTGAGTACTTTGAACTTAAGCATTTGTTCGCTTGTAGGTACCTCTTCAGTATCGGAATATTGCGAACCTGTATGATCACATCAGTGTAGTCTTTGATGTGTTCTTTTATCAAATGTTAAACCTGCGATTGAGATGCTGGTATGTTTTCTTGTAAAATAATATCATATTTTATACAAATGTCTTTTCAAGGAATATGATTTCGAGGCAATGTGTTAAAAATTAAAACCTTTTTCAATTTAGTTTTATTAAGTTTAGTTGATAGATACCTTTAAATCTGCCTTCATGATATTTCCATAGATTTAGGATTGGTCTCGCTCCGAATCCTAAATACTTTTTTATTTGATTAAGTAATAGTTAGTCATCTTACGTCACTAAGACGTACCTAACTCTATGGTCATCAATGGTCTCGTGAAATGAAAATTTTTTTTCGTTTTAAATAGTAGGTATGAACACATAATACATAATATTATGTAAAAGCTTTTTAAATTGATATCGGAGACTTAAAGGATATCTTAAAACCCCCTTAAACACAAAAAATGGAGTAGTACCTAATAACGAACTGTGAAACCGCATTATGTCGTTTGGCTGCACAATTTAGTCAATTTAAGTTGTTAACTACTTGACATTCCTGACCAGTTTTTACGTGAATCATGTACATTGTAGGTACACCCACGACACTTCGGTTAACTTCTGCGTTAGTTTATAACTTTAACATAACATGTTACTGTTGTACACTTGAAAAGTTTCAGTTTGACTCAAACTGCTTTCTCGCAATTGTTTTGCTCTGAGTTTAAAAGTTTAAGGGAAGGGAATTGGAGGTAAAAATTGACAGTTACTTCGAATTCCAGTCGTATCCAATCTTTGTTTGATAAAACTGAAATATTGAAAAAATTGTATTGCGTTCTGAATCGGTAGTACCGGTATCCACAGAATGGTGGATAGTATTTTGGTAGGTGGTGTGCCATTTCAGGGCATAAGCTTATAATTTCTCAAAAATGTTTAAGCAAACGTAATTTGTTACTTAGTTCTTATTTTATGATAAATATGTCATTTCGTACCTTCGACTCGACAGGCTTTGGTAAACCGGGGGGAGTGTCATGCCTGATGAGAACCAATCATTACTTCGTAAACGGGTCGCAAACTTTTGACAGGTCGCATTCAAAGAATATTGGTAGGTACGAGTAGGTATACGTACGCGGAGCTTCTCAGAAATATTCTTTAATTTATTTCGCCTCGGCATAAGAGGACAAGTCTTCGAAAAATATTTGAGGAAAAAAATATGCTTTTTTTAAACTTTTGGAATATATTTACAGGTAATCTTATTTCATTCGAAAATAAAACGGCTTCTAAAAATAAACTTTTGTTCGAACTCAAGTCTATTGCGATCACGTTTAGTCCTCGAGCAATGTTATTTACACTTACAGCCAACAAAAAGAAATCCATCAAATAAATATTATAAATGCGAAAGTTTGGATGGATGGATGTATTGATGGATGTTTGTTACTCAATCACGCCGCAACGACAGAACGGATCTGGATGAAATTTGGCACAGCGATATATTATAGGCTGGAATAGCACATAGGCTACTTTTTATCCCGGGAAATTAAGGAATTCCCGCGGGAACCAAAAAACTCCAATCCACGCGGACGCGTAGTCGCGGGCATCAGCTAGTATTCCATATAATATCATAGGGAAAGTGTGCTTTCACGGCGTGAAATTCACGCCTCATTTATTCAAACGATTTGGATAGAATTTGGTACAGGTATAATTTTACAGAAAATGCATCAGTAGGTATTTAAATTTATATGAAGTTTTCGTTTAATCGCATATTCATGCCCGTACAAAAGCTAATTGAATAGCCATGAGCTGTATGCGTGTCTGCCAAGTATAAGAATGGAAATTGAAAATCTATTTGAATACGTAATAGCATCGTAGAGTAGGTACCTACATATTCAGTTTAGTACATTGTAGGCTGTAGGTATGTTAGGCCTAGGCCCGCAGGTTTAAGCCGAATTAATTGGCCATTCAACTCAAAATTCTATACTGATTCCATTCTTGTTTCAACCAGTAAAATATTTCTCTATAAAAATTTTGATCCTGAATATAAAAGTATTGCAGCTAACATTCTAGGGTGATACAATTTCCTGAACGGGCCTTTTCGGCGTTTCAAGTAACTAGCGACTTGTTGACACGCCTTTGAAAACAGGTGAAAATTTGAGAGTCGTTGTCGCAAACGTAGTGTATTATTGAGTGCAGGGCGTCAGGATAGCTAGGGCTTGCAGCTAGATGAGGGTTAGCTGGAGGGCCCTTGCCGCTTCACAAGGACATTAACGCAGTTTATGTAGGGAGAATACAGGCAAAATGTAAATTAATTTGCAGCGCAAGTGAGTTTGTTTATTAAAATTGTACTCAAGTGAGTTCGTTGAGTTGCTAAAATTCAGAAATCTGATTTAATATGTTTACCTATATCGTTTGAAATATTTCCTGTGTCTATTAGAATTTGTATCAATGGTTAGACGGAAAAAAATTCTTAACATATTATTATGCGACACTCTTATGTAAAAATAATCTCGTCAAGGTCTTTTTGGCGTTATAAGTAAACTTAGCAGATTTACCTTTGAAAGCAGGGGATGAGGTAGTTGTCGCCAATGTAGTGAATTGTTGAATGTTGAGTGTAGGGCGTCAGAAAAGCTAGGGCTTGCAGCTAGACGAGGGTTAGCTGGAGAGTCCTTCTCACTTTACAAGAGCATTATCGCAGTTTGCACAGGGAGAGTGCCAGAAATAAAGTGCAGTTATTATTAAAGTGACCTTGTTTAGAGGGTTGTATTTCTATTTTCATTTTAGCACCTGTTGTAAGTTGTAACGGTATCAAAAATAGGTAAGTATATTTGGAACTAGATGATGCCCGCACTTCGCCCGCGTGGATTAAGTTTGTTGATTCTCGGGGAACTCCTTAATTTTCCGGTATTTTAAAAACCTATGTCCTTCTCGGGATCCCTATACCAAAATCGGTTAAACAGATGGACCGTGAAAGCGTAGCAGGCAGACAGACACACTTTCGCATTTATAATATTAGTAGGTATGGATATAAAATTGTGGTAACAAAATGGTGGTCAAAGTTTTAATTAAATCGTAACTCTAAGCTCACATTCGCGAATATTATCACTATTACACACTTTATTAGTAGCATCATTCATTACACCCATTCTTATAAGTAATAAGTACTTATATTAAATTTCATATTATTATTGCCCGCGACATCGACCGCGTATTTTTGTTTTTTAATTGAGAACTTTTGTTTTCCTGTGGTAGGTTCATGTCCTGGGGTAAATTAGTCTGTGTCACTTTTCAGGTCTTTTTTGTAAAGTATAGTAGGTACTTTATCTTCCAAAAAATCACATTCGAGTTGTTCCGTTGCGGCAATCCAACGGCAAACCAACAAACAAACACACTTTCGTATTTATAATAGGTGCATGCTAGTAAGGATTTTCAAATATCAAAATCCGTTTTTCTCATCCATTATCTTAAATTCATACAAATAGTAAGTATATTTAAAAATCTTGACTGGTCCTAAAAATAACTAATAGACCCTTGTGAATATAATTACTTAATCGACTCTCGATATATAAAAAAATAATGTTAAGCGTGTTTGACGACCTCCGTGGCGCAGTGTGTAACGCAGTTGCCTTAACGTGCGGAGGTCCCGGGTTCGATCCCCGGCAGGGTCAATTTGGGAATTTATAATTTCTGAATTTTCCCTGGTCTGGCCTGGTGGGAGGCTTCGGCCGTGGCTAGTTACCACCCTACCGGCAAAGACGTACCGCCAAGCGATTGAGCGTTCCGGTACGATGCCGTGTAGAAACCGAATAGGGGTATGGGTTTAATATAACTGCCATGCCCCTAACAGGTTAGCCCGCTACCATCTTTGACTGCATCATCACTTACCATCAGGTGAGATCGCAGTCAAGGGCTAACTTGTAGTGGATAAAAAAAAAGTCCTTTGCTATAAAGCAACGCATTTTATCACGACTATTTAAATACAATGTATGGGCAACAACATGATTATATTGTAATCATCACATGACCGGTCGCTATCATGCCATGTAAATGTTAATTTATCTCTATAATAATGAGCTGAACATCCAATGATGACTTCCCATGGATAAGCCTTATCCACGTTCCAATCATGCACATTCATTGCGCACACATCGACAGCTCTGGTGATGACGTCGTGTGGTCGCACACACGCTGAAGATTCGATGACGTCACGTACAAGGGTGGAAGGGGGAGTAGAGGGAGCGAGCGGCACTCAACAGTTGGTCCCGGCTCGATAGCGCAGCGCGTGCGTGCTACGGGCAACGTCACATGGCCGCCACCAGTGTGACCAAATAGTATATTTTTCTTACAAGACTTCTATGAATATTTAGGTAAAAGATACCATTAAATTCCTCCAAAAGCTATATATACTTTTATACTAATATTATAAATGCGAAAGTTTGGATGGATGTTTGTTACTCAATCACGCCAGAACGGCTCTGGATGAAATTTGGCACAGAGATAGTGTATAGTCTGGAATAATAAAGGCTACTTTTTATCCCGGAAAATTAAAGAGTTCCCGCGGGAACCAAAAAACCTCAATCCACGCGGACGAAGTCGCGGGCATCAGCTAGTAAAAACAATAAAAAAATAGGATAGGTACATTTTCACAACTCACAACAATTTCACAACTCTACCAATTAGATGCATTCAATTGAACGCGTAAAACGAATATGTAATACTAGATGATTCCCGCGACTTCGTCCGTGTGGACCAAGTTTTTTCGATTCCCGCGGGAAATCTTGAATTTTCCGGGATAAAAAGTAGCCTATGTCCTTCCCCGGGATACAACCTACCCCTGTACCAAATTTCATTAAAACCGATTAAACAGATAAATTTTTTGATTCCGGCGGGAACCTTTAAATTTTCCGGGATAAAAAGTAGCCTATGTCCTTCCCCGGGATACAACCTATCCCTGTACCAAATTTCATCAAAATCGGTTGAATAGATGGGCCGTGAAAGCGTAGCAGACAGACAGACAGACAGACAGACAGAAAGACAGACAGACAGACAGACACACTTTCGCATTTATAATATTAGTATGGATAATGCTCTGCGGAGTACTCGTCATACGCTCGTATCATAATATTACGCTCTACTATCAACTCGTAAAGAGAGAGAGAGAGAGCAAAATATAACGGGACAATCCAAGATACATAAAATAAGTGGCAAACTCACACAGCCGTCACGCAAACCTCGATGCATTATACCCATCCGTATCTGGTACCTACTCAAAATGACCATTTCGTTTCTATTTAATTAGGAGAACGGAATCGGAGCGAACCAGCTGCTACTCTTCAACGAGATGCATTAAATTTTCGAATAAATATGAGACTTTGTCTGCGATTCATGAGGAGCTTGATGAAATGAAACAAAAATCCCATTCAATCTATTTAAATTGAGCGCTCCATTTGTTTTATCGTCCATTCAATCTCGGTACCTATCGGTAAATCTATTCAGTGTTGACTACCTCGGGAGTTAAGCCTCGTATATTTTTTCACTTTCTTTTTTGACGATCCTTTTTGTAATAAGCTCAATTATTATGAGTACGAAAGTAGCTGTCTTCTATATGATTATGAGGCCAAGTCTGTTGTACACCACCTCTAAATTAAACTAAAATAACAGCTTTATTTTACTATCCCTTTCATAATACTCCCTGCGGAAAGGGGAAGCACTAGATTTAGAGCTGCCATTTTAGTTTAGTTTACCTACAGATTGTGTTAAACGGAGTTGGCCACATTATTGTGACATTGTAATGGCTGAAAATAAATCGACTACAGATTAAAATAACTGTGGTTTCTATTGTTTTTATTTTATGAAAGTAGAAGTTTACCGAAATAGAAGTGACAAAATACAATGCTAAAGGAATAGGCTTGAAACTTTTTTCATTTCCGACACACGATATACGACTAAAATGGAAACCACTCAAAAAATCATACATCAGTGATCTCCCAAATTTAAATATCGACAGCTGGTAGCCTACGTCACTCTGCCATTATCATAATTTAACAAAAAACACTTGCCCTGCGTACAAAAACCCTTTTTTTAGTGCGATCTGACCCGACCCGCGATCCACAATATTGAACAAGGTTTGAGGAGGCTGTTGGCTTTTCATATACTTACAATACAATATGTATAACGACATTTTTGTAAGAGAATATTATAATAGGGTAGAAGGACGAATGTTGTCACTAAAAAGCTCACTATTTTGTGTATTCTATTTTGTAAAATCGGAAAGATTTCTTTATTTGCAAAATAAATGTTATCTACTGTTCCGAATCTAGTATTATTTAGCTTTGTCTTTCAATTGAGTTAAAACGGAGCTACGGATTGACCGATGATTTTTTGCACGGGCATAGTTGAAGAGCTGGAGAATGACATAAGCTATTTTTTATCCCGTAAAAACAGTTCCCATGGTATTTTGAAAAACCTTAATCCACGGGGACTAAGTCGCAGGCATCAGCTAGTTTATAATATGTTTATAAATGCTTAGGTACACATCATCTTTATGGTATACTGGTAAATTACAAATTCTACCTGTTTCTAAATTAGCAACACAATAGAATATTATAAATGTACATAATACTTATGTCGTTAACAAATTGTGACTTCACGACTCACTTCGTTTTTCATCTAAATAATACGAGTTTTTTTAAATAATTGCTGTGTATTATTAATTTATTATGGGTAACCATTATAAGTAACCAAAATAATTCGAAACTTGGAAAGTAAAACTTTCTTTTTTGGTTTTTAAAATTTATACTCGTACCTTTCGTATTGGAAAGGTACAAATAATAAAGGCTTTCCTATTTACCTACTCTACTTTTCGATTCCATTCATTTTTATGAGGTAGCTAGCAAGGTTCTCACACCAACCATCCTCAACCATTGTCACCCTTCAGCTTTCATTATTCTGTAAGTACAAATTCTTCATGTTTGGTCATTGACTGCTTGGTATACTGATATTATAGAAACCATATTCTGATATATGTTGTATTTCGTGTAGCAAGTTAGTTCCATCTATTTCACAGATACAAACCTAACGCTATTTCAACGCGAAGCGTTTTCTTAAACTAAAAACAAATAAGTTGGCAAATTGGCGCCACTACAGTCACATTAAATTTAGTGTAAAATTCTCCCACAAAACATTAAACGAGGAATGTTTCGTGAGTTGTCTCTCTCGAGGGGCTAGGGTCCTTCACCTTCCGCTATGGCGGAAATAAATCTAATCTTTGGATGACAGATATCAGCAAGCCTTGTTTATTTATACTTTCACCCGCGGTCGGAGGGTCGCACATATGGGACGTTCTTGCTTCCCTCATTGTACTAAAATAAACTATTATCTCCACTAAGCCAATAAACGCATGCGAGCTTGTTACGGTATCATTTCCTGGTCGAAAAATAGTTTTACGATAGCTCCGTATTGCGAAGATAAAATGAATAAGTACAGCAATGCGGCCAATAACACCTTTTGCTGTCGATAAGACAACATGTCGGAAATGTTCTCTGAAGAATCTAATAAGAATAAGTTATTTTGTATGCACTACATGTGGGCAGGTACTTTGCTGTACTGAGCGCAATTTAAATATTTGAAACATCCTCTTCTAATAATTTAGTAACCTTTGCCTTTACATATATGTACTTAATATAAAAAGTGGATCCTTCAAAACGGTCCCGGGAATATAGGTAATTTCATTCAGAAAAATTTGGAGAGCGTGTCGAATTAATTTAAATATATCAGCATATTCCTCGTGGATACGGCGTGCGTGAAAATGAGCTGAGGAGGGTTAGTGTGTGGGCCTTGGGTGCTAGACAATTCCAGCGTATGACGGGGAAATAAATGATTGGTCGGATGTGATGTGAACAGCTAATGCATTATTACGACGTTGATCTGTGAGACCGTAATATTCCTCTTGAATTCTTTCACAACTTGGCGTTTCCTAGATATTCAGGCTCAAGGCTAGATTTGGCACTAGGTATGTATGGAAAAATTTATGGGATTCCCCAATTCAGTTTTTATTAATTTAAAAGTTAGCTCTTGGCGACTGGTGTACGTGTAAGTGATGATGGAGTTAAAGATGAATTATTGTACTTAACTTATAATTGATTTCTACACGGAATACAAGATAATAGAAACAAAGAAAGTCAAAGATCTTTTGGAAACAGCAAATGTGTTGTGCAGCAGCAGCTTTTAGAAGCAGCAAGCCAGGTGATTAGCTACCATCTATTTTTCCCG
Organism: Erebia epiphron; assembly: GCA_963932025.1. Classification (NCBI taxonomy): domain Eukaryota; kingdom Metazoa; phylum Arthropoda; class Insecta; order Lepidoptera; family Nymphalidae; genus Erebia; species Erebia epiphron. The sequence goes on from OZ009949.1 coordinate 29,371,275, forward strand.
GCATCGATTCTCTCCTGAACACGGGATAAAATTGACAGCCTATTAATTACCAACACAAGAATTATTTAAATTATCTCCAATATTTTTTCCTTTATTTAAATATACTTTTAATATATTATCATGGAATCGAAGGCAGTCAGAGTACGTTGTCAAAACCCACTATCTAATGTTGAGTTGTACCATCTGTTTCATACTCCCCGGGTTCACCTAATGCTCATCTTATTGTGGATGTGAGTGAATGGCACCCGTATCGCATTTTACAACGAAAAAAACACCGATCCCTTTCACGAAATAAAAGTTCCCTCCATTTAAGGCTGCCACGTTCGGAAGAGGGCGCGATGTATCTAACAAGCAAGGATATCAAGCTTCAAGTTGTGACAGTTGACATATAGCAGTCATTAATCACTAGTCACAGATACTCAGCCACTATTTAAACTGTCTGTCCCAATCAGAATCCTATGCTCTTAAAAGTTTTAAAGTAATTGATGTTTTACCGATCTTCCCTTTCGTCGGAAAGTAAGTTAGATACACGTTAACAACCAGATATGTATAATAACAGAGATAATAATAGGTACCATTCTTGACTTGAAGAGAGATTAAGTACGGTTGTAGATACTTCAAATCATGGCCACTTTAGGTGCTACAGTATCTCGACATCCGTTGTCCAGACTCTGTAGCACCTAAAGTAGCCATGGATTGAAGTAGGTACCTACTTTTTTAGCTAGAAATATGCAGATATGGGAACGCAATTTCCAAACGATTTTCTGTCAAAAATTTCCAAGTAAAGAAACTAGTGGATCATGAATGGTTTATGGATGCACGGTAATTGAAGCCTAGAAAAATTTTTGGCCCACATCCCATCGGGGAATGTACGCCAATCCTTAGCTTAGTATCTAGCTTCATTTCTATTTCCGATATGGCCCTTCCATGGGAGCCGTTACCGGTTCAGTTACAAAAACTAGGTTAAGTAATCGGGCAGTGATACTTGTTTGAAAAGGAATTATTGTTTCAAGGAACGACGTGTACAGGCTTTGATTGGAATTGATTAGAAGAAACTTAGTATGTATAACGCTACCTACGCTGTCCTACTGACTACTTTGCATTTTTAATCGATGTGCTAGAATAACTACAGTTGGTTCAATTTAATATATCTATATATAAATACTTATTGGGAATTTAATCGATAGGTACATTTCATTTGGTGATTAGTACATCTGCTTCCGAAACCGCAATGTATTATTAGGTTTAATAATACTTTTCTTATGTTTGTTAATCTTCTTTATCCGGAAGAAGCTTATAATAATTTAGAATAAGTTACTAAAAATAGGAAGCCCGAACGTTTAAGAAACAGTTTGAAAATGTTTACTTAAAAGCTCTTCACGCTGCTTAACTCTGAAATGAACTGACGAACACAAAAACTAAATAAAACAAGCAACTAAAATTGATTGCTCAGTCTTCTTCGGTTTATCATTTTACGACCGACTAGGATCGTTGAAGTTTTCTATGACTAATTTTATTGCTCCACCACATGGTTGAAAAGGAATTATAATTCAATGAATACTTGAAGTATATTTTTGTTGCAGATTTTATGACGAACTAGCTGATGCCCGCGCCTTTGTCCGCGTGGTTTAAGTTTTTTGTAACTCCCGCGGGAACTCCTTAATTTTCCAGGATAAAAAGTAGCCTATGTCACTCTCCAAGTCCTCACCAATACAACAAAAAAAGAATTAGCGAAATTGGTCCAGCCGTTCACGCGTGATGCCGTGACCAAGGGAAATAGGGATTCATTTTTATATATATAGATAGATAGATTGACTTGCAAACATAATCAATCAAGATTTAATTTTTCGGTATACAAGTATAGAAGAAAACTATAATAAATGTGTGAATTAATGCGTTCGATCGGATTTGTGAAAATTTAAAACTGAAACTCACGCTAATATTTTCTCATTGATGATAGAACAGTAGCAATGATCGACTATTGAGCTTTAAGCCATTAAAATAATAATTTAATCAGCTATCTAAAATGTGGTTACTGGTTCTTTAAATTTCTTAAAATAACTACCAGTTTCTATAGCAGAAAAATAATTTGGTACCTTTAAAAGTGCTTTATTGTCATGGATGTTCGTGGCTATTATTTATTGCAATAAATACTTATAGGAATAGCATGTTTCCATCAGGAAACTCGTAAACTAAGTAACGCAGACTCATAAATGGAATATTGTTGAACTCCTCTTTGATGCTCTGCTCTCTGATATTAATTAAGTTCTTTAGGTGCACAACGCACACCGGCGAAGAGGCGTTTTTGATAACACTGCTAACTAAGCATTTTCTGAAATGTTATCACAAAAGGCAACTATCTAAGTATTTACTTTGGCTTACCGGTGGCGGGCGGTGCGCCCAAGCCTGGCACGCGTTTTCCATGTTTTGATTTCAGTATACCAATCTCAAAGGTAAATTAAAGAACATAAAGTTGATTTTGGTCTTACATTGGCCTTTAGGAGTTTAGTCTAGTTTTAACAAGTTTTATAATAAACAAATAAGGCACATGTAGAATGTAGAAGCTTTTCGATTTTTGAAGGATCCAGGAAGATCAAACTAGTATATCAAACGTTAATACACAGTGCCGGTTTAAAAAAAACAAGAACTAAAGCCCGAGGAAGTGTAAAGCCGTCCACATCCTTAAAATAAAACAAAGCAACTTCCGGATAAAGTAGCTTAGCACGGAACTAAGAAAAGAGTTCAGCGACGCGGCCATGAGATAAATCCTGAAGGAGACGGTTCGTAATAAAACACGTACGACGCGGGGCGCTACATTTTATTTCTGAAAGCGATAAGGACGCGAGAAATTCCTTTTACGAGATTCTTGCGGAGGGGAGGTAGGGGTACACGGCCCGTGCGACATCTGGTTTATGTCGACGTTGGTTCGTAAACTCGGAGAGGGCGGGCGCCTGTCGACCCCGTCTCGATGCTCCAAACGTTCGATGCACCGTGACAATGATCAATGTACTGTAATTACTCACCACAGATACATTATGCTAACGAAAGCTCCGTGTATTTTAATCACGCGTGATGCACGGTCCCTTCTGTCCGACCTTGTGTCTCGTTATTTATCTGTTTACGCTTTATTTATTAGTGCCTACGCCAGATGAGATGTGCACGTGTCAAGATGGGCTTGGTAATTTGCTTGTAGCCAAATGAGAGCTATAATCTCAAATCAGTATTCGTTGAGTGATGTGTTTAAGTAATTGGTAGCTAATCACATTATCCTAAATGTTTTTTTAAATCTTTAGCAAGAGTTAGCAATTGCAATTGTATGTGTTATACGTAATGGATGAGCCTGGCCATATTCCGATCGGTATATATGATTTTATTTTAGTTTTATTCATACATATAACAGGAATTAGTTTAATCAAAATTAACCTAGCATTCTTTGAACATACCCTGAGCCCGCCCCATGCACAGTCTAACTGGAATCCTCCTTAATATTCATGCATATTCTCAATCTTGAAATACCTTTTACAAGTATTAAAATTTACGAAATCTCTTAAACTAAAACGCTGAAGCGTTATAACTGTGCGATACGTATAAAATAGGTAAGTCTGCAGTATATTATAATAAAGAACAATTTCCTCCCACGAAAAAGGTACAGAGATGTGATTCAAAGCGTAGAATCACGCTCTCTGAAAGCGTTCACGGTCCGCAGGCTACTAGCCAGCATTACCGTTTATAGGGGATTGCCCATCAGAGCCCGGTACTGAAGTAGCTAGTAATAACGCTTGTTGCCTTCCTGTTCCCACTTAACCCGAATAGGGTTGTGTATAATATGTAAACAAGGTGTTATGAAAAAAAAACTGTTTTCATCCCATCTTTAAAAGATTTTTCGAGTTAACACGGATAACGAATCTGTCTACATATCACTTATTCATATCTTTTCGTGACGCAGAAGGCTTTACAAATTGTGGAGGCTTACCTTTTTTGGTTTTATATAACATGGCAACCAATTAGTTATTTTTAAATTTAATTTAATGGTCTAAAGCAGTAATTCCCAAAGTGGTCCAGGTGGACCCCCAGGGGTCCACGGGAGACTCGACGGGGGTCTACGTTGGCGTGACAGAAAAATGGGGGTCCACAATTCGTAAGCGGGGGTCCACGAAAATTTATCTGGTTTCGATAGTGAAGAACTAAAATGTTGGCTTGACTTCACCTATCAATGTAGGCAGATAATATTTTAAGAAGCTCAGCGACTGTTACTTGTAAAAACTTGTAATATTCCATAATCAGTACAACGTGTCGAGACTTGCAAAGCACCGCCGCGGCCGCCCGCCTTATACTCAAAGCCGCCCGCCGACGCGCCGTCCGCAACGCTTGTTCAGACGTGCAAAGGGACCAAATACGACTTGTGGGTGGTGTGTGTGCTTGCAATCTTGCATGAACTTGTTTGATTCTTCACCAATATACACAATATACGAATGCCAAGAATAAACGTTAATCATTTGTTCCCTGAATTTCGGAGAGAAAAGTACCTAAAGTGAATCGATCTTAGTGATTGCCAGTGACGAGTCGAGAGGTGCATGTTTAACAAGATTTTACTCACTCTTTGAATCGGTTTTAGAATTTCTGGAAAGTAAAGATCCAAATTTAAAAGGTAACCTGATCAAATTCAAAGCAGACATCGCGTATTTGACGGATTTGTTTAAAAAATTTAATGATATTAACTTACAACTACAAGGGGACAGCCTCAATTTAATAAAAACAAAGGGTGTAATTTCAGCTTTTATTGGAAAATTGAAATTTATGAAGCAAAATATTAGTCGGCGCGAATTTTCCCAGTTTCCAAACTTGTCACAGGTAGAATGCCTCGATGAGAATATTCAGACATACGTTCAACATTTAATCGCCCTGCATGATGACTTCAAAATAAGATTTGAAGATATTCTGTTAATGGAAATACCACCATGGATCATAAATCCATTTGATGAAACGGAAGTGGAGAATGTGATATTACAAGAGGAGCTAGTCGAGCTTAGCACTAATGAGAAGCTGAAGGTGAAATTTAAAAGAGGGTATCAAACATTTTGGCTGCAGGCAGAAATACCCGAAAAATATCCTGGACTGTGGGGAATTGCGAGAAAGCTTTTGATAGCGTTTCCCTCGTCGTATCTTGTCGAAAAAAGTTTTAGTGCCGTAACAAACTTTTTAACAAAAAAAAGGAGCAGATTGAATATCACAGAACGGGGAGATTTGCGGTTATTCCTAACAAAACTAAAGCCAAATATTGATAATTTGCTGTCAATACATCAAGTACATCCCTCCCATTAAGTTACGTTACCTACGTTATTAATGTTTAATTTTGATTGTAGGTACAATTATATTTTGATTTACTATACTTACTTAATATAATATTGTAAAATATGATAACAATAATAATAATTAATAGTTACTTACATAGTATTTGAATAAATACAACACAAGAAAATATACTATTTTTTTTATTTTTACCACTCCGAGTTTTCTAAATAAAATAAGTGAGAATTGATTGGTTTTTGTGCTGTCAGTAGATGTCAAAAATGTAAGTTTGAGATGGAATCACTTCTTTTTGAATGGTCAACTTTACTTTTGACATCCACTCACAGCACAATCAATTAATTAATTTACCAATCAATTCTCTTTTTTTTTCAAAGAATGTTTTTTTCGTGGTTGGAACTCACTCGCAACGCCAATTTTCATAATTTATCTTCACATTTTTTGTCGACTGGAAATATGATAGAAATTTAGCTGCAGGGGGTCCACCGGAACCAGCAAACTTTTGAGAGGGGTCTATGAGCAAAAAAAGTTTGGGAACCTCTGGTCTAAAGTTTGGTGCTGCTTATATATTATTCGCACTAAAAATTGTTTAAATAAAAGAGTTTGTACTACTGTAGGAGGCATAAAGCTATAATTTTACGATAAGGGTTAAGTAACTTGAAGCTTTTGGAAAACTTTAATTGCCTGGGTTCAACCCTTGCGTCCTAGCACGTTCTCTGGAACTTGTCCGTTGACAAAGTGTTCTTATTTGGAGTTTATTTGCTCAAACTTGTGCATTAACAAGTTTTATGCAAATCACGATAAAGACATTGAGAGCTCCCAGAAACATTAATCATGTTATATTACAAGTTACATATTAACTTGCCCTATTAGTTAGTTTAGGCACAAATCACGCTAGTTAATTTTCAATGAGAAGCGTCAGATTTGAAAATGAAAGCATAAAACATGGTATTTTATAATTAAGTTGTATACTAACAGTGGACTGTATTAAAGCTTGAGCGTTTACCCGTGGTCTCATCTTGGCTTTCTTGTAACAATGTGGCTTTAATCTTCTAATTTCTAACTGGCATGGTAAAAACCAACGGAAACAGTGTCCTGTAAATTTAACTTGCTTGAAAAATTGTTGCACCCGGCCTTATTTTTGTAACTGGTAAGAATTCAATCAAAACAGTACTGACTGACTGATTGACTGAATGTATAATATTGTTACGCGGTTGCTTGAACTTGTCTGACACAATGTTACTTAATTGCCTTGTTTTTCTACATGTTATTAAAGGAACCAGCCGATACGAGTGGATTAAATTGATGTCTGCTTGCACTTGTTTATTGTCACAGTAGCCTATTACATTCTATTCATAACTGGCATGTTAAAAACCAGCCAAAACAGCTTACGCACTGCTTGTGATCACTATACTGCTTTTTCTTCCAATCTGATTTTTATACTGTCATGGTTAGGCTGCTTGGTTTAATCAGCAGGAAGTCACTTTTACTTTTGCGATTTCTATTACATCCATCCATTTTGTTTATTGTTTGTGTTTATTTATGTTGTGTACAATAAAGAGTATTTCATTCATTTCATTCATTCATTCATCCTTCCTTCGAATACCATTGGCATGTCGTCAGTCGTGGGTGGATCCGAATGTGCGATGCTGGCTTCTATATATCGATAAGCTATATAGAATATCGATAAGCTATATAAAAATTACAACGGTAAGTGAATTTTCATCTCTTTCCTTATATTAAGTTTTGTCTTACTCCCATAGTATAATCTACTGATCCTTGCACTGCAGATTAGGTAGGCTCACTAAGAAACATTAATCATGTTATATTGTTATTGTGTGGTGTGCTCCAGACGCGGTTCGCTAAATTGATGATATAACTTCGTGCTTAATTATGCCTTACACTAACTCAAACTAAATTAAACTACTTGTATACGCTATTGCAGTTTAGAAACGTGTTATGTAAATAACAGAGACTTGAGTGCAAGTTTGAGTGAGTTAACTAAATCTTCACTGGAGCTAGCATTAATCTGATAACTTGTGTATGAGTCAAATGTATATGGAACCATTTCTTAGTTATACTAGTGGGTAGTTTCAATGCAGTTTAGGTTGAAGTGGGCTAACCTGGAAGGAATGAGGCCTTTTTGGGAAATTCATATAACCTCTCGTTTGCTACGCGACTTAGTATTGGAAATATCGCCACGCCACGGCTCTGCTGGTAGAATTAACTAATAGAATCGAACTCCGAAGCTTCAGTTTAAAGACTACATTGCTTACCAATGCGCCACGGAGATCTTAATTATGTCTAAAAATGTTTTTTTGTAATGATGTCGTCAATTACTGCGTAGTAGCAGCTTTAGTGCAAATAAATAACATTTTCATTTATAGACCGTTATATGTTTCATATGAAATATCTAATGCATAATATATTGCGGAATCGTTGCATATAATAACGCTGGACAATAGAGTTCACGCCACACTGGGTATTCATTGTGGCTGCCTATAAACTATCATAGAGCTACTCGAATCGTTTATAAGCTATGTATTCCGATTATGTAGTTATTAAGTAGGTCTCGGTATCTCTATAATCAATAGCCGAAGCTCCATAATAACATTTTTGTTGTGATTAATATTTCAAATGCTACACATACATTTTGGTATAAATTTGTAGTAGGCTGTAGCTTTGTATCTTTTTTTTGTAGCCATGTAAACATTCATAAAATTAACGGCAGGATAGCTGAACGTCATACTGAACGCTGCTGAGTGTAAGGAGAACAAATTACTTATCAGCAACGGCACTTTTAGATTTAGCGGTTTTTTTTCCTGTCTGGTCCCTAGGTGGATTTCGCCCTCAAGCAGGCTCTGCTTCCTACGCACACCTCGTAGAGACAATGTACGAGGAGGAGTAGGAGCTGCGTAGATCATGTTTGTATTGCGCACTAGTACCTACTTACGCAGAATGTCTGTCCAAGCCTTTAGCGTGGGAATGTTAGGCCTGGAAGGATGTTAAGTAAAAGCTTCGGGCCTTTGCATCCGTCAAACTAGCATTTATTTAGCGTATCTAATATGAACGTGCAATGACTAAATGGGTGGAACTAAAAGAATGCCTAGTGATTATGTCACGTAGTTCGTAGAGCAATTAAGCATGTGTAGGACGGATGTACTGTAATAGGGGGAAACATCCTATTCTGTTCCGACATTTTAGTATAGCAAAAATTAAAATTTCATTATCGAATAAATACCATTCGCTACTCATTGAGATATAGTATGATGTAATTAAAAAAAGTGGTCAAAAAATCGTATAGTAACGGCTGAAAATTATTGGGAAATTCATGGAAATCTCAAAAAAGTCTTATCGCGTTCCGACTATTGTGGTTTAATTTGAGACATTATTTAGACAAAAGTTATTTTAAATTGATCGTAAAAGATCAAAAAACACTTTAAATAAATAATATTTTCAATAAAACTTATAGTTTTTTTACAATCTGGTTCCAAACATCCCTCATTTTTACAGCACGAATTTTTCATACAAATTTAGTACGGGCGCGCGCATCACAAAATTTCGTTATATATTCATGAAATACGGCAGTCATTTCCCATACGCCAGCGGGCTCTCAAGGCGTGAGGTTGCGTCCCGTTGCTCCTGAACTGACGTTTGTCACTGTTAGTATCCGTACACAAACGTCAATGCATCCACTACCATTGAACAAAACTAATCATCGATATTTATACGTATAAAAAAAATGTAACTGGACGATTTCTGTATATAAAATATTTATTTTGAAAATTTAATTGGTGGTTATTTTATTATTCACTGAGCCCAAAACGGTATTTTATTCTCTGTCTTATTTTGCCTGTTTTGTGCACGAACTCCACTAAAACTAACTTTGAATGGGTATTTTGGTTCTTATAGCTCAGTCTAAGTAGATTTTTTTCTTTTATAACAGTCGTCCGAAGGGGGAAACTGGCGAAATATCAATTTCGGGTCTATGGGGTACCTAATGCTGATGTTCATTCTGTTTTGGTCTCGCAGAAAAGGGCTGTTCGTGCCATATACAAAACTAAATTCAAAGAAGTTGAAATTATGACGGTCAACGACCAATATATAATTGAAAACTGGATGATGCCCGCGACTTCGTCCGCGTGGATTTTTGATTCCCGCGGGAACTCTTTAATTTTCCAGGATAAAAAGTACCCTTTATCCTTTCCCGGGTACCCTATGTGTTATTCCAGACTATAACCTATCCCTGTACCAAATTACATCAAAATCGGTTGAACAGATGGGCCGTGAAAGCGTAGCAGACAGACAGACAGACACACTTTCGCATTTATAATATTAGTATGGACTGAATGATGCTAGCGACTTCGTCCGCGTGGATTAAGGTTTTTGATTTCCGCAGAAACTCTCATTTTCCGGGATGAAATAACCTATGTCCGTTCCCGGAATACAACCTACTCCTGTACCAAATTTCATCAAAATCGGTTGAACGGATGAGTCGTGAAAGCATACAACCAAACAAACAAGCAACCAACAGACACACTTTTACGTTTATAATATTAGTATGGATTATGGATATTATGGATTAAGTATAATATGTGTGTAGTAGGTCTGACGACCTCCGTGCGGCGCAGTGCTTTGCGCAGCCTTAACGTGCGGAGGTCCCGGGTTCGATCCCCGGCAGGGTTTGTAAATTTATAATTTCTGAATTTCCCTGGTCTGGCCTGGTGGGAGGCTTCGGCTGTGGCTAGTTACCACCCTACCGGCAAAGACGTACCGCCAAGCGATTTAGCGTTCCGGTACAATGCCGTGTAGAAACCGAATAGGGGTATGGGTTTAATATAACTGTCATGCCCCTAACAGGTCAGCCCGCTACCATCTTAGACTGCATCATCACTTACCATCAGGTGAGATCGGAAACTAGGGCTAACTTTGTAGCAGTACCTAAGTATATAAAAATATCCATATCCATACTAATATTATAAATGCGAAAGTGTGTCTGTCTGTCTGTCTGCTACGCTTTCACGGCCCAACTACTCAACCGATTTTGATGAAATTTGGTACAGAGATAGGTTACATCCCAGGGAAGGACATAGGCTACTTTTCATCCCGGAAAATTGAAGAGTTCCTACGGGAATCAAAAAAATGTATCTATTCAACCGATTTTGATGAAATTTGGTACAAGGATAGGTTGTATCCCGGGGAAGGACATAGGCTACTTTTTATCCCGGAAAATTGAAGAGTTCCCGCGGGAATCCAAAAATATGAATCCACGCAGACGAAGTCGCGGGAATCATCTAGTTCTATATAAATATTTTTGGGGTCTGTATACATAATAAACATTACTCCAAAGATTTATCATAAGTACCTATATAGATAGATAGAATGAAACATAACTTAAACAAAACAAAAGTCCTCATAAAGGCACAATTTTTCCAATCCTCTCTATATTGTTTTGTATAAAACAAAGAAACGTGCGCACGCCGCCTAGCTTCATCCAATATTTTACTGAACGCGCAGAACTTGCTTCGCAGTTTTCAGTCGCACGTAGGCTGTCAAAATAGCTTCGTCTGATCTGAAGTGATAATCTTGCTTTCTGTCGAGTACAAAAACAATTTACTTCTGCAGTGTGTGACTATTGTAAAAAGTAAGTATAATTTGTTTTATTAGTTACCTACAGTAATAGTCAGTGTGTTTATATGTAATATTTGAAATAAAAGATCCCTTCAAAAAAAAATTAATATGGCGTCGGCCGCGGTGATTTTCGTATTGTTGCGCTGATTGTTGGGTTTTGTATCATTGTGTGATTTCAAATTTGACGTTTGTTGAAGTAAAACTTTTACAGACACGTCACCACGTACTTTTACACTTTACAGCCAGCGCATAATATAATGGAGAGTGCAACGCCAGGAAAACCCATATACCGACACTTTAATTTTTTGACATAGTGACGTAAACATACCTGAGGCTTTTATCAAAGCTCAGCAAAGTTCATCAGTCCATGTATTTTTTAAATTATCTAGACATGATCTAGAATGATTTATTGTGATTCATTATTTTTGCAGATGGGAAAACATAAAAGAAGGTCTGCCTATTATAAAAAAGAAAATAAGCCGTTGCATTGGAAAACAAACAAACACACAACCTCTTAGGGCAAACACATATACCGTCTCCGCTTCGTCGAGGGTAAAAACAAACAAAAAGTATACTCTTATTTCCTGAAATCTTGAAAGCTGTCATCCAATATCACTTCCACATAATATCACATGCAGATTGCAGAGAAGAAGCAAATAAATGCATTAGTAACCTACATAATTTCTGTAGAAGTTTCGCGCTTTATCGCATAATGCAATTATTCGTTTCTCAATACAAATCAACTAAATTTTCATTTCATTGTACCTACAACACTTTTCCGCTAATTATCATAGCATCAGAGTTATACCATTTCATGTACCTACTCTCAGCATAGTCTGTACACTAGTAAAAAAATATTAATTTATAATTAGTAGACTATACCAACAAAAGACATTCATCTTTCCTATCTAAACATTTTGGTTATTTACGTATTGCAGCTTTGAAATTCTAAACGATGATCAAGTTATAGAATATAAATTGGAGAGCTCTGAACAGCAAGGTAAAAAGCATTCGGCAAAAATAACTAAAAGGTAGGTAAATTACAAAACTAGGTATAAATCCTTATCCTTACTAATATTATAAACGCGAAAGCTTGTGAGTATGGATGAGTGGATGTATGCATGTATGTATGTATGTTTGTTACTCTTTCACGCCTGAACGGCTGAACGGATCTGGATGAAATTTGGCACAGAGATAGATTATAGTCTGGAATAACACATACTACTTACTACTTAATAAAACAGCTACTTTTTATCCCGGAAAATTAAGGGAACCAAAAAACCTCATTTTTTGTTGTTGTTTCCAAATTATATCTGTCGGTTTAGTTGATGGGTAAAATTACAATTATAAAGGTTTGAAATAAATAAAAGAGTACCTTTTATTTATTTAAAACTAGCTGCACTATTGGTAACTACCAATAGTGCAGCTAGGTAGTGCCATTGGTGGTTGCAAGCTGTGGCAGCCTCTAAGTGGGTTTACAATAATGCATATTATTCTATTAACTAGCTTTATTTTCCTGTTATTTATTGTAACCTGTTGGTTGTCCTTAAATAAATAAAATTAAATTAAAACTATCGTCAGGAAGGCTGATTCAGTATTAGGTAGGTGCGATAGTTACCAAAAGTGCAGCTATCTCATAGTCAGTACCTACATGATATTATAAACGTTTTTTTGCTGTCATAAAACTTCGGTTTGTCAAAATGTGACAAGGATAATTTTTATTTATATCAATTATATTAGGTACTTTATACTAATAAACTTTATATTGTAGTAATAAATTGCGGTTTTATTTTCCATTTCAAAGTGCTATAAAAGTTTCACATCAAAAACTAAATAAATAATGGAAATAGGTTTTTTAGGATGAGTTGTGTCATTTATGATGAATCAACGGGACTTTACCCAGCTTGAAAAGGAGATTCTACTGAGGAGAGATGACAATAACTCAGCAGTTTATAAAAAGAAAAAAAATTGCAATAATGTACCTAGAAAATAATACACAATATATAGGGAGCTACATAAATATATGTACATACATAATTTATCAAGTATTACTCTGATTTAGTGGGCTGTTAGTGGATAGTTTCCATGCAACATTAGGAAAATCATCAGTTGATGCTACGTTAGTTGTTACGGATATGTCTCAAACCCACCAGCATCAATTGATTTTCATAGCTTAGCTCTAGGGGAAAGGGGTTCAACTAAGCAACGAAGTTTTTCACATAATGAGGAAAGGAAATACGTCCTTCTAAGTATTTATTACGAGAGAGGGAATGACAGCATGACAGTCACGCAGCTTACTTACGTCCATAATGTTCCCTATATTACACATTATACTAGTTGAAGTATGGAACACAGAAGCTGACTAGTTACTTCTCAAACCACTTCATCTACATCGCACATCTCAGATGGAAATGGAATCTCCTAGTGCTGTCTTACACCGTTTTTATACTATTCATGCAGAACTACTACTAATACTAAGCGCCATTATTAATTTAATTTATTTTCCTACCTATGCATACAACCTTTATCAAATAAACACCTATCTTTACCTACACCTACTCATAGTTATAAATCAGTTAGCAGGAATCAGCCGGTTGGTATATTATCAAGAAGCACCTCTACAATCCATACTATGATATTAAAAATGCCAAAGACGTGTAATTGAACGGCCCATTATTTCAACCAAGTTGGTATAGAGTAAGGTTACATCCCGAGGACGGACATAAGTTACCTTTATCCAGAAAAATTGAGAAATTCCCGCAGAAATAAATAAAAATTAACGAACGCAGACGAAGCCGTAAGTATCATCTAGCTATCAATCAATAAATAATATTATTTGTGCCATAGTGAGATAGTTGATCGCATATTGTGTGCTCCCGTGGTAGGGGCTGAATCCTTCTATGTGTGCCTGCGTAGACTGTGGTTGTATGTGTATAGAAACAATTGACAGCGGCTGACAGCTACGCCTAGATGTCGGCCAAGGGTAGGACCCTTAAGTGTTAGAATTTTTTAACGTTCCTCACGTTAACTCATGATTGCATATTCATATAATGAAAGTACCTAACAAATATTTTTTTCGAGGAAATAAGGTAATGCCGATGCGTCATGCAGGTGGTGGCTTATTGAAGGATTTGAGTACTTGGTTAGTACCTGTTTTCCTTGAGAGGTGTTCTATTTAGAGCTGATATGAAAGAAGAGAGTCAAGCATTAAACGCGTTAAACCATCATCATCATGAACCACCAGGTGAAATCAAGGGCTAACATAAAAGGAATTTTATTGGAATAGAATAAAAGAAAAGTCCAGACGGGCTCAAATTAGACCTATTTGACAACTAGTCAAATCAGCAACTCTTTATTACAAATCAAAGCGCGCTCTTAGTAAGTATAGGATGTTGTATTGGAATATTATGACTGTGCTCATGACTTCATCGAATCCTCTATTTAACATTCACTAAGAAATAATTTTTGCCATTCCTAGGGTCAGCACGAAGTAATGCAGTTGCGGTTCCGTGCTGACCCCGAAGACAGGGGGAGGTTATTTTAGTCCGTGCAAGTCGGACATGCCCTGTCAGAAGTCCGTAGGGATTTTTTCCTCCCCCGAAGAAAAAAAGAAGAAATAAAAAGGGCATCATTCCTAATAATATGTTGATTGGATAGAATCTTACTTGGTGTGGCGTATAAGGGCTAGGCGCCGCCGCGTAGGGCTGCGGCTGCGGCGGCGGGTAGCGGCAGGGCGGCGGCGCGTAGGCCGCGGCCCACTGCTGCGTGCCGCCGCGGAACTGCGCGCCCGCGCTCGCCATGCGCGCCGCGCACGCGCCCGCGCCCGCGCTCGCGACCGTCACTGCGCCGCCTGCGCCGCTCGCTGAACGACAACCGCCGCTGCTCTGGAACCAAGGAAAACAACTAATTAGTATCAATTATTATTATGATAATATTTGTATGCACATAATATGTGTTTCCTGCCACGCATAACTTGAACTAACTTAACTTAACTTAACTAGCATAACTTGAGTGCCTTCGCTATTCTTAAGCTTATTCTAAGTTTAAGCCAATTCTTTAAGAAAAATCTATTGAGTACACTTAACATGGTACTTAATAAGTTACAGGATAATTAATAGGTCATGGTCCATGGGTAGACCTATAGATTTATTATTATTTACAGTAGACCACCCGTGGGTGGTTGTCTCTACTTATAAGGTGCCAAAGACGGATTAGATATAGATTTTTATCCGTTTAATCTCCGGAACATACAGGCATCTCATAAGGGATTTTATGAGAACGTTAATGTGTCTAAACTCAAATTATAATGTCACTCGCAGCAAAAAAAAGCCCACTTGTGGCAGACAACGACATAAGTTTTACAGAATACTAAATATTGCGTCTGCGTGGATTAAAGTTTCTTTAAAATCCCTCGGGCTTGCATCTCTACCAGTGCCTATTTAATGATTCAAAAAATCTTCTGGAAAAAGAAAAACATTTTTAGTTTGTTTGAAAATGATCGTTTCATTAATCAAAGCAATCCAAAAAATATGTCCCAAAATGTTCTCGTCGTTTCCAAAAATCCATTCTAACCGCACTTAGCATGCAGTTGGAAATCCAAATTGAATGAATAGAAACCGACGTGAAAGAGCTATCTCACGATGATCACTTGCTTACAAAAACTCTTGTCATTTTCAGACCGTAACCAGGATGCTGGAGTGAAACTTATCTAGAGCCACACTAATTTATTAAACGTAATTATTTTGTAGACCCACTTGAAAAATTGCAATTTAACTTTTTAAGAGTTAATTAGCTAGCTTACTGAATTTAATTTTCTTTTGCTTCAGTAAGGATCAAAAAATTGTCATATTTTTTTGTCCTCTGTAAACATAGGACTCGTAATATGAAGAGGTGCATCAGCGTAAATCATTAAAAAGGAAAGTAGAATTTGGTTGTAAAGCAAAGCCTCACGCCATCTTAAAATGTTATTTTACAAAAGCATTGCGGTAAGTAAAGTTAAATACTTAAGCCCCAAGATAAAAGCTCAGTATACGTTAAGAGTAAAAAAAAATATCTTCAGAAAGAGCTTAAACTTGTACTAGGTTTTAAAAGGCCCTGTTAACTTCACAGATACTAAAGAAAGCACTATACCGCTGACCATTTTGGAATCCTTGCTGTTAATAAATAAGAGTTAAGAATTAATTTACTTGGTAAATAATGTAGAGTTTTGTACAGTAGGTAGATTATAGATACTATTTACCTACACTTCCGTCATGTTGTAGGTATTCTTTAGCATGCATTTTTGAGTTGAGTGTTATGTTCATTTTAAAGCTTCTTATTTATTAGGAAAACCTTTTGAAAATACTTTTTGCTAACATCAATCGTGGACCTATAGATCTAGACTATAATATAGACTATACTATAGAGCTATAGCCTCAGGAACTCCTCAGACTGGAATTAGATAAATTCGTTAGCTATGAATATTTTATAGGGTTTTTTTTCAGTCTAATGACATTTTTTTCCTCTGGCATTTTATTCTCGGTTCTATAATCTTTGATTCATCAAAGCCTATAATGATGTCTGTGTATGCACAGACAGCTCTGACACATGACTAGTAGAGATTGGCATCTAGGCATCTTGAACCGAAAACCATGACGAAGCGATGCGGCGGTGTGAGACTTTCGCAAGCGTCTGGGCTTTATCCTCATTCATCATATTGTGTAGGCTTGTATCAACTTATTCGAAAATGTACATCGCAATCTTTACACTGAAATAGTATATTATACATTGTTATATACTTGTTTGTTGACTGCCTCGTTGGTCTAGTGGTTAGCATGTTTGACTGCGGCTGACGAGGTCCCGGGTTTGAGTCCCGGGTCGGGCCATAATAAGTGTTGGGTTTTTCTGACTAGAAATTCTCAGCACTAGCCCGGAGTTAGGAAGTTGGCGGTGTAACCTCCGTGCCTCGGAGAGCACGTTAAGCCGTCGGTCCCAGTTATTATCACTAACCATGATAATAGTCGTTAAAGCCCGCCAACCCGCATTGGAGCAGCGTGGTGGGTCTAAGCTCTAATTCCCTCTCTCCTATGAGAGTGGAGGCCTGTGCCCAGCAGTGGGACGTTAATGGACTGTAGTGGTAGTGGTATATATTTGTTTACTACGATGTGAGCCTAGTTGTGTAGCGCGCACACTAGGTAACCGGATAAAACGTCATTCCGCTACACGCGGACGTTTTGAGCTGTACGGTTCTCGGTGTGTTTTCGCCCTAACAATCTGAGAAAACGAGAAATATGGATTTGCGTTAATACCTAGTATATAATAATATGTTGCGTTTGTTATTCCGGTCGAGTGCGTTCACGGAAAATGAGATTTATAGTGGCAATAACAATGTATAATTTCACCCGGGCGACCCCCATCTTGGGACTTAATTATTTGAGTCACGGAATTCCAAAAACCGTCCGGGAAACCTGAGGGATCAGAGCTTTGTTATTTTTTTTCCGAGTGCCTAAATAGCGCCCTCGTTCTTTATAACAAAGTATATTTGGCGTTCCGTATGAAAAGAAAAGAACAGGAGTGAGGACTGAGGTCAGTTTTATCTAAGTATTTCTTTAACCGGACATAATAATTACTGAAAGATATTTCCAAAAAGACTCATAATAAATACACAGTGTGGCAAAATTGTGATTTTATTAGCACTTCACTGTTTTAAACGTCAATAAAATATAAGACGTTTTGCGGAGGTTCTGGGTTCGATCCCCGAATGGGTCAATTTGGGAATTTATAATTTCAGAATTTTCCCTAGTCTGGCCTTCGGCCGTGGCTAGTTACCACCCTCAAAAACATGCCGCCAAGCGATGTAGTGTTCTGGTACGATGCTGTGTAGAAACCGAATAAGGGTATGAGTTTAATATAACAGAACACCCATATCCCTAACAGGTTAGCCCGCTACCATCTTGAATTGCATCATCACTTACCGTCAGGTGAGATTGCAGTCAAGGGCTAACTTGTAGTGGTTTAAAAAACGTGATGGTGATAATTAATTACGGTATCTTAAAACTAAAGCTACGAGGTTTCCAAACGCGTGCTGGTCTGAGAAGAGCGCGCAACGAATTCAGCCGGATATTTAGTTAAGTATAATATATCTAAGTATATACTGAACACTTCAGTAGGTAACCGACACGCACACGACTTTTTTCGCTAGCTCAAAAAATGGGTGAGTTGACTGTCAGACGATAAGCCGACAATCCGCTTATAGTGCGTGGCCGTGTGGTCTAAGGAATTAGGGTAAAATATAGATTCTCATGATTGGTTATATCTATCTACCTACTTACGTGTTACCTACAACGTTTCGTTTTCCCCCACGAATCGATAGGGTAGCTTTAATCCTGAAACTTGATACTCTGATTTACTCACGTCTTATTCAAATAAACACTACAATGCATTTCGTTAAGTTAGGTAACCTTTGTTAGTAATTTATTTTTTGGTGACAGCGAATCTATTTATCACAAAAGATTCCGACGCGCGATGCCGGTATCCAGCGGTGTAGTTTTCCATATCCGTACTTAATATTACAAGTGCGAAAGTGTTTTTGTTGGTTTATTTGTACCTACTTCAATAACACCAAAACAGGATCGGCGTATTTTTTTGCATGGGTAAGTAATGCGTAGTGTCTATTTCATCCTAAGTAGCCTAGCCTATGAGTATAGGACTTGGAGAGTGCCCACGAGATTTTCAAACCCTAAGTCTATGTGGACGAAGATGCGGGGATCAGAGTCTAAATAATATTTTTATGAACTGTCGTGGTTTCATAAATTGACAATTCTTTGTTCGTTTGTTAAGAATATTTGTCCGGCTTTGGATAGTCAAAGTTTTCTACATTACCCATTTCCTTTTAAGGAGTAGTATCTAGATATTATACTTATCTACCTACCTATTCTTTTCTTCTTATTATTGAGCTTTTGAAACTTCTGATAAGGTACTGTCGAGCATACCGAGTTCAAACAGCGCGCCGCCGGTGGAAGTTCAAAACAGCACCTTTTAGTTTTTATCTACATGTCGAAAGGTATCAGTCCGCCATTTGAAGGTATTCAGACTTGAATTCACTTAAGGCAACGATAACTAGATTGGAGTATTTTGTTTTTCCTCCTTCAACTGTAACATTCGTAAAAGTGAATTTGTGGCATGTGTTACTAATACGATAACGCGGTCACGATGATTAATCCAATTATATCTAATTGTACCTACCTACTCGTATTACTTTAATGAGGGTAGTAAGTACACTTTCTTGGATATGAAATGTTAGCATGAAAACATCAAATCTATTCTTTCACCTTAGAAGATCGAATATAGGTACCTATAAAATTATGATTATTTTAGCAGATCGACGTACCTACGTATTTAAGCAACATAGGTGTGATTTATATAGTAATTAGGTCAGGCTAGCTAGCATTAATAGGCCTATTACACTGAACTTTTCACAGGGACCCTTACCCTGAAAACAGTGTAGTGTGTAGCGTAGCGTAGATTTAGGAAGAAAAAATCCTTAATTTGGTCCTTATTGCTTTGTAATAAGCGACGCCAAAACTAGCGGCCACGTCCACCCTTGCCACAGGGCGCTGTGAAAAGTGCAGTGTCTTAGGGGTTTAAGTTCTATTGTATTACTTTCATTAAAAAAAAAACAAACAAAAAAAATATTAAATTAAATTAAGTAGAATGACAGATCAAAATCTATTGCATTCCGTTTCTGCATGGAGACAATGAAAGGGCTTATCAATTAGTTATTAAATTACTTAAATTAGACTTATAATTTTAGTTTATTTTTAAGATTGTGTAACACAAAATTAGCCACATACTTAACACATTATCTAACTGATGGTACCTCCTAAAACTAAGCTCAAAATAAAGAGAGCCTTGGATCTAGAAAAGAGAAACCAACGAATTAGCGAGAAACGTCATTAATTGGATATGAGGGAAAACATGAATAAATCCTCAGTGTAATATAAAACGATCTTGGTAGGTATGAATAAGTTTACAAGTTGAACTATCTCGGCAGTTTTTTTGTGAGAGTGATAGGAAAAAATATATAGGTATGTATCTAGTGAGATAGCAAACACGCTAGTCATCTAGCGGTAAGGAATATAGCGTTTCTCGGCGTAGATTTAGTTTTATATGTCGAGTGGGAAGATTGGCGTCGGTGGGTCGCGACTATGTCTCGACGACGCGCCTTTAGATGCTTCTTCCAAGGACTTAGGGCTTTAGGATTTGTACTAAGCATACGGGGGTCCGCCCCTGTGAAAAAATGCGTGAAAAAGCCGGCAAACTTAAATATAGCGATTTGCTTCCTCATTCTTAATTCGCTACGATATGGCATGCCCTCCCTGCTTCCGATTTCTCCTCCACTTATAGTAAAGGTACCTTCGAATCAAGAGTAAATACTGAATAGGCATCTCCTATTAAGTGCGTTCCACCTTAGGCTGAATGACCAACTGCAAGCAAGTCTGATTGCAACCACGCGCTAGCCTATAAATAAAAAAAATAATGTTATTTTTTTTTTGTATTGAAACTACCAATCTAGAGCTTGTAGGTAAAAAAGATCCAAGGGGTCGGAGAACATCCGCATATTAGACAAATTTCTTTAAGTACGAGTCGAATACTTAGTAAAAAACTTCGTTGAGAACAGGATATTGAACTGCAAATTGAAGGCAAAAGCTATATGAAATAAAATGAAAGAAAGTGAAACCAATAACTCTCCAGCAGTCTAACAATATTAGTGGACACTTTAACGGCCAGTCAGTAAGAGGCAATAAAAACCGTCTCAAAGGCTACATACCTACCTACAGCGGGCCTTAAGTGCCGTCTATACTGAATCTTCAAACATTTATTCGATATTTCAGCGCTAGGTATACTATCTATACTAATATTAAAAAAAAGGAAAGTTTGGATGTATGGCTGGATGTTTGGGTACCAATCACGCCAGAACGGCTGAACAGATCTGAATGCTATTTGGCACAGATATTGATTATAGTCTGGAATAACACTTATCCTGGAAAATTAAGGAATTGAAAAAACGGGGAATTGAAAAAACTTAATCCACGCGGACGAAGTCGCGGGCATCAGCTAGTAATCATTTTAATATCATAACTATATTATGACTCTTATTTGATATCACATAAGTAATCTTTTACTTACCAAGATTTTCCTAAAATATCCGCAGGTTTTGGCAAGACCTTGTTGCATATTATGTGAGGTAAGAAGTATACTGATGAAGACTGATAAATAAAAACTTCTGACACAGGTATTCTTATGCTTAACAGAAGGCCTCAGCCACAATAACTTGTTAATATTGTTGGAAATAAATCATTTTCATTTTCATTTTTTCATTTCATTTTCAAATAAAAACTAACTTTTAAACTTAAATTGACTTCATTTTAATCTGCCTGTAACGAAGAAACTTTACGATTGTGTGTTCTGGGTTTAAATGTTAACAGTAACCAGGCTGGAATAGGCGACGTCGAAGCGCCGTAGGTATATAGTTAGTATCCATGACCAAAGAGCTATTGCACCTATTAGTCTTTAAAATGCCGTACATAAAGTCGAGAATGAGAAGTAGCGGGTATCAAAACAAGTTACTCACCGTATCCCATTTATTCTTGCTTGCTTTTCTTTAATCGCATGTGGCTTACTCTCTATCATGTTCTTTTGCATGATTCTACGCTTGTAGTTGTTGCTAAGCAGACACTGGTCACTTGATAATGTTTATCTCATAAACATGATAATGTTATCAAAGAACACGATGCAATCTAATGTAATTTGAAAGTGAAATGTTTTAAAGTTTATCACAAATTGCAATCTATGAAGTCATCATACAAAAATGTACAAATCTTTCGTGTCATCTTTAACTTTTTCCGAAATATTATAACAATTTATATCTACGCTTGTCCTGTAACAGTTTTGTTAAGTTTTTTAAACCTTAAATACGGTTATCTAAAAATTCAAATATAACATCGTAATCTACGTCTCGTATCTCGTTTCTAAATAAATCTAATTTACTCGGAAATAGAAAACGTATCTAACTATGGCGATCATTTAGGATGAGGTCAATTCGTGCCGTTCTGCAAATTATGAGGCGCCTAGACATTTCACTTGCGGCATGGCATCTCCACCCCCGCCCCTATTGATTACCAGTATAGCCGCAAACAAAGCTGTGATGACGAGCACAGCTGTCTTCCCCAAATTCCGAATACCGCCCACAAATTGTTGCTACGTCAACGATGTAACAAATTTGTATTGTTTATGCCGTGAATTCAAATATTATATTTCATTGGTTGATAGGATTTCGGCCTAGTGGATTTTGGTTATTAAATTCCCGTGCCAACTCTTCGGTTTCCGGGATAAAAAGTAGCCAAGCCTAAAAATTCCAGACTATAATCTATCTCTGTGCCAAATTTTATCCAGATCCGTTCAGCCGTTTTGACGTGATTGAGTAATAAACATCCATCCATCCATCCATCCAAACTTTTGCATTTATAATATTAGGTAGTATAGAAATAGTAGATTATTAACCAAGGGGATAAAGCAGTGTCTTCTGTCACGGGTGTCGATTTAAATCGCGAGCGTAACGAAGGACTCGACGTTTACTCCCGAGCGTAGCGAGGGTGTTAAAAACCTTAAATCACGAGCGAAGCGAGGGATTTAAGACGAGTCCTAAGTGTAGCGAGGGATTTAAGTTCACCCAAGACTAAGACAGCTTTATCACCGAGGAAAATACTCTACTTTTCGTACCATTTGCGAAAAAATTAACACAATAATAATATGAGATAAGCATTTATTAAAAACTAGCTGATGCCCGCGACTTCGTCCGCGTGGTTTAAGTTTTTTGTTATTCCCGCGGGAACTCTTTAATTTTCCGGGATAAAAAGTAGCCTATGTCACTCTCCAGGTCCTCAACTATACCCATGCCAAAAATCACGTCAATCCGTTGCTCCGTTGCGGCGTGATTGAAGGACAAACCAACAAACCAACAAACAAAGTGACTTTCGCATTTATAATATTAGTATGATATGATAATGACAATTAAAAGTAAAAGTTAACATTCGAAACATTGGTCCAATTATTGTTAGAGAGAGTTACATTTTTGTTTGGTACATTTATTGTTGATGAGTTGATTTGAGTATTTCTCTGTTCTTGCGTCTGAGGAACTGTTTAGAACATTAACTTATTTATAAAAATAAATTAAAATAAACTTAACGTTTATGTATTTGAAGAAAACAAAAACGCGGCAAATTCCTAGACTAATATTTTTTTGTCGGAAAAGCAAAGCCATCAAGCTCATACGGCCTCGTCGGTTTTCGTAATTTTATTTATTAATCATAACTGCATAAATGCGTATTCCTTTTCCAAAAAGATGTTTAATGCTTTGTATACAAACTCAATGGTGTAAACACAGATGTAGTTCAGTATAAATTTCGGTAGGTAAGTATTCCAAATTTAAATCACATTCTCCCCCTAGAGGATGAATGAAATTCAGTACAATTTTCTTTCCCTGTTTTTAACAGATTAAAAATGACTATGTTCGCTTTTTGTGGCATAGAATGTCACTTTTTTGAGCAAGTGGTACGAAAAGTATAATTCTATGTCAATCTTCTGAATGTTCTTCTCCATATATTTTTACAACAATAACAAATTTACCTTGAAAAGATAAAAAACAGACAGACAGAAAGTATCAAAATAAAGTTTTTGATATTTCAGCTTCTCAAAACCGAAATTAATTTTAACTGAATCCTTTTTGGCTTAAACGTAGCTACTTTATTATGGCGGCTTGGTTAGTGCTCTTTAGGCATTTGACTCTTTGAAATAGATTCAATGGTTTTGAAGATTTCAGGACGGTTTAAAATGATACTCAAGTTTGAAATCTTTTTGTGATAAAGTTTCTGTTCGTTAATGGGCCACTTCAAGCCAACTCTTTGAACGGTTTTATCTCTGGTCTCTTATATTGAGGGTTTTATCATATTTTCCGCTTTTAATTGCAAAATAGTATTTATATTTCAAGAGAAATTAGGTTTTTAAAGGACCTTCTTTTCAGTAGACTAGCAATAAACTTAACAAACACGATGATAGTAGCAGAAAGGTGCTTGAGCTAAACAAACGTAACTATTTTGCTGTAAGAATAACTTTTGAATTGTGAAAGGCTGTAATAAAAATACTTTCCAAAAACCGACTTCCAAAGCCACTGTAAAGTAAAAAAATAATTTTGATTTCTACACACTAACTATGTTGAAGTCGGGCGAGTATAACAAAGATAAGCAAAGTTGACGCGTCAGGCTCGCCCGACTTCAACATAGTGTATAGAAATCAAAATTATTTTTAACCGACTTTCAAAAAAAGAGGAGGTTCTCAACTCGGCGCGTATGTTTTTTTTTAATGTATGTCGGTGCATATCTCCGTGGATTTTAAACCGATTTAAACAATTTTTTTTTCAGTGGTTAGAGGATAGTATCAGGGTTGGGATTTGGAGTCAGAATTTTTTATGGGACCACCTCGAGAGCTTCATCTAACGACTGATAGAAAAAAAATTCAAATCTATTTTGAAACCACGGAGATATGCACCGACATACATTCAAAAAAAAACGCGCCGATTTGAGAACCTCCTCCTTTTTTGGAAGTCGGTTAAAAAATTAGAGGATATATTATGCTGTACCTACCTACCTGCCGTTAGGATTTGTCAGAAATAGGAATATGAGGGAATCAGTAGGTAATGCATGCAGCCTGAATATTATTCAGTACCGGTATTAATCAGTAACGGTATCTTAAAACTAAAGCTACGAGGGTTCCAAACGCTGGTTTTAGAAGAGCCCACAACGAACTCAGCCGGGTTTCTTTTTTTTTTCATTATCACCATTTCACAAATCATCTTAACTAAGGAACTATCGGAGCCATTAGATCAATATATCATTGCCAAGCTTCCATCACTGAAACTAATAATATACAGACTTGTTTCCGTTCAACGTTTTCATTATACAAATAAATATCAAAACAAAGCAAAATACGGTTGTATGCACAATTCATTATGAGGTTCTTCATGTGTAATTGTGCAAGTATCTGTTTTTATAACGAATGATACACGCGTGAACAATTAATTGATCGGTATTAACTGAGGCCCGCGACTTTCATACGATTCGAATACGTGAGCCAATTATTGCATTCAAGTGCACAGTGGGGCTTAATTGATATTTTCTTCACGCTACAACAATTTTAAAAATTCGTAATCCCGATACGTGTTAACGGTCTGTACCTAGTCGAGAATCGTTTGCGTATCGATTGATTCATTTCAGGTGTAACGACCCCACTCACAGAAAAAGGAATCTGTTTATTACTCTACTTTTGTTCTGTGACCCCATTAGAGTGAAAGCTACAAATAAAAGTGACGAAATCTTAACCCGGAAGCTTCTAGGATTCCGGATGGGAAACTAATTGGAGGGTAGGTACCTACCTATTGGATTTGTGACGGTATCACTATTAGTGACACGTTTAAAACGCAAACCTGTAATACCTGCGAAAAACAATTTTTTTATGAGTGTAGGTTCTAGGTATGTTACCTTCTTTCGTAGCCGAGGCATGTAGATATGATGACAGTCGGTCACTGTGACGCACTTGGCACATGACTTACATACTCGTATTATGTTTGTTTGTTGTTTGCTTAAACAAGTTATTGCTGAC
The DNA here is from genome assembly GCA_963932025.1 of Erebia epiphron. Taxonomy (NCBI): domain Eukaryota; kingdom Metazoa; phylum Arthropoda; class Insecta; order Lepidoptera; family Nymphalidae; genus Erebia; species Erebia epiphron. The sequence continues at coordinate 29,396,907 of OZ009949.1, forward strand.
TGCTGTACTCGTATATATTACTTACCTAGGTCTATTACGTACATTATTTGCTTATAAAATAACTAGATCGTGCCCGCGACTTCGTCTGAGTGGATTAAATTTCCGCGGGAACTCCTTAATTTTCCGGGATCAAAAGTAGTATGTCCTTCCCCGAGATACAATCTATCCCAATACCAAATTTCATCAAAATCGGTTGAACGGATGGGCCGTGAAAGCGTAGCAGACAGACAGACAGACACACTTTCGCTTTTATAATATTAGTATGGATTTCATTAAACAAGAACACACATTACAATAGGACATTATAATATAGGCACTGTACATTCGCCTTTGAAAAGCGCATAGCGTGTCATGACTTTATCATTTGTGCGGCATAAAGCCTGTACGAGTGCTAGAACAGTGGGGTTATTATTCAGCAGTTTTTGCTCGAGCGGGCGGCACATTTGTATGCGATTCGCTTCGTCGGTGGCTGCCCGCGAGATTAGCGCCTGTACCCACCTACCCGCTGCGTAATTAAACAATTTCAGCTTTTGAGTTATTACGTACAGTTACCCCCATTCGCCGTCTGCGGAAATATTCGCTCAATCTACGTTTATTTTAGGTTTCATCACGGCGAGATTAAATTTTAAATTGAAACACGCACAGAGCTGCTAACGGTAAAGTCGCATGCCACTAACCACATAACTGCTCTAGAGCAACGAATATGTGTTGCTCGGTAGGTAATATGGAATTTCATAATAGTGGTGCACTAACGTCCTAACTCCGGCTCAGTGCAAAAATGCCTTATGTACCTACGTTGAGTTTAGCGTGAATGCGTCGCACTCTGCACACACACAAAGCGGCGCGTGTCGGTATGTGTGTCATCTCGGCTGTAGTGGTAGCTGCGGAATGCGGCCGCGTCCTTCGGCATACGCCGCGCCGGTTCATTTGCACACAAGCACGAGACTACTATCCGTCCAGACGCAGACAGACGTTTTATAGCTTCCCAATTTATTATTTACATATTCAACGTTTCGCTTTATAGCATTGGCAGAGCCGATCAGTTCAGTTACTCCTTTAATGTGTACGGCCCGTTGTCAGAATTGCCTTGGGTTTTCGCTTTTGTTTTGTAAACAGAAGGGTTGTTTCAAGCGGCATAATGCTGCGCTTTTTTTTGCGACATGAGTTTTTAGATGCTATCAATGTCGAGATAAAAATGGTAAAAAGCAGCTACATGCTCTAAAAAAAATTGACCTGAATTTACTTAAATTGACCTTTTAAAATGAATAGCTACTTTACTTACTTTTCAGTATGATAACTTGGTGCCTTTAAATAATATAATCTACTGCACGAATTATTGGTATTGAGTATCAAAACATCAAAGTCCTGTTTGATCAAACTTGAGGCTAGGGTCAGTAATTTTGCAATCTCGCGCAGGAACGTCTGTGTTCGTGATCTCTGCTACGAGAGAAACACAACGCATTTGCATACAAAATTCATTGCGGTTTTAGAGGGAGATTTATTATGCGACCGTGTGAGGAACGCAGCAATGTCTTCCTAAGCTATGGCGGGAACGAGACTGACGTTCAAGCAAATATCAATGCTACGCCTTTTACTTGCGTCTATAAAAATACTTCGCCTGAGCTTTAAGCTCGACTTAAATTATTATGTACAAGTTTAGGGTGCGTTGTAACTTGTATTGCAGCGGTTTACAGTTTTTGCTTCAATACAAGAACGACCTACTGATTACAATGTTTAACAATATTGCTGGACAAGCACATATTGTGCATGTCCAGCAATTTACGAGCAATTTTCTCATTCTAAAAGGAGACCTGTGCTTAGAAGTAACTAGTGAGCCAGCGGTGAGTCGATGATGTAGAGCTAGATCCATAGTGTTAGTTATGTGTTGTAGCTTTAGAACGATAAAGCGATGTTATGTATGATGTAGGTTTGCCTTTGATATGCTAGTGCAGCGAAATGTCACTATTTGTGTCCCCACTAGCTTGGAATGATAATGCAGGGTGTTTCTCGCAGAACATTACCATAGTGTAGCCAAAAATATACATTCAATGCAGACTCTCGTCATTTAAGGCGTTTCTTAAATTTTTTCCTGTATTTCCTGGCATCATTCCCGTTTTTGCAACACAATAGCTACATTGTGCGCCAATAACTTTTTTTACATGTGACGTCTGGCGACGGATGATACATTACACGAACAATGTAGCGCATTACTGCTGTTTAGTGCACGTATGTATATGAGCTATACACACTGCATTCTGTAGCCTACGCTATTAAGGTCATTACAATGCTTCTTGTAAACTATATGGTTATATAAAAGAGCGCGTTGTATGGATGGCAGCTCTGTTGTACAACTATTTTTGGGCTGAAATTGGGCAGTTTATCTGCATCTGTATCAGGTCAGTAAAATATTAAGTCTAAGGGAAGTTGTTCACTTGTTATTTTAAAGGCAATTCATAAGGGTCTCGACTTTCGGTAATGGTATAATCCTTTGGTTATAATTTATACAGTTTAAGTAGCTATTACTATGCTTTTCTATACCATTATTACTGTACAAAATACTAGCGTGTCGGGCAGCGCAGCAAACTGAAAATCAGCGCTGGGTATTGTTGCATTGGCCCAGCACAAGGCTGAGTTTGCGACCAATTGTGTTGTTGTTAGACCTTAAGTTTTTTAGTCCAATACATTGATAAATGTTGTTTGAGAACAAGACTGTAACACAATGAAAGCTTTATTTTATTATTTACTAGATGATGTCCGCGACTTCGTCCGCGTGGCTTGATGTTTTTTGATTCCCGCGGGAAGTCTTCAATTTTCCGGGATAAAAGTAGCCTATGCCCTTCCTCGGGATGTAATCTATCTGTTATTTTACAGTTATTTTTTTCCAATTTCGCAGAATAGGTATAGAACTAAATAACTATTTTAAGTGACGCGGTCCGTAATTGACGGACATTACACGGACAATGTACCACGCGTTATGCGCTGCAAAGTGGACGTAATGGCGATGCATATTTTATGCTCTGCCACGTTATTGCCGTCATTACCAGTGCCCATTCGGATGATTAAGAGCTAAGACGTATTGAGATCCAAACCAAACCTGCATAACCTAACCTAACCTAACCTAAGACCAGTGCCCAAGCTAAGACGTATTGAGATCCAAACCAGACCTGCCTAACCTAACCTAACCTAAGAATGAAACTAAGAATTCTTTATAATGTGCTCAAAGGTGTGTGCGAAGTCTGCAAATCCGCGCTTTAATCCTACCTTACGCCAACGACCTCAATTTACATAGACGGGCCCTGTCAAACAAAGAATATGGGCAAATTTTACTAACGCCATCTAGTCTAAAAAGCGGGACAGCGCTATGGCGGGGACAAGGACAGGCTTATACAGCTGTGGAGCGCGCACCACAGGTTGGACGCCCAATTTTATTCTATGATAGGGCCCATCTAGTACCTACGATGGCTTACGCACTTGGCCTGCATGGCTGACTATGGTCAAGCCCTTTTCATTCTGAGAGGAGATTCGTGCTCATTAGTGTGTCCGCGAAAAGTTGAAATGATGATGATGATGATGAGAGCTAATGTGGATGATTCATATGTGGTCTTTGGACTTGAGTAGGTACTTCCAGCTTTTTTCATTTTCCAAAAACTTATTTTACCAGCATACGAACTTTCATTTCATTTATCACTTTTCATTTGTCACGAAGCCGACAATTTGAATGATTTGTGGACTCAAAGATCGGATACTTGCCGGAAATGGTCTTACTCCTAATATTATGGAGAATAAGGCAAGGTAGTGTTTGGAGTTTGTACCCTAATTTACAGATACGTCGAAGTTTGTGTCAAAATCAATATAATGCATAGATACTACTCTAATACGAGTACGAGAATGATGATCGCATGATGATGCTGCTGACGTTACTTACATTTTCATTACTAAAAAATGCGCCATCTCTTCCCAACGTGTGAGTTTCGAGCAATACAAAAGTTTAAACTTTATCTTCGTAATCACGAGATATTGTGCACAAGTCAAACCTGTCTTCAATAAACCTACTGGTATTCTACGAAAAATTTAAGTGTTAAAGCGTTATATCTCGCTAAATGCATGTACGCCTTGCATATTTCATGCTCTACCACGCTATTACTCATTACCACAGTTCATGCGAACTATTAAGACAGTAATGTGGCTATACGTGTAGTTCAGCAAATTGAATACAAAGATTTATACACTATGGCTCTGCGGCATGAAGTTTTAAAATAACTCTCGTGTTTCTGTTGTTTTTGAAGTTAAAGTAAACGTATAACTTGTACATTTTGCACTGGGGACTGGTAGTACAGTCAGTAACGAATTTTATTTTCACGCAATGATATCGATTAATATTAAGATTTATTCCATAAAAAGACCGTAACTACTACTCATATTGCAGAGCCCCATTTATAACGAATTTATTATAAGAAAGTGCTAATCAATATAAGCAACTGCTTTACACCACTATTCTACACTAGACACAAAATCAAAGTCAAAGGCTAAAACCATGTTACTTATATTCAAAGTTAGTAGCACTGTAGACTTTTTCAATGTCAATAAAATAATCTTAAATTTTACTTATATAGTATACGAACCTCATGCGATGATTAATAACGACATCCTAGATTCCTAATCAAAAGTTACTAGTGTTCTAAACGCGCCCTAGTATGAGAAGGGCCCACGACGAACTCCCGGGCATCAGCACATAGGTACTTAATTAAACAGTTCGTAGCTTATTAGTCGCTATCATTTCCAAATGCGGTCTCATAAACGCTATATCAAGTGACTAGCTGATGCCCGCGACTTCGTCCACGTGGTTTAAGTTTTTTTGATTCCCGCGGGAACTCCTCCATTTTCTGGGATAAAAAGTAGCCTGTATCACTCTCCAGATCCTCAACTATACCCATTTCAAAAATCAATTGCTCCGTTGCTCCGTTGCGGCATGATTTAAGGACAAACCAACAAACAAACACACTTTCGCATTTATAATATTAGTATGATATTTCACTGAATCACAAAATAAATATTTTGTTAACACGATAGTCAGGGCCATTTTTTTTGCGCAACCCTCTAGAGGACTTACTCATGCAATAATAAGAAACATGTTACATGAGATAATATTAATTATTGTTATTATGTTTTGCACAAATGCATATGCATCGTGAATCATGCATTAGTCAGTTTGTTTGTGAAATACTTTTATGATCGATAAACGCTTGTTATGGGTGTAAACTCCACAGATAAATATACCCAGGACAAAGGCACAAAGAGTAAAGCGAAGGATTTACCGTCAACATAAAATAACAATTTCCATATAAGTAGTTTTTTAATGTAATACTACTCGAATTTACACAAAAATTTTGGTTATTCAGCGTTTTGGGTATTCAGGTTCACAAGCGTCAACTTTTAAATAAAATATATTTTTTTGTAGTTATTTTTGTGACGGATTCTTGAAATGAAATTTATTTATTTTCTAACTATAACAAAATTTGATCTTATTTCTAAGAAAGATGACGGCTAAAATGTATAAACTGCGTTGAGATCTAAAATACTTGTGAAACCTAAACTTTTTTTTAAAGTTGATTTTAAGATAAAACACTCAGGTATCTTTAAAACATTGAAATTTTAATTTCCAAGCATTTTCCAATGTCCTAACAGTTTAAAAAACTTTTGTTGTTGACTGTACGTTCAGGTTAATTTCCGAACTAATATTATATTGCAGACTGCAGTGTCAAGTGCAGCTTAGTCTAGACGCCAGACTTCTAATGATGTTTATATTGTAATAATTTAATATAAAAAATTCTTTTTAAACAACCGACTTCAAACTCCCGCGCCAACTTTACAACAACAAGCACACGCTATACAAAGTACTTATTTTATTGTTGATATTTTAAAAACCGCTCGACCGATTTCGATAAAATTTATATGGGACCATATGGGAAGTATGCCCGGACCACCCAGTCAAAAGTTCTGAGGTAACAAACATAAAAAAAAAAAAAAATATAGTCGAATTGAGAACCTCCTCCTTTTTTTAAAGTCGGTTGAAAACTATTGCAAGGATGAATATTCCGAAGTTTTGTTTCAATTATTTTACTTTCTTTAAAAAGTTATAATAATACCTATACGTCGACTACACTTTATTTGTGTTTTGTTAGAAATATATTTATTTATAATCGTATATAATGTACATAATGACATGCAATTAAGAAGCATGACTTATCTGTTTTTGATAAATTATATAAACATTAAGAAAATGTACGTGTCCCTAATTATAAGGGACATAATAATAGGTATACTGATAATATAAGTTGATAGCAAACTTTGCAATGTTAAGTAATTAATATTATTTTATTATTTAGGTATGTTAAAAAAAGAATAAATTCGAATTAAAAGTTATTTCCTATCAGTATTTCTTATTTATGACGCTGTTGACCGTACCTACTCTCCGACGAATTTTTGAATCAATGAATATTGTAAACCTAGTCTAGACGGTAGATTATTGGAGTACGGCGGAGACCTTTGTAGTAAAACTCTACTATTTTCTTTATGCTGAGAATAAAACAGAAAATGTTGCTTGGTTAAATTATATGCATATTATAAAATAATAAAACGTGAATCAAACAATTGATAAGTACAAGCATTTGTGAAGAACTCCATGTGATTAAGAGGTAGGTATTTGTTTATGGTACATAATAAGATGTTGGGAAATAAGGGAAAATGTATCTTTAAGCAGGTAATAAAAATTAATTGAAAGTTAAGCTTGAAAATTTTAAGAATGACTAATAATTTTTTACTTCCCCTCTATAACCTGTTTTAACAATTAAAGGTTACTTCCTATCAGTTTTTCTTCTTTTTTTAGGTGTGCTCTCCGACGAATTTTTGAATCGATGAATACTTTTTATATTTGAATACCTTTTAAATATGAATATTTTATAATTATATGAATACCTTTTTTTTATGATAATTAAGTAGGTAGGTATATTTACTTTGAAGTAAAACTCTACTCTTTTCCTTATGCCGAGAATTAAATGTTGCTTGGTTATAATAAAACATGAATCCAAACAATTGATACAAGCATTTCTGAAAAGCTTCATGTAATTAAGAGGTATTGGTTTATGGTTATAAGGAAATGTTCGGAATTTTAAGTATTCCCAATTCTGTGATATTTATTACAGCTTTATAAAATGTGTGCTTATTATCCTATTAGGTACAAGATGATACCCGCGACATTGTCTACGTAGGTTTCTTTTATTCCCGCGGGAACTCCTTAATTTCCCCAGGATGCAGATCTCTTTACGAAATTTATGGATTAAAAAGTTTTTTTTTTACTAGTATCAATTGCCACGTTTTATTGAGAAGAAGTTGAGTCAGATTATTGCATAATACCGCAGAATAGGGAATAGTACGTTGATAATACTTAGATATTGAAAGCTACGTAGACATTTAAACTTAAAATGCTGTTGTGATATGAATAATTACTTATCACTTACAAAGTTTGTCGACTCGCTATTATTTCAATGTTATTTATCAAAGTCCATTTCGAGCTATTGTTGTAATAACAAAAACTATTGATAAAGGTCCGTGACAAGGAGGAAGCGTTGTAATCCCCAGCAATTGGGATTACTGGCAAACCGAATGTAAAATGCTACAAAAGATAAGGGTCACATCACAATAGATGGAGTAACAATACTTCGGCGTGAGCTACTAGGACTCGCAACGGTCCTGTTTTTCTAGGACACGTCCTTTTTTTCATGGCGTAATGAGAAAATTTTAACGGGTATCTAGCTTGCCTATTTAGCTGCAGGTTTCATATTATTCCCTGAACCGTTAACTTGAATAGTGTTTTTGAAGTGAAACTTTTTTAGAATCGTTGTGATTTGAAAATTCGATGAAACGGATGTTGTCGCCAAAGCGTTCCATTTTTGTAATTTTCTGTTTGATTGTTTAAATGTTGTAGTAGAAAGTCTGATTTGTTGATTGATTTTTATATTTTATCTTAATCCGCTTCTGGCTGATAAAACGAAACAAAAAGAGGCAAACATATTCATAATAGGATTTAGCCTGCGAGAGAATGAGATAGAATACAAATTATATTAATCTCTTTATGTCGTCTTTTCTGAAGTTTCAACTTCTGCCGTGTGTGCACACACACACTTTTTTTGGTTAAATTTATATCACTCAATTTATGAGTGAAAGTATCTCTATACTATCACATATGGTCTAGTATATTCGAAAAAATAGTTTTATTTACCTTTGGCAAGCAACTTGTCGTAAACAGTTTTAAAAAGTGAAACTCAAAATAAAGAGAAAGATCCATGTTGGAATCCCCAATCTGCTCCAGCAGGGCTTCGGCCTATTATATTGAGCTGTAGCACTATTGATAATGTTGCTGGTACTTAGGGTCTACGCAGTATTTCTACTTTGGAAGAAAATATACTTACCTAAGCCTGGTGGTTGTCCAATATGAATTGACAAGAAGATTTTAATCAGAGATAAAATATTTTGAACTTAAGTTATGTAGGTATACAACTTAAGGTCTTATTATTTACCATAATACCTGTCCTGATATAATATATTGCGAATGGCAACCCTAACGTAAGCTGTAATGACGCATATGTTATCGATTTCTAATCATACGCCCCCGCGTTAAACGTCCGACGATTCTCGTGTCATATTTTCTAACTATTGTATTTTTACATGGTTCAGCATAGTACTAGTATGTATGAAACATGGAATTTGAACACGCAGTTGAATGTTGTTCATGGAGCTAATACTTGTAAAAAATTTAACTGGAAAGTGTCATTGTTAAATAATATTAACATATTTTATCAATGGGTCTCTAAACCTACATAGGTTTGAGGTTTGCTACGAAGGCATACCTAAGCTATTTCAAGAAATGAGATGTTATGCGACGGGTGGATGTTAATCCGTGACCAATCGATTTCTCACAATCACTATAATATTTTTATTCAAACAAAACTTCTGCAAGTTCGTATGTTCTTTCGAAACGTTCTTTAATATTTTTTATTGCAGTGACGTCTAATAAGTACCTAATATTTATTAAGTACATAATAACAATTTTCGTCTGAGAGCTAGGATTGTTCCAAAACCCTGGCCTGGTTTGAGATGCCCATAACAAAATTTTCCGGATATCTATTAGTCCCGTTATGACCATTGAGCTTTTTCTGGTTTAATTTGGCAAGACAAGCTAGACAACCGTACAAATATATTCGTTTTAATTCAGAGAAGGCAATAAAGAATGATAATATGCCATTTTTATCCGCCTAAGTACACTGCAGACATTTGCAGAGCGAAAACATTTTTGGCTGCGGTTGCAGGCGACGTCTTTATTGCATGTAGAAAATACATGGCCTCTGTGAAATTACTTCTCATACAGTTAATAACTACGGAACTTCTTTTATGTTATATTTGTAATAGATCGTCCTAACATAAATCTTGGCTGTTTGTCGATGTTAAATGGCTTCTGCGTCAATTTTTCTATGCTAGACTTTCAATTACATTTAAACTTGGATAAGTAAAATGTAGAGGCTTTGTAGGTTCGGGTGGTTCAAATCCTTATCAATATTTGTGGACTAATCCGGAAGTGAGTGTTCAAATGAAGGATATGCCAAACACAATTACCTACGCTTGGCATGCTGGTTGTTCACCTCAAAGGCTAGACAGATTACAGCGGGGTTACTTCTGCCATATCGGCCTGTACTATTTATACTTATCCAGCTAATTTGTGATTTGCCGCTGAACTGTCCGCCAGAGCTCACGGTGACTAAGCAGGGGTCATCTTTGGCTGGTAAGGTGGAGTTGGAGACAGTGGAGTGCTAACGTGGAGGTCTACTCACTTATCACCCACTCAAACTATACTCGAGTAAGCTGTCCATACACAAGCTAGACCGTGTTCAGTGGAAACCCATGTGAGTACCCATATTCAGAAATTGATGTCTGTAAGTTGAAATATCGAAGAAAAATACTGAAGGGGCAATTCAAATTTAGGTACAACAACTTTTAACATTGTTGTAGTATATTGTAGTTAGTAAGTACATAATTTTCCTTTCGTGGATAATTTATTTTTTCGGTTTGACAGGCAATTTGTTTAGCAATGTTTGTTAAACTGTCTGATGGCTGCCGGCTGCCGCTGATGTAGGTGGGTAGGTAGGTACCTACTTAGCATTTACTTTTTTTTACAAAATTCGTCAATTAACCGACCTCGTTACGAGAATTGTTTTCTCAACAAGTGCCCTCTTGTAATTGCTACTGAAGTAGGTAACCTTTAAGATTCTATCTGCACCTTGGTTTAAAAGTACCTCAACTAAACACTTGAAATTAGGTTTTAATTTAATGATTTATGAAGTAATTACTTAAGTTCTTTTTTCAATTTTTCAGCTTCTTTAAATATCAGTCAGTTGTATTTTTACACTTAAATATGCCCTTAAATAAATATATTTCAAGGGTCATAAATTTAATCAAGCAGGTAGGTAAGTATAACTTTAACTGAAAATAAATATATACATATTTTGTAATTTGACTAAATTTATTGTTGTCGGGCATGTAATGAAGTTATAATCTAGATCTAGTTACGAATAGTATTGTTAGTAAACAACTAAAATAATATTAAGATCAATATCTATCTCAGTATCGTTATGTAGGTAGGTACATACCTAAGTAAATCCAGTTGGAAGTAGGTATATTATTAAATCCGATAATTGGTAGGTATTACAAAAATCACGTCGCGTTAGTTTCAACCTTATCTAAATAGGAATCAGCTGAGTGAAAATAAAGTGAAAATAAATATTAATAAGAATATACCTATGTATAATATGTAGTTGTGTAATGCATTGTTGATTTCTTAATGGCAGGGTTGAGGTCCCGCTTGACGTGTCACGCGATGCGCAACCCTTTTGCTAGCATTCGTAGGTACCTACGGTAAATAAAATGTCTAATGGTCAATGGTGGTGAGTAACGTCTAGCAATTATGGAGCTGCAGACCTCAGGCATTTAATTCATCAAGACCTCACATTTTCACACTTCACTTATTGTGAATGCACAACAAAGACGTAGGTAATTAATAAATATATGTATAATATTTTAAATAAATACTACAAACTGACCGCTGCTTCGCTCTCACAGGGAATAAAAAAATGTGGCCTTATTCCTTGACTTGCTTATAAAGGGAATCTCTGTGCAAAATATCTGCTTTCTAGATCCAAGGGTTGGGGATCGATGAGTCAGTCAGAGAATGAGTTTGTGAGCCAGGAATTTTCTAGGAGATAGTGTATGTTGTATGATTCATCTATCGTACTTTTGTTAAGTAAAGAGATGCGTTTTGGGGCTCTTTAATCAGTTAATCAATCCTATCTTTGATTAATCAGGGTTCTACTGACAAAGTGACATAATATCTATGACATTTTCTATATGTATCTAGGTGGTACGTATTTTGAACACATGAAAAAATGAAGAATGAGTGATATTATAAAGGGTAATAACTTGGCGTAAGCGTTTTTAATTAACGAGTAGATACTGTACATAGATCATAAGGAGGGATTTTGACATGAGATAAAATGAACCTTCGCTTTGCATTGGAAAAATTGTGAGCAACAAGCATCATAATATTTATATATAAAACTCATAAGTATTATCTGATATTAATTATTGCCAGCTGAAACATCAGACCGGGGCGTATATTAGATTACCTGAAACAAAAACCTTTTTTCAATAAAAATACTGATTAAATAAATTTCATAATTTTATTACAGTGCTTCACACACGAGGATAGTTTCTAAACTTACTATAACTAAACGTTTCTAATATTACTATACTTACATGCATATCAAAAATTCGCGGAACCGGCAGGATTTGAACCTGCGTCTCTCTGGGAATCGCGCCCTGAGCGCCTTGACCGCTAGGCCACGGTTCACTTACCTACCAGTTACCTACCAGTTCCAGTATATTTTTGATATGCATGTTTAAGTAAGTTTAGAAACTGATTAAATAAAATTCTGATAAAATTACATACAGAGAGAGATACAACAAATGAAATTGTTTTTGATAATCAAGTAAGTGAATTCATTCAAATACAATAAATTTACTCAGATCTAGACAAAAATGGTGCGTATATCAATTATTAATAATAAGCGAACTTATCTACGGGGGCGTGTTCCTACTCGAACTGGTCAAATTAAATAAGTAGATATACCTAATTATAACAGAAAATATTGGTAGAAATAAGTATACCAAAATTATCGATAGAGCAATTATGGACGGTAATAATATGCTAATATTATTAATACGAAAGTGTTTTTGTTTGTTGGTTTGTCCTGCAATCACGCCGCAACAACAACGGACCGACAAACAACAACAAACTTAAACCACGCGGACGAAGTCGCGGGCATCAGTTAGTATTATTCCCACCACCACCACTACAGCCCATTAACGTCCCACTGCTGGGCAGAGGCCTCCACTCTCATAGGAGAGAGGGAATTAGAGCTTAGACCCACCACGCTGCTCCAATGCGGGTTGGCGGGCTTTAACGACTATTATCGTGTTAGTGATAATAACCGGGACCGACGGCTTAACGTGCTCTCCGAGGCACGGGGGGAAACACCGCCAACTTCCTAACTCCGGGCTAGTGCTGAGAATTTCTAGTCAGAAAAACCCAACACTTATTATGGCCCGACCCGGGACTCGAACCCGGGACCTCGTCAGCCGCAGTCAAACATGCTAACCACTAGACCAACGAGGCAGTCATAGTAGTAGTATTATTCATAATAATTAATTATTTAAGTTAACTATTAGAAGGGCCGTAGTTAATAACGTTATTATTATAAGGTGCCCAGAGAGTTGAAAACGGTTGTTAATAATTCCATAAAATATGAGTCTAATTTGTCAAATGCTATAACTAAAAACATTAATATGTACGGAAATATTCCTCTAGGGAAACGACCTTTTCTTTTTGTGAGAGGGAACGGCCTAAATTCTTCCTACACTGATGTGCGTTGCGAAGGTATGTCTGTACGTTTAATTCGTATAAGTAACTGTGATACCAACATGGGATTAAATTAATTGAAAAGTTTTATTACACGAAGGAAACCTTGTGCCACATAATATATGATAGATAAAGTGAGACCCAGTGGTATAGACCAGAGACGGGTTCTGAAACAAACACTACTAAGAAGAGCGGCAACCCCCTCAACAGCTTTTAAAAACTAAAGACAAAATTCAGGCATTAGGCTGAAATCCGTGGAGCAAACATTACTCACCTGTCAGTGTTCACTATTCAACACTCAAGTCAATAGTCAGCAAAATAAAATGATTGAAGTAGTCATCAAATATCAATCAATCAATAATCAACAATAATCAATCATCAATCAATATTATATAATTATAATTATAATAAAATAAATATTATAAATGCGAAAGTTTGGGTGGATGGATGTATGTATGGATGTATGGATGGATGTATGGATGGATGTATGGATAAATGTTTCTTACTCAATCACGCCCCAACGGCTGAACGGATCTGGATGAAACTTGGCACAGAGATAGATTATAGTCTGGAATAATACATTTTATCCCGGAAAATTAAAGAGTACCTACCCACGGGAACCGAAAAACCGCAATCCACGCGGACGTAGTCGCGGGCATCAGCTCGTAGGTTATAATAATGCCTAATATACTATCCTAAAAAATGCTCTTCCGATTTATTTTAAAATGCACAAGTATTAAGTCCTATTTGAAATACGATACCTACCATTGTACACGTTATTCGGTAACGGCAACGGGTACCTAGCGATCGACGCACCCTAGCTACTAAACCATCACCTATAGCTAGTAGGTACTGCTCGTAATATTAATGTACCCATTTCAACCCTAAGACTAAAACTTAGTAATGCATTTATAACCCTACAAGTCTGCAACGCGAATGCAAAACGCGATGTTCTGAATGCAGTACAACTACCTTCAGGGGCATAGACGGCTAGGGACTGAGGGTGGAGGTGGTTTGATTGATGACGTGGGGAGCTTTGTGCGTACTCGCCATTGTCCGACGAACGAAACAACTGGACGAACAGAACAAGCTCTTTTATTATGATGATTATCTCACAAGGGATTCCTGGATTAACATTTCCTGGATACGTGCACGGCACATGTTTTGATTTAAGCACCCAGCCAGGCATCAAGGAGGCAGGCAGGCAGGCAGGATCAAGGAGTTCTTTTATTTTAACAAAGATGTGAGCGTATTTTATTAGTTTTATGGTGGAAAAATAGGTACTATACAGTATCGTTTATGGATCAATGGCATATCCACACTAATATTATAAGTGTGAAAGTGTGTCTGTCTGCTACGCTTTCAAGGCCCAACTACTCAACCGATTTTGATGAAATTTGGTACAGGGATAGGTTGTATCCCGGGGAAGGACATAGGCTATTTTTATCCCGGAAAATTGAGGATTTTCCACGGGAATCAAAAAGACTTAGTCCACGCGAAAGAAGTCGCGGGCATCATCCGGTATAAATAATTATGCGATAGAAAATACTTAATAGGTATATGGAATCACACGATACGACCACGAGGCTCAATTTCCTCTGTCCACGCAATTTATCGACCTTTAAGTGATATATAATTCAATGGCGCCATCCTTCGCACGCGCTGTAAAAGCAAACAAGGCTAAAGATTGTCTGAGGCCTGAGCAAACTGTTTATTTATTTATTTTACTAATACTTTATTGCACACAAAAACAGGAAATGTGTTACAAGAAATAAACATCGACAAAGCTTATTATTAAGTTGGGCAAACTACTTATCTCAATTGTAACTTTCAGTGTTTTTCTTCTTTTTAATAATTTCGGACCTCAATTCGATGTATTAGTGCGCACGCATTTCATGTGTTTTGTTACCTCAGAATATATGAGGTACTTAGTACGTTCCAATCACATAATATGGTTTGCATGAATTTGGAATTGTTCAATGTCCAAACGTTTGTATGCTTACGACTCCCTAATGTACCAGAAATTTCGCAATTTTTTTTAAATATAAGCACGCTAAGTGAAACGATAGCTTGTGTTTGAAGGGGATAATAGTGACGGTTATCCTTAAAATTGATGATGAAACACAAAGATCTCATTAATAATGGTCTCATATTTTATAACTCAACTTTGTAAATCAGCTCAGACAAGCAATGGAAACTTGAGTTGAACTCGTCACTTAAAAAAAATAAAACAAAATAATTTTCCGAAAAAAGAAAAACGTGATACGTAATCAAATTTTGTACAGAAAATAAGCTACGAACACAATTCTTTAAAAATAAAATTCACTCGTCAAGTGACCGATACTTCAGTCCCAACAAACATTACTAATAAAACAAATAAAAAAGAAACGATCGAACCCGAAACAAGCACAATTATGAGCTGAAAGAAAACAACAGTATCCAAACAAATAAATGAAGTGGAAAGAATTTCTCGAGGGCACAAACACGACGAGCGGCAGCGGGGTATACGATGTGTCGCCCGTAGACGTAGCATGAAATAGGTTGGAAAATAACTCCGCTCCCGGCGGGCATGGCTGCGATTCAATCAAGTCTGATTCAGAATTTTGGAGTTCGTTTACCAAGCGACTATAAGCGGAGGAAACTCAACTGAACGCAAATAAAGCAAAAACGGAGTACGGAATGGAGTCTCTTAATCGTTTTACGCGGTAGGTTTAACCTCCAGACGAGTTTTAAATCAAAATGAAAGAATCGCTTATACGCTCACGATAGGACACATACATACGGTGTCTATTGAATAAAACTTGCTACTTCGTGTTGGCGTTTAAATCTTTGAGGAAGTTTGAAATTTGGACTATATTTTTCGTCATATTGTCGTCGTCGACCTATTTTTTACAATGAAATAGAAATTCATAAGATGTCTATTCTTTATTTTTTCAAAGTAGATAATCTTATTTTGTTAGGGATAAGCTTCTTCGAATGTATTCTGTTATCCATAATCTAATCGCTTACTACGATCGCTAGACTAAATTTGCAATGCAAATATCTAAATTCGTAGATCTAGTATACAAATGTCTAGATCGCAATATTGTGTTTCTCCTCGAATCCAACAACTTTGTTCTAATTAATCTGTCGTTCATCTATTCCATCCGATCAATTGGCATTGCTTTATTGCAATTCAGCAAATCGATAATTAAAAGCAAAAGAGACAAAAAACAGAGTGAAATCAAGTCTAAAAATAACTTAATATAAATCCAATGTGGAATATAGATACAATTTATCCAGCTCACTGGGGAATATCACTTTTCTTTTCAAATATAATTATTTCTGTTCTATATAATCTCGATGAGGAAAGATTACATGTTACAAGGACACCTACGCCGAAATCTGAGCAAAAACGGTCCACTCATCTGGACATTGTGACGTCGATGTTTCATAATATCCTTCTTTTTGCGTTGGAGTACCTACTTACCTATTGTTAAATATTGATGTACGTATGAATACAGACTTTTACAAAATATCTAAAGACACTGCCAGTTTTGGTAATTAGGAACCTAATCCATTTCAATTATTCATATAGAAAATAAGCATTTTTTAAATTGTTTTTTTACATGTTCTAAAGACGTGCGTTAAAAGTATCATCGTTGATCGAAGGTGCAGTTATTAAATAATTGTAGCCATTTAGGAACAGCCAAGTAACAGTAAATATGAACTAGTTTTTTCGAAAGCTATGACAACCATAGTTTTTTAGACTAGCTGACCCGCTCTGGCTTTGAAGATGATAGGGTTTGAAGTTGTTGAGTAAACCTTGATAATTAATCTCTACTTTCAAGATCCTGCAGTTCAGAGCTGTGCGTTTACCTATATAAGTTCAGCCAGACCGTTCTCCTCGAAATATTAAGTAGTAAAAATTGCTAATTCTAGACAAAGTTGCTTTAAATAAGAGGCTGAGCATCTTACAAGTATACTCATCAATAGCACCTACACGACCCAATCATTCTCAAGTAATGACGTCGATGGCCTCAAAATGATCACGCCGCTTTTTTTGCGTTTGAGCCTGAGTTTATATACATTTATATAAAAAGACTAGCTTTTGTTAGACTAGACTTCGCTCATGTAAGATGCGATTTTCATACAATTTTTACTTTTGAATTGAAAGTTAAATTTGTATGCCAAATTTCAGCCCGATCCATGCAGAGGTTTAATTAAGTAATCAGCCAGTCAGTCTCCTTTTCCTTTCATATTTTTAGTTTGCAGACTCTACAAAACTTAAACTTTAAAAAACCGGCCAAGTGCGAGTCGGGCTCGCGCACCGAGGGTTCCGTACAAACATGTAGTAAGTTTTAAATTATTAAAAAAATACGAAAAAAACACGTTTATTGTATGGGGACCCCCCTTAATATATATATTTTTTTAATTTTTAGTATTTGTTGTTATACATCATGCAACGGCAACGGAAATACATCATTTGTGAAAATTTCAGCTTTCTAGCTATCACGGTCTATGAGATACAGCCTGGAGACAGACAGACAGACAGACAGACAGACAGACAGACAGACAGCGGAGTCTTAGTAATAGGGTCCCGTTTTTACCCTTTGGGTACGGAACCCTAAAAAAAAACTATGTTCCTACGAGTAGGAATGTTCGATTATTTTCACTCTAATATAGCTTTTAAATTGTTTTACCGGTAGGTAATCTGGTTGCTGGGAATAAGAAAATGAAGAGTTTACCGCAAAAAGTTGTGATGATCGCACCTGCAATAAAAAGAAAAATTTGCTTACTTTATGCAGCCATTAATTTTACTCTAAATCATAAAATATTTGTTATTTAATATAGATTACTCAGAAACTTTTTTTTTTTTCAAAAATTGTGTTAGCTTTTTTACAACAAAGTCGTTGCGATGGAAAATCTGTAGATTCTAGAATGTATTGGATATAGAAAACGGACGTGAGACAAAGGTAATAAAACCACTTATTTTATCACATGTCATAAATGAGTGGATTGGCAGTTAAAGGAGAACCGTTGAACTAACAAACAAACACATACATGAACCGTTAAACACATAACCTGTCATGTAGTCGGGTAAGAACAAATTGCTCTATATTTTAATTTAAGCCCATATTTAACCCGAACTGCTTATGATTAAGGTAGAGTCGGTTTATAGCAGCGTAAGTACGTAGCATGAAGATTTTAAGCCCATTCCGCTCAGCTGTGGTTTTAATTTAATGTAGTTAACGAAGTATATTTAGGACTACTGAATTCGAAGCTTATTTTGTTGACTACATAAATACATCAATAATTATTGTAACGTTTTTTATGGTCACGGGTTAGTATTTTATCCTTGTGAGATATTTGCGGTATGAATTAATAAACTTGAGGGAGGTTTTTTTTATCATTCATTAGCATCAATTTTAGCACGGAGAATAATTATTCCCAATAGCTATTGACTAAATAGTATTTAGGGTAACCGACATTGATGTTTAATTTTAGTACTTCTATGGTAACCGACGAGGGGATTGTAGTTAATCTAATAGTAGTATTAAATTAACACCGAGTAGTAAACCTATTGGTTGTATGGTCTGTGTAAATAAGCACGGGGTAACAAGCTGGCTCATATCATCTCTTAGGTTTTCACAGCTTATCTGTTTTACCGATTTTGAGGCAATTTGATATAGAGTTAGGTAGCATACTTGGAACGAAGGTACTACTTTTTAGATATCCCTGGAAACGGAATTTATCCCAGAAATTAACGACTTCCCATGGGATTTTTATACACCTAACTTCACAGGGACGGAGTCACGTGCATTATAAACAAGAACATATTTCTATATAGGCGTATGGCGGAGATGGGTTAATATTTAATATTCCCTCAAAATATACGTAATAAATACCATTATTTCGCGTTGAATTTAATTTCCCAGCTCAATATACCCCGCCTGTTAACCGTCTGTCATTTAATTAGAATCACAGCGGAGGGAAACAGGCTAATAAGCTAAAAGTACTTTTATAAATAAAGCCAGGCGCTGTTGTTCATTACTCGGTCCTACTCGTTCATTTGTTGCAAGTATTTTCAGCAGATTATAAATTTTAATCCTACGTTATTAAACAAAGGCCTAACTTAAATTTTTGAACCCTCAAGTTACACTAAAACGTGGCACGCAGCACGCTAGACTGAACGTTTCGCAGATTTACCAAAGTAATACAACAATGCGATTATGTAAGTAGGCAACATCATAATTTTACTTGCGTTGATTTGAGTTTTTAAGGATCCCGCTGAAATTTCTCACAATCTTTAAGGTTTGACTATCTTAAAGTCCCACAAACTTATCTGGCCTTGTGGCCGAAATTGGAACTAATTTTTATACCTGTTTAGTTTTTGTCATATTTTTCATATAACTATTTTCTTAAAGTTTCAAGTCTCTCAGTCAACTGGTTTCAGTGCGTTACCTGTCAGTAGTTGGTCATTTGTTCTGAGGTATGAAAAAAGATTGTATAACTAACAAATTCCTATAACGTATGCGTAAACTTTTATAATTAGACCAAAACACCACCACATGAGCACTTGTAACACGCAAATAATCCTGTTACGTTCCCCGTCGGTTTCGAGATATTATTCACTAATCTCTTTGGTTTAACTGAACACAAGTGTCGGTGTATGGGAGGCTTCGTATATACGAGAGCAAAGCGGATAATGGTGAGCTTTCGTTTTTGAACTTATTTTGATCATACCTAATACCCCACTTATACTAGTGGGCAGTCTGTGACGTCACTATGAGTTCATGTATGAAAATCAGCCCTATAGTATATTTTAAGCTGAGGCAGCGTCCTATTCACGGGGTCATATAGGAGTAGGTACTAAGCTAAGAGTATTTTTCTACGCTCATCAATATTAAATAATATATTCTGTTAGGTATACCTACAACATCAAAGGTGATACCTATTGTAAAAAACCGGGCAAGTGCGAGTCGGACTCGCGCACGAAGGGTTCCGTACCATTATTAATAAATAATTACCTTTGTTAATGAACCGCAAGACTAACTTTGTTTGTAGAGGTTTATTGTTAATATCAAAAAAACTATGCTAGTTAGAGCATTGGCTATAGTTTTCCTGTAAAATATACGTAAATTTCTATTGACCATAATTATTTCAAATTTTTCGATTGGTAAACTCCGGAGATAAGGGGAGGGGAACGGTATTTTTTTAGACATTTTCCCCGATAAATCAAAAACTATCATAACTAAAAATAATTAAAAATCTGTTTTAGAATGTGCAAAGTAAACCCTTTCATATGATACCCCACACAGTACAGTTATCTCACTTTTAAATTTCAACCCTCAGATTTTCCCCCTTTTTAAATAAGAACAAAAATAATTTCCAATTTTTTTTAATTCCAGTGTCTTTGGGCCACTAATATACACAACTATTCCAAATTTCATGTCGATAGCTTCGGTAGTTATTGAAATAATCGAGTGTGACGGACGGACAGACAGACGGAGAAAGTCGCACCATAAGGGTTCCATTTTACCATTTTGGTACGGAACCCTAAAAACACGTTTCTACACCTTTATAACATAACTAAGGCGTAGATCGTTTCCTCTCTTGTATCATTTTGTCTGTAAGTATTAACTCAATTAAAAGTTATTCTCAGCATAAAAACTCTGCTAAAACATAGGCATTGACAATAAGCTTATTGAAGTGACAAAACACATCGTGGCTTATACTTAAATATTAAAAGTAGGATACATAAGACATGGAAATTGCGACGTTCATTTTAAAGTTGATTTAAATTAGCGACAACAGAGACATTAATGATATTTTTTCTCTATATAAAAAAGTTTTATGCGCCATAGACAGTTTAAAAGCAAGGTAGTTTTAATTAGACCATAAATTTTAATTTTTTAGACTAGCAGTTACCTACCAATGCAAAAGTATGGATGGATGGATGTTTGTTACTCAATCACGCCAGAACGGCTGAACGGATCTGGATGAAATTAGGCACAGAGATAGATTGTAGTCTGGAATAACACATAGGCTACTTTTTATACCGGAAAATTAAAGAGTTCCCGCGGGAACCAAAAATCCTCGAACCACGCGGGCGAAGTCGCCGGCAATCAGCTAGTTAAACATAAGCTGCCCTAGGGCGAATTAACGAAATTTTACCAATTTGACTTCTAGATTGCACCGAAAACTATTGCAAAGAAGTTTTGGCTTTGGAACAAGCCCTCCTTTCATTTCCGAAGATTGTCTGGGCCAATCGCGATGTGCCGGCATTTCGGCTTTGGACTATTTAATAAATATAGGTACCTATATGAAATGAATTGAAAAGAAATTCATTGTTAAAAATCTCTATAAATAAAAAAAATCGGCCAAGTGCGAGTCGGACTCGCGCACCGAGGGTTCCGTACTCAAGAAGTAGGTATAATTACCTTTGTTAATGAACCGCAAAACTAACTTTGTTTGTAGAGGTTTACTGTTAATATCAAAAAATTACGTTTGTTGTATGGGAGCCCCCCTTTAATATTTACTTTATTGATATTTAATTATTTATTTTGAAAGGTAATATACAAGTTAATATTCTGTGAAAATTTGACCCGTCTACCTGTTACCGTTTTTAATATTGAGCAAAAAAAATACGAAAAAAACACGTTTATTGTATGGGGACCCCCCTTAATATATATATATTTTTTTAATTTTTAGTATTTGTTGTTATAGCGGCAACGGAAATACATCATTTGTGAAAATTTCAGCTTTCTAGCTATCACGGTCTATGAGATACAGCCTGGAGACAGACAGACAGACAGACAGACAGACAGACAGACAGACAGCGGAGTCTTAGTAATAGGGTCCCGTTTTTACCCTTTGGGTACGGAACCCTAAAAATGAATGTTGCTAAGCGCATAACTCGAGAACGGCTCGACCTCTAATGACGACCTCCGTGGCGCAGTGTGTAACGCTGTTGCCTTAATGTGCGGAGGTCCCGGGTTCGATCCCCGGCAGGGTCAATATGGGAATTTATAATTTCTGAATTTTCCCTGGTCTGGCCTGGTGGGAGGCTTCGGTCGTGGCTAGTTACCACCCTACCGGCAAAGACGTGCCGCCAAGCGATTTAGCGTTCCGGTACGATGCCGTGTAGAAACCGAATAGGGGTATGGGTTTATCACTTACCATCAGGTGAGATCGCAGTCAAGGGCAAACTTGTAGTGGATTAAAAAAAAAAAACCAATTCGGCAATTTTTTTCGTATGTTCCTTAGATTCCACGGAATGTTTTTATATAAAAAAAAATGCGTTTATTTTAATTTTTAATTTGGTACGGAGATAGTTTACATGCCGGGAAATGATGTAGGCTACTTTTTATGCCGGAAAATTGAAGAGTTCCCGCGGTTATTAAAAACCCTCAAATGGATGTTTGTTACTCAATCACGCCAGAACGGCTGAACGGTTCTGAATGAAATTTGGCACAGAGATAGATTACAGACAGGAAGAACAGGCTAATTTATCCCGGAAAATTGAAGAGTTCCCGCGGGAATTAAAAAATCTCAATCCACGCGGACGAAGTCGCGGGCATCAGCTAGTATAGAATATAATTATACCCAGTTTTGTAACTTTATACGTTGTACCAACCAAGATGCGACGAAAAATATGTTAGCTATATCAACATAAATACAGACAGTTTAATAATTCGCACGAATACATCGTTGCAATAAGATACCTAGCTAAAAAGTCTACAAGCACGTTCCATTACCCTTCGCACAAATGCATTTATAAAATGCAAAAAGACGTCTCTCAGTTTGGGGCGCGCGGCCTTGCGCCGGCGCCGGTCGTCGGCCGTGCCGCCCCCGGCCGCCCCCTATAAATAAATTCACGGGACAAATGCACTCTGAAACGTATACCTATTTGATGATGATGATGATGAATGGGCATTGTCACGTCTGTCACCTCTGACTAAGAACGGTGAACCCGAATAGGTACTAGTACATAAGTGAATTTCGGCCACGGCGCGGTTGCAAAGTTTAGGGTCTTACTCATCGATTTAGTCAATGGTCTTACTTCAATCGCTTAGAGCAGTAATGTTTCAATATTGTTGACGTTCTTGTTTCAGAATTATAATCCTTATTTTACGGACGTCAAGGTACATGACAAAACTGCAATTTTGAAATAATATCTAATATTTTGGTAAGACGGTAATCCGAGTGGGTCATTAATAGATGTACCTACCTAACTTCATATTTGGCGGTACGAAGTGAGGCAACGTGGTGGTTGTCTATTTCGCCGCGACTATTCAATGTTAGCCGAACCGTACAACCGTACGCCTGGCATTCGCCTACGAAAAAAAAAACCGGCCAAGTGCGAGTCGGACTCGCGCACCGAGGGTTCCGTACAAACCTGTAGTAAGTTTTAAATTATTGAAAATATTTTTATTTTAAATATTTGAATTGATTGAAGGAAAGGTAAATTGCGGTTTACGATTTATGACGTATTAAAAAAAACTACTTACTAGATCTCGTTCAAACCAATTTTCGGTGGAAGTTTGCATGGTAATGTACATCATATATTTTTTTTAGTTTTATCATTCTCTTATTTTAGAAGTTACAGGGGGGGGACGACGACACACACATTTTACCACTTTGGAAGTGTCTCTCGCGCAAACTATTCAGTCTAGGAAAAAATGATATTAGAAACCTCAATATCATTTTTGAAGACCTATCCATAGATACCCCACACGTATGGGTTAGATGAAAAAAAAATTTTTGAGTTTCAGTTCTAAGTATGGGGAACCCCCAAAATTTATTGTTTTTTTTTTTTGTAAGAAAATCTTAATGCGGTTCACAGAATACATCTACTTACCAAGTTTCAACAGTATAGTTCTTGTTGTTTCGGAAAAAAGTGGCTGTGACATACGGACGGACAGACAGACAGAGAGACATGACGAATCTATAAGGGTTCCGTTTTTGCCAAATTTGGCTACGGAACCCTAAAAAGCGGTACAAAAGACGGCAGCGGCGTGAAATGTGGAAATCTCGTGGGCGGAACGTCTACGGGGATATATTTATGTCCTTGCCAACCTTCTTTGATCAGGATGTCCTTTTGCGTGAGCGTATTTGCATGTATTTTTGCGTGTATGTATTTAAAACCCTATAACCTGGTAAGTAACTTATTTTTTTTATACGCTATAATATGTAGGTACTTAAAGGAAACACATTAAGAAAACACAGTAAGAATTTAGGTGCTGTTTATGGAAGCGGAATGAGGACTATAAATCTATCTACAATCTACATACATCACAATCTTGTTGTTGTTGCGTTCATTTTAATAATTTAATTTCTTAACTATTGACATCTTAAAATACTGTATTGTTCAAGTATGACGTAAACATTTAGTACCTAAATAAAGATATGTATACGTCCTATCGGTCTACCATAATGTCATTGTACTTTGTACGGTAGGTATGTAAGTACATTCTTTAAACAAACTCTGTAATGAGTAATGACGCTACATAAGTAGGTAATTAATTCATGGACGTCAATTAGGTGCATGTTTACAAGGACTATAATAGTATCTTACTCTACACGCGTCGACAGCGATGGCGTCGGAACTATTTAGCTTATGTTAACCTAGTTTAAATTTAAACGTTAACGCATTGATTTTAATACAAATGTTTAATTTTATTGGCAATAATAATTTTATTAATAATCATTAGTACCTACTTACAATTTGAATAGTAAATTCAAAATGCAGTAAAGAAAAGCTCTTTTGCGCATAATGGCTCTATCATTCGGTATCTACAAGACTTAAGTTTAGTACATAGTTGGGATTTCGAGATATAGACGCGTATTAAAAACTGGTAATAATTATTTTTTAGGGTTCCATACCCAAAGGATGCTAACGGGACCCTATTACTAAGACTCCGCTGTCCGTACGGCCGTCCGTCTGTCTGTCTGTCAGCGGGTTGTAGCTCATGAACCGTAATAGCAAGACAGTTTCACAGAGTGTGTATATCTATTGCCACTATAACAACAAATAATAAAAATTAAATAAAAGTAAGTAAGTATTGGTAATGTGTCTTTTTTTAAATATCCTAATGAAGTTTAAAACCTGTACAGTGTACAGCCTGTGAAGTTGTGAAGTGAACATGTGTTACATCGTGTAGGTGGTACGGAACCCTTCGTGTGTGAGACGACGCGCACTTGGCAGGTTATTTTTACTTATCAGTGGTCAGGCGTGTTTTTAATGATGGAGGCGCATAGGTTGATTTTTAGGTGGTATACCTAAGTATAAACTGTAAGTATGTATAAGTAACTGCGTCGTTGATCTAGTGGTTAGCATGTTCGACTGCGGCCGACGAGGTCCTGCGTTCAAGTCCCGGGTCGGCCCATAATTAAGTATTGGGTTTTTCTGACTAGAAATTCTCAGTACTAGCCCGGAGTTATAGGAAGTGTAGAGAGTAGTAGAGTTGAGGTCTGTGCCCAACAGTGGGACGTTAATGGGCTGTAGTGGTGGATACCTAAGTATATGTAGTAGAATTAAAATAACAGTGAACTATAAGGAAGCACAAATTTCACCACCATTTCCTGTAATAATCAAGGGACATTCAATTACTTAACAATTTGTTATCTTTTGGCGGAACATGGTTTTCCCTAATCGCTGCGATAAATTGACGTTGACATCCGACAACTTTCAGGCCCAGTACTGTATTTATATTAGTTTTTTTTTAAATTTTATAAATTACCAGTAGGTAGGTAGGTGTTATTTCAAAATAATTTGTTCGTTTTACCGTTTTTGTAGAGATAGTTGTTGTTTTTTAGTTTTTGTTTTATAGGCACTTATACTGGCTGATGCCCGCGACTTCGTACGCGTGGCTTGAGATTTTTATGGTTCCCGCGGAAACTCTTTAATTTTCCGGGATAAAAAGTAGTCTATGGGATATTTCGGACTATAATCTATCTCTGTGCAAAATTTCATCCAGATCCGTTTAGCCGTTCTAGCGCGATTGAACATCCATCCATCCAAACTTTCGCGTTTATAACATTAGCATAGAAGTATAGATAGATACGTCTTAGGACCATCCGCACAAATACGGCGGAAGTGTATTTGTTTGTCCTCCACACACGCAGCAACTGCAGGGCAATGGATCGACTTTATTTTTGTATGAGTCTATATTTTGAGGGCCTTCATTGGACTATTTGTGTCATTAAGGCAGAGAACTACTACCCTGGCCTACTAAAGTGGGACTCGAAATTGCGATTAAGTAATGGAATTCCATTAATTAGTAGTAAATTGAATAAACACTACCAGTGCACACAAATAAAGAAAATAGATCTTTATATAGAAGTAATGAAATATATTATATTATCTATGTATACCTACTCTTACCGCTAAAGAGCTCCTTTTCTCTATGAGAGATAAAGCTTATTTGATTGAAAAAGAACAAATCAGTTGGAAGGAAAACAATTAATCTGCCCATTTCCCCCAATTAACGAGGGACAGGCGCAAATTACTCAAGCATCCGCGGTATATTGGTAGTGTCCGGAGTCCGGAAACTGGGTTTTCCCTACAGGGTTGAGTAACGCGAATGCTTCCGTCCTTTCTTTCTGACAATACCTCTTATAATAGCAGCCGCGTAAGTTGAACTATGCGCAGAAACACATTTCGGGTGTCAAATAAGGTGCGCCGCGAGGAGCCGCGCGTACATACCCCTGGCTCCCCGCGCATTCTCCGCTCGGCCCTGTAGTTTAATTATTTACAAAGTACCTGCACATACGACCCCCATTTTGGGTCAACTTACGGGACGCGATTTATACCAGTTTTTAAAACAAAAATAGGTACGCACTCGTTAAAACTCAAACCTATAGGTACTGGGAGTTTTAATTATATCTCTGAGTCGTATTCCTCATTACTAAGGGACGTGACCCCATTCCATTAATCACATAATGATAGGAGTTTTCTTGGAATAATAATGCGGTGGGTTCCCAGGTCGTTCCGCAAACGACTCGACTAAGAGTTTTTGAACTCTTAGGTTTGTAACGATTATTATCAGATATTATCAAATATAGATATATACTTATGCTCCCCGAGGTACAGAGCAAACGAAAAGGTCAAATTTGAACCTCCAAATTCGGTCACCCATCCAGTAACCGACTCGGGTCAGCGTTGCTTAACATTCGCAATCGACTAAAGCGTTGTCATAATAACTAAGTACCAAGACCATCCCTCAATAATTCTTAGGTATACAGACTTTTATAATAATTAGATGCAGTTAACTGTCATTTTCTAAAGCGATATCTAAACTAATATTTTATAGAGGAAAGATTTGTTTGTTTGTTTGTTTGTTTGTTTGTTTGTTTGTTTGTTTGTTTGTTTGTTTGTTTGTTTGTTTGTTTGTTTGTAATGGATAAACTAAAAAACTACTGGACCGATTATAAAAATTCTTTCACCTATAGAAAGCTACTTTATCAGCGAGTAACATAGGCTGCATTTTATTTTAAAATAAATTAGAGATCCCTTCGAAAATTACAATAATAATGTGAATTAAGTCGGAAAAATTCACCTAATTTAACTTTTTACGTTAAACCTCTATTCGTCTATTAAATCAGACTGTCTTTTATCTCATATTTGTCAAGACAAACATAATAAATACAAGAGAAGTTACTAACATTTTTTTAAACATTTTAATATCTGACTGTTATAGACAGACTGCGAAATGCCTAAAAGAACCAGGTCTCAACTTAGTTGTTAGTTCTAAACATAGTTCCCAGGTGAGAGCAGCGAAAATACGTCGTATTGGAGACTCAAGTGCCAAGTGCTCACAGCGGTTTGCTGAACAAAATTTGAGAACGTGTGGTGGAGTTGTTCGTCTCAGTGCCGACTGACCATTATTGGGTATGGACTATTTTGATCAAGTGCTACCCGTGCGAAGCCGGGGCGGACCGCTAGTTGTGGTATAAAGATATAATTTCCAGCTTCTAAATAAGACAAACACGGAAGTGAGTATGTAAGTATCAAGCAACAGCGGTGCATAATCTTATACGCAACCACAGGCACCGCAAAGTGCGTGTTAATAACATAATATTATGTACGTGCAATAGGTACTTAGAGCTAGTATCTTAGGAGTTACTCGTACGCTCAGAGAATGCAAAGTTTAATACAACCATACGCGTTTAATATCCATACTTAATATTATAAATGCGAAACTGTGTCTGTCTGTCTGTATGTCAACAGAAGTGAAAGCGTAGCACGCTTTCGCGGCCCCATCTGTTCCACCGATTTTGATGAAATTTGGTACAGGGATAGGTTGTATACCGGGGAAGGACATAGGACATACTTCTTATTCCGGAAAATTCAAGAGTTCCCGTGGTAGTCAAAAACCTTAATCCACGCGGACGAAGTCACGGGCATCATCTAGTTGTTTAATATATTGTTAACTAGCAGACAGACACACTTTCGCATTATAACCCGACCCATCTGTTCTACCGATTTTAACGATATTTGATATAGAAATCGGTTGTATCCCGGGAATGGACATAAGCTCCTTTTCATATCGGAAGATCAAGGTGGTCAAATGGAATTTTACACCTAAATCGCAGAAGAAATTGCGGGCATCATCCAATAAAAATTATTATCATATTATGATCTGACACTATTTTTTTAAAGTTTCAACAATCATCAATTAGTTATTAGATTACTCCTTTCGATAAAGCCGTATTCATACTGAAAACTAATCGCAAGTCATTGTAAATACCTACTCATAGGCTTCGTAGGGCTATGTACGCTTACTCTGAGTTTTAACATTGCAAATACAATTGATCGACGTGACAGCTCACCACGTCAAGCGTCAAAGTAAAATGAACCTTAACTGCATTGTATAGAGCTCATTTCACCATTTCGTGTATTTATTCACAGTCAGCGCTCCAAACGCTGAATTTGAGACTCTAAAGCATGAGCTTTTGGGTCCATTTTACTTTGACGCTTGGTGTGGTGAGCTCTCACGTCGATCAATCGTATTTGCAATGTTAAAACTCAGAGTAAGCGTACAGAACGTATAAAATGAGCGTTTAAAAGAGTCCGTTTCATTTCAAAGAACTTCGAACAACCATTTGGGAGCAAAGGTCGGTACTCGGTAGGCGTACATTCCGTGAAATCGATCGTCGCCTGTCATCGGTATTTACAAACAGGCATTTAATTGACACAGGAATTCCAAACAGTGCCGCGTAAAGGAAAACAAGTCGCGTTATTGCCCATGTGGTCTTTGAAGGGGAAATTTTGCGAGAAAATTCAATTTGTATTGAAATTGTTACAAGACATACTTAGCGCTTCCATAATGTATTCCATAGCTATCCGCGTATTTTGTTAAAATATACCTACTATATTATTATATTTCACCGGTGTACTTTGTTAATGTTTAGTTTTGTCTTGGAGTATGCATACAATTATCATAAAATCTTAGGTGTGTCCCTCTGTTTGTCAGTAAGTATGCTTAGTTTTCACGGTACATCAGTTTTACAAATTTTGGGGAAATTCGGCATGGAGATTTTTCGAAAACTTAAATTCACATTCCACGCGGACAAAATCGCGGGCAACAACTAGTTTATTTATAAATAAAACATTATCAGACGTCATTATTAGAGTCTAGTATTAGGCATTTCGATATGCCTCTTTATCTCTTAATACTTCTTTGTAAAAGTTACACTTACCTAATAAAAATTAAAAAAAACATGTGTGCAAACAAGGAAGAAAAACATTCTTAAAATGTTCCTAAGAAAAACAATAGGTAGGTACTTACTTGTCCCGAGGAAAAAGAGATTCTGTCCACTCTGGTACCTATAATTTCTAAGCCACACGCGTGGTTAAAAGATTGTTGTAAGTATATTTTGTAAACAATGAAAAACGCGAGTAAATCGGTAAATATGTTAATAATGTCTGGAGACACCGCCCATCGGAAGATTTATGGCTCCCGGGGCTTTTTGTTAAATTCTCGCTTTAAGACGATCAGTGTCAGTTTATAAATGAATATTCATTAACTTACACTAACCGATTTTGCTGAAGATTCCTGGTGAATTTATATCGCTATTATAACAAACATTAACAGCTATTTTCAAGTATATTGGATGGGTAACTTATAACTAGCTATACCGAAGCGAAAACGGTCACGAGACTTGGTCTTTAATATGGTCCACATAATATCGAGGGCTCGTTGGTGTACAGTAAACTCAGTTGAGTTTATGCTACACCAAATAGACTAAGTTTGTAACTTTTTGTTTTATATGAATGAATAAAATAAAATAAATGTGTTTATTACATTAGCATATACAAATCATCAGCATATTATAACCCCTTGGTCTATCGCAAACAAGGCGGGAGCACTCAACAATTAATAATTTCAACATAAGCACACATTAACGTGTGTTCCGCTACACATTATGCATCTCGTTTTGTGTTTTGAATGCTTCCTTTGTACCACCGTTTAAATTAATAATAATTATAAACATCATCTATTGTGATTTACACAACAAAATAAAGTAGGTACCTACTAAGCATGTACATATATTGCCTACGCGAAAGCATTTTATTGTGTTAGTACGTCTGTTTTGTGAAAATTCGGACAGGCATCTCGTGGATTATATAATACTAGATGATTCCCGCGACTTCGTCCGCGTGGACCAATTTTTTTCGATTCCCGCGGGAACTCTTGAATTTTCCGGGATAAAAAGTAGCATATGTCCTTCCCCGGGATACAAACTATCCCTGTACCAAATTTCATCAAAATCGGTGTATCAGATGGGCCGTGAAAGCGTAGCAGACAGACAGACATACAGACAGACAGACACACTTTCGCATTTATAATATTAGTATGGATTGTTTACACTAGTAAGTAGCAACCGACCAATTCGCTGCTACGCTCCCATGGGAATTTCAAAAATTTCCGCCCAATTCCATGGACATAATTCACATAATATAATGTCTAATTCCTTGTCAGCAAAAAGGACTTCTGTGCAAAATTTCAGTTTTCTCAAGGATTTGTGCTAGGCGTTTTGTCAATGAGTGGGTAAATCAGGATCTCTCTTTTCACTGTATGAGATTAAAGAAAACCTAAAAAGAATATTACGTTATGTCCTTTACATCTCAGCATGCCTTTAGGTGTCACAAAACACGGCGCATAAGGAAACGTGATAAAATGTTTTGCCGTTATAAAATTCTCTTTACGCGAGAGAACACTCTGCAATTCATTTCAACGTGCGCACACACTAGCGAATATTCTCTGTTCTGCTCTACATTTTGCGTCTCGTTTATGTTTAGAATGCCTCCTTTGTACGACCGTCTAAATTAATTTTAAGCGCCATCTACATAATTCAGAGTGCCGAATAAATAACCTGGCTCCTACGTGAATACATTTCCGCCAGTCGGCAGTGACAATAATAATTTTTACATCTGCTTAGTGGATAGCTTGAATAGTTATATGGAATGGATTATATTTCAACATTATGAAGAGGATTTGAACTGCCGCACTCAGAGTCGCTTATCATTACTTAAGGAGCTCCTTAGCAATTTGTATTAAAATCTATACCTACTAAGGAGTTCGTAGTACCTAAAGATAAAGCTACTCTGAGTGCGGCAGTAAATGAATTAGTATTGTACCTGATAAATATGACTGAAAACATGAAAATGGTTTAATAAAACATTACTAGGACTCTAAATCTCGGGGTTCACTGAAACAGTCATGACATTAAATATTTACCAAACGGATCAGTTTACGCCGACGCTTTGCCTCACGAATATCCACTGAAACAAAACTGAAATCGCCACCGGCTCAGAGAAAACTCTGTCTACACAAACCACAGACTGTCTTGAGTAAAATATTAAATGAGTCGTGGGATTTGCTCCCATATCCTACGGTGTAAAGATGCGCGACTGCGAATGATCTTCCCATTCGAATAATTTTCGACTACTAATCCACGTATTCGACTTGAAAATTAGTAATATACTAATCTTCAGATTCGAATGACGACTACTAATTAGTAATACATACTAGCAACTTTCGGCGTCTCGTTAGTCGTCTATTCGGGATCTTTCGGGATTTGAATTTCGACTCGGCTCGACTCGGCTATCGTCGGCGCGACTCAGATGGCATTCGATAATAATGACTGCCCATAGACAACTAACACTCTTCTGCTCTCTCCTGCCTATAGTGATAATCTATGACTACGCCTTGAATGTATGAGAGGAACTAAACACCTCTGCCCGCGAAATTCAAATTTAATTTGAGGTTTCACAATAATTTGTTATCAAATGCGACTGAATAGGCTTATGCCATTCAAATTGCGACAGTGGCAGTTTCCTCTTGACAATATGTTTACATAGTCTTTACTAGCTTACAATAAAAAAAAAATTGAATTTAGCGGGCAAATCGTTGCATAGAACATGATCCCTGATACCACAGCAGACCCACAGAGTAGGTTGGTAGTTACCGACCCGAATGCCTCTAAAACTTTAATGACTGGGCCCCGATTTCTATATACCAACCTACTCTGTAGACTCTACAGTCAGTGACTCAGTGTAGATGTAGACGTAGTCTGTAGTCTGTGCCGACTGCCGAACGCGGCCGGAAAGTGCCGAGTGCCGAACGACTGCAGAGACAAGTTATCCAGAGAAACGACTGCCGGTGCCAGTGTGAACTTTAGAAGGATGTATCAGTCACCTACAATGAATGATTGACTCCTTCATTCATGTCTCATACTCATTCGACTGACCGGCCGGCGCGCCGACTTACCATTCGTTAATCATTACTAATTAGTTACTAATCACGTGAATTATTCGACTGAGTCGAATGATTTCACAAGTCGAATAATTCGAATGGGATCATTCAAAGTCGCGCATCGCTACTACGGTGACCACATAAGAAAACTTTCTTTGGGACACTAGGTAAATGTACCTAGATATTATTTGCTCAAAATGATGTAGTGATATCATAGATGATGCTCGCAACTTTATGCGTGTTGATTTCTCTGATATCCCATAAAAACCCTTTGATTTTTCGGGATAATAATTATTTTGTGACCGTCACCAGGATATTTCTCTCTATACCAAATTGCGTCACGATCGGTTTAGCGGTTGAGCCGTAAAAAGATGACAGTAGGTACAGTACATTACAAGTTAAACGAATTTCCGTAAACTTTCACCACCGTTGGATCTTTTCACCACAATTGGGGGATGTTTTTGCTCAACTAATTGTCAAAACACGGTGTCCTCGTAAGGGGCTGTCGGCTTTCGACAATAATGAACTTCAGGACAATCCCGAAAATGCCTGAGTTAATGGTATCCCGTAGAAATCTTCCGACCAGGTTTAATATTTGATGAAGCGTATCTCATAATTGCGATATGATGCGTCTGCGTCTACCAAATTCAAAGGGCCCCTGAGAAAAATATTAAAACGTTCCATGACTCCCACCGCCCAGTCCGCTAGCTAAGTTAACTGTTTATTACAGGGCCCGAAGACGTTAGCACCTATAAATTTAATGTTTGTTCACAATGGCGCTATAAAATGTTGCAATAATTCTAAATCCCGTTGTTTTTCTTTCGGATCTAAAAGAAATATTTTACAGTCGCTACCCGACTTAAGGTCTTGGCAGAAAAATTTTTTCATCGTTCAACGGTGTGTGCAAAATATACGGGGAAAACGGTATGTGGAAAAGCGCAGGAACGTATTTAGTCTGATTATTATGCATCAACCTTAAATTGAAATGGTACATAATATAACATAGACAATAAAATTAATATTACTTAGCTTTCGAAAAATTCCGTGGAAACTATTTGATTTTTGGGATAAAAAGTAGCCTATGTCAAGTCCATGCAACCTATGACCAAGTTTTAACCTGTGTACTAAGTTTCGTCAAAATCGGTTTCACAGATGGGCCGTTAAAGCCTAGCAGACAGACAGCATAACTGAACGGCAAAAATATATATTTTAAAATTCGCTTGGACAGGCAAAGAAAACTGTACAGTTGTGTCACACACGTTCAGTTTTGCCTGCACGCCTCAACTGTGCAGGCAAACCCTAAAGTTATAATTTAGCGTGTTTGGTCTGCTTAAGCTGTGTTTAAATTAACGTCTAGTTTGATGCGCTGAAGTGAGAGAGTACGCACGGCTGCCTTCAATTAAGGCAGTGTTGGTATGATCATAAATCTTCTGAAAACTGCGGAAGTAACAGCAGCGTATTATATGATATGCTTTGGCTCACGAATTATTATTATTGTAGACAATAGACATGCAAGTAATAAAGTTTGCTTTAATATAGGTACTTACTCGTGTAATATCATTATTAACTTTATTAAAAGAACATTTTTGCGATGGTTAAGTACCTACTTAACAAAAAAGAAACCAAGTTTATTTTACTGTACTGGATAGTTAATTCTATGTAAAAGCATTGATAATAAGTGTTAACTGTAAATGTATTCGAAAGCACTTGTAAAAGTTTATTTGAATTAAAAAAAAAAACATGTGATTTTTTAGTAAATTATCTATATCTGTCACCGTAAGATTGTAAACAGTCGAAAGATTGTGAACCGTTCAATGTTTTAGGTGTAAATTTTTTAAATATTCATTGTATTTAAGTTTTCTTGTCTCTTTCTTGTAGGTTAGGTTAGGGTTCGACATAAATAATCAAGTAGTGCCACTTAGGTTCTATCGGGTTAGTAAACCTAACAGATTACAATCTACCGAAAAATAAACCGTTATATTGTAATCATTTGACAGTTTACAATTCGAGTCAGATTCAGAGTCAGTCAGATTGTAATCTAACGGTTTTTACTAATATTACGGTGACATATCCACATGAAAAATTAAATCACCATGAATGCATTTGGGCCCTAAACGGCTAGCACTTGTGGCGGTACCTCCTTGCTAGCTGGCAACGCACACAAGCTTTGCATTCGGAACTTGCTTTTGGAACGTTTTTGGATTCGGAACATCCTGCGCGACAGAGTTGCGCTGTAGCAACAGACGACACATCATTCTATTGTTGGACGTCCAGCACAACGCTTCCTTTGATATAATATATTTTCTATTGTACAGTTTTACTAATTGTATCTTATTAATATTATACTTGTAAACGTGGACCAAGCTTATTATTTCCACATAACATAGGCGGTCAACACCACCCTATATTGGTGACTCTATATTGCTGACCCCTATACACTTAATTATTTTCCGTTTCTTACGAAAATTCTCTCAACTCCCATAATTATCTCGGACCATAATTTACGTTCACTAGAATAATTACGCAGTGTTATTTCACAGAATAAGCGACGCCATTCTCACGATTGGCAAGCTCAATCAAAGTTCTGATATTTGATAGGATAGGAAGGGCTTAGAAATTTTTGAACAATTCTTGGTAATTTGCTTTGGTAGGTGTTGAAAATTAATTTAGTTTATAGCTCTGTAAATCACTGTTTCACTAACAAATCCCTATACTATAGTCGCTCCCTTCTATTCGCCACCGTCTTGAGCTCGTAGATTTTAAAAAGCCTGACTTTTAGCGCTTCATTTTTATGGTGCGCACTCGCAAGTTGTACAGAATCACTTCTATACATATAGACTATAAATTAGCAAGATAAGAATGCAACATGATTAGATATATTCGTTTTGAAATAGTTTGGTGTCAGCCCTAACACTGGCCTATCCGCAAAACGGTCTAAACGATCATTACCTGTTGCAAAATCGACCTCGCCGTTCAGATTCAATCTCGCAAGACATCACGTTCATGATTCCGTGAAAATTGTCTGCTCACCGATTGCGGTTGGCGATAGAATAGTGGTTAAAGTTTTTATGGTTAAAGTTCCTCCCTAAGTGCTGGCGCAGACGATGGACAAAAGTACCTACTTGCAGAATATCCGACATTTTAAAACTAGAAAGGTTTGTCTGCGCTTCTGGATAAAAATAGTAGATTATTAACCAAGGGGATAAAGCACTGTCTTCTGTCGCGGGTGACGATTTAAGTTCACCCAAGACTAAGACAGCTTTATCACCGAGGAAAATACTCTACTTTTCGTACCATTTGCGAAAAAATTAACACAATAATAATATGATATTTCTCCAGTACGGTCTTGTTGAGACTGAGGTACCATATTATAGGTATGACCCAGTGTCAGTTCTCGAAAATAGTGGTGCCTTGCTCTACTGGGATCGGTCGGTTATCACTGATAGGTTTATTGTTGCCAATAGACCTGACATTGTGTTAATCGACCGCTCAGCGCGCCGAGCAATAATTGTTGATGTTACTATTCCACATGATGATAACCTAGTGAAAGCAGAAAAGGAAAAAGTATCGAAATACTTGGACCTTGCTCACGAGATTACCGCCATGTGGAGTGTTGACTCGACGATAATTGTTCCGATGGTTATATCAGTTAACGGTCTTATTGCGAAAAGCTTCGATCAACACCTTAGCAAGCTTTCGCTTGGTTGTTGGATCAAGGGTCGGATACAGAAGGCGGTTATCCTTGAGACGGCGCGAATTGTGAGGAAGTTCCTCTTTCTGGAACCCTGACTACCGGCTGCTTGGGTCTTTAAGGCCCCGCAGTGGGTGGAAGTTTTATAGAATTATTTTTAAATGTGTTTTGTGTAGTATTTTTATATATTTATGTAAAACGTGTTTAGAAATAATTTTATAAATATCTGTACAAATAAATGGGAGAAAAAAATATGAGATAAGCATTTATTAAAAATAATGACAATTAAAAGTAAAAGTTAACATTCGAAACATTGGTCAACATTATTATTGATAGAGAGAGTTACATTTTTGTTTGGTACATTTATTGTTGATGAGTTGATTTGAGTTTCTCTGTTCTTGCGTCTGAGGAACTGTTTAGAACATCAACTTATTTATGAAAATAAATTAAAATAATCTTAACGTTTATGTATTTGAAGAAAACAAAAAACCGGCCAAGTGCGAGTCGGACTCGCGCACCGAGGGTTCCGTACAAACCTGTAGTAAGTTTTAAATTAAATGTATTTTTTAAATATTTGAGTTGATTGAATGAAAGGTAAATTGCGGTTTACGATTTATGACGTATTAAAAAAAAACTACTTACTAGATCTCGTTCAAACCAATTTTCGGTGGAAGTTTGCATGGTAATGTACATCATATATTTTTTTTAGTTTTATCATTCTCTTATTTTAGAAGTTACGGGGGGGGGGACACACATTTTACCACTTTGGAAGTGTCTCTCGCGCAAACTATTCAGTTTAGAAAAAAATGATATTACAAACCTCAATATCATTTTTGAAGACCTATCCATAGATACCCCACACCTATGGGTTAGATGAAAAAAAAAATTTTGAGTTTCAGTTCTAAGTATGGGGAACCCCCAAAATTTATTGTTTTTTTTCTATTTTTGTAAGAAAATCTTAATGCGGTTCACAGAATACATCTACTTACCAAGTTTCAATAGTATAGTTCTTATAGTTTCGGAAAAAAGTGGCTGTGACATACGGACGGACAGACAGACAGACATGACGAATCTATAAGGGTTCCGTTTTTGCCAAATTTGGCTACGGAACCCTAAAAACGCGGCAAATTCCTAGACTAATAATTTTTTGTCGGAAAAGCAAAGGCATCAAGCTCATACGGCCTCGTCGGTTTTCGTAATTTTATTTAATAATCATAACTGCTTATTAAATGCGTATTCCTTTTTCAAAAAGATGTTTAATGCTTTATATACAAACTCAATGGTGTAAACGCAGACGTAGTTCAGTATAAATTTCGGTAAGTATATTCCAAATTTAAATCACATTCTCCCCCTAGACGTGAATGAAATTCAGTACAATTTTCTTTCCCTGTTTTTAACAGATTAAAAATGACTATTGTTATGTTCGCTTTTAGTGGCATAGAATGTCACTTTTTTGAGCAAGTGGTACGAAAAAAAATTAAAGTAATTGCGGTATATAACTAAGTACAGCTTTACGGATAGGATGGTGACCAGCCACGGGCCTTTCTTCCAAGAAGAAAATCCATATTTCTACATCAATTCCTACTAATATTTCATAAGTAAAAGTGTGTTTGTCTGTGTGTTACCTTTTACGAGCACTCCGCTTTCGACATTGAGGTAATATGGTTAATCATCCCGAAAGAGGACATGGCTACTTTTTAACCTGGAAATCAAGCCACGGAGCATCTAGTAATACATAGCATTACAATAATCCCTTACACAAATTATGCTTGCTGGGACACAGCGTCTATTTTCATGAAAATTTAAATTACCTACTTACCACTGCTTTTTTCTCGAAAACGCAAAAGTCGTACTGGAGCATTGCATGTGTTCACCCAGACAAAAATGTTATGTGAGATCACTGCTTACCTGAAACAAAACATAAATTTATTAAATGAAGTCATACTCGTGTAAGTTGAATGTTTGTATCTAATAATAATAAGTGAGGTCGCGTATAAGCACCTTATACGCGATCTACACCTTGAATACCTACTAATAAATAATATGATAGATGTATAGAAATCTTCAAAGTTTCCTCATTTAAAAGCCATGATTAATATCTGCAATTACGA
Source organism: Erebia epiphron (assembly GCA_963932025.1). Lineage (NCBI taxonomy): Eukaryota > Metazoa > Arthropoda > Insecta > Lepidoptera > Nymphalidae > Erebia > Erebia epiphron. The sequence continues at coordinate 29,435,478 of OZ009949.1, forward strand.
TTCTTTTTCCGGCCAAACCCCTCTTATTAAAATAACTTCTTAGATATTCCATAGCCGTAAACCTTACTTAGGAATAGAACTTCCAACAGCTAGGAAAGTTGGGAACCTTTTAATGGATTTTCTTTGTCACTGCGAAGTTCTGGAACATGCAACTATTTTCATCTCCGTGACATTTTGGTACAAGTTTTGTAACATTTTAGTTTAAATCACGGTTTATTTTTAAGTATGGTTTGTAAGTAGGTCTTTATTAACCCGGGATAACAAAGCATTCCTAAGAATTTAATTTTTTTTTAAAGTATAATCACAGCAAGTTTATTATTAGTTTTCTTTATGAAATGATTAAGATTTAGAAAATTAATATTATGATTCGCATTTTACTCAAGTAGGCGTTTTATATTTATACGCAAACTGAATTCGTGTATTCGCGTTAAAATTACAACCGGAACAATTAATTGAAACTTCGTGCCGATGGAAGTGTTTTATTAATCGGTACGTGCACTATATAATTTTTTTGATTAAATATAGGAAACTACTAACTAGATGTTTCCCAGACTTCGTCCGCGTGGACCAAGGTTTTTTTGATTCCCGCGGGAACTCGGGCTAAAAAGTAGCCTATGTCCTTCCCCGCGATATAACTTATCCCTGTACCAAACATCAAAATCGGTTAAATAGGTGGGCCGTGAAAGCGCAGCAGACGTACACAATCAGGGGCAGTTTGGTATATGATATCAAGTGTCTTCATAATAATATCTAACGTTTGTACATTGTATTGTGTGTAATATTTAAACGAAAAATATTTATTTTCTTATCTTAATCAAAAGCTTTTTTGCGTACACTAGACTACTAGGTAAATACTAGTATAAAATACCCACCTATCTTTCAAACAGTTGAAGAAAAATTAATCATTTTGAAAAAAAAAATACACAATCGTATCGTATTAACACTTAAACCGCATTTTAAATATTTTTGCACAACGATAAATGTAATGTGCTAATTGTAATCCTGTAAGGTGTCAAGATCTTTCGGTGGATCTTGTACCTAATATAATAATTAGTAGTCGTTATTTATATTTCGGATAAAAAACCCGTTAGGTACTTACGATACGGTCTGTTGGTCAGACCTTATATTATGAGGTAAAGCCTTAGATACTCACATTAAGCGCGATGCAAACAGAAACGTGCGACGTGTCGGAATGGGAGTGGTTTCACACAGAACTTAATAAAGTTGTGATTATGTAATAGGGATTGATATAGCAGCGCAGTTTGTATCGTCTACTCTATAGTATAGAGTCTAGACTCTTGTCTTCAGAACGCCTTCTTAGTCGCAAGAGAGACGCAAGATTCTAATTCTGCCGGTTCCGTAATTTTTGATATTTTTGGCTTTGAATTGTAGGTAAAAATATTTTTTTTTTTGTTTATAACCGATTATTTTTCTTCAAAAGGTAATAAATAAAATCAGTCAAATTAATATTAAAATATGTTTTTAATGCTGAAAATGGGGTTATGTCCAATTTTATCCGAATTCGTGGCATCGGCAACAAAACGTGGCCTCGTAAAACAAAAAAATAACACTAACTATTATTCCAACGAGATAAACTTACAATTCACTCTGTGGGACGTCACGATGTCTCTACATTAGCATAAAAATCTGTCATGAATAATTTTTGCGTAACAATGAAATAAACGGCCGATAATCGTGGCCTATCGACATCGACATGTTTATGTAAGGACAAGCGTCTGTACTTACGTTGTAAATATCTATTTTCTTTGTTGTTTATCCAATAAACAATTTACTAGTATTTTATAATTTTTTTCGGGCGTTGCTTTCTAGTGATTAGAAACCATGGTTCATTATATGCATTATAATTCAGCTACGTATTTCAGGGAAATATTTAATCAAAAAAGAAAAGGATGAGTTTAAAAAATAGATGAACTAGAAATCCATATGTAAATTCAACTGGAAAACCCTTTCCCGTAGATATTATAAAGAGACTTATCCTTGGTTCTGACTGATCTATCAAGGCACAGTCCGCCACCCACCACCGGGGAACCTTGAATATTTAACAGTAGGATCCTTTTATTAGGGTTCCGTACCCAAAGGGTAAAAACGGGACCCTATTACTAAGACTCCGCTGTCTGTCTGTCTGTCTGTCTGTCTGTCTGTCTGTCTGTCTGTCTGTCTGTCTGTCTCCAGGCTGTATCTCATAGACCGTGATAGCTAGAAAGCTGAAATTTTCACAAATGATGTATTTCCGTTGCCGCTATAACAACAAATACTAAAAATTAAAAATATATATATATTAAGGGGGGTCCCCATACAATAAACGTGTTTTTAGGGTTCCGTACCCAAAGGGTAAAAACGGGACCCTATTACTAAGACTCCGCTGTCTGTCTGTCTGTCTGTCTGTCTCCAGGCTGTATCTCACAGACCGTGATAGCTAGAAAGCTGAAATTTTCACAAATGATGTATTTCCGTTGCCGCTATAACAACAAATACTAAAAATTAAAAAAATATATATATTAAGGGGGGTCCCCATACAATAAACGTGTTTTTTTCGTATTTTTTTGCTCAATATTAAAAACGGTAACAGGTAGACGGTTCAAATTTTCACAGAATATTAACTTGTATATTACCTTTCAAAATAAATAATTAAATATCAATAAAGTAAATATTAAAGGGGGGCTCCCATACAACAAACGTAATTTTTTGATATTAACAGTAAACCTCTACAAACAAAGTTAGTTTTGCGGTTCATTAACAAAGGTAATTATACCTACTTCTTGAGTACGGAACCCTCGGTGCGCGAGTCCGACTCGCACTTGGCCGGTTTTTACTACTGAGAAATAATTCTTGGTCTAAGAAAAATAAATCCCTATGAAAGTTTGAGTAAGCCTGTCATTTTTCAAATTATAGCCACGAAAATCTCGAAATAGAAGCGAGCTCAAAGTTCATTTATCATCGATTCAAACCCACAATTAGAACATTTACAATTTTTGTCTGGCGGACACAAAGTTGAGTCTTCCGATTTAAAATTGTACGTTTTACGATTCACGACTTTTGAAAATTCCACTGTCAAGTGGCTAAATAGGAGATGGAAGTTTGTAGGATGGTCTATCATTTTAAAATTGGTATTTCAGCTTGTAGACATGAACACATAAGTGTTCCAGGATATTTGGAACAGCCATAAAATTATATCAGCCTGAGTTAGATCAGTGCAAAGGCTTGTTTTAAGCAAATAAAATAAAAATGCTGTCATGCTCAGTTGTCGCTGTAATTTAATCTTCTGTCGATTGCAAAGGACATCACTCGACGCCTTGGACTCGCACCTTTGAAGAACACAAAGCGTATATTATGTTAATATCGCATTTGCAATTAAGATTGACGCCCACAGGGGACGCTATTGTCTCGTGCGAAACTATGAGATATACTGTTGCTGTTTCAGCTATGACTTTCCATTTGTAGGTGTGAAGGTGGCGGCTGACCTAAAATTTTATCACGTAACATTCGCTAATGCAACGCCATCTGCTGAATATGTAACGCGGAGCTCGCGGCACTGAAAATCCGTTTTTTTTGAGGAATTGTAGCTTTAAGTTAGTGAACTAGAAGTTTAATTCACTATAATCCCCGATAATAAGTAAATCTATGTGGTACAGTGTGCCCAGTGTGTGTGTGTGTGTGCAGTTATAGATAGCCCGCGATATTCACCACACCACAGAAATCTTCCTAACTATTCTCAACGTACTAGGTTTTAAGTTTTAATACAATGATGATTATAATGTAAGTTATGTTACGATTATCAAGCCAATTAACTGCAACCGTGTTTGTTTGGATTTAGTTATTTTATAGGGAGTTTTGTAAGGCGATTATTAATTTAATTTAATAAATTAACAATTTGTAAAATTAAAAATTACTGAATTAAAATTTATGATAGGTTGAACACTTGAAATTTTATCATGGAAAGTTCATTAAAAGTCATAATGGTATTGAATTCAAACACATTTGAATACCAATCGACATCGAATTCTGATTATAAAAACATTTCGCTACCAAACTTTCATTCCGTGATATTAATTAAAGGAATTTTCAATGTAAAAGTTGGGCACAGAAAGTTATGATAAATTTGAAGGGAGAGGGCGGGAATCGCCAGAAGAATGTAATAATTTACAGGTGCTGCAAGTTCTTTATTGGATTTCGCACGATCCAAGGCGACGTGTCTGATGGCCGGAAGATTCTTGTCGAACTCTTTGTTAGCTATTCTATGCTAGAACGATTTTTAACCGATCTCCAGAATGGCTGGCTAATGTGAAACCGATAGCGTTTTTAAAGTCCAATTCGAATATCTTGTCACCAAAGATAAAGGTTAGTATAAAAAAGTTAAAAAGAGATCAAATATAAATGCGTAAGTTTGGATGGATGGATGTTTGTTACTCAATCACGCCCCAACGGCTGAACGGATCTGGATGAAATTTGGCACAGAGATAGATTATAGTCTGGAATAGCACATAGGCTTTTTATCCCGGAAAATGAAAGAGTTCCCGCGGGAACCAAAAAACCTTAATCCACGCGTACGAAGTCGCGGGCATCAGCTAGTATTTAAATAAAAATTGCAACATCGTCCTTATAATATTATCAGCATCATTTATATGTTGTATGCCCCCTACTATAATATTTTCTTACGACTTTGTCCGCGTGGATAAAGATTAAAGTCCTAGAGGAACTCTTTGATTTTCCGGAAAAAAGTAGTCTATGTTATTCTCCAGGCCTTCAATTATACCCATGCATTAAAAATGACTTCAACCCATTGCTTTATTGCAGGACAGACCAACAAACAAACAAACTTTCGCATTATAAGTACAATGTCACCTATGTCACTCTTCAAGTCCTTGTCTATACCCATGCAAAAAATCACGTCAATCTATTGCAGCGCGTGATCGAAGGACAAACCAACACACAAATACACTTTTCAATAAAATTGCACTATTTCGCAAACTGTCGCAGAAGGTCAAACGATTTCACTTGCACCAAAAAAAATGGCGTGCTATGTTACGAGGTCGATAGTCCGGCACGAAAAGTGCTTCTCAGGATTGAAAGGAAAAGTATAGGCGGCCGCCGCGTACAACAGTGCTGCTGCACCGTGTCATTGACACATGCAAATTGGAACGTTTCTGTGCTCGGTCATCGAACCTCCCATTCAATGACTGTCGAAAGTTATCCGTACGATGTCGTAGCCTACAAACGATCGAGGACCACGCGAATTTCACGTCACGGACTTGCCTGAATGAAGCTGTTTTAGCTTGCACCCTTTTCAGTCTCGGAAAATCAGATGTAGTGTCATTTCGGGCGAACGAAACTATATCAGATTTTAGTCATTTTATTTTCATGCAGTAAGAAAAGGTTGACGAAGATGAAGAAAAAGTGACAAGATTTACTTTTGTCCCCATTTGCCCCCTAAAATCTGTGATAAATCCACAAATCATTACCAATGAAACATCCAACGGACCCATTCATCCTTAGGATACCTCCTTTGATCTACTTATGGGTAAATTGCTTAAGTAATTAAATTAATTGATATAGTAAGGCATATAATATGGTAAGGTAGAGTCGTAACTTACGAATTAATCAAAACCTCAGCCAATTTCAACCATTCCTGGATTTCCTTTCTACTAATAGCAACCCCTTTCTGAGTAGTAGTGCTTATTAAAAATAGATTTTATACTAAAAGATAACTTAACTGTGCTGAAGATATGTATTTAATGAACATAACTTGTTTTATGGAAATAGACATAGCGCCAGGCGTGTCAACACACCGCGATATTAGGTTTACTTCGCAAGCATAAACAGAAACGTAGGCGGACGAGATAAGATCGGTTGGACGTCCTTGCGATGGACTTTGGCTCTTTTTGGAATCTTCTCTGGCGCGTATAATACTCATAACTACAAAAATTTTTAGCAACCAAGAAATCGTTTCAGGAAATCAAAAAGATATTTTCTCAAGCAAGCAAAAACCAATCTTAGGATCGATAAATTCTCATGAATTAAATAAGAAATGAATATTTTTGAGTTTGCTATTAATATTCGGAGTCATAGAAAAGCTTAGACGAGTCGTTAAGATGCCAATTTAAGACGTAACTCTACAAGATGTTAGGTACAACGACGATGTGAAGCTGGTTACAAACGAAACTTGAGGCCTATAAAAAGGCGCATAATTATTAAAAAAAATTAAGTTAACACTTTTGTTTGGATGATTTCAAATTATCTATCATCAGCAATCAACATGATTCAGTGATTCATCTATAATCAGGCGGAAGCATCGATGTATATAGGAAGGAGATTGCTGCAGGCTGAAGCTGTCCCCAATACCTGAGTTGATTTAATGCCTCATAGACTTAAGTGATGACATCATCCGACTGCAATCTATGCCCGGACAACTTGCGAACAGTATTTTCTCCTCTATTGCCGGTCGTTCATAGTCATCGTCTGTGACACCGTTTGGACTTTGGAAACATTGAACTAAAAATTACAATACAATAATTCTTTCCACATACAAAATTCTTTCCCTGGTCTGGCCTGGTGGGAGGCTTCGGCCGTGGCTAGTTACCACCCTATCGGCAAAGACGTGCCGCCAAGCGATTTAGCGTTCCGGTACGATGTCGTGTAGAAACCGAATAGGGGTATGGGTTTAATATAACTGCCATGCCCCTAACAGGTTAGCCCGCTACCATCTTAGACTGCATCATCACATACCATCAGGTGAGATCGCAGTCAAGGGCTAACTTGTAGTGGATAAAAAAAAAAAAAAAAAATCTGTGTGTTTGCACTAAAATTTTAATGTCATTGTCGTATTGACAGTGCTAATGCATTGTTTGATCGGAGGGGGGGTGGGGGGAGGGGCAGACACGAGGCAGACGGGCGCGGCGCGGGCGCATGAGAAGCTGGTCACTGGCCGCATTCCTACTAGTTGAAAGTAACACGGTATCCGGCTGCGAAAAATTACCATTTCGCTCTGTCTTTATACTATTCGCAATGATTTTAAAATTGAAACAAAAAAGAATGCATTTTTTCGAATTTCCAAGGTTTCCAAGGAAGACGATGAAATATGGTTTCGTTGCCTGTCGTAATATAAAGGAGTAGACGTAGAGGAGTTTATTTCAGGTGGATTGATCATAGGGCCTGGGGCAGTTGGGCCCACCAGATTGTACAAGATCGGAAGAATAATTTACACCTACTGACCGCCAAACTTCAATTCAAGGATAGTTAATGATTATAATACTAAACTGCACGCACCACTGCCGGGGACGGATACCCTGTGGTTATTGTTCTAAAAGTCAAATTTTGCGCAGTAAATTAAACTTAATTGACATTATTAGAAGTAGACTTTACTAATCATGTATTACTAAAGCCGACTGGAGTGGGCTCTTTTGAAAAATGTATATATGTCATTTTAGCTATAATTTTTAAATACTATTAAATTTTAAATTTATTAGTGATGAAGGTGATGATTTTTTTTTACCATCCTTTGAAAGTCAAAAAAATAGTCTATGTCCTTCCCGATGATGCAACTTATCTTTGTACCAAATTTCGCCAATATCAGATGAGCAGGTGAGCCTTGAAAACATAGCAGATAGACAGACAGAAAGACCAACGGACAAATAGGAATACTTTCACATTTAGGTACATTATTAGTAGGTATGGATATGGAAGTATGGATTACATATATTATTCCTCAATACATATTTAAGGTTAAACATAATCTTTATCAATAAAAAATTCCAACGTCATTCAGTATTCAAATTCACCTACGGCTAATGAACCCGTATCCTACGCACACAAACACACTTGTTTGTCTCGCAAATTGTTTCGTCAATCCATGTCATGATCATGATAGGTTTATAAAAAAAACACGATAATACGAGTTACGTACGATAAATATCGACGACTTCGTGTAGGAAAAAATAAATACCAACTCCGTTTGGTCATGATCACTTTCAACGCAAGCATAATATAACAATCGTCCGAATAACAATTATTCAACTTTCAACATACTGAAGTCGATATATGGAGTTGCAAACGTGGCATCTGAAACGATAATGTTTAATTCATCACCCTTTTCGTTGTACAAAAGAAAGTAAATACGAATTCTGCAGGCTGTTTTCAATTTGCTCGTGAATAGTCTTACACTTTGGCGCAGAAAGCGGGTAAGTAATAAGTATATGCCACGACCAACATACATCAGGTGCTTGCAGGTATTCAAATCGCAGATTTTTAATAATGAATATTGTAGTCAATACAGTGCTGGCAAGCAGAAGCTCCTGTGGTCTAACTAAGAAGCTATTCAGATAAAAAATTACTTCGGAAGATAGTTGTAGATATGCCACGATATATGTTTGATTGAAGTAAAATATTTTTCATTCAGAGTGTGCACAGACGTGCAGAAAAACTATCTTATAATGACATTACTGGCTTTAACCTTCACGTTGCGCGTCGTAAAACTCGATTGTATAGTATTACTCGAGACGCGAGCTACACAGTTGCCGCTGTAATGAAAGTTTGTATCTTTTTTCCTGTTTGAAACGCAATTCGCCCGTGCATGTGATGAGTTTACGCGTTTTTTGCCCGTCTGGTTCGCAGGTGTCTTGTCGTACGAGATTCGACCGGGCTGTCGTTTTTTTCTGAATAGTCTTCGACCTTACCTCGAATCCGTTGTTTGTTTTGCACTTTTTTCATAACATCCTCCCCAAACATAATAACCTCCGCTAATATGCGAATTCAATGATCTCATGATTTGTGGAAATGGACTCGGCCAGCGGCCTTGACGTAAACAGGTACCAGCAACGGATACAAAGAACCACCAACCTGAAACATGCACTATGATTCCAATTGTAGGTACAGACATACGGATAATTTATTACCTACTCATAATAGCATCTTAAACACCTACAACATCTTTGAGAGTTATTGTATACTTACGAGTTTGTAATAAGAAGTGACTTTGTATGTGTTTAACGTCTCTGTTTTGTGTTTACGAGCGTGTGATTGCCAATATGAATGGTGGTTCCCAAGGTGCGTGTAGGGCGAGCTTTAGGTGCTTCAGGTGGCATTACGTTCCGTTATCTTACGGTCATCAGTCTCGGAACGGGTTGCGGGCCCGGAGGTGATCCACCGGAACTGTCGTATACGGCGGCACACGTCCTCAGTCGCACGACGCGTGGAGTAACTCGAGTCGCACATTTGGCGCGCTTGTCCTAATACGGTAACGATACCTTGTCGCTCCTATCCTGCATCGCCCATTGGAATAGATTCATAGAACAACTCGTTGCACGACACTAAAAGTGGTAATGTGCTTTTCCGCTTTATTACCAGCCCGTCAGACTTATACAAACACATCACGATGCAAAACAATTCTAAGAAGCGTATTATAATAATTTATTAATGAGATACCGATCATAATTGTTGAACGTGCGGATAATAAAAACTTAACAGCATTGTTTTTTATAGCTTTTACACCGGTAAAGTATCAATTCATGCTAATCATGCTAATCATTTCGAGAGGTTGATATTCGCGTTTTTTATCCGCACGTGTCAAATGGCGAAGGCGTGCTCTCAGTTTAGTTTGACATTTGAAATGCCAATGATCTTTTGGCATCAGTATACCTGTGACATCAGAAATAATATCTTTCGGCGCATACTATAATGTAAACAAAAGCAATACTAAAACACATTGCACCAGTCATTGTGAAAGCGTTAAACTAAAGAAAAACTGCATATTCAAGAGTTTGCATACAAGTTACGGATATTGTTAAAAGTTTATCCGTCAAATTGTGTGTCCCTCGTAATCCCTCACCATTGTTTTTAGGGTTCCGTAGCCAAATTTGGCAAAAACGGAACCCTTATAGATTCGTCATGTCTGTCTGTCTGTCTGTCTGTCCGTCCGTATGTCACAGCCACTTTTTTCTGAAACTATAAGAACTATACTGTTGAAACTTGGTAAGTAGATGTATTCTGTGAACCGCATTAAGATTTTCTTACAAAAATAGAAAAAAACAATAAATTTTGGGGGTTCCCCATACTTAGAACTGAAACTCAAAAGTTTTATTTTCATCTAACGGCTAACCCATACGTGTGGGGTATCTATGGATAGGTCTTCAAAAATGATATTGAGGTTTGTAATATCATTTTTTTCTAAACTGAATAGGTAGTTTGCGCGAGAGACACTTCCAAAGTGGTAAAATGTGTCCCCCCCCCCCCCTGTAACTTCTAAAATAAGAGAATGATAAAACTAAAAAATATATGATGTACCTACATTACCATGCAAACTTCCACCGAAAATTGGTTTGAACGAGATCTAGTAAGTAGTTTTTTTTAATACGTCATAAATCGTAAACCGCAATTTACCTTTCATTCAATCAACTCAAATATTTAAAATAAAAATATTTTTAATAATTTAAAACTTACTACAGGTTTGTACGGAACCCTCGGTGCGCGAGTCCGACTCGCACTTGGCCGGTATTTATTTTCTGTTAGATGACTCAGACAAAGACTAGCACCCGCACCCGCACATACTACAGGCACTACAGGTACACCGTACAAGTCTATATAGTATTGTGTTCTATGTTTGTGCACTGTATCGGTCTGCATATTAATGACTTCTAAAAATACGGAACGCTACAATTTGAATAATATCTTTGCAGTAGTCGTGCATTTTTGATTTAAAAAATGATTTTTTTTTTAAATGCATCCACCAGACTTTTCAGACATTTGGGGAAACATAATAATATCTGAACGTTACTGCGACGGTCAAATATTATTATTATTATCCATTACTTTGGAGAGCAAACTGTAAATATATCTAAGTTAAAGAACACAAGTTCTCTGAATTTAGGGGCACTAGATCTTTTGGTGTGAGACATCAAACATATACCAAAAGTCTTGAAAGTCTTGAATTATAAGTAGGTAATAATTTAACATTGGAACTTCGTTACAATATAATATATGAGTAGATATAAGGATTCAAGTAACCCTCATAAAACTTATGGATACGTTTATAATAACAAATGAAATCTCATCATAACGTTATAGAATTATGAGACACTTTGAGTAATTGAGGGAATATGACAACAATGGTATGTTCAATCAGTGTTATTAATTTCCACACTTCCTGCATAATGGAGCCCGTATAGCAGGGCGCGAGTGAATTGATGCTGCTGGCTACAAAATAATACAAGGGGACAGAATCACAGAACTCTATATGTATTAAAATTGTACCCATCTATTAATCTTATTTTGGTTTCCCAAAACACAAGTTTTTATCTGTTTGTATAATTTGGCTGCATGCCTATCTATTTGTTTGATCGGATGTTTTACGAAATGACTTACCAGGTATCTACTACCAAGGATCAGGATACACTGACTTGTAAACTTTGTCATCAGATTTGACATATTCAGATCAGTATATAAAGATAAATCGAGCAACTCCTTCACGCCACCCCAAAGATATCTATACGATATAGAAGAAGAAGTTCAGTACGAGCAGTAACGTGATTGAACTTAGAGTTCAACTGCTAGTCATCAGATAAATATTATGAATGCGAAAGTTTGGATGGATGGGTGTATGGATGGTTGTTTGTTACTCAATCACGCCCGAACGTCTGAACGGATCTGGATGAAATTTATAGAGAGAGAGATAGATTATAGTCTGGAATAACACATAGGCTACTTTTTATACCCGAAAACTAAGGAGTTCCCGCGGGAACCAAAAAACCTCAATCCACGCGGACGTAGTCGCAGGCATCAGCTAGTAATAGTAATCTACATAAAAGTGGCGTGTTCTGTACAAGACGTACAAATGCTCCGTGCTACTTGGATTAAAAATCATTGTCCATTAAAGATTTTTCAACAAAAGACTTGATTAATCGTAAGTGGCCATAATTGGTGGTAACGACACGTGGAATGTCGATCGAAAACATCTCTGGGATATTCATAAGCTTATTGATTTGGTGAATCATACCATGTCAAATGGTAATGTTGTTTTTACTTATAAATATATTACACTGAAATTGTAACGGCAATTGGGTATTTGACTACTATCCAAATAAATTTAAATAAATGATTTGATTTGAAATATTTTTTTTGTGATTATTAATTATTACGACTTTAAGATCTCCCCAAAGTCATAATATCCACGTCCCCTGATAGTTTTATGTTAAATAAAGTTGAAATTTCAGAATTTCATATAAATTCCATATTTAAGACGGGTTTTGCCGTTTGAAAAAAAATTTGCTGATTTGACTATTTGTCAAATACCCAATTGTTTAGACGTGATTTGTGGAAACAGTTAACATAAAAATGTGTTTGTTTTAAAACGCTTATTTTGCATTAATCTGCTTAACCGGATAAGCCCTACGCAACATCCTGCCGCTGCTTCATGCAGGAAAACAAACAATATGTACCACCACCATCATGCAACACTTCTTTAAAGACGCTCCGGTTTAGAATGACACGAGCATATTATTATGTTACGAATATACCTAGGAGAATGTTGACTCTACATTCCACAATTGTAAATTGTAACATCCAGTTGTCGAACGAACTAAGAATAACAAAGATAAAACAAATATTTTTGGTCACGGGGCTCAAAAGGTATTTTAGTATAAAGTGAAAGAAAGTCTAGCCAAGGAAATAATTAGGAAGAAACGCACGAATTTACTGCCCTTAAGGGAATGGTACATAGTCGTAAAAGGACTAAATAATTCTTATCACTCTGTCCCGACAATGGGTTTACCCAGAGAACTGTATTAATTAAGTAAAGACGCCCGTTTATGGATCGTGTGGCGAAAGAGTGGACGGGAACTTTATAGATGAGTTACTAGATAAATATCAGTTAAACGTGAAATAGGTAAAGAATAAATGAACGCAGCGCCAACTACGAGGATGTTGAAAGTTTCGCAATCTAAATAATGTTTCATGTTTGTATCTTTGGATTTCATGATAATTGTCGTTTTACGTTACCGTTGCCCTCTTATTGTTTTCATCTGTATTGATTTTATTTTTTAGGCTCTTGTCCTTATTTATAAAAAAATCATTTTCACGTACCTACTCACAACAACGATACAAATTACATTACGTATATTTCCTTAGATTTATAGATATCTCGTGTTATTATAATCTTTATATGTATATATTGAAACTGTCAGCAAATCCGTGTTGACTGATGGAAAATACCAAATTCTTAGACCGAATTAAAATTTTCTACAAGATTGCTTGCGTCTAAAAATTCAATAACCGTTTACAATATTAAGCACATAGTTTATGTCCAAAGTTATAACAGAGTTATACCTACTATTAATTACTAAAGTTTAAATTAGCTGCTGCAAAGTAAATGTGATTAAGTATCTATATTAGTAATTTAAGTACATAATCTATAATAACTACTTATAATGTAGATTGTAGACTCACAAGACACATGTGCTGAATAAATATGTATGAGGTACCTGCCAAGATAACTTTATACTCCAATTATTAAAAAAAAACTGCGCATAATTAATAAGAGCTGATCAAATGACTGTTCTAAAATGAAGGCAATGCTAGATTCGAATTTTTGTTCTGTGATTAGTGGGCACAGGCAAGCGATGCCAATGCCATATAGGCACAAGTTCACAATCACAACCTTTATCATACAAATTTGCAATGAGGTGCACTTTCTTTTAGATGATTATAATTATGAATACAATGATCCTGACATTTCTCATTTCGTCGGCACTTTGATTGCAATTTGATTCCATTTAGACGCCATCTCAGATATCAAAATATGCGGGAGAACACCAAAGATGGGACTCTTTGTGGTGGTCCGCTTCTCAGAAAGGCGTTGTGAATTCCACTACGATAGCAATAATATTCGAAGTTTTATTCCTACAATAAATCAGGTAGTCTGGATTTACGACTGACATTATTTTATAGGTATCGGCAGATAAGTTAAAGTATCTGATATGTTATGATATTCCTTTTGCAGTAAAAATGCACTGAGACTAAAGCCAAAACAGCTGCCAAGAAACTTGGCATTCTCAATAAAGTTCATTGGTATTTCACGCCGGAACAAATTCAGATTTTGTATCGCGCTGCGGTTTGGTACCTTGAAATACAGCAGCCGTATATGGGAAAGCATTGCCAAGCAGGTACTGCTTTGATTGAAACATTGAAAACGAGAGAACATTTTGAATAACAAAAGGTGTTCCTGTTTAAAAAAATTTAGTATTATAATGCGCATCATTTTACTATAGTCCTGCCTATCAGCAAAATAATGAGATAATTAGATTTTATACCTACTGAATTTTGTGAATTATGATGAAGTGATATTGTTTGAAAGTGATATGCACGCGGATATATAAAATTATACACTAGGGACCGAACGTTTCTGCGATACACGTCCAAGTCGGAGGGAAACTACTTTTACTAGGACACACTTGTGCGACAGGACACACTTGGGGACAATTTATTTCGCTTTATCAACCGACTTCAAAAAAAAGGAGGAGGTTCTCAATTCGACTGTATTTTTTTTTTTTTTTTTTTTATGTTTGTTACCTCAGAACTTTTGACTGGGTGGACCGATTTGGATGATTCTTTTTTTATTTGAAAGGGCATACTTCCCATGTGGTCCCATATAAATTTTATCGAAATCGATCCAGCGGTTTTTAAAATATCAACAATACAATAAGTACTTTGTATAGCGTGTGCTTGTTGTTGTAAAATTGGCGCGGGAGTTTGAAGTCGGTTGTTTAAAAAGAATTTTTTATATTAAATTATGTCTATTAGGCCCATATAAAAGTATGTTTTTCGGATTTTTTGGCCGCCAGAATTTTTTTTTTATTGCCCGTAGTATTTCGCTATAAAAAAGCAATTACAAAGAAGGTGAAATAAATTCATAAAATAAACCACAGTTACAAGGGTTTATGTAAGGTTTTCCCCTAATAAGTTTCGCTATCTACTAAGCGCGTAGCACCACTAGGTAGGGGAAAGAGAATAGCCTCAATCAGTTAAATGATTTATTTTCTGAAGCGAGTTGGTAGGCACTCGGTGCGCCGGTAGACTTACTAGCGGTTAGTCGAATTGTTAGCCCCTTTGAAAGCAAAATTTATACTGTCTAGACGTGATAGCTGAAATATTAGGTATAACGCGGACGAGGCGAACTTTAACTTGTTTTATTCTCTTCGTGTGTGCTGTAATGGAATAACTGCGCGTACCTATATATGAGTTATTCGTGGGTTTCAAGGATGAAAGATGAATCCTTGTCTTATGATTACTTACTAGAAAGTAGAAAACCGAAAACGATATACTTTCGAAGTGTCTCGTCGATTCAATAGCCTTTATCATACATACTTTAACAAAATTGGTGGTGAAACCGTCCAACTGCAGATTTCACTTGATTGGTGTAACTATATCATATAAACATTTCAAAACTTTTAATAATTTTTGGTAGTTGTTTGGGCGTCATTTAGTTAAATAAACCTAACCTTACCTTGAGCGTAAACTCAAAAGCCAGCGGTAATTAGCAATTATCAATTTTAAGCAAACATAACTCATAACATGTTTCTTTTTATTTTGATACGTTAAGGCAATAATTATTGAATCAAAGCAATAAACAATCAGAGTAAAAGAAAATTTGGCGCCCTTTCACTGAATGAAAAAGCATGACTGGTCCCCCTCGTATCACTACACCAGTCAGGTTGTTGGAACAACAATGTCTCTAGTCATTATATTATGGCAACTCTGTTTGGAGAAACTAAAATCTCTATCAATTATTCCACAGTTCGGTGCGTCAGTCTGCCCAATTCACTGTAGTTCATTAGGTACCAGTGGTTTAGGCAGATATGTAAACAGTGAGCAATTTCCCTAATTGAGTACCTAGGACCTACCCGTTGTGTAGATGAACTGTTTGTGATGTGAACGAGTTTAATTAGGTTTGCCACAATTTGAAAAAACTACTGGAAATTGGAATATATTTTAGGTCGATACATTTTGCGACAGGATGTACCGAACATTTAACACGTTCTTTTGTTTTTCGTTTAATTAATGTAGTGACTTAACTGTTGCAAATAATTATAATGGGAATAATTGTGAGTGTAAGTATAGCGCGAAGTTAATTGTAATTAAGCGTAGTTTGCAGTTTAGGATTTCAATAAAATATGTAAAGTGCCATCGTCCAAATAATACCGATTGCACATAACCAACAGCCGCCATAACTTACTTTCGCCGAAGAAATGAAGAAATTCTAATCAGTCCTCATTTTATGAACTGAAAATGTAAGCAAAGCACATTTTAATAATGTTATCCGGGTGTCCAAGGGGAATCAAAAAACCTCAAACAAAGAGGTTTTTTGATTCCCCTTGGACACCCGGACTATTGAAAACATAATTCTTTAAAATTATTTCGCCTTTATATTTTCAACAATTTGAAGTCAACAACACAAGTAGTCATAGCAAGTTGATAAAAAATGCCTTTACCGCGGCAGTCTCCGAGTGCCACACGTCTTTTCATGTTTTACTAGCTGATGCCCGCGACTTCGTCCGCGTGGAATATGTTTTTAGGGTTCCGTACCAAAATGGTAAAATGGAACCCTTATGGTGCGACTTTCTCCGTCTGTCTGTCCGTCTGTCCGTCTGTCCGTCTGTCCGTCCGTCACACTCGATTATTTCAGTAACTACCGAAGCTATCGACATGAAATTTGGAATAGTTGTGTATATTAGTGGCCCAAAGACACTGGAATTAAAAAAAATTGGAATTTATTTTTGTTCTTATTTAAAAAGGGAGGAAAATCTGAGGGTTGAAATTTAAAAGTGAGATAACTGTACTGTGTGGGGTATCATATGAAAGGGTTTACTTTGTACATTCTAAAACAGATTTTTAATTATTTTTAGTTATGATAGTTTTTGATTTATGGGGGAAAATGTCAAAAAAAATACCGTTCCCCCCCCCTTATCTCCGGAGTTTACCAATCGAAAAATTTGAAATAATTATGGTCAATAGTAATTTATGTATATTTTACAGGAAAACTATAGTCAATGCTCTAACTAGCATAGTTTTTTTGATATTAACAATAAACCTCTACTAACAAAGTTAGTCTTGCGGTTCATTAACAAAGGTAATTATTTATTAATAATGGTACGGAACCCTTCGTGCGCGAGTCCGACTCGCACTTGCCCGGTTTTTTTTGATTCCCACGGGAACTCCTTAATTTTCCGAGATAAAAAGTAGCCTATGTCACTCCTCAACTATACCCATGCCAAAAATCACGTCGATCCGTTGCTTCGCTGCAGCGTAATTGAAGGACAAACCAACAAACGCACTTTCGCATTTTTAATATTAGAAAGAAAGAAAGAAAACACATTTATTCATATTAGTATGATTTTAATCCGCCTCTGGTTGATAAAACAAAAAACTAAACGAAAAAGCGACACCAAAAAGAGACAAACGTTCTCACAATAGGATTTAGTCTGCGAGAGAATGAGATTCCGTGGTAGCAATAATACCTACTGTTACTCGAATAATTTTTCTTATTCTCAAAGTCCCAGTTACGCCAAACCGTGTGGTAGTCGTACTGTTAGGCCGAAGCCTAATGAGCGCTTTCGCCGTTGTAGCGTCACGCGCGCCTATAACGGTGAAATGTGTAGTGTCCTTCAGATGTAAACGTAGCTTTGCGGTGCCGTTTAGGCCTATTATTTACGTACGAAACGCGCGTACGTCATTTTTGTCTTTGACTTTGTGCTTACACGTTTTCGACACGGTCGGTGGTTTTGGTGAACGCGGGATTTGTTTACAATACTAATTCCGCTAATTTAAAACTTTTTGCGTTTTTTACACATTAGGTACAGCAGTATAATTTCATGTCATTAGTATTACCTACCAACTGAAAATAATTAAGTCACTCATTTTAAAACGAATAGGTATGACTATTAAACTCTATGATATTTAAAACATTGTAATAAGGCGTTGATTAAGCTGAATAAATAATTACATAAGTAAGTAGTTACAATAACGAATCATTAAGTACTATTTACGGTTACTGAAAAAAGCGCCTTTCATTCTAAATTTTAATGCATCCTGTAGTTAAGGAAGTTTGATGATGAAGAAAAAGTGCATCAATGAGGCACCTATTTCTTATGATGGTATACCTACTACCTACTCATTAGTATACTTATAAAAGGGTACATTTCATAAATGAGCATCCAGTAAAAACTAATTAATTTTAATCGGCGAATATGATAATGCAATACAATCGGCGTGCTTATTGCAGCGTGGAGTCATAAAGGCGCGGGGCGACGCGGGGCGACACGGCTCGAGGGCGCGGGAGCAGGCGGGCGGCGCGTGCGCGGCCCTGGCGCAAGGTCAATGGCACGCGCTTCTCCCGCTCGCACACCGGAATTCCATATTTAAATCTCGTCCGCAGAAAAATGGCGGTCGGCTTCATTTTGCCGTAGCGCTGCATACGGAGAATTAATAAAACATATCTTACGATTTCACTCATCTTTTTTTTGGAGTTTACTCCATAAGAATCGATTTTCATATATAAGGCGCCCGGTATGAGAAAAATATGAGAGGTAAAATCTACTGATGAATGACCTCGTTACTTTTTTAATTTGGTTGTGACGTAAGAGTGAGACGTACATAGTGTATGCTGCAAGGCGACTATACCTATATGTTATTGGGCTTGTTTGTTTCTATCAGTGTCAATGTACTTATATTGCTGTTTTTGTTATACATATCAATATAGCTATTTATGCAACTGTATCGTAATGAAGGTCATTTTAATTCGAGTGCTGTTTTTTGATACGAGGCTTGCCGAGTATCAAAATAGGATAGTACGAGTAAACTCCAGTCGTGCGTCGGAGCTGACACACACAATTTTTTTTCGTTCACAAGTGACTTAAACGCAGCTGCTGCAGCCTGCGCTATCGCATTATACGCGAGTAAATAATAAAGTATTATATGACCGCACTCGAGCTTCACCGTTCACCGTATTTTAATGCGTCCCAGATTGCCGACTGGTCCAATGATAACGGGTCTCAAAACATCAAAAAAATGTAAGTAGACATTTACACCCGTGATACGATCAAATTATAAGCAATAAAATTAACTGAAGAGACAAATTGCGCTATGTAATTTTGTAGCAGATATAAACAGGTCCGGACTCCGGATGCTTCATTTAAGTTTTGTAGAACAAGTATTTGAGTTCGTGGGTCGTGGACGGACACAATTAACTTGGTAAAGTGAAGTGCAAGTCACGCTTAATCGTAGGTACAACTCGGATTTCAGCACAAAAGACTAGAGAAGGGTATATTAGAGGACGAAGCACCAATGTATGAGTACCTAAGCATAATGTGAAAATTGGGGAGGGAAAATCAGCTACCATTTGCGCACTAGAGAGTAACGTATTGTTTCATTATAAATTAAAGTAAAAAGGAAATGAAAAACAATACTGAAATTGTGAATCATCCACCACTAAATTACAAAAAGATTATCCTTTGTGTTATATTAATAAACAGAACTCCTCCTATAAGATTCATAGTAAGTATAAAATGCAATAATAAAACTTTGAAAAGGGCGAGTATGATAATAGAAGAAATCCCTTTGAAGTAAATATATTTTTTCCACAAACCTGAAAAACAACTATTCTTCTCATCCCCTAACAGTTTACACAAAAGTGTAATCGGCTCGCAAAAAGAGCTTACGTCGTGCTTTCAAACAAAAAAGGGCTAAAGAACATCTGGGCCGGTTTCTGAATTGAGCATTCAAGCAAAAATCAGCTAAGTTTTGCTCAAATATTTGATTAAGACTTGAGTTTTTTACGTTTCACACGATAAAATTAGAATTTCTCAAATTGTAATTAGCTAAGTATTTGTCAAATTGACCACAGACAAGTATCTTAAAGGATGTAATTTACCCTTTGCGTTTCGTTTCACGTACAAAAACCGGTATAGATCGAAAATAATATTTATTTATAATCTTGTTAAATTTTATTATTAAATATGATTCCAAGAAATAAAATTTATAGAATTATGTTAAGAAAATTATGAATTTCAAATATTTCAGGCTTTTATCTCATAAAACTCTGATGTAGGCTATATTTTAAATCACCGCGATAGAGAATGGAGCGTATCAAATTATGTCAAAGTTTGACAAACGTCAAGTCGAAATCTTTTCTAATTTCTTTGTGATAAATAAAAATTGGAAAAAGAAACCTGCGATTAATATCAAGCCAAAGCAAATTAAAAGCTGGATGCTTAAAATTCCCAGCTATCACCTTTAAAGCGTGTCTTCTCCATTCTACGCGCCATTCGCGAGGTGTATTGTACCCTTTTGGTAGGTACAAACGCAAGCCGTATAGTCAAGATTTGAATTGATTGAAAATGGAAAGAGAAAAAAAGAAAAGGGCACCCAATTACAGTCATGAGGAAAAAGAAAATCTCCTCGAACTCGTAGATAAGTAAGTACCTAATATTTTTACCTATATATTTCAATTCCCTTGTATTGCTCGCAAGCCAGCTTTACTCCGTTTTGATTCAGTGCAGTATCTTGTGCATTTTACTTGGCCACAATTACTTAGGTACGTACTACGTAGGAATGGAGTGCTTAAAAACTCGTCGAATATTCTATTCGTCTAGCCACAAGACATACCTACTTACAAATTTCTTAACCAATCAACAAACTTAGAATAATGTCAATGTTTTCTTTGAATAACAGGGATATTCATGTGTTTTTTATTATACTAGCTGATGCCCGCGACTTTGTCCGCGTGGATTGAGGTACTTTGTGTTCCCGCGTGTTTTTTTTTTTAATTTTCTGGGATATAAAGTAGCCTATACGTTATTCCAGACTATATTCTATCTCTGTGCCAAATTTCATCCAGATTGAGTAACAAACATCCATCTATCCATTCCAAACTTTCACATTTATAATGTTAGTATAGGTACGTCATCAATAAATATCAATATGTTCTCTCCACAGATTTCAAAATGTTTTGGACTGTAAAAAGACAGGCGCTTTTTACATACAAAAAAAAAAGAAGCGTGGGTGGCCATAACGAAGAAATATAATAGCATGTGTACAACAGGCCCAAGAACTGAAGATATGCTTAAACATTTTTATAACAATCTTAAGCACCGGGCAAGAAAAGTGTCTGCCAGTGAAAATGTGAGTTTACGAAGAATAAATAATTACTGAATAAGATAATCATATTCTTACTATGGTTCACAAAATAACTATATTTTTTTTCAGAAACAGAGATATCTGAAAGAACTTTCTGTAAATTCAGAATTAGTCTCTAGGGATGATGTAAATGTAAGTATCTATGTATAAAACCATCTCGCTAATCTCTCCACAGTGATTTCAATTTAATTAATAATTTATTATTTCAGGACCAAAGCGACGAAAAGCTGATAGGTGAATCTTCACTTATCTCCACGACTTCTGACGATAATGTAATAATTTCATATTTTATTTTCTTCTCAGAAATACATATCCATATACTAATATTATAAATGCGAAAGTGTGTCTGTCTGTCGGTCTGTCTGTCTGTCTGTCTGTCTGCTTGCTATGCTTTGACGGCCCACCTGTTCTACCAATTTAGATAAATTTGGTAGAGGGATAGTTTGTATCCCTGTAATTGAAAAATTAAAGAGTTCCCACGGGAATCAAAAAAAGCCTTACCTACGCGGACGAAGTCGCGGGCATCATCTAGTCTTTAATATTATAAACTAGCTGATGCCCGCGACTTCTGTGCATACAGACATATTCTGTGCTATTCTAGAATAGTATTAAGTTAAAAAAATCTTTTCAGGTAATTATTTTTGATGAAAATTCGATTAAAGATCTAAAAAGAATGTGGGCTGATGATAAGGTATCTTTTTATTATAATAAAATGATATATTAAAGAAAAAGGTACTCAACCTCGTAGAAAATTTATGTTTATTAATAATTTTGTATATTTCAGAAAAATATAAAGAAAACTGGGGGTGGATCCTACAATCCAATACTAACAGATGCTGATCATCAAGTTTTGGCAATTTTAGATGACCAAATACGTCCTGATGAGAATCCTTTCGATGAAGCAACTGAATATTTTAGTAAGCACTTCTTACTTACTGTTTTGCTTAAATTCTGACTAGAAAACTACCTATCTAAATTTATATTGTTTGATGAAAATCCATACTAATATTATAAATGCGAAAGTGTGTCTGTCTGTCTGTCTGTCTGCTAGCTACGCTTTCACGGCCCAACTACTCCACCGATTTTGATGAAGGTATACAGAGATAGGTAACATCCCAGGGAAGGACATGCTACTTTTTA
Organism: Erebia epiphron; assembly: GCA_963932025.1. NCBI lineage: Eukaryota > Metazoa > Arthropoda > Insecta > Lepidoptera > Nymphalidae > Erebia > Erebia epiphron. Next base: position 29,457,813 of record OZ009949.1, read on the forward strand.
TCCCGGAAAATTGAAGAGTTCCTGCGGGAATCAAAAAACATAAATCCACGCAGACAAAGTTGCGGGAATCATCTAGTAGTAATATATATGAAAACACATTATTAGTTTTTTTAGGACTCTGTACCCAAAGGTTGCCAAACAGGACCCTATTAAAAAACCTTAATCTACGCGGACGAAGTCGCAGGCATTATCTAGTATTATATATCCAATCCTCAGCCTCAGTAGTTTGTCTGTCTGTCAATTTCAATTTTCAGTTATTTTCAATCTGCAAAACGTTAATACATACAAATTTAAAATTTGGTTCATACACCATAGTATGGGATGATACTTGGAATTAGCTCTGGCCATTTTATTTACTTTTAAACCCTAATTTTAAAGTTGTATTTTGTAATATAACATTTTCTTTACAGAAGACACATTACCAGAAATAATCGTGGAAGATCCAGTGAATTCACAAACTAATACAGTGCCAGAACCAAAAAGATGCTTTTCAAATGATCTGCGTCCCAGAATGAAGGCAAAAAAAAAAAACAAAAAAGAATGAAGGCAACGAATGCATCAAAAAATCTGCAGAGATGCTTAAAAAAATTTATTTTAAGAGAAAAATAGAATTAGCATTCTATCAAAAAAAGAATGAAATTTTAAAATTTAGAAATGAGAAAAAAAGGCATGAAATTCAGATGCAAATATTAATAAAGCAGTTAGAAAAGGCGGAGAGAGAATTAATGTGAATTACATTTATTTCGAGCCTAATTTTGGGTGCACTTAGATACTTGAAGTTTAAATTCGTGATCCTATTATTTATGATAGTGGATAAGTTTTAAAGACCCTCTAAATTAATTTTTAGATTTGATATTTTTAAATAAAACAACATTTAAAAAACAAAACTTTTCTTTCAATTCAATATTTATTTATTAAATTAAGGTACACTGTACACTAATTAGTTTCCGAAATTTATAAAACACTAGCTAATGCCCGTGACTTCGTCTGCGTGGTTTGAGGTTTTTGGTTCCCGCTGGAACTCTTCAATTTTCCGGGATAAAAAGTAGCCTATGTCCTTCCCCGGGATGTAACTTATCTCTGTACCAAATTTCATCAAAATCGGTTGAACAGATACATTCTTTTGATTCCCGCGGAAACTCTTCAATTTTCCGGGATAAAAAGTAGCCTCTGTCCTTCCCCGGGATGTAACCTATCTCTGTACCAAATTTCATCAAAATCGGTTGAGTAGTTTTCGCGTGAAAGCGTAACAAACAAACTTACTTTCCCCTTTATATATTAGTAGGGATTTGATAAAATCTATCTAGGGGGTAATCTCTGGATCTACAGAACCTATCATAGGCTACATATTAACCTGAAAAATTAGTGAGTTCCCGTGGGAATTTAAAAACTTATTTCACGCGTACGAAGTCGGAGGCATCTGCAAGTTGCATATAATATATAAAAGTATGCAACGTTTGTTGAATTACTCTATAAATATCAAAAGCTTTTGAAAATGTTATGTTACTACTTTTTAAATTGCTTTTATAGGACATGTAATAAAAAAAGCATTTAAATTTTTTTTAACTTCGTTTATCATACATTTGTTGCTAACTCAATGGCATTCTCTTCTTCAACACACGACAGCTGAGTTGATAACTTCCAAGGGCTTGGTTCTGCATCGTCTGCCGGACCATTTGGAAGAGCATCCTGAAATATAATTATAATAAGTTTCTTTGTAAAAATTTTAATTCAGGAACACTCCACCTAGGTACCTACCAGCTAGTACCTACTCAAATGTTATCAAGATTGGTTTCATAAGACCTTGAGATATGTAAAGGTAAATAGGATTTTTCAATTAGTTAACGTTTTACAAAAACTTTGAACTTCTTGAGAGACATCTCCAATATGTCTGGGAGTATATTAATTATTAAAATGTATACTGTTGCCGACAAATGAATTACAAATTTTTCAAAGTCTAGAAGGGGGCACTATAATTTTATTATACTTTTCACTAGAAATTATAATTACCTGAAGGGCATTATCCTTATGCATTTGTAAACCAAGTTTCTACTAATGCTGATCTTACAGCAAAATTTTGTGCTTGTTGTGCTTGGGACAAAGGTAGAACATCATTTTGTTCTTCAACAAGTTCATCTTGTACCACATAGTCATCAAGGTCTAGGGCCATGTTATGTAAAACTACACATGCTACAATAACCTTGTACACCTTGCCTAATTTAAGCTGCATCCCGGAATGAAGACAGGGGAAACGCCTCTTCAGAACTCCAAAGCATCTCTCAATTGTATTTCTAGTAGTAATCTGTGCTCTGTTATATGCTTCTTGTGCTGAAGTGGTAGGATTTAAAAATGGCGTCATGAGATACCTTAGACATGGGTATCCACTGTCTCCTAAAATAAGATATGACCCAAATCTTCCATCTTCAAATTGAGCAGCAAGTGGAGAATCATTCCAAATTGTTGTATCATGGACAGAACCTGGCCAACGGGCGATGATACTTCTTATTTTCAAATTAGCATCACATATAGCTTGAACATTAATAGAAAAGTAACCTTTTCTATTCCTATACAATTCTGCCCTGTTGCCACCAGGAGAATTAATTTTAATATGAGTGCAGTCCACTGCTCCAATTACTCTAGGAAATCCTGCTATCTCATAAAATCCTGCAGCCACATTTGGTCGCTCTTGAGCAGAAGGCATTTGCACGTACTGAGCCCTTAGCATAGCTATAGCACTGGATACTCTATCAGTCACCCGACACACAGTTGCCTTGCTTACGTTCGCCGTGTCTCCTACGACGGCCTGGAAACTGCCAGTTGCGTAATAGCGCAATGCTATAAGAAGTTGCAGGATTGGCGGAATGCTGTCCCTCCTTTGTATTCTGGCGGGTAATTTGGTCTTTATTTTGTCAAATATAAATCTAACAGATTCCTTGGAAAAGCGAAATCGGTCCTTAAACTGGTTGTCGCTGAGAGATGCAAAAAAATTTGCCCGATTTCTGATAACTTGTCGCCTGTGTGGTTGTCTTTGTAGAACTTCAGGCTCCTCCAAAGATGACAACGAAGAATCTTCACTAGACATTGTGCAAAAGCTGGATTTTTCACAAAGGTTCAAACGAGAGTAAAGTTTAAGTAGCCGAAATCCGTCACTTAACTATCACGCACTCAACTCTGAGAAAAGATGGCTTTGAGCACTGTCAAATGCGCTCTGAAACGCAATTTTGGTGTTAAGCAGAGATTTAAGTTTCGAAAATGTCAAATTTGAGATTTCTCAAGTTCCAATTCTCAAACCTAGCACATTATCAATTCAGAAACAATAATTTGCTTAAGTCGTTCCTAAGTCACACTTAAGGAGTCTTTGAGACATACTCAACATGAAATTCTCAATTCAGAAACCGGCCGAGAGTCACTCAAATTGAACGCACGAGTTGTGCGGCGAAATTAATTAATGTCCCCCACTGAAGTACTGAAATGTTTGAAAGCCAGCCCATACTGCAAGTCATCGGAGCGACGGGGCCGACGACGCGAGCGTCGCGCGGCGGGCGAATTTACAACGCAATATATTCCAAGTAAAAGGAGCCTTAATCCTCTAACAGCTGAAATGAACTGTCGAGCAAGCAATAACATACCAGCGAATCACTAGGACCGTGTTAAATAACGCGATCGTGCGATGTAAACATTTTGACAATCGTAAATTAAACTGTGAATGACGATTCTGAATCGTTGTTCGGTTTTATGTTTCACGTCGTTACTTTAAAATATAACTTACATAAAGACATTTTTCTTAAGAAAATGATAAGAGTATTTACTGCGCACAAATTTACGAATAGTACAATACAATCCAAGTGTAGTGTCTCACATGTAAAAACGTCTAAATACTTACAAATGTTTTGTACAGGACGTGTATGTCAGAGTTTTTTTAATGCATTGTTTCTCTACCCTTTAAATCTCGATTGTTGGTAGAAAGATTGGTACTCTACGTCTCTACCAGATGTAGCTAACGGTGGTTGGATCCTAATTTGAATGCCGCGTGCATCGGTCTCGGTCTGTATTAATTTTATTTAAAAAAATATGCATACTACCATGCAATACAAGCTTAAGATTAACCTATATGTATATTAAAATAATTAAAACAACATATTTGAGTTTGAAGTTACAGATTGTCTTGAAGTGGCGGATTGAGAACAATTATTGAGGTACGCATGCATTTTAATTGTAATGAACTAATGAAGGTTGAGGTTTGCGTATCATTGATATGCCTTCGGAGATAAAAATATTTTTCAGGATGAAACTATTAGGTCCGTTTAATAACCGACTTCAAATAAGGAGGAGGTTCTTTCTCAATTCGACTGTATGTTTTTTATGTTACGCGATCATTCCATCAATTATGAATCAATTTTGGTGATTATTTTTTGTTTGGTAGATCCTGAGGTAGTCCCAATAAATTTTATCGAAATTGATTTAGCGATTTTTAAGAAAATCAACAAAAAACTAAATATATGCCCAGATAATGTTTTTAGTTTAAGTTGGTACTTATAGGTATAGTTTTGAAGTCAGTTTTTGTTTTAGATGAAAGCGAATAATTATTTTAGTGTGTGTTCATCTAATTACAACTTTGAAAGAGCTTTCATTTGTTCTTTAAATACCTATCTATAAAGACGAATGTATCTTTAGTCCCGTATACCGTTCAATACAATAAATCTGATTGAAAATAGAATTTAGTACTGTCGTTGTTGGAGTTAGCGGGGAGATTTTAATCAGTATATCTACCATCAACGCGTAATAACGGACACGTATGCTCGCCGGGTATTGGCTAGTGTTAAGCAAAGTAAAATTAGTACCGTATTTATGCCAGGCAGGTCTACTCATAACGTATATTATGATAAATCAAGATTCTATGTAGTCTTATTTCTTGTTCAAGTATCAGAATTCAGAATACAAGAAGAAAAAATTTAAATCCTTGAAGTATAAAAATGTTATATTCTGTTGTGTCTGCTCTATATGTCCCTGCCCGTTGGGAACTCTATTTAATGTAATCTGTCGAGTAATTCTGCGAAAAGTTTCATCGCAGTGCTTTTCCTCTTTTTCATTTATCCGATGACAGCCGTACTTGCTTTCTTCCAACAATGATTACTTGCAAAAGGAGCTTCCACTTAGCGCATTTTTTTATCACCGCACTGTATAATTTTTATATTTATATTTATCTTGTTTTGTAGATTTGTTTTTATCATCATACTTCATACTTATATTATAAATGCGAAAGTGTGTTTGTTTTTGGTTTGCACGGAGTAACGGATCGACGTGATTTTTGGCATGGGTATAGTTGAGGACCTGGAGAGTGACATAGGCTACTTTATATCTCGGAAAATTAAGGAGTTAGAGGAGGATTTTGTCGCGGGAATCAGCTAGTTTATTATAATAAGAAGATGATGCCCGCGACTTCGTCCGCGTGGATTAAGTTTTTTCAATTCCCGCGGGAACTCCTCCTTAATTGATTAAAAGTAATCTACCTGTGTACCAAATTTCATCAATCAGTTGAACAGATGGACCGTGAAAGAGTAGCAGATAGACACACTTTCGCATTTATAATATTAGTATGGATTAAGCTATATACATGTTACCGTTTGATTTCATTAATCAAAATCACACTTAGTAATTAAATCTCTTGTTGCAAACCTATATCGATAAAATATAGAATTAGTCAGTCAGAGATCAGTCAACCTATTTTCAACTACAAGTATGCTATTTTACGCAAAATTTAACAGTTTACATAGATTTATGAATTAGTTTGATAAAAGTATTAGGAATTGTGATAAGGATTGAAAATCTCATTCATTTTTGAACTAGAGGTGATTCAATGATAGCTTATTTCCTTGGATGATGTCCTTAGCAGATGTAAATTCAAATGACAATTTCCAGTTATATTGTCGTCGCTATCCTAGCTGTGGGTGGGTATTGAAGTGTGTCCGCTGAATATCGCGCTTACTAAAACAACCGGAGATGAGACTTGCCTACAGCGATCGTATTATACGAGTACATTTCGAATATCACGCCGTCCGCCATCCATCTCGTCCGCCATTTTGTCATCACAACTGTAAGTACCCGCGAAAATAATGATCATGATAATGGGACAGTAACTTGTCATTATTTTGCATAAAACGAGACTATTTTCAAAAACACTTCGAAATCACTTTGCAAGTGTGTTTATGTATTGCTGAGCGGTATAAATTTGAACTGTTTTTAATTAAACGTTTTTTCGTAAGCGAATTGATCAAGTACTATTTACCTATCTGTTACATAGTAGATACTTAAATATAGATGACTACTACTAAATATATACTAATATGAGACTAAGCATATTCTGTGACTCTAATCCGGTGACTCCGCTCTAATGCGCCCCTGACTCCGCGGGCCGATCATTATTTCAACGAAATTATGGACAGTAGTTTTGACAATGATATTTCACAAATAGCTTTTAAATGAATTCTACATGTGCATCAAGTTATCCTGAAACATCTATCAATTATTTCAATGTAATATTGAAAGTTAATCTACTTCATATAACACATTAATGAAATCTGTTACATCATATAGGTTACGGAAACGTCTTACCAAATTGATATTAATAATAATTCCAATACTGAAACGTGGTATGTTATGTTTGCATTGAATTCACTCGTTTAAGATCAGACCGCTAAATGAAACTATACACATGCGTTCATTGAATCCATTTCACCAAAACGGTCGAGTAGAGTTTTAGTTTGAGTGAGTACCTTCTATCTACTGACAGTAAAGTACATCGACTACTTGCAAAAGTAGTTGATAATTTAGAAGAATGTTTGTCAATACGTTATAATAAAACAACTATTTATAATTTTAAAAAAAACTACATTTATTAGTCAATAATTAAATCACCCGCATAAATAAGTGGGCATTAATCTCGTGGAGCAATTAAAATAATATTGATATAATAAAATGACAAATCAAAAATAACAAGGCCACGGTAGCTTTCTAAAAGAATTTGTAATTATTAAACGTTATAAAAAAAAATAACCAGTCATAATTCAGCCTTTAAAAAAAGTAGCTCGGCCTAAATTTGTAAAAGAACGTGAAAAAATTCACAGCTAGCTAAAAGCAAAGAGAAAGAAAGTAATAACCATAATTAAAGGGAACAAAGTAACTATAAAAATTAGCTCCGTAAATAAAAATGGTAGACATAGACTGTAGCGCGCACCTTCGCGATTCCGTAATGAAAGTAAAGGCGTCTTCGGGAAGCGAAAGTATTTGTTGTATTTGAAAATTAAAAGGGGGCAGGGGGAGTCCCAAGAGTGAGGAGGGGGGCTGCCGCAATCAGAGCTCGCCGATGGCAACCTTAAATACCAACCTTAATTGAACTGCTCCCATACCTCGGCACCTAGTAACATAAATACGGTTTAAGGTACTTTCATTTCAGTAGTATCATGGGTTTATAGTATCCATTTCCGACAGTGAAACTTTTTATGTGTAGTCAGTTATTTTCCACGTTCACCACTTTTGCTATTACTGCTTACTTTACAAACTCCACCCTTTTTAAGGTTTGATCCGAGTTCAGCATGTTGCTAGCTCAGCTTTGATGAATAAGAAAATAAGGTAATTGCTTAAACAGAATTACAGGTAGGTATTAGTGGTAAAGAAGGTGGATGTTGCAACAAACGATATAAACAGAAACAACAAAAAACTTATTAAACGTCTGTTCAACTTATGACATTGTAACAGTGACGTGTTATTGGAGAACACAAAGCGAGATGGAAATTTGAATAGGGACAAAGCTCAACCGGGTGTCGTGCGTTGAGAGATGTTGGCGGAAACTTAAAATAATATTTCGGAGCGTCGCATTGGCCCGGCTCGTGAACCCAGGAAATGAGGCTCTCTGCCCCGCCGGGAAAATGCTCCTCCGAATCATAACGCCGAGTAAATCTCCTTGCTTTGAAACGAAAGACTTTAAATATGATGGCGAAGATTTATCTTTATAAGTCAGTGTAATACATGAAATTTGCTGACACAAATCTCCTCATTGATCTTGCCAAATGAAATCCGTTTATTACGAGTGTGCTTGCGAATGCCCTGTTTTAAAGAACCTTAATTTCCTTTAGGCGTATACTTTTCTGATGTTTAGACGATCTATCTATAGTACTGATAAATGAAACAAAACTAAACAAAAGCATCTACTATTAAACAGTTTACGTATAATACCGAACTTTTAAATTCTTTATTTTTAGGTCTTTATTTTATTGCCTGTAAACGATAACTCATAGACAGCAATTTAAGGCGATTCCTCAGGTAGATTGGTATCTACTACAAATTTTGATGGCCGGCGGCGGTAACTATTTTGTTAACTTGCTATAGTTTTAGTTACCTAAACATATTTTCTAATAAATCTCTGAAATCTTGTCATTTTGATTTGACTATGCAAAACATGGTGACGGAAAAATAAATATCTTCAACTCTCCTAAATCCTTAAAAAACGGATGAAAACTCTTAATCCCAGTCGATAATAAACAGAAAAAAAACCAAATCTCATAAATCAGGTAGTTAGCAATCGCCATCCGAAAGGGAAGCAATGATTGCACCATTTCCCAAAAGGTCCGAGTTGGGGCCGATATATCCGCCAAGCGCATCCGATTGAATTAATCTGGGAAGCGGTCGGTACAACCGATAAACATTTACATATTGTGTTTGCGAGGCACCGTGCAGCCGTCGATTCTACAGATCCGATGGTTTCTCGACTGTGTCAACAATATTTTGTAAATGATCTGCAACGGATATTACTAAAACAGGTTTTGTTGATTTTAAATAACTACTCAAGAATTTAGCTTCAGTGACTAGACTAACCTTTGGACTAGATTAGGGAAATTAAAAATATATTTGCAAAACTTAATCGCTCATTCTTCAGATCAAAGGAAGGCAATGATTATCCAATACACAATAGTTCCGAGTTGGGGCCGATATATCCGGCCTGCGCATCCGATTCGATTAATCTAGGAAGCGGTCGGTACAACCGATAAACATTTACCTACATATTGTGTCTGCGAGGCACTAGGCACTATCGATTCTACCGAGTACCGATCCGATTTACCCTCAATCGCTCCGTAGAAAGGATTACACTGAAGCGTTTGAACTGAAGTTGCATGAAAAATTTATTCTATAGAGGTACGTAGTACAAAACACAATGCGAAACACTCTGTTTCTATTGATTTATATAAAGCGCATGCTATTGTATTCGATGTTTTGTCAGTCATGCGATACAAGACGAGATTTTTCTACAAAATTGAATGTCTTAAGCATAGAGTTCTACTTTTTTCTGTCTACTAAATTAGTACCACAGTGCATATTGGTATATTGGGGACAAAAATTAAATAGATCCATAGAGAAATTTATCGATTCTATTTAGTTACTTTACTATTCTATCTTCTATGCACATAGAAAAATTAACTTCTAATATAAGTGTTACGGCATCGAAATATTATCATTTATCTCACTATATTGGATGCTATACAGTAGGTTTACAAAATCAAATTTAAATTTTGTAATTGGCACTAACTAATCTGTTGGATTCATGTCATAAAATCTATCATGGCTTTTAAAATAAGACGTTCACGTCGTTTTACATTCTGAAAATTACCTAATGGGGAAAACTGAAACAACACAAATCAAATTGTTTTGTGTATCCGAAAATTATAACACAACATAAAATATAAATATTCAAAATTCAGGTACGCGAAAGTTAGAGCACGCCACCGTAACTTGAAAAGTTGAACTCGAGTTTTGAAATACCGCTGTTTGGAACTGAACTTTGTCTCGAACTACGAGCAAAATGTCATGTTAAATTTAAGAAGACATTCTGTCTATACGAATCGATCCATTTAGATTTACTGTGTAGCTATTTATAGATGTTGTAAGGAAGTGACGGGCCGACCGCGGCAGAGCACAAAGAAGCAATTGAGGCCGGCATGTAAGTGGCAATGCTGACGTGCCCTCAGACCACGCAAACATAAATAATATCTACGTAATACGTGACACCAGCACAGCATCCGACAATTGCTTATTGAATTACTTACGACGGCAAATGAAACGCTCCTTGAAACACTTGCACTTATAATATTTCTCACAAAGGCAATATTATACTATACTAGCTGATGCCTGCGACTTTGTCTGCGTAGTTTGAGGGATTTTTTTGTTCTCGCGGGAACTGTTTAATTTTCCGTGATAAAACACTCCATCCAAACTTACGCATCCTACTAATATTATAAACGCGAAAGTTTGTGAGTATGGATGTATGGAAGTTTGTTACTCTTTCACGCCGAAACGGCTGAACGGATCTGGATGAAATTTGGCGCACAGATAGATTATAGTCTGGAATAACATATAGGCTTTTTATCCCCGAAAATTAAAGAGTTCCCGCGGGAATCAAAAAACCTCAATCCTCGCGGACGAAGTCGCGGGCATCTAGTTTATAAGTAATATTAGTATAGAAGTATAGATAAAGTCGACGCAGTGCAGTTAAAATACATTTATTTTCTTCAATTCTTTGCGTTCCACGATCCATCATACTCGACGATCTCTAAATAGAAATGATAAGTATTTGAAGTGCACCTGAAAAATATCCAGTAAAAAGAGAAAAATCCAACTAGAAGTATATTCAGGACAATAAGCTCCACACGTTCAACAAACTACAGTGACAAATTGGATAGAATCTGTGCGAAAAGAAAAAAGAAAACAAACATATAAGACAGTGTTCGTAAATTGAATTTCTAATTTATTACTTTGCCACAGACGGTTCTTTCTACGCATAAAGCTATACAGGAAAGTGTGAGTGTACGGCTGTTCATTACCAGATGGCCAGCGATGAATGAGTCGTTAGACCACGTTGAAAAGTTTCGGAAATAAAGTGCCCCAGCATTATTATTTATTAAGTGTGAAGTATTGTCTGTTGATTATAATTTTTTGTGTTTTGTTTTGTCTCCTTGATTATAAACATATAACAAGAAACCGAGATAGCTCTTGAGACGTGAATAAAAAGTACACTGTTGTTAATTGTTTTCTTATCTCATACTTAATTATTCCTATCATGCATTGGGTTTATATCACTTTACTACTATATACCTTCATCTTGTGCAATTTAATTGCATAGAATAGAAACAGAGGTGTCGACTGTTCATGCAAATTCTGATCCAGTAAAGTCTGCTTTAATCACCAGACCATCACTAACATTTTGTTTGACAAGGAGTACAATGGAACCCACAAATTTTTGATTCATTTCTTCCGAATACCTACGTGTAGGACGGATAGCGATTTGGTCGTACAACCGGGATGCGCCCAATTCACGCCAATAAACGACCCCGACATATCGACCTTATAGGGTATGTCAGGCCATCAACACCTCTATGAACAATTGCGTAGAGGGCAAAGTTGGATAAATGTCTGAAAATGAAATATAGCGTCTGGCACAACCACCAGTTTTGTGTGCATAATTGTTTAGTGCGTCTAGGTTTAAGTTTGATATTGGACTACAGATTAGCTAGAATATTTTTGTTCTAAATGGCGTGTTTCAGCAAAACTAAGAATATTTCATAGAAAGCATTCCGTAGAATTCGCGGGAGATGTGTAAAGGAAAATTTGAACTCCAAAGACAAATAAAAAGACAGCTTCTGATTTAAAATATTATTAAAATCCATACTCCATCCATACTAATTTAATAAATGCAAGTCTTATCATTCTGTCTTATTTTGATTCAATTTGGTACAGAGATAAGTAAAAGGCTACGTTTTATTCCGGAAAATTAAGGAGTTCTCGCGGGAATCAAATCATAATCATAATCATAATCATATCATGTACTATTTATTACCTATTCTGTGCCCGTTCACGTAATTGAAATAAAAAAAAACTTGAGAGGTGTCAAGGGACACCCGGTGGAACGAAGTTCCTTTCGATTAATTAGTGAAGGAATTGTAATAAAATTTACAACGCGCGCCGATAGCGTGTTTAATATAACTAGCCTATGTAACTATTGAAGACATAATTCTTTAAAATTATTTCGCCTTTTTATTTTCAACAACTTGAAGTCAACAACACAAGTAGTCATAGCAACCAAAATGATCTTTTCATAAAAAGTGTCGTTACAACTTTTGGTCTTAATTTTTTCCGTCTAGCCCCCTTTCGCAACGCGCGATAAGGAACTCCGTTCCAAAAATGATCTCTCTAGTAACCGTTTTCGGTGGAAGTGACGCTTTCTTCCATCGTAATAATCGTCAAGCCAATGGTGGTTAAAATAAAATAATGGTTTCTTCCATCTGAAAAAAGATCTGAGTTTCCCGAGGTGTTCGGAAAGCTTACTTTTCCCAATAGTAAGCTCTCCGAACAAAATCGAGCTAGTAGAGCCATAGAGAGGGAAACATAGGTTGCCGCTGCCAAATACCAGAATGGGTTTCCATCCACTGGCATATAAATAGTGCCGTAAAGCCTTTATCGTACCATGTTACACGTTTGAGGACTACTCACACAGCATTGTAAAGATAGGCAAAACAAAACTATCACTGTAACAGTGGTACTTTTTTAACTCGCGGAAAAGTTTTCGCAGCGAGTTCGCTGAAATAGTTACTTTGTAGTCTTTGTAGTATGAGGGTTGTATTTTTATCGTTTATTTTCAAAAGTTTTAGAACAAAAGCTATTTCACTGGTATTCCCACCATAGCATTTCGCATGAAATAAAGGAGCAATTTATTTCCGTATTACTTTTGAGACGTTCCCTTTTTCGTTGGAGCATTCTTGTGCTCTCAACTCTCAGATTTGGAGCCATTTATTACTATCATAATAAATAAAGAGTCTTTCACTTTGTTGCGACAATTTTGGATTATAATGTTAAGTACCCTTATCCCGTTGAGATAAATATCCAGTACAATAAGAATTTCAAAACCAGGAACATTCAGATAAAATCATTTCATATGGTAGGTTTATGAAACCATCTCAATACTTTGGATTGATATGATTGACTTTTAATCGATCTTATGTCCTTTTCGTTCAAAATCAAACAGTGAACTATTGAAGCGTACCTTCTAAAATCGTGTGAGTACATTTTCACAAGGCAAAGATTGTATGACGACACCGTCAAGCAGCGTGACCTCCGCACCGCCCTCGGTGAATCACCGGCGCCTTGCATTCCTCCAACCGCATAGATAATGGGAAATGCCACATAGTCATAAATTGCCAAACACTATGTCCTGTGTCAATAAATACTACTTTAATATTGTTAACTCAAATAAAGGTACCATTAAAATGTTTCTTATGCCTCCTTACCTTTTCTTTGAACTTTTGAATGGCTAACTGTAGACTTTATAGATAATAGGTTAAACATATTTTTGAGAGATATGACTTTATCGTTGGACTATTGATTGATCTATCAACGTAGAACTTGAAGGGTTTGCCTACTCAGAATATGAAATAATTGTTTATAAATAGATGTATGGGATGTTATTAATAAGATTTAAGACACAATTAAGAATTTTCTTAAAATATGCAGCTTAGCTCTTGATATCCTTGTTCAGGAACAGCGGATGATAAAATTATTTTATTTACCTAAGCTAACTCATTTTTCCGATAAGTTTCAAGGGTATTGAATTCAGTAGGGATCCAAATGATGTTCTCTCTCTTATCAACCCATTGCCGGCTCACAACTGAACATGAGCCTCCTCTAGGAATGAGAAGGGTTTGGCTATAGTCCACCACGCTAGCCAAATGTGGATTGACAGACTTCTAACACATTCGAGAACATTATAAAGAATTCTCGGGCGTGTTAGGTTTTCTGGCGATGTTTACACTGTTTAACTGTCATATTTCCAATGTTGTACCATGTTTACAACAAGTGAAATATTTCTTAAAACGCGCATAACTTCGAAATGTTTGAGGTGCGTGCCCGGGGATCGAACCCGCGACCCCGCACAGGAGGTCGGGTATCTTAACAACTAGTTCCGCTTCATGATGAAGAAATGATGGCCGCTTGATGACGAAATGATGTTACATCACCGTTATAGGTCCATTTAGCGAAAACAGTATCAGGCTTTAGTCCAATCAACAGGCAGTTAGTAACTTTTTTATCGTCCGTTGAACATAGCCTACTTTAATATTGCCTCCCCCGTGGCGTTGGCCCCGATCCGATAATACCACAGCGGGGAATCTGATTACTAATGCGCTTTGACGGATAAAAAAGCGATTACGAAATACCTAGTAAATTTTGATGCTACCTTAGTATAAGTTGATTACTTTTATTGACGAACACGCTTTCCTACTTGGACTCTCCTTCGTTATTCTTCTTCTTAGCATGACCCGATTCCTTAGTCTCGTCCTACTGGAAATAACTCGTCAATCCGTCCATCCGTCAAGACGTACTAAGATTCAGCGTTCCTGGGCCCGTATTCTCTAACTCAGTGACTATCAAAAATGAAAGCCACTGACATATATGTAATATCCATTGAAGGTTTACTATGAAATGTTACTTTTTATTTCATAGTAAACCTTCAATGGATATTACATATATGTCAGTGGCTTTCATTTTTGATAGTCACTGAGTTAGAGAATACTGGCCCTGTACGATATCATTTAGAAACCGATTAGGGGTATAGTACCACCAGGTAAGATCGCAGTCAAGTGCTAACTTGTACTTAGTGGATAAAAAAGTCCTTCCGTCATAGCCATTCTATTTTATTTTTGTATCATTGTATTATTGTAAGTTGTGGTTATGGTTATGAAATCTTTGAAGTTTTTATTTATCAGTGTTAACTATACTTTGCATGCAATCGTACCTACTCATTAACTCCATTCGTGCATGAGAAGGCGTCTGATTTCGAATGCATAGTATTGTAAGAATATTGTAAGAATCGATCACGCGCTGTCTAAGAACCGTTCCTTATGCTGATTCATTCACTTCTATCCATTAATAAACATTAGCTCTTTAAAAACATACAGATATTATCTTTTTTTCAATCACTCGAAGTTAATCATTGGAACTAATCTTTATCGTTCTATCGGGTTCAGTTATTGCTATGTTATGAATAAGTATTTTATGTCTTAACAACTTTTTCTTAAAGATTAGGTATGGCCCGCTAAAATAAGCTTAATCAATTATTTTTAAGTACTCGTACATTGTAGTTTTTTTAATACCTTCTTGAACTTTCCAAATCGGAGTCTACTTATAACTACGCACTGTAGGTAAAGTTTTAAAAGTACGGCCACAAATCTTTAAATGTAATAAGAACCGATGAACCTTTATAAGACCGAATACCTGTCTGCCCAAGGATTTATAGGGAAATAAATAAGTACAATCGCGCACGAAAATTATCATTACAAATGGTTCTTGCAATTCCACGACGGGAATTTATCTGCTGACATTTTAATTTACGTCAGACTACGAAGTTCTTAATTAGAGGAGTCAGTTGAGAGTTTTAGGTAGGGCTGCCAACATTATAATTTTGAATAGGTTATTGTACCTTCCTATATTTAATTGAAATGAAATTATAGAAAGTGAAATAAGTGACTTGTGAATTTTTAAATTAAATAGTTAAGTTACATAGTTTGGAAGGATTCGAACAACTTCAAATTTCGTAGAAGGCTGCAAGTTATATATTTTCGTTTATTAGTAACTGAACTTTCGTTTAGTAGTACTAACTTTGAGTTAGCTTTTCAACCTGTTTTGATGGAATTTGCTATCTATAGTGATAGGTTGTATCCCGGGAAGGACATAGGTTACATTTATCCCAGAAAATTGAAGAGTTCCCGCGGGAAAAAAAACTTATTTCACGCGGACGAAGCCGTGAGCATCATATAGTATTTGAATCAAAACTTAAAATGTTACTGGGAGAAATGTATTTTTGTAAATTGACAACCCTAGGCTTAGGGGCGCTGGGTTCACGGGCGCGGGGACACGACACCCCCCGACACCCCGGCACCCCACGACATGCGACGCGACGTAGTGTTTTGCTCTTTTCGACTGTACTATTCTCCACTACACTACACCTTTTAGTGCAAACAATTTACGAGTATAAAACCTATAATATGTTAGGTACCCCGGCTGGTATTCTCGATTTCAAGACTATAGAATACAATTTATTCTGATTTCATGCGTTCGCTTTTTATTTTTCAAGGGAGAATTTCCAACATTGTAGTTTAGTACTATAACTGCCAAATACCTGTTCATGTTGTGAATTATAAGTTGAGCCCAGTCTGTTTTGGTCGCATACCTATTTATTATAGTACCTGTGCACTAAAATACGAGGTACATTATACGTATTATGCCAAAAGCACTGCTAACCTAGTGGTTACTTCGCCCGCATAGCTGTTAGCCTATTACAGATTACTACGAAATCCTTCGGTCTCTTATACGGGAGGTCGGGTATTTGAGGGTATAGGTACATATTATACATACCTCTCTTTGCCTTTATAGCGAATAAAAATATCGTGTGGAAACCTGCATCCTAGAGAGTTCTCTATAATATTCTGTCATTTTTCTTAAATAATGTTGGCTAGCGTGGCCGGTTTAGACCTGAACCATTCTCATTCTTAGAAAATGGGTGATGACTACGCACATAACTACACATTAAAAGCACGTAAGCAAAAGTATTTGTTACCTAACTGTATTGATGAAAATTATATATCTGAAAATAGGCTGAAGTGTGAGTCAACCACCCGTGTCGGCACGTGCCTATTGATTTTCAGGGATCAAAGAATTGTGTGCATTCATCTACACAGTGTTCAAGTACGTACCTTCTTTTATTTTATACTCATAGGAGGATATCACATAGCCGTCAATAAAGATCGGTGATCGGTTGCTTGGCAAATATTTACGACAAAGATGGAGCGTAGTGTATTGTGGTCAATAAATACGATCTATGAGCTCGAGATGACCGACCAACACCGGTATTACGAAGAAAATTGTAACAGTTGGAATAAGGGTTCGTTTTGACTGAAGCGCAGACATGTGCGCTCCAACCAAACAGACTAATAAAAAAATCCATTCAGAGACTATTGAACACTTACTTCTCTTTCTTTACTCCGTTCCGCGTCAATGGAAATTCAGCAGAAGACGAGTATACCACTTACCTACCTTTGCAAACTTCACAGACAGACTAAAATATTATTACTTACGAGAGTAAGTATGTAGATGGATTTCACAAAAGCTTTCAAACATTTATCCCAAGATCCTCAAATAAAAATATTTTTGAGCCGTTGTTATAAACTTTTCACGTTAAATGGAAGCGATTAAATAATCTTAGTATCATTATTGTAATTTTGAATTTCAGAGTTTCAGGTAGGTAAATAATAAGGAATATGTTACATTGATTGAATACACACATAAAAAGTAGAGAACAAAAGTCTTCTAACTTACTAGGTAGTAGGTACAGGTAGTTACACAGGGTAGTTAGGTACAGCTATAGTCTTCTTACTAAGGAAAACTCAAACATAAATCAAAAGGATTAATATACAGGAATATTTGCAAAAGATGAGGATTATTCCTATAGGTGCTTAATAGGACTATTAAGTACTATTTTTACTAGCAGGCACATTAAGTTCCTTTTATGTTTATTGCAGTGGGAAATTCTGTTACGGCGAAATAGCTCTAGGTGACTCACGATAATATTATCGCCGTTCAATATTTTAATCAAAACAAAACCGCTCTTACGAACATTTGTCCGTGATTCATATTTTGTATACAAACTTTATCCGCTGTTTTTAAAGAAAACATTACGAGCCGATACCAAACGCGAATATTATTTATTTTTTACATTCCGATTTCCGACGCTCGGTTGATGGGTTTGAAATTGATTGATATTATCGAAATAATGACGCTTTATTACCTAAGTAGGTACCTACTATGAATCGCACGGGGGACGAAATAAAAAAGCCAAGAATAACTTCGATCCCGTAAAAACTCCGACAAAAATAGAACTTAAAGGTTCAAATTGCTGATTGAAACCTGGCTCGTCTGACTCCAATTAACATTCTGGTTTTTTCAGGTTTAAAACATAGATTCAAATTCAAATCTCTAATTACATGTTACCGACAACCTAAAGGTGTAGTTGCAGCCATTTGTTGGTCTACTCATATTTGCAATGCTATTTCTTCTAGTTCCCTGTGCCTGGTGAGTCGAGTGCGGGCCAGCGCCAACTGAATCCAAAGCATGATAACCAGTAGGCTTGACTGCTGTTAGAAAAACCGTTATTGCAAGCTTTCAGCTGGTGTACTAACGGTTTATTTTAGAAATGTAGTATTTATTTAAAAATAGCTGATGCCCGCGACTTCGTCCGCGTGGTTTAAGTTTTTCGTTATTCCCGCGGGAACTCCTTAATTTTCCGGGATAAAAAGTAGCCTATGTCACTCTCCAGGTCCTCAACTATACCCATGCCAAAAATCACGTTAATCCGTTGCTCCGTTGCGGCGTGATTGAAGGACAAACCAACAAACCAACAAACCCACAAACCAACAAACAAAGTGACTTTCACATTTATAATATTAGTATGATATTAGTATGAAGTATGATATGATATGATGAAGTATGATTATCTACAAGTTAGCCCTTGACTGCAACCTCATCTGATGGTTAGTGATGATGCAGTCTAAGATGGTAGCGAGCTAACCTGTTAGGGGTATGGCAATTATATTGAACCCATATCCCTATTCAGTTTCTACACGACATCGTACCGGAACGCTAAATCGCTTAGCGGCACGTCTTTGCCGAGAGGATGGTAACTTGTCACGGCCGAAGCCTCCCACGAGCCAAACCACCACCACCACCAGTCATATCTACTTAGTTTAGTTTATATGAGCTTTTGTTACTTGAAAAGTTGAAATAAACTTATACCTAATATATTTGTTTGTTGTTGTTTTAAACTTGTATTTATCTAACGCTGAGTTGCACGAAACAAATTTAAAAATTTAAGTGATAGTTTTAAACTAATTTAATCGGAAGATTTGTATTGTAATTGTATTGTAGTTTAATCAACACTTAATTTTTAAAATTGTTTCGTGCAACTCAGCGTAAGTATCTTATTACTAACGTAGTACTACAATAATTGTCCACAGTTCGTAGTGATGATACCAACTAAGAATTCATCAAATATTCTCTAGTATGTGTGGGAGAGCACCTAAAACCGTTTACGTTCAGTACATCGGTCGCCCTAAGCTGGTCCGTGATTGGCTCTCATGTCAAGATAATGCGGGCGGTGGCTAACAGCGGTTATGGACCCTCTGATTTAATTGAAGATTCCACGTTCGACGTCCACTATATTCTGACACCATTGTCAGTGTGTCGGTGGGAACAACGAATCAATCAATACTCATTAGTCGTAGTAGAAGTTTGAATATATGATTCAAAGGGAGGGAGGGAGAGATTCTGTCGGTAGGTAATTCTCGATCAATGATCAAACATAAATCAAAAAATATTGTGTCTAGATAAATGACCGAGAATATAATAAAATGAAATTCTTAATAGGTAATTAAAATTATGGCAGGGATAATGTCAAGATTTAGGAACATGCTAAGTACACTCACGCAAGTAGGTAATTGAGATTTAGGAACATGCTAAGTACACTCACGCAAGTAGGTAATTGAGATTTAGGAACATGCTAAGTACACTCACGCAAGTAGGTAATTGAGATTTAGGAACATGCTAAGTACACTCACGCAAGTAGGTAATTGAGATTTAGGAACATGCTAAGTACACTCACGCAAGTAGGTAATTGAGATTTAGGAACATGCTAAGTACACTCACGCAAGTAGGTAATTGAGATTTAGGAACATGCTAAGTACACTCACGCAAGTAGGTAATTGAGATTTAGGAACATGCTAAGTACACTCACGCAAGTAGGTAATTGAGATTTAGGAACATGCTAAGTACACTCACGCAAGTAGGTAATTGAGATTTCGGCGGGTAAGTAGAGATGCGAATACATACCTGAAAAGAAAATAAACACAGTTTAGTTTAGTTTATTTACATACATTTAAATATATACTAAACCTGGATATTGCCTTAACAAGAAACTAGTAATGTAGAGAGTAAGGTACAATTCTTGATAAAAGAATTTGTCTAGGCCGTTAGGATTTAGTTAGTCCTAAAGCGCCAAGTCAGGATGGCTTAGGAAGGTATGAGATTATTAACAGTATGGCTATAATATTTTTTTAATACCTATTACTTGCTAGTAATTATCTGGTACTGGCAAGTTTGTTAAATTAAAGCCTCTTCTTTGATAAAAGCCCTCTTCGCTTATAATGTAATTAAAAAATTAAAATAGCATCCATAAAATGCCTAAGTAGCAGTAGCCTTTAAAGTAGGCTATATTGTGATTTGTGAATGTAGGTGTGAAAAGTGTCATTTTCTCGTGGAGCGCGATGGTAAATAAGTTGACACTGCTGAGGCACCTGCAAGCGAAGTCTAATGGGCTCAATTATCGGGGCCGCGGATTGGCCCATTACCCCCCCACGACCGCTGCTCTCCTAGTCTCATATCTTTCTAGAAATATTCCAAGCCTTTCTGAATTGTTCGAGGATTTGATTTTTCCTGAATTTTCCATTAGTTCTTAATTATTACTAACATTATAAACGCGAAAGTTTGTAAGTATGGATGTATGCTTGTATGGATGTTTGTTACTCTTTCAGGCCAGAACGGTTGAACGGATCTGAATGAAATTTGGCACAGGGATAGATTATAGTCTGGAATAACACATAGGCTACTTTTAATCCCGGGAAATTAAAGAGTTTGCGCGGGAACCAAAAAACCTCAAATGGATGTTTGTTACTCTTTTACGCCAGAACGACTGAACGAATCTGGATGAAATTTGGCACAGGGATAGATTATAGTCTGGAATAACACAGAGGCTACTTATTATCCCGGAAAATTAAAGAGATCACGGGGGAACCAAAAAACCTCAATCCACGCGGCCGGAAATCGCGGGCATCGGCTAGTATTATATATTTCAGATTTAAAATAAATATAAGATTTGGTAAGGGCGCGCACATTTATATGTAACTGCACAGACTACCGCGTCACGACAAAACGTAATTTCCAATAGAACGCGGGCGTTTCGCAGGAATCATTTTTTTCTGTCCTGTGCTACCGCACTTGTGTTTCCGCTTTTATGAAATGATTTTCAGAAAATTCATCCAGGGTTATAGCTAGCTTTTTTACTCACATTTTTAAAGGTTTTAATAAATCTCGGAGCTTAATCGGATTATGATGTTGATTTCCTTAGGTGTGAAATCGCATCGATATTTTATTCTAGTCGTTTTGGGAAATACCACTTTAATTTATGATAACATGTTTTTTAAAGTAGATGACTTCATATAATTTTTGAAATTTTCCAATATTATTAAAGTATTTTAGTTTATACAATACTAATTATGTACTAACAAAACTCATTCCATTTACCTGATAAATAAGTAAGTAATTAGTTGCATTTAGTTGTTCATATGAATTGATAACGAGCGGAGCTACGAGGATCTTGATGATAATTATCATATTATAGCACCTTTAAAATAGTGTGTTCCTTTGATACATATTTCTAGTAGGTATGTACGAAATAATATCTCATTGTTGCTTCTAATCTGGGTAGTTATTAATCTATCGCTTGAAAGTATCTGATATTAAATAATCGATTTGATTAATTTTCAGTTTTCGTGGTAGACAATGAAAAATCGATTGAATTAAGTAAGTATTAAGACTGTTCACTTCATACATTCAATCAAAGCTCGCTAAATGCGCATTAAAGTCGCCGGTACCTTGTAGTTTTTCGCATAATCTGAGATGGCGTAACTGTGCAAGCTGATAAATTGCTGAAAATTTGCTATTTGCTTAAGTGATTTTATCAAATTTTTGTATTTTGATAATTTTACATAAATAATTAATACAAATTGAACCAAGAAAATACGATATTTCACCGATTATACTATAATAATTTTTCGAGCGAGCCTGGTAGCGCCATCTAACGATAGTATTAACCTAGAAAATATTTTATAAGGGAGTTAGCAATCTATACTTGGTATTATAATTAATCTATGGTAAGTAGGTATGTTTATTGATCGATGTACTGCCATCGGATAATGTACTAAACATAACTTGTATTAGTCACATTATTTATGTTGTTTAATAGACATGGCTCCTGAATGTTGGTTCCAAATGGAGTACTAATGAAGCCACCACACGTTGGACAGTCTTCCATTTTTGTTACTTGTATACCTACTGCACATACATTCGCTAATCAATATGTAAAACCCTCTACGTTTGTGATGTAAATCCTAATCTACATACTGTATTTCGCTCATTGAAAGGAGTTTATTACCTATACATTGGCTTTGCTCTTGAGTTGAGTTTTTTCCGAACTAGTGGTCCTGACTTATTTGACTACATAGGTACTGGTGTATACTGCATAATATCATTTACTTACTTAATTTTATGCAAAACATACCTACATTTATCAAAATGCACACTTTGTAGTCAGCTGAAAATTCTCAACTCATCACTATCAGAGATACTCGTAAAAGTTAATACGCTAGCTTTCAGCTAATAATCATTTATTCTAAGTGAGTAATAATTAGTTTGCGAATGATTCATAGTAGGTAAGTAAATTATGGTTAGTAGAAGTTAATTTCTAACAGTTTGTTTTGGATTGACAGTTTCTCTTTGTAAACAAATCATTATAACCAATTATGAGATCTCAATATTTAATTATTAAGTAGCTTCTAATATAATGTAGAGGAAAATAAACGACTTTAAAATTTGGATTTTTTACCGATTGAAATTCGAAGGACATCATGACGTTTAGAATCAGGAAAATCCAGAGAAAACTGTAACGCGTAGTAGACGTGAACATAAAAAAAATCACATAAATTAAATGTGTGTTAGGAATATTATGTTTTTGATTGTTAGTCATTCAAAAAGCTACTTCAAGCGGAAAGTTTGTCCTTATTGTCTTACCGTATTAATTCGACTTTTCATAAAATCTTAGTTCTAACTATAGTGGTTTGGTTTACCGATATAAGAAACCGATTGACATAATGAAGCCTCGAATCGGGAAATTTCCGGAAAAGCCGAAATGTATGGTGGGTCTGGCTGGAAATGAACTACTTTAACACTGCAGCACTGGAACGGAGGTCGTTATCAGCACACACGCGCCACGTGCCAAATGCCTACGCCCCGAAGATAATAGATAGATATTACGTAATTATGTTACTAATAACTCGTCAAACTCATAATAAATAATGATTTATCTGTAGTAGTATATTTTATGTGTTGCTATTTTAACCAGATGCCGGCTTCGAGAGTTGGGGGAAGAGTGTTGTACTTACCTAGTGATTACCAACGTAGGTACCTACTGTACTGAAAATCAACATGCATCAACTGAAAATATGCAACTGAAGTTGCATCGCGATTGTTGTGGGAATATTTTAAATATGTTTATTGATCTTTTTTTTTGCAGAATACCTGGAAAATATATTCCAACCAAACGAAGGAGACCATATTGAACTAACTACGATCGAAAATAATCAAGAAAACACTCCTATTAAATTGGTAACACCAAAAGAAGTTCTCAATATGATTAGTCAGCTAAACCTAAAAAAGACTCCGGGCTATGATCTTATTACAACGGAAATTCTGCGTAATCTTCCAAAAAAAGCAATCGTAAAATTAACAACACTGATAAATGCAGCGTTCAGATTGAAGCACGTTCCTGACTTGTGGAAAGTTGCGGAAGTCATTATGATTGCTAAACCAGGAAAACCTCCTAATGATGTTACATCATACAGACCGATTTCGCTGTTACCGATTATTTCAAAACTCTTTGAAAAACTGCTACTAATTAGATTGAAACCTATATTAGAAGAAAATAATCTGATACCTGATCATCAGTTCGGATTCAGGGAAAAACACTCCACAATAGATCAAGTACATCGTATAACAAACATAATTGAAAGAGCGCTAGAAGAAAAGAAAGTGTGCTCAACTGTATTTCTGGATGTAGCCCAAGCCTTTGATAAAGTCTGGCATGAAGGTCTTGTTCACAAACTTAAAGTATTACTGCCTGAACCATTTGCAAACATACTGGAATCATATATATCTGATAGAGTATTTAGGGTAAGGCAAGAAGATGCCTACTCTAAACTGAAGGAGATCAAAGCTGGAGTACCTCAAGGTAGCGTTTTAGGACCTATCCTGTACCTCCTGTACACGTGTGATCTTCCCGAACCAATTAATAATACTATCGCTACTTTTGCCGATGATACTGCCATCATAGCTGTGGGTAACACGCACCAGGAGGCAGTGGAAAAAGTACAAACAGCTTTAAATGTGCTCTATAAATGGACGAAAACATGGCGTATAAGACTTAACGATTCTAAGTCTACCCATATTGATTTTACAAATAAAAAAGCAAGTTACTATCCTATTTATATTGACACACAAAAGATACCCCATGCTGATACAGCAAAATATCTTGGAATGACCCTTGATAGTAAGCTACGCTGGAAAGCTCACGTCAAGAAGAAAAGAGAAGACCTAGACATGAGGTACAAAAAAATGTACTGGCTCTTAGGAAAAAACTCATCGTTATCAATACAAAATAAGATACTCTTGTATAAACAAGTCCTGATGCCAGTGTGGACTTATGGTTGCCAGCTGTGGGGCTGTACCAGAAAAAGCAATATCCTCATAATTCAGCGATTTCAAAATAAAGTACTCAGGGGTATCGTCAATGCACCCTGGTACGTAAGAAACGAAGATATTCATCGCGATCTGCAAATGGACTTCGTAGACATAATCATAAGGAGACAAGCGCAATCCCACGAAAACAGGCTTCATCATCATGTAAACGTCGAGGCCATCCAGCTCCTCGACAATACAGATTTAGTGCGTAGACTTAAAAGGACTAAGCCCTTCGAATTAGTGTAGTGAAGTGAAAGTGTAGTGCTAAGTGCAATGCAAAGAACACAAGAACACAGTGCCTCATAATAAAAACTATCATAAACTAAGATAAGTCAATGGACCAATTCTTAAATATAATTTTATAGTATAAGTTTAGGTTAAAATAATGTTACTCATTAGCTTTATTTACTCATAGGCTAGATCGTAACTTTAGTAGGGTATTAACTGTTGTTAGTACTTTATGAAAAAAAAAAAAAAATTGATCTTTTTTGACACAATAGCTGTCACTAAGTTAATTAAACTTTATTTTGGGTTACTGACCCGACCGTGTCAATGGCAAGCGGTTATATGAAAGAGGGCGATGTTGCCATCGTAATAATACGTTTTACTTTAATTGTGTTTACATAGGTAAAATAATATAATATTATATTTAATACTTATGTTTGCGATCAAACAATTGTTCAAGCTTCAATTACACAATACAATTTTGAATTTTAATGACGTTCAGTAGGACTCATCCGAATATATATATGGGATCCTACCTACAGCTATTATTACGCTACGTAACACGTCATCTGTGTATAACTACGTCAAAAAAGTCAATCGCATCGCGTCTCTCTCTTTGCAAAAACATTCATAATTTATACCTTTATTAACATCGTATAATGCGTCTGCATAAGTGCCAGATGAGATCGTATGGAAGCGCCAAATTCGATAAAAAACTGCCCGTCAATAAATTAATTACACCTTTATCATTGTAAATGGATAAATCAGAACAGTGAATTTTAAATTCAATTCAGACGATTAACGTTCAAATTATACAAATTTAATCCTGGATGAATGAAATCGCGTGATTAAACGCGAACGCGTAAGCTCAGAGTAAATATGATAATCATTATTTATCCTCGATATCTTACCGGTCTGGTGTCAACGTTCTATCGATGGAAAAGTGCAAATAGTTTACATTAATTAAGTACCTACGGAGCTGCACGCCCGTGAATAGATTTAGAAAGAATTTTAATGTGTCTGAGAATTTATGGGCGTTTCTCATTTGAAATTGAAAGCGGTTATTGCTCAGTGGTTTCGACGTTCACTTTATGCTCGGACTTCGGCTGGTTGGAGGTTCAATCCTTTTCGACGCACCTTTTCTGATATAGGTACGTTTAAAAAAAAGTCACTATCACTGTAACGGGGAAGAAAACGTATGAGTAAACCTGCATGCCTTGAACAGCGTAGTGGATAATGGCTAAACCCATTTTCAATTTGAGAGGAGACGATGGGTCGAAAATCGAAATGACGATAAAAAGTATGATGAAAGCTACGACGATTTACATACTCGTAATGAAAGAATTGTGTAAAAATAATATGATCGAAGATTTCTTTTTTATAAGGTTCCGTATTAAAACAAGGAACCTTTTGAGTTCTTTGTTGTCCATTTTGGCTGTACTATACTAATGCGACAGCTCTTCAAAAACTATAAGAGCCGTAAAGTTGCTATATACAATATACAATAGCGATGCTACACAATAACAATACGTAATCGCAAGTAGGCCACGCAACTCACATTATTTAAAATCATTTCATGATAAAACTTTGTTAAAGACTTACGTAAGTATACCAACAGCTAGTTTGATTATATCCGTTATACTCAAGCTTAATGAGCACTATTCAAAGCTTCTCAAAAAGGAAAGAAATACAAAATTTCTCCCCAACTGAAAATTGCAACGAAGAAAACGCCCGGGGAACTAAAGATCTTTTCTTACGATTTTTACAAAGACATCAAGAGGTTATACATTTAAATACAGTAACGTAATGGTAACATTATAGCGTTATATAACTGTTTAGTGCTATTGTACTAGATTTGAATGCAGAGGAACTGAGTAGAGGACTCGATTCTCGCTAAGAACATTAAAGTGCATTTTAGTGGCCGTAAAGTGGCAACACACGACCGCGCTTCACCTATAAAGTCAGTCGCAATGCGACTCTACCTACATCAAAGCGAATTTCTAAAAAAATTAAAGTGTGGCAAAGGAATCGTTTTTTGAAGTAAGTAAGGAACTGACTAATTAATGCTATTTTGAAGTCTTCAAAATATATATCAAGATTTCAAATTTTATTATCAGTCATGTATAATTAATTACCTATCCATTGCTGTTAAACAGCCCCCTGTCGCTGACAAGCAATAATTTTGTTCGAAGACGTAAAATTTGCGATTTGCGATATATAATATCAAACTAACTGTTTCATTTACAATTCAGTTTTGTAGTAAAAAAAATTAGTTAGATAACGTAAAACATTAATGAAGTACCTAGTTCATAAGTTATCACCCTTAATACAATGTTTGTGTAGCTTATAAAATATTGTATGAACGATAATTATTGGTCGTCTATTTGATGAGTCATTTATGAGGATTATTTATTTGATCTGAGAAAGATATTAGGTCTATAGGTACCTACATAATAAAGTACTTAATGCTTTTGATAATATTATTATATTTTATAGATTATTCTCCCTTCATGCGGTAAATATGATTAGGTACTGCTCATTTAAACACGTACGAGAATTGTTTTTATGGATAAATAATAATCATTGGTCAATCTTCTAGACAGGTCCCTCCACCTTTTGATTATTATTCTCGTTTGGTGATGATCTCGTATGGTCTGTTTGTTTGCATCATCTTTATTTACCTTTAGTTTGGTATCTCTTTACACCATTACTAATTGCTGAGCATCGTAGCCACTCTTCATTAACCAGATAACAGTAGGGGTTTAGCTTGGCAGTCAGCAAAACTATTATAATTGGGAAAAAAAATGATATATATCCATACTTACTAATATTAAAAATGCGAAAGTGTGTCTGTCAGCTACGCTTTCACGGCCCACCTGTTTAACCGATTTTGATGAAATTTGGTACAGGGATAGTTCCGGGTTGTATCCCGGGGAAGGACATAGGCTTTTTCAGTTTTTATTCCGGAAAATTAAAGAGTTCAAGCGGGAATCGAAAATACTTAGTTCACGCCGACGAAGTCAGGGGAAACATCTAGTTATACATATATCACAAACATCATTCCTACCAATAAAAATAATGTTTTATGAATTTATCAAACATCATGTATTGAAACACGCAGCCTTAGAAACCAAAACAAAGGTATTTTATCATCACGGCTCACGGGGAACCTCTTCATTTTATCGTGAATTGCAACAAGTAATATCGATAGGTAACGTCCAATGAAGAGCCGTGTACGAATCATGACGTCAACCTTTGCTATGATAAGTATATATGTCACCGTAAGATTGTAAAAACCGTTAGATTATAATCTAACTCGCGAAATTGTAAACTGTCGAATGATTACAATATAACGGATTATTGTTCGGTAGATTGTAATCTGTTAGGTTTATTAACCCGACAGATCCTAAGTGATTGATTATTTATGTCGAACCCTAACCTAACCTACAAAAAAGAGACAAGAAAACGTAAATACAATGAATATTTCAAAAATTGACATTTAAAACATTGAACGGTTCACAATCTTTCGACTGTTTACAATCTATCGAAAAAAAAAGCGTTAGATTACAATCTTACGGTGACATATACACGTGATAACGATTGCATCTTTCCCTACTCACTTTAGGCTGTAGCTTTTACCTCTTTGCTTGCCTCTGGTTTTCTCTCTATATTATGATTTAAATATGAGTAATATTGATCTACTCTATAAAATCTTAACTAACTTGGTCAACTTCGTCCAGGTCGTCTTCCAGGTTCTATCACGCCGAAAATAGTAGGTAATTAGTTTTAATGCAATTTT
Source organism: Erebia epiphron (assembly GCA_963932025.1). Lineage (NCBI taxonomy): Eukaryota > Metazoa > Arthropoda > Insecta > Lepidoptera > Nymphalidae > Erebia > Erebia epiphron. Next base: position 29,486,554 of record OZ009949.1, read on the forward strand.
TTTTTTTGCGCGAGCCAGCGCCCAGCAGATTGCATAATCGCGTATGAAGATACTGTATTTAAGTACTTACCTCGTTGTCGATTTTAAAGAAAATAAAAACCGTATCAAAGATTTTCAGAAAATCTCATACAAAAGTCAGATTTCGAACCTATACCCACAACCAGCGCCAAAAAAAAACATTTTATATATTATAATATAAACATTGGTGTCGTTTTGAATTTTTATTATAAATATATTATGAAAAAAAACTTGAATTTGAAAATACAGTTAATTCTTTTTTTCAATATTTTTATGAGGAGATACACTTTGACCTCATGTAATGATCTACAGAAAATCCGTTTATCACTTCGGGTGATTTGTTTTTATGGAGCATTTAAAGATCGTTAAGGCAACTACGCAAGACGCTATTTGGCGCTCAGGTTCCATTTATTATTATCGTCGTCAATTGATTGAAGAATCTTTCATACGCAGACACTTCGACATAATAGGTATAGGCCAGGGTTGACGGGCGTCCATAACAAATAAGGCTCGAACGTGACTTTAATTATGCTTGGCAGACGGGAAGCCTTATGTAAAAATCTATGCTGTACATAAACGCGTGTGGATGACGTCACGCTGGATGCTAGGGATGTAAACCGGAGCCTAGCCGCGACGTTACATCGCAGTGGAATTTTAACAATGAAATATCATTCGATGAAGTTTGTACTGACGTCTGGCACTGTTTACTCCTTATCAACAGAGGATGATGCGGAAATCCGTATTTGGTCCTAGCCTGGTAGGTTTTTTACTGAACATTGTTGCTATTTAGAACACTTATTCCCAAGCCATGTTTTAATAATAATTATTTTATTGTTAGTTTTGCTTTATTTGATTTTATCCATAGTTGATTGTGTATTTGACGTCTAGAATGCTAATTGAATTAGCTTTACGAGAAAAACGTTCTCTAAAAATCCTATAGCACCAAAATGGTTAGATGTACCTAACTAAACCAATTTAGGTAAGATCATTGTCTAAGTTTCTAAAATAGGACACCTTGTTAGCGAAACGGGTATTTGCACTACTGCACAAGAGAGATTGCCAAAAGTTTTGGAGCTACGGAGTGAGGACGACTCTGAACTTTTTGGAGTTGAATGAGAAATTACGTTACCTACATCCCTTAGTTGAAAGTTAGAGGCGATAAAATAGGACGTCTATTCGATACGCCAGGCGAATGGCGACGAGGCACCGATCAATCTGGCATCTAATAGCAATGTCTGACCGATCTGGCGCCATTGCGGCCGTCGCACTTCGCTTCAGACACAGTTCAGCGGAGGAATTCTAGGATTGTAGTCAACCAATACGTCTTGTCCACGGAACTTGTCTCCCATTTTTGAGGAAAATATTTATCAAAGGAAAAATGTATGCGGGCGTTCCATATTTATAAACTCGAGCTCCAAACATTCTTTATTCAAATACAATTTTAGTGCTTGGAGGACAATAATTTGCGAACTGTACTTTGTAGTGAACCTTTTAGAGCAGAATTTCTCGGCGCTTTTGATCGTATCACCCATTACAAATTTAAATTACAAGTACATAAAAAAAAAGTTAAAAATAGTAATTAAAGTAAGATATATTTAAAATGATGATAGTAAATAATGACAAAATAAATAAAATATCTTATAAGATCGAACTTTGACTGACAGTTATCGAAGATCGTTTTTCCTAAACCGAAGATTGGGGGAATGCCTTTTGAATTAATGAATGAATGATGACGAGTTTTTAATTTTCATGTACATCTCACAGGTTTGAGATTGTAACTTTTAACTTTTCATTAACATTAACACCAGCTGTCCTTTTGTTAGAAAATAAATAAATGATAAAGCATTCAGAAAAGTCAGGAAATTACAACTCAAAAGGAAACAGAAAAGCGATTTAGGCAATAACGATAGTTACTGGCGTCGACGCCGTAACGCATTAGTAATGGAACACATTACCGCTATGGTAGGTACCTAGTGAGAGGGCACACGGAGGCGCAGTATATTTCGTCTCACTACTTGTTTCTTGATCACAATCGCAGAAAAGTGTTAGCAGTCGCTTTAGTATGTGCGTGACCGGGATCTAATCTGATAAGAAGTGATTTCGGACTGTTCATAATTTACCTCTCGTGTCACAACGTACTCATTACTACCAGTAGGTAAATAGGTACTTAGATCCTGCTTCTTGTTAATGACACTCAGATGTTTGAAAAGTGTAAAGTTTGCTCCTTTGTGTATGATAAGGATTTTATCGTTGGAGGTGATGAAAGATAAAACTCGAAATACACTAGAGATCAATCAAAATATAAGATTCTTTTAGTTATTTAACGGGAGATACTACAAAAACCTGATCTTTATATAAATTCAAGTTTATTTACATCATGTGGTATAGCTATACCACAGGTAGATAAATAAGTATGTCTCCTAACGCTTTAGGTTACTAGGTATTATCATATTAATATTAAGTCTGTGTTAATTTTGAGATATTTATTCAAGCAAATCAAACCAAATCCAATTTGAATGAATAATTAATACTAGGAATTCGCTGTACCTACTGACCATTAACCGGCATAACATTCATCAGACGATCATTTAGTGAGTTTATTGCTTTTTTATGTCCAAATATAAAATACTGATTTGTTTTATATCCACTAATACAGTAAAATTAGGGCCATAAAGAGTTTAACTGAAGTAGTTACTTGCGAAGTTAACCAAAAATAGTCACGATCGTTTAACATCACATAATATAAAAGTAACATAAAAATAACTCAACAGTAAATAGGATAATACTTTAGGTAATAACTATTATTGATAGGGAAGCCATACCGCGTCATTTGTTAATAGTAGTGGTTCGTTGCTATTGACTATAATGTGATATATCCGGTTGGAAGGAACAAAATGTGTCACAACTCACAAGCCACGATCCGTTACCACCACACAATATCAGAGTATAGTGTTACTTGAAATTGAAAAAGCCGATTGAATAGACGGTTTTACTTCGTACTTACTTAGTACCTAACTATTCGTTTAAAAGTAATATGTAGGTACCGATAATAGCTATTAAGATGTAATATAGGTATTTTTATTCTATATTAGAGTTGCTACGAATAAATGTAGCGAGAAAAGCTCTGTCAAACATAATATTTTTATACACCGCCCGAGGGCCACTTATCGATATAGGTACATTTACATTATGGAGAGGCAAGGGTCAGTTGTTAAGGATTTTAGGTAGGTTGTAAAACGATAGATTCTAAGGAATCTAATAAAATTTTATTGGATACGAAAACCGAATTAGCTGATCTCGACAAATTTTGTGGCAATTATTTGTTAATAGATTGAGTCACGTGATTTCGGCATGTACTCGAGTAGTTAGTAAGTGAAATTAAGTACGTAATCTATACTAAACGAATATTATAAATGCGGAAGTTTGGATGGATTGATGCATGGATAGATGTATGGATGGATGGATATTTGTGCAGTAAACAAACAGCTCAAACCATGGAGATAATGAAAATATAAAAGATATTTTACAAAGGAACTTAATTAGAGCAAAACAATAAAAATAGCTATGTTCTTAATGCTCCTTATCTCAGCGTAGGTATTTTGTATGTTATATTATTAAGTAATAGATAAGGATAATTTTGTAAACGTGTTTTAATATTTTTAGTAAAAACGTGTTCATAAACTTATCAGTTCATGAACAAAATTGACTTTACAATAATTTGTAAGCCGCAAAAAAGCTAAAACAAACAACACTTAATTAAAAATGCGGCAGCTCGCTTAATGTCTCCACACAGGTAACACACGGGTAACGTTCCGTGAAAAAAAAAAAAGTGTAATAAAGCTGAGCCGATGATTACATGTGAAGACGCCAGATCATTGACACTACAAAGATTTGGGGCAGGTTGATCCTGTATTGAAGGCTGCGCGTGCGAAACTGTATGTACAGTACTTGATGATGTTGTGGTAGGTCAGAGACGTTCGAGCGATCGCTGGCGGTCGGCTGCGCTGCATTCCACGTGACATCCACTAAATATAGCTTGAGTGAACGAACTGGCCGCTCGGATAAAATCGCGTGCACTTTGACAATGCCCGTGCATTGTTAAGATTGCTCTGGAATATTTATAGAGCCTAACTTCAACGAGAAAGGAACTACCTAGTACTTACTTAATTACATATTTATAATGGAGAAAATAAAACGGCAAATTAATATTCACCATTAATACTAGCTGTATTTACATAGGTATTTAACATATTTGCATAATTTCTAAACGCAAACATACCGACGTGAGACACAGCCAAAACTTACACGTGTTTATACAAATCAAATAACCGAGACACCAATACTAAATTTTTCATTTAAAATATCGTACGATTCCGCTAATGCATTCATAGTTTATACATAAATAAAATATATGTAAATAGCGAATGTCTGGCTGAGACATGGCCGACGAGAGCGCGTTTATTTGCTTATCGGACCCATAAACGCTAACCGTATATAAACGATAACGGAACAATGAGTGTAAAGCATAATATACCAAGTGTATCTACATTGGTGTATTTATATTGAGATATGCTTATCTTCCAGTGTCAATACTCTTTTGTATTGGAGATATGGTAGTCAATTTGGCCTAATGCGCCGGACGCATTCTTGGCCTGTGAATAAGCCCATACAATGGTTTGACCCATTAGGCTACTCGTAGTTTGGAATGTCGGGAGGAAAACGATGTGGCAAGATTGTGGGTAAGTAGTAAGGAAGGTTTTATGCGAGGATTATGAGGGGTTTTATATGTAATTTAATAAAAAGGAATTTAACGTGTTTAATAAAAACACGTTAAATACAGATAAAAATTGTTGAATAGAAATAAAATGAAAACCGTCCACGCCACGTAGTACATATTTTAACTAATCAGTTCAGAATATCGATTTCATTTTGCTTGAGTTCACACTAAAATTGTATGAATTTTTAATACAATTTTAAATGCAAATGAATCTAAAGTTCATTATTGTAAAAGTCCAATTTCACGCATCGGCATCATTAAAATGTTCAAACAAATTATGGTATCGATACTGCTAAAACACCATAAACTTTATGATATCTTTTATGTTTACTTGTAATGAAGAAAAGGATGGATTATATAGTAGAAAAATATTGAACAGGTACCTAAGTATCAATATCTTGTAAGTTAAAAAAACTGTGTCTGTTTAAGAGATATTCGTGTGGAACTTTATAGAAACCGATGGTTCACGGACACAGAAAAATATTCACTATGCATGAATGATGAATACAGACAGATGGTGAATTTTTCATATTTTGAAAATATCCCTAGAAACCCACGTTTTTAAATGTGCTATGCCAGATGACAGACATAAATTCCCTAAAATGTCTTCTGATATCTTCTTAAAAAGTAATTCCTGTCGAAAAGAAGTACTTTATCTTTCCAACGAGGAATTTTGTTTTCCGATTTGGCAGGTTCCTAGGAGGTAAGGGAAACATGGTCCCCTTTGTAAGTAAACCCTTTTGGAAGAAAACATAAGAAGGAATGACAGGAAATTTCTGTCGTCTTTTGTTTCCCTGCGGAAATCGGCAACTCGCTTCCCTAGCCAACTCTTCCCTTCATTCCACTAAGCCTCGCTTCATTCAGGACCTCCTTTCCGAGTATCTGGCTTCGCGCTTATCAAGAACATTGAAGGGTAAGTAGATTAGACAAAACAGCGTAGAGCAGGGGTCATCAGATTTCTTTTTGGACCACATATTTATAAATTTCCTAAAATTTCCACATTGTGAGTAAATTCTTATCTCTTCATTTCCCAACAGTTTCTGTTAAATCAAATATTGTATTTTACAGTGTTCATCCATTCCTGAAATTGCTGGCAATCATATTATCCATGGATGATGTCAATAATTACTCCGATATGTTATTAATTATAATGTTCGGCTTATACCTAAGTACATGCCTAATAATAGCAATTGTAATGAAATTTAAATACAACTTTGACCTTTGCCATTTGAGTCTGTTTGAGTTGTTTGCGTACATAATTTATTTCCAACAACACGTTGAGACAGATAACAGTTAATGTTTTTATTATTCGAACGTTACTTAAACCTAAAATAATTAAATCAAATCTATACTAATATTATAAATGCGAAAGTGTGTCTGTCTGTCTGTCCGTCTGTCTGTCTGTCTGTCTGTCTGCTACGCTTTCACGGCCTAACTACTCAACCGATTTTGATAATATTTGGTACAGAGATGGGTTACGTCCCGGGGAAGGACATAGGCTACTTTTTATCCCGGAAAATTGTAGAGTTCCCGCGGGAATCAAAAAAATGTATCTGATAAACCGATTTTGATGAAATTTGGTACAGGGATAGGTTGTATCCCGCGGAAGGAAATATGCTATTTTTATCCCGGAAAATTGAAGAGTTCCCGCGGGAATCAAAAAACATCAATCCACGCGGACGAAGTCGCGGGCATCATCTTGTAAGTAAATATTTCTTCATTAATAAAAGGTCTGGTTTATTATTCGGCCTGTTTTCTGGCTAATGTACCTTTTAAAGAGTTTATTTTGTAGCACAAAGTCTTCAATCATTTAGGTATAGGCACAGAATAATATAATAGTACTAAATAGGTAGGTACTAGGTACGCTTGGAGTTGGAAATATTAAGGACATATATTGGATAGAGGCAGGCGTTACTTTGCGGAAGTCCATCATAATGAAGGAACCAGAAGTTTAATTTGCTATAACAAAAGGAAGATCTATGTGGTACAGTGTTTTTTTTTAAATAAAATAAATAGATATATATATATATATATATATATATATATATATATATATATATATACTAGATGATGCCCGCGACTTCGTCCGCGTGGATTGATGTTTTTTGATTCCCGCGGGAAATTCAATTTTCCGGGATAAAAAATAGCATATGTTCTTCCCGGGATACAACCTATCCCTGTACCAAATTACATCAAAATCGGTTGAACAGATACATTTTTTTAATTCCCGCGGGAACTCTTCAATTTTTCGGGATAAAAAGAAGCCTATGTCCTTTCCCGGGTTGTAACCTATCTCTATACCAAATTTCATCAAAATCGGTTAAGTAGTTGGGCCATGAAAGCGTAGCAGACAGACAGACGGACAGACAGACAGACACACTTTCGCATTTATAATATTAGTATGGATATATACATAGATCTTCCTTTTGTCGCGGATAATAGCAAATTAAACTTCTGGTTCCTTCAATATTAAGGACCTTCTATTTCACATTCAAAAACTCTTCATATCGAACCTGGCACATACTTTGCAGCAGCTTTTCCCAATTTTCTGAATTCAAAGTCAGTTCAGTAAGTATTTTCATACATTTCAATTCAGTTGAAGAATGTACCTAGTTTCAAATTGAAATGCAAGATTTGAATGTCACAAACTAACGGAACAACTTTTAGAAATTTATAAACGTACGGAAGCAGGTATACCAATTTATAATGAAATGAGAGCCACTTTGAACAAGAACTTTTCTGTTGTTAAACTTGTGTTATAACTTAAAGTATTATACATATTATTAAATGTCTGTGGGCAAAGCATACTCTGTTTAACTTAAATTACTGGAAAAGGCACCGTTCAGTCATTTTACTAGTTTATCAGTCATGAAAAAGTATTCTCAAAACATCCCTAATTTTGAAATCACTTTATGGTACACTTAAAAAATCAATTATTTACTGCGCCATACGTAAGCTATGTGTATTAAAATGCATTAATAATTGAAGCACGCGATTGTACCGGAACTTGGTAAGAGGCTTCTTCCGGTACAGAATAATTTATGATCAATTATGAAGAAATAAAAATCCTCATTTTGTTGACCGTAAACCTGACATTTTCGTCTAATTCAGGCCAATTTAGAGAATGATTTGTTGTTCTACATAACATCCATCACTTGTTTTAATTGTCTTTCATCATCACGCAAGGTGCATTAATTTAGTAGCAATCTTGCAAGTGGTTTGTGACGTCAAATATAGAAAGCTTTCATTAGGCCAGCAGTAACCGTCGTTATCGGAGCGACCTTCACAAGAGCAGGTTGATAAGAGATAACAAATCTCTTATGTCGTTACCAGCGTAATCAGCGTTGAATACTTTTTGTATCGCTTGAAATTCCAATATTTTTGAATTTACAGATATGAAATGGGTGATTTCAACGATCACATCTAATTATGTTGACTTGTAAAATCTGCACGTACCTTAACTTAGAAAGAGTGATGAGGATGTATGAGTCTTATATTTATTGACACGTAGCAATATTGGAAAGGATGTTATTCAAACAATTTGCAGCCGTCACGTCATGATAGTAGAGCAGGGCCGGCAGCGGTGGGAGCCGCCGCCGGCCGCGGTGGGGCTGACGTTTTGCGCAAGAGTATGATCAGCCGACCGACGGGAAGTCAGCTGGCTGAACTATCCGATGCGAGCGGTGCGGGAGGGGAGCTCACAATAAATTGACGTTAAGTAGCTCATTTACCACTACATACACAGTCATGTTTTGCTTTCAGCGGTTCACGATATGAATCCCAATTCATAACATGATATTCCACGGATGATCGAGCGCATAGCTGTCAACCGACACTGTTTATCAACAATGTCGATTAAGTGACCAGTTGAAAAATCGACGCGGTTTCCTCGAATCCATCAACCGTCGGTGTTGCACTGACATCCAAGAAGCATATGGGCTATCGGGTGCCGATTTTCGCGAGCGACTCGAAATAGAAACGTATGTCGAGCGCGTGCATGCAGTGATCGATCGCACTCACCGTGCGCTCGAAGGCAGTAGGCGCGCCGGTCAGCTGAGCTGTCGCCTGCGGCGTACGAGTCACTGGCACAGCACTGCTAGCGCTAGCTTGTCCTGCACAGCACGCTGGCTGTAGGCGCGGGTGCGGATCCGGGTGCACTGCACGACTCGATCGGGCTCCGGCCTGGGATCACGGAGGGCACACACACACGGAACGAATGAGTCAAGCGGAGACTACGGGCATCGCGGCTCTCGCGTACTGGCAGCGAGAGTGTCGGCGAGCGACTGAGTGCCGGCCGACCGCGCGGGGGCCGCCGCCGGCACCCGCGCCGCCCCTCGCCGCCCACTTCCTCCGATGAATGACAATAATGGAAGACGTTCAACTCGCCCGCAAACCGAATAATATGAATCATTGCATTAGGGTGCAGCCCCGCCCGAGTCCGGCCCGCGAAACTCGCGCCTCACCCGCCTGAATATTCATGGAGGGCCAAGGTACGCCGCAACAACGCCGTACGTCGCGCGGCCGATAAACCTGCGGTACACATTTCGTAGCGATTGCAATCTGGAGCGCATAGAGAAATGTCGCAGTTGGCCGCTATGCGGGTAATTCCGAGTGGTCGGTCGCCGGTCGCTCGGCTCGCAATTAGCAGGTTCGCATGGCAGACGGTGGCTGTGCAGTGCGGTGGCCGGCGCGCGACGCCACTAATCCTATCTCGACTAATCTAATCCGGCGCGACGCCCTCTTGTGTTTTCTTCCAATTGTGTCCACTCAAGGTGAAATTGAATCGAATTTTGAATGGTTAGGTAGGAGTTTATCTACTACCAATTTGGAAAAACCCAATTAAATCCTAACGACCTGAAACAAAATGTTTTGAACGTTTTTTCCTTAGACAGATGCGAACCCTTTATTGCATTTTAATAATGGTGGATTTTACAATCTTCTATAATAATAGGGTAACATATGTTGCAAAAAGATTTATGATAGCAGACCTTCGCAAAGAATTGGACATTAAGGTCCCGGGTCGGTGTCGCGGAGTTGCGCTTTATTTTGTTTTGCGTCTTAAAGTTCATCCTCTAGACCGGTTCACCCACGCCCATGGCTCGCACAGATTTCTGCATCGTGCAACAGACTCACCATACAAGTTACTTTATTTCCTTTTTTTATCCTTTTGCTAAATATGATATCAGCCTCTCCGATAATAGCAAAGCGATATAAAATCCCTATTAATATTTTCCTCTACACGGGTTAATTGTAAATATCCGGTGGTTTTGATAAAATACTTAAATCATGGATTGAATGTAGAGTTATTTTACTAAGTAACATCTGTTATCCTCGAACTATTTGAGGATAGCTGATAGGTATTTTTTTAGGGAAAATCGCCAAATTAGTGACAATGTTTGATTGAAATGTTTTTGATTTTATTTGATTGAAGACACTTAACCCAAATAGTTATTTATTCAAAAATAAAATGTCTGAATACGTTATTATTTGCCCAGTCTGGTCAATTGTACTTTCAAAGAGTATATTTTGTAGAACCTTGGTTACCCTTAGCTCCTTTAGATACGCTTGGAGTGCGAGTGGAGCTGATCCTATTCCCAGTCCCAACTCCATTATATATTCAAAAAGATATATTACAATCATATAAATTTATTCGTGGCCTAGAAACATAATTACATGGTAGATAAGTAGATTTAACTGAACTCTACAGCGCTAGGATCCACATACCATAGGTTTACTAGGTACTCGGTGCTAGGATCACAAATCACAATGACGCAAACAAAAAATTTCAATATTCTGTCAGAGAAGTTGGTAAGTAAAGTGACATGATTGAGAGTGAAACCAGTAATCGATAAAAAGATGTGTTAATAAGACACAAAGATTTGCGGCAAGACAAGCGAGGGATTGACGCAAAAAAGTGTCCCGAGATACGCTCCTTGCCCATATTATGTTTCTTTGCACAATACTACAGCATTAATTTTAAATGACATTCCGCACCTACATTGTAGCACAGAGAGTCGGCAGTAAAAACTATATGGCGTCATTTTCCAACGGAGATGTTCACATTAAGGATGTTGCCATATAAAATGCGAAAATTGCCACTTAATCTGTAAATCAGAACAATTGTTTTACTGTGCAAAAAACTTTGTGCAACATTTAATAGCTCTCCGTGGAATAATTTGTTTGAAAGCATCCAGTGCTGACAAAGTTTCTTAGTACATTTATAATTCTTACGAGTACCTAGTATAAAGGAATGCATTGATGAATAATCACTTCTGTGACAAGTCCCAAATTCGAAGCTAAGTATGTTCAAATCCTCTGATTACGAAAGGCACCAAGGCATTATTATATTATACCAATAAAGATAGTAACTTAAAATATTAAAAAAATCGTTTTATACAATTCCATTCAGAATTGTTTATTATGTGGGTGTTATGAAGGTACTTAAGTAGTTCTGAAATGTAGTTTAAATAATTTGGATGTAAAAATTTCGGACCCATTTGCTAAATGTTTATGCCATACACAATAAATTGATCAAAATATTATATCCACCCAAAGAGTCACGCCTCTCACGTCAGTACTAAACAAATTTTGTGTGTCTTAAGACTAAATTTCATAAGACGATCACAAAGGTAAGCTCATACAAAGGAGATCATTGCATGCAGGTAGCGACAAAGTAAGTCATTATAATCCGGGCAAGAATGGCGGTAGCTTTGTAGACCAGCGTATTGCTGGCTAAATATCTAATGCCTTTGAAGCATGAAGTTTGAACCATAATGCTCCCTGGGCGGTGGACAATTTAACCTTTAAGTTCCCGACCAAATTACTACGATCTTGATCATAATTTTCTCATTTCTGTAATTTCTTCACAATTTGGCTGGCTTCTGTTGGCCAACATAGCTCCTTGGTGGAAATTTATGATCCAAATTTCGGTATAAGGCATAATTTGCCTATATGAAATGCCCATGTCTCTTAAATTGTGATTTGAATTCACAGATTTTCAATTCAATTTGGGTAACAGATTTAAAATTGGCTCAGGTCTGATCCAGTGAATAGTATATTCTTTTCAAACTGCCCATAATCCACAACGCTCATAACGCAGTACTGCTGTTACTGTAGTTTGAAGCTGAAATCTTTTAAAAGGGCATATGAAGCTATCAAACATGGGTTATATTAATGGGACTTTGAGTGAAAGGCGTGGACAGAACTCAAGACCGAAGAGATTCTTGATTCTTTAAAAAGAAGCAGAAGGACGAAGCGGCTGCGATTTTTTTTAGGTCTATTTGGAAATTGGGAGTTCCGAGTTAGAAAAGTCTCTTCTGACGGATTCATCTATCTAACCTAATTTGTTCTACTAATATTTAGAAGTACTAAATTGACCGACATAGCTCTGAGGGTTAGCAAGTTGAAGTGGCAGTGGGCAGACCATGTCTGTCGCAGAACCGATGGCCGTTGGGGCACAAGTTTTCTGGAGTGGAGACCGCGTACCGGCAAGCGCAGTGCAGGACGACCTCCAGCTCGCTAGTCCGATGACCTAAAGGAGGTGGCAGGAAGCGGGTGGATGAGGAAGGCGGAGGACCGTGTTTGGTGGCGCGCTCTCGAAAAGGCCTATGTCCAGCAGTGAATACATACAGGCTGATGGATGGATGGATGGAAGTTTAGCAGAGCTAACTACCTATATCTTCTTCGGTGATATATAATAATATAATAGATAATCTTTGAAATTCAAATTAATTATTTATTTGCCGAGACATGCTTTAGGTAGGTAGGTACATGGTGTTATTTAGAAACTTCATCTGCAGGAAATGTTTCGCCTTAACCCTTAAAACAATAGGCATGCAAAAATTATTGCATAGAACCAGGCTTTACTTTGCGGAAGTCCATGATAATCTAGGAATTATGTTCATTGATGCAAAAATTACTATATACCTACCTAGCTCGCAATATGAATAAAAAAGGCAAATTAAATACAAATGAGATCACTGTAAAAACAATATCTCTATAAATATAAAATCCAATAATCGCTAAAATTCGAGAACGGCTTGACCGATTTAGATGAAATTTTTTGTGTGTATTTGAGTGGGTCCAGGGAAGGTTTTTATTCATGATTGGACTCGGTAGGGGGCGCTGCAATCGGGTTTAAGGTTCAGGGCAGGACAACGTCTGCCGGGTCCACTATAGTAAAAAATAAAAAAATAAAATAAGGCTATCATAAAAAGGTAATCCTGGCGAGAATGGTAGTAGCATTGTAGCCCAGCGTATGGCTGGCTAAATATGTAATGCCTTTGTACCGCATAATGTTTCATGAACGGCGGCTATGTGCTATATTGCATGGGAAATTTAGCCTTAAATTTCTAATTTAAATTGTAGCGTACATGAATGAATTTTCATGTATAATTTATGTCAGAGTAAATTCTTGTATGGCTCGAATTTATTTTATTACAGAAAAGGACAACAGAGTAAAGTATCAAATTGAATTGTGCTCTGATACTGAATTCCATGTTTATGGTAAATATGGGGTTTTCCTTCCTGTAGACCTAAAACTCAAAGTAGTGCTTTGTTTTTGAATCTTGATACAGATTCAAGAACAAAGCAGACTAATTACGGCTGTGTCTGGAGGCATAAAATAAACCTACGTAGCTTATATTTTTTTAATTTTCAGATCAATATTATAAAACAGGTGTTTGCAGTTACAAAACAGTTCAATTTTCAAATCATAAAAATCCACTCTTATGAATCTCGCATAGCTAGTCATGCATTAAAGGTAGTAATTCCAGTGTCCAGTTCTCTAGAAGTAATTTTAAAGTTATGTTATTTTAGTGTGATTTATATTAACATAGCAAGGACGCTCGTTAGAAGATAATTATCATGTTTTTCATTAGTATGAGCGGTGCTATTTTACAGTCTGGAGCTGTGCAGCTAATTAAGCTCTCGGTACTGACTTCTAATTAGCATTACACGGTACTTATAGCCGAACACAGACAGATTTTTCATACAGTAGAATATTCAACTAGGTATTTCATTAGGTAGGTATAGGTTATACCTACTACTAACAATATTATAAACTGGTTAATGCCCGACACTTCATCAGCTTTGATTAAGTTTTTATTTCATTGGTTAACCTGGATTTTAAAAACCTCCATCTACGCCATTTGTCCATCTGTCGTCCGTGATTCGGTATGTCTGTTTGTCTGTTACCATTTCAGTTTCAACGGCCCACCCGCTTAACCGATTATCACGAAACAAGGAACAGCGCTAGTTTTCATTCCGGCGGCGAAAATCGACTTATTTTTGTCCCGAAAATACAACCAGGTAAAAATGACTCTTGGGAATATTTTTATCCCTTCCCCGGGATGCAAATTATTGCAAGTGTAAAATCGGTTGCAAAAATATGGGCCGTGAAAGGATATACTATGGATATAGGAATATTAGTATGGATTTACATAATCATTGTTTTATTCGGGACACGATGTAAACGTTTTTCATTATGGAGATAGGATCGTTGCATTACCCGAAATCATTCATCAACCGGCCGCGGGTGTGTCGTTGATGTAGCGACGGCGCGGCGTAGCGTTCATTTCTCAAACCTTATTACCTACTCAGTACAATATTATCAAAAGATTTATCTGCTTGGCAACTGTACTAGATTAAAGCTTTAGACATGACGTAGGCACCTCAATACTTATAAAAAAGCGAGACGAGAAATAATTAATTATAATTAACTATGACAGAATTAATTGAAAAATTTATTCAACTAAGTATTTTAATATTTTGCACTAAATTATATCAGCGACTTACGGCACGTGAAATTTTTAAATTAGATTTAGATTAGAGAATTAATTTTGCCGGTATGCAAGCTACTTATCTCTGTATAAAATTCGTCAGCATCGTTTTTCAGATGGGATGTGAAAAGGTAAAGACAGCCACTTTAACTTTATTATCCATATCCATATCCATACTAATATTATAAATGCGAAAGTGTGTCTGTCTGTCTGTCTGTCTGTCTGCTACGCTTTCACGGCCCAACTACTCAACCGATTTTGATGAAACTTGGTACAAGGATAGGTTCTATCCCGGGGTAGGACATAGGCTACTTTTTATCCCGGAAAAATGAAGAGTTCCCGCGGGAATCCAAAAACATGAATCCACGCAGACGAAGTCGCGGGAATCATCTAGTACTTAATATTAATTTAATGGACTTGATTAAACGTATACAAACCTACCTGTAGTCATATAATATTCATAACGCATGAATTTTAACTAACTTATTTTAAAAATACTTAAAAAGGAAATACAATTGAAAGAGAAAAAAAAACCGGGCAAGTGCGAGTCGGACTCGCGCACGAAGGGTTCCGTACCATTATTAATAAAGAATTACCTTTGTTAATGAACCGCAAGACTAACTTTGTTTGTAGAGGTTTATTGTTAATATCAAAAAAACTATGCTAGTTAGAGCATTGGCTATAGTTTTCCTGTAAAATATACGTAAATTCCTATTGACCATAATTATTTCAAATTTTTCGATTGGTAAACTCCGGAGATAAGGGGGGGGGGGGGGGGAATGGTATTTTTTTAGACATTTTCCCCGATAAATCAAAAACTATCATAACTAAAAATAATTAAAAATCTGTTTTAGAATGTACAAAGTAAACCCTTTCATATGATACCCCACACAGTACAGTTATCTCACTTTTAAATTTCAACCCTCAAATTTTCCCCCAGAAAGAACAAAAATAATTTCCCATTTTTTTTAATTCCAGTGTCTTTGGGCCCCTAATATACACATATTCCAAATTTCATGTCGATAGCTTCGGTAGTTACTGAAATAATCGAGTGTGACGGACGGACAGACGGACAGACAGACGGAGAAAGTCGCACCATAAGGGTTCCATTTTACCATTTTGGTACGGAACCCTAATTACCACAATGTTCGAGATTAACGATAGCAAAATCACGAAATTGCATTTCTTTTGTTATCCGCAATCAGTAGGAGTAGGTAAGTAAGTTGTAGCGGCAGCGGTGGTCCGGTCTGATATTTGCGGTTTCGGTCTTCCGCCTTCATACTATTTCATACTATGACGGTGAAGGGAAACATCTTGAAGTTTGTTTGAAAGAAAACTCCAGAAAAGGAGTTAGCAGACTTCCTAGTTGTAACATTACAAATTGAATAATTTTGCACCCAATGCATCATCGTTGAATCATCGTTCACGGTTATGAATTACTGTAATATCTAATTGCATTCTGTATACCAATTTATGGCTGCATGGATGACACATAAGAGCTTACATTATAACATTAAACTCGATACATAGTTCTAAGTTAGACCTTAAGTTTGAATATAATTTCACAAAAAGCGAAATGCCTACGCCTGATTGCTGGTATTTAGCTACTGAAATACTATTTTATTGAATAGGGATTTTGATTTTTATGATAGTTCTATGGTTTAATATGTTCTTAGATCAATACTGATTGAACACACTACCAGACCACCCTTTAAAGACACCAAAGCTGCGACATTCTCAAGCAAAGAATTTCCAACCGACTTCTAAAAAGGACTTTGTTTTTTTTGTATGTAATATTACGCGATCATTCCGACAATTATGAATTAATTTTGATGATTCCTTTTTTTTGTTTAGTAGATTATACTTCAGAGGTGGTCCCATATAAATTTCATCGAAATTGATTTAGCGCTTTTTGAGAAAATCAACAAAAATCAAAATATATACCAGGTAATGTTTTTTACTTTTTAGTTTAGTTGGTAGGCTTATAGGTGTAATTTTGAATACTCGTATATGCTGCGATGAGATATCTCCTTCAATGCAGCTAAATATGGTTAAACACAAGTCTTAACAATAATTAAGTATGTGTACGACTGTACGTGCATTATCTATCCGACGCCACCTACGTCACTCAATAGTCAATAACAATGACCACAAAACATAATACGGAGTAGACCGATAACGTTATATTTTCACAAAACATTACTGACTACTTACCTACACTGTTGTGGTGTGTCAATATTTCTTGAAGTGAAACTTCTTTATAATAAAATTCGATGAAACGAAAAAGCGACACCAAAAAGAGACAAACCAAATATATTCATTAATCACAATGGGATTTAGCCTGCGAGAGAATCAGATAGAATACAAGTTCACTTCTGCCGTGTGTGAATTGCACGGCACACACACTTTGTTTACTATATTTTTTTCAATATTGATTTTCCGATAGGTTATACCTAGGACTACAGGACCTAGGTTATAGGACAGTGGTCCACCCTTCTACCAAAACACTTTTCAGAAGTTGTTAAAGATTTCCTTGCTTGAAACACCTAAAATAATTAATAGATTTCCTCTAAAAGTTATGCTTTAACAAGGCAGAAATGTGAAAATCCTTAATTTTAATTAACAAAATGTTATCAATCTCTGTTCCGCTGTTCGCTCATTCTGGTACAACTTACGGCCGAGAGAAAAATGATCTGAATTTTCGTTGGGGGCTGAAGCGATAACAAAACCGCGGAATTGGATTTGCTGATGTTATCTGTGGCCGGTAGGAGTTGCTAGTGACAGCCGCAGTCGAGGCCGTATGCCTCTGCGGCTTGCCATCGTTCCCATAAGACGAAAACAACGATGAAACCACGAACGTATAAAAATATTTCTCTCTATTTTTACCCGACTGTAGAATGATTAAATTTTTTTTTTTTTTTTGAAAATCCCGTGGGAAAACTTTGGTTTTCCAATACAAAAAAAAGCCTTTTTATCTGGAATGCAAACAATCTCTGTCCACATTACGACAGAATCTGTTGAACAGTACTCTAGTAGTAGTGGTGGAGGTACACTAATTTGAACTCTAAAATAAGGTAGCAGTAAAATAGATCTTATTTTACTTTTACGTCGTTGTGTTTCGACGCTTGAATATACGCTCGCCGTCGCGGTGATTAAAATCTCGTGGGTAGGGTACAGAGCACCTAGTCCACTATTTAGACTTATGGAGTAGTTCAAAAAATATAATTCAAGTTTTATTACCCCTCCTATACCTACATAATTTTAGTCGTAGGCACAACATCCTACAGCCCAACGAATATCTACACAATAAGTAAGCTCTATTATTCTACTTCGCCAAGCCAAAGTATTATTTACCAACTTGGAATTCAAACACATCCATCGTACAAACAGAGTGATATGCTCAAAACGTACCTTTAGTTTAGCCCTCGTAAATCTCAATAAAGGCGATCGCACATCAACGCACAGGAGATGTAGGAGCCGCAAAAAGATAAATTCTTAGGAGACGTGTATTTACAGTGCATTCCATTTAAACGTAATTTGGTTCTTTGACATGAACTAGTTTGATTAACTACATGTGTATGGGTCTGAGAGCGATCAATATAAACTAGGTTCTACCTATTATATATGTATATGTAAGTACTTAAATGAAAATACAAACGCATGTAATGCGTGAGAAAAGGATTATGGATAGAAGGTAGATTCTTCGATAAGGCCGAAAATTAAACGGATTTTGGTGTTAAAAATTCGTTGCTTGCGCCTCTTATGCTGAGATCTATAGACCGTACTTTGACTTGGCTCAGACTTTACTCAGAGTTAAAACGAGATGGACTTATTTGAGTAACATAAATCTGTCTCGTTTTAATCATGTCTCAAGTCTAAGCAAAGTCAAAGTTCGCTCCATAGATCTCACACTTGCGGCTCTTGCGCCCCTTGCGGCTCTTGCGCTCGTTGCGGCTCTTTTGCCTCTTGTACGTAGACTCATCGTACAGGATCACCTTCATCTAAGTCCTCGTAAATCTCTATAAAACGTAAGGGCTTCCACCCGTTCTATGACGTTTTGAATCATTGAAATCGTTACGCTAAATTTGAATCATTTGTCAGATGTCGTGTTTTTCTACGCCGCGCCGCGCTGCTGAGATAAACGGTTATTATTATTATTATCTACGGTGTGCCTGCGTAGGAATCATTAGAATTGAATAGGACTTTTTGGTAAGTAGCTATTATATTTAAAAAATCCTGTCAAAATTTGCATTTGAGATCATTTTTGCAGAGGCAACGTCATTAGAGTTATTACCTTAACCGATATGTAAGTAGAAACTAGTGGAAATAAAAATCTCTATTAGAATATGATATACAGATTGATATATGAATGATGAGTTTAATCAAAGTAGAAAGTCGTCTGTAAACAAAATCTTATAAAAAATTAACATAATTATAGTAATTATGTTAATGTTTTACATGATTTTCTTACAAAATGTTTGTTACATCGTTATTGATCGTAAAAAAATAAAGTAGAGTGAAGTATTATAAATACCTACCCAATTATTTTGCATAATAATCAAGAGCTGTCATGGTTCCTACAGATTTTTTAAGCCGGATTAGGTAGGTGTTTTAATGACATTTGGTTGTTTGTTACTAATATTGTAACACCTTCTTTTAGGTACTACTTATAACAAACCTACATGTAACGATAAATTCAACATTTCTTTCCCTGTACAATATTTGATTTTCTACATAAACGTTGTAAGTAAATCTAAATTTTCACGAAAGTGGGTAAGTAGGTAAATTATAATCATTTAGTTCTTTGATTTCTAGTTAGTTACTTCTTTTATGCTAGGTACATAGAATAAAAGAAATAACTAACTAGAAATCAAAGAACTAAATGATTATAATTTAATATCAACACGAACTACTCTTAAAAGGCACCGGTAATAATTACGGTTAATTTATTTTTAGAATTAAAATGTCATGATGAAATGGAACACCACTTTTTTGTGATATTGAAAAACAATCATCCACCGACACTGACGCCTCGTTATTTGATCATCTTTCATTAAACCGAGGAGTGGGCGTAAAAAATCGGAAGAATGTAGGTACTATTGACCCTTTATTTCTAAGAAGCGTTCGTAATCGCAGTAATTTAGATGATTAAAGGAGATAATTATGATTCCATTTTATCGTCGACCGACAGTTCGTCGACTTCTCTTTATGTACAGCGCTTTAATCTTGATTGTTCAGTGGTATTAATGTAAGTTGTAACAACATCGATAGTAGGTATAAGACTGTACGAGAGGTGATAATCTTGCTCAAGCCCTTATACGGTATACAATAATTTACTAACTTAGAAATTAGGATAGATTATACGAACTAGATATGTATTCATTTGAATATTAAGATCTCAGCAATTTTGTAAGATGATACATTTCGGTGATACTAATGTATACTTATCTAAGTATACCTGTAATCATGTTAGTTAGCGGTTCAACTGTAGGTATTGCTGATCTATCATTATATTTCCAGAAAAGGACAGTTCTGGATGTGTATAGGTACATGTTAAATATTGTGTAAAAACAGAACTATGTAGCGACATACCATTAGCGGTTATAGTACGGCCGATAACAGCCATGCCGGAAGTATCACAATCTGTTGTATTTTAGATAATAAACTTTTAGATAATTTTTCTTTGATCCAACTTTATATGCAGTGTCACTTAAAACAGCCTGCCTGTTTTCCTGGTGGGAGGCTTCGGCCGTGGCTAATTACCACCCTACCGCAAAGACGTACCGTAGATGTACGCCAAGCGATTTATCGTTCCGTTACGATGCCGTGTAGAAACCGATGGGGTTTAATATAACTGTCATACCCCCAACAGATTAGCTTATACTTTTGGCTAATTTAACACCGTTTATTCAGATCGCATCTAAGCTGTTATCTTTCATTAACTATTAAGTATGACACGTAAGCGGACTAAAATATTATTCCGTATATCTCCGTATTAACTTAGGCGTAAGAATAATCATCTGGAAATCTAAGCTACTACGTCTCACGACGTCACGTTTAAAACAATCTACCCCAGGATAGTTTTCGACAACAGAACTATCGCTAAGTAGATAAAATCTCTTAGTAGATTGGTGTCGACTATGATTGTAATGTTCAAGATATTATGATCAAAAGGGCTCTTGCCACCATAGATATTCCTGCGCTCATTGAGCCGGCAGGTCTCTTATTCTTAGGAGTCTAAGTGCCAAAAAAAATTACGAGATATTTCACCGCGGTTAGTTTAAAACAAAATTTTTAGAAAATTGAAAATGCTTCTACCTACTACTTAGAATTAAGATGTAACAGGTGCTTTCTTAGCTATTTAATAATTCATCAGGCTACTTCCGTAATTTAGTTAAATAACATGGTACCTATTTAACTAAATTACCCCGTGCCGCCCAGTGCGAAGTCCTTGCTCGGAATAGGTATGATGACAGTAACCAAGAATCAATGCAATTATGAATTTATCTAATGAAATAGGATTCATGGATTATAAAAAACGTATTTATTTTTCAATATCGAGTGAGATTGCTATTTATTTTGATAAAATCAAACTATAAAATACAGCAATCCGCCATATTGCATAAAACACAAAGAAGCGAATGACGTCACAATTGTTTGTTTTCGAGCTTTGAAAATCACACTATTGCTTACTGCACAGTGCACAGAGTACATTGGTAAAAACAATAGTGACGTCACAAACGACGCCATGACACCGCCAAGCGTTTTGGCGTGAATTTTAAAATTTAAATTTCAAATGCTAATTTTATCTGCTAAACTTTATTTTTCTGCTGATAAGATATTTTTCGAAATAGTAGATACTTCCGAACATAATCTGACCATTTTTCAAAATCAGTCATCATGCCTATTAATTTACCTTATGTATTTACAGCCTTTACTCATAAATATATGAAAACTAGATGCCCGTGACTTCATCCGCGTGGATTAAGGTTTTTAATTCTCGCGGGAACTCTTTAATTTTCCGGGATAAAAAGAGTAGCATGTCCTTCCCCGGGATGTAACCTACCACTATACAGAATTTCATTTCCAAATCGGTTGAGCAGATGGGCCGTGAAAGCGTTATCTGCTACGCTTTCAGACAGACACATAGACAGACACACTTTCGTATTTATTATATAAGTATGGATATGGATAAAGAATCCGTTCATGACCATGCAGGTAAAAATTAATACTTGAAATTTTATATCTTGTTAAAAGAATGTAAGTATAGGTACACTAAAATTATGTGTACTATCTTAAAATTATGAAAACTTCTTTTAACTGGGAAATTCTAACAATATTTATTAAAATATAGTAAACAATACAGGAAAACGTTCGTATTATTCAAAGGTTCACAGCTGAAAGAGAAACAGAGTACAGACATAACGTTCATCTGTCAACTTACAAAATCTTAAAAACAATATGCCAGCAACAATACCATGCAATATATACGGTTCGTCAGTTTCCAAGTACGCATAATACTGGCAAAGCAACAACAATCAAACTGTAATTTCAAGTGGCACAGCTAGGCTAGGTGGAAAGAAAAGCGAAGTAAATGAGGCAGGACTTCCAAGAAGCCTGCCACTATCGCGCGTATCTAACGGTGCTGGAACGGAATGCCACTTCTGATGCATGTGTGGTTACGTCCACTATACTAATGCATCTACCTAAGCGCTATTTAACTGCTTAACGCAGTATAGTAAGTACATTTTTCCGTACATATTACATTCCGCACGTATTTTATATGCGAAAGTAGCTCTGTTTTTCTGTCTGTTTGTTTTGACCACCAGACCTGAGTCTGCTAATTGATGAAAGAGACTTACCTACTTTTATGCCGGAAAATTTAAGAAATTATATAATACTAGGTGATACCCACGATGATAAAGGTTTTTCGATTCCCGTGAGAACTCCATAGTTTTCCAGCATAAAAAGTAGCCTATTCCCCTCCTAGAGATGAAACCAACCTCTGTACCAAATTTCCTCAAAACCCGTTGAAAATATACTTCATACGTTATATGTGTTTATAACATTTTGATTTATATTATATTATAATTATTATAAAGGGTAAATCTTGAGTATTTTGTCGGCTCTTATTAGTAGGTTCTGCGTATCAAACTGGACTCTATCAGTCCTTACACAGCGAAACAAAAAATTTCATTCATTTTATCTTAAAATCGAAGGAAAACCCTAATAATGTCACACATTTTCGTATACAGAATGAACACTGAAATCCGCAGATACCGGAATCGGATCCAACAAAGTGGAAACCATAAGTTCATTAAGATAAACCCTGGGCTACGACAAGGTCGCAAATTTAATCAGACTTACAACAACCTGGAAAAAGCTGAATGCAAGCTTTTCAAACGACTACAACTTTTCCCATTGGTTTTGTACAACAAGTGTTTATGTGTGTGTGTTTTTATGACCTGTAACATATATAGGCACAGCGCGTTTAGTGTTGCCCTATCCAGAGCGGCTTAACTTCTTAAGATATCACTCGGCTGTTAGGTGTAGGTTTATGTCTGGTAGACACCGACCCTAGACGCAAATAGCCGTAGCATATTCACAAATTATGTACATACTAGCTGATGCCCGTGGCTTCGTCCGCTTGGAATAAGTTTTTAAAATTCCCACGGGAACTCCTTCATAATCTGGGATAAGAAGACGCCTATGTCACTCTCCAGGTCCTCAACTATACCCATGCATAAAATCAAGTAGATCCATTGCTCTGTTGCGACGCGAATAACGGACAAACCAACAAGCAAACACACTTTCTCATTTATTATTTAGTATGATACTGAGTTAATGGACGTTGCTTTAAATTCTGATAACTTTTTAAAAAGATAAGATATTTATTTCAATTTTCGGAAACATGTTTTTACGAATATATGAAAAGTAAACATATTCACACAACAGTCTCACGTACGCTATTAGGAAATCTAATTGAATTTCGTCTCAGTACGCCGATTTCATCCGGCCGGGATTCCGATTGGTCCATAGGGCAGTCACTCAACCGTCCCAACCCGTTACGTCAGCCGCATGCCACAATTAGATCACATACTTGCATTGCCTAGACCAGACCAATTCAAAACCTAGCTCGAGAGTCCACCGTAGGAACGAGAAAGGTATGAGTTGGTACCTATATTATTGCGACGTTTGAGGCGATGCGGAGAAAATAATTTGGTAAATAACTACATAAATTTGATTGAAGGTTGTATCTAGGTTCAAAATCGTGTAATTAGAATTTATAAACGTGGAAATAACGCTTGTTCCGATAGGAAGACAGGTATAGGACGAGTTTAAATGCATACGGATCGAAATGGCCTAGAATATAACATACCTACCCGCACCTCAATATTTACCGCAAAATGCGCGAAATGTCCCCATGTAACTAGCCTTTACTGCTGTGGTAGACCCACACGAATATCATAAATGCAACGTGTCGTCTGTCGATTACCTTTTTTCGGCCCATCTCTTTGACCAATTATACTTAATAAAATACTGTACAGAGAGCCTATGCCCTGGGGAAAAACATAGGCTTCGAGTTTTTTTTATCCCAGAAAATCAGTTTCTACGGGATTTATGCCACGGGCATCATCAATAGTATCTGATAAGTAGCATGCGCGGATAATCTTAACAGTCGCATCGCGGAAGCGTGTACCAATGAACGAATATGAAGACGCTTACATAAAAAGGATCCGCAGACATGCGTAAAGCTATTGGACATTGATCCCATGATAAACTCCTGATGTGGACTCTTAACCTATATTATTTAGTACCGTTAAAGCAAGCTTTATGTTACTTCTACGACATTCCGCGCGCAATACTACGTGTATCTACTTATGACGCTTTATAGGAATGTAAGTCAATTGTGTGTATCAAATGCTAATGAGAACCCAATCATAATATTTGATTTATTGACTGTTTATGTCGAAAATATTCCAATGAATCATACAGCTATGCCAGAAATGACTAAAGCAAATCATGAGCGCGTAGAGTTTTGCCAAGTTTACCACCTCCGCTCTGAACAGCCAGGGTGATCCAGATAACTTTTATCACTTGACGAGGCAACCGTGGTGAAATATCTTGTCAGCTTTTTTTTATGGACGTTCCATGGCCCCATCAGGGCATAACTATTAGTCAACTTGTACCCAATGCCTAGGTTCCCTAAGGCAAACACTACAAATCCTACCTAGGTAAACGGTGCGATGGTTACTAACCATCGATCGAGATACATAATAATATATAGGTTAGGTTAGGTTTTTAGGGTTCCGTACCAAAATGGTAAAATGGAACCCTTATGGTGCGACTTTCTCCGTCTGTCTGTCCGTCTGTCCGTCCATCACACTCGATTATTTCAGTAACTACCGAAGCTATCGACATGAAATTTGGAATAGTTGTGTATATTAGTGGCCCAAAGACACTGGAATTAAAAAAAATTGAAAATTATTTTTGTTCTTATTTAAAAAGGGGGGAAAATCGGAGGGTTGAAATTTAAAAGTGAGATAACTGTACTGTGTGGGGTATCATATGAAAGGGTTTACTTTGTACATTCTAAAACAGATTTTTAATTATTTTTAGTCATGATAGTTTTTGATTTATCGGGGAAAAAGTCTAAAAAAATACCGTTCCCCCCCCCTTATCTCCGGAGTTTACCAATCGAAAAATCTGAAATAATTATGGTCAATAGAAATTTATGTATATTTTACAGGAAAACTATAGCCAATGCTCTAACTAGCATAGTTTTTTTGATATTAACAGTAAACCTCTACAAACAAAGTTAGTTTTGCGGTTCATTAACAAAGGTAATTATTACCGTTTTACATCTTTGGTCGTTACAGTTTTAGTCGTGTTACATCTACAGCATTACGAACGAATCTTAAAAGTACCTAGCTATAACTACCTTTTACAATTTTTATTTTAATTTTTTTTTTTATACGTCATAAATCGTGAACTGCAATTTACCTTTCATACAATCAACTCAAATATTTAAAATAAAAATATTTTTAATAATTTAAAACTTACTGCAGGTTTGTACGGAACCCTCGGTGCGCGAGACCGACTCGCACTTGGCCGGTTTTTTAATATGTTTCAATGAAACAGTGTTTGTGGATAAACATCTAAGATATTATCAAGGTAAAGCGAATGGTTTCGACAGTTTCCGTCTATCTCCAATGGTTTCAGATAAATATGTAGGTGTATACAACGTATTAAATCTATAATCTGATCTATGTTAAATATAATTCAAAAGATTTAATCTACAAAGGGTTCTTACATATTAATTTTTTCCTTATAATATAATTGTAGGTAGTTTTAAAATAAAAGTGAACAATACTAATTCTGCACATACAAATCAAACTTATATGTATACAGGCTGCTTCACTTTGAATAAAATTAAGTTTACCTATTATTTAGTATTTAACAGATAGTTTTAATGTTGTTTGTGTTATTTTGGACTTAGTTCCATTGGAAGTTCATTTATTAACCTTGGAATTAAGTAATATTTAGTTCTTTCGCCGTAATAGTTATTCGCTCTTGTTGTAATAATGTTTCCGTTCCGTAATTTTCCTTGTCGTTATATTATGTTTGATAAAATTTTGGTAGAAATCAAAGTAATTTTGTACAAGTAGAATATGCTTATAAAAAAATATAAAATAATATGTTCCAACACTGCTACATGGTATCCTGTAAACGTCTATCGTTTTGTATATTTTTACTTAAAAATATTCTAGGTTAAAACATATTTTCCGTTGAAGGGAAATGGAATAACATTCAGTTACAAGGAGTACTGTTTAAAATGGACACTGAGCAATTCGCTCGTACAAAGCACTGGTTAAGGGGGCTTGGGCTGGGCAAAGCTGTTTTATTTTCACCCTTATTTACGTATCCTTAAGCATTCGAAGCCAATTAGCTCTAAGAGTTCTAAAAGCTAACAAAGAAGGAAAGTCTGAACAGACTAACCACAGAAGTAAAGCAAAAGATTCCGACTTTGGAGGGAATGCGAACAACTCGTTTGATGGGAAACTTTAAATTGCATTTTAAATTTGCTTGTTAAAATTACTTTTGCACACAAACACCGTATTTTTTCATTATTTTTACATAGCCACAAAGTGTACAGTGTGCTCTAATTTTTTATGGTTGTGCAGCTAACGAAATTAAATTAGTTTGCCGAGTCTCTAAGTATTTAATTATTAATAATTTAATAAGAGGTTTCTTGCCGTTTTTATAACTTTGTACTTTGATGATCTATCCGACGCAGTGATCATATTATATTACTCAAGTAGGTACAATATTTTTTTGTTTTTAATGAAAAAATAGTATTTAGATTTTCGTATTTAAAAAAAGGAAACCTGCACGTCTGAAAGTTCTTCATAATGCTCAACGTGGTTGCCGTCTGCCAATCCATACTTGGGCAGGCGGCCATGTGACATGGCCAGCGTGATGGACTATAGTATAAATCGTTCTCATTCTGAGAAGTGAGAGGATACCCCTGATTAGTTGTGGGATAGGATGGGATGATGATGATGAAGACTATACTGGAAGTGGTATAGTCTTCATCATCAGCCCGCTTCCTTCGACTGCATTGCCACTTTCTTTGACCAGCAGCCCTATTCTCTAACTCAGTGGCTATCAAAAAATTAAAGCCACTGACAAAACATAATAATATGTTATGTCAGTGGCTTTAATCTTTTATCCAGTGTAGGTTTGCTATGAAATCATATTTTTATTTGTATAAGAAACCTTTAATGGATAGAAATTAAAAAATGACAGTGGTTTTCATTTTTTAATAGCCACTGAGTTAGAGAATACGGGGACAGTTCACACTTCCAGCAAGTAGCAACATATTATATGTGTTTAGCAATAAAAGCTAAATCTCAACACCTGGCCGATAAAAAAGTATTTTTAATACCAACAATAGCGTTGGTTCTCGGCAGGTAGGAGTATAATATTATGTAGGGCGATTACAAAGCTGAGCCATAGACGCTCTCCGGTGGAGCCGCTTGTCTGGAGCACCCTTGATAGCCCTACGGATCTAGCTACACTATCTACACGTTTATCTAACTTATCTCTACACGTTGCACGGGATACTTAGAGACTTGTGAAAACACTTTTCTATTTTAGCAAGGTACTTAAAACTGTTAAGAAAACATTTCACTATCCTTTACTCTTATGCTCTTGCATGCAATTTATTTGAGTCAACATCACTGCAGTTAAGGTTTATCTTATTTCCAAAAGACGCAGAATGGTAAAAAAAAAAAACGGTTTAAATGTCATATTAGAGAGTAACTAATTCAAATCTGTGTAGGTACTCGGTCTAGTTAGGGTTCCGTACCAAAATGGTAAAATGGAACCCTTATGGTGCGACTTTCTCCGTCTGTCTGTCCGTCTGTCCGTCTGTCCGTCCGTCCGTCCGTCACACTCGATTATTTCAGTAACTACCGAAGCTATCGACATTAAATTTGGAATAGTTGTGTATATTAGTGGCCTTAAGACACTGGAATTAAAAAAAATTGGAAATTATTTTTGTTCTTATTTAAAAAGGGGGGAAAATCGGAGGGTTGAAATTTAAAAGTGAGATAAATGTACTGTGTGGGGTATCATATGAAAGGGTTTCCTTTGTACATTCTAAAACAGATTTTTAATTATTTTTAATCATGATAGTTTTTGATTTATCGGGGAAAAAGTCTAAAAAAATACTGTTCCCCCCCCTTTATCTCCGGAGTTTACCAATCGAAAAATCTGAAATAATTATGGTCAATAGGAATTTATGTATATTTTACAGGAAAACTATAGCCAATGCTCTAACTAGCATAGTTTTTTTGATATTAACAGTAAACCTCTACAAACAAAGTTAGTTTTGCGGTTCATTAACAAAGGTAATTATTACCGTTTTACATCTTTGGTCATTACAGTTTTAGTCGTGTTACATCTACAGTATTACGAACGAATCTTAAAAGTACCTAGCTATAACTACCTTTTACAATTTTTATTTTTAATACGTCATAAATCGTAAACCGCAATTTACCTTTCAATCATTCAACTCAAATATTTAAAATAAAAATATTTTTAATAATTTAAAACTTACTACAGGTTTGTACGGAACCCTCGGTGCGCGAGTACGACTCGCACTTGGCCGGTTTTTTTTCTTCTTCTTCGACACGCGTTCTTTTTAAAAATCTCGCGTTGTTTACTAGCGTATAGACCAAAAATCAATCCTTGCATGCTCTGCAATCTGCATGACTAATTCTTCTGAAATAACTTTGGTGGCATTAATTAAAACGAACCATTATTAGGTAGGTAGTTCAGTTCCTTGATTTATTGGGTACTTATTGAGCTAGTTGCATTCTTGGCTTATCTCACTAGTTCGGAAGCGTGCAAATAGTGCAAGAGTTAATGGATAAAACTTTCTCCAGATAAACTTTTTTCAGATACCTTTCTTGGTCTGTAATACAGTTTTACTTACTCTAGAATATTAAACATATGTGTTCCGCTTATTAGAGATAACCACAACGACCATTCTGCCAAGATTTAAATTTTTAGATCCAAAGAATATACGAAAGTTGTCAATTTCATAAAAACATTGTGCATAACTCAGAGATTCAACATCTAAGTTTTGTACGAGCCTTTTCTCAAATGGAAAAAATGAAGGCCTTTTATCGGTTATAAGTATCAAAGACGGTACCAGGCCGTGTAGCTGAAAACCATGTTTTAAATGCCTTCTCCACAGCCTGCCCTAACCTAACAAGCTGCTGCTCGTTACCCTGTATGATGCGAAAGATAAATTCCTTGGTGCTAATTTTGCCTCAGCAACCAATAAATTTCTCTATCGCTTGCGTGAAACTTGATTTACAACCTCCAATACCTCTAGGGTGAAAAGCTGGACTGATATCCGAAAGGTCATAGGTTCAAATTGTAAGCGTTAGGCAAATTTTGAAATTCTCAGTACCTTCCTAGTAATTTAAATATCAAGGCGTGTTCCTATTCGGATCTTTGTTGCCGCTACCGGTTACGAGTAATGGACCTCGCGACTTTTTTTTATCAACCACAAGTTAGCCCTTGACTGCGATATCACCTGGTGGTAAGTGATGATGCAGTCTAAGATGGTAGCGGGCTAACATTTTAGGAGTACGGCAGTTATACGGCATCGTATACCTGAACTGAACGCAAAATCGCTTGGTGGCACGTCTTTGCCGGTAGGGTGGTAACTAACCACAGCCGAAACCTCCCACCAGACCAAACCAGGACAAAGTTCAGATATTGTAAATTCCCAAATTGACTCTGCCGGGGATCGAACCCGGGACCTTCCTCGTTAAGACAACAGCACTCAACACTGTGTCAGGGAGGTCGTCAAAACTTACTGAATCTTATGAAGGTCCCGATTGAATTTCGGCCACAATCAAAGCCCAAAGGAAAGGGAAATCCCACATGGCCGGAGAGAGATCAGGCGTAAATAGGGCCTGCTTTATGCACGGTCGCAAATGAAAAGAATTGTTAAATAGTTTGGTGTGGATTTCTTCTAAAAAAACTCTAAGTAAAATTTATTTTCCTATAAGCTTCTACTTTTCAAAGTCATAGTCAAAGAATATGTCTGCTGAAGTAGGGTATAGGTACACTTTACTCCAATTCGTATAGTTTTTCACTCCGTTTCACTTTTCTATAATTAAAATCGTTTTAGGTTTAAAATTATAGTACGTGTAGAAATGAAAATGGAGGCACATTTTAATATAACGCGGTAACAAAAATTTTAAATCCGCTGAGAAGGAAATGAAAATAATTTGAGTTGGTGCACATTCAAAAGAAAGAATGCACGTATATGTATGTCGGATTCTCTTTACACTATTGCGGGGCAGGTCTGGTCTAGGATTTATAATATGCATAGGGTTGTAATTTTGTCTACTTTAAAATCTGGTGGCCAGATTAGCTAGAAGGCTATAAGTATAAGTCGTGCCCCTCTAGTCGTAAATTATATTTAGTTTGAAATTTTATTGGTTAGTAGTAAGTACCTACATAAGATAGAAATAAAAATTTCAAAATAACATCAGTACCTACATACGTTAGAACTTCGTAACAGATAAGTAGATTAATAAATGCAAATTCTGATTTGTAATTCCATATCACAACAGGCACCCACAAAATCTTTACTCGGAATCCAGTGAATTCGACCCTGAAAGATAATTCTAACAACAAAAATTCTTTAACAAAATTAATTGAAAAGTTATGTTTTAAAACAAAATTTCTCTCTGGGTATTGGACTTTAAAATATAAATATCGATTTCAAAATTCAAATGAGTTCAAGAATTAAGATCAAAGGAAAAAGCGACAACCCTAAGTGGTGGGCAAGAAATATCTACGGCCAGACCATTCTCTTGAACTAGGTATACACACAAGGTCTATTGTGAACGGGACAATGCTTGCCATGATACTACGTGAAGAATTCAAGAACTAAGAACTAGGAACTGAAGTTGATTCTTCAATAGGATCACGCCCGTACTCCTCTATTGGACTTCTAAAACATTTTTAATACTTTCGCAATAAACGAACGGACGCGAGACGCCATTGTTGCATTGAATATTGCATATATATGGCAATCGGCATGTGAAATCCATTTATGATTGATTAGAATGTGACTTTGAATTTTAATAATTTAACTTTTTTTGTTGTAAAAAATACTCTAAATGATTATTTATTGATCTAGCATAAAAATATTAGAAAATAAAATTAAAATAAAAAATAAAGTAACGAACCTGCTTATTCCATTTACCTGTCACCTCCCATTTTTTTCCTAGTTAATAGTATTCCACCGGTACGAATCCGGGTCAAGTTTGCTAGGTAAACATTATGAATGAACTTCGAGAAAGAAATTCTCTAATAGGTGCCTGGAAATGACAAGCCAAATTATCGAACTCTAGGCACGTTTAAGTACTAAAGTATATCAAGATGTAGAAGACAAATATCTTGGCCGTGGCCAGACTATTCACTCCGACTACACATACAAGCTCTATTGTGTTTGGGACAATGCCTTCATGATACTACGTGGAGGTTTCAAGAACTAAGGGACCAACCGAAGTTGAAGCTTCAATGGTATTACGCTCGCATACCTCTATTGAACTTCTGAAACCTTTTTAATACTTTGAAATGCATGGATATGCTCCGCGCCATTGGTATGCGTACCCTGAACTTTGCATAGCTACCGTACTTTCTGGTAAATTTTGTAAATAAACTTCATACCGACGTAGAAAGTCCTGAAATTAAATAACATGTTAAGTAGAAAGATATTTATGAAGATTATAGAGGTATTATTATAACTCTATGATGAAGATGTTGAAACTGCTGGTAAGTAGGGACATTTTGCTGGACTATTTATAAAATCTCATGCGTTGACTGTTAAAGTTTATAATTAAGTGTAATTTTAAGATTTATAATTAAACCTAGCGAGCGCCCACGACTTCGTTCCCGTTGGAATTTCACACAATTCATTCATTCTTTGTCTACACTTTAAAGCGACCCTCTGTGCTAATTTAAGGTTGCTTGGTGCAGGGTTTAGAGCTGAGTGTTGATGAATCAGTCGGCGAGTGAGGACTTTTCTTTTTATTGTTTATTTTTTTAGGGTTCCGTACCTCAAAAGGAAAAAACGGAACCCTTATAGGATAGGATCACTTCGTTGTCCGTCCGTCTGTGTGTGAAGGCCCTTTTTTTCTTTTTATCAAGCTGAAATTCATATCAAATACTCAAGTCTAGTGTCCCTTGGAGATGTGAAAAAATGAAACTTCAAAGCCAACACAATCAAAAGATACAGCCGTTTATACTGCAAATTTTCGAATTTTCTTGCACTCGCAAGGGAATCAAAACCTACAGGGTATTTCCCGTGAACTCAGAATCTTGAAACTTGGTACGAAGCAACGTCTTATAGCACAGATATAGGAAGAATTGCGAAAAACATAAATTTTTAGTTACATCCTATAATAAAAATATTTTTATGCAAATTTTCGACACGCGCAAGGGAATGAAAACCTACAGGGTACATCCCGTGAACTCTGAATCTTGAAACTTGGTACGAAGCAACGTCTTATAGCACAGATATAATAGGAAGAATTGCGAAAAACATAAATTTTTAGATAAATCATATAATAAAAATATTTTTATGCAAATTTTCGACACGCGCAAGGGAATCAAAACCTACAGGGTACTTCCCGTGAACTCAGAATCTTGAAACTTGGTACGAAGCAACGTCTTATAGCATAGATATAGGAAGAATTGCAAAAAACATAAATTTTTAGTTACATCCTATAATAAAAATATTTGTATGCAAATTTTCGACACGCGCAAGGGAATCAAAACCTACAGGGTACTTCCCGTGAACTCTGAATCTTGAAACTTGGTACGAAGCAACGTCTTATAGCACAAATATAGGAAGAATTACGAAAAACAAAAATTTTTAGTTACATCATATTATAATAAAAATATTTTTATGCAAATTTTCGACACTCGCAAGGGAATCAAAACCTACAGGGTACTTCCCGTGAACTCAAAATCTTGAAATTTGGTACGAAGCAACGTCTTACGGAACCCTCGGTGCGCGAGTCCGACTCGCACTTGGCCGGTTTTTTTCAGAATAGGCTTGCATTTAACGACAATCATGCTTAAAACAAGGCAGTGAAGACGTCAAAGTTAGAGCGCGCTTACCTAGAAGATGCCTATTCTGCACGCTTGCCTTGAAGGTATTTATGTTATACGTGGCAGGGAATGACGTATGCGCTGGAAGGGCATTCCACACCTTAGCGGTTCGTATCAGAAACTTAGAGTAAAACCGTTTCGTTCGAGCAAATTGGACTGCAATGAGACCTGCTTGCAAGTGCTTGATGCAGCCTATAAGGTGAAGGCGTAGCGCTCTTGCCTTGATTCAGTTATTCAACTATTTTTATACTTCCTTTTGAGTCTTTATAAAATAGTAGGTTAAGATGGAAGAAAGAAACAATTACTTAATAGCAGTAAGTAAAACTTTTTTTAACATGTACCTACATGTTTTTAAATTCGTTAAGCCACATAACAATAATAGGTACCCTAGGCGCTGTAGGCTCTCAAATTATTTTTTCCCATGTCTTCCAATCCTAACTTAACGACGAATTAGGCACTTAAGGTTTTAGAAAACTTAGTAGTGCTTACTTAAGTTTGAACCCACCCCTATGCGACGACTTGCTTTTTAATCTCATTACAATTAGGATTTTCCCAAGCATGACTTATATTCCTACTAGGTATACCTATTTCAGATCGGTCTCACATTCCTATTAGGATCATCATACTTAATAAGTAAATCACGCGGTATAGTTGGAGTCCTGGAGAGTAATACAGGCTACTTTTTATCCCGGAAAATGAAGGAGTTTTCGTGGGAAATAAAGAACTTATTCCACGCGGACAAAGTTGCAGGCATCAAGACTTAACTTGCCAAAACGCGATTCAAATAGTTTCCTCTAATTCCTGTCGGTCGGTCACAAAGTACTTATAATCGTTTCATAAAGTTACGATGGCCATGTCGAATGGTTGTAAAATATAAAAGACTAGATTACTCGCTCTAGTTTTACATTCTTAACTAACTTATGAACTAAAGATCATTATTATATAACTGATAACACAACCTTTCACGCAAATCAATAAATTAAATCTGCTTAGGAATCCATTTAATACTTTAGAAGTTATTTAATCGAAGCATGGAATGTAAGAAGGGTAGATAATGATATTTTTATTCTGTTTTATTTATTACATAGGTATGTAAGTATTATACGCCTTCCCAGTATTTATAAAGAAAAAGTTTAAGAAGTAGGTGCAGACCACTTTAAATTTTCAGCGAAGTAGGTAGGTAGGTCCTACCTAAATACTGGTCGCATCCTCCGCAGTAGGAGATTAAGCTCGAATAGAACGAGCTAAATCTCTCTTTCACTTATCTCTCAACGTCAGATAATGTAAAACTTTATAATTTTGTGCAAAAAAAAATTGTTTTGAAAACATTATAAGTAAGAGAGCAATAAAATTCAAACGACGCTGTAAGTATTAATTACAGATCAGTAGCAAGTTTATAAACAGAAATACTATACACGCAGGCAGAGGGCTGCAAGTTTGAATGGACTCGTTGTTATTGAACCAACTCGCAATATTGCAGGCCCTAAACACATTTTCGACAAGTGCGTCTTAAAAAAAATACTTTAAAAAAATGTGTGTAAGTATATTGTGCAATTCACACACGGCAGAAGTGACACTTCAGAAAATTAGCCTACGAGGGAATGAGATAAATATATATCATTCTCTCGCAGTCTAAATCCTAATCCACTTCAATTAAATAAAAATAAAAAAACCGGCCAAGTGCGAGTCGGACTCGCGCACCGAGGGTTCCGTACAAACCTGTAGTAAGTTTTAAATTACTAAAAATATTTTTATTATATGATGTATTAAAAAAAAAACTACTTAATAGATCTCGTTCAAACCAATTTTCGGTGGAAGTTTGCATGGTAATGTACATTATATATTTTTTTTAGTTTTATCATTCTCTTATTTTAGAAGTTACAGGGGGGGGACACACATTTTACCACTTTGGAAGTGTCTCTCGCGCAAACTATTCAGTTTAGAGAAAAATGATATTACAAAACCTCAATATAATTTTTGAAGACCTATCCATAGATACCACGTATGGGTTAGATGAAAAAAAAATTTTTGAGTTTCAGTTCTAAGTATGGGGACCCCCAAAATTTATTGGTTTTTTTCTATTTTTGTAAGAAAATCTTAATGCGGTTCACAGAATACATCTACTTACCAAGTTTCAAGAGTATAGTTCTTATAGTTTCGGAAAAAAGTGGCTGTGACATACGGACGGACAGACAGACAGACAGACAGACATGACGAATCTATAAGGGTTCCGTTTTTGCTAAATTTGGCTACGGAACCCTAAAAACGTAAAAAATCTCATCCTTTTTAACCGACTTCCAAAAAAGGAGGAGGTTCTCAATTCGGCGCGTATCTTTTGTTTTAAAACTTTTACTCTAAAAAATAAATAAGATCTAAACAAAAGAATAGCTTTTTGTTTATCTTTACTCCATAAGTGCTTTACCCATATTTCTCTAGGTTGAAAACTTCTTTTTTACTTAGTTAATTAAAATTTTATATTCATTTAAACATTTTCTTCTGTGCTTTATATTTTTTCAGGCCCAAGATATAAGCAAACAGTAAACCAATCTTTTGCCTTCATCATACCCGCTTGATATTTGGGTCAAGGTTTATCTTACCTCACAATAGACATTAATTTTTATAGATGGATCTTACATATCCCACAGAATAGATATAATATACATTTGACCTGCCAATTTTTGTTAGTTGTTGATAGCGAAAGCGTTTACATCGTTGGTTTACATACCATTTTAAGATAGTAAAGTCGAGCATTTCTCTAAATAATATCATCTAAACATATTATGGCAGAATAGTTTTTTAAGCTATTGCATAGCTTCTATCGCGGGCCTTGAGCGTGGGGACCGAATCCAGAAATTCCGTAACGTAAAAAAACCTAACACTTTGGTTGCTATGACTACTTGTGTTGTGGAAAATAAAAAGACTATTTTGACTTAAAATTTTCACCGCCTTTAATATTTTCAACAACTTGAAGTCAACAACACAAGTAGGTAGTCATAGCAAGTTGATAAAAAATGCTATGCAATAGCTTTACCGCGGCAGTCTCCGAGTGCCACACCTCTTTTTTTAACATGGAACTTATTCTCAGGTTAAGTGCGTAGGTAACTTTATTAAAATACCTATAGATAATTCCCGCGACTATTTTCGCGTGAAAGATCTTGTATCCTTTCGTCTCCATTGCGTAAGTAACACGTTTTTAGACCAAGTACGTTGGTAACTGTACGTTAATATTATAAATTATCAGTCGGTTAGCTTCATCTTTTATTGTGCGGATACGCCCTAAACCGACAGATCAGTTTATTTGTGTGAAAGGGAGATATGCCGCTTTGAAAAGGCCACTTAGACATATTGAAAACAAATAATAAGGAAAATTTATATCCTACTAAGATAAGATCTTTTACTTTATGAAACTGTAAAGTTTGTAACTACGAAATTATATTCAATAACATTACAATTTTAAGTAGGTATCTGTCTTTGAAGTAGGTAATAGCCTAGCTTAAATACTGAATCTTGTTTCAACCTTGTGTGTGTTACATAATTTACCATATGACTATGATAACATTTTTTAGGACTATTGAATAACAAAAAGAATCATGAAGCAAGCCGCACTGAATTTAGAAACTCTTCGTTTTTAGAAAATCAAATATTTCATTCATCAAAGTCTTTGTGAAGGCAAAGGTTTCTAATAAAAAAAACAGTACAGACTACGGATAAGGACTAGTATTAGTAAATTTATACAACAAAAAGTATAAAATATGTAAAAGTAATAAAAAAAAGTCTTGACTCACTCGTGTCAGTCAGTCAGTCATCAACGCACATCCTTTGGACCTTGAAAGCTCAAAATTTCAACAGACGTGCCTTTAAATCATAGACAAAGAAATAATGCCGAATTTTTTAAATTCCCTTGGAAGCGAAGACGCGGGCATTCGCTAGAATAAAATGAAACACAGGTGACATTTGAAAACGTTTTTATTTCAACAAAGAGACATTATTTGAACCAATTGTGTGTAAACGTGAGTCACATAATAACTGCTCTCAGACGGTTTTCAGGGACAAAGCGTTTCATTTCCGCTTTACACATTAATACAGGCTATTTTTAGTCCATTTAATAACAATGGCTTCACGTAAACTATATCAAGTACGAAGATATTTTAGCTTCTTCTAAACAGGTGCACCCACACAAACCTTGGTCTTTATTTCGTCTACGATTTTACATACTATACATAGTAGGCAACAAATTAGGTGATGGCAAGTTTTCAGATTGATCTGAAATCCGCGGAGAACTTGCCCGAAAAGTTAAGTTAATACGAGTCCTGTAGGTCGCAAATTATTTACGAATTGCATGCAATCGAATTATATGCATAGTTCAAACAATTATTTTCCGCGTTCAATTTCAAGTCTCAATGAAGTTTAGCCAATCATGCATATAGTTATTACAGCGCTATGTAGTGTGTGCGTAGGTCTCGGTGCACCTTCTATAGTGAGTCTATACCTTTACAATCATAGCCCAGTATGACGGTAGTCCGTCATGACTTGAGAGAGCTCAAGTCAGAACCTTACATGTTTTTCGAGACACAGGGGTGTATAGCCACCGCCAACTTCCCATGTAACCGGGGAACTTATTTGAAGTTATTTCAATTGGTAACATTTTATTGCAAGCAAAAGCTAGTATCTAATAAATCATACTTTGCGAGTAGAATTATTTAAAAGAGGAACATTTTCCATGGCTAAATCGATTGTTTAATGAGTCATAGTCGACAGGGGAGTGCACTTGGCACTCCGGCCGATGATGGATGATGAACGGTGCTGATCCCGGTTAGCGATATTTTTTGTCACACCCCTAACTGCCTTCGGTACGCGAGATTTTTCTTTATTAAGCTGCTTTTCCACTAACCGAGTTGCTCCATTTTTATGGCTTAGCTCCTAACCAAGTACCTACCTAATACTTCATACTAACATTATAAATACGAAAGTGTGTCTGTCTGTCTGTTTAATACGCTTTCACGGCCCATCTTTTCAACCGAATTTATTGAAATTTGCTATAGAGATGCTATAGAGATTTGTATCCTGTGGACGGAGATAGGCTACTTTTCATCCCAGAAAATGAAGGAGTTCCCGCGGGAATAAACTTAATTCACGCGGACGAAGTCGCAGGCATCGTCTAGTAATAATTTCTTGTAATTGTTAGTTTAGCAAAGGAAAAGAGTGATAAGATATAGAGTCAATAAATATGCGTTATTTTTATTCGTCAAGGCGTTAATAATCTTGATACGTTTATCAATTGCATGAACGAATACAAAAGGAATTAATTGTGCCTTCGAATTGCATTTTAAGAAATAGGTACTTGGTAGTTGGTTCATAAAAACTCTGTTGTTTCTGGATATGTGAAAAAATTCATGGAAGTAGATACAACGAAATTGAAAGGAAAACAATTACAGCTAAGAAGACTATACAAGTTGACGAGTAAATGTACTAATAGTCAACCAACGCATAAAACCACCACCACCACCACCACTACAGCCCATTAACGTCCCACTGCTGGGTACAGGCCTCCACTCTCATAGGATAGAGGGAATTAGAGATTAGACCCACCACGCTGCTCCAATGCGGGTTGGCGGTTAGTACTGAGAATTTCTAGTCAGAAAAACCGAATACTTATTTATTACTTGCTGATGCCCGCGACTTCGTCCGCGTGGTATAAGTTTTATTGATTCCCACGGAAACTCCTTAATTTTCCGGGATAAAAAGTAGCCTATGTCACTCTCCAGGTCCTCAACTATGCCCATGCAAAAAATCACGTCGATCCGTTGCTCCGCTGCGGCGTGATTGAAGGACAAACCAACAAACCAACAAACAAACTGACTTTCGCGTTTATAATATTAGTATGATGGCCCGACCCGGGACTCGAACCCGGGACCTCGTCAGCCACAGTCAAACATGCTAACCACTAGACTAACGAGGCAGTCCAAACCAAACCAACGCATATTGTGACGGGCAACTATACGGAACCTTACTCTGCGCGTGATCCGACACGCACTTGACCGGTTTTTTGTGAAGAAGGTCAGCAGCTGTTAGTTTGCAGTCAGTTGCAAAAGTATGAGTTCGAAGAGGTCATGCCAGCTCCAATTTGTTCTGAATTCATTACCATGTCTTCAGTGCACTGGTAGGTATATAATCTTCCTGACGTCAAACAATTCAAGAGGCTGAAAATGCAACCTACAAGTTAACACACTTGATAAAAAGATCACTCTAAAAACGATCTAAGACTGCATCATCACTTACCACCAGGAGAGATCGCAGTCAAGGGCTAGCTTATAGAAAAAAAAAGAAAAAACACCTTCCTTTTAGGTACGCAACCTTAAAAAGAATATAAGGTAATATAAAAATATGCACACAATTTTCCTTGCAACTTTGTTAAAGTTATCTCTTTTCGTGGAAAAATATTAACGTCAGTTTGATTGTGGGAATGATAAAATGCATAAATATAGCTTATCGGTCGGCAGTTCGTGCGTCTCAGTCTCAGATCAATGCTCCTGGCATTTACGTGAGGACTGAGGACCTTCTACGACTTTATACTTATCTTTAGGTATATATAAGTACCTAGGTTTTCTCTCTTGATGATCTGATCTGTTTGGAATTTGTATACAACGCTTCTCAATGGGGGACTTCGTTATACAGAAAATCGTCATGAAAATTCTCGATCCCCGAGTTTAAGCA
The DNA here is from genome assembly GCA_963932025.1 of Erebia epiphron. Taxonomy (NCBI): domain Eukaryota; kingdom Metazoa; phylum Arthropoda; class Insecta; order Lepidoptera; family Nymphalidae; genus Erebia; species Erebia epiphron. The sequence goes on from OZ009949.1 coordinate 29,526,556, forward strand.
GTGCGTTGACATCTTGCATATTTTGGTAATACCTATGCTTTAAGCAAGTTGATATGCCAGTCAGTCAGTCAGTTTATCCTTTAATATTTATTTATGACTAGCTGATGCCCGCGACTTCGTCCGCGTGGAATATGTTTCTTTGATTCCCACGGGAATTCCTTAATTTTCCGGGATAAAAAGTAGCCTATGTCACTCTCCAGGTCATCAACTATACCCATACCAAAAATCACGTCGATCCGTTGCTCCGTTGCAGCGTGATTGAAGGACAAACCAACAAACAAACACACTTTCGCATTTATAATATTAGTATGATAACAACGCTTATAGGTACTACAACAATAGGGATGATTACAACTCAATCAAATCAGCAACTCTACAAACTTCTACGCGTTTCTAAGAATGGAAGTTTGTATGATATACTTACCTACAATATCAACGCACTTTTTTTTTATAACTTAGGATGTGGATTTTAGGTCTTTTGGAAGACTCTCTGTTTAATAATCAGTAAGAAAAAATTTATTTTTAACATAGTCGAAAAGTATAAATAAGTTTAGTATACGTAGGTATAGTTTAAGTATTTCGTAAAAGTTGAAACTTCTGTAACTAGTCGTGCTAGGTAATGATAATTGGATCCTAATTATATATGATTCAAATTACAAGCAAACGTGTCTGAATTTATAATAAAATCCTCAAAATATTGACTGAGAAATTTACTATTGCAATAACATTAATGTGAAATATCGATGTTTTTCCCCACACAGGAAGATGAAAGACTGAATAAAACAAAACTGTGAAACAAATATTTCACGTCTACAAATGCTACAAGGTATCTGAGGGAGGTTGCGAGGAATTTCGTTAGTGGTGCCGCAAATCTGCACTAAACAAGTGCGGAATCCAATAAAGGGTCGGCCACAGAGTTCTTTACTCATTGAGGTGGATGGTTTACGTTTAGAGTGAAAAAGTTGGGATTTATAACACGAAACAAGTGTTTAACTATATACGAGGTCTCTGAACTTTCTGTTATTTTGGTTCGTAAGTTTTGACTTTAAAACTTTTGGTAGCCGTATTCATATTTACCTACCTAAAATATTTTTAGATTACTCTGATTAGTACCTATTGCTCATATCTTTTATTTATTTAACATTGTAAGTAGTTAAGGTCCTTTTTGCGCTCAATGATTTGCCAAGACCAATTCATTAGTTGTGCAATGTAGTTCAGAAAATTTCTCTTCCATTTTATAAAATCCAAATACTAATGTTATAAATGCTAGTGTTAGTCTGTCTGTTTGTTACCTTTTTACGACACATCCGGAAAAATTAAAAAGTTCCCACGAGAATCTAAATAATTATTGTCCTTGTCGGGCATCGGGATGCAACCTATCTCTATCCCTATTCTATCTACCTACCTACCTATCAACTTTGATGAAATTTGTTAAGTACACCAAAAAAAGTGTACTTACTTAATTCTAGGATTTACATTTTCAAAAGTTTCCGCCGAAAAATTAAGTAAAAAACGAGCGAAGTTTTCATATTCGGCAAAACCGAAATGTGAATTCCTGAAATAGAACGCGTTCATAAAACTTTGGGAAAACTACGGATCGGATCAAACGCGTGTAGGGTTACCATAATCGTCGCTTTTCCTACGAAAGGACCTAACTGACATCGAGTTAATTGTTCAGGGCAAGCGTTTTTCGGTTTCGTGCTCAACTATATTGTCCACAGCTTGCTCAAATAAAGCTATATTAAAATTAAAAAAATATTCTTATAATCTGTGAATCAAGGCCTTTTTGCAAGTAGGAATTGTCTTATTTAAATGTGCGTATTTATTTAGGTAAAAATATTTAAAACAGTTACGCCACTTCATAAGAACTTTGTTTTTCTGAAAAATTAATTACTTAGGAGATACGACTGTATTTTTTACTGAATAATTAAATCACATTTAATTCAAAATAATTTTTTTTTGTATTTCTTTATATATAATAATAATTAGGATAGTTTTAAATCATTTTTTGACTGAAAGTTTTTGGATTGGTACTATTTTGGATTTTTTTACTGCCCAAGGTTTTATACATTTTTTCTCACCAATTTACATAAATTTTTAACTCTATTAGTTAATGTCTAAGGTATTCCGTCGCAATCAAAATTCAGACGTAAGTGAAAACCCCATTTTTATTCAATATAGTCTAGTTCACACTAAATGACGTATTTTCAGTTACGTCATAGTTGATAGATTTTTATTTAGCTGATCACTAAATAAAAATCTTTCTAATAGCCCTAAGTATAAAATACGCCACTTAGTATGATTTCCTTTTCGCAAATGAGCATATACGCCACACTTACCGATTGTCCTAGCCAGTAAACGGTAAAAGATATGAAAAAGTCAATAAGACAGATCGACAGAGAATCAAAAGTACATTATTATGATGTATTTAGTGCAGTTACGTCAAAAGTGTCAGATAGGTCCTTTCGTAGGAAAAGCGACGAATTATGACATAGCAGTCCTGAATTGTAATACGAGTACTTAGTACTAGCTGATGCCCGCGACGTCGTCCGCGTGTTTTGAGTTTTTTCGATTCCCGCGGGGTCTCTTTAATTTTTCGGGAAGCCTTTGGCCTATGTGTTATTCCAGACTATATTCTATTTCTGTTCCAAATTTCATTTAGATCTGTTCAGCCGTTCATTAGCGTGATTGAGTAACAAACATCCATCCATCCATCCATCCATCCATCCATCCATACATCCATCCTTCCAAACTTTCACATTTATAAAAAGAAAGTATAGTAGTATACAAAGAAGAAAGTAACAAGAAGTTTGTGATGTTTCATAAAAAATAATTTTGAAATAATACGGTTAGTAGGATTTTTCAGAAATAAGTTTCTATAATCCTAGCTTACTATTCCTACAGATCCTGACGTCTGGTTACCCTAAGCGGGGGAGACTGGAGCGAGGAATCACAAAAACTCGCAAACTCGAATTAAATAGTCGTAGGTAGGTTGACAACGAGAATCCATCAACGGTTTCCATCGAGATAAACCCGGGCCGCGAATCAGTGCGATCCGAAAAGCAAATTGTAATTTAATGGCGCCCTAGTGCGGAGAAAAAACCTTTTAGTTTTCTTACGGATTGTATTATGCGAAAGAACTGTTGGCTCAGCGCACATCGGTTAAGTAAAGCGCCCCAAAAACTAATTTTGGACCATTTTTTCGGAGTGTACCCTCTTTAGAATCGATTTATGATGAAAATGTATGGGGAGTAAAATTAAACTTTATCCGTTACGTTATTGACGTTTCCATGGGGACAATTTTTTATGTTTATATGACTATGTTATGTATTTTGATGAATATAAATTATATAATTAATATAAATAAATGTATCAAGCATGCTTTCAGTAATATAAAAAATGCGTTCATTTAACCTCATTTACTCTCTATATTTTATATTCGTAAAGAGTAAACTCCAGTCATGCACCCGAGCTGACTGACACACACATTTTTTTTGTCAGTTATTATATGAAGCCTTCTATTTGGCACATACATTAAGGCATTCTGGCAATAAGAAAACAGAACTTTACAACAGTACAGTTCAAATAGTAACTGCCAGCTGACTTCCAAAACCGGTGATACATTTTTTTTATCTTTTATAATTGATAAGAACCAGGATCCACTTCGTTACATACTCGTCGAAGTGCGGAGAAATCATTTGAATCAAATTCGAGCTCGATTTCTGTCAAAGTTCCATCCATTCCACTCGAACTTCCAATTCACCTACATGGGTCAACGTTGCTTAAAATCAGCACAGCGGCCACTAGTCCATGCTCGATTGTAGGCTAAACAGATTGAAAATCAAAAATAATAATTCTGAATTAAGAAGGCAGTGAGTAGTGGCCAAACACGTCAATCATTAATATTAATATTGCACCCTTTAACATATGCAGTAATTAGCGTGCGTGCATAACGTGACTGTTTTCGCCCTAGATGCATAAAAATATAATTTCAAACGTCAACATGAAATACAGATTACCAGAACCAGTATTGACTTTTATCGCAACCATGTCCGAGATATGAAAGATACGATGATAGTAAATTACATAAAGCTTAGTTAGAGTTTGCACTCGATAACGTTGATAGATTTCGAGTGTAGTAATCATATTAAACTATTTATATCCATCTTACCTCAAAAAATAAAACGAGTAGAACTCCAAATTCATCGATCGATCGATATCCAAATCGATGTTTAGACAGTTTTTTTGTTAGAAATCTGACAGGTTAAAAGTCCACAAGCGACACTTGACACTTATTTACGTTTTTTGGGACAAGGCCGAATATGTTCAATAAAAGGCCTATAAGCTTAATTCATAACCATGAAGAAGCAATCTTCTCAGAATAACGGCTACTCGCCCTTACGCCCATTTTACTCCGGTGTTGCTAAGTTACGAAACATAATCTATCAACGTTGTCGAGATATATAAACTTGTATTAAGGCTACAGATGTGGGAGTTAAACGCGTAGGTTTAAGAGCGCTGATCGTAATGCTCTAATGAAAGGGTAACGTTTATTTTTAGAACATTTATTGGTATACATTTTAGCCCTCTCCTCCAGTGTGTATGACAGATGTTATAAATCATACATTGGTGAACGATAAATTAAGAAATGAAACTATTTTTAGAAATAATATTGTACTTAACGGGCCGGCGGAGAGTGAATTGCCCATACAAACGTAATACCAAAATTATTTGTAATTCGAGAATATTTCCACCATATTATGCGATTGTTAAGATTGAACTTATATATTTTATCTAGGTCCCTGGATAAATATTTTTTCAAAATACTTTCCCAAAATTAAATGTAAGCACATTGCGTTTTGCATGTTTTTACGAAATAAAAGACATGTTTTCTCCTTATTGGTTTCATATTAACACCAACAATATCTCACGTACTAATTGATCAGGAACATAGCCTATATTGTCAAGTTACAGAATAACAACACGAAGTTAAAAAAAACAACAATTTTTCATTCATCATTTTTGGTATTCACGGAACAAGACCAAAATGTATAAACAAACTCTGTACGCTCATATTGTTATCGCGCTTGCACGCGATCATGTGTCATCAGCCAAATAGAGATAGCAATATACCGGCAAATTTATATTTGCGGTTCGAATAGAAGTTGCGAGCGCCGCTCCCCGGTTATTTTTTCGGACGTAACACTTCAAGAGCATAATCCTTTTAAAAATCATTGGAAGTTTATAGAGATGGAAGAACAAGAATAATACTTATATACAAAATCAGTAATATTCTCTTAACATTGTTTTTCTATAAACGAGGCTTTCTATTTAGCAGCTAATATTAGGTAATATAAGGTGATGTACCCATAGGTAATAGTACAGCTGTTATAATATACAAACAAGCCGTGTGTATGATGACTGGTATAAAAAACAAATACAAAATTCGAAATTCGAATTCGAACCTGCGACATATTATTACGACGAGGCTATTTTCCTTCGAAGTAGTTTAACGCTTTTTTGTCACGTATGATTTTTCCAAGCCAGTAGAACGCTCACTACGTTAAGCAATGTAAAAACTCAGAATAGGTCTTCGGATTTCATCGTGCCAAAGGGAACTATGTATGTTCTAAAATTCAATTTACGAGAATTCTTCATTTATCAATTTAATTAATTAGGTAGGCTATAGGTATATGATGCAAACCGTACCTACAGAAGAATACACCTATACAAAATGCTCATTGTTAACATCTACGCACGAACGCACGACTAGCATCAATTCATCTAGATTAAAACTTGTATGCAACAATTTCAACGTCGTTATTTATTCAAAGGCCGCTGCATGATGCGGCATAAGTATGTAGCTACACGGGAATCTGAGCTAAAAAACAATCGCTCTAGGTACCTACGTAATATTTGCGCAAATCGGCGAGCAATATCGTTGTACACGTAAAGATGTATAATATGTAAGCATGTTACAGTCCGAACACAATCAGTATGACACATCTCTCTCTCTCGGCTTTTGCAACGCTTTGTCGATGACAAAATACCGAGGAAGCGTAATCGCAGTGCTTGTGCTTGCACTGCCGATATCGTTATCGGTATGTCACTGTGATTGTGAAAATGAGCGTGACAATGACTGACAAAAGGTATGAAATATTAAATGATTCGATAAAAGTGCAACACGTTTTCTGATAATGCGATATTTGGCTCATTTGCTGATATGTGAACATGTGCTGAAAATTCTCTGAGGTCCTTACTTTTCAGCCTTGATTTTCAACAGTGCATCTCTGCATCTTTCATTTGGTGAGGACGGGAAATGTTCGAAAAAAACGTAAGAAAATATGACCTGATTAATAAATTAGAAATTGAAAAAGTTCAACTTGCCTCTACGGGGGATCAAATCCAGGACCTCCCACTAAGACCACCGCAGTCACCGCTGCTCCAGGGAGGTTTATCGACAATCCAACCAATTTCAATAATTTAAAACAACAATACAACAATATCCAACAATATCCAAAATACAAAAGTACACGTACTTATAGTATGTAAAATGAAATAAATAAATTAAAAAACAACATTGAAGTACATGAAAGAGATTTTAATAAGGGGACACGAGTCGTCGGACGTGGATCCTTGACCCTCGCGAGTAGGCCACCGACCAGACAACTCTATCGGTGCCCTACTCCGCCATTTTCAGTGCGAGTTTTATGACATGCGTAAAATACCATGATGATATTAATAAGATGCCATAATATGATTAGGTAAATACATAATTTTCGCCTGAAACGTAACAATTTCGATGCACAAATACGACAATGTGGTAGAAGTCGGTCAGCAGCTGTTGTTATCAAAGATATCTAGACCCAAGCCAAGAAAAGTATCTACTAGAGGACGTTTAATCTACAAAAAAATTGCGTCATTTATGCACTAGTTAGGTACCTAATGGCTAATTGGCCAATCCGGCTGTGTAAAAAGCCGGTGACTGCAGAACGAGTGCAGAACTACTTACCAATGACGATTTATGTACCTACCTATTACTCATAGACTTTTAGATTATAGCTATACTGGCAATCGACGCCCGCGATATATTCCTGGTACTCTATCTGCTACCAACATCAAATATAGCGGATTAAAATAAGCCATCTATTCATAAAAGAACAAAGACAAACATATTATTTTTTGTAACTTTTAAGCAGACATTTATCCATCCACTAATTCCTTAACGGCTATAGTACAAAGAGTTATACACGAGGCTCAGATCTTTGACCCTGGGAGCTGGTAGGCCGATGACCAGACTATCATTCCGCACCCTATTCGGATGAATAAAAGAGTCTGCGTAGTAGACGATCTTTGTTATAGATTTCTATATATTAGCGCAAAATTACAAGACGTCTATTAACTCGGAAAAAAGTTTGAATGAGTAGTCTATCCAACTATTCGCTTAGTATTGCTTTCTTACAAAGAATTCGCCTGTTTGTTGTCGATTTTTTAAAGAATCGAATCTTGGAACTCCAAAGATTTCAAACCTTAGCGTCCTACTGACGAAAGTAATGATTAGTAAGATTTTAGTTCACGTTTCACTATTTATTACACCTCCACGAAAAATTTGAAGTAGATACAGGATTGATACGTTTCTACTCAAAAGACTGCCCATCACGTACCTACCTAATTATTTTACAGAAAGATATTTTTGAAAATTCTTAGAGTAGATAAAATCCTTTAGGAATAAATTCTTTTATTTACAACATCCAAAACAAGGAATACAAAAGTTAGCTCATAAAATATACATAACGCGTATGTAATGGAATAGTAGCATTACATAAAAAGGGACCCTTTATTATTGTACGAAACGATGAAAAGCCGATGAATTGCTAAACTCATCCTTAACAATGTAAAGAAAATAAAAACGCTTCGGAATCGATTATACACAACACAATACCCAACACGACGCTTCGTATTTTGTTATGCGATTCTAAATCGATGTAGAACCTCGTACCAAAATTTATGGGGGTTTAGAGAGCGTATGGCCGTGTTTTACATGCTCCGAGCAGTGTGTGCGAACCTTAAAAGCTTTTATTATCTAAACATTGTATAGTAATAGACAAGTGCCTAGATATTTTCGTACCTACACTGAATTATGTAAAAGAATTTGAGAGCCTTTCGGGATAATGTTAGGCTAAGTCTTTGTCATAATTTTCTCGCATGCTCCACAGGTCTACTATCTTTTCGGACAATATTTATACCATATTAATAAGCAGTGCCGGATTTATCATAGAAGCTGAAAAAGCTGTGGCTTAGGGCGGCAAAATAAGGAGGGCGGCAAAATTGGCCCAAAAAAAATTTGGTACAGAAAAATGTAAGCCTGCGTACACGACGTGGGGCGGTGGCAGCAGCCGCTTCCCCACTCATGCCGCCTCGGGAGGGCCTGCCGCTGCCGTTTCGACATATTGTCTTCCTGTCCGTTAGGTACTTAAAACAGGTACATACCTACCTACTTTACTGTAAAGTACAAAAGAACCTATATCTAATTACAGAAGTCAGTAGGAGCGGCAAAAATTTTATAGCTTTGGGGCGGCAAATGTGTAAATCCAACACTGTTAATAAGTCCATTACCACACTTGCTACATATGAAATGCAATCAGACTAATATTTCGATTAAACGATCTCTAATCTTAACTTGAAGGAGACAGCTCTAAATATATTTCTGTCCATTGTTAAATATTTTTTGCGGAAAGGGACGCCGCTAGATTTTGTGCATTGCAGGGTTGCATTGCATCAAGGCTGGATTACACTCTGTGAAGTAAAAAGGTGATTAGTTTACATATTTTACATTGTATATGTTATTCATTACGTCATTCGAGTCAAAGTGCTAAGAAGTGTTAGTGAAATTAAACTTACAAATATGTTAAAAATGTCACTCCGCATACTTTACGTCTCAAGCACAAATAAATAAGACTAAAAAAGCAGCGGGAAGAAGTTAGTATTTCACTACAGCCATTCCTTTCAATGTTGGCATTTTACCAAGCAACTTTTTGTATAACTACAAAGCCAAAGCCATGGTAAGATTGGTAGGGGGCGCAATCAAAGTACAGAAGGAAAGATCGGGCCTAAGAAGTACTTATTATTTTATTTTCTCGTATTACAGCCCGGGAGTTTTTAAATATCAATTCTTCTGATGCTGAAAGTAAATTGGAATGTCTCTATTGACCGACGGGAAGATGAATTTGAAATTGACTGGTGAAATTGGTTCTATAAAATGGTCTCGCTGCATTATTGACTCTCATGTGTACTGAGAGACAATTTTCTCGAGCGATGTGTTTCTATGACTAGTGGTTCACCGTGACTTCTTTTGAAAATAAAAGATATAAAAAATAGATAATTTACCTATATTTAACGTTAATTATGGCATGGGTAAATTTATTATAAGTAATACTATTTTAAAATATAACAACGGGATTACAATATTGTTCTTTTTATTTAAAAGGAAAGAAAAGGTTAAGGCAGGATGCCAATGAGTCGCCTGCCCCCATGAGAAGGGCTTCCGAGCGACAGACATGGGCATTCTGTCGCTCATTAGGAAAATGGTCCTCGAGTCGGGAGGCACACGTTGGCGTTCCTGGTGTGCCTCAGTGACGGTGAGTAGGGAATGCGAAGTCCCACGGAGAAGGGTCGAAAAGACTACGCTGGCGGCTGGGTCGTGCGAATTATACGGTCCCTATACAGCCAAGGCGTTTGCGAGGAACACCGTGGGGTTTTAATCGGTAAGAGTCCGACATAATCTTTGCATTTCCACAGATGCAAGGGTACCCATGAGGATTTCCCCACGAAAAAAAAAAAAAAAGGATGGCAATGAATGGAATCTAATACTAGGACCCTATGTAATTCGGTTTACTTGATACATAATAGACTGCTACATATAAAAAATCGCTTGAGTAGTCATGTATTAGAACTGAAATATAGAGAACGTAGGTTTACCTTAAAGTAGCGATCATTCAGATCATATTTTTATGGTCATAAAACCGTAGTCTGTCATTTCAGACGGGTAGTTTTAAACACTTAATTCAATGACATAAAAGAAACTTTACTTTTGATATACAGAATACCATTATTCGTTTAAAAGAATATTGTTCATAAACTTACTTAAACATACATATCAAAAATTTTTGATATGTATGTTTAAGTAAGTTTAGAAACTATCCTCGTGTGTGAAGCACTGTAATAAAATTATAAAATTTAGTTTAACGCAAAATATGTCATTCCTCGTTCAATGAGTTCCATCGAATATGGGCCTTGAAAGTAGTTTCGATACTGCAATGTATCGCTACTGGATGGCATAAACAGTCGCGTTAGAAGACTGGATTACAGATGCATATCTCAAATTTCGGCACTGGTAGGTAAGTGAACCGTGGCCTAGTGGTCAAAGGCGCTCAGGGCGCGATTCCCAGAGAGACGCAGCTTCAAATCCTGCCGGTTCCGGAATTTTTGATATGTATGTTTAAGTAAGTTTAGAAACTATCCTCGTGTGTGAAGCACTGTAATAAAATTATAAAATATGAACAATATTTAATATTAAAATGTAAAATACACGCGAAAATAAGGTTGCGTACACGGTTATAAAATGCACATTAATTTGCCTTAAAATTTTACTAGTTCATATACTGTTTACACCATATACGATACGGAAAGTTTTCAATCGCGTAGAAAAGAAACAGCTACAGTTTTAATACGGTAATCAACGTGAATGACGAAGTTCATTCGGTTAGCTTAATAATTAAGGTATACTTTGATTTCGATGCGACTGGAGTTCTACGGCTTATCTTCGTTCACGTGGAGGTATCTTCTACCGAACTCTTCTTCTTCTTTCTTCGGGACTTGGTTCTTCGGGACTCCATCTTCCATATTATTGTCCCGCCCATTGGAAATTCAGGTTTTCAACAACTTCAGGTGCAACAATTTGAGCATGATTCATGACTTCTTCACGGAGCTCCTCATTTATGACTGTGTAGACCTAGAGATATTTTCAACCGACTTCAAAAGAAGGAGGAGGTTCTCAATTCGACTGTATTTTTTTTTTTTTTTTATGTTTGTTACCTCAGAAGTTTTGACTGGGTGGACCGATTTGGATGATGCTTTTTTTATTTGAAAGAGCATACTTCCCATGTGGTCCCATATAAATTTTATCGAAATCGGTCGAGCGGTTTTTAAAATATGAACAATAAAAGTTGGCGCGGGAGTTTGAAGTCGGTTGTTTAAAAAGTATTTTTTATATTAAATTATATAGTTCGCATACGAGTTAATACAGAGCTTAACCTTATCACTGACAGTCATTATTTTTATTTACTAGATGATTCCCGCGACTTCGTCCCGCGGGAACTCTTGGATTTTCTGGGATAAAAAGTAGCCTATGTCCTTCCCCGGGATACAACCTATCCCTGTACCAAATTTCATCAAAATCGGTTGAACAGATGGGCCGTGGAAGCGTAGCAGATAGACAGACAGACTATAATATTAGTATGGATTTATTCATATAAAAACAAAAGTTACAAACTTAGTATATAGGTGGACTATAAATAATATTTATGCGTAATGACGTCTCTCAAACTCTTAGGAAGCTCATATCGATATAGTACAAAAACAAGCAATGGCTGTATTATTATATTTTAAAAACATTTAAAATATTGATTAACACAATTGAAACACAATAATAAAGTCCAAAATATACTTTATTTCAAAGTAAAAAAAAAAACATTCGGACTAGTAGGGACGATTTTTTTTTTAGTTAGATAAAAGTCTTCTATAGTTCGGTGGATTATACATTACGATCAAAATCATCGACGTCAAAAATTTTGATTTTGCTACACGCCCTTCTTTAGCTTCTTTTTGTATTACAGATAATGTTCTTTTCAATCGACTTCAAAAAAAGGAGGAGGTTCTCAATTCGACTGTATTTTTTTTTTTTTTTAAATGTTTGTAACCTCAGAACTTTTGACTGGGAGGACCGATTTGGATGATTCTTTTTTTATTTGAAAGAGCATACTTCCCATGTAGTCCCATATAAATTTTATCGAAATCGGTCGAGCGGTTTTTAAAATATCAGCAATAAAATAAGTACTTTGTATAGCGTGTGCTTGTTGTTGTAAAGTTGGCGCGGGACTGTGAAGTCGGTTGTTTAAAAAGTATTTTTTATATTAAATTATTTATATTAAATTTTTGATACTCCGGTATAATGACTCGCTCTTCCAAGTTAATCATTTAAAGGCAAGGTTTAAAAGTTATTTTGCTTTTCTTTAGACACGTCATATCCGAAACTTTTTTCGTCATTTCGCGTCTTGGCGATGAACATAAACTCGTTTTTAGATAGGTATCTGCATCAACCGCCTAATGACTCTTAGCTTTCTTATCAGGTCCATAGCATACGACCATGTTTCAAAACTATGTACCTATCGAATATCGATAATAAGCAAACTATTGTAATTTTTAATCAGTAAAGAAGATTTTTACTGTAGAAATAACATGCAGTAGGATTCCGTATGAACGAAGCCTTATTGAACATGAACAATTCTGATAATTTAACCGTTATCCGTTTAATAGCGGCCCGTGTCGGTAAAACTGCGGTTCGCGGTTGATTTCAGCGACGTGCCGTTTCACCCTCCACTGTAGCTTTAAGCTTCACATAATATGTACTTCTGTTGTTGCCATTTACCATTACGATTCCGCTATTTAACATGAAGATTATCATTACTGGTTAACCGCTAAACGTATTTAGGTAAAACAATACAAGAATGAGTTCGAATAACAAACTAGCGATTAGACAGATCTCTTTATGGATTAAATTACGTTCAACTAAATAACAGGTCAATTTAAGGATTTCGGACTTTCGGCCACGGCAACCTATCTCCAGAGAGATTGCCACAATATGGTCGGGAGATATTATAGAACAGAGTGTGTACATGTGTATGCGCACATGTGCACTCTTTGTTCCGATACTCTCATAGACCGATGGGACGGAAAATCTGATACGACCGGAGAGAGATCAGGTGCAGGACGGACAGCTTGACGTGCTCTCCGAGGCACGGGGGTGCAACACCGCCCACTCCCTAACTCCGGGATAGTACTGAGAATTTCTTGTCAGAACAACCCAATACTTGTTTGGTAATGGCCCACAATGCAATGAAACAACCCTTTCGAGCTAAGAGAGTTACCTAGCATGACGAGCACTCAATGCAGCAGCAAGATTCGGGTACAACGGGTGCATTGAAGATGTACTGATGCCGTCAACAGAAATCGGCACGGAAATAAACTCTCCAGATACAAAAAAACCGGCCAAGTGCGAGTCGGACTCGCGCACCGAGGGTTCCGTACAAACCTGTAGTAAGTTTTAAATTATTAAAAATATTTTTATTATATGATGTAACTAATAAATATTTGAGTTGATTGAATGAAAGGTAAATTGCGGTTTACGATTTATGACCTATTAAAAAAAAACTACTTACTAGATCTCGTTCAAACCAATTTTCGGTGGAAGTTTGCATGGTAATGTACGTCATATATTTTTTTTAGTTTTATCATTCTCTTATTTTAGAAGTTACAGGGGGGGGGGGGACGGGACACTCATTTTACCACTTTGGAAGTGTCTCTCGCGCAAACTATTCAGTTTAGAAAAAAATGATATTGCAAACCTCAATATTATTTTTGAAGACCTATCCATAGATACCCCATCCCCACACGTATGGGTTAGATGAAAAAAAAATTTTTGAGTTTCAGTTCTAAGTATGGGGAGCCCCCAAAATTTATTGTTTTTTTCTATTTTTGTAAGAAAATCTTAATGCGGTTCACAGAATACATCTACTTACCAAGTTTCAACAGTATAGTTCTTATAGTTTCGGAAAAAAGTGGCTGGGACATACGGACGGACAGACAGACAGACAGACAGACATGACGAATCTATAAGGGTTCCGTTTTTGCCAAATTTGGCTACGGAACCCTAAAAAGTGTATATTCATTTCATTTCATTTTTCCTTACTCAATTCTTTGCGCGGTCAATCCGCCCTTGCAAGGTATCAAACCCAGTTAGACTGCGAGTAAGACCACAGCGCCCATCACTGCGCCAAAGAAGTTGCCTCTCAGGGAATAACAGCTAAACTAAATGCGTTTATTAAATAACCACCGAAGACGCGTAATTTCAATGTCGTACTAAAGGAAATATCATGTTAATTTTATTAATCCCTGACAGTTTGCGGTGTTAGCGATACGCCGCACTCTCCCTGTTCTGGAGGCAATTATTTTACACGGATTATCATTACGGCACCTCGGCGCCACCTGTGGATTACCATGCCGCTGCCACCCGTATTCAACAAGCTTGCTCAATGAATTGTGGCTAATTAACGTGTCATGTTTTTGATGTTTTTCTTTTTGCAACGATGCGATGGTATTTGCGGAATATTGTACGATGCAATGGCGTTAATATATAGTTGCTGTTTTTAGAGTTCCGTACCTTAACCGTACCGTTAAAGGAAAAACCGGAACTCTTATAGGATCACTTTGTTGTCCGTCTGTCTGTCTGTCAAGACCCTTCTTCTCAGGAACGCATGGAGGTATCAAGCTGAAATTCATATCAAATACTCAAGTCTACTGTCCCTTGGAGCTGTGAAAAAATCAAACTTCTAAGCCAACGCAATCAAAAGATACAGCCGTTTATGATGCAAATTTTCGACTCTCGCAAGGGAATCAAAACCTACAGGGTACTTCCCGTGAACTCAGAATCTAGAAATTTGGTACGAAGCAACGTCTTATAGCACAGATAAAGGAAACATTGCAATAAGCATAAATTTTTAGTTTATCATATAATAAAAATATTTTTAATAATTTTAAACTTACTAATGTTATGAATTTCATTTAGTAATAAAAATACCATAACTTTTACTTAAATACCTATAGGTTTGTACGGAACCGTCGGTACGCGAGTCTGACTCACACTTGGCCGGTTTTTTAGCATGTGTTTTACAGTAATTGGCAGGTAGGTGTGTAGCTATACATGATTCTGTCAAACAGTTTATGAAAAATATATAAAAATCGGTCCATCTATCCAACCAATTTGGATGTAATTTGATGCACAAAGGCGCACCCTGGGGAAGGACATACTATTATTACAGGCTTTATTTTATCTAGGAAACTTAAGAGTTACGAGTTTCCGCGGAAATTAAAAAAAATTAAGTACCTACCTAAGTAATGCACGAAAACAGTTGCGAGCATCATCCACTACTGTACTTTAACAAAAATTTATTGCTTTACTACATGTAGGTATATAAATATGGGTAGGTGATAATTATTTTTCCCAAAAGGCTCACTTTTAATAATATTTTGCCAAGCCTAGTTACCAGCGACAGTAAAGACGGCTCAAGATTAAATTTTCAACTTTACAATTTCAACGTAAGCTATTGCACAAACTGAATGCGAGATACAATACCGTATTTACTGAGATCTCGTTAGTGACATCGCCGTGGGCAGCTCCGTCCCCCTCACCCCTCCCATCGGCCTCCTACCCTGTCGCCCGCACACTAAAGGTTAAGGGTAAACTGCAGTTGCATCCCACGGAACATCGATAAAACTTTTCTTTTCTTGTAGTAAAATAATAATAAAAATCTATACTAATAATGCGAAAGTTAAGTGGATGTATGGATGGATGTTTGTTACTCAATCACGCCAGAACGGGTGAACGGATCTGGAAGAAATTTGGCACAGAGATACATGATAGTCTGGAATAACTCATAGGCTATAGAATTTCCCCATTTCCTTTCAGTTTTACCTTCAGTAGGTAATTATTTTGCTTCGAGGAAGGTACAATAGGTAATCGTGCAATAATGAGCGGGGTTTGAACCTATATGGACCTCTCGGATTAAGGTCAATTCTCTCTTGAACGATTGAAGTTTAAGCACAGAACAGCTAATAGCTCAGAGGCCCAATTGTCTAAGCAAATCGTAATCATTTGACAGCTTAAAACCTATTACTCGAACTGTTTAAGGAGTTCAACATGTTTATTGACGTGCAGGCATCTATGAACTTCTTAAAAAGGTCGAATTATCTTATTCACAATCGGGGGGCTGGTTTAAGTTATACAAATAGATATCAAGGAATAGGGTATCAAAATAAAATATTATATTAAAGATAGCTATGCTACTTTATGTCAAAATAAGTAACGGAAGCCAACGAGACCGGTATCGAAATAAACTCAGCTTAGTACTTGTTTGCTTTTTAAATGCTTAACTAATTGGTAGATTACACAAGCCAAGCTATTTCAAATAGAATACCGTTCATTCAACTCTGCAGGAAATGCCATGAAATGCGCATAAATTTACTCATAAGTCATAACTAATATACCTAGCTTAGTTCATTAAATCAATGTGTATGTTACAAAAGGGGTTAATGTATCTACTTTCATAAATCTAAATTGGTTTGCCTTGATTTGGTGTCTAGATCAAACATTATAAATCTCCACCTATACATAAGAGGAGCTCGCGCGCGCACTTTGGTTCATCGTAATATCATAGTTTGCTGCTATTAATTACATATTAATCATGTATTATGTACGTTATCTATACTAGATAACATTATAAATGCGAAAGTTTGGATGGATGGATGGAAGGATGGATGAAGGTATGAATGGATGTATGGATTGGATGAATGGATGGACTTTGTTTCTCAATCACGCCAGAACAGCTGAACGGGTTTAGATGAAAGGCACAGAGATAGATTATAGGCTAACCATAGGCTACTTTTTATGCCGGAAAATTACAGTTCCGGTGGGAACCGAAAAACCTCAATCCACGCGGACAAAGTCGCGGGCATCTGCTGGTTGTAGGTATATAATAGTAGATTATTAACCAAGGGGATAAAGCAGTGTCTTCTGTCGCGGGTGACGATTTAAGTTCACCCAAGACTAAGACAGCTTTATCACCGAGGAAAATACTCTACTTTTCGTACCATTTGCGAAAAAATTAACACAATAATAATATGAGATAAGCATTTATTAAAAATAATGACAATTAAAAGTAAAAGTTAACATTCGAAACATTGGTCAACATTATTATTGATAGAGAGAGTTACATTTTTGTTTGGTACATTTATTGTTGATGAGTTGATTAGAGTATTTCTCTGTTCTTGCGTCTGAGGAACTGTTAAGAACATTAACTTATTTATAAAAATAAATTAAAATAAACTTAACGTTTATGTATTTGAAGAAAACAAAAACGCGGCAAATTCCTAGACTAATATTTTATTGTCGGAAAAGCAAAGGCATCAAGCTCATACGGCCTCGTCGGTTTTCGTAATTTTATTTAATAATCATAACTGCATAATAAATGCGTATTCCTTTTTCAAAAAGATGTTTAATGCTTTATATACAAACTCAATGGTGTAAACACAGAATATGTAGTTCAGTATAAATTTCGGTTAGTACCTATTCCAAATTTAAATCACATTCTCCCCCTAGAGGATGAATGAAATTCAGTACAATTTTCTTTCCCTGTTTTTAACAGATTAAAAATGACTATTGTTATGTTCGCTTTTTGTGGCATAGAATGTCACTTTTTTGAGCAAGTGGTACGAAAAATATAAAAAATCTTTAATATTAAAAAAAGTCTAGTCTTTTTGCAACCTTTATCCCCGGAAAATCAAAGTTTCCATTTGTTACTTAAATCCGCACGGCAGTCTACACGAAGTTGACAGTAACGTCTAGTTTATTGTAATTTTGAACAGACAAGAGCTAGACTTTAAATAGATAAAAAGAGATGACGCAGTAAAATCTTTTCATTTCTCCCGTCGTTTGTTCCGTCCCATCATCCATCGTCTCTAACCTTTAATGCACTTTATTTTGCAATGTATTTTGGTCACAAGAGACCATATGAATGGAGCGTTTAAGTAAATTAAACAATTGTTTGCAGCACTGTACTGAAATTCGATCAGTTTTGTATTTGTTGTGTCTGCATCTTCTAGATTGTTTTAGAGCTCGCTAAGTCACAAGGGAATAAGCGGTGATTAAGGCGAGACTTCAGCGTTAAAAGGTTTTACTTCCAACTAACTGTACGTTATTAAATAATTAAGTGTTTAGGTGCACCATATATCATATGGGCAAATTTAATAGCTGAGAAAATCTTATGTAGGTAGACACAGCTACTTAGTCCAGGCAATTTGGGGCTAACGTTACTGAAATATTCAGCACTCATGTTTTACGAGTACGTACCCGAAAAGTTTTTTTAATACAAAAATAGAGCAAACGAAACTGCCACCTGATGTTAGTTTATTACTCTGCCCTTGAACAAACTCCATATAAAACATGCGAGTGTGAAGTTTTGTCCGCCAAATAAACAAAACAAAGTCCGTAGTGTGTTGTCGCCCTAACCCACTGACGTAAACGCGTTCACAGTTTCGCTACCGTGTGCGAATGCTTTGGTGTCCTGAAAGCGTCTAGAGCTCCGATAAAAGATTAACTAAGTATTATTAACGTATAGGTATAGGTATAAAAGGGTCGGTGGTTACAATAGGCATGATGACAGTAACCAAGAATCAATGAAATTATGAATTTATGTAATGAATTAGGATTCATGGCTTATAAAAAACCTATTTATTTTTCTTTTTCGAGTGAGATTGCTATTTATTTTGATAAAATAAAACTATAAAATACAGCAACCCGCCATATTTGATGAAACACCAAGAAGCGAATGACGTCATAATTGTTTGTTTTCGAGCTTTGACAATCACACTATTGTTTACTGCACACTGCACAGAGTACATTGGTAAAAACAATAGTGACGTCACAAACGACGCCATGATACCGCCGAGCGTTTAGGCGTGAATTTTAAAATTTTAATTTCAAATGCCAATTTTATCTACCAAACCTTATTTTTCTGCTGAAATAAGAAATTTTTTCGAAATAGTAGATACTTCCGAACGTAATCTGACCATTTTTCAAAATCAGTCATCATGCCTATTGCGTTTCATAGACGCTGCAGTGCCCACTAAGTGCATATAAATACTTCATAAGTAATATCTAGTATTTTCTAGCGAACACAAATATAAAGCGACCTAATACAGATATCTACAGAGGGAAAGTGGTTTCTTTATACAAGAGACCAGTGTAGGATGCGAGCAAAAGCATTGAAATTGCTTTGAACCGAGTATTCTTCTATATCAGATAGTTCTGTCGACCACACTCAAAAGGATAAAATATCTATTACTATTCCTGTATATCTACGCTTCCCACTGACCACGAGAGAAGCGATTGCTTTTGCAACATGTAAAGGCTAAACCTCACTTGTGAGTTGTGAGTTGAGACACGGGTATAGAGCGCATCGAGGTAGATTTTAAAAGATTTGAGTAAAGTTTGTAAACAATTTTTAAATTCAATTAAATTCAATTTATCCATACTAATATTATAAATGCGAAAGTGTGTCTGTCTGTCTGTCTGTCTGTCTGTCTGTCTGTCTGCTACACTTTCCCGGCCGATCTTTTTGACTGATTTTGCTGAAATTTGGTACTGAGGTAGGTTATATCCCGGGGAAGGACATAGGCTACTTTTTATCCCGGAAAATTAAGGAGTTCCCGAGGGAATCAAAAAATTTATCTGTTCAACTGATTTTGATGAAATTTGGTACAGAGATAGGTTACATCCCGTGGAAGGGCATAGGCTACTTTTTATCCCGGAAAATTTAAGAGTTCCCGCGGGAATCAAAAAACATCAATCCACGCGGACCAAGTCGCGGGCATCATCTAGTTTATAATAAATAATACATTCACATAATGTGAATAGTGTACATTTGAGGTGGAATCAGCATAAAAGTGCTCCTATTCTACCACAGTGTGGTGTACACATATTTTAATTTCATAAATTTAAATTTATAGGATCATACATAATTCTTAAATGTGATGATGATATTATGATTACAGGTAGTAAGAGACACAATTTTATAAAAACCTTATTTAATTATTTTACACACCGTAAAAAATTAAAAATGCCACTCCAAAAGTCCATTTTGTGTTAGGGGAGACCGGGGATCGTTGACTAACTTTTGACTTAAGCTCGTATATCTCTGATGTTTAACTTAATATAACAAAAACAACAGTTGATACAAATAGAAGAACTATTCAGGTACCTAAAATACTAACCTATAACCTATATATTTATCATTATAATACTTATTTAGTTTATTTTCTAAACCCCTGACGCTTGGTCAACCTACCCCACATCCGGGGTAAGTTGGCCATAAGCATGGGGTAGGTTGACCTAGGCAGTAATCCCTATAGTAATCCGAATATATAAAATTGTTAACTAATCAACGCACAGCATAAACCACTGGGGTTAGAAACTTGAAATTTTGCCAGCAGGTTCCTTTTGTGACGTAGGCGCTCCGTAAGGAAGGATTTTTCAAAATTTCACCCCTAAGGGGGTTAAATAGAGGGGGGAAAGTTTGTATGAAAGTCCATCATTTCTCAAGATATTTTACAAGTTATTTCAACGAAAATTGGTATTTTGGCTTTCGGTAAAAAAATAAAGAAGTACGTGTGTCACAGTTTTTGGGGGGTTGGAAGTTTGTATGAAAGTCCTTCATCCCTCAAGTTATGATCATGAAACTTGGTATGTGAGCTACCGGTTAAAAATAAAGAAATACGTGTTTCACAGTATTTGAAAATTCAAAAAAGCAACAGGTATTTTACACGACCTGTACACGGGTAGTTCAGGACCTGGAGAGTGGCATAAGCTACTTTTTATCACGGAAAATTAAGGAGTGCCTGTTGGAAAATGATAGAAACTTTATTTATTTTATTATAAACAAACCTATAACATTCTATTTTGTATGGAATTTGGTATTTCTATGATGTGGCGTTTATGCTATTATTATCGAAGATTACTCTTTCTAGGATGTCTTTTGGTACATCACCCCTTTCAGATTTCCTTATGTACGTATTCATTTTCTGTAAAAATACAACTGTAATTTAGTATGTGAGAGAAGACCATAATAGTGTTTACATTGATGATGCATGGTTAATCCATTAGCCCACACAATTCTTTAAAATAATTATAAAATGTTATACTTACTTATTTTAAAAGGGTTGGTTGACTATTAGTCTACCTGCCCCGAACAAAATTTGTCAACCAACCCCTGACGCCATTTTGAATTTCAGCTGCGTATCATATGAAAACTCTGGCACTAACATGGAAGCAATTCTGTGTTATATAGAATAAAACTATCATATTAACATTTGGCATAACAACAACAATGTTTCTAACAGATCCATAGACATAATAACAAAAAAAGTACGAACGAAAAAAATCACTTAGCAAGACCTAAAATACAAAATGTGATGCCACTCACGAACGCTGCGCTACTCCGGCGACTCACTTCGCACAAGTTAGCGGGTCGCAGGGAGGCATCGTCGTTCGTGATTGGTTGATCAAAAACACGTGATAGTGGCGAGTTATTGTTGATTAGTCTACCTGCCCCTATAGCCAACTATCCCCGGTCTCCCCTACTTTGGAGTCTGAGGGCAGTTTCTATAGGCTTAGATTAAGTAATACATTTTGAAATACAAATCAAAAATTGCGGAACCGGCAGGATTTGAACCTGCGTCTCTCTGGGAATCGCGCCCCAACATAAAATTTTACGGAGTCTCTCGCACGTCAAGATCTTACATCATCTTATCAAGCAAGCGTTTCTTAATTTCGGTCGCTCGTTTTAACCATATTTTGTAGTTTGATCGGCCGTCCATTAAATCGATCGAATGATAAGTAAAGCTATCAACGAACATAGTGTATGGACACAGAAAAAATTTACAACACGTCCATTAATTATTTATTAAACCGATCATGACCAGAAGCCCAATTGTCTAAGCAAATCGTAATCATTTGACAGCTTAAAACATAATTACTCGAACTGTTTAAGAAGTTCATACTTGCTTTTTGGCGTGCAGGCATCTATGAAGTCCTTAAACAGGTCGGATTATCCGTTTGACAAACGATTACGATAACGATTTCCTTACACAATCGGGGGGCAGATGCACAGGTTTATCTAATTCAATTTCAACCTACAGTCGGGTCAACGATTCAGTTGGGTGTTAGTGATACTCATAAAACCAATACACGTTTACAATACCAGTATATTTAAAATTACACGAAGCTCATAAAGCGTGCAATAAAAGGCATTCTCGTCACTCGGAACGATCTGCCAACAATATGTACCTATTTAAATTCGCCTTTATATAGCGATATTAAAAACCGATCGCGGTCGGCTGATGAACTTCGAGGCGCCACGTTTCGCTTGCGTTTTATAATTATTATGAATTGCAACTATAGGTAGGGACTATACTGAGTATTGCTAATTAGAACTACTAATTACCTATACTAGATTGCGATAGTTAGAGCTTATTGTACAGTAGTTTACTACTTCGGGCGTAGCATTTTTCAATTCAGGCGGATCAATTATTTCGCGATATGATTCTTGTACAATCCAATTGTTTATACGTGTGTGTACTACTTACGTTTAAAAAGTTTGTTTTTTGGTATCTACCTATAGCGAAAGTAGTCAGTTGTCGCTCCCGAGATGGGTGTTTACTACATAAGTATTACAGATTTTTACGTAGAGAATGACGCACAGGTAACAAAGTAGATCGGTTAATTTACATAAAGATATTTTGGCAAACATTGTCTTTTATGCGAATAACGAGGAAAGTAAGTCTAGTGTATAGTTCGCGCGCGAGTTGAATGCAGAGTAAATGTATGGTGACACATACATTTAAGTACTCTGCATTCAACTCGCGCGCGAACTGTAGGTGTTTATCACAAAATGTAAATATAAACTGTGTAAGGATATATGGAAGATATTTTATTACCCGACTGTTTATTTATTTATTTATTTATTCAGTGAATACCGGTGAGCTTTAGAAAAAAGACAGAATCCACCACAAACTGAAAGGCTTAACTTTGATGAATTCCATTAGTTAAAAGCATATGTAAAATCTACCTACAAATTATACAGAAATGCAACAACTTCAAAAAACTTTTAATATAAGCTAAAACTATTTTACATCTTGGCTGAAACACCTCTCCTTTTTACTTCACATCAAATGTTTTATTTATATCAGATCTCATTTTCAAAGTGGGAATCGTATAAAAGTGGCAATACTTGTAAATAGAAGCTTATCCCGACGAGTTAGTCTATCGGAAAAGCGGGAAATTCGATGCGGGCCTCGTTGACGGACGGATCGTTTTTCACCCTGTCCTCTGCTGCTGTGAAGATTTTAAGTATCCCTTTGGTATTTTCCATTACATTAAGCAAATGTTTCTTTTAGATAGGTGTGAGTTGGCATTGAAAAAGTATTTTTAAATAAATAATAACGCGTAGAAACAAATCTGTACTCGGTTCTGCTCTCTCATATTATAGAAAAGAATACGCATTGTCCAGTCAATGAGGTGCCATGGGTACCACGCTCGTTCGTTGGTTTCACCTTTTACCATAAACTATCCCAAACCTCCGGCATCGCTACAATGACTATAATCCGGGAAAAAATATCTTCTTTTTAGATGATAAGTAATTATCATAAACTCAGCCAGCGTTCTGGGCACATTGCCTCATTGCAGCGGTATGGATGAAATTTTTAATGTTTAGTTTTTAATTTAGATTTGAAAATTTCATTGTGTTTAAAATGTAATTAAAAAAATTATTTTAGTATATTTTGTTTAGATATATTATTTTTGGATTAGGCAGTAGGTATACTGAACGATTTACCATAAAAATAAAAAGCTAAAGTTAAAAAGTTAACAATCGTGTAAAAGTTAACCGAAAACTAGAACACACAAGGTCGTGGTTTTCTTTCGTGCGATCTACTCGTGGTTGCATTCACACGGAGATCTTCCAACGATGTTGAGTTAACCTTCAAACCAGACAGACGCCCGAAATATTTCATCGTAAATAAATCTGAGAAACTTGAATGGGAACCATTCGTACATAGTCGAAAATGTGAAATTACCAACGGTATGTACCGTTAACGGGTGTGTCGGCGGTTCGCACGTGGCCGAGGACATTGACCCCGGGCCGTACAAGTCTACAAATCGCACTGATGACCGCGGTGGCTGGAGAAAGTTGTAATAACATCTGTAGTTTCAAATTTTTGTATGAATGAAGATGTGGTGTCCCGGTTATTGTCACGCGCACCTGAGGCCCGATTGTCTGAGCAAATCGTAATAATTTGACAGCTTAAAACGTATTACTCGAACTGTTTAAGGAGGTCATACATGCTTTTTGAAGTGCAGGCATCTATGAACTCCTTAAATAGGTCGAATTATACGTTTGACAAACGATTACGATTTTCTACACAATCTGGGGGGCTGATTGTGAGGTTGCGGCACACCAACCACTTCACAGTAAGTTTTTTTTTTTGGACAGTTGTAAGTTTAATCGGTAACTACAAACAATTCATGCTTACTTAAATTCCTGTCAAACTCCTAATTCGTTTTTGATCTTCTAATACGAATAATTATGATTCTTATCAGTGGGCACTGATAAGAATCATAATTATTCGCTTTCATCTAAAACAAAAACCGACTCCAAAACTATACCTATAAGTACCAACTTAAACTAAAAAGTAAAAAACATTATCTGGGGTTTTGGTTATTTTGTTTTTTGTTGATATTCTCAAAAAGCGCTAAATCAATATTTGCAGAACGATCGCGTGACATGCGTACAAAAAAACATAGTCGAATTGAATCTGCTCCTTTTTTGAAGTCGGTTAAAATATACACACTGAAAACTGCCTGATGTGCGTGATTGGTGATTCATGAAACCAGGGGCTAGATTTTAGAAAAATAATAATGAAAGTGAGAAAAATTTGAACGCTTAAACATTTTTAGTTACAGAACACTTATGTTCTTGGAATTGGTATTTTGTCGAATGTTACAAAAAGTTAGTTTTCAGTTTGAACGGTCAGTCTAGAGTCTAGACAAACAAATCCATACTATTCATCCATTAACTAACACTAGTTAGAAGCCACCTTGGACTTGTGTTGTGTCATGTCTGCAGTGTCTGATAAAAGTTCTTACTATAGGTACCTATTTCATTTTCGTGATCCTGTACATAAGTAGTTAAGTAGGTAATACATGCTCGTAAAACATAAGATTTTATTGGTAGGTACTAAAATTCTATATCAATGTTCAAAGTAAGTATACAAAAGTTTGAACAATAAGATAAAAAGGTTTAAAAAACTTCAATCCGACTTCGGAAATAATAATGCAATATTATTTTTCTATCACTTGGTAGGTAAATTGTACTATATGCCTACATTTTAATAAACTCTGCTACAAAAAAATATTTAGAAATCATAAATTTTTTGGGTGTGACATTCGTCATAATATAAAGGTTGTTAGTACCATAATATACCACATTATAACGAATAGATTGACACCTCATTCATCAAAATCGGCCCAGTAAATTAGGCGCTACGGTGGAAAATTCATAAATACAAACACATACATACATAAATTGCTAAAATCATAACCCTTTTGATTTGCACTAGTCGGGTGAAAATACAATGAACAAGTAACAATAACGTACGTCTCCCTAGACAAATACCACATGGACCCAGTTTAACCATTTATCTTAATCTCTCGGTATTTGCGCCGCCACTCTAGAACTTAAATGAAGTAATCATATCGCGTAACTTGAAACTCTGCTCACTCGTCCATTTCATAAAGCTCCACGTTTGAACACTCTAAAACAATTTCCCAAAACTTTCTCGGGCGCTATAAACCATTTGTATTTCCAGTTTTGATTAAAAAAGATTAAAGGCAAGCGACTGTTTTGTTTTTTAAGTTATGTCGTCAACTGGTTTTCACATAAGAATTTAACGATGCCATCTGATTGTAAATGACACAAATTTTTCTGCTGAAATTTGATAAGAGATCAAATAAACTTGACGGTATTATCTACCATACGCCATTAGATGATTAAAGAGTAGCAGTCAGAAATACTTATCTTCTTCTTCTTCTTCCTCCTGCCCTTGTCCCACGCTACGTGGGGTCGGCACAACATGTTTTCTTCTTCCACTCACTTCTGTTACCCGTCAACCTATCATTCACCCCTTTTATACGCATATCCTCTTTCACACAATCCATCCATCTTTTCTTTTCTTTGGTCAGTCAGAAATACTTATCATGGACCAAAATTCCATTGGGCTACATAATTATATCGCTGCCAGTTTCACACAAAATTAGGCCAATCAAGTGCAAAAATATAAGCCTATATCGTGCCAGGAGCTAGCAATCAAACCTATTCTTATTCTTATTTCTTCTTTTCGCCTTTGTCAGTCTCAGTCTAGAGGGGAAACTCGGTCGTCTTTGCCATCATCAACCCATAGACATTATCTGTTGGACATAGCTACATGCAGGTATGGACTTTCAAATAGGCCAAAGTTTTGCTTGACAAAACTTATCACTACTAAATAGCTTAGTTTTAAAAAGCTGCAAAAAGCTTTAAATCTCCTAAACAGTGCTTGGGAAATCATGATTATACAGTACATAAAGAGATCCGTCACATAAAGTGTAAAGATAGCGAACAAGTGCAAAACGGTGGTTATCAAGTAATTAATACTAAGCCAAGCACCAGCCTCGAGCATTGCAAAACGATGGTCAAGCGTAGCGTCCCACGGGACCAACCCTTCACTCATAATGCCGGGTTAATTGAGAAAACAGGCTAAAGTGGCTAGCCCGGCTCATGAATAATAACAAACTTGAAGATGAAAGACACCGGTACCTGTCTCGGAGTGCGTTAATAGCAACTACTCTGCTATTTAAAATACATTTTACGATTTTTAAATGTGGTTTACAAATAAAATTTTAACTAAAGAAATCGTACTATCGTAAAGACTAAATTAGTACGCATGTCTGATTAAGTGCCGTCCTTATTTATTTCCTACACATCCATCCAAACTTTCGCATTTATAATATTAGTATAGAAGATAAACACAACTTTAAGTTATTGTAGATCATAGTATTGACTTGATTTTTTTTTGTATGAATATAATTTAAGACAGTAGGCTCTGTAAAAACCTAAATCCAAGCGTATAAATTCGTGGGCATTGTCTAGTTACAACGCTTAACTTTTTCAGCTTTAAAAGGGCATTAACTGTAGCCTCATGTAATAGGTTGTAAGACAACACTTAATTTGTACTGTTTGTGTTAATTGAGAGAATCAAGGCTTAAGTCGATTGGCAAACGAGTGTTCACGTCCTCAAGTGCCAAAGGCAGTTCTGGAGAAGGTAATCGGCTTCCTTAAACTCGCGACGAATATAGTAGTGAGCTGTTATGTATGCAATGTATGTATTTAATCAATTTGACCTGACTAGGGCATAGATACCCCAGTCCTGATTTTATGATTCAATAAATACCTAAGCGCTGGGCTGGCTTCAATATCAATATTGAAACCAGTGTAACCAATTTATATTTATATTTATAATTTGTTTTTTTTTTGCTTCAAATTTCATCAAATAACTCGGGCACTGTAGTACCAAAGAAAAATAATAACAACATAAATTTTTCAATACAATCTGTCCAGTATGACTGGGCACATTGTTTATGGAGAAATAAAAAATCAAATAAAATATTTTTAGATTTTTGTACATATCTTTTTTAACGATAAATTTGAGCCTAGTTTCACGTCCTTTCGCTTGTACGTGCACTTTATGACTGTGCAGTTGTTCACATTGTAGATCGAGGTATCTCATTAAGAACAACGAACAAGACAGACTACTGTAGCACTATGTATTTCCACTTTCTGTCTCCAAGCAAGTCCAATCAGCTTTTCGAACTCAACACGAAAGCGAATATTCCCTCGAAAATGACATTCATTATTTGTGCTAATTATAAATCTTTGAAGTTGTCTGTTGTTATTATGTTCAAAGTTTTGGTTAAGTGTTCGCTAGTTCTAAAATAAAATCGTGTTTATCTTAAGCGATACAAAAACAGGAACATAAATCAAGTAGGTATAACGAAACTTCAGACATTGATTAAAGTTAATAAAGAACATCAAAGTTAGAAATTGGGAATAACAGAAAGCTTGTAAACAAACGTTACTTAATCATTGCTTATTACGTTGCACGCCTAGAGTTTTCACGTCTCCAAACTTGAATTGAGTAATTATTTAGCAACGGAAAACTTGCCCAAGTTCACTCACTCTCAGAAGCTTTAGGCCCAAACTTTGTAATAACGTCCCGTGGGATTTAAACACTTCTGTAAAATTTTCGTGTTAAAATTGAGTAAACAGACCAATCTTGGCTGCTAAAGCTTGGTAAAAGTTAACGTAATACCAAGTACTAGACGCAGTGCTTTACCTGAGCTACCTAGTAGGTAAGTAAGTCTCAAAACCATTATTCGGATTCCCCAAACCGCTACTGAAAATACTTGTGCATCTGTAAACGAAGTCCTCGGTCCTCTTTAAAAAGTAGGACATTGTATTTTTCTATTTTTGCGCACAAATATTCGTTAAAATTATTTACGCACAGAATTGAAAGCAGCTTCTGTTTGGTTTTTTTTTATGTGGTTCAAGAATGGAAACATCATGCTTAATATTATAAAATGCGAAAGTGTGTTTGTTTGTTGGTTTGTCCTTCATTCACGCCGCAACAGATCAACGGATCGACATGATTTTTGGCATGGATAGGTATGGTTGAGGACCTGGAAAGTGACAAAGTCTACTTTTTATCCCGCAAAATTAAGGAGCTCGAGGGAATCAATAAAACTTAGGTAAACCACGCGGACGAAGTCGCGGGCTTCAGCTAGTCTTCAATAATGTCGGTATTTATTATTTGAAAACAGACAATTCCTAAAAAACCCTATCCTATTTACACCACCACGAATATATATCTATTATCATAGAAATTTTATTCATAGTAAAAATATGGATGTAACAATAATATAAGGTAGCAAAAAAGTTAAAATTACTTACATAATAATAAGAAGCAAGAATAGCAAAACTGGAGGGAGCAATTTAAGCGTCGCGCGTTTTTAATTGTGTTTACGTTATAAATTATAATAATATTATTCTGCTTCTCTCCATAAATGGAGCAAATACTTCGCATAAGGAACACTTGCAAGAGTAGGTACTTACAGTTTACACTCGTCTACTTAGAAAAGCTTAAAGCCCGAACATTGTAAAGCGGTTGTCAAGTATATAACGTCTCTGTGGGACAATACTCCAGTCAAATTGTCAGTGTTAATTGAGAGAACAGGCCAAAGTTGGCTGGCACTGCTCGTTAAGAACAACGAACAAGTGGCTAAGTACTGTAGGCGGTCTCGGAGGAAGTAATCGGCTTCCCGAAAACCGCTGCGAAAACAATGATTATTTGAAAAAGACATTCCTCACATTGTTGAAGAGTTGCTGAGTTTTTGTGTTTGTTTAATAGTTTTCGTCTTAACCAAAATAGACGTCCACTGCTGAACAATGGTCTGCTGGATGCGTCTTCACAAATCTCCAACGCTCTTATGTCGCTTGCTACCAGCGGCTCCGCTATACGCTTGAGATTGTCCGTCCATCAATGCAAAGGAATCTTCCATGCGCTTTGCGATGAGAGTCCGCCCTTCATGGCCCAAAGATTCTTTATGCCATCTGTACTTACTTACTTACTAATATTATGAATGTGAAAGTCTGGATGGCTGGATGGATGTATGGATGGATGGATGGATGGATGGATGGATGGATGGATGTATGGATGCATGTTTGTTACTCAATCACACCAAGTGATGAACGGATCTGAATGAAATTTGGCACAGAGATATATTATAGTCTGGAATAGCACATAGGCTACTTTTTATCCCGGAAAATGAAAGAGATCCCGCGGGAACCAAAAAACCTCAATCCACCCGGACGAGGTCGCGGGCATCAGCTAGTGTTTACTATTTTATTGAAATGCCTTGAATTTCATTGAAAGAGACTTCAATGACTAGTCGATGACTCTTAATTGTAACCTACCTACGCAAAAGGCGTACGTAAAACATATGTGACGTCAGCAGTCGTCGGCGCTGACGTAATTACTGTTCACGCATTACTCGTATTGTATCGACCCGCCTCTTTTTGTTGGTTCGAATGGACACTGGTAGGTTCTTATTGACTTGGTGATTTTATTCCAATTTCAGTTTTTATCACTAAAACTATATTTTTGAGATACCAAGCTTTTCTTATTATTATAGTAATACTTAGGCTAAAATGAACGAGTGTCTTTTTTATTTTGTTAAGTTTTATGACAAATCTAGAAATTCTTTCGGAACCATAGTATACAAGCAAATTAGTAGTCAACCCTAGTAACTAAGTATCTGCACTTTGCGCAAAATTCTGCAATATTTTGAAACTCTAGCTACACAGGTGCATGGCCTACTCTGGCGTCTCAACATCCCTTTACACGTAAAGGTTACTTTATGAAGTGGCTGCAATGCAGCCGCTGCATACGACGAAGCAATTTTAATCCCTTGCGAGTTCGCACTTAGACTGCAAGCGTGTGGTGGAGAATTAATAGTAAAGTGACGCCGACGCTTTTCAAGATTGCCTCAGCGTTACATTTAACTCACGTTGCACTTTTAAAGTTTCTGCATCGAAAGTAGGGCCTAATTGTATACAACTTCGTCCTTTGAGTCAACTTTGAGCAGACTTTGAGTCAATCATGTGTTTTGCTTTCATGCTAAGAACAGGGTGGACTTTCCGGCATATTGTAACTTCTTGGTCAGAAACATATTTTTAATCAATAAATAGTGTGTTTTCCCGGATTTTCTTGTACTACTAAGAGTTAGTTGCTCAAAAATTCACTTACAATGGCAGTGCACATTGCTTGATAAATAATGTAATAATTAAAATGTATAATATAATAAGAAATGAAGATTACATCCTTTCAAATAATAAAAAACCCGGTATAGCGTTATTTTAAGTGCAACACCTTAAGACCTTGTGCTCATTGGCCCAACGTACTCGGCCAATATGTCAGGGTTACTAGGCGTATAATATTTGCTGGGTTTCTTGTAAACATCAAAGGATCTTGGCGCAACAGTGTATAATGCATATTGAGTGGTATTTGCCGAACTTTGTGCGAATGTGTACTAGCGCCATATTCACTTAGTTTAAATAAAAGTGTAGATTTTAAATAAACGTGTTAATTTTGTCTCATTGCAATTTGCAACGCGGCGATGCATTTTATTTTAAACTTCAAGAAATAAATAATTCGTTAGTTAGCAGTTTACGCTAAACGCACATTATAGCGGTGTTATGGAGCAATGCTTTTCAAGACTACTCAAAGCTTTCACTTGATAATATGACTTTATTTCACTAATAAGAGTGTACTTCTTCTTGTTAAATGAAAACACTAAGTAATGAGTATATTATTATGCATTTGAAACCAATAAAGAAATGTTTAGACAAAGATGAACTCACATGGAGCTTATTATCCTACTATTTCTTCTTTAAATATCTACAAGATTTATGAAAACTGCAGTCATTTAATTGCCGCTTTTCTATTGCCAAATCTGTCTATTTGTGTTAGGCTGAACATTGTCACATCAGATCCATGGTCTTACAGCCTCTATGCCAGCAAGCTATGCTAGAGTGACAGCGCTATTGGGAGCGCTTGGAGGGAGATCGAGGTGTAACGGCAAGATGGCTAAATATTCTGCACTGTGTGTACATCTGTGAGATTAAATAAGGAATCATACTAATATTATAAATGCGAAAGTGTGTTTGTTTGTTGGTTTGCCTTCAATCACGCCGCAACGGAGCAACGGATCGACGTGATTTTTGGCATGGGTATAGTTGAGGACCTGGAGAGTGACATAGGCTTCTTTTTATCCCGGAAAAATAAGGAGTTCCCGCGGGAATAACAAAAAAACTTAAACCATGCGGACGAAGTCGCGTGCATCAGCTAGTAAATAATAATTAAATGGATCATTTTACCGACTTCCGGATGCGATTGTCCACCTTTGACGGTTACTTAGAGTAGCGTTTTTAATTTTAAACTTTTATTTAGCCAATAGGTAGCTATAAAGGAAGCGTCTAACCCGCCCGTCTGACAAACGATCTGGACGAAACTACAGCTGTATTTTTTTTAAAATAACCTCTAGAGTAGATAAAGAACTATTTTTTTTTTAATTTTCCATTACCATTTTGTACTTAATTCTGTGTTTTAGTAGGCACTAATCGATGGAATGACCTGTCCGTCACCCACGCGTTGTGAAGACTAATTTCGTTTCAGAGAAGCCAGAAAAAAAAGGAAATTAAAAATTCGTAGAACAAAAGTCTTATTAGTATTATTAACCCCGTATAATTAGACCTTAGAAAAATGTTGCCCTTTTAAATCTGTCTGCCCTAACCTAGGCTTGTCGGCTCTGTCAACTGTCGATAAATAAAACATTACCACGTGAAGTGGTTGCACGCGACGAAGCAAAGCATGTTAATCCCACGTGGGTTCGCACTTTGCCGTGAAAGCGCGCGGTAAAGCGTTAAAAGTGCAACTCTTTACAATACCTCCTGAAGCTTTTACTTCAATATATTTTGTGCCTTTTTATTTAAGTACTTAGTTGTACTGAAAGTTTTTCGAAATTCAGTTAGACGTAGCCTTCTTTTTTTATTTGGTTACATTGAAATTCCACAATTTTAGGCTGTCTACCTAGGAGAGTCCATTATAATTATTATGACGTCATAATAGCGAATGCATAAAAGACATACAGTGATCTGAAGTTGCAACATGAACACACATGCACACCTTCAAGACACGGCGCCTATGAGATTTGTTTTCGGCTGCATTTTCGGTGGGCAGCGGGAAGACGCGGTTGCGAAACGCTCGCACCATACATTTTGTATGAAATGTTTTCAGTGGCGAGCGGAAAACGCGGCGGGAGGGGCGAGTCTCATTAGCGGAACCGCGACGTCACAAACAAGTAAGCGTTTATCGCTCACTAACTGATGCCCGTGACTTCGTCCACAGACCACGGGGTTTTAGTTGTTTTTATTCCCGCGGAAATTTCTTAATTTTCCGGGATAAAAAGTAGCCTATGTCACTCTCCAGGTCCTCAAGTATACCTATGCCACAAATCACGTCAATCCGTTGCTCCGTTGCTGCGTGATTGAAGGACAAACTAAGAAACCAAAAAATCAACAAACAAACACACTTTCGCATTTATAATATTATAGTATGATGTAGGGTATTAGTTGACACGGGCGGGTCGGCGTATTCCGCTACCGGTCACCGAAAAACACCACTGACCGATACGTATTTTATACTCAACAAAAATATTTACTTACCTACCTCATGATTTGTCAAACGTCTCGAGTTCAGCATGCCGAGTGGGAGCTTTTTTATGTGTTCGATCACGACAACGTTAACTATTATTCATATTCCAGTAGGTACCTTATTAAAAAATCTCCCATTTTGCGATTACTTTAAAACACTATTTGAGGGGAGAAATCACACTGCGCACCAGAAACGCCCAAACATCCGTGCGAAAAGTCTGAGTGAATTACTTTTAAGTTTAAGGAGCGCGCACAACTGGCTACCGCACAAAACTTCATTCCCCTGCGACGCAGACGTTTCGCGTGGACAATTTGTCCTGTTTGGTTCGTAGTGACACATGAAAAGTGTCAGTCTGTTATATTTTCTGGGCCCATCTTGGGCATTCATGTCTGGTGGGAGGCTTCGGCCGTGGCTAGTTACCACCCTACCGGCAAAGACGTACCGCCAAGCGGTTTAGTGTACGATGCCTTATACAGAAACCGACTAGGGGTGTGGATTTCATATGACTGTCATACCCCTAGCAGGTTAGCCCGCTACCATCTTAGACTGCATCATCACTTACCATCACGTGAGATCGCAATCACGGGCTAACTTGTAGTGGAATAAAAAAAACCTTCATCCTTCTAGCCAAATCTGCGACAAAATAAGTAATCAGATAACTTTGCATCCAGGAGACGGCTTTGTATCCCAATGCGTTCGCTCAATCACGGCACTGTATTATGATCAATAAAGACATCATATAATAATATACACTCACTTAGGTTTAAAAGAAAATAAAAATATAGTGTACTTATAAAATCAGGAATAGGCTACATGCCCAATTGTACCTAAATTAAAGTATCTAATTCAATCGATTTGGCAAATACTTATAGGTTTGTTAATAAAAGTAATTTTAACTGAATCCATGTAACAAAAGTGTTTCGCATTCGTATTCAATTTAAATTAAATAAAAGCCATTCAACTCGCCCGTGTTTTGTTTTGATGAAGCCGCGAGACTATGGCCGGCTTCGTCCCGTAGCTACCAAATCATGTGACCTTTCAAAACCGCGTAGGCGTCTCGTTCTTCGCGACAGTGTGCACTATAATTATTGTAACACCTACGCTATTACAGTACTGAACATTAAAATAAACGATCCAATAATAGATACGGCCTATAATAATCAGAAAGTACTTAAATGATTGTCTGTCTGTAGTACAACTACGTTGTAGCGTCAAGCGTATCGCTACAAGTGTTTATTTACTTGAGTAAAACACACTTGGCGCGAAAGAGCAACACGCGGATAGTAATTAGAACCTTAAATCACATCGCAATCATAAATAGTTGGCTAGTGAACCTGAAAACTTCCGGAGTAAAACCGCGGAAGCGGTAGAGGTTATTGGCGCTACGCTCTCGTAGCGGCAAACATATGGTCAGACCACGCGGGCGGCGATCGATACGGAGCTAGGCGGGCGGCATGCACTTACCGTGGTCATCTTGAAGTTTAACTTTCGCTGCAACGCAGTCTCGAGGTGAAGAGCCATTTATGTATCTTTCACGAAAAGTCCACGTACAAAAGCGGGGGAAACACTACAACATAGTTTAGTGCGTCAAGAATAAGTAATAAAATCGCGTAAGCCGTGCGTAGTGTATTCAGCGTGGCAGATCGCGTGTTCACACAGCCATTTTCGCCTGTCAAGCAGTTCGGGTTTCTGCCGCGCGGCGCTACTGTCGCCAATCATTACGACTGCGCGAGAATAGTCCACCGGCACCCGAATGTACGGTGATAAGGGCGCGAATATACTATGCGTTTCAAATGAGAAGACTATTGCCATTATTGATTAAATTTGAGATTTCTATGCTATCACTATGTAGTTTTGACACTTTTTTAAATTATAAATTATCAACATAATCTATATCTATTTATATAAAATTCAAAGTCCTGACTGACTGACTGACTTATATATCAACGCACAGCCTAAACCGCTAGGGTTAGAGACTTGAAATTTTGACAGTAGCTTCCTCTTATGACGTAGGCGCTCACCAAGGAAGGATTTTTCAAAATTCCACCCCTAAGGGGGTGAAATAGGGGTTGAAAGTTTGTATGAAAGTCCGTAATTTCTCAAGTTATCTCCATGAAACTTGGTATATGAGCTATGAGTAAAAAATAAAGAAATACGTGTTTCATAGTTTTTGAAAATTCTACCCCAGAAGGGGTAAAATAGGGGATGAAAGTTTATATGAAAGTCCTTCATTGCTCAAGATATTTCTCAAGTTGTATCAACGAAACTTGGTATTTTGGTTTTAGGTAATAAATAAAGAAGTACGTATGGCACGGATTTTCAAAATTCCGCCCCCAAAGGGGTAAAATAGGGGTTGATAGTTTGTATGAAAGTTCTTCATTTCTCGAGTTATAGTCACGAAATTTAAAATTTGGGCTGTCAGTAACATAAGCAGAAGTACGTGTTTCACCATTTTTGAAAATTCGACCCCCAAAGGGGTGAAATAGGGGATGATTGTCCTTCATTTATCAACATATATTTCAAGTTATAACAACGAAATTTGGTATTGTGGCTTTCGGTATAATATAAATAAGTACTTACGTGTGTAACAGCTTTTCAAAATTCCACCCCCAAACGGGTAAAATAGGGGTTGTAAGTTGGTGTAAAAGCCCGCCGTTTTTAAAGTTATAGCCATGAAACTTGATATTTGGGCTACTGTTTTAAATTATGAAATACTAATTCACAGTTTTTATCAATTCTATCCCAAAGGACGTTAAATAATCCTTCAATCACGCCGCAACAGATCAACGGATCGACGTTTTTTTTTTTCATGGGTTCTTTTTATCCCGAAAAATTAAGGAATGCATAATAGTTGATTATTCACCACGGGGGTAATGCGATGTATTATGTCACGGGCGCCGGGATAAATCCCAAGCGGAACGAGGGATTTTAGAGTAACTCCCGAGCGTAGCGAGGGTGTTGCATCTAGAATCCTGAGAGTAGCGCGGGAATTAGGGGCGCCCAAGATTAATACAGCATTACCCCTACGGTGAATACTCTACTTTTCACACCTCGCGATACAACCACTTCTTTCAGCTGGCGTGGCCTACTCGATTTGACAAACAAATGTCGTCAGTGCGAATCTAGTGGGCCACGGCTTCGGTTTTCGAAAATCGAGTTGGCCGCGCCTGCTGAGAACACATTCTGTTTACCGAAATTTGACTTTATGTATATAGCAATAAGAATTATGAATAAAACCTCTTTGGAATGAATAGAATTTCCTTCAGATCTTGCTTCAGATGCGCGATGATTCTAAATTCAAATCACATTATAACCCTAGGGAATATGGATTTCAGTACAACATTATAACCCTAGGGATTTAATGTCTTACTTTAACCTTAGATAACAGGCCATGTAATAAGGCGTTGTTGAGCGAGTGGTGTGAAAAGGAATTAAAAATCTTATGCCACGCGAACGAAGTCGCCGGCATCCGCTAGTAGTGATATAAAGATATAGTGTAGTGGTACAAAAGTTACAAAGAACCATGCCGATGGTCTTCGTATTATTTGACACACATAGTACGCCATTTTAGCAGATTTTCCACCAGGAATAGATTTATGGCTAAACTTTTAATTGGGACTACAGTTACACTTTGGTAACATATTGCGTTTTTATTTAAATTCGTATCGCTTTAAGACAAATTGACGTTGTAAAAAAAACTAGCTACACTATTTCTAGTCTAAGCTCAGTAGGTACCTAAAATGAAAGATGCGTTTACTACTTTAAAACTTAAGACTACTATGCATACTTTAGAATTAAATCAGAAGTAATTCTTATTTAGAATTAAATAAGAATTACTTATTGAAGTCAGTAACTTGGTACAGTATTGATGAAATTATTGAATTATATCGTTAAAAAATACGCGTTTTTCTTTTAGTTTCATTTTTTTTTAAATAGGTAATTAAGAGATTATCCTGTTTGCTTAAAGTTGGATTAAAATAGATAAATGTATCAACACACGTATAAATAATAAACAAAGTGGAAATTCATTTGGACGTTGGCATACCCGCCGCATCGAACACTGTATGTATTTATATCAAAGCCGCAGACGACAAACTTTCCTGCATCCGAGTAAGATTTTGTTACCTAACACGTGAACAGCACTAACTACGTGAAACATAAACTTGAAGTTGAGAGTCGAGAAACATGTCGTTTAAATTGGTCAAAGTGTTTCAACTAAAATAAGTTTAACAAATTTTACATTTAAAATTTCTCTTAGGCCCACTTGCACAAGGAAATATAAGTCGATTTAGTTAAACTATTTTAATACACTTTTTAGCAATCGCATTATGCTATTGCCAAAAAGTGACATTATTACAAAACTAGATGATGCCCGCGTCCCATCCATTCCCGAGGGAACTCTTTAAATTTCCAGGATGAAAAGTAACCTATGTCCTTCCCCGAGATACAACTCATCCCTGTACCAAATATTGAACAAATGGGTCGTGAAAGCGTAGCAGACAGACAGACATGCGGACGGACAGACAGACAGACACACTTTCGCATTTATAATGTTAGTATGGATATGGATTTTACTAAGTCAGTCTAAATTTCCTTGTGCAAGTGGGCCTTAATTGCGTATTTTGCTTATGACTTAAATGTCCAAGCTTAAATGACATTGGCCTTACTCTTCTCATTCTGAGTGAGGCTGGTTAAGATGATGACGATGACACAAATTTTAAGAACACTTATTGGACGTTTGTGTAGGTCGACAGCTGCATCCGCTGTTTCTATCTCATTTCTCAATCTATCTGTTTATTTATTTAGTTGGAGCTTCTATATCAAGCTGGTATTTTCAAGAATAGTCCTGCAGACGGGGATTAAAGGTAATGTTCTGATATTTTTTTAATTTTTTTATCCACTACAAGTTAGCCCTTGACTGCGATCTCACCTGATGGTAAGTGATGATGCAGTTTAAGATGGTAGCGGGCTAACCTGGTAGGGGCATGGAAGTTATATTAAACCCATACCCCTATTCGGTTTCTATACGACATCGTACCGGAACGCTAAATCGCTTGGCGGCACGTCTTTGCCGGTAGGGTGGTAACTAGCCACGGCTGAAGCCTCCCACCAGGCCAGACCAGGGAAAATTCAGAAATTATAATTTCCAAATTGACCCTGCCGGGGATTGAACCCGGGACCTCCGCACGTTAAGGCAACAGCGTTACACACTGCGCCACGGAGGTGGTCAAATTCTTTTGAAGAAGAAACAACGCAAAAAGACTGGGGAATCCTATTAATTTTCTGTTCCAGACCTCACATAAAGAGCTTTTGTATCACTCGAAACTAAAGTAAAACAAAACAATTAATTACTAAAGTACCATCCAAATAATAGCTAGAGAGTAAAATGGGGCACTCATTATTCGCAATGATACGCTGCTGCGTGGAGTCATAAACGTCGACAACGGACTTTAAGCCTCTTTTAATTTTAATTTATTTACGCTTAATACACCAGCGGAATACCGAACAGTTATAGGTATAAAGTTTAAACTTCAAGCGAAACTTCACGCGTTCAGTAAGAATAGCATTAGTTTACTGCCTACCCAGACAAAACCCGTCCATACATTTTTAATTATAACTACTTACGACTTATCTTTGTATCAATTATGAAAACTATTCAGCAGCTGTAAAGAATGCTATTATATACTTCGTATAATACAGTGGTCATAGCTTCTTCCTGATAAGATTAAAATATTTTAATTGCCACATCAACGGCCGGTTTCTGAATTGAGAATTTCATGTTGAGTCTGTCTCAAAGACTACTTAAGGACTAATTAAGCAAATTTTTGTTTCTTAGTTATAAATTAGTCCTTAAGTAGTATTTGAGACAGACTCAACATGAAATTCTCAATTCAGAAACCGGCCGCAAATCTTGGATTTTGGTAGCATTTTGATGCGATTCTGCACAGAAAACAAATTTTTTATATAATATTAAGCGCTAGGAACAATTGCGCACTTGACTGTAATCTCATCTGGATGATAGGTAAGTGATGTTGTAGTCTCGGTTTAACCTGGTGTATGCCAACTATATTACGCCCATACTTATCCTTAATAATTGATTGCTTTCTACACGGTATCGTGCCGGAACATCCTTCTGAATTACAACACAAAAATGAGATACGGTATCGCTGAAGTCTGAACTACATAAAAATAATTGCAGCAACTTGTGTCTGAATTTTCATATCCATTGCCGTATAAAGTTTAATAATTGAAACAAGTAGGAACAGTATCTATCATTTCAAATTGGAAACACTAAAGCTTTGAAGCAGTGCGACGTACGAGCTAAAGCCCAGACTGACTTCTGTTTGTCGTCTAGTTTGTGTTTACAAAGAGGGAACAGTGTCTCTGTCTTGAGGCACAATCTAAAGTGCTTTGCCGCTTACTAAGCTGTACTCTCAAATTATTATTTACAGAGGTGTTTGAGATTTAAAACAACAAACAGACAACTATACCGACTAAGGAGTATCTGAATAGTGAATACCTACTCATCTAAAAACAGAAGGCACACGAAACCTTAAATAAAACGATACTTATTTTCGGTTAAACCGTTGTGTGAATTATCACTTTCCTTCGTTAATACTAAGAAATACCCACCTATTAATCCATACCTACTAATGCCTCTATCGTAAATGCCTGTTTGTTCGGCACGGCACCGAGATTATTTTCATCCCGACGAAAATCAAAATCACGGAAAATCAAACAGCACCTATAGATTTATAGAAAATCTAAAACAACTTAATCATACTGCAGAATTTTGAAACCTTTGCAAACTGAACCTTAACAACGTCTATCTACCAGTATGATAAGATGCTACAGCCATGCTACGGCTAAAAGTACCAGACAAAGTTAAGAACTTTTAGTCGTAGCGTTTGAGACTTTGAAGGAGAGCGGACTTTTTTGCTGTGTATTCTGTTGTTGCTGTTTAAAGCTGAAATAAATTAAAAATCAAAGAGATTTGTACCGTTTTCAAAGCTTTGTGATACAATGAACACAGGCAACGTAAATAAATAAAATGTGGCGGTGTTTTGCTTTTGCATGATTGAATTGAGAATTGGGACGCCATTGCTGGTCTAAGACCTAAGAATTATTGTGGGTTTGTTGTTTGCTTAACTAGTTAACTTTGATCGTTTTTGTCCATTTCTAGGTCATTGTTGCCGGTGTTTTTATCATATAGCAGGATTTGCTTTAGATACTTATTATCAAGAGTATAATGGGAAGAATATCTTGGAAAAAATAAAAGGAGGATAGGTACTCTCTAACAACGTAGTGGTTAACAGTAGATAGGTATTGAAAGTGCATAACTATGACGAAACATCAGACTACTCAAGAGTGTACTGATGTGAAAGACGAGGACGACAGACCCAGAAGTAAAAGCGTCGATCCGTAGCACCGTTGCGGTGTGATTGAGGGACAAACCAACAAACCAATAAACCAACAAACCAACAAACAAGCACACTTTCGCATTTATAATATTAGTATGATTTATCCTATCCTAAAATTTCCCAGAAAAATGTAACTACGTACCCATAGATTCGATCTCGTAAACCCTGGATTACTTCCTAACGCTGCTCATCTATCACGGCTAGGTAATCTATGCAGTAACCAGAAAAACGTTAAACCGCGATATTTTTATTTCCATTGTGTTGCTGTCGAAAAATACACGCCTAATGAAACAAAATAATAAAACATGCAGCAGC
Source organism: Erebia epiphron (assembly GCA_963932025.1). Taxonomy (NCBI): domain Eukaryota; kingdom Metazoa; phylum Arthropoda; class Insecta; order Lepidoptera; family Nymphalidae; genus Erebia; species Erebia epiphron. The sequence goes on from OZ009949.1 coordinate 29,567,601, forward strand.
ATTTTTTTGTTTCGGATTTCCGAAATGCCAAAAAGTTTACGCAGTATTAAGCGCTATTGAAAATGGATTCACTAACTCGCTTTCAATTACAGTTAATACGCTTTTTTGTATGGAACTATTTATTTTTAAAACAGCATTGAGAGATTGGCTTTCCCACGATGCCGTAGAAAATTTTGAGATGTTCGGCAACAGTTGAGACTTGGTAACCTCTTTTGCGTTCAATTACCAATTGTCCTAGGTGAGCGACGAAAGCGACGCGTTACGTGTCCATAGAAAAAGACTAACTTACCTATATACGCAATAACGATGACGACGAAAGGTGTTTCCCATATAACACGGGCGTTTCGCGCGGACGTTTTGTCATACGTCCTGTCCGTAGTGTGTTTTCGCCCTTAACAATAATAAGAGATAATCGAAGCAATCGCACCCGTCAGCGTTTTACAACACTTAATTGGCGCAAAAAAAGGAGCAGTGATGAGTTTTAATTCTAAATTTATTGAAATTCCGAACATTTACGTCTAATTTTTGCGCAGACAAAAGGTGGTCGCAATTAGTGGAATGGCCACTGGGAACAAGCGCGGTTCCAACAAAAGAGTGGAGGCTCCCACTGTGACGAGGGTGCGCTTTCTTTTCTTCCAAATGAGCAAACTACAGTCGCTAGTGGGAAGATTTGTGTTTAGGGCCACGTGTATACTGGTGGCTTCGTCATATCGACATATAGACGGATATCACCAAGCATTAAGGCTAAGTTCTGTCGTAGGACGTAGTCCACCACGATGGCTTATCCTTTAGCCATCGTGGTGGACTACGTCTTAAAAACTCTTCCCATTTTAAGAGATGACTCGTGCTCAGTTGCGGTGGCCCCGTAATGGGTATTGATGATCATTTAGACACATCATCATCATCATCACTACAGCCTATTAACGTCCCACTGCTGGGCACAGGCCTCCACTCTCATAGGAGAGCGGAAATTAGAGCTTAGACCCACCACGCTGCTCCAATGCGGGTTGGCGGGCTTTAACGACTATTATCATGTTAGTGATAATAACCGGGACCGACGGCTTAACGTGCTCTCCGAGGCACGGGGGTGAAACACCGCCAACTTCCAACTCCGGGCTGGCACTGAGAATTTCTTAATTGAAAAACCCAATACCTAACTTTTATGCCCGACCGGGAATCGAACCCAAGACCTCGTGATCCGCAGTCGACTATGCTAACCACTAGACCAACGAGGCAGTCACATATTACATACTATAACTATAATAGGCATGATGACTGATTTTGAAAAATGGTCAGATTATGTTCGGAAGTATCTACTATTTCGAAAAAATATCTTATTTCAGCAGAAAAATAAGGTTTGGTAGATAAAATTGGCATTTGAAATTTAAATTTTAAAATTCACGCCAAAACGTTCGGCGGTGTCATGGCGTCGTTTGTGACGTCACTATTGTTTTTACCAATGTACTCTGTGCAGTGTGCAGTAAACATAGTGTGATTGTCAAAGCTCGAAAACAAACAATTGTGACGTCATTCGTTTCTTGGTGTTTTATCCAATATGGCGGATTGCTGTATTTTATAGTTTTATATTATCAAAATAAATAGCAATCTCACTCGAAATAGAAAAATAAATACGTTTTTTATAATCCATGAATCCTATTTCGTTAGATAAATTCACAATTTCATTGATTCTTGGTTACTGTCATCATGCCTATTAGGATAAATTCGAAATTGTACCTGTCTGTGTCTCTGAAATTATTTCATGGCTCTACCGTTTATAGATTTTGAAAAAAGGTCGTACCGCAGTTGGTACCAATGTTAAATAATAAATAGTAATTGGGACCATCCCAATAAATGACTATTACAGGTTTTTGTGGCGGGCGGCCCCGCTCTATCTTGATACATACCTTACAAGTACATACTTGATAACACATAGCTTGCATTTTTTTTTTATCCACTACAAGTTAGCCCTTGACTGCGATCTTACCTGATGGTAAGTGATGATGCAGCCTAAGATGGTAGCGGGCTAACCTGTTATGGCATAACCGGGCATGGCAGTCATATTATTAAACCCACCCCTATTCGGTTTGTACACGGCATCGTACCGGAATGCTAAATCGCTTGGCGGCACGCGCGCCTTTACCGGTAGGGTGGTAACTAGCCATGGCCGGAGCCTCCCACCAGGCCAGACCAGGGAAAATTCAGAAATTATAAATTTCCAAACCCTGCCGGGGATCGAACCCGGGACCTCCGCACGTTTTGGCAACAGCGCTCAACACTGCGCCACGGAGGTCTTCAAACCGACATCTTTCACGACCGGTTGCATCTCGGTAACGACATGATATATTACTAAAAAAACTGTTAACACTCACCCATACTACAGTATACTAACTATTACTGCCTATCATACCAAACCTAAGATGATTGCAGTCTAAGATCTATGACGGAGCACGTCCGTGCCTATTCACTCTACTTTTCAACGTACTGATATTATGAATATTGCATGAATAAATGATGCCCGCAAATTCACCCGCGTGGATTGAGGTTTAGGATAAAAACACAGCAGGCAAACTTTCACATCATAGTATTATCTAGTACCTATACGTACTAGGTTATTAGGTGTAAGCTAGTACCTCTGGTTTTACGCGGAAGGGAAGCTCGATATTGATTAGTTGATTGATTATTCAAAACTAGCTAACGCCCGCGAATTCGTCCGCGTGGAATTAGCCTTTTTGTTTCCCATGCTTAATTTTCTTCCATTCCTTAATTTTCTTTAAAAGTAGCCTGTCACTCTTCAGGTCCTCAACTATATCTATGCAAAAAAAATCATGTCAATCCGTGGCCATGATCATTCGAAATCTTGAATAGAACGTCTGTCTAGACTCAGCCTGTTGCCATGCCGTCAAATATGCACGCGCCCTAATAAGGAAGGGAGCTGAGTGTGTGCATTGTTCTTTCCGCGGGCGTTTGGAAAGCACTTACGTGCCGTTGTTCTAATCGTGATAACGTAAGGGGACGCTTAACTTTCATCATTTCATCTCAGTTATTGCTGTTATAACGGGGAGTGAAAAAGAATGGGAGTATGCAATTGACATTGCCGTGTACTTGTGGGCGAAGAGTAGATTGCACTTTTATTCGCCTGACTTTGTTAGCTATGTCACCGTAAGATTGTAAAAACCGTTAGATTATAATCTAACTCGCGAAATTGTAAACTGTCGAATGATTACAATGTAACGCATTATTTTTAAGCCGGGCACTGCCTGATTATTTATGTCGAACCCTAACCTAACCTACAAGAAAGAGACAAGAAAACGAATATTTCAACAATTGACACTTAGAAAATTGAACGGTTCACAATCTTTCGACTGTTTACAATCTACCGAAAAAAAAGCGTTAGATTACAATCTTACGGTTTTTACAATCTTACGGTGACAGCTACAAGTGATATGAGCTTAAAAAAAACATTAAAGGTCGCAGGGTCTTAAATAATTGAGGTTTTGCACGTAGACTTTTAAATCTTTTATTTTATTACTATTTTTCCAAAAATTGTTTCATGCAAATAATATGTATCGTGAAGGTACGTAGAAATTAGTTTTGCTGTAAAATATCGCATTTATTATCAAATCAATATTATAAATGCGAAAGTTTGGATGGATGGATATATGGATGTATGGATGTTTGTTACTCAATCACGCCCCAACGGCTGAACGGATCTGGCTGAAATTTGGCACAGAGATAGATTATAGTCTGGAATAGCAGATAGGCTACTTTATATCCCGGAAAATGAGTTCCCGCGGGAACCAAAACACCTCAAACCACGCAGACGTAGTCGGGGGCATCAGCTAGTAATACATATTATAAGTTCTTTGTTATTTCAGTACTTACTTAAAAAAGTAATTTACTGTACTTTTAGGTAACAATTATGACAGTAAACACAAATCTAATTAAGTAGGTAGAGCTTTCCTCTTAAACCTATCTTCGTCTTAGAATAAAGAAACTTCAAAACATTTTACTGGGAAATAAAAAAAAAATTAAATTCCAGTTATTACAGAGCATCGGTTGAACGGCAATTAAGTAAGCTTGAATGTCTAGACGAGTTGCAGACTGATGAATTATTCCCTGCGCTCAGAGAACTTGGGAAACTGTTTTGAACCACGTGGTGTTAGGTTTATTAAATACCACCGACTTCTTCTGCTTTATTGTTATATTACGCCGTACTACAGTCTTCTGAGTGCGTGCTGCCAGTGATGACTTGCGGATCCGAGTCATGCCCGTTGACTATGGGCCTGATAGGAAGGTACTCAGCTCACTCACTCACTCAGCGGGTGATGGAGAGATTCGTAGAAGAACCAGAGTCACTGATATAGCTCGAAGAGTTGCGTAGCTGAAGTGGCAATGGGCGGGGCACATAGTTCGGAGAACCGATGGACTTTAGGGTCCCAAAGCAACCCCGCACTGGGACACGTACGGTGGACGGACGACATCAAGGGAGTCGCTGGATCCATGCGGTGCAAGATCGTAACTTGTGGACGACCCTAGAGGAGACCTATGTCCAGCCGTGTACGTCTATCGGTTGACGACGAAGACGCCCTAATAAAAGCATCTCGGAACTAGTATTAAATAGTCTCTGAGCTAAGCCGCGGACGGACGGACGGACGGAAATGGCGAAACTAAGTATGAGGGTTTCTTGTTGACTAAACCGTGATAGCCTAGATTTAGACGCCCGGCTTCCTATTCCTGGTCGGAGGTTCGATCCCCAGGCACGTACCTAACTTTAACTTTTTCGAAGCCATGAACGGGTTAATGAAATTAAATTCGTTGCAAGGTGAAGGAAAACATTGTGAGGAAACCCACATGCCCGAGAGTTCTTCATACCTAATGTTCTCAAAGATGCGTGAATTCTGCCAATCTGCACTCTGCCAGCGTGTTGGATTATGGCCAGACCCTTCTCATTCTGTGAGGAGACTCGTGCTCAATACTACAATAGGTTGAAGTGATGATGAAAACCATCGCATATTTTTTCAAGTAAAAATAAGATTACCTATTTATTCGATACAAAATTATCAACAGCTTTCACGTATTCGATAAAATATCTAAGTCCATAAATTTACAATTAGCATTATTACTTTACCTATCTTTGCTCCATCAAAATCAATACACAATCTTTTTCCACCTATATAAGAACAGAAAGGAACAGAAGAGGATACACAGTCTTGTCATTATAACTAATGTACCACCTTTGTTATATTATATTTTTCATGCAATAAATAATTAAGTAATATGTGATTCTGAGAAAAATATAAAGAATTCAGAAAAACTATTTATTCCAATTATCCCTTAGGTCATCCAGCCCAATTTACATTAACAATTGTTTGTTTTGGTTTAATTGAGTTATCACGTAGTCCTTCCTTGAGAAAACTATACAGTATGGTATATTAGATATTATATGCCCGAAATATTTGGCATTTGGCAAGAGGCCAGATCCTAATATAATCAAATTAAGAGATTGAACTAACAACATCATATCAATTACGATACTAAAGTATATACGTCTACGTAGTAAGGAAGATAAAAATGACTGAATTTCCTATTTTCTCTCCAACTTAGTGGATTTTCGGGTAGCGGGTAAGTAGCTATAACGGGTTTTAGAAGCAGATATCTGTCTAGAACTAGTAAATACCGAAAAAATCATTTTGATTTTTGTTTCTTTTTATGATGGCTCACATGTCAAAACCAATGTCAAAAGATCTTCAAATACGCTTTTTGAACGTCAATAAAAATAAAGGATGGTACCGCTTGTTTTTGTTTGTTCGTCCTGGTGAGATGTACGTGTGCAGCTCCATATAAAAGTGCACGTTTCGATATTTCGCGCTAAAGATTTTTCTGTCCTATCTACTTATAATGTATTTTCTCCCTCAGGCCCACTTGCACGGGGCAGCTAAATGTGTTTAAATTATATTTTCTTTACCTGTCCTTTTCATGTCAACCCCGGAAGAAACTAATCAAAAAGTGACAGCGTCACAAAATCAACTATACCTATCAGTTAAAGGAGTGTTGTGCAAGTCGGCCTTAAAATTAAAATAAATGTAAGCATATTTAATATTATAGATTCCTAAAATAAGTTGGTATCAATGTAACATTGCTAGGTTTTACTTTAAAGTGAGGTTAGTACAAGACTGGTATCAAGCAGAAACTCAAACTTTGGAAGAGCCAAGGAAGCAAAGCACTCAAGCAGAAAACATTAAGTACCTTTTTGGTACCATTTTAGTTAATCAGAGAGGTGGGTAAGAAAGAGTCGAACGGCGAACAAAATTGCTAAATAAACTTGCATCTTTACGCCGATTTTCGAAAACTCTGCATTAAGTTTCGTAGACTATTCAAAATCGGGTCGACGAACTCATAGTTAAGCGATTTAACAGACGTAACTTTTCCATGCATCCACATATTAAAATATGTATGGCAGTCTCGACTCAAATGTTTACTAACTTGCCGTCGCCGATTTCTCCCCCTAGCCTCCACTAGCGAATACCCGCGACTTCGTCTGCTTGGTTTGAGGTTTTTGGTTTCCGCGGGAACTCCTTAATTTTCCGGGATAAAACGTAGCCAATGAGCTATTCCAGACTATAAACTATCTCTGTGCCAAATTTCAGCCAGATCCGTTCAGCCGTTGGTGCGTGATTGAGTAACAAACATCCATACATCCATACATCCATCCATCCAAACTTTCGCATTTATAATATTTATTTGATGATTGATTGATTAGGCTACACACATACTGGCGACATTTAACTGTTAAAATCTTTATTAAAAAATAAATAAAACATACCAAACCTAGTAAAAATATAATAGGTAGGTATTTAGATAAGTCGAGTTATAGTCAACTCGGTAGATGTTTGAATTAAGAGATACTAACTCAGAGAAAATAATTGGCATTGTTACTACTCAGAAAAAGACGAAAAGCTTGGAAGAATAAAAACGATGAACTTACTTAAGAGACCTGTTATACTTATATTAAGTTCGATTAAGTTTAACTCGGCTTTAGCCCTTACTAAACTAATTTTCTATGGAGATGCATACGCGTCTGTGCAGCTACGTTGAAACTGAATTGTTGCATAATATTATGTATCTCCATTCATCAAAAGCGCATTTTTGTGTAGACACACTAACATTTGGCAAATAAAACATTGGACAAATAAAACATTTGAAACCGAACTTGTGTTTCTCATATATATATTTTCAAACAAAGATATTTTTTAGTAGTTTTATTTTATTTTCAATCATCATTAATTAGATCAGGCGACTTAAATGAAATTAGATTAGTAACATCAACATAGAACGTTTAATTCGATGGTTGAATAGAATAAGCTGACGCTGGATATTATATAGTTTCAATTTCAAAACAGTCACTATAAGCTAAGACTAATTTGTGGCCCGTTTTCACTTTTCTAAAATATAAAAAGAAAAGGTGACTGACTGACTAATCAATCAGCTCACAATACTACCCTCTGGACGAATCGGGCTGTTTGGCATGCAGATAGCTAAGTATTACTATACTATTCTGTGCTATTACGACGTAGACATCCGCTAAGAAAGGATTTTTGAAAATCAACCCCTAAGGGGGTAAAATAGGGGTTTGAAATTCGTGTAGTCCACGCGGACGAAGTCCCAGGCATAAGCTTGTTTAATAAATTATAAGTGGACTATACCATTTATTATTCAGAAAGCTTTGCAAGATAAAATTACGTAACTGACCACAAAACAAAAAGTTACTTAATTAAGTAGGAACATGATCTTAAGCTCTAAGTTAGAAAGGTATTTGTCACCGTTAATTACCTGCAAAACTAAGCTAAAAGCTGGATCCAGTTTATCTGAATGGGTGCTTTGTTATCTGCCAATGGGCTATTGTCAACTACTGTACAGATTTTCTTCTAAATAATATTACACAAAGTCGCAATATAAACAATTAAAATTTTATTTAATTACGCCTGCGACATGTCCGCGTAAATATGTGTTATTTATATCCCGTGGAAACCTGGTTTTCAGGGTTAAAATATAAATTTTGGCCTTGGTGCAAGCTACTTACTACGTGCCCAAAATAAACTATTTCCGTAAAAAGTAACAGACAGACAAAGACTTTTGCATTTATAATATTCGTATAAGTATGAGTACCTATACTTTTATATGGCACACAATTAAAAATTCTGCACACTCATATTGTGGAGATTTTAAAGCCTCAAACTAAATATTTTAAATTTTTGAAATGGAGCTCGTTAAAACTTAAAAATACCATTTTATGGTTCGATTTTGCATTCACGGGCAAAAGATCGCAATATATCGGCGAAAACACTATTGTGGAAAAGAAAAACGATAAAAGGAATATTTTTACAAGCCGTGAATACAGACGCATTGGATCTGAAGTTTTGCAGCCTCCCCGGGGCGCGACCCGCCTTCTCCTCGCGCCGATATTTGAGGAAATATTTCTTACGAAACTTTTTGAAGACGTGCACTTCGGTAACAATCCATACTTCCATACAAATATTATAAATGCGCAAGTGTGTTTGTCTGTCCATCGATTTGTCTCTCTGCTACGCTTTCACAGCCCATCTTTCCAACCGATTTTGATTAAATTTGCTGTCATCCCTACTAATTTTTATATCGGAAAATTTAAGAGTTCCCGCGTGAACCAAAAAATCCTGGCATCGTCTAATAGAGCATTCAATAGGAAGATGTCATGACGTTTTCCCAAAAGTTGATCTTCTTTCCTTTACACATTCTTTCAGAATTAGGTACGGCGAGTACTTACTTAGTAGAGTTTAAATGACTGGCATTTAGACCAATTTAGAACATTTCCATACGTGGCTGCCTGTTGTAGCCACTACAAGCATAGAATATAATAAAATAGAAAAGTATCTTGATATTATTTTTAAGACAACTATAGAAGATACAGTTCAAACTTACAAGTACGTAAATTTTTACAAGTATTTCATCTCGTTATTACGCCTCCAACCAGACCAGAAACAATCTAAATATATAAAATTCAAAGTCCTGACTGACTGACTGACTTATATATCAACGCACAGCCTAAACCGCTGGTCCTCGAGACATGAAATTTGGAGAGTGTGTTGTCTGTGAAGACTAGGTATCCACTAAGAAAGGGTTTTTCGAAATTCCATCCCCAAAGGGGTAAAATAGGGTTGAAAGTTTGTATGAAACTCCGTCGTTTTTCAAGTTATAGCCATGAAACTTGGTATATGAGCTGCGGGTTGAAAATGTGAGAAATACGTGTTTCACAGTTTTGGAAAATTCGACCCCAAAAGGGGTGAAATAGGGGATGAGTGTTGGTATGAAAGGCCTTCTTTTCTCAAGATATTGTTCAAGTTATATCAACGAAACTTGGTATTTTGGCTTTCGTTAAAAATAAAGAAGTACATCTGTCACAGTTTTTCAAAATTCTACCCCCAAAGGGGTAAAATAGGGGTTGAAAGTTAAAATCCTTTATTTCTCAAGATAAAGTCAGAAAACTTGGTATATTAGCTGCGGGTTAAAAATAAAAATACGTGTTTCACAGTTTTTGAAAATTCGACTCCGAAAGGGGTGAAATAGGGGTTGAAAGTTGGTATGGAAGGCCTTCTTTTCTCAAGATATTTTTCAAGTTATATCAACGAAACTTGGTATTTTGGCTTTCGTTAAAAAATAAAGAAGTACGTCTGTCACAGTTTCCAAAATTCTACCCCCAAAGGGGTAAAATAGGGGTTGAAAGTTAAAATCCTTCATTTCTCAAGTTATAGCCATAAAACTGGTATATGAGCTGCGGGTTAAAAATAAAAAATAATTGTTTCACAGTTTTTGAAAATTTTACCCCCAAAGGGGTAAAATAGGGGTTGAAAGTTTGTATAAAAATCCTTCATTTTTAGGGTTCCGTAGCCAAATTTGGAAAAAACGGGACCCTTATAGATTCGTCATGTCTTTCTGTCTGTCTGTCTGTCTGTCCATCCGTATGTCACAGCCACTTTTTTCCGAAACTATAAGAACTATATTGTTGAAACTTGGTAAGTAGATGTATTCTGTGAACCGCATTAAGATTTTTTTACAAAAATAGAAAAAAAAAAACAATAAATTTTGGGGGTTCCCCATACTTAGAACTGAAACTCAAAAATTTATTTTTCATCTAACCCATACGTATGGCGTATCTATGGATAGGTCTTCAAAAATGATATTGAGCTTTGTTATATCATTTTTTTCTAAACTGAATAGTTTGCGCGAGAGACACTTCCAAAGTGCTAAAATGTGTGTGTCCCTCCTCTGTAACTTCTAAAATAAGAGAATGATAAAACTACAAAAAAAAATATATGATGTACATTACCATGCAAACTTCTACCGAAAATTGGTTTGGCCGAGATCTAGTAAGTAGTTTTTTTTATACGTCATAAATTATCAACCGCAATTTACCTTTCATTCAATCAACTCAAATATTTAAAATAAAAATATTTTTAATAATTTAAAACTTACTACAGGTTTGTACGGAACCCTCGATGCGCGAGTCCGACTCGCACTTGGCCGGTTTTTTTCAAGTTATAGCCATGAAAGTTGGTATTTGGGCTTCTGGTTTAAAATAAAAAATACGTGTTTCACAGTTTTTGAAAATTTTATCCTCAAGGACGTTAAATAGAGAGTTTGTCTTTCAATCACGCCGCAACAGAGCAACAGTTCGACGTGATTTCTTGCATGGAAAATTAAGGAGTGCCTGTGGGAATTAAAAAACTTAAGCCACGCGAACGAAGTTGCGGGCGTCCGCTAGTTCAACTATATAAATTAAATAATTTCCCCCCGGGATCAAAACCGAGACCTGCAACTTACAAGACCACAGGTGCTAACCACTAGGCCAGAAGGTCGTCAGCTAAGTCAGGCAGAGAGACAATTAAGATTTGAACTTGCCGGATCTATTGCTTTTTAGCGCTCTCAAAAAAACACTGAACAGATTTTATTTAAGTTTTCATGAACCCCCCCTCCTGTCTCCTTGGGACGTTCGAAGCCGGGGCGAGTAAACTATAAATAATGCAGTTTAAGTTACCAATCTTTCATGTTTTACAACTGCTGAATATACCTACATGTAGAGGTTGCAATATTATCGTACAGTACAATAAAAATAGATGAGCGTACTCGTTTAAACATGGAACGTGACTAATGAAACGTCCGACCTGACAAAGCGTTAGAAAAATATAGGAAAAATAATTGACTTTAAGGTGTCGATTACGTATATTTAGTACAATTATTGCATTGTTGTGATCAGTAATAGGATAGAAGGTATAGTTCGCGCGAGAGTTGAATGCAGAGCAAATGTATGGTGACACTCTGCACTCAATTCGCGCTCGAACTGTAATTATGGTGTTTTTTACTTCAGTAACTACCTATATTTAATGTTTATTTAATTTTACCATTATAACCATACTAATTTAAAAATGTGAAAATGTTTCTGTCATCAACTAGTCGTAGGTACTTATATAAGTAGGACTATTACTACAATGACAAATAAAAAAAATATATATGAGGACAAATAAAAAATTAATTGATGCTATAGATTGGGTCAAAAAATATTTTAAAGAAGCTTTTGAATTTAATATATTATATGTGTTTGTAATTAGGGGGATAAAACTTAAAAAGTTAATTTCTAATCCAATTCAACTTCCTAATCAAGAATTAGAAGAAGTTGAAACTAAAGTTCTAAAAAATAATGCGAAAGTGTGCTTGTTTGTTGGTTTGTCCTTAAGGCAATCACGCCACAACGGAGCAACGGATCGACGTTTTGGTATGGGTATACCTAGTTGAGGACCTGGAGAGTGACATAGGCTTCTTTTTATCCCGAAAAATAGAACCTAAACCACGCGGAAGGAGTCTTCAGCTAGTATTACAATAATTACAATAAAATTGAATAAAGCAACCATCAATCCCTCACCTTATAACGCACAGACAATGGACATAACCTAGTACAAATCCGTGTACAATGGATTCCCTGCAAGTCTTGCGTTATCAGTTGAGGCGACGATGACCACGATTTGTAACTTTGTTTAAATAGTCCACACAAAGCTGTAAATATAATTGCGACAATCGCATTCAAAAAGCAGATACGTGATACAGCATCAGCTTACTAGCACGTGAGGATATCTATTGCTCGCGTAAAAGCCGATACTAGTTCTACGTGCTAAGTTAGAGGTGTTAAATGTGTCTAACGTTTGATAAAATCGTTCGTCCGCTTTTATTCTGGGTTATTTTTTTCGATTTACTTACTGTTTCACGGATGAACTATGCCAACCGCGTAGTCAAAGCATGCTATAATTTGATTAAGAAAGGTTAATAAATAGAACTGAGACTTTAGGTACTTCTCATTTCCTACTACGGTACTACTACTACTACTACTACTACTAAAATTACCGAATCTTTAGCAAACCGTGCCACCTTGCATTGCCTTTGGGGTAACCATGTCATGATCCATACTAGAAGGACCAGGCCTAATGTAACACAATGAGTATTATTATGATAAATTATTATGAGAAGCAAATTTGTACTTATTAAGCCCATCAAAATCGAAAATAATGAGCAAACAAAAGAATTTCAGAGACAAACGGAAAGATAAGTATTTTTCCATATCACAACTGCTGACGAAATGTTTAAGAAGAATCGTAACTAGAAGCTACCTATTTGTTTTAACATCAACTTTTAGGTAAGCAGTTGTAGCAGTCAGGAGACATGAACTAGTTTTAAATAAAGCTAAGTGCATGGAGTTGTAGAGAGCGGATTTGCTGGAAACGGACGCGTCAACAGCGGTGGTCGTTTCAGGATCGCAGCACGGTTTCATTCATCCCCCGGTTACGACGTTTTGTTACTGAAGCCCGTTTTACGCGAACTCTACTAGAGAACCGTCCTCCTACCAATAGCGGTATCCCACTCGCACGTGCGTAAATAAAACGAGATAGACAAGAGCGTGGAAACAAAATCAATAATGTCTGGAGCCCGCCCACCGGTTAAACTCGGCAACTGCGCTTCCTCACCGTAAATTCGATAAAATAAAACTGAGTAAAAATCACTAAAACTGCATATCGGTGTTAGGATACGCACCATGGATTAACGCTCTCAAGTTTAAATGTAAAACTCAGTATGGGTATAGCGCAGGGAGAGAGCGACAGCTACCACATGGTTGGCACGTGGTCGGATCACGTTACAATGTTTACCTGCAATCGCCTAACGGTCAGGTGAGATCCGACTCTACTCTTCTCGTTTACTACAGACTCGGTGATTGACCCCCAAAGCAGGCGGTTCTCACATTTTTTGTATAGTAATTTTTCTTGTACCTACTTTGCACTCCTCACATCTGGCATGATCTTGATATTAAATTTAACCCCTTTTGATACGCTACCAGTTTTAACGTCGGCTGAGACTGGCATGATACATTGGTATGAGTACCTACTCAACATGTACATTTAAAATTACCCTTATTATACTTTCCTACTACGAGAATGACTTTGGCCGTGTAATAACGTCCAATCTGTCTTTAGAATTAATATGGTTGAGTGGAATAATTTCATATAAAAAATTATTTTTAAACAACCGACTTCAAACTCCCGCGCCAACTTTACAACAACAAGCATACGGTATACAAAGTGTACTTATTTTACTGTTGATATTTTAAAAACCGCTCGACCGATATCGATAAAATTTATATGGGACCACTTGGGAAGTATGCCCTTTCAAATAAAAAAAAGAATCATCCAAATCGGACCACCCAGTCAAAAGTTCTGAGGTAACAAACATTTAAAAAAAAAAACCGGGCAAGTGCGAGTCGGACTCGCGCACGAAGGGTTCCGTACCATTATTAATAAATAATTACCTTTGTTAATGAACCGCAAGACTAACTTTGTTTGTAGAGGTTTATTGTTAATATCAAAAAAACTATGCTAGTTAGAGCATTGGCTATAGTTTTCCTGTAAAGTATACGTAAATTCCTATTGACCATAATTATTTCAAATTTTTCGATTGGTAAACTCCGGAGATAAGGGGGGGGGGGGGGGGGGACGGTATTTTTTTTTACATTTTCCCCGATAAATCAGAAACTATCATAACTAAAAATAATTAAAAATCTGTTTTAGAATGTACAAAGTAAACCCTTTCATATGATACCCCACACAGTACAGTTATCTCACTTTTAAATTTCAACCCTCAGATTTTCCCCCCTTTTTAAATAAGAACGAAAATAATTTCCAATTTTTTTTAATTCCAGTGTCTTTGGGCCACTAATATACACAACTATTCCAAATTTCATGTCGATAGCTTCGGTAGTTACTGAAATAATCGAGTGTGACGGACGGACAGACGGACAGACAGACGGAGAAAGTCGCACCATAAGGGTTCCATTTTACCATTTTGGTACGGAACCCTAAAAACAGGCGAATTGAGAACCTCCTCCTTTTTTTGAAGTCGGTTGATAAAAAAAACCAGGCCAATCCATCTTCTGATTTTTAACCCCGACGCAAAAAGAGAGGGGTGTTATAAGTTTAACGAGTCTGTTTGTGTATCTGTCTGTGGTATCGTAGCGCCCAAACGAATGAACCGATTTTCGTTTAGTTTTTTTTGTGTCATAGATAATTTTATCCCGAGTGTTCTTAGCCATGTTTCATGAAAATCTGTTCATTCGTCTGAAGGTCATCAGCTTTTTCTTAATCTGTTACTTCCATATAATGTCGGGGGTTGTTTTAAATTTGTAATTTATATTTGTCTTCCAACAACCTTACAGCTATCATATTTGAACATCCATACTTATATTATAAATGCGAAAGTGTGTCTGTCTGCTACGCTTTCACGGTCCAACTACTCAACCAAATCTCTGTACTAAATTTCATAATTTAGTACAGAGATTTGGTCCCGGAAAATTGAAGAGTTCCCGCGGGATACAAAAAACACCAAAACGCGCGGACGAAGTCGCGGGCATCATCTAGTAGGATATATTTTAGCCAAAATAAGTTCTCATGAACTCGTACTTTCCGATCTCGTTCCTCCATCTTTTAACTATTATAGGTATATAGCTCTGCGTTATTGACATTCCACAAATGCCTATAAAGCATTTCGCTTTCTCGTTTCAAATACGCACAGCTAAGAATTGGAATCTGCTTCCGACATTCGTCTACCCCGCGATATAAACATCATAAAGATGTTTAAAAGCAGGCATGAATAAACATGAGACATTTTATAGGCCGCAATTTGTGCAACAGTTTTGTCATGTTTTGCAAATCATCACGTCAAGTCAGTCTAACAATTGAAAAAAAACGTAACATCCTTTGTAAGTACTGAACCATCCTTTGCATATGCAAATAAATAAATAAGTAAATATTAATTGCATAAGCAAAGTTCTTAACTAGTAGGTACGTATTAGAACTAGGAAGGAGAATTCTAAGTTTAGGAGTCTATGTTTATTTGGCGGTCTATCGCATCTCTCATAATAATTGATAATATGAAGTACAGTTTACTGGTAAGATTTTGATAAATTCTGGAATGGCCGTAGACATGATAAATCCAATGCTGTAGATATGACAAACTAAATAAAAAAATAGAATTATATGGGATACAAGATAACTTATTTGAGTAGCTATATTATGAAAATATTTATTTTACACTTGAAAATATTATATTTAAGTATAGTTATAAGTACCATTCGTGTTTTAAATGTTAGATACTTATTAATTGTTTTTAGTTTTAGAACTGTATCTTGTTAAAGCTTTATAAGCCAATTTGTTTGATGGTTGGTACACATGATAGTAATCTTGTATCCGATACACATATTCAGCTCGCTGTACCCGAGGAGCCTGCGGCTATAGTTTGCATTTTTATTAACTTCGAGGACAAGCAGGAACATTTTGTTTTGCGTGCCATAAATATGGATCTGATGGAGACGATCTGAGGAACACACGCTGAAACAAGGTAATGCATTTTCATGCAAACTTATCTAAAACTAGGGCTGAGCATTTCGGATTTCGAATCTGGATATGGATTGCGGATGGTGGATATGATATCGTCCCGGCGCAGCGGCCACGGCTGGTAAAAACATGTCCGGGCTTTAATTTTCGAAATATTTATAAGCAATCTCTGATATTCAATATACACATTATCTATACTATCTATACTAATAATATACGAAAGTTTGGATGGATGGATGGATGCATGTTTGTTACTCAATCACACCAGAACGGCTAAACGGATCTGAATGAAATTTAGCACAGAGATAGATTATACAGTCTGAAATAACACATGGCTACTTTTTATCACGGAAAATTGAAGGTTCCCGCGGGAACCAAAAACCTCAATCCACGCGGACGAAGTCGCGGACATCAGCTAGTTATTTATATTTTTACTAGCTGATGATTATTATGTTGGATTCGGTTACTGTTTTGGATTTTAATAATAACCGGCGACATTATCAGTAAAATAAAAGGAATTTGTAAAACTCCCGATGAAATTCACATCAGACTTTAAGTGAGTATATACATGGAATAAATAACGTCGATCCGTTGCTCCTGACTGAAGGACAAACCAAAAAAACACACTTTCGCATTTAAATAAGAGTAGGATTTCGTATGGCATCCCTATAGAAACCATGCATAGAAAGTAGACGAACATCTATCTCGTCACGGTAAAAATAAAACCTATAGATACACTTGCGGATGTTAGAGGAACGTGTAGTAAAAATGTTTTAAACATTTTTCAGCTACAACCGTTATCTACAGAGTATACAAGCTTTTGCGTATTTCTTTCCTAATGACTTTCTAATCGACGCAGACGTGTTTGCATTTTTATTTTTATTCCGATTTCAGTTGTAGATTTCTGAATACCTAACTTTGTTTTATTCGACAAGTTACCCCTTCACTGGCGATCTCTGCTGGATGCTACCTAAGTTATTACCCCTTTACTGGCGATCTCAGATATAGTACTTAGTAAGTGATGATGCAGTCTAAGATGGTAGTGGATTAACCTGGTAGTGATAGAGTTAAGTATGGCATTTATTTTAAACTAGCTGATGCCCGCGACTTCGTCCGTGTGGTTTAAGTTTTTTTGATTCCCGCGGGAACTCCTTAATTTTCCGGGATAAAAAGTAGCCTATGTAGCCACTCTCCTGGTCCTCAACTATACCCATGCCAAAAAACACGTTCCCTTGCTTTGTTGCGGCGTGATTGAAGGACAAACCAATCAAACACACTTTCGCATTTAAAATATTAATATGATAAAAAACCGGCCAAGTGCGAGTCGGACTCGCGCACCGAGGGTTCCGTACTCAAGAAGTAGGTATAATTACCATTGTTAATGAACCGCAAAACTAACTTTGTTTGTAGAGGTTTACTGTTAATATCAAAAAATTACGTTTGTTGTATGGGAGCCCCCCTTTAATATTTACTTTATTGATATTTAATTATTTATTTTGAAAGGTAATATACAAGTTAATATTCTGTGAAAATTTGAACCGTCTACCTGTTACCGTTTTTAATATTGAACAAAAAATACGAAAAAAACACGTTTATTGTATGGGGACCCCCCTTAATATATATATTTTTTTAATTTTTAGTATTTGTTGTTATAGCGGCAACGGAAATACATCATTTGTGAAAATTTCAGCTTTCTAGCTATCACAGTCTATGAGATACAGCCTGGAGACAGACAGACAGACAGACAGACAGACAGACAGACAGCGGAGTCTTAGTAATAGGGTCCCGTTTTTACCCTTTGGGTACGGAACCCTAAAAACTATATCCATCATAATTCGTACCGTAATGCTTGGCGGTACATAATTTACATTTTCTCGATATAAAGTTTCATATAGAGTTCTAGAATACTCTTTTTATTTATTTCGTAGTTATAGTGTCTGAATAAATCAATTGTACTTGCTGCTTTGTATGCTTTGCCACACAAGATTCTATCTAGAGCAGCTCCGTGTATTGTGCATTTTATTTTATTTTATCAGAGCCTTATCTGATCCACTTTCAACAAGCGTCAAAGAATGGATTATTATCTACTCTTGCACTGCACATGCTTCCGAGTTCCATTTATCCACGAGGACCACGAGTTAGATACGGTCCGTTCTTATGACAACGCTCTATTTTACAGAAACGGTTTTTTCCTGGATCCCATGTACGAGTAGAAGTTGGACGTGTTTCAATCCGGTCGAATTTTGCTGATATTATACGATACCTGGTCAAGTACTAAGGCATTGTCACGCGATAGCGCAACAAACGCGACAGCGCGACTCGAAATGACACGACGTGACAGTATGGTCTAAGTATCGCGCAGATATGTTTGTCATTTTCTATGGAATCGTATCTTGTCGCGTGTCGTCGCGTCGCTCACCTAGGTAAGCATGTGTTCTGTAGCCATGCTAAAGACTGGCGATAATTGTAATGGTCAGGCAGTCTTAGGTGCACCGTGCAACGCACATTACCAGAGTCGAAGCGTGGGGTCTTTCTAAATGAAAAACCCGGAAAAGCGGCAACGGGGTCGGACAGCAATCGCATCAGAGATGCAAAAGCGTAGAGTGCGTCCTCCTCGTCTAGTTTTCACTGTACCAATTTCGACAGTATTTCAAAGTACATAAAGCTGAGTTTGGATGGTCATCATAAATACTCGATAGTCAGTTCCACTCCATTCATTATCAGTTGTGCCTACCTAAATTAGACAAGATAACCTGTTAGGTATTCCTATGGGTTTCCCTGTTTAAGGATTGAAAATTATTACAAACTAACTTACTGAATTCATAATAATCAAACGGAAAATTGTCTGATTGTGGTATTAGAATTTCAAAACGGATGTCGCTAGTATATTTATTTTCTTCCATAGCCAAGCAACCGAGCAACGCGAACGACTCATTTTCGCGAATTGTGTCATATGCGTTCTGAATACGAAATTATACTTCCCCTTCTCTCGTATGATAGCCGTCGATTTATTACACCCCATTAGGCTTTCCAATGGAATTTGATTTATTTTAATGTTCGACGAGAAACATTTTAATAATAAAATAAAAAAACATTTTTGTATCTTTAGAACTTTTAACAATTAGTAAAAACCGGCCAAGTGCGAGTCGGACTCGCGCACCGAGGGTTCCGTACAAACCTGTAGTAAGTTTTAAATTAAATGTTTTTTTTTAAATAATTGAGTTGATTGAATGAAAGGTAAATTGCGGTTTACGATTTATGACGTATTAAAAAAAATCTACTTACTAGATCTCGTTCAAACCAATTTTCGGTGGAAGTTTGCATGGTAATGTACAACATATATTTTTTTTAGTTTTATCATTCTCTTATTTTAGAAGTTACGGGGGGGGGGGACACACATTTTACCACTTTGGGAGTGTCTCTCGCGCAAACTATTCAGTTTAGAAAAAAATGATATTACAAACCTCAATATCATTTTTGAAGACCTATCCATAGATACCCCACACGTATGGGTTAGATGAAAAAAAAAATTTGAGTTTCAGTTCTAAGTATGGGGAACCCCCAAAATTTATTGTTTTTTTTCTATTTTTGTAAGAAAATCTTAATGCGGTTCACAGAATACATCTACTTACCAAGTTTCAACAGTATAGTTCTTATAGTTTCGGAAAAAAGTGACTGTGACATACGGACGGACAGACAGACAGACAGACAGACATGACGAATCTATAAGGGTTCCGTTTTTGCCAAATTTGGCTACGGAACCCTAAAAAAAAGACGTGTGGCACTCGGAGACTGCCGCGGTAAAGCTATTGCATAGCATTTTATATCAACTTACCTAACACTTTGGTTGCTATGACTACTTGTGTTGTTGACTTCAAATTATTGAAAATAAAAGGACTATTTTTATGAAAAGATGATTTGGAATATAAAGGCGAAATAATTTTAAAGAATTATGAACATAATATGAAGGCGAATTAATTTTAAAGAACTATGAACATTATTAACAATATAAAGACTATTTTTATGTAAATATGATTTGGAATATAAAGGCGAAATAATTTTAAAGAATTATGAACATTATAATAAGTCTATGACATAATATAAAGGCGAATTAATTTTAAAGAACTATGAACATTATTAACAATAAAAAGACTATTTTTATGAAAAGATGATTTGGAATATAAAGGCGAAATAATTTTAAAGAATTATTTCGCCTTTATATTCCAAATCATATTTTCATAAAAATAGTCTTTTTATTTTCAATAATTTGAAGTCAACAACACAAGTAGTCATAGCAACCAAAGTGTTAGGTTTTTAATTTCTTTACGGAATTTCTGGATTCGGTCTCCACGCTCAAGGCCCGCGATAGAAGCTATGCAATAGCTTAAAATTCTGATTTCTGTGGTATGAAGAACAGCTGTTATAGCGCCTATAGCTCAATTGTTCTGGTAAGGAAACTGGCCCCCATGCCTTAGGGAAAAGTCTTTTGTAATAACGTAAGAATTAAAATTACATAAACCTTAAGGTTCTGGCCGCCCGTAAATTCCATAAAGTCCACCAAAAAGTACATACGGATATACATAGAGACAGAGTCTAGGACAAATAAAAGCAAGTTGAACAGACATGTAATTATGCATACCCACCCCCCATTAGCACTTTAAGCCGTTATCAGAGCCATTGCTTCGCAACAGGACATTAAAATGCTGTTACTATTCCTTTTATTGCTTTAAGTAGAACTTACGACACTTTTTACTTCCCACAAAATTACGCTGTCGACTACGCTACGGGGTAGGTATGACTAAGGGGCATGTTGATATCATTTTTATACCTAACTCGTTGGGATATATCTATACAATCCATACTTATCCATACTAATATTATAAATGCGAAAGTCTGTCTGTCCGCCTTTCTGTACAGCTGTCTGTCTGCTATACTTTCACGGCCCATCTGTTCAACTGATTTTGATGAAATTTGGTATAGGGATAGTTTGTATCCTGGAGAAGGACCTAGGCATATCCCGGAAAATTAAACAGTTCCCACGGGAATCAAAAAACCTTAATCGACGCGGACGAAGTCACGGGCATCATCTAGTTATAAATAAGCTGCATCATTATCATTATCAACCCATTGCAGCCAACTTCAGAGCACGAGTCTCCTCTTAAAATAACAAGAGTTTTAGCCATAGTCCACCACGCTGGCCAAGTGGGGATCGGCAGATTTAGCACACCTATGAGTGATATCCTATTACTTTGATTTCCTATGACATACTTAGGTACGATAACACAGGTTTCCTCACGATGTTTTCCTTGACCATTATAGCAAAATATGATACTTATATAATATACCTAGGTATAATATCCTACCCTAACTATCCTCAACCAACAAAGGTTGTCCCTGACCTGATGTCATTCGGGGCTCAGGCCCGGTAGGGTGGCCTAAATTTCTTAAAAGTTTCTGTAAGAGACGGTTAAAATAGAGAACCATTTAATTCACATTTATGATACATATTATACGCATTGCAGCAAACGGAGTGCATTCAAAATGATTTGTTTGGCTTGCGTCACGCCGTAATTGCCACATTCTCGAAGAAAACTTGTCTGGGAACTCAAATATTTTCCGAGGTGCGGCCTAGTCTTAGAGCACAAGCACACTGGAGACCGGACAAAAGTTCTGCATGAAAAGAAAATAGCCAATGTAGGTATGTTTCATTTTTTTTAATTAATGAAGCAATTTCCGAGCAAGTAGGAAAAAAATAATAATATAGATATTTAGGGTAGGTGCCTTCAGTCAGATAATATGATCGCAGCAGTTTCTACTTAATATAATTCTTATCTATTGAGTAGGAGTAGAGACTGAGTGAGAGAGAGTATTGAGGCATTACAATAAAAAAATCTGCGTACAACCTACACACTACACCAGTTCAGTAGCTTCACTCTTTTACTGTAAGGTGCGATTCCACCAGAAGCGTGTACAGTTTACATTTGTGCATGAGCATTTTCATCTCGAGTGGATAAGCAGAAAAACACTAAGAACATGTTTGCTTGTGAATGTCTACCGAAAAAAACATTTGTGTCGCAAACTATGCAGAATAGTATCTACCGTACACTTTTTTTTATCCACTACAAGTTAGCCCTTGACTGCAATCTCACCTGATGGTAAGTGACGATGCAGTCTAAGTCTCCCATGCCCCTAACAGGTTAGCCCGCTACCAGGCTAACCTGTAAGGGGCATGGGAGTTAATTATTATTAAATCCATACCCCTATTCGGTTTCTACTTCTACACGGCAATGTACCGGAACGCTAAAACGCTTGGCGGCACGTCTTTGCCAGTAGGGTGGTAGCTAGCCACGGCCGAAGCCTTCCCACCAGGCCAGACCAGGGAAAATTCAGAAATTATAAATGCGTACCGGGACCTCCACAGTCCACACGTTAAGACAACAGCGCTCAACACTGCGCCACGGAGGTCGACAAAAACTGGCGGAGTAGCACAATAATAATTATTGTTAACAAGAAAAACTCTGCCACGCGCCGCCAGCCGCTAAAGATAAAGATGAAGAATGATAAAGATTCATTAACGGAAGATTAAGTAAATAGATTTTCCGAACGTGCGGCCCGAAGTTTTCTTTACTTATTTACCTGTTGGGCGAAGTTTGGGGGCGGGATCATGAGCTACGGAGTCCGGTATTAATTCTGAGAATATTACGCGGACTTCGGATCTTTTCTAATTAATTTCTGAACGTCGAGGATGATATTTAAACTTTCTACGAAGGAAAAAGATGATAGTCAAAAGACTGGAGGATTTCGTTAATAATCGTGCCACGAGAATTTCATTTTTCACTTTGGAAGATCACATCTTTTACAGGTATTTTCAATTCCAAATCTAGATTCTAGAGAAATATTATGCATAGGTGCAATCGCGGTCGGAAAATGTTGCATAATTCCATGGATAGGTACATCTGTGTCAGAAGGTCGATCGATATGTGGTTCGACTAACCATAGATCAAACAAACAAACGAACGAACGAACAAACAAACAAACTCTTAGGGCAAACACATATAATACCGTCTCCGTTCCGTCGGGGGTAAAAAAGACAATAAACTCTTTTTGTTGAATTCGATGTTTGAAACATTGTGATTACTTTGAAACACATCGTTGAAACGCAATAAATACCTTGCTAAAGCGTTTTAGACCTTAATGCACGCAGTGTTTTAATTAATTTTAATTAATTTGCGTAATAATTTGAAAACTGGTAAACATTTCAGACCGCGACCAAACCTACTACTGGGGAGTCTGCTGATTCTGTTGTACATAGGTACACAATATTTAAACTAAACTAAAATGACAGCATTAAAAATACTGCTCACTCTTTCATAACTCTCTCTGCAGTGTCATTTTTAACCGCCCTCCAAAAAAGGAGGAGATTCTCAATTCGGCGCGTATATATTTTTTCAATGTATGTTACCGCATATCTCCGTGGTTTCCAAACCGATTAATTTTTTTTTTCTCAGTGGTTAGAGGAAGCTCGCGAGGTTGTTCCATAAAAAAATTTCACTCCAAATCCTCAATCCTGATGCTGTAGGTATACCTACGACTCAAAACTAGGGAGTTAAAAAGTTTTGATGGTGAATTCATATAGTAGGTATCAAGTCACGTGTATACGATTCAACTCTGAGTCCCAACTCCTCAACCCTGATGCTGCAGGGTACAGAACTCCTTAAAAATAGCGATTTAGGATTTTTTTATGTTGAATTCATATTGTAGGTGTCAAGCAACCCATACTTCATACTTAAACCCAAGTCCCAACTCCTCAACTCTGATGCTGCAGGGTACTGCATTCCTAAGCCGTGGGGATTAAAAGTACACAAAAGTTAAAAATAAAAATTCTTTCCAAATAACCGACTTCCAAAGCCACTGTAAAGTAAAAATAATTTTGATTTCTACACACTATGTTGAAGTCGGGCGAGTATAACAAAGATAGGCAAAGTTGACGCGTCAGGCTCGCCCGACTTCAACATGGGTGTGTAGAAAAATCTAAATTATTTTTTACTTTACAGTGGCTTTGGAAGTCGGTTTTTTGGAAATAATTTTTTTTAGTATAAAGATTGTGTTATACAGAATTGACTACACTTTGTATAATTCTGTTTGACAAGATCTCCTGAGTAAACTAAATTGACAGGCCTAAATCTTATGCTATCTTAATCTAGCGCAGGTAGAATTTTCTAAAGGAAAGCAAAAAGCTTTGTCTATGTCATAAATATCATTTAAGTATTTAGATGTATTTTACTGATGGTCACTTTATTGTTTGATGGTAGTTACCTAACCGCTACTTACCGGCATTATTAATTAATGTAAATTAAACGAGAAGGGATACCATTTCCACCATACCTATTTATCATACGTAAGGGATACTTTTTTATATAAGGTAATTTTCCACCTTGCACAAAAACCTGTTTTTACAATCGTTGATAGACAAAAGTTTGAGGGTCCCCGAGCGTGATGATGTCCATAAAGTTTTGGGCACACACAACGCGTTGACTTCATATCACTTCTTATATGAATGGCTTTACTCATGCACAGAGCACACATGTTTTGCCAATGTCACGTTGAAGGAAAGTACACGTCTGGGAAATTATAAACCGGTGATCTTGTCTAACACTTCATACATTTTATACAGTAGCATTGTACAGTAGTTTATTTTATGGGAATAAACTTTTGTGTGCGGACACTTGTACACACGCGCTTCCGTGTAGTATCCGTCACGCGTTGCGTATGCCCAAGCCCATATGGGTCGCAACGCCTCATATTCCTTATATTCACACTAGGTGCAGAACGGACGCGTGATCAGAATGCCGACTGCACTAAGCCAGGAATTCGACTATCTCCACTACATAATGATTTATTCACATCTATCTCGTTAAATTACAAGGCGCCACACCAGACAGCTGTTTTTAACCCTCCGACGTAAAAAGAGAGGGGTGTTATAAGTTTAACGTGTCTCATTGTGTATCTGTCTGTGGTACCGTAGAGCCCAAACGGATGGACCGATTTTCGTTTAGTTTTTTTTGTGTCATAGATAATTTTATCCAGAGTGTTCTTAGCCACGTTTCATGAAAATCTGTTCAGCCGTTTGAAGATCATCAGCTCTTTAATAGTTGATGAGGGGATCTGACTACCTTCCATAATATGTCCTATCGATTCGAAATATGGTAACGTATTTCTTCAATGATACCTACTTTAAAAAAAGACAAAATAAAAGTATCTAAAATTTAAAAACCCCCGACACAAAAAATAAACTCTAAAAACTAACAAATAATATTTTAAACCTATTATAACTATCGTCACATATATTATGTAAGTTCAAATATTTTTATTTTATCCCGAGTGTTCTTAGCCATGTTTCATGAAAATCTGTTCATTCGTCTGAAGGTCCTCAGCTTTTTTCTTAATAGGCAGATATGTTACTTCCATATTATGTCGGGGGTTGTTTTAAATTTGTAATTTATACTTGTTCCCAATAATTGACAATCATGAGAGTCATTAAATTATTTTACAAGATGCCTGCAATATAAGTGTCTGCATAGATTTAGTTTTTTTAAATCCCGTGGAAACTAAGATTTGGAGGAATAAAACCTGCTGAGCCTTTTCAGGTCTCTTTAACTACAACCACGTACAAACTCACGTCGATCCGTTGCTCCGTAGCATTGCGTTCAAAAGGGTCTTTAAAATCCTTAATTAACGCAAACATGTATATTTAAAAATGTCGTGAAAGCGCCTATAGAACTATTGCCTGGATGGAATGCAGTGCACGCTAAATCACACACTGTCTCATTCAAATGGATAAACTATACATTTTCGGTATTACTTAAATATCAGTTTACGATCGCGTTTGTCTATTGCCAATCTTGTTTTTTTTAAAAAGCAACTGCTGAGTTTCTTGCCGGCTCTTCTCAGCAGAACCGGCATCTCGGCTTTCCGAACCAGTGGTAGAGTCAAAACATGACGTAACATAAGAGACACCTGTATGTCCTACATGTTATAAAAAATTTGAGTTTGAAAGTTTATAATAATTACAAAATTTTAAAGTGTCCTGTCCGCGACATCGAAGACACAACGTTCAATAAATGAGCCGCAACGCGTTATATTCCTTATATTCAGAGGACAGAGTGGGCGCGTGATCGGAATACCAACTACGCTAGGAACCTAGCTATCTCCTCCTAAGGATTTATTCCCATTTGTAACTGAGGAGACGACGAGACAGTTTTTCCAATTATGAGGTGTAAGCGGCCCATTTATTAACATCTCGTGATCTCATCAAGGGATACGCGAACGCTCTGTTTATTTTTGAACGACATAGATTATATCCTTGATATCATCTACTTAAAAGAGGCCTATGTCCAACATTGGTGGTTAGTGGCTGATGATGATCATCATGGATAATTTTCTAGCAGTCAAGACTATAAAACAAGGCTCAATAAAATATTTAAATCGACTTTTTTTTCCTAACTGGGTTTTGAGTCGAAAACGATTTTCCTATTTTGTAACTGAGGAGCACCGAGACCGAATTAATAATCTAATTCTGTATGTATTTGGTTTAAATTCAAAACGTTACAATACAATAAAACTTATATCTATAAGTTAGATAAAAGCTGTGAATGAGCTATAAATTAGCTAAAACGAGGTATAAATTTGGGGGCTTTTAGCGGCTAATTTATAAAAACATCTCGTGATCTTATAAGACATACTATACTTGAATCGATTTTTTGAATGAGTGTAATGAAAAAAATATCCAAGACCATGGATTTCTAGATATACCTATCCGTGGTTTTGGATATTTTGCAATGATCTTCTATATACCTAATATAAACTAGAGGTCAATGATATTTTGTTTAACAGCCAACTCCGAACAAGGCACTGCAAACATTTACCTTACACTTATCAAACTGAGTTTGGAAGACAAGATATCCGGTAAAGATTTTTCCATTTGTACCTAACGGAGGAGACGTCAAGACAGTTTTTCCAATTAGATAAATGAGGTGTAAGCGGCCACTTTATTAACATTTCGTGATCTTATCAGTTACGTAATGCCTTGTTTATTTTTGAGAGGACAAAAGACATAGATATGGTTTTTGATATTATATTATTTATCGAACAGCCCAGTCTTTAAAATAAGGCATAGACAAGAAAAACTGTACTTTGTCCTTAAAGGAAATTAAAGACTATTTTAATCACACTAATGTAAATTTTTAATATCCTAACGTCGTCACATGGGACGGGTGATTTTAATATGGGAAATTCTAAGTGCCCATTAAATCATACGTCCCATGTAGAGACGAAAGGACATGGCGAATCTAAATCACTAAGGCCCGTATTAATAAAGCTAAGTACCTATCCTATGCATCATTTGTAATTCCAAGAATCAATACAATACCTACAGCGCACACAATTAAAATTATTAATAAGCGATGACGTCTTCCATTAATATAATTTTAGTCTGAACGACGTTACCGCGCGGCGCGGCGTCGTGCAATAAATGGTCTGCCCCACCTTATATTCCTAATATTCAAAGGACAGAGAGAGCACGTGATCAGAATACCAACAGCGTCAGGAGCCCGACTATCTCCTCTACATAAAGATTTATTCCCATCTGTAGCCTGTAGCTGAGGAGGCAACGAGACAGTTTTTCCCAATTATCAGATGTAGGTAAGCGCCTCATTTATTAACATCAAAGGATCACGTCACGACCGCCTGGTCCCTTCTGGGCACCCCGCTGAATGCAATCTGAAACTGAAGTGATTTTTTTAAGGTATTATTTCCCCAGAGATCGATTCAAAGGCCTTAAATTCTTTTCCTTATAGGAATTGCTCCTACGCTGTTGACGGTCAAGTAGATAATAATAATTGATAATAATATTAAACTATTAACAAAACGCGTTTTTTTATTCCCGCGGGAACTCCTTAATTTTCCGGGATAAAATGTAGTCTATGTCACTCTCCAGGACCTCAACTATAACCATGCCAAAATCACGTTCATGCGTTTCTCCGTTGCGTCGTGAGCTGCTGACAAGAAAAAAGTGTGTGTGTGCAATTCACACACGGCAGAAATGACTCTTCAGAGACTTCTCTGAAGAGTCATTCACGAGAGAATGAGATAAATATAACTGGTATTCTATCTCATTTTCTCGCTTTTTCGTTTCTCGAGTTTCGATTCGATTCGAGAACGATTCTAAAGAAGTTTCACTTTAAAAACAAAAAATTCTTTCCATTGCATCGGGCTACGAGAGTCACGGAATTATAGACAGAGCACCTCCCGCGCAGATAGCTAATCTCTGTGGAGATTGCAGGCCGCCGAAATTCGGCTAGGATAAGTACACAAGATATTATCATTATTTACCTACCTATTCATATATTATACCTAATTAAATCAAAATTATGCCAATACAATAGCCTTATTCCAGCAACTACTTACCTATACAAATTTCAATGAAATTTGAAAAAAAACCTTTCGTGGAATATTTGCACTGTTTGCTTCGTTTTCCTCTTTTGTAAGGTATTTATTTCATTTATTAAAATCCATACTAATACCTATTATACGAGTAAATACAAAAGTGTGTCTGTTTGTCTGCTACGCTTTAGCGGCCCATGTTTTCAACCGATTTTAATGCGATTTGGTACAGAGATAGTTTGTAAATCGGGAAAGGACACAGGCTTCTTTTTATCCCGGAAAATTAAGTAGTTCTCACGATAGTGAAAAAACTTAAATTGAAGTAAGGAGTTGAGTTGAGTTGAAGTTGAGTCTAGTATGTTCATACGCGGGTAAAACTAGTGCTTAGTTTCTTTTGTCTAGTAGTTGTGAGCGTCCTACTGTTTATTTATTTACATTTCTGTTTGTACACGGGACAAAGCTGAAAAACTGAAGGTACCTACCTACACTAAAACGTTTTTAAGTGCAGCATTATCGAGTAGCGAGCGTTGTAATTGCGACCATCTGACGTTACTCCAAATATTGTTCCACTCGTACAACGGATTTTTTGAAAACAATTTCTGCAGTAATAACTTAATGGTATTTGAATCGTTACGACCACAACTATCCGTCAAAAATGCTCAACATTCAAGAGTTCGTTTTAAAAAAACGTGCACTTGGAGTAGTTCACACGTTTTAAAAATATTCATTTTATTCAAATGTGTACATAATAAAAACTTGAGAGGTGTCAAGGGACACCCGGATGGAACAAAGTTCCTTTCGATTAATTAGTGAAGGAATTGTAATAAAATTAACACAGAGAAACACGCGCACGCCGCACGGCTTACAATATTATGACTAGATCGTAGATTGAATAAAAGTTGATAATGAACACAAAACAACACATTTATTAATATATAGGTACAGCATGCAACAAGCAGTTGAGCACCAGTTGAGCACCAGGAGGGTCTTCGTAATAGCTGATAAACAGCAACAAGCAGTTGAGCACCAGGAGGGTCTTCGTAATAGCTGATAAACAGGCACCCTGCCACACCAGAGAGCGCTAGCCTCAGATTGACGGTTTATCTCAGGGTCGGTTTTGCGAAGAATACAAAAAATAAAAAATACAAAAAAAATACAGAAACTGCTATTTCGTGAGTGGGATCGAACCTGCGACGTCTTACGTAAACGCGGCACCATATCGTATGCGCCACGGAGATCTACTTGAAAGCGGCGAATATATGCAACCGTACGTCATATCAACAACTATAGCAAAAAGTGTCGTTACAACTTTTGGTCTTAATTTTTTCCGGCTAGCCCCCTTTCGCAACGCGCGATAAGGAACATTCGTTCCAAAAATATATGTTTGTGTATATTTCACGGGTTTGTATTTTATTTATGCGCTCGCATATAGTTAAATACGATTGAATTGAATCTTTGTAGTGAAGGGAGGCCATCGATAACAATCGGTGACAAATTAGCTTGATACAAGTGGATTCCCATTCCTATACATAAACCCCATTCGACTTAATTTCATCCAATTATTTATTATTGTTATGGAAAATGTTACTTTTGCATTGAATTTAGGATTTTATAAGACGAAAGATGTCGGGGGAAAACCTATGTCAGATCAATATTATTTGGAAATCGGGGCAACATTATTTGTAATCTAATTTTATTCCATATTTTGTCAGGGTGGTTTCCCCGTTACCGAATGAATCAGTAGGTACCTACCTAAGCTATGAATAAATAAAAAATAAAAAAATTCGTTCCGTAAAATATTTTCAATGATGAGTTCAGCGTATAATAATTATAATGCCTATTGCAGACAACTGATAACATCAGCTGAATAAGTAAGATCAAATACGATTGACCACTGATGAAATAAGTTCGAAAGTAAGATAGAATAGAATGCCTGTGGGTAATTTACGTTACCTATGGTTTATACAGATTGCTTACGAGACCTTAATGCAGTCATCACATAAAACCCGGCTCTGCAAAAATCCAGTCAAAAGTAAGTCAAATTAAAATTACAATCGTGCATTGTCGAGTCACTGTGCACTGTTGAACAGTGCGTGTTGCCAGTGTTAACTTACGGATCCGAGACATGGTCGCTGACTATGGGCCTGATAAGAAGGCTCAGGGTCACTCAGCGGGCGATGGAGAGGGCTATGTTGGGAGTGTCCCTACGTGATCAAATCAGAAAGGAAGAGATCCATAGGAGAACCAGAGTCACCGATATAGCCCGAAGAGTTGCGAAGCTGAAGTTGCAATGGGCGGGGCACATAGTTCGGAGAACCGATGGGCGTTGGGGTCCCAAAGTGCTGGAATGGCGACCCCGCACTGGAAGGCGTAGCGTCGGCAGACGGTGGACGGACGACATCAAGAGAGTCGCAGGGAGTCGCTGGATCCAGGCGGCGCAAGACTGTGGCTTGTGGAGGACCCTACAAGAGACCTATGTCCAGCAGTGGACGTCCATCGGTTGACGACGACGACGACGACGATTGTCGAGTCAAAATCTCCTGAGGATGCTCCGATGTCGGAGTGAAACGTACGTTGTGAATAAATTGGAAGATTTGTGCAGTGTGGTGTTGTGCTGGTGCGAAGCTGGCTTAAGGCTGTCTGCTACCCCAGCTGAAAATTCATTTTGTGAGCAAGGTAACAACGACCTCCCTCTACCTACCGGTTGCGAATGGCCACAGTGTAATATCAAGCTACACGTAAAAGCTTGTCAGCTTTGACGAATTGCAACGATTAAAGCTTTTCGTTCCTTAAATTAAAATTAGACATTGTTTCTCACGTCGCAAAGCAATCGCGGACTTAGTCAAAGGCGGTGTTGTCTGCGCTAGCTCTACCCGGTCCCAGATGGCAGGCTCCAAACAGTCGTATGTGCAAGACATGGTCCGTAACTTGGAAACTTAGCCGTCAATAACTGCCACAAACTTTGTGCACAGGCTCCTTGCTACACTGGTAACATTTTATTCCTATTACGAGCTGATACCGATGACTTCACGTCTTACGGAAGATTTTAAACCTTACCTAGATTTTAAATAAATCTGTTTGCTCTTTTAAACTTAAACACAAAATAATATGTCTCATAAGATACGTATTATTTTGACTCTATCACAATTTGAAATGTAGATTGTTCTGTGAAGGGCCGGCAAGTCAGCAGTTTTTTTTGACTGAAACAATCTCGAAATTACGGAGCCTCTCACACATTGCTCTATTATAGAATTGTATTAAATGAAGTCAAAAAGCATGAAACTTTTCGTTTGTTTGCCAAGCTTCGTTAGTAAAATCATATGATTATATTATATCATCCATAAAAGTTACATAGTACTATAATATGATTCCCGCGACTTCGTCCGCGTTGTTTAAGTTTTTTATTCCCGCGGGAACTCCTTCATTTTCCAGGATAAAAAGTTTTAGTCCTTGTCCGGGATACAACCTATCCCTGTACCAAATTTCATCAAAATCGGTTGAATAGATGGCCCGTGAAAGTGTAGCAGAGTGTTTATGTGATAATATCACCAACAATCCCTTCTTTTATTGACTTATTAGTTTTGTTGATATTTTTGTCTCATAAGAATTTTATTTAGGTATAAGATTTTTCTTCAGACGACTTCCAAAATTGCATTGCGATTAAGAGCCAGTTGCATATCAGGCGGTTAAAGTTACAATATAGTTACCGTTACACTTTATACGCATATACAAGCAGTCCAGAATTTTTTTTATAACCTCAATTAAACTGACTTATGGAACCCACTTTGCTTTTTTTTTGTTCGTCAAAGTAAAATTATTAAATTCGAGATTAGGATCTAGCCAGGACCACGATCTTCAGCAATGAAGGAACGACCGAAGAGAGAGAGAAAAGTATTAGGCGCAACGTAACTTTAACCGCCAGATGTGCAACTGGACCTAAGAGTAGTTTGGCAGCATTCCCCGGGTTCGTTAAAACTTAATACGTATGACCGATTTTCCTAAAGTTAACTCCGCTATTGAATTGAGTCGACTTTAGTTTGTAACATAGATTAATTATAATACCAAGTACAGATTGCTAACTCCCTTATAAAATTTTTTCTAGGTTAATACTATCGTTAGATGGCGCTACCAGGCTCGCTCTATAAATGATTATAGTAAAATCGGTGAAATATCGTATTTTCTTGGTTCAATTTGTATTAATTATTTATATAAAATTATCAAAATACAAAAATTTGATAAAATCACTTAAGCAAATAGCAAATTTACATTCAACTAATAATTTAACAAACAGCTTGCACAGTTACGCCATCTCAGATTGTGCGAAGAACTACAAGGTACCGGCGACTTTAATGCGCATTTAGCGAGCTTTGATTGAATGTACCTATGAAGTGAACAGTCTTAACCTGGTTTATGTCTTTGGTTTGTAACGAGCAGTCTTCAATAAGTTTTAGATAATAATCTCCACAGCAAAGGGAATCTGCTTATTACTAAGCTTCTTAAGTTCCGTGATAATCTCCTTACTTTGAAATTTTTACGAGCTTTCCTTTAAAATAATTGTGGGTTTTTGTTGGTATAACAAGCAAACCACTAAAATTATCATTTCGACTTATGCTAACGATTTCTTATTATCAGATCTAAGTGATAATTACCGGTAATGTACCTACTCGTGGGCTTAACGTCATAACAGTTCTAAAGATAACACTAATAGCTCCAAGGCACGGTAAAGTGTAGTCCAAATTACAACCAGTTACTGACTTGGGCCAATAATAGGCATGATGACAGTAACCAAGAATCAACGAAATTATGAATTTATCTAATAAAATGGGATTCATGAATTTTAAAAAACGTATTTATTTTCCTATTTCGAGTGAGATTGCTATTAATTTTGATAAAATAAAACTATAAAATACAGCAATCCGCCATATTGCATAAAACACAAAGAAGCGAATGACGTCACAATTGTTTGTTTTCGAGCTTTGACAATCACACTATTGCTTACTGCACACTGCACAGAGTACATTGGTAAAAACAATAGTGACGTCACAAACCACGCCATGACACCGCCGAACGTTTTGGCGTGAATTTTAAAATTTAAATTTCAAATGCCAATTTTATGTACCAAACTTTATTTTTCTGCTGAAATAAGATATTTCTTTGAAATAGTAGATACTTCCGAACATAATCTGACCATTTTTCAAAATCAGTCATCATGCCTATATTGTAGCTTAAAAGCACAAATGATTGAGGTGCCTGTCGCAATAATGCTTTAAATATAAAATAATCTCCCAATCGGTCATTGAATTTTGACTTAATTCGGTATCCAATATCCATACAAATATGTAGGTATTATAGGTAAGCTAACATCATCACTTCCCATTAGGGGTAATTGTGGTCAAGCGTAAGTCTATAATGAATTTTTTAAAAACACTATCTGATTTTCGTGACCTCGTCCGCGGTGATTAAGTTTTGTGATAATTTAACCGTCTACTAATATTATAAAATTAGTACGATGCGAAAGGTTTTCTGTCTGTCTACTACGGTAATAGTTTGCACTCCGGGGAAGCACGTAGGCTACTTTTTATGTAGGAAAATTGAAGAGCTCCCACAGGATTTCCAAAAAACCTAAATCTACGCGGGCGAAGTCGCAGACATCATCTAATTATACTCATATATAATATTATAAACGCGAAAGTGTGTTAGTTTCTTGGTGTGTCTGTAATTAATAAAAACTTATTCCACGCGGGTATAAAGTCGCGGGCATCAGCTAGTGTACAAGAAAGAGCAACAGTTTTAATAATCCCTAGCAGGTGAGGTGTCATCTAGTGAATAATGTAGGTATAGTACAATAAAGTACAGCAATTTTGATAATCCCTATCAGGTAGGTACTCTTACATATTTTAAGGCAATGGTTTATACAGAACCGAGTCGGAGAAGAAACGGGTCGCAGATAAGCAACAAGTTGCATAAACAATTTTCCGCCCACCTACGCTTATCCTTAAATGATAATAACCGGAACCGACGGCAGAAGGGGCTCTCCGAGGCACGGAAAAACGTTAACGGCCTAATTTTCGGAGAAATTCCGGTCACCCATTTTTCGTCTCGGCAATCATTTTGACTTATAGTTATACCATTCGTTTTGTATCCCTTTTTGTTTCCAAGCAACTATAGCAAAACCTTTCAAAATAATAAAGATTGAAGTTGGTCTCGCAATTTCGTCACTAAAATTCTACAATTAGGTATTACTTAGGATAATTATTTATATTAATCAATGACTAATTAGATATTCGCTTCGCACAGTCAGGTATCACTTCCATAGTCAAAATAATATGTGAATGTTATTTAGACTAGTTAGATAAGCTCGGATTTAATTTCGCAAAAGAATATACTTACCAAACAATCTAAGTACCGACTAATGTTTTAGAGCGTCCATCTCGCTTAATATTTTTGAATAATGCCGTATATATGCTAGGGACACATCCGCTATCCGTAGCTAAGATATAATTAGCAATGCAACACAACTCCGTATTCATTTCAAACTCAGGCACAATGTAAAAACAGGACGGCAGAGTCTCTGTAGCCTTAATATCCGCTGTTCAGACTCGTAACCGGCTAACTATATTGCATTGCGTACGCCACGCGCTAGTTCCGTACTTATCGCGAAAGTTTCAGCTGGCGGGAGTAGGGCGGGCGGGCGGAGTGGCGACGGGGCCCGTTGCAGTATCGATCGCGTCTGGTGCACGCTGCTACGCTGTCTTCCGCAGATCAGTCCTTATCGTCTGCCGGAACGAGCCTCAGCCAGAGTCGAGTACTAAAAAGGCTTTGCGAGACATTCCACATAGGAAATGCATACGCACGCCGAATGCAGACTTCAGTATCGGGCCGTGCGCTCACGCTTCACAGCGCTAAGCTTGTTTGTAGAAAATCACTCGCTATCTCGATTTCTGCTTCGAAGCCTGTGAAGGCGACGTGAATATTGAGCTCGTAAGGCGGAAGATTAAAAATTCCGAGAAACATAGGTACAACCGTTAGAGGTAGCTTAAAAATCTCAAATATAAAAGTTTATGCTAACAACAATATTGTATATTTTTATTCATCAAAAGTTCTTTAGTTACATATTCTGCATTTCCATAATCTACATCCATATTATTCATATTATAAATCCCAAGTGTATCAGACAGTTTGTTCATAAGTGTGCCTGCTAAAGAATTTTGGCGAAATTACAAAGATAGACTGCATCTCCGGGAAGAACACATGACACACTTTTTATCCCAGAAAATCCCACAGGATTTTCAAGAAAACCTAAATCCACGCGGACGAAGTCTCGGGAATCATCTAGTCTAAAGATGAGTAGAAGAGAAGAAAAACGCAAACGAATTACGCCTATTTTACGTTATACGTGATAGAAAGTGATAACGTACTCTCTGATGGAAATGAACGCGTTAAGCTGAAAGAGGAGGGTTGAAAGTATGTCAATTTGACGAGACGCTACGCGCGGTAGGCTTTTTAAAACCATTCATTCAATGTAGCCGTTACAGCCTAGAGGTTAAGACCTCGGCATCCTATTTGGAGGGTCTGAGATTCAATTCCTGTTTTCCAGATGGCAGGTATAATCATAAGGTCCTTCTGCATTACTGAGTTAATTATATTACCCTATAATAACAGAAACCTCAGCTTCAACAGTTTCCGCTTTCGTCAGGCACTTCCTCAAAATTTTCTACGAGCTCTTGGGCCAATAAAACCAAATTTTTCTTTTTTTATCCTCTACAAGTTAGCCCTTGACTGCGATCTCACCTGATGGTTATTGATGATGCAGTCTAAGATGGTAGCGGGCTAACTTGTTAGGGGCATGGCAGTTATATTAACCCCATACCCCTATTCGGTTTCTACACGGCATCATACCGGAACGCTAAATCGCTTGGCGGCACGTCTTTGCCGGTAGGGTGGTAACTAGCCACGGCCGAGGCCTCCCACCAGGCCAGACCAGGGAAAATTCGTAAATTATAAATTCCCAAATTGACCCTGCCGGGGATCGAACCCGGGACCTCCGCTCGTTAAGACAACAGCGCTGCACACTGCGCCACGGAGTTCGTCTAATAAATAATGGAAACTTATAATCATAATCTTATGATTAATTATTATCAAAACTGGTGCAAACGCAAACGTTTTCAAATTAGGCATATGTGTTACGAATGAAAAATACTAATGCTTTAAACTAAACTTCTTTATTTTGATGTAAAAATGAAAATACAGCTCTACAACTTACGGCTCTCGAAATATTAACGATATTATAAGCAGGGTGGTTTCGAGGTGGCCCAGGTAAGGCACTACACTTTGTAACTAACTATGAAATTTATAACGAAAACTCGAGTCGAAAGTTGCGAGCGTTGAAAATATTGTAAGCTGCACTCGTTTCGGGCAAATTAAATGAAAAACGAAGTTTTACCGCTAGCCGACAAAGTTGGGCACTCAAGTTTTAGCCGGTGGATAGCCGTGCATACAGACTATACCGTCCTCTGTGTGCTTAGCCGCATAATGTTTTATTACCAGTACTACCACGTACGAAGCGCGTAGCTACTCCCGCCGTCGCGTCGCTAATGTGCGATGCCCATAGAAGGTATTAAAATTTATTAAAAGGATTTATGAAGTTTCCACGAGGGTTGGAATTTTCATACTGCACGTAATCATACCCAGAATGGGTACTAGGTACTCGTAAAATGCAATAAAGAGGTAAAACTTAAAATGTTTAACCCTGCAGCCAAATTAGCAGAATGTTTTAAAATTAAACAATGAAAAAGTTGAAACTCTATCAAAAATTGTTTAGATATAGACATTTTTATTTGGTTCTATTAAATATTTAAGCTTATTTTCAACATAATGAGCTCGTATTTAATGACTTGTTCTTTAGTATAAGAAGATCCTAGTACATTAATCCGAAATATTACCAATGAGTAGGTCATTGGTAATATTTCGGATTAAAAATTATGCTGGTGGAACGGGTGCTACTTTTAAAAATATGATACATCACAATGAAACTATTAGTTTCATTGTGATGTATCATATTTTTAAAAGTAGCACCCGTTCCACCAGCATAATTTTTAATCCGAAATATTACCAATGACCTACTCATTGGTAATATTTCGGATTAATGTACTAGGATCTTCTTATACTAAAGAACAAGTCATTAAATACGAGCTCATTATGTTGAAAATAAGCTTAAATATTTAATAGAACCAAATAAAAATGTCTATATCTAAACAATTTTTGATAGAGTTTCAACTTTTTCATTGTTTAATTTTAAAACATTCTGCTAATTTGGCTGCAGGGTTAAACATTTTAAGTTTTACCTCTTTATTGCATTTTACGAGTACCTAGTACCCATTCTGGGTATGATTACGTGCAGTATGAAAATTCCAACCCTCGTGGAAACTTCATAAATCCTTTTAATAAATTTTAATACCTTCTATGGGCATCGCACATTAGCGACGCGACGGCGGGAGTAGCTACGCGCTTCGTACGTGGTAGTACTGGTAATAAAACATTATGCGGCTAAGCACACAGAGGACGGTATAGTCTGTATGCACGGCTATCCACCGGCTAAAACTTGAGTGCCCAACTTTGTCGGCTAGCGGTAAAACTTCGTTTTTCATTTAATTTGCCCGAAACGAGTGCAGCTTACAATATTTTC
Organism: Erebia epiphron; assembly: GCA_963932025.1. Classification (NCBI taxonomy): domain Eukaryota; kingdom Metazoa; phylum Arthropoda; class Insecta; order Lepidoptera; family Nymphalidae; genus Erebia; species Erebia epiphron. Next base: position 29,605,686 of record OZ009949.1, read on the forward strand.
AACGCTCGCAACTTTCGACTCGAGTTTTCGTTATAAATTTCATAGTTAGTTACAAAGTGTAGTGCCTTACCTGGGCCACCTCGAAACCACCCTGCTTATAATATCGTTAATATTTCGAGAGCCGTAAGTTGTAGAGCTGTATTTTCATTTTTACATCAAAATAAAGAAGTTTAGTTTAAAGCATTAGTATTTTTCATTCGTAACACATATGCCTAATTTGAAAACGTTTGCGTTTGCACCAGTTTTGATAATAATTAATCATAAGATTATGATTATAAGTTTCCATTATTTATTAGACGAACTCCGTGGCGCAGTGTGCAGCGCTGTTGTCTTAACGAGCGGAGGTCCCGGGTTCGATCCCCGGCAGGGTCAATTTGGGAATTTATAATTTACGAATTTTCCCTGGTCTGGCCTGGTGGGAGGCCTCGGCCGTGGCTAGTTACCACCCTACCGGCAAAGACGTGCCGCCAAGCGATTTAGCGTTCCGGTATGATGCCGTGTAGAAACCGAATAGGGGTATGGGGTTAATATAACTGCCATGCCCCTAACAAGTTAGCCCGCTACCATCTTAGACTGCATCATCAATAACCATCAGGTGAGATCGCAGTCAAGGGCTAACTTGTAGAGGATAAAAAAAGAAAAATTTGGTTTTATTGGCCCAAGAGCTCGTAGAAAATTTTGAGGAAGTGCCTGACGAAAGCGGAAACTGTTGAAGCTGAGGTTTCTGTTATTATAGGGTAATATAATTAACTCAGTAATGCAGAAGGACCTTATGATTATACCTGCCATCTGGAAAACAGGAATTGAATCTCAGACCCTCCAAATAGGATGCCGAGGTCTTAACCTCTAGGCTGTAACGGCTACATTGAATGAATGGTTTTAAAAAGCCTACCGCGCGTAGCGTCTCGTCAAATTGACATACTTTCAACCCTCCTCTTTCAGCTTAACGCGTTCATTTCCATCAGAGAGTACGTTATCACTTTCTATCACGTATAACGTAAAATAGGCGTAATTCGTTTGCGTTTTTCTTCTCTTCTACTCATCTTTAGACTAGATGATTCCCGAGACTTCGTCCGCGTGGATTTAGGTTTTCTTGAAAATCCTGTGGGATTTTCTGGGATAAAAAGTGTGTCATGTGTTCTTCCCGGAGATGCAGTCTATCTTTGTAATTTCGCCAAAATTCTTTAGCAGGCACACTTATGAACAAACTGTCTGATACACTTGGGATTTATAATATGAATAATATGGATGTAGATTATGGAAATGCAGAATATGTAACTAAAGAACTTTTGATGAATAAAAATATACAATATTGTTGTTAGCATAAACTTTTATATTTGAGATTTTTAAGCTACCTCTAACGGTTGTACCTATGTTTCTCGGAATTTTTAATCTTCCGCCTTACGAGCTCAATATTCACGTCGCCTTCACAGGCTTCGAAGCAGAAATCGAGATAGCGAGTGATTTTCTACAAACAAGCTTAGCGCTGTGAAGCGTGAGCGCACGGCCCGATACTGAAGTCTGCATTCGGCGTGCGTATGCATTTCCTATGTGGAATGTCTCGCAAAGCCTTTTTAGTACTCGACTCTGGCTGAGGCTCGTTCCGGCAGACGATAAGGACTGATCTGCGGAAGACAGCGTAGCAGCGTGCACCAGACGCGATCGATACTGCAACGGGCCCCGTCGCCACTCCGCCCGCCCGCCCTACTCCCGCCAGCTGAAACTTTCGCGATAAGTACGGAACTAGCGCGTGGCGTACGCAATGCAATATAGTTAGCCGGTTACGAGTCTGAACAGCGGATATTAAGGCTACAGAGACTCTGCCGTCCTGTTTTTACATTGTGCCTGAGTTTGAAATGAATACGGAGTTGTGTTGCATTGCTAATTATATCTTAGCTACGGATAGCGGATGTGTCCCTAGCATATATACGGCATTATTCAAAAATATTAAGCGAGATGGACGCTCTAAAACATTAGTCGGTACTTAGATTGTTTGGTAAGTATATTCTTTTGCGAAATTAAATCCGAGCTTATCTAACTAGTCTAAATAACATTCACATATTATTTTGACTATGGAAGTGATACCTGACTGTGCGAAGCGAATATCTAATTAGTCATTGATTAATATAAATAATTATCCTAAGTAATACCTAATTGTAGAATTTTAGTGACGAAATTGCGAGACCAACTTCAATCTTTATTATTTTGAAAGGTTTTGCTATAGTTGCTTGGAAACAAAAAGGGATACAAAACGAATGGTATAACTATAAGTCAAAATGATTGCCGAGACGAAAAATGGGTGACCGGAATTTCTCCGAAAATTAGGCCGTTAACGTTTTTCCGTGCCTCGGAGAGCCCCTTCTGCCGTCGGTTCCGGTTATTATCATTTAAGGATAAGCGTAGGTGGGCGGAAAATTGTTTATGCAACTTGTTGCTTATCTGCGACCCGTTTCTTCTCCGACTCGGTTCTGTATAAACCATTGCCTTAAAATATGTAAGAGTACCTACCTGATAGGGATTATCAAAATTGCTGTACTTTATTGTACTATACCTACATTATTCACTAGATGACACCTCACCTGCTAGGGATTATTAAAACTGTTGCTCTTTCTTGTACACTAGCTGATGCCCGCGACTTTATACCCGCGTGGAATAAGTTTTTATTAATTACAGACACACCAAGAAACTAACACACTTTCGCGTTTATAATATTATATATGAGTATAATTAGATGATGTCTGCGACTTCGCCCGCGTAGATTTAGGTTTTTTGGAAATCCTGTGGGAGCTCTTCAATTTTCCTACATAAAAAGTAGCCTACGTGCTTCCCCGGAGTGCAAACTATTACCGTAGTAGACAGACAGAAAACCTTTCGCATCGTACTAATTTTATAATATTAGTAGACGGTTAAATTATCACAAAACTTAATCACCGCGGACGAGGTCACGAAAATCAGATAGTGTTTTTAAAAAATTCATTATAGACTTACGCTTGACCACAATTACCCCTAATGGGAAGTGATGATGTTAGCTTACCTATAATACCTACATATTTGTATGGATATTGGATACCGAATTAAGTCAAAATTCAATGACCGATTGGGAGATTATTTTATATTTAAAGCATTATTGCGACAGGCACCTCAATCATTTGTGCTTTTAAGCTACAATATAGGCATGATGACTGATTTTGAAAAATGGTCAGATTATGTTCGGAAGTATCTACTATTTCAAAGAAATATCTTATTTCAGCAGAAAAATAAAGTTTGGTACATAAAATTGGCATTTGAAATTTAAATTTTAAAATTCACGCCAAAACGTTCGGCGGTGTCATGGCGTGGTTTGTGACGTCACTATTGTTTTTACCAATGTACTCTGTGCAGTGTGCAGTAAGCAATAGTGTGATTGTCAAAGCTCGAAAACAAACAATTGTGACGTCATTCGCTTCTTTGTGTTTTATGCAATATGGCGGATTGCTGTATTTTATAGTTTTATTTTATCAAAATTAATAGCAATCTCACTCGAAATAGGAAAATAAATACGTTTTTTAAAATTCATGAATCCCATTTTATTAGATAAATTCATAATTTCGTTGATTCTTGGTTACTGTCATCATGCCTATTATTGGCCCAAGTCAGTAACTGGTTGTAATTTGGACTACACTTTACCGTGCCTTGGAGCTATTAGTGTTATCTTTAGAACTGTTATGACGTTAAGCCCACAGCAGGGTTAAGCAGGGTTAAAATGTTTAACCCTGCAGCCAAATTAGCAGAATGTTTTAAAATTAAACAATGAAAAAGTTGAAACTCTATCAAAAATTGTTTAGATATAGACATTTTTATTTGGTTCTATTAAATATTTAAGCTTATTTTCAACATAATGAGCTCGTATTTAATGACTTGTTCTTTAGTATAAGAAGATCCTAGTACATTAATCCGAAATATTACCAATGAGTAGGTCATTGGTAATATTTCGGATTAAAAATTATGCTGGTGGAACGGGTGCTACTTTTAAAAATATGATACATCACAATGAAACTATTAGTTTCATTGTGATGTATCATATTTTTATGTGGAAGTCAAATTCTAAATTTCAATTCCACATAACTCACGGCGAGCCGGCTCGAAGGACCAAAATTATAATTATATTTATACGTAGTTATAACTAATGCAAAAATAAACTTTATTATACTATCGAATGTTATACCACAGTCTTGAAATATAGTTATACCGTTGATATCTACGCGTATACCTATCAATAAAAGTAGCACATCAATTGCAGTAGGAAATATTAAAGGAAAAGCGGGCACCATCTTTGCTTAAAATTATTTTTCTGTTTTCCCGCACGTCTGCTCCGCTCTTAGATATATTCCTCTTACAGGTTGAGCTCCGGATTCTCACGTTCTGAAAAATTTATATCTGTCTTAGCTTTTCTCTTGTCTACGAAAAGAATCTTATTATTGTACGAGTCAAGTATTGCTTGTCGGTTAGTGTTCGCGTTTATAAAAATTTAACCCTTTGTCAAGCCTTTATTCTGAACAATAGCGTTTCTGTATTTCTTGTAAATTGGTTAGAATAATATAGAAAACAATTCCTATGTAAAGACGTAGGAATTGTGGCCTGAAAGCAGGCATTTCTGTGTATTGATTCCAAGCGTGAAGATCAAGATACTTACGATTATTCAATCAAATCAAATATTAAAGCTACAAGGGATAAAATATACTCGATCTGGTTTGCGGAGAAACTATCTAAAACACAAAATGTGTCTGTATATACTCCTTTATTTCTTTTTCACGTTCCAATTTGGATTGAGATAACTCTAATTTTAGAGCACAAAGGTATCAAAACACAAAATGTGTCTGCATACACTCCTTTATTTCTTTTTTTACGTTCCAATTTGGATTGAGATAACTATAATTTTAGAGCACAAAGGTTTTACACCCCAGAAAATCAAAGGGATTTTTAAAAACCTTAGTTATTCCACGTGAATAAAGTCGCAGGAGCGTACTAGCCAGGAATGGAATTTTAAATTAGCTTAAAAGCGGTTGCAACGTCTTAAGAAAATTGCATGGAACGTCAGCGGCAGGAGCGGAAACAAAAGTGACGAAACCAACAGGTGAACGCTAGCTTGAAAATGCTTTCTTGATTTTAATTCACTTTTCTTTATGGAATAGAATGGACTACCTGGACTTGCTTATTTAGGTTTCCAAGTATTTTTTTTTTTGTAATAACATATTATAATATTTTTTTACAAAATTGAATATTACCGACTATCTTGAAATGTATTATTGAGCACTTAAGAAAGTAGTTCAGTTTCAAGGGAACTGAGATGACGATGACGAAAAATAATAGTTTTGAGGGTAATCAGGTGGAAGGTGGTCTCAACAAAAAAAAACAGGTTTACATCAGCTTAAATATTTACTAAATTTAACGTTTGCGTTTTATAGTCGAGAGATGGGCGAAAAAAGGATACGGACGAGGGTTCTTTTTCTGCGAAAAAAATTGAATTCAAAGGAAATAGTAACCTAATTTTGAACATTTAATTTATTTGATTTTATTTTATTGTACATAATCAAAAGAAATAGAGTTGATTATCAAGTGGGTAAATATGAGTGCTGAACCTAATTTAGACTTATTGAAGTGGCACGAGAAATGTGTGGTTATTTGTATTTTGACTCGACAATGCAAAATTGTAAACAACAATCAACTACACAACAATTACAATCGTGCATTGTCGAGTCAACATCTCCTGAAGATGCTCCGGTGTCGGAGTGAAAAGTACGTTGAGAATAATTTGGAGGATGTGTGTGGTGTGGTGAATATCGCAAGGTACAAGTGCAAGATATACACTGTACCACTTAGATTTACGTATTGTAGCGGATTATAGCGCATTAAACTTCTAGTTCTTTCATTATCATGGACTTCCGCAAAGTAACGCCTGCTTCTATCCAATAGCTATATGTCTGTAGGTCAGAGCCTAGCGCATAGGTACCTACTCGTAGAGTTAACCGCAGTGGTGAAGTGTGCGGCGTGTGGAGATTGAGTGCTTGGCGCGCATTCAAGCTGCTCCGTCTCCATACGTTGCCGTTGAGCATCGATTTGACTCACTGAAACTATAATTTTTGGTAACATGTGGGAATGACGCTAACAACGCGAACTAAAATACTGCGAACAAATCGCTAGATATATAGCTAGGTATCTCATGTAACTTTTTTTTGTTTGTTTACACTACCTTCCTGTCCGGCGCCGGAGCGGATCAGGCTTTATGTACATGAAGCCTAACTATCGGTGTCTGTTCGTGCGCCAAATACAATTTATTTTTTTACTAGCTGATACCCGCGACTTCGTCCGCGTGGATTGAGGAGTTTTAGTTCCCGCGGGAACTCTTTAATTTTCCGGGATAAAAAGTACCTACCCTATTATTTAATCCGGATTTCTAACTTTACGTCTGCAAAATTTCAAAGCAATCGGTTCAGTAGTTACGGCGTGAAAGCGGAACAAACATACAAACAAACTCACTTTCCCATTTATAATATTAGTAAGGATAAGGATAAGGATAAGGATAAGGATAAGGGTTTTCGTTAAAACAAAGAATAGAGGGGCTCGCCGATCCGGTCTGAAGTAGCGCAGTTAATTTAAATTGATGTATACCCCTTAAGCTTTTCTTCATAATTAGAGGCATGATCTAATCTTAGCTAATTAAAAATTGTATTTGCCTAAGCTTGGAGGTGGAAAAACACCTCTCAATAGATTTCATTCACAAAGATCTTACTCAGACACAAGACTATTATGCCTTCGTGTACCTAGGCTGTTCGTCGTTCAACAGTAAACAACTCATTTTAACATGACTGGGAAGTTACCTAACTTCGAATCTGAAAAACTTAAATAATATTCTCTTATGTTATGGCAAAACATGTTTGGTATCTTAAAATATTATGATTGTAGTATGTAGTATCTGTAATTTAGCCTATGTTTCATGCAAATGAATGAATTTATAATTATTATCATACTTATATTTGTTGTTTGTTGGTTTGTCCTTCAATCACGCCGCAACGGAGCAACGGATCGAAGTGATTTTTGGCATGGGTATAGTTGAGGACCTGGAGAGTGACATAGGCTACTTTTTATCCCGGAAAATGGAGGAGTTCCCGCGGGAATAAAAAAAACTTAAACCACGCGGATGAAGTCGCGGGCATCAGCTAGCCATTAATAAGTCTACAAAACCTCTACCAAGAATATTTGCACCGTCTACGTATCAATACGATGTTACCAAAAATTATAGTTTCACTGAGTCGCGTCGATACACACGCAGCAATATAGAGCCGACAGAGCAGTTTGGATTCACGCCAAGTACTCGATCTCAGCACGCTCGTCCGCTTCGCCACTGTGGCACAATCTAAGGCTTTGCTGTAGACTTAAAGACCACGTATTGGGTTATAGTGTCCGCATGCCGCTGCTTGCTAATTGGTCTTAACAGCTCAATGCCTTACTGGTAAATAATCTATCCTCACCGAATAACTCCGTTGTCATTGATCATTCTTAGTAGATATATGCGACGTAGGTTTAGTTAAATGTTAGACACACAGTTTCTAAAGCTCATGTAGACTTAAAGATTAATAGTTATTGCGAGTTATATAAGTCCACGTGTTGCTATTTACTTGCCAATATTGGTCTTAATAGCACAGACTTAATTGAAATCTAAAAGCCTCTCACCTCTTGTAAAGCTTAGATAGGTATAGTTTCCACTGCGAATCGGGTTAAAGCCATTGGTTATAGTGTAGAATAATTAGTTTATTAAGAATTCAAACAATTACGTTACGTTTACTGGTCAGTCTTAATCTTTTATTTTATAATATTATTAGATAAGGAATTTTGATGTTTAATTTTGGCTTTGTATACATATAAACGAGGTACCTAATAATAACATACCTAACTATTACATGCTTGCACCATCGAGTTATCGATAATGTTAATTTGACGACCTAAAAAAACACTTTGTGTTATAAAACTCCCGCTTTTTGCATCATCTAAGAATAGGTATAGACTTATTCTCACAGAAAAAGGAATCTTAAGGAAAGGTTGTGCTTATTCCACTCACTTTGCTTGCTCTTTGGTGGGCAAGTTTAACGTTAACCATAACCATCGATGGTTATCGAACCTAAAAACGGAATGAACCTAATCAGCGACGAAATAAAAAAGGATTGAAATGTAAATGTTACAAGTGTGTGAAGTTATTTGAATCGTAGGAAGTATCTGCAAAATAAAAAAAAGCACATATAAGTGGAATATTGCGTACAATTGAGCCTCTGGCAACGTTTGCTACGAGCTACGCTGGATCTACGCCAAATCCTATAGCATGATTAGGCATATTCAAAATATTTATCAATATTTGGTATATTTTGTGTTAATTACACAGCCGAACATGGTACAAACAACCGCTTTCTATGGCCATAATTTTGTATTGAAATTAAACTACAGAGGCGACCGTGTACGGTGTACCTATATCATAATTCAGATCCATACCTACTAATATTATAAAATGCGAAAAAAAATGAATTTTTCGCAATATTGACACTTTTGCATTAATAGTCAGGATGCTATGGCAAAATACAACTAAAACTCTATCCGTATCCCACATTTTCAAACCTTTTAAGTTTCATCATAACGATTTATAGAGGTTGTTTGAGGATAAGACTTTCTTCCTGCTATAATAGGTACTTAGTTACGAATTTAAATACGCCCGCATGAGCCCTAAGGATCAACGCTTCGCTCAACTATTCGTTAAACCATTATACAGAGTTTATTTGGTTTTGGCTGTAGCAAATGTGTAGGTAGGTATGTGTTAAGATGTAAGTTATATACCTAACGAGAAATGTTGCAGTTCAGGACACTGCCATTAAAGCACCAATCATTGTTAATAGTTCATAGATAATAAACTATGTAGCATACACGTACCTACTCAACTATTTAATACCATAATAATAATAATTTATCATAAAATCCACACAAAATGGCAAGCAGAAACAATTGTTTCATTAGGCGTACTAAGTTATTTGTATAATTAAGATAATGAAGCAAGAGTTGGTAGCAATTATCGTCAGAGGGTGCTCGTGAGCCTCGTGAGCGCCACCTGGCGGGGCTCCAGCGGCGCTCTTTAGAGCGTAGAACCAAACTCGTTCACCGATTTTACAATGACTATTTCACGCCAAAGATATAAAATTGGGGCGGTGTTCTCACGGTACTTCAAGTTGCACTTTTGACTAAGTAGGTACCTATTTTTTAACGATAAAATTCTACTGTTTTTTTTTTCATAAGTACCTACCAGAAGCAGAGTAGTCAATAGTCAATATCATTTATTCAATGTAGGTACACTGTAGGTATCTACACCTATTGACGTTAAAAATTACTTACTTAAAAAACATGATGGTGATAATCGGTTACGGTATCTTAAAACTAATGCTACGAGGGTTCCACGCGCAGACGCGCCCTGGTCTGAGAAGAGCCCACAACAAACTCAGCCGGGGTTTTCTTTTTTTTTATTACAAATCTTGAAAAATTAGTCATAATCCCAAATTGGTCTAAAACATTTCAGACACACACATAATATTTATTGCCTTTTATTTGGAAACAAAATTTTCCTGCCTTCATGTAATTTTCTTTTTGCGATGTTGTACCTACGAGGCTACACGGGCTACCAATACTGTGGATTGATATTATTTTCTATAGTACAATGAAGTTTTAAATCCCATAAAATAACATTATTTACTTTGTTATGTCTAGTTTATTATGCCTCATTTGGAACAAACTAGATACGCCGTGATGTGGCAAAATTTCTACGACTGAATACTGACATTTATGATCTGGATGTCTGAATATAAATGGAAATCCAAGAAGTTATTGTATTTCCATTTCCCTTACAATATTTCAGATACTATTCTATGCGTAAGTTTCAACAGGGACGTAGTCAGGAGGCCCTGGGGCGTCCTAAACTCAACCTACTCACTAGGGATATTTACAGCTAAATATACTAAAACCTTCCTGAAAGTACGTAGATTACGGTAAAGTACTAATTATTAAAATTGATCCATTGGTTAGATAATCATGAACAAAATATAACATACATACGGGTGAAAATGCAGAACCTCCTTTTTGAAAAATTGAGATCACAAATAATTGATGTAGGTAAAGGATTAAATTGTTTTTACTACGGATAGAATCCGGCGTTACTTTGCGGAAGTCCACAATAATCAAGGAACAAGAAGCTTGATTCGCTATAATTCGCCAAAGCAGACAAATCTACGCGTATGTGATACAACATGCAATTACGGAACCCTACACTGCGTGAGGACCGACACGCACTTGGCCGTTTTTATATAAGCTCCTAATCAGTGGCTTTAAGACTTATTTAGTGATACTTAACAATAATGTTTTAAGAAATAAAAAGTAGAATCTCCGTTCCAGAAGTGTCCTTAAAATCACGAGACATAAACATAAAACTAGTTTATTTACACATCCGGTCGCTTGCAGGCCCACCAAAAAGTATATCGCTGGTTCCGCCCATGGCCTCGGCCCAATATGAAGCTGTATCGTGTAACTAAGCTGTAAACTTTGGATCCAGGCCAAAAGACCATGTCTGGACGCCGTTAAATTTGCACAAGGGACACACTAATCTTTGGAAATCAACTCCGTGCTGCTTTTGAGCTCACAAACAACATTACGAGACGTTTTAATGGTACACGATATAAATATTTTGGCACTAGGGGAATTTTAAATAAAGTATTAACTTTATTACTTTCATACAAATTTAATTTTTATTGAACCCTACGAGTCCCATTACGATAATAAAAATGAAATATAAGTTCTTGACTTTATGAATAGGAAATCCATTTTTAAAACTGAGTTTCACAAAGGCTTACAATTTATGTAAGTGCTGAGTGCCAGAGATTTACCTAACGGGATATATAACGAGGATTATTGTCTCCTTCATTTACCAAAGTTGGTGACCGTTAGGTATGATTACGAAGGAGATATACGTGGAGCAGCATCGGCATGTCTGAAAAGGTATGTGCCTCTTTGTCACAACTCACATTTTTCTGTAAGTACTGTAGGTTATAGAAAATCTTAACATCAACAACAGAAATTAAATCTTAATGACCTGAAACAGATCGATCTGCCTATAAACGCACCTATTGTAAATTTTTCTTTTTGTAATCTAAGCTTTTTGATTTGATGTTGTGCAATAAAAAAAATCTATGTTAGTACCTACTTACATAGAGTTTATGAAAACTACATGTGCGGTCTCAGGAGAAAATCTAAGTATATATCACTCAGTATATATAATATAATCTTTCACTTCTTTTTAAAAGGAAGAAAGTATATTAGTTTGTGTTTTAGGTCCATGAAGGATGAGTCTCATTCTACTCGAGGAGGAGCGCTCTTGACCGCAACAGATGGCTGTTTTCCGCCTCACCACGTTGGTTGTAAGAAATTTGAAACAAAAAGCCGCGAGCTACATGCTCGATAAAGCTTTATTGGCCATTTTATTGTACTCGGAGCTTTCAAACTTTAAAACTTGGGGAAAGGTTTTTTGTTTTTAGGGACTGGGTACCCGGGACTACGGTTCGTTATGATTTAAAAAAAAAGTTAATTAGATGTTTTTGGTAAAATTAGCAAATAATAAATAACTAAGCAAGCCAACTAAGCTTCCATGCAACTAACAAAGTTGCATGGAAGCAACCGGCCTGGCATCCAGTGACCCACAATTCATTGTACCTAATACTTGAAACGTAACGTACTCGTAGTGTATTGTGTTGTATTGTTTGCATATTTTTTTAAGATAAGAGCAACCGCTGAGTTTCTTGCACAGAGTACATTAAATATAGGGGTAGTTTCTTGCCAGCTCTTCTCAGTAGAATCATTTCTCCGAACCGGTGGTAGAGTCTTATCATATCTTAAAAGTGGCACAAGTAGTCGTATGTGAAATAAATCAAGAATTAAATTCCCGCAGGAATCAAAAACCTTAATCCAAGCAGACGAAGCCGCAGTCATTATTTAACATAGAAATAAATATATAGGTAATTTATTTTTTATCAAACTTATATGCATTTCATTAATTGCCTACTATTTTAGACTATAAAGATTAAAGGTAATCGATATCATATATTATTATCTAGGTATTAATATTAATAAACATGATTGATAATTATTAAGTTCACGCAAACTTACAGAGAAAACTTGAATGGAAATACGAAGTAAAGAATTTATGCAAAAGCGGTGCGTCGTTTTAATAATATCCTACACTGTGGCCATTCGCAACCGGTAAGGGACGTTGGACTGAGCTAGTTGTTACGTTTCTCACAAAATGAAATTTCGGCTGGCATCGCACCACAGCCTTAATAATCCAGAAGAAGTCATTTTACTCTGCAATATAAAATTAAATATGGTTTAATTTTAATTTCGTTCAGTAAGACCTACACTTTCAGTTTCATTTTTGTAAAAAATGTAAGAGTTAATCAGGGCTACCGCGTTTAAATTCGCCGCTAGGGGCGCTAGTGTAGTGTGAGGTCCCCGAAATGTCAAATATCACTGGGCTTTTATCGCGGGTATAATTATTTAATTAATGTTATGAATATTTAGCAATAACCGATTAATTATGGAAGATGTAAGATACGTGCCAAAGAATGCCAGTGCTCTGTGCTTTGAAAGCGTAGCTAAGAAAAATAGGTGCAAAATTAAGCGGATTCTTTCGAACAGCTAATTCATAGGTTAGTATTTCCCTGGTTCCTGTATGTTTACTATTTGAAAAAGAGTTCTTTTTTTTCAGAAATATGCTTGTTTACCGAATATACAGCTATACTTCAGGACCTTACTCGCAAGTGGCGCCAACTAGTGAGCATAAAAACGGTAGCCCTCATTGCGTTTGAATCGTGCACAAAGCAAGAATGCAAGAGCCAGGGGAATTTGAATAGACCCTTACCATAATAAAGGTTATTTCACAAGCAGTATACTATTTTTAAATTAATTGTAATTTTCTGATGTCGAGGAACATCAGAAAATTACAATTAATTTATCGAAATTTTCTTTTCTTACTCAGGGAGTTTTTATATACCTAATTCCTGATGTTTTTTTTTAAAATGGTACCTATCTCGCGCGTTAAAGACTACTTCTCCAGTCACACACACAAATTTTTTCATTGTACCTTCCTATTACTAGTGGTTCGCCCCGAACTGAGACCTCGTGGCGCCATCTATTGACATCTATTGACAAAGTGAAGCTCTGTTGTAAATACTAATTAAAAATTAAATACTCATTAAAAATTAAATTATTTCGTTTCCTTATAATATTTATCTAATTTTAGTATTTGTTGTTCAAGTACAGGATATAATTCAAATAATTGATCAAGTTTCAGGGTCAGCATTTCAGAAAATTTTTAGTTCTGAGGTCAACTTTGGACTTTAGAAAATCTCCACTTTGAAAGCCCCCCATTTGGTCAATATTAGGGGAAAAATTAAAAAAAAATATATTTTTGGACTCTATTCCCAATTATCTTTAAAATGATATACCACAACCCTATGTAACGCTTTAAAAAATATTTTCGTTCGCATTCGCTTCTATGAGAGCCCCTCTGAAATAAAGATTAAGAAAAACTTTTTAAGCCATATTCGGCTGGAGGCCATGGGTTTATATGTATAATATTTAAATTTGAAGTAATTACGTTCAGTAATTCAGAAGTTATAAGGCTCTGACAGACGGACGGACGGACGGACGGACGGACGGACAAGTGCAAATTCACTCAAGTAGACTAAGAGACCTTCGCTTCGCTCGGTCAATAAGTACCTTTAAATAAACACGCAAACACCTACACAGTTACTGAACGTAAAGGTTTTACAGTGTTATAAAATTTATTATCCTTTCCACGTTATAAATTAAGGCTCTCACTCTTCCTTTATAAATAAAGGGGTTGGGCTTTAGTATACTGGACGCGGCGGAGGGGGGAGGGGAGGGGAGGGGAGGGAGGGGGGGAGGGGCTGAAAAATTTCGGAACTCAATAGTTTTCGAGAAATAATTTTTTAAAGTTCTGAATTTTTTTTAATTATGAAGTTAATTTTATCATAATAATGGCTTAAATAATACTTTAGAGGGGGAGGGGGAGTAGGGGGGAGGAAGTGGGGACGCTAGGAAAACTTCTTAGACTTCACCCTCTTCCTCTCACCCCCTCCAAGGCTCTGTCGACGGAACCCCGCTTTGCGGGGCTCCTTATTTCTGGGTGGTATTAAAAGGAAATAACCACGAAGAGGATGGCCTCTCCTCCTCTACCTCGTCCTCGTCCTCGTCCTCGTCTTTGTTTGTTGGTTTTAAATTCTTTATTGCACAAAAGTAAAACAAATGTACAAAGGCGAACTTAATACCTAGAGGTATTCTCTTCCAGTTAACCTTTGGTAGTGGGGACAGGGTTGAGATCACAGTGCGTACAATATAAAGAGAAAAAGTTAGAGCAAGAAGAAACATAATAGGTAGTAGGTAATAAAGTGAGGTATGGTAATTTATTAAGCAATTTAGTAAATGGCTTGAATAAAGAATTTAAGTCAAAATACATATCAAGATATACACCAAAAAATATAATAAACTTACTTAAAAATATATTAAGGTAGTAAATGTACCTGGATAAAAATAATATAAAAAATACAATATATATATATATATATATATATATATATATATATATATATATATATATTTATATATATACATGAATATATATACAATTGTAAAAAATAATATATACACATAAATTAATACTTATGAATGTGATTATGTGGAGGTATTCTGACATTTTTGAAAGTGTTCGTGTACTCGACGCTTAAAAACGTTTAAAGACGGTGCCTGACGTACTTTCTGGGGAAGGGCGTTCCATAACCTGATTGCAGTAACTGTGAAGGAATCTGAATATAGTGTTGATTTATGTTGCGGGTAGACAAGAATATCTACGTTTGAGGAACGTTGAACACGTCCAGATAAGCCGAGGTACTTAAAGCGTTCTTGGAGATACTGAGGAGAACTTGGATCATGAAGAATACCATAGAGAGAAGCAAGAACGTGCGCATCTCGGCGAAAGCGAATGTTGAGCCAACCTAGTCTTGAACGGAAATTAGAAATGTGGTCATACTTACGCAAACCGTATACATATCGAATGCACAGGTTGAGCAGGCGGTCTAGTTTGTTCAGAAGCTCTTCGGTGAGGTCGGTATAGCAGATATCTGCATAGTCGATGATTGGAAGCAATAAGGAATTAACCAGCACAAGTTTTGCTTTTTGTGGCAGCATATTCTGCATCCGTTTAAGTGCATGCATAGCTGCAAAAATCTTACGACTGATTTCCGCAACGTGACAAGACCAGGAGAGATCTTGCGAGATATGTAGTCCTAAATTTTTCACCTGAGTGGAGTATGGTAAATTTATATAATTAAATGTAACAGGTGGAAGGGAATTTAGATCCAGTTTAGAAAGTAGCCTAGGTCTGCCGACAAACATGACTTGGGTTTTAGCAGGGTTAACTAGAAGTCCATGGTTTTCGGTCCAGACACGGATTGACTCCAAATCGCTATTGAGTTTATCAATGGAGTCAAGGACATCCTCAACATTGAAAGAAATGTATAGCTGTAAATCGTCTGCATACAGGTGATAGGAGCTGAAGTTTAAAACGGAAACTAATGTATGTGTGCGTTTTTCCACAGCGTGGGAAAAACTCCCGTTGACAATGACGAATTTAAAATGTGCGTGATAAAGGGTAACACAATGTCCAGGACCAATAAAATCATTTCACGACCTATTTGATCACTACCTACTGCTTTGCTCGTGACAGAGGCAATGAGTTTTCTCACTTCACAGTCAGAGGTGGCTTCAAATCGGAAAGAGGAGTGTCCAGGCAATGGAAGAGCAGAAACTTTACTAATAGTGGATGCCTTAGTAACTGCATTTAACTGAAATGGGGGAGTGCAGAAATGTGTATTTAGCACATTTACATCAAAGTTACCGACGAGATTATCACGCCGCTTACCAAAGCCCATTGCTCGTAGCAAATCCCATAACTTTTGGGGTGGACACTTCTCAATCGAGGAAAAAGAGTGGCGGCGTTTGGCGTTTCTGATCGCCTGATTGCAGTGATTCCTGGCCATTTTAAATGCTTCCCAGTCATCGTTTGACCGAGTAATCTTGAACTTCCGTTTCAATTTATCACGCCTAACCATCAAAGTTCGAATTTGATCCGTCATCCAAGGAGCAGGTGGATGTTTAATACGAACAGCTGTCACTGGCGCATGTTTATCAAATAAATTGATAAGGAGTTTATTAAAACAATCAACTTTGTCATCAATGTGGTTTAGCTTCTCAATTTGAGGCCAGTCAGTATTTACCGCATCAAATATAAGTGCATCTTTATTTATACGGTTAAGACTGCGTTTAAAGACAACTTTTGGTTTGACCTTAGCTGGTTTAAGTTTATAAGAAGCAAATATGAGATCATGATGTGAAAAACCCGGAGCGGCAAATTGGGACGAAGAGGATCCTCGTCGAGAGGATCCTCTTCGTCATCTAAACTATCCAAGTCGGAGTGCCCCCAGTCCCGAGCTCGCTTCGCTCGCTCTTGCATGAGTGGGAGTGGTACCTAAAAAGGAAAGCGGAGAAGCTAGGAAAACCGCTTAGCTTTCACCCTCTCCCTCTCACCCCCTCCAAGGTATACCTTTGTTCTCAACTGAAAAGCGCGTAAAACGATGACTCGTAAATTTGAATTCAATAATGTCATTTGAAAACTTTGGCGCCAACGCACGCGTTCCGTTTTTCAAATAATCGATATAGACATTGTTTATGGTTTGAATACGATTATTAGCATTTTGTGATACTTTAAAAGTTTGGAACGGATTTTATTACGTAAAACGAAACTTTAGCACGCCAACTAAACGTCAATGAGTCTGTAATCTATGGCAAATGTCTTAAATAGTGAAAAGTGTTGAAGAATTGCGAATTTTCAAAAAATTATTTCTCGAAAAGTATTAGGATTCGACGTTAAATATTTTAGTGCAAGGCTTACCACATGAAGATCTTTCTGTAAAAAAAATATGAACGTCCAACTCCGCGTCCAGTATACTAAAGCTGAGCCTACCTTTCATTGTCCTTTCGGCATAACTGAATACGAATGAGATGAAAATGAGGACATATCTTCGCACGTTGATAGCTGAGCAACAAGACGTGAACGTTCCGTTGCACGCATCCGGCGGTGCACGGCATTTCCGAACGCATCGCCGTTCAATATCCGCGAGAATTGTTTGTAGATCCACCCTGCGCCACCCCCATAGTCGCCGACCTCTAATGCAGCTTAGCAGGGTGTCTAGAAATAGCCTTCTTGTAGGTATTATAGACATTCTCGCTTTTAAACTTTTCATTTCAATGCATTCATACAATTCCTATTTCTTCAATAATGGCGACATCTGTGGCGCAGTCGTGCTTTTTCGCCTTGTTTACGCCTTGTTTGTCCCAGACGCGACTCCAGTCCTTATAAAAATTCCAAGTAGAAAAATGAGACTATGGGTTTTTGCTGTTTACCGACAGGATAGATTGGACACGATCACGAAGATATTTCTTGCTTGCGGATGATACACCCACATCTCGCTTCGCCACTACCACTTATTACACTTAAACACTACACTTATTTACTGTTCTCTAATGGACTTCAGCAGGATATCAGCTTTTATAGATACCTACATTTTATTTACCGATTTCCAAAAAAGAGATTCTTTCTCACGCATAGATTCAACGCATAGATAGATAGATAGATAAATTCTTTATTGCCACACATAACATACAAATAACTTAAACAAACAATAGAAAACAACCATGCGCAAGGGCTGTCTTATCACTAAGTGTATGTTCCGATATACACTGCTAGCACTGTGAGGTGTGACGTCAATTTAGTATACTGCGAAGCCGTTCCTATAAAGTTAGCTATACTGTTTACTGGTTAAAACGGAACGTAGTCAGCACTGAGAGCACCTTACCTCGAAAACGCCAGTGCTCACAGTATAAAAATGGCGACGATTTATGACGTCATATATTTCCCTAGGATACTGCGGCAGTATACTGTCAAACCATAACGGAACGAATTCCTCCCCAGTAAGAGCACTGAACAGTGCTCGCAGTGTATATCGGAACATACCCTAAAAGTATATCATAGCATAGGTAGCTATAGGTATATCCTAGTTTCACTTATGTTTTTTTTATTTGACCTCGGTGGTGCGGTGGTGAGCCGTGAGATGTCGCTATTTTAAACGGATATTCGCATAAACCCAACGACCTCAATTTACATAGACGGGCCCTGTCGAACAAAGAATGTGGACTTATGTTTAACAACGCCATCTAGTCTGAAAAGCGGGAGCTTGCTTGCAACATATGCGCCATCTTGAAAACGTATGACTCGATCATAGATTAGTACAGATGCGCTTGTCGAAAATAATACCTACATGAGTGTACTCTCTGAGGTAAACGATAAATGTTAGTATGACGTTGTTATTTTTACCACTTTTTTGTTACCAGTTTCCTGGAAAACCATTGAACCGATTAGTATGCGGTTTTTTGCATTAGATATAATATATAGCTTGTGAGAAGGTTCTTAGATATATTTAAAGGTCAAAGTCCACACAATGGGGCGCTGCAGTTCGTCGTGGGTTTTTTTAATTTAATTATTTGTTAATTGTTGATACTGAAGTTTTGTCGAAAAATTGACAGAAATAAAGTCATTTTTAGGGTTGCGTACCAAAATGATAAGAAAACAACCCTTGTGGTGCGACATGACTGTCCGTCACACTTAGCATAATTCGGTAACTACTAATGCAAAAAACTTGAAATTTAAAATAATAACACCTAAAACAGTTTAAAATAATCCTCGCCAAACCTTATTGCAAATGAAAGAATTCAAAAATAATTATTAGTACTATTATAATAAAAAGGGGTTGGAATTGGAGAGGTGAAAGAGTACTAATGGATCGAGTCACAGAAAAATACTTCATTTGAAATTATTTTATTTTATACATTTCTAAGTATGCTCCTTGTCATCAAAAGAAATATTAAAAGTTATTTTGAGATAAATCACTTACACAGTGTGCATTTGAAAATACGATTAAGTAATAAACACTTTTAAGTAGGTAGCTGTACATAATAGGTACTGAACAACTTTTGTTCAACGAAATAATAAAATTCTGAATTTTGAATTAACTATTTATTTTTCATCAAATATCAATCAATCAAATCAAAAATAATAATATATAATATATAATATAATAATATAAATATTATAAATGCGAAAGTTTGGATGGATGGATGTATGGATGTTTGTTACTCAATCACGCCCCAACGGCTGATCCGATCGGGCTGAAATTTAGCACAGAGATAGATTATAGTCTGGAATAGCACATAGGCTACTTTTTATCCCGGAAAATTAAGGAGTTCCCGCGGGAATCTAAAATCCTCAAACCACGCAGACGAAGTCGCGGGCATTCGCTAGTACAAAATAAAAATTATCAACTTTAATAAATAAAAACCCTTTATTTATTGAAGTTGTTAAACATTAAACTCACGTCAATAACTAATTTTATCATATTATTACAATAGCATAATATTGCGTCTCGGAAGGTATTAATGCCTACTGTCCGTTCTGCCCATCTATGCATTAACTAATCTTGGTTGCATTTTTTTTATCGTACTGGACTGGACTATTCTAGGGCTGGAACCCAAAGCCGTAAGGCCAGTTAGTAAAAAAAAAATATCATACAGTTTGCCGCGGAAATTAAATGATTGCGAAATGGATAAAAATATTAAATAGGAAGAATAGATAACGTTTTCTTGGAAATGTATAATTGTGAATTGAAACACTTACCCTAAAATAAAAATAATATAGTGCCAAACTAATAAGACTTTAGATGTTAACTTAATAACAAATTATCTACACGATGAGCGACCGTGATCGCGCTACGACGGGGGCAAAGACAGGCCTAAGACAGGTTATAGGAGCGCGCTCTCATAGTTGGTCGCTCGCCATTTTTCTATGAAAGGGCCCATCTAGTACTTACATATATATCGATGCATAAACCATAGATAAATATGTACAACCTGAAACTTAGTCGTCTTGGGCATGCGAAAACGTCGAAAACGTACGGACTTGGATGGTTAACTAATATTATTATTATTTTAACATCTTTGTTGGTTTTATTATACAGTTTTATATGGCTATATGACAACTACCAGGAAAGTCGCAGAACCCTGTAAATTTATAAGATTCTGGAAGTAACTTCCATTTGCGGAATCAACGGACAAGGACTAGGTACCTGTGGTAGGTTAGTACCTAGGAATTATGTCGCTCGTAGGTACGTTGGATAGAAAAAACATTTTTTCTATCCATTGATTAGGTACCTACTGGCTACTTACTAGACTACCTAAGTACCTACCGCAGCTAGCAAAGCTTAATAACTTGTTTTACGTTTCAATCGTGCTTAAATTGCAATATTTCATATACTTAACGATATACTATAAACTTCAACGCATAGCTATTTCGTTTGCGGGAAGTCGTTAGTGACCCGAAAATCATTTTTACGATGTTTGCTTTGATCAGAGAACAGCATCAAACGTCTTCTTTTATAGCGTAATAACATCCAATTCGATAACAAATTGGAAACAGGCTCTTTAAGAATGTTTTGTGAAAGAAACAATAATTAGTACTTTAATACCTTTAGTATAAAAAAAATTATACATGGCGTGGTTCAGGACGAACGAACTTTAGAATATTATAGGTAGGTACTAGAGCTTAGCCTAGAGATGAGATTTTTCCTGTGATTGCTAAAATTATTAAAGTCATTATATACCTAGCCGTTTTTAAGATTTTTGGAATAGCCCTGGATGCAACTGGACTTAGGTAGGTACAACGTCGTGCCGAATATAAGATTTTTTTTCCATAAAAAGTTCTCAATCAAAATATTATGTTAGGTTTAATAGGTTTTTAGCAGGACTGCCTTATTGTACTTATAATAATTGCTGCTAAGTCTGCGAGCACGTAAACAACTAAATGCTTGAAGAGGAACCAGTCTTCAAAAAGCTATGACCCAGAGTGACAAGATGAATCCATAAAAAAATTTACTCTTTCACTGTCACTCTGTCATTTGTCACTGTCAAGCACCTGTCAATCTAAGTGTCATATCCTATATGTTACTTGTCTCTCATCTCTGGTCACTGGTGTCAAAATTTGCTGTTGCAAGTTTGAACTTTGAAGTTTTACAAACAGATTTCAAATTAATATTACCTAAAATTATAATTAATAATACAAGAAATACAATCTACATTACCTACTAAATATATTATTATTTAAATGGAATTATCAGATAAAAGAGAAGAGAAAAGGCCACAATTTGGAAATAGATTGCTGGAAAATGTGGATGAAGTCTTCAAACATAATGCTTGGTACTATATTCAACATTGTTATTCGAAATTGTAAAAATATTAAATGTTCTGAAATTGAAAACGCAGTGAAATTGGAAGCTACGAGATATAGAAAGAAACCACCTGGCGGTAATCGTTATTTAACAGACACGAAACATCTTTATCAATTTAATGCTTGGTTAGCATATTGACCTTAATACTTTAGAATACAGGTTTGTTCTGTGTTCCGAGCCTTATTTTTATCAATATGTACTATAGAGTCACTTAAAGTTCAGTGCTAGTCTACATTGTATTGTCATTCCTCCAAGTCCAGGGCCACCATACAAGCATGGGCCCACCAAGCAGACGTCATCATGAAAGTTTAGTGCCTATAACCTGATCATCGCCAATGGTATCATTGATTGGTTGACGTATGGGCTAAGAGATTATTGATTATAATTTTTGTTCAATCATTTCAATAAGTATGGTAATTGGTAATAAAGCTGACACATTGTAGACTATATAGTTACATAAATTAATTATGAATAAGAACTAAGTACTTAGTTATTTATTTATTTTAGTATTTCTGTTTTACAAAATACACTTACAGTATAAACCAAAATGTGTACATGCCAAATTTAGATAATCTAATCTACTTATTTACATATAAGTAGGTATTTTACACACATTCATTTTTTTGATCCTGTGTACTCTTTAATTATCCAGGATAAAAAGTAGCCTATGTGTTATTCCAGACTACAAACTATCTATCTCTAACACAAATTTTATCCAGATCCATTCAGCTGTTCTGGAGTGATTGGGTAACAAACATCCATCCATGTTCATCCAAAATATAGCTATTGGGATTGTTTCTTGTTTTTCATTTCATAAATTACACCTTCGATGCTTCATCAATGGTGGGTGGTGACTGGTGGTGTTTTATTTATTTTATTTTATTTATATAAAGTATACCCACTAATATGTAATTAATTAGATTAAATTATCTTAATTTAGCATGTATAGCATTTTGGTTGTAAGCATATTTTGTAAAATTGAAATAAAAAAATAAGTAAGTACCTAGTTCTGATAATTAATTTTATCCGTCCAAACTTTCGCATTTATAATATTAGTATAGATTAATTTTGTTTAAATTACAGGGACAATGTTGAATGGGATGCAGAACAAGAAAAGGCAGCTGCAGAAAAAGTCCAACAGAATTCTGTGGTTACTTTCTCAGAGGAACACTTGAAGGACTTAGGAGAAAATGCTGATAAGCATTGGGATGCCTTTTATAATATTCATCAAAACAGGTAGGTATTTAAAACTGTAGAATTCCAATTTTTAGGTGCTTATAGAGTCTGTCTAAAGAAATGTGTAATGTGTCTGTGATACTGGCAAGTGACAACAGTGATAGTGGGCCACACAAAAATCAAGGCAAAACAAAAAAAAAAATACAGAGATGTCCAACCCCATTTTTTTTTTAATTTCCTGCTATTCTGCAGTCTTAGCTTTCACTACTAGTAATTTTAATGTTGGTAGAGCACCTGGCTCTTCCCTCATTATAGTGCGAGTCCAAGAAAATCGTGTCAAAGTTGCTGTCAGTAACATCTGATAATAATATATAAATAGAGTTGATAGTTCTCTTACACATATTACAGAAGTGCATATTACAGAGTGCAGGTAAAGACATACATTTCATCACAGAAAATCTAATTTTATAAATCTAAGTCCAAAAAAATGGAGTTGCAGGCAATCTGCCACCTGAACAATTGTTGAATAAGCAGGTCTATTAAACCTAATATTATGTTATGTATTTGCTCAGAAATTACCTTTACATCTTTTCAGATTTTTCAAAGATCGGCACTGGCTCTTCACTGAGTTCCCTGAGCTTGCACCTGACAATAGTTCTGCTCCAGTAAGAGTATTTCCTCACAAAGAAAATAATGAAGAAAATTGTACAGTTACAGATATTCCTCAAAAGGAACCAAGTCAACAATGTAATGAAAATACTAAACAAAATAATACAAAACGCCTAATCTTTGAAATTGGTTGCGGTGTAGGCAACACCATTTTTCCAATACTACAATACAGTCAAGACCCTAATTTGTTCATCTATGGATGTGATTTCTCATCTACAGCAATAGACATTATGAAACAGAATGAGTTGTATGATACAAAAAGATGTGAAGTGTTTGTTTTGGATGCAACTTGTAATGAATGGGCAGTTCCGTTTGAAGAGAATTCTTTGGATATTATTGTTCTTATTTTCGTTCTATCAGCTATAGACCCAGCAAAGTAAGTAAAACAGATCAAAAAATCCATACTTCCATCCATACTAGTATTATAAATGCAAAAGTGTAAGTCTGTCTATCTGTCTGCTATTCTTTCCCGGCTCATCTTTTTAACCGATTTCTGAAATTTGGTATAGAGGTAGGTTATATCCCGGGGAAGGACATAGGCTACTTTTTATATCGAAAAATTAAGGAATTCCCGCGGGAATTAAAAACCTTGATCCACGCGGACTAAGTCATGGGCATCATCTAGTGTATAATAGTTATTGTTTTAGAAATTATGCTGCTGTAATCTTTGAATGCAAATTTTATTTTATTGAAATAATTGTATAGTTAAATACCTCTCTCTCTCTATAATTAATAGTTTACTTTTTACCTCACTAATCATTAATCACATCTCAAAATATCATCTCATATCCATAGCAAGATACTCAATGATGCAATATAAATACTACATTCCAAAATACTGAACACTCTTAAATTATGCTTAATAAAGCATATTTTAAGTTACCCAATCTTATTCAGCA
The DNA here is from genome assembly GCA_963932025.1 of Erebia epiphron. NCBI lineage: Eukaryota > Metazoa > Arthropoda > Insecta > Lepidoptera > Nymphalidae > Erebia > Erebia epiphron. Next base: position 29,629,957 of record OZ009949.1, read on the forward strand.
GTTTCTTCAGTAAATTGTTTGATTTCTTATTGAATAGGTTTTATTTTTATTTTTCAATTGTGAGTTTACATTTAGTTTCTGTTTTTTTTTCCAGGATGTCAATTGTCATACATCACATTTATAAATATTTGAAGCCTGGAGGCTTAGTTGTATTCCGAGACTATGGAAAATATGACTTAGCCCAACTAAGATTCAAGAAGGGTCGTTGTGTATCGGAAAACTTTTATGCACGCGGAGATAATACAATGGTGTATTTTTTCACACAAGAAGAAATTTCGAAGCTCTTTAAAGATGCTGGATTTATTGAAGAACAAAACTTAATCGATAGAAGACTTCAAGTGAATAGAGGCAAAATGTTGACCATGTATCGAGTATGGATACAAGCAAAATATCGAAAACCATTGTAACATTGGGTATTCATTTCATATACTACTTACTTATGGATAGGTAATAATTATTAAGAATATTATATCTTTTTAGAAAGATTAAGTTTCATTTGATAACTTATATATTGAAGTAGTTTCCATGATCAACAAAAAGTCTCAGTTAGAATGTTCTGGGAGATTTAATAATAAGCCAAGGATGTATTTATATACTCGTAAAATGATTGCATATATTAGTTTAATCTTTATATATCTTTGCCATACATTCTAAATCAGTAAATGCATAAAAATAATAATTTTACTGACCTACTAGCTAAACCTTAAATAAATAATCGATGCAAACTCTATGATGGATCGCCTTGTTAAGAAAGTACCCCAATTGGCTTAGTGTAGCATTGGACAAGATCTCAAAATGGCCTCAAGAAATAGGTCTGTTGTATTTGTTAGTAGTAGATCAGTAAATGTTATCCAAAAACATTGTATTTTTAGGCTTTAGTTTCGAACTTAAAACAATATGGTTTCTTAAACGAATTCATAACTCTCGAAATTACTTGGACCGGTGGTCCTTCCCACGTGACATTAAAGTCGCGTAAGAATCGCGTTATAAAAGTTTCAATCTCCAACTCTGCAATTCTTCTTCCGATGCAAGACCTTACACCAAACCCAAATGGCAATGTGACCATGGGATGACTGTTACCATAGTACAGAGGATCTGACTTATCCACGAGCCATCTTTCGGGGATGAATTCATTCGCTCGAGGATAGTATTTGTCCATTCTTGATAGGAACTCATTTGGTGCTATTACGTCAACCTGTAAATTGTACATTTAATTATTAAACTGCCCTTATTGCCGCTATAATATCTTGAAAAATGAATGGTCTAAAAAACTGTAATAATAAATTAACTTTCATGGATAAAACAAACCAAACATGCTGGCCAGCCAGTTTCAGTTGTTCATATACTTTAAAAGCCGGCGGATCTCTGTGCAGTGAAGTTAGTCGATGGCCGTTTGTAGTCTTCTTATAAATCATAAATTGTTACGGGATCAAGACCAAAATGAACAACATAGGATAGACACCAAGGGTGGAGGTGGACGCAGCACGGAAGTTATGTATCACTTTGCGATAGTCGCTCACAATATTGTTGTATTTTCTTGTTTTTACCATGGGGTTTTTTAAATGGATTCTTACTCCTTTGGGTATATGATATCCAGCAACAAAATGGTCCTTTGTAGTTCTCCGCAAGTTCGCCGGTATCACTGGGAATAGTCTAAGCGATTCTTTAAGACACGCTTTTAGGTATCGTTTATTTGGTACCGATGAGTGTATTTCTTCACGTACTTTATCTTGAACTTTGGGATTTACCGCCAAGTTGTACAGAAGACCAACCGTCGTGAATGCAACCTAAAAACAAACCTAGATTAAAACAACATAATACTAGAAAGGTGCTGCATGAGTTTATTGGCTTTTCTGACTTTCGTGACATAATTTATTTGATTATTGAAAAATTTGCCATATAAAAAAAAAACTCAGTTTACCGTATCAATTCCTGCAAAAAGCATCTCATTTGCCATTACGGTAGCCACTCTATCATCAATGGCTAATAGCTTTTCTATTATGCTTTTATCTTCTTCAGGAATCTCATGAGGTCTATCATTTATTATTCTTTTTGCTTCTTCAATGAATTTAAGACTTGTGCTGGAAATTATTTTGAAAGGAAAAATAATGTTTGCAAATCACCTAAACGGCTTCTTTTTTGTTCAAAAAATATTAGCTACCTTTGTTGTACCCATTATTTCTTGAAGTTTCAAAAAAAAATTAATAATTATTCCTCATATTATTTTAGTAGGATATGTACTTACTCCCACTGTAGATCGAAAGTTTTAATAATTTTCTTAAAATTTTTCGTTGGGTAATATTTCCATAAGCTCGGAAAGAATTCCAATTTCAAGGTAAGATTAATAACGTCTTGAGAACATTTTATAAGGATTCGCGCGGGGTGATCTTCCGTGAGGTTGTCCTCCAAACATCCCAGTCTCGTTCCAAGGGCAATAGCTGCTATGGATTCTAAGGACCACTTCGTAATTTCCAAATCTAAATTCTCCTGCAGGTAGCCGTCATTTTTAGTCCTCTGTAATCTATTATGAAAAAAAATTGACATCATTTATACAAAGTGTATTAAACTATTAGTGAGCTGAAATGGAAAACTTAAATAGGCGTTGGGGTTATAAGGTACCTTAATGACGACCTCGCACCAAAATGCTGAGGGTTGGACGTTGTATGGCGGCTAGAGGTTTTACCACGGACTATCTCAAGTGAATAACTGGGATCCACACGCGGCACAAGACCGTGGTTTATAGAGATCTTTGCAGGAGACCTTTGTCCAGCAGTTGACGTCTAGAACACAATGTGACTGCAGCAGCGTGGCGGTGCATCCGAATGCTGCATGACTTCAAATTAAAATTAATTGTTTGGAGTTAACTTATTTTGGTTATCATACCAAGATAGACCTATCGAGCAATTCCTCGAATCATATGTTTCCTGATTCAACAAATTCCAGCAGCCTCCGCTGCCGTCGCGCATAGTTTCTTTCTGACCATGACTTCAGCTTGCGTAAACTTCATACGTGTGCGCGGTAAATTAGAAAACCGACATTTTCTTAGTCGTTCTTTTAAGAAATATGAACTTTGTACCTTTTCACCATATCCTCAGCAATTTCTTCTAACACTGGCGTATAAAGTTTTATCAATTTCGGTTTCAACAGCGCTGGATTGACTTTTGTTCGGAAATCACGCCATTGCATATCTTGCCTGGAAGCACGAGGAATTTTATTAACCTGGCATGCCAATTATTCAAAATATAATACTTTGATCATCATATTTTTTTAACTTACGCAGTCGTTAATCCATAAACACCGTCATAGGTAGACTTTCTCAGTTTGGTCCTGTAATAAACCAGGGTTTCGAATCCAGGTCGAGACGGCGCTACCAAATCTTCGGATCTATAAACCTTATCAACATAAAGATTAAAAAAATAGCTACATTCGTTACTTTATACCTACTCCTTTTATGTAATGCTGAAAATATTTTACCTGATCGAAGTGATCTGGTTCATACAGAAATACCATGCATGCTCTTGCAAATACGCCATCTAGTTTAACTACTGATCCGTACTTTTCATGCATTACTTTTGCTAAATCGAAAAAACTCGCACGAATTCCCACTGATCCTAAAACACTCCTATTAAATTAATATACCTAATAACCTACCTACATAAAGAAAAGTAAGCATTTAAGCAAGTAATAGTACCAATTCCCGGTATGAAATGATGAATGGCCCCTATCACAGGCAAGGAAGAAAGACCTGGTATTGATTGGAAAGGCTTGGTTGCCGGCGTCGAATATCTGGGAAAAAAAAACTAATTATAACGTAGCGTAGAAGCGTAGCCGGATAGTCCTACGTAACATAGTACGTACGTACTATCCGGATTGAAGGACCAAATATTTTTTACTCGGCATCTTTTTATTTTCAACGATCTTACCTACCCTGGTAAGGAACTTAATTTATTGATAACTAGTGGTTCGCCCCGAACTGAGACCTGAGTACAGAACTGAGTATCGCAATAACAGAGCGCCATCTATTGACATCATTGTGAAGTTCTGTTCAAAATACTGAAGCTCATTAATTAATTTCGTTTCCTTAAAGTATTTATTTAATTTAAGTACTTATTTGTTGTTCAAGTACAGGATATAACTCAAATAATTGATCAAGTTTCAGGCTCAGTCTTTCAGAAAATTGAGAGTTCTGAGGTCAACTTTGGACGTTAGGTTGGTTTGTTGGTTTGTCCTTCAATCACGCCGCAACGGAGCAACGGATCGACGTGATTTTTGGCATGGTTATAGTTGAGAACCTGGAGAATGACATAGGCTACTTTTTATCCCGGAAAATTAAGAAGTACCCGCGGGAATCAAAAAAACTTAAACCACGCGGACGGAGTCGCGGGCATCTGCTAGTTTCGAATATGTGTCCAGTTTTACGTCGTTATTACAACTAAATAACCAACACACAAACCACACACACACACAAAACACAGATTCTGAACAATTCTTGGCTCCTCTTGCATTTCTCCATTCAATAAAATTACCATAGGCTTTCATATATTTCTCCCGGGATTTTGCAAGTAATAGATCACATTTCTTGCGTCAGTACCTACTAATACTTTCAGGAATTAATTCTATACTTTCACTGTCATTTGAAGAACTCATTTTTCAAAATAAAACCATGAATTTTTAACAATCCGTGAAAATTTACGAAAACGCGGCCTTTAGTTCGCGCATTTTTAATTTGGTTTCCTTTTTTTTTGATAAAAAAAAAGGAAACCAAATTAAAATGCGCGCGACTATGGGCCGTCGTAGGTACATTCAGTCTCTATTCAAACAATATTTGCGTTCGATTTCTTTAGCGCTGAACACTACGATGTTCCAAATTCAAAAAGTGCGCGGAAAAGATAATTGCGGCGCACTTTTTGAAATAAAGAGGATTAAAAGCTCATTTCTGCTCGCTAAAAGTTCCATAAAGAAAACACCACCTTTGGGCGCACTTAAAGGCGAACCAAGTCGTCCTTTTCGAATAGATGGGATGAAAAATAATATGCTCATGACATGAGAACTCAGCAGTGGACAGTGGTCGACGGCCGACGCTAAAGTGAACAGCTGTACTAAGCAAGTATAGTGGATGATGCTCGCGAAACGTCCTCGTGGCTGTTCAATCATCAATGATGCCAATGGGGAGGGACAGGCAAAGCTAATCTCAGATGGCGCCACCCTCGCTGGTAAGTGTCAGGTTCATTTGCGTGCATGATTGAGGTAATAAGGCGTCCTATTTTAATTGAATCTGGGAAAAAAACCAGTGTGTGCTCTTGCCATAATAATTGGCAGTTCTAAAGTGAGCGCTACATAACCTAGCCGATGAATTGGGTTTCCAATTTTATTGGCGCAAGGCTTTGTACCATAGTCTAATTCATTCCTCATCAGCAGGAAAACGGAATGCAGAACATTTAGGCATTAAAATGAATTATTCTAAGAAAATGAAACTATCGCGTAAAAAATATATGGTGTTTGACAGGTAAACAACACCAGCGACGATGCGTCACATAACGGGATAAATTGGCAGTGTGCCTCCCCATTCTGTGTACATAGCCCAATCTTTAAAAAATGCTTTAAACTATAATGACATCTCTAAATCTAGTTCTGTTCCTTTCCACCGCTGTTATCAATGTATTATTTAATGCTGTCATTTTAGTTTAGTGTAGATATTGTGTACAACAGAAAAAGCCTTACAAAGTGTTACATCCTCTTTCCCTTCCACTAACTACATTGATGAAAACTTCCAATAGAAATAAACATAACTACTTACCGAATAAGTCTTTGAATTTGACTTGAACGGGTGATTTCATAACAACGTTTTATCAGAAATTCACTCATTATTACACGCAGAACACCCGAATCTCCTAAACTCTATGAAGTGTGGGCTGTGGCGCCAAACAACACATTTGTGACTTCATATTTTCGTCGATGAAAATGACCTTGTAGTTATTTTAGTACTAGATAGGTAGTTAATCGATAAGCTTATTGATAGGTATGTGATTGCTGGACCTACTCATATTTTAGACTAAGTACTGTTTTTATCTTGTAATCAAATTAAGCAGATAGGTACATATTTATTGTTATGAATATTAGTAGGTAAGTCCATACTACTAATATAAATGCGAAAGTGTCTACTACGCTTTCACAGACCATCTGTTCAACCGATTGTGATGAAATTTGGTATAGGGATAGTTTGTATCTTGGGGAAGGACATAGGCTACTTTTTATCCCGGAAAATTAAAGAGTTCCCCCGGGAATTAAAGAATCTTAATTCACGCGGATGAAGTCGCTGGCATCAGCAATAACATAGCACTAACATTAGTAGCAATATATTCGTTTTAATCAAACATGCTTGGAAATTTGAGCATTATTTTGACAACCTACTTCGAGATTTAAAATCGAAATTGCTGTACTGGCCAAATACATGCGAGCTGCGGCCGGCAAAAGTTGTATGAAAATCCTATCTGTCGTGGTTTAGCGGCCAAATAAATTACATATTAAATTCATAATTCTGTCGTGTAACTTAATAATGGAATGATCTTTTACTCCGAAACTTGGCAACCAAGGAAGTAACTTATCAAAGGTTTTATTTAAATTTCGAACTAGCTTGCAAATAGAAAGCTGTTTATTGAAAAAAATACAAATGAACACTTTAACGCGGGAAATATTATTGTTGTTCGTTGGTTGCCTTGTACGTCATTGATTTTGAAATGTATTTGACAAAATGAGTTCAAGTGAAGACAATGAGTGTGATGAACTTACTTTAACGCCACCAGAAATTCAAGAGGCGGCAAGAGCCGTAATCATCGATGTATATGTCACCGTAAGATTGTAAAAACCGTAAGATTGTAATCTAACGCTTTTTTTTTAACTGCCTCGTTGGTCTAGTGGTTACCACGTTCGACTGCGGCTGACGAGGTCCCGGGTTCGAGTCCCGGGTCGGGCCATAATAAGTGTTGAGTTATTCTGACTAGAAATTCTCAGCACTAGCCCGGAGTTAGGAAGTTGGCGGTGTTCCACCCCCGTGCCTCGGAGAGCACGTTAAGCCGTCGGTCCCGGTTATTATCACTAACATTATAATAGTCGTTAAAGCCCGCCAACCCGCATTGGAGCAGCGTAGTGGGTCTAAGCTCTAAATCCCTCTCTCGTATGAGAGTGGAGGCCTGTGCCCAGCAGTGCCCGACGTTAATGGGCTGTAGTGGTGGTGGTGGTGGCTTTTTTTTTCGATAGATTGTAAACAGTCGAAAGATTGTGAACCGTTCAATGTTAAGTGTCAATTTTTGAAATATTCATTGCATTTACGTTTTCTTATCTCTTTCTTGTAGGTTATTAGGTTAGGGTTCGACATAAATAATCAAGTAGTGCCCGGCCTGCGGTTAATAATCCTAACAGATTACAATCTACCGAAAAATAATCCGTTATATTGTAAGCATTCGACAGTTTACAATTTCGCGAGTTAGATTAAGTATAATCTAACGGTTTTTAGAATCTTACGGTGACATATATATTGAGGTCGTTGGCCGTAATAGGAAACTTGTTACCGCCAAAATCGAAAGAAAAATATTTGAAAACCTATGAACATTTTGTTCAATGGAAGAATGAAAGAAAATCGAAATCGAAGTTCTGTCTAGGTAAGTAGGTGCTACTTAGTTTTAATTTCCGCACATTATTTGAGAAAAGTAAAAATCAAAGTTTGGCCACAACTAGGCATTGATGGACTTACAGTGTGCCTCGGCTTCACCTCGGCCCACATTTACACGTTCGTCCTTCAATGCCTGTTTTGCTGACCGCTGCAGTGCAGTAATGTAGGTACTATTAGTTTTTTAGAAATTGTATACAACAAAATTAACCACACTATTATTTTATCTTTTATTTATTCATGCAAAACCAACGGAGGAAATCTCAAAAAAGTAGGTTTGACATTTGAAAAATCAAGGCGTTTGTGCTGATGTGCTCCTCTTCTTTTTAACTGTGGTTTATTATTTTGACATTTCATTATTTGACGGTGGTGGTGGCTTTGAACAGGTATAAAGAGGGTGGTGGCAGTTGGCTTGACCATAGCCGTCTCTATCCCCTGTAGGGATAGAGACGGCTATGGCTTGACCCATGATATTGTACATATCTCTGCTGGGCACAGAGGTACCTAGTGCTGGGGTATTATCGTAGACAGAGAAAGATATGCTTTATTCTTACTCTATGGGTAAGTTCCGAAATACACTGCTTGCACTGTAAGATGTGACGTCAATTTAGTACACTGCGAAACCGTTCCTTTATAGTTAGCTATACTGGTCACTGTTTATAACGGAATGCAGTCAGCACTGAGAGCACCTTACCTCGAAAACTCCAGTGCTCACAGTACAAAAATGGTGACGATTTATGACGTCATATATTTCCCTAGGAAACTGCGGCAGTATACTCTCAGTCCATAACGGGACGAATTTCTCCCCAGTAAAAGCACAGAACAGTGCTCTCAGTGTATATCGGAACATACCCTCTATTCTATATTATGTTCCTTTATTATGTCTGTGGCTCTTATGTAGTAACTAGTACTTAATCTGTGGCTATTATGTTACTTGTCTCTGGGCTTGACGTTTTGCTGAATAACTTCAAACTTGTCTCTGACGTTTTGCGAGGGAGAGTAAAATATGGTTGACATGATAGTTTTGAAAAATATTTGGAAACAAAACCAATGCAAATGTATCTAAAATTGTTTATAAAAGTATATAGCAAACACTTGATATTTTCTGCCCAGTGAAACCAAGTCACCTTTTCAATTATGTTATAAAGATATAGAAAACTCAAGTGAACTATCTTTCTTTGTCATGAAAATAGTTTTTCTTTAATATCGATCGATTACGAAAGACTATTCAACTATTCGTTCATGTTCTGTACTACGAAGCTGATTTTATTTTAACTTGATCCTGTAATAAAATCGTGCCTACACTGGTGAATCAGCAATCGGCATAGGGTTACGGAAATTGGTGTGCGAAACGTGGTTAAAGAATAATGTGTTTACGGCCCCGTTACTAGTGCATAAGTGTTTGTTAAATTATTTAAAAAGATCGCGGTTTAAGGTGAGCTCACGGCACTTAAATCATGAGATAAACTTACTGAAGTGTGCCTGGAATTTACGTCCATGTATTGTTGTTCTTTCCTGTGAGTATTTTTCTTTTTATCTTACAAAACCTATTCACTCTGATTTTATTTATTTTTCTCACTAAGCTTTATTCAGTAAAACTTTAATTTGAATGCTTGTTTCATACTCTTGCTCTATTACTTAAATTTATTTTTCTATTTATGTGTTTTTATTAACTGTCATTTAAATGTACCCTCAATCATATTTACTGAACCCATTAGTTACAAACCGCCATCCATAATTACAAAGCTATATTCATCAAGTAAATACTCACCAGTTAAATCAAATAATCAAATAAATATTATAAATGCGAAAGTTTGGATGGATGTATGGGTGTTTGTTACTCAATCACGCGCCAACGGCTAAACGAATTTGGCTGAAATTTGGCACAGGGATAGATTATAGTCTGGAATAGCACATAGGCTACTTTTTATCCCAGAAAATTAAGGAGTTCCTGCGGGAACCAAAATACCTCAAATAGATGTTTGTTACTCAATCAGGCCAGAACGGCTGAACGGATCTGGATGAAATTTGGCACAGAGATAGATTATAGTATGGAATAGCACATAGGCCACTTTTTATCCCGGAAAATTGAAGAGTTCCCGCGGGAATCAAACAAATGTATCTGTTCAACTGATTTTGATAAAATTTGGTACAGGGATAGGTTGTATCCCGGGGAAGGACGTAGGCTACTCTTTATCCCGTAAAATTAAGGAGTTCGAGCGGGAACCAAAAAACCTCAAACCACGCGGACGTGGTCGCGGGCATCAGCTAGTATATTCATAATTTTAAATTAAGTACCTAGAAAATAAAATGTTGGTAAGTTTAAGTACAATATTTTAGAAAAAACTATGCAACCAATTAAATTAAGTAACATAGTTACTTGACTCGAGAAAACTTACAGCTACAACAAAAGTAGATACTTACATAAAGTAAATTTCTCTGCATTCTTTCAATATGATGAATAAACATGTTGTATTGAAGATTCCAGATTTGCGACACATATTCAGGATTACTCCTCACTAGTAGAGTACTTTAATTGTTTTAAGTTTGTTGAAATTTTTATTTGACCTGATTAGGAACCCAACATCTTAGATGCCTTTAGATCTTAGAGATTAAGAAAAATATTAGAAAATAACAATAGCCTTTGAAGTATTGTTTTTGCTGTAAGTAAAATTTTATAATGACATAAAACTATTTTCCTTAAACTACAAGCTAATTATTGTCATAAATATATGGCCATAATTAGAGCCAAGAATTATATTGAAATAATACATCTTAGGTAACAAAATCAGGACGGCAGTAAATATCTTTAATCTTTATACTAAAAATGCAGTGGTATGCACTCCCTTGACTAATAAAACCACATTCAAACTGTTAGTCTGCAGGCCAAAATCAGACCCTTGGTCACATTTTTCACTGTAATTCTCATTATTTGGACAATTGGAAATGATATTTGTGACAAACATCATTCAATTGAAGCCAATGAAATAAATCAAGAGCAATCTGCCATGATTGGTGAATCACAAATTAAGTACTGAGTACAGTTTTCCTTGACTGCGATCTCACCTGATGGTAAGTGATGATGCAGTCTAAGATGGTAGCGGGCTAACCTGTTAGGGGCATGGCAGTTATATTAAACCCATACCCCTATTCGGTTTCTACACGGCATCGTACCGGAACGCTCAATCGCTTGGCGGCACGTCTTTGCCGGTAGGGTGGTAACTAGCCACGGCCGAAGCCTTCCACCAGGCCAGACCAGGGAAATTTCAGAAATTATAAATTCCCAAATTGACCCTGCCGGGGATCGAACCCGGGACCTCCGCACGTTAAGGCAACAGCGCTACACACTGCGCCACTGAGGTCGTCAAACAAGGAGTGCGACAAGGAGTTCTGGTGCATATTATCTCATAATATGCACTGTAAACAGGTTACATTAATAATTATAATGAAATGTTCTTGTGTTCCATTGGCCTGCCTTATCTCACAATCTGCTAATTTTTATCTTTAATGTTAATTTTAGTTTTGATTTATTCCTGTTAAGTTATCAAAATTATCAAAATTCTTGTACACGCTCAATGTTCTAAAACGTAATACCGATTTAAAAACTGCCCTAATCGCATACTATGCATATGCACAGTCCTGGCTGAGATACGGAGTCATGATGTGGGAAAATAGCGTCAATTCCGAACAACTATTTATCATGCAAAAAAATGTATTAGAGTAATTTTTAACCTCAGTAACCGGGACAGCTGTCGACCATATTTCATAAAATATAATATTTTGACCTTACCTAGCTTATAGAAGTTGGTTTTTTCGTGAGGAAACATCTGAACTTTTATACACAAAAAACATATAAATCGACAAGACATAGATCTAAACTGGCCTTATCTCAACACAGAACGAAACTATTCTCTAATAACCCACATTACGCATCAGCGATGATATTATAACAAAATTCCCGATAGGATTAAAAATACTGAATCAGATAATAAATTTAGAAAAGAACTCCAGACCCTGTTAGCCCAGAAGGGATTCTATGAGGTTGATGAATTTTTAGCCAATTGAACAATCTGCGCGAAAAGCCTAGTTGACATAATATTTAATAGTTTATTTCACTTGACATTATTTTATTTCATAAGTTTATTTATTTAATACTTTATAATTTAATTTTGACATAATATTGTAAGTACTCGACAAAATTTTATTTCATTTAATGAAATCTGATGTTTTATCATTAATTTTAATTTGAATATAAATGTAATAATTAAGATAGTTAGAAGTTAAAGTTAATGTAACGTATTTTAATTTTAATTATTGTAACTTTATTTAACTGTAATTTTATGTACTTGCTGTGCCCTAACAGGGTTTATAATGCAAATAAATGAATATGAATATAAGTAGTTCATTATGTTCCTGTGGGACTTCATGGTAAAAGTTTATAGCAAGCCATATTTCCACTTAATTACTGTCAACATTTAAGTAGGTACCTACTTAATTTTTAGGGTTCCGTACCTCAAAAGGAAAAAACGGAACCCTTATATGATCACTTTGTTGTCCGTCCGTCTGTGTGTCAAGACCCTTTTTCTCAGGAACGCATGGAGGTATCAAGCTGAAATTCATATCAAATACTCAGGTCCCTTAGAGCTGTGGAAAAATCACACTTCTAAGCCAAAGCAATCAAAAGATACAGCCATTTATGCTGCAAATTTTGGACACTCGCAAGGGAATCAAAACCTACAGGGTACTTCCTGTGAACTCTGATTCTTAAAATTTGGTTTGGAGCAAATTAGTCTTATAGCACAGATAAAGAAATGATAAATGATTTATTTATTTCATGTAGGACCACTTGTGTCACTTATGATATGTTAAAGACTCTACCGCCGGTTCGGAAAGATGTTTCTACTGAAAAGAGCCGGCAAGAAACTCAGCAGTTGCTCTTTTCTTATAAAAGAAAAAGGTTACAATATTCTGTAAACAATACAAACATACATCAAGTATTACACTGACTTGTGGGTCACTGGATGCAAAGCCGATTGCTTCCAGTTCCATGCAACTTTGTCAGTCAGAAAATCATCGATGGTGTCATAACCTCGTTAACAAATGCTGTTTAATACAGTCTTTAAATTTATGTAATGGTAAATCTAGAAATTCTTTGGGAACCATGTTATAAAAGCGTACACTCGACCCCACAAAGGATTTCTGCTCCTTGCGTACACGATATGACGCTGTTACTAGCTTATGGCGGTTTCTAGTACATCGATTGTGAGTATCACTTTTTTTCTTATAAAGATTAATGTTCAGCCTGACAAAGACTATATTATTGTAAATGTATTGTGAAGGCACCGTAAGTATACCAATCTCTTTAAATTTTTCATGAAGTGATTCGCGTGATCCGAGAGTATAAATAGAACGGATGGCTCTTTTCTGCAATATAAAAATTGTTTGGATATCAGCTGCTCTGCCCCACAATAAAATGCCGTAAGACATGACGCTGTGGAAATAGGCAAAGTAGACAAGCCTAGCCGTTTCAATATCGGTAAGCTGTCTAATTTTCCTGACAGCAAAAGCAGCCGAGCTAAGTTTACCCGCTAGTGTCTCTGTGTGAGCGCCCTACTGAAGCTTATTATCCAAGGTCATCCCCAAGAAAACTGTGGAGTTCTCCATTTTTAGTGTTTCCCCATTTAACATTATTGATTTATTGATATTCGTTACATTAGGTAAAACAAACTCTAAACACTTGGTTTTCTTTGCATTCAGTAACAAATTATTGACAGTAAACCAGTGTGATACGTGTGATATTGCATTGTTTACATCGTCAAAATTGTCCTTACTTCTATCAACTTTAAAAATAAGCGATGTGTCGTCAGCAAACAATACAACATCACAAACATTGTTGACATGGTATGGCAAATCATTTATATACACTAAAAATAGAAAAGGACCCAAGATTGAGCCCTGTGGGACACCCATTAATGCAGACGAGCCCTCCGACCTCACATTGTTTATGCAAACCCTCTGAGTTCTGTTACCAAGGTAAGAGGCAATGAGATCAAGTGCAACACTTCTAATGCCATAGTGGCTTAGTTTAAGCAACAAAGTTTTGTGATCAACACAATCAAATACCTTAGAAAGAAAGTCACAAAAGACACAATAGCATTCTGTGCTCGCTCCCAGGCATCGTATATGTGTTTTAGAAGTTTTGCGCCCGCATCAGTTGTGTTTCGACCTTTAGTGAAACCGTACTGCTCGGGGTGAAGTAAGTTATTGCCGTTAAAATGATTCATTAACTGGCTCAAAATTACTTTTTCAAAGACCTTACTTTGGAAAAATTGCGAAAAGCATAAATTTTTAGTTACATCATATAATAAAATTATTTTAAATAATTTTAAACTTACTAATGTTATGGATTTCATTTAGCATTAAAAATACCATTACTTTTACTTATAAACCTACAGGTTTGTACGGAACCTTCGGTGCGCGAGTCCGACTCGCATTTGGCCAGTTTTTTTCTTTTTATATAGGTACAGCCAATGAACCTTAATATAAGTGTAAAGCGGTACCTAAAGCTGTCGAGCTGATGATGATGAATCAAATGCATGCTGCATGTAGAAACTAGTAACAACTTGCAAACTTGTATTAAAAGAAGTATCTTAAGCCGGGTACAGACTTACGAAATATAACATGCAATGTAAGATGAAAGGAGCATTTCATAAGTGTGGACACAACGCGCGCACGAACCGAGCATGTACCTACTCGCATCTGTTTCCGGCATGCACGCGGCGAACATAGCTCAGTCTGCCGACAACTGCGTTCCGCAGTACAGACGCCAGACACAGAAGACAGGCACAAGCCGTCCACACTGGCTCTCCGTGCACACAGCGCGCCCCTTTGCGTTCGGCGAAAAAACCGACAAATGGCGGATCGCGGCGTGCACCAGTTGAAATGCGCCGTTCGTGCGCGTAGTGTGCACGTTTCGTGCGCGCAATGCGTCCACACTATGGGAATTCTGTTACATTGCATGATACATTGCGACAATGTGGACGCATATTCTTTCATTGCGTGCTACATTGTATGTTACATTTCGTAAGTGTGTACCCGGCTTTAATTATTAAATTTTAACTTGCATTGAGATGCCGATTACTTATTTAATTTTTGGAATCCTGTCCCCTTAATTAGGAAGTCCTATTTTGCTTTTAAAATGAAACCAATGTTTATAATTTACTTAGTTTAGGAATCATTACCTATCATATTTTTGTTGTATAATACTACAGACTTACTACTTTATTATACTACACGAGCTGGTGTCCGCGACTTTGTCCGCGTGGTTTAAGTTTTGTTGATTCCCGTGGGAACTCCTTAATTTTTCGAGATAAAAAGCCAAAGCCACTCTAGCCTATGTCACTCTCCGTCCTCAACTATACCCATGCCAAAAATCACGTCGATGCGTTGCTCTGTTGCGGCGTGATTGAATGGCAAACCAATAAACTAACAAAACAACAAACAGACACACTTTCGCATTTATTATATTAGTATGAATTTTCAAATGAATGAAACTCTCAGCAATGCAAAACTATTGTCTGCAAATTCATTTTGCAAGTCAAGCTTATTAAATTACACACAGCTCTGCACTTATGATTCCATACTTTTATATTATAAATGCAAAAGTGTGTCTGTCTGTCTGTCTGCCACGCATTCACGGCCCAAATGTTCAACCGATTTTGATGAAATTTGGTACAGGGTTAGTTTGTATCCGAGGGAAGAACATAGGCTACTTTTTATCCCGGAAAATCAAGGAGTTCCCGCGGGAATCAAAAACTTTATCCACGCGGACGAAGTCGCGGGCATCATCTAGTATTATATATTTTACAAACACATCATATTTACCTAACCTTAAACGGAAGGTATTTTCCTTTTATTATCATTATTCCGTTGAAATTGTTGTATTCATGACATATTCAACGTCAAAGGAGTTTATGAGGATACCAATTCGTTGCCTTGAATCATTGAAAATTGGAAGTGTAGCATTGTTAGTAAAGTAATATGTTAAACCAAAATGCTTGTAAAAGTTATTTATTTAACATTAATTATGCTGTGTTTACAATATGTACTAGTTAATGTAAGGAAGTTTGATAAGTCACAGTTGCGTGTGATTTTCTATTTTGTGGAAGTAGCTCTATATTGCCTTTCGTTGTCATGGAACAGCTCGCGGCTGGGAGTCGGGATGGCGAGCATGAGTTCTACGCTCGTCGAGACAGTCTCCATCAACTATGAGGACTTTAATGAGAGCTTCCTCACTTGCGGCACATGTTTATGTTAGTACACCCTTTTTACTTACCACACTTCATCGTTTGAATTGCTGTCATTCATAGCGCATAATAACAGTGCACGTTTTATGTTTCAGTAGTTTTTATGTCTAATTTTTGTTTTTATGTCTGATTTAGCTTTTGACCGCGGCTGCGTGCGCGTCGTTCTAAATTTCCCTTTGTTTCCCCAAAATACTTAACTAGTATGAAGAATCCCATGTAGGTATCCTGTCTCTGGGATGCAAGCTATCTTTGTCTCATCAAAACCAGTTTAGTGGTTGAGCAGTGAATGTTGGTTAATAAAGTTTACTTGAGTGAGTCTGATATTATTTTTGTATGTATTAAAATGAAGGATGTACAGTCGACGTCAAACGTCCATATAGAATAAGCAAACAAGATGGCTTGTTACTTACCAGTTCACTTTTCTTGCAGGCACTTACGACGGCGGTGAACATACCCCGAAACTGCTGCCTTGTTCACACACAGTGTGCCTGCACTGTCTCACTCGAATAGCTGCATCCCAAACAAGAGATGCAGGGAGCTTCAGATGTCCTATATGCCGCGAGCTAATCACCATACCCCGTGGCGGAGTTCCGGCGTTACCTCCATCGTTTCTTGTGAACCAGTTGTTAGATTTAATGGCCAGGCAGAGGAGAGAGGTGATACCGCAGTGCAGTTCGCATCCCGGCAGGGAATTGCTCTTCTGCGAGACGTGTGACTGCGTATTCTGCAGACACTGTGCGGACGGGCCTCACAGTGACACGCCCTGTGATCATACCGTGGTGCCGTTTTCTATAGCTTTAAAGAGAATGTCTGAAATACTTTTGTATAGAGCCAACGAGTGCCTAAGTAAGCTCGGCTCGGCGAGGGAGGCCGTGGCGAGCGAGTTGAGGAGGTTAGAGGCGGCGGCGACGGCTGCCGACGAAGCCATAGATAGACACTTTACAGAATTAAAGGCTGCATTGGATAAGCGTCATAGTGAACTGAAATCGGCCGCGGCAGCGGCGGCCACGCATAAACGGAAGCTGCTTGAGGAACAGTTGAAATTGATTGATGCTGAGAAAGCAAAGGTTAGCGCTGAGGACATATCCATACTAATATTATAAATGCGAAAGTGTGTCTGTCTGTCTGTCTGTCTGCTACGCTTTCACGGCCCATCTGTTCAACCGATTTTGATGAAATTTGGTATAGGCATAGTTTGTATCCCGGGGATGGGCTACTTTTTATCCCGGAAAATTAAATAGATCCCGGGGGCATCAAAAAACCTTAATACACGCGGACAAAGTCGCGGGCATCATCTAGTTATCTAATACTTTTTTATAAAATGTATATCTCACGTTTTAAATTACTATAAGTATATTTTAAAAATTGATGCATACAAGCTTTTGATAAGGGAGGTTACTTCACAATTAAAAGCCTATTCTAAAAGGGAACTGTGTGTGCCCGCGACTTAGTCCACACGGACTAAGTCGCGGGCATCATCTCTTTGGACAGATTTCCTCGGCGCCTTGTGTGTCCAATGTGTTCGTTAAATCTACCAATAGGCAATCACATCCTGTTCTGTTTCTATTATATTTTAGGTGGAAGCAGAATGTTCCGGTCTTCAGCAGCAGGTGGAAGTGAGGGAAGTTAGCAGTCGCGCGGCGGCGCTAGGCGCAAGACTCGGTGATGCGGCCGCGCTGGCCGAACCCAGAGAGAACGCCTTCCTAGCTGTGGACTTCGCACATAATGATGCTCAGCAGAGGTTTGCAGACGCCTTAGCCGAGTTGGGTCGAGTGCGTACTAGTACAACCTTCCCTGGGCTGTGTACTTTGCAGTTAGGTACGTATATTTTTATCTTTAATGTGGTATTTACTGATATGGATGTGTTTTGTATGTGATCTTTGTTACTTTTGACCGTTAGAACGTCCTTGTAGAGGCTTAAGTCTCCAGAAGTTAATCAGAACATCCTTGCAAAGGCTCAAGTCTCCAGAAGTTAATCAGAACGTCCTTGCAAAGGCTTAAGCTTCCAGAAGTTAATCAGAAAATCCTTGCAAAGGCTCAAGGCTCCAGAAGTTAATCAGAACGTCCTTGCAAAGGCTTAATTCTGCAGAAGTTAATCAGAACGTCCTTGCAAAGGTTTAAGTCTCCAGAAGTTAATTCAATTCTCGAATTATGGCTTATAGATGTGGCACAGGCCATCATAAACATTCAATGCACTTTTTTACTTTAAGGATTGTTTAAAATATTTATCAAACTTAAAACTAATAAAAGACTTGGCTCTTATAGTCTCACCAACTTATCTGTTTTGATTTTATTAAGCTATTGCATAGCTTCTATCGCGGGCCTTGAGGGTGGAGACCGAATCCAGAAATTCCGTAACGAAATTGAAAACCTAACACTTTGGTTGCTATGACTACTTGTGTCGTTGACTTCAAATTATTGAAAATAAGACTATTTTTATGAAAAGATGATTTGGAATATAAAGGCGAAATAATTTATAAATAATTAAATAGTCTTTTAATTAATGAATAATTTAATAGTCTTTTTATTTTCAAAAATTTGAAGTCAACAACACAAGTAGTCATAGCAACCAAAGTGTTAGGTAAGTTGATAAAAAATGCTATGCAATAGCTTTACCGCGGCAGTCTCCAAGTGCCACACGTCTTTTTTTTTTACTAGATGTTGTCCGCGACTTCGTCTGCGTGGATAAAGTTATTTAATTCCCGGGGGAACTCCTTAATTTTCCTTGATAAAAAGTAGCCTTTGTCCTTCCCCGCGATATAACCTATCCTTGCACCAAATTTCATCAAAATCGGTTGAATAGGTGGGCCGTGAGAGCATAGCGGATAGACAGACTGCCACACACTTATAACATTAGTATGGATTTTTTGACATGGGCAACATTCCTATTATAGCTATAAAATATAATCTGCAGAGTCAGCGTGCGTGTGCGGCCTGGAGATGGTGGTAGTGTTGCGAACAGTGGACTACCACGGCGAGGCGCGCAGCACGGGCGGGGACCCCGTCACAGCGGCCGCTACGCTGGACGATGCGCCGCTGCCTTGCACTGTCACCGATCTCGACTCCGGTCTCTATAGGTACGAGTATGGTCTTCTAATAGCAACTTCTGAACGTCCGGCGCGACTGATTGACAAGCGTTGCTTGCAGTTGTGCTGTGATATGTTGACTATAGCAAAGACATTGACTGCATGCATGTTCCAACTTGCGCTGATAAATTAGTGGGGCGCCTCACGCACGTATCACTATGATGCATCAGTGTCATAGAAGCGTTCATTGCTATGCGTTAGTGACTCCATGGCAATTAAACGCTCATATGAGACTACTACATCTCGCACTCCACCTGGATAGTTCGCGCAAACCATCCACATTGCACTGTGAGAGGTCTTAGGGCATCTTACAATTTACGAACTCTGGTTACAGAATCTCAATGCGTCCGTGGAGTGCGGGCGCGGTTTGCGTGCGCGTGCTGGTGTTCTCTCGCGGCGTGCGCGACTCGCCACTGCGCGCGCAGGTGACGCCCGCCGCGGCGCCGCTGCGCGTGTGGGGCGCCAGGGGCTCCGGCAAGGAGCAACTCAACCAGCCCGTCGCTGTGGCCAGGTACCAAATCCATACTAATATTATAAATGCGAAAGTGTGTCTGTCTGTCCGTCTGCCTGTCTACTACGCTTTCACGGCATTTTTGATGAATCTATTCAACCGTTTTTGATAAAATTTGGTATAGGGATATTTTGTATCTCGAGGAAGGAAATAGGCTATTTTTTTGTCCCGGAAAATTACGGAGTTCACCCGGGAATCAAAAAACTTAATCCATGCGGACAAAGTCACGGGCATCATCTAGTTACCAATAAAATCTAAATCAAATATTTTTTATTCAAGTAGACAACAACTGCTTTTGAATAGTCGAGTTAATCTACCACACACTGCACTGGTTGGGAATACCGTTCCTACCGAGAAGAACCAGCAAGAAACTCGGTGGTTGCTTTTCTAAAAAAAATCTTACAATTACATTAATGTGAAGATACATAAGTAACCGCAGTCCTAAGCATTGCTGGAGCGAGTCAAATAAATAATTTGGTGTTCCCCTGTTGTTTTATAATTTTTCTAAAAAATGATATGAAATGTGCAGTTCGAAAGTTAAACTTCCCGGCCTAGGCCAGTAAAGAATGTATGTATTTTCATTACATATCATAAGTTTGAATTTGGAATATTTCTTCCTGAATATCTTGTAACTTGTTATAATGTTCTTTGGCCTAAATAGTTTAAATTTGGAACTCTACTGCATTACGCGTTCAGCACTCACAGCGCAAAAAAAAAAAATTAAAAGTATAATATTTATTTTTTATCTTTATAATATTGAAAGGCGGGAATTAACTACATACCTAATCGTTATAATTTATTATTTAAAAGTGACGAAAAAAGTTCGAGTGACGATATTATGGATTTAGATTGTACGCCTCCTTTTCTGAGAGCGGAGGCCGAATTAGCTAAAAATAATTTGCTTCCGCCGAAATCCAAAGAAAAGTCACTTGTTTAAATTTTTAGAAAAGCACTATACACACCTCGACCGGGAGAGCATTTCTGGTCTCGTATATAGCCGACCTAAACTCTCTAACTAAACTCGATCAGAAAACGCGTACTTCCCGGTCTCGCGATGTAATGTACTATAAGAGTGTCTGACAGGGGGTTGCAATCGTACTAAGTGTCTGACAATGGACAACATGGTTTCTAATATTATTCCAAAGAAAAAAAAATTAGCTTAATACTTTAACGAATTTGAGGTGCCACCTTTTCTACCTGATACCTACCTTCCAAAGCAACCGAGATCCAAACTTCATAGTCGGGGATCGCTTATACCTCTATTAAGAGACATACATAAATAACGAAGGTCATACATGATCATTGCGGGATCTTGCTCTACTGTCACCGGATCAAATAAGTTTGTGGAGCTATACACATTACACAATACCTGATTTTGTTCTTATAGTTTCCTAATCCGTTTTTATCCTAGTAGCTTGAAAAAATTAATCAAACTACATATAAATTTCTATCGCAAATATCAATCTCTTTGGGAATAGTTATTAAAATCTCATCTAATCTGGAAGTACAAAAAAAGGGTGAACGAAGTAACAAATTTTCAGGTGTCCAAAACGTCGGGAAATATACGTCCTGGATGCTGGAAATTCAAGGGTCAAAGTGTTGGACGACGAGACGCTTGCCTTCAAGACGCATATCGTGAATGACGGTAAGGACTAAAATGTATTTTTGGAGTAAACCCACATCTTTTCCGTCCATCTATTCTATCTATACTAATATTATTTTAAATGCGAAAGTTTGGATAGATGGATGTATGTACGGATGTTTGTGACTCAATCATGCCAGTATGGCTGAACGGATCTAGATGAAATTTGGCATTGAGTCTTTGTCTGTGTGGATTGAGGTTTTTTGGTTGCCGCGGGAACTCTTTATTTTTCTGAGATAAAAAGTAGCCTATGTAGCCTATGTATTCTGTATAGGCATTTGAGATTTTTTAGACATCGACTATTTATCATTGCTTGTTAATTATTATTAATGTAAAAATATTTTTGGATTAACTGATTAATGGTTATTTGCATGTCAGTAATAACAAAACATGTTTGGTTAAATTTGGTATGTGTCATCTATATTGTACAATGTTTCCAACAAATAAACGATTTATT
The DNA here is from genome assembly GCA_963932025.1 of Erebia epiphron. Classification (NCBI taxonomy): domain Eukaryota; kingdom Metazoa; phylum Arthropoda; class Insecta; order Lepidoptera; family Nymphalidae; genus Erebia; species Erebia epiphron. The sequence goes on from OZ009949.1 coordinate 29,651,625, forward strand.
TATTTATTTATATGTGTTATTCCAGACTATAATCTATCTCTGTGCCAAATTTCATCCAGATCCGTTCAGCCGTTCCGGCATGATTGAGTAACAAACATCCCAACTGCATTTATAATAGTAACCAGATGATTCCCGCGACTTCGTCCGCGTGGATTTATGTTTTTTGACTCTCGCGGGAACGCTTCAATTTTCCGGGATAAAAAGTAGCCTGTGTCCTTCCCCGGGAAACCTGTCCTTGTACCAAATTTCATCAAAATCGGTTGAACAGATGATTCCCGCGGGAACTCTTCAATTTTCCGGGATAAAAAGTAGCCTATGTCCTTCCCTGGGATGTAACCTATCTCTGTACCAAATTTCATCAAAATCGGTTGAGTAGTTGGGCCGTGAAAGCGTAGCAGACAGACAGACAGACACACTTTCGCATTTATAATATTAGTATGGATATAAATTGTCAAACAAAACTAAACCAGCAACTTTTGAGCTCTTTTATGTATTTTAGTACATTACAAGCTCTATTTTTTACTTTCATAACTTTTGTTAAATGCTAACTAAGATTATTTAATTTTTAGCAAATCGTAGTATCTCACACACGCACAACCACTTATGTTTTCATTTACATTTTAATTTATCGTGGCTATGTATAATGTTGATTTTTATAGGATTAGCGGGTCGAAGTTGCACAGGCATAGCGGTTACGGCCGAAGGAGTGGTTGTTGTTAATTGGCGGACGAAAACTCTCACCGAGGTATGTTTGACCTCAGGCTAATAAGAGTATCTTTCTCTTACTACGGCGTCATATTATGGTGTTATTAATAACTCTTATCATGGGATAACAGGCACGGATGAAATCAATAATGTGGGTGACCCTGTTTGAAAATATTTTTGTACTCCCGACCGAATTTCAGCTACGGCGGCCAATCTCTTGGGAGATTAGCCATCTGCGCGGTAGATATTATAGTGCACAAGTATGTGCGCAAACACACTAGGTGCACTCTCTTTTCCTATACTCTCATAGCCCGATCCGGGACGGAAAATCCGACACGAACGGAGAGAGATCAGGCGCAGGAGCGACTGCTTTACGTGTTCTCCGAGGCACGGGGGTGAAACACCGCCAACTTCCTAACTCCGGGCTAGTGTTGAAAATTTCTTGTCAGAAAACCCCTACTTAATTATGGCCCGACCCACTAGAGTTAGACCAACGAGGTAGTTAAGTAGCTACTTATGCAAGCATTGTATGGGAACCCTAAAATAAAAAATGTAAAGCTGATTTTTGGCACAAGTGCTCCTTGGGGTCTGAGAAGTACCTCTTGAAAACTCCCCCTCCCTAGGCCGCGGGCGTTCCCCCCCAAACGTCTCCCCAACCGCAGTTTTTTGTAATTTTCTCAAAAAATATTAGTGCTAGAAAAAACCATCTATGGCGAAAATATTCTACATTAAATAATCTGTGACCCCAAGGAACACTTGTGCCAAAAATCAGCTTTACATTTTTTTTTTAGGGTCAATGTTTATTAGTCCCGTACTAAAGGGGGCGCAAATCCGCGCATTCTAGCATTTTAAAAGGGCAACACTTCTGCCCTTTACCGTATATATAAGGGTTCAATTTTACAATTACAAATTCACAGTTTCACGTCAACAATAATTGTTTTGTAACCTGTTTGTTGTCGGAATAAAATTTAAATTGAACGACTAAAACTGGGCATTGTTAACAGATAAACAGCGAAGGTGTGACGGTGCGCACGATTCGCTCGGATCGGCTCGTGGAGCCGGTTTGTGTGGCGGCGCACGCGGCCTCGCGGCGCATCGCCGTGGCGGACAACGGCGCGCGCACGGTGTTCGTCTTTGATACACACGGCAACATCGAGCGAGAGGTGAGCAGCCCAGTCACAGGTATTAAGAGTGGCGTGCATTTCATATAGGCATAAAAGCATTGCTTACCCTACTGTATTCAAGAGATTTTTAAAATTAAAAAAAAAAACAATTATTCCTAAAAAGCGTCATACTAATATAGGTAAATAAGTACACTTGCTTACCCTGTTAAAAAATCTGGGCACGCCACTACAGGTATAGCGCTCTTAAGAATCCGTATCCCCGAAAACCGATTTGGTATTATCATAAACAGCATAAGGTATGTTTTTCAAGACATATTTTAACATAATATATTTTCTTATTCAAATTTACTATGGGTAAGGTCAACGGTCATAAAGTTTTTATTTATAGTATTATGTTTCGTTAACCAACTGAAAGTTTTTTTGACTTTTAGTGGTCATGGATATCTTACCTACCTATATTGATGCAATTGCATCCACCACCACCACTACAGCCCATTAACGTCCCACTGCTGGGCACAGGCCTCCACTCTCATAGGAGAGAGGGAATTAGAGCTTAGACCCACCACGCTGCTCCAATTCGGGTTGGCGCGCTTTAACGACTATTATCATGTTAGTGATAATAACCGGGACCGACGGCTTAACGTGCTCTCCGAGGCACGGGGATGAAACACCGCCAACTTCCTAACTCCGGGCTAGTGCTGAGAATTTCTAGTCAGAAAAACCCAACACTTATTATGGCCCGACCCGGGACTCGAACCCGGGACCTCGTCAGCCGCAGTCAAACATGCTAACCACTAGACCAACGAGGCTATGCAATTGCATAGTCCGCGTGAAGTGTGGTAACATTTACATTACCTGATATCTGAGAGGGTCCGCGTGTCTGTGATATTATTCCTTTGCACGTTCTAACTACACAATACCAATCGCTTATCTGTGAGTTGTTTTCAAAATAACAATTGTGTTTTCGAGACAACCTAATTACTCTAATGAGTCATGTAGTAAAACTTGGTCAATAATCGTGTACCTTAATTATTAGTAACAGTCAGATAGCCGCATGGGTTTCAAAACTTAAAAAATCATCAATTTTAATGATAAGTAAATAAATGAAAAAACATGTAGGTGTATCTGATTTTTAGTCTTACATATACCCGTGTGTAAGTATATTTTATAAAAGTATATGTATGCCAAATAAACATTTACTAATGGGGAAAATAATATTTAAGTAATAACAAAGATTATAAAAATTTACTAACATGTGAAAATATTATGAACTTGACCACGCAAAGTATCAAAGTATCTTTATCGACCTATGCCGTCATGTGTGAGTGCAGCTAACGGTCTTACTGTGCGGTATTACTACAGATCCCAAAATTGGGCGAGCGCGCGGTAGAGCGGGCGAGAATACGGACCCTTAACGCGTTGTTTTGCCAGTTTGTGACGCTACAGGTAATATGATAGTGGTGGCGAACGTCAACTGAAAAAGCTTGCTGCTTCGAAGTTTTGGTGGTCAAGCGTTAGGAGCTGCCGTGGGTTCACACTCATAGCAACATAGAACGAGAGATGAGCCACAAAACTCATAAAGCCCGGGAGCTCCTATTGTTAACCAATATTTTTACTTTCGAGGGTGGTACTGCATTCCAAATGGTGCCACTATTATGTAGTATGTGGCGCGTCTCCGTGGATTGAACTATCTTATAATTGTAACATGTATCGTGTGTTTGCGCAGGTGGGCAACGGCGACCTGGGCATGGTGGGCGGGCTGGCGCTGACGGAGCACATGCTGGTGGTGGCCGACGTGGCCGTGCGCGTGTACGACGCGGAGGGCGCGCTGCAGACCACGCTCGCGCCCATACCCAAAGGTGACTGCTGATTATTATACATCGATATATTAAACTGGCCCTATCAAACAAAGAATGTCGAAAGTACTTTTATCTACTCCAGCATCGAAAAGTTCCAATTTCGAATTTGACAACTATATCGAATTGAACCCTCTTTCGTGTTTGCTTCTCATAACGATACAGTTCGTTGTATGGGAGCTGTATCGTTATGAGTCGTAGCTGTATCGATATGGTTATCTTCATAAATAGGATACCTATAGCTTAGCGGCTCTGGGTTCTGGCACTTGACTTTTTTATTAATTTATAAAGTAAAAAATTATAAAGACGTCCTTGTCGTAGATAAAATCTTGTATGCAACTGTACTATCCTATTTTGATACTCGGCAAGCCTCGTATCAAAAAACAGCACTCGAATTAAAATGACCCTCATTACGATACAGTTGCATAAATAGCTATACTAACGCCATCTAGTCTAAAAAGCGGGAACTTACTTGCAAAATATGCGCCATCTAGTGTGATGGCTTGAAAACGCATGATACGGTCATAGATTGCGTCAACCAAACAACTCATTTTATCATAACATGCTTTAACTAATCTTGGTTGTTTTTTTTTATCGTACTGGGCTGGACTATTCTAGAGCTGGACCCCAAAACCAGGTTAAGTTAAAATAATTATGACAGTTGAGGTGCATGCACCCCAAGTCGGACGACCAAATTTTTCTATGAAAGGGCCCATCTATTGTGATTATAGGAATTTGATATTTGACTAAATTATATTTTAGTGAGTGATCTCCCAAAAGTCGTAATATCCACGTCCCCTGATAGTTTTATGTTGAATATCCATTTTAATAATTGAATAGTACATTGTTATTTTATTCCATATTTTAAAAGTTAAATAAATCATAAGAAACTTCGGACGCCCTTTGACTCTCTAGATCACGAAAAGCGACTGAAACATCAAAGAAACGCGTCTTTCCTAATATTGGCTAATATTTAAATTGTCCTTTTGATAGGTCGCGGGGGTTACGGCGGTATAGCGGTGGAGCACACGGAAGACGGTTGGCACATAGTGTGCACGCGCTCCATACGCGGCCGGCCCGCGTTGGTCGTGTTGGAGGCGGACGGCGCTGGGAGATTGCTGGCCGCCTGTGAACTGGCCGACAAAAAGCCGCGGCGAGTCGCCGGCCTCGCGCTCTTGCCGAAAAAAAGAGCTCTGTTGGCCGACCTCGCGGGTGATTGTTTGAGACTGCACACCTATTGGTGAACGGTGAGTAGCATTTTGACATTAGGCAGACAGAACTGGCCGACAAGAAGAAATTGCCGGCCTCGCGCTTTTGCCGAAAAAACTAGCTCTGTTGGCTGACCTCGCGGGTGATTGCTTGAGACTGCACACCTATTGGTGAACGGTGAGTAGCATTTTGACATTAGGCAGACAGAACTGGCCGACAAGAAGAAATTGCCGGCGTCGCGCTTTTGCCGAAAAAACGAGCTCTGTTGGCCAACCTCGCGGGTGATTGCTTGAGACTGCACACCTATTGGTGAACGGTGAGTAGCATTTTGACATTAGGCAGACAGAACTGCCCGACAAGAAGAAATTGCCGGCCTCGCGCTTTTGCCGAAGAAACGAGCTCTGTTGGCCAACCTCGCGGGTGATTGCTTGAGACTGCACACCTATTGATGAACGGTGAGTAGCATTTTGAAGTTTGGTACAAACTTTGCATCTTACAATCGTGCATTGTAAAGTCAACATCTCCTGAAGATTCTCTGGTGTCGAAGTGAAACTTGCGTTGAGAAAAATTTGCAAGATTCGTGTGGTGTGGTAAATATCGCAAGATACACACTGTACCACATAGATTTACCTATTGTGGTGGATTATAGAGAATTAAACTTCCAGTTCTTTCATTATTCCCCATCGTGTCACAAATCACTTGATACGTAAGTCAAAAGTATTTTTTAATGTTTCCAGGTGATCCAAGAACACGGTGGTAAATCGTGAGAAGTCAGGAGGCGGGAGAAAACGAATTTCATGCTAGTCCAATATTGTAACTGAGAATCGAACTTGGCCATAATCCGGACTGCGAGCGCCCTCGTACCAAAGTCAGTAGCGTATCATACGCTATTACGATATTCTTAGTACTTACAGTATTTATTTTCTATAAGTGTCCTTAGTTATGTATTATTTTTAGGATTTTTTTTACGGATTTCGATGTCGGATTATTCGACATTACTTTTACACGACTGATTTTGTTTTCTGTTTTTTTTTGTCGCCTAAAATGCGACTATTTGTCGTTTTAGTCAGTGATTTTTCGTCATAGCTCCTATCGGGTCTATCTTATTTTAAAGGTAGGCAAATTAAACTGATTGCGGAATATTATAACTATTGAGACTAATTTGATTGTGCCATTTTTTTTTTTAATTCTTAAAGATGATTTTTCCAAAACGGCTCCAAATTATGGAGAGGTGGCGCTGTATTATTCCAAAACTCTTAAATTATTATAAAATTAATCATTTGATAGGAGCAACGACTTAATTTTTTTACGTGTCGTTATTTTTAATTGAAAGAATGAAGTTTCATTTTAAGTGGAATTGGAAGTCTCGTTGACTTAAAATGAGCTGTATTGCAATAAATATAAGAATCAGTTTAGTCACAACAAAACGAATTTTCGATTTAAGAGTAGCAACACTGACAATAGCACGTCAATTTTGGACATCCATCATTGAATAGTAGCTTTAGGTCGCGACTTCATCTACTATAAAAAAATTGAAATTCAACGATAGGTACACATTTGTGACTTTAAAGTTTTTTTTAACACAAGTTCCACTATAAGTTAGCCCTTGACTGCGATCTCACCAGACGGTATATGATGATGCAGTCTAAAATGGTAGCGGGCTAGCCTGTTGGGGAATGGCAGTTAGTTTATAAAACCCATTGGTTTTATACCCCCTAATTGGTTTCTACTTGTTTTCAATGCTACTTCGGGCGGACGAACGGGGAGCTATTTACAAAAACGCGTCTGGGACGACATCAGTGAGTGAGGTAGTAAGGGGTTTAAATATTTTGGCCTGCGTATCGTTACGCCTTTTTTTTTGGAAATAGCGGTCACTCATAAAACCAATAGCCGGCATTAGTACAAGCAAGTATTATATGAGACAAAATCTTCTAAAGTGTCAGGTTTCCGAGATATAACATCTTACTATCTTACTAATATTATAAATGTGAAAGTTTGGATGGATGTATGGATGTATGGATGGATGTATGGATGTATGGATGTTTGTTACTCAATCACGCCCCAACGGCTGAATGGATCTGGCTGAAATTTGGCACAGAGATAGATTATAGTCTGGAATAGCACATAGGCTACTTTTTATCCCTGAAAATTAAAGAGTTCCCGCGGGAACCAAAAATCCTCAATCCACGCGGACGAAGTCGCGGGCATCAGCTAGTATCTAATAAATTATGGTTTACCAATACAGCTTTGATAGCTTATATCTCAGAAACCTCCCTCCATCAGTATCCTTTTGACGACTTCCCTGGCGCAGTGTTGAGCGCTGTTGTTTTAACGTGGGAGGTCCCGGGTTCGATTCCCGGCAGGGTCCATTTGGGAAATTATAATTTCTGAATTTTCTCTGGTCTGGTCTGGTGGATGGCTTTGGCCGTGGCTAGTTACCACCCTACCGGCAAAGAGATGCCGTGCAGCGATTTAGCGTTCCGGTACGATGCCGTAAAGAAACCGACTAGGGGTACGGTTTTAATATAACTGCCTAACAGTTTAGCCCGCTACTATCTTAAACTGCATCATCACTTACCATCAGGTGCAATTGCAGTCAAGGGCCAATTTGTAGCAGCGTAAAAAAACCAGACCATTTAGAAAATTTTGTCTCTCAAAATACTTGCTTATTTAGTGACCGTTATTTAAAAAAATTAAAATAATAAACAACGGTAAATAATTAATAACGGTAGGTAGGCCCAGACTCCATATTAAAATAGTCAGACCTCTTTATAGTTCTATACTATCGACCGTTCAAAAGTTTTTAACTTGCGAGCGTGTTGACCCCTTATCGTGATCCCTAAGCAAAAACCTCTCTCGAAAATATAATATAAATACATTTGTAGCATCTAGTATGAACTGCCATAAACGCAAGGACATCGTGCCTATAATATCATGATCTGATTAAATTAACTAATTATTATTATTATTAAGTATTATATTCCTTTGGAGAACTAATTGGTCATAAAACAGATGCATTGGCCATAATTGATTGCAGAATTTGTAAGGAATTTTACTAAAAATTAATAAATTATTTCCTGTACTTAAGTTCTGGTTTAATACTAATTTGCCAAAATGTTCCTAAAAACCAGAAGTTATAATAGTTGCAAACCATTTAAAGTTAAACCTTTTAAAACCTTAGAGCTAAAGGGTTTAATTTTTTTGACCTAATGGTGTTGTTTAAATCTGCGATTATGTTAAAAACGGCTTAGGCCGACTTGCACAACACTGCCTAAACTAACTCGACTAATTTAAAAATGAACGGCCCTCAGTAAACGTTGGTGTCATTTGTGACTACATGACCACTTTCGACGAGCAAATTTTATGTAATACGTCGTTTGCGTAATGACATTAAAAACGCGTTCAGTTCCAGATTAGACTACATCTTCCAGCAGATATAACCAACTTAAAAAATGTGTAGATAATATACTGATTTTTTTTGCGCGCTGTCCCATAAATTTCGTCCATTGAACACAATAAATAATAATTTAGCTATTATTATCAATGAAAAGTATCACTTAGCAATGTTAAGTCCACACTTAAAAATACCGTTTAATCTAACCACTATCACTAGATAGGCTTGCTGAGTTCTCAATTTATTAAACCACGTTTAAATAATTTTGCTCAATGAGAACGTAACGTCATATCACATGAGAATGCTTCCATTTTGCTAGAGTTTAGAAATTAAAAGGAGTTGTTCAGCATTAAAAAAAACTAATCATGGTTAAAGTTTACTTATTCTTTAGCTCTAATGTTCAATGTTAAATCGTGCCTGTAGGGAAAAGGTTCTAGAATAATCTTAAGAGCTTAATAAGAAGGTTAAGCTATAGCAACCACTGTTCTATATTATGACCCTATCACGAAAAGGCTGAATCAATCATTGTTACATTCTCAATTGTTGTGATAGGCTGAATTTATGTTGTTATTCTTGCTGCAACAAATGGCCACCAAAAGAATGTTCGGATATCAGAACTAACTGGGATGGTTACAATGTACTAATAATTAATTTAACCGTATTAGGACTCAGAATCTCAATGAGATTATGACAAGCTGATAATTGTCACACAATTTTTAAGATTGTCAGCTAATCAGGTCATTGTTACATTGTTACATTGTCGGCGCCTTACTTTCATGCTAGCCTTCTACAGTCAATATCTTCTATTCCGCCACTACCGATATATGCAACCAACTTATAACTATGCTATTCAACCAATTTGTATCATTTCCAAAAATACTGGATTAATGTGCTTAAGTTTTTGTATGATATACTGTTGCAATATTATATCCCTATGAAGTCAAAAGTCGTAACTAAAATTGCATATCTGGAGAAATTCTGTGATGTTCAACACGCCAACGCAAGAAGCGTGGCGGATCTTTGTTCTTGCTCTTTCTGTATAAGGCCCAGCTGTGGGACAGTAATGAACACACCTCCAGTTTCTGAAATGTGATTTAATCCAATTCGCGAATCGGCCTATTTATATATATTTATATGGTTAATCGAATTCAAAGTGATCATATGCTTTAACGATTATCGTCGCCGTATCGCACTATATTGCGATTATTTTTCCAGTTCTGCAATCCGAGCAAAAATTTACAAATGTTTTAGAAACTTTCAGAAACTGTAGATCCATAAATACCATATCGTTACATTTTGCCATTCAAATATTGGATAGAAGCAGGCATTACTTTGCGGAAGTCCATGATAATGAAAGAACTGGAACCTTGGATTGTAAATTTACAATCGTGCATTGTCGAGTCAACGTCTCCTGAAGATGCTCCGGTGTCGGAGTGAAACGTACGTTGAGAATAATTTGGAGGATTTGTGTGGTGTGGTGAATATCGCAAGCTACAAGTGCAAGATACGCACTATACCACATAGATTTACCTATTGTGGCGGATTATAGCGAATTAAACTGCCAGTTCTTTCATTTTGCCATTCACCTACATCCATGATAGTAAGGAGTACAAAAAGCAAAACGAATATTAGCGTGGTTACCAGCTTCATATCATTTTAGCTAATGATTGTTATCTTATCTTTAAGCAACGATTTAATGTTTTGTAAGTTTGTTCCTTGTCATTGTGAAGTTTGTTAATGTTTTCCTCTATGCTATTAGTTTATATTAAAAACTTAAATATGCTCTAATTTGCCAGAAATTGATAAATATGTAAACAAATACAAATACAAATGTAAACAATTCGTTGCATATCGTGCTCTTCATAAGCACGATATGCAACGAATTTTCGCGAACTTGTATCCATAAAGCCTTTTTTCGTCAGTTAGGCTTGGACTGTTGTTGATGTATCAAGGCAACATTACTGTAACAATTTGAAACATTACTGTAACAATTTGAGATGTTATATTTTTGAGCTTTTGACTGTCGTCAAACTATCGTGAGAGATATCCATTATAAACCGGTTAAACTTATTATTTTATCGGAGTATGCCCGACAAAAACCGTGAGCTCAACCGGTTAATATTTATATGTAAAGTGTTTTGGAATGAAATTGCCAGTTTGTTTACATAGTTATTAATGATTTCTATAAATCAGAGTTCACACTTGTCACAAACAGGTCACAAGTCACTGCCTTTTAGATCTACCCGCATTTAATATCACTTAAGAACCTTTTAAAATATGAATACTCGAGAATCAGCGATTGGTACAAACGTAATTTGTGATCAAAGAAACAAGTATAAATTATTATCTTCTATGAAATTAACGATTAATGTGGCACTATTTCCTGCAAAAGTTGAAAATGTTCTATTTTGTCATTTAAAAAGTACTATTTTTTTGTATCATAAGACAAATCGATGGAATTGACCCCTAGGCTGGACGCACGTTGGCTATTATCGTGTGCGATCGATGCTTTTCAGCAGCCAAGCGATATATTTATTTTAAGCAACTTAGGACGATTCAGATGGTTAGATGATTGCCTTGCGCTTAGAGAAGCTTGAGCTTTTTTAGGGGCAAGGCATTGGCAGTTCAAAAATCTACAGTTCTACTTCCTTTTTTCATGAAAGCGGCGGTGCCTATGCACCTTGTTTTGAAAAGATCGCGAAATTGTGTAAAAAGAATTAGATTTGGACCTTGCGCCCCTGTGCGTGTCGCACCCGCCTAGCCACGGTTCACAAATCTAAAAATACATAAATGTCAGTTTGAGGAATTTAATTAAAAAAAAAAGATCTATTTCCATCGGCCCTACGCTATGGCTGCTTGAAGCTAGACGCTCCTGCTATAAGAAGCCAATGTGCGCCTCGCCCCAAAATTAATATATTGGTTACGTAAGTGAAATTATATTTATCGAAAGCTGTGAAACTGTACTTAAATTATAACCACAGAGTATCTCAGTGTAATGTCGATGATGTCACTTATGCAAAATAAAGGTAATATTTAAATCCTGTACAAGCCTTTCATTTCTTTTTCTTTGTTTCCGATAGGTTCGTGTTTGTGTTGATCACTAATATCCGAATTTCAGTGTATTTCCACCAAAGATGTTCGAGGAAAAATAAACAGTGAAAGAAGAAAAGTCCACCAAAAAGATGATGTGCAAAAAGTGAAAAACTGTAGATGGCGCTAGTTAGTTTCTTATTGTCTAGCTAGATGGCGCTGTACTTTTTCAAGGTCATGTAGGTACTTGGCAGTAGAACCTATCTATATACCATAGATTAATTATAATACCAAGTAAAGATTACTAACTCCCATAAAATTTTTTTTCTAGGTTAATACTATCGTTAGATGGCGCTACCAGGCTCGCTCTTTATATGATTATAGTAAAATCGGTAAAATATCGTATTTTCTTGGTTAAATTTGTATTATTTATTTATATAAAATTATCAAAATACAAAAATTTGATAAAATCACATAAGCAAATAGCAAATTTACATTCAACTAATTTTAACAAACAGCTTGCACAGTTACGCCATCTCAGATTGTGCGAAGAACTACAAGGTACCGGCGACTTCAATGCGCATTTAGCGAGCTTTGATTGAATGTATGAAGTGAACAGTCTTATACGTGCTTATACTGGTTTATATATTGTCTTTGCTATATACTAAGGAAAATTAAGACATATTTTGTGATATGACAATTTTTTAAGGAAATTAGTTCCGTTTATTCCTCAACCGTTTTTGAACTAGGTGAACCCGTAACCATGGAAGACGGCATCATCACATAACACGGTCAGATTTCAGTCAAGAGCAAAGACAATATATAAACCAGTATTATACTTTGATTAGGTATTATACCTAATTAATCTATGGTCAAGACACTCAAGAGCTAATTTGTCATTCATCAAGTAAAAACTTTAAACACTGCAATCACGTCATCTGGTGGTAAGTTATGAAGCAGTCTGAGGTAGAGGTACTTACTTTGGAGTAAATTATTACAAGTAGCTGTAAGAAAACTGCTCCAGGGTCCACAAACGAAACACATCAATGAAAAATAAATGCACTTTATTAATATTACAAGTTATACCACATTCAATTCAATGTTTTTGAAGATAAAACAATTAATTAATTTTTTATCATTTTATCCAACAAATAATTCATTAATTTATATGTATGACTATTTTGAGAAACCTACTACTTACAATGAATTTCTTAAATTATAACACTTTCTTAAGCTTGTAATTTATACATTGTAAACTACAGGAACTAACAAAATTACATATCTTATAAAGAATAAGACTATAAAAAGCAAATGACTACAAAGCAGTATTTTATGCATATTTATGGAAAAAAGTTCCCTGAAACAAAAATCTTCATACATGTACCAACCAGTAGGTAGATATACCTACATATAATTCTTTCATAATAAAATACACAAATTTCAAATTACTTACTTAGGCATAATAATTTAGAATACATTAGTGGAAAATTAACTTATCAACTCATTAGTCAGCCAAATTATATTTTATAACTATCCAGTCTTTAGTTAATTTTTAACCGACTTCCAAAAAAGGAGGAGGTTCTCAATTCGGCGCATATGTTTTTTTTCTAATTTAAAAGAAAAGAAAGACACCCTAAAATAACAATATATTCATCGAAAAGAGTTGTAAATGGGTTTGAATTTTTATGGTCCAATAATGCACACAGGGCGAACGCAAGAATATCATCGCATATCGTAACTGTCAGAGTAGAAAACGAGGCCTGCTTTTCGCTGCTATTTCGTATACCACAATGATTCTAACCTAATCCACAATGATTCAAACTATGTAATAATATTAATTTATTAATTAATAATTACAATGTACCTTAATTAATTATTACATAATTTTTATTGAAGAACATTGTACAATTAATATTAATTAATTTAGGTAATCATTATACATTTAAATAGGTTGCTGAATGCCTAATAGTAATAAATCACATTGATACATTTTGGACCAACACTAACAAGTGAAATGTTTGACTTATTTTACAAGTGAAAGATTAACAACATATTTTATGCTGGTAATTTAAACAATTATGACTTAATTTTACAGCTGACTTTATATGTCAACAAATCACTGAAAATCAGGGGTAAACAACTTGTTTAACTTTATAAAAGGAAAATAATTATTTTATCCTTAATTATTTATTAGTCATGTTGGCATGAATACAATCATATGGCCTTACTTGGATGTGATTATCATCATACTAATATTATAAATGCGAAAGTATGTTTGTTTGTTGGTTTGTCCTTCAATCACGCTGCAACGGAGCAACGGATCGACGTGATTTTTGGCATGAGTATAGTTGAGGACCTGGAGAGTGACATAGGCTACTGTTTAACCCGGAAAATTAAGGAATTCCCGTGGGAATCAAAAAAACATATACCACGTGGACGAAGTCGCGAGTATCAGCTGGTTAGGATTAAATAGGTAAAATCCTTAGAAATACATATGAGGAAGAAGGCGAATGAATATACCTACGTAGTAGTTACGTATGCTTAAAAACAGCACGTAAAATAACCGATCGAGAATGGCACAAGATTGAATTAGAAAATCGATTGATATTTAAATATAACATGGTTCAGTTGGTAGTTAATAACAGTATAATTCGATGCTTAATAAATGTTCCTTTAAGTAATAGACTTCGGGTACATAATGTACAGAATTAACCTAAGCCAATTTACAGATTAACTCGGTTTAGAGAACTTAACGTATAGGTACATTTCTTGTTTCAAATAATAAATAATAATTATAAAAATAAATGCAATTGACAATCTTATACATAAATTATAATTATGTAATAAAGAAGTTGCTTCATTAGATCAACATTTTATCAGCTAAGATACAACTTATTTTGGGTAACTAGTTACTGGGTAAAATGTACAATACAGTTTCTTTATAAAATGATTGTGATAAAGTAATTCAAGACCAACTATTTATAATAAAATAGTTATCGTTTTCTACAATTAATAACTACACATCAAAATATAGTTATTAAATAATTATTAATCTGTTTCAAAAAACCTGGGGGAGCTTACATTATAAAATATCGTGGAAAGTCATCGATGTTTTGTAGCTCTAAATTATATTATCAAAATATTTTTTGTAGTGTAAAGTAGGTCCAAAACATCGACAATTAACATAATAAGAATCTTCTGTTTCACTAAAAGGTGAATAAGTCGTAAAACTTTGTAAATCAGTAAGTATACACAACCATAATCTTAACAAGTATTTTTTTAGTTAGTTTTCCAGAAAACAGAAAGTCAAGCTTTCCAGCGAAGTATTCATACATTTTTTTATGATATGAGAATACAATCATGCTATGTATTTAAATTTTAAACTTACATCTTAAGTGACGAAGAAGTGGACGAGACTAACTTACTCACTACCTCTCACAAGTATGGGTAAGTAGGGGTATATTATATAACTGCCATGCCCCTAACAGGTTAGCCCGCTACCATCTTAGACTGCATCATCACTAACCCTCAGGTGAGATCGCAGTCAAGGTTTAACTTCTAGTAGATAAAAAAAAAGTATGTTACATAGGCCAACGTGCACTGGTTTGCACTTGCAACGTGCGTGGCATTCGTTGACATCATCACGTGATTAATAGATGACCCCAAAGCTCTAGGTGTAAACACCGATCACAATGACAAGTGGACAATGAGCCTTATGTACCCAGAGATCACACATAGTTACACACGTAACTTTAGTGCTATTAGCGTAAATTCGTCTAGAGATTAGTTGTTTTATTTTGGTTCATTCAATAAATAAATAAATTTCTGTTTTGAATTTGTCAAGTAGAATAAATAATATATTTATTGTATTTCTTTTTACCCTTAATCCAATAAAAATATTTTATTCACCTTATAATAATTGTTTCACTGTTACCTAACAAGTCTTACTTTCCGAACTTTGCTAACGTCGCCTTGCAGTCTTTGATGGTGTTGTTGAGTCGCTCAACGGTGGCGGAGGTCTGTTTGGAGTTCAAGAGCCGGGTGCAGCTGTTGATGGTAGTGAAGTAGCCGCATACATTGTGCAGCACACGTACAGCTCTCTCGCCGCACACGAACAGATACTTGCCGGCTGGGTCGAAGCACATCTGATTTATTCCGTCTGGAAAGGATTTTTTAATGTTAGCTGGCTATATTTATAACTAGCTGATGCCCGCGACTTCGTCCGCGTGGTTTAAGTTTTTTGTTATTCCCGCGGGAACTCCTTAATTTTCCGGGATAAAAAGTCACTCTCCAGGTCCTCAACTATACCCATGCCAAAAATCACGTCAATCCGTTGCTCCGTTGCGGCGTGATTGAAGGACAAACCAACAAACAAAGTGACTTTCGCATTTATAATATTAGTATGATGATGTTAGCATATACAGCAAGTTGCCTGCCTCGTTGGTCTAGTGGTTAGCATGTTCAACTGCGGCCGACGTTGTCCCGGGTTTGAGTTCCGGGTCGGGCCATAGTTAAATGCTTAATTTTCCTCACTAGAAATTCTCAGTACTAGCCCGGAGTTAGGAAGATGGTGGTGTTTCTCCCGTTCCTCGGAGAGCACGTTAAACCGTCGGTCCCGGTTATTATCACTAACATGATAATGGTCGTTAAAGCCCGCCAACCCGCATTGGAGCAGCGTGGTGGGTCTAAGATCTAATTACCTCTGTCTGTCCTATGAGAGTGGAGGCCTGTGCCCAGCAGTGGGACGTTAATAGGCTGTAGTGGATACAGTAAGTTGTCGCCATACCTTATGTTCAGGCATTTTCTAATCGTCAAAGTGCACGGGGCTAGATAGAGCCAAAACATGATGTAACAGACACCCGTGTGTCCTACATGTACCTAATAAATAAATTGAGTATTGAGCGCTTTAGTGACACGTAAGTGATGGGCATAGCCGCCTTAGTGCATTCTAACTACGGTAATGTCATAGGTAATGTATAAATAAGAGTGCATGCAAAAGCACATGGCACTTTAGCGTACAAATATGTCTGACAATCCATATCTGACAAAAGTAGCTAAGTAATTATGCAAATAAAAAAGTCTTCGATTCCTTATAATGGCGTGGTTTATTGGTTAAATAGACGATGCCCGCAACATCTGCATGGATTTAGGATTTTTGACAATCCAGTGGGTAGGTATCTATCTACTCACTGATTTTCCTGGATAAAAAGCCTATGTCCTTATCATGCGGCTCAGAACGTTCTACTAATTTTTATTATTAACCTCTTCGATCACAGAAAAAACTTTTATCTACAGAACTCTATGTCAGTACAGTAAGTAATCCGTGAACAAGTGAATATAATTAAAATGATTAAATAATACGTCTGCTTTGCCGTAGACACACATACATACACGAACCCTGAAAACATAACACTCCTCTTTTTAGGGCAGTCTTGTGATAAAAAATCACTTTTTTATTAAATGATATTTTTTGTGAATCACTGGATATTGAACTATAGTTTTATATATTTTTGGAATCTACTCATCATTTTCTAGATGATGATTAATCAATCAATTCCCAGATGATGGCTTTTAGGTATGCCACAGGGGCACAGGTTGTTTCGCCAGTGTCGAGTATATGGAAAAGGCACTCGATATATGTCGCATTTGAACGGCGGCCTATGTCAGAAAAGACGTGACGCGTCGGTAAAGCGCGTCACCGCTGACCCTTAGTAGGTCACCGTCTCTGCTGTCACTATCTACAGTACTAGAACTAATATCACAAGCAAGTGCAAGCAAGTGGCGTGTTGTCTCCTCTCCTGTTTCCAATTTTCATTAGTTCTATTACTCTCCAGTTATCTTCTCACTACCACCTGTATGCTGACGATCTCCAGTTGTATACACAGGCTAAATTGGTGGATTTACCGGAGGCAATAAATGTATTAAATAAAGATTTAGATTTAATTGTGCGGTGGAGTGAGTCTTACGGTCTCAAGGTGAATCCATCAAAAACTCAATCTATAATACTAGGCAGTCAAAAATT
This sequence comes from Erebia epiphron, assembly GCA_963932025.1. NCBI lineage: Eukaryota > Metazoa > Arthropoda > Insecta > Lepidoptera > Nymphalidae > Erebia > Erebia epiphron. Next base: position 29,668,965 of record OZ009949.1, read on the forward strand.
GATCACACGAATAGATTTTCCTACATTGCCTAGTATTGTATTTGATGTAACATGCGTGCCATACAGTAACACTGTTAAAAATTTAGGTGTCACTTTTGACAAATTTTTATCTTGGTCTCCGCACGTGAGTGAGTGAGTGAGGTGAGTAGGAAGGTGTTTGCTTCTGTCGGGTCTCTCCGTAGGTTAGCCAATTTTCTACCCATACCAACTAAAGATTTACCGATTCTCGATTATGCTGACTCTTGTTATGTCAATCTAAGTGAGGAGTTGCGCGCTTGAGCGCATTCAAAATCTTTGTATACGGTTCATATTTGGACTCAGGAAGTATGACCATATTTCCGAATTTCGCGAAAAACTCAAGTGGCTTCCGATCCGCCTTCGCAGGGATACTCATATTCTTTCTCTTTTATACTGTATTCTATTCAATCCTACTACTCCCCTTTACCTCAAAGAGCGGTTTGAGTTTCTTAGTGACACTCACTGTCGCTCTCTCCGCTCCAATGACAATCTTATCTTAAAAATTCCTCCTCATAATACTTCCTTCTATTCCAAATCCTTTTCTGTTGAAGCTGTTAGGCTCTGGAACTCTTTACCGATTCATATTAGGCGTGCGCAATCTCTTGCATCATTCAAAAGACTCATCAAAGCGCACTTTCTTCCTCCCTAAATTCCTAAATTATCTGTGTTCAACAATTCCATCCTTACTGTCTACGCTAAGTCTTGTGGCTTCTGTTTTTAACTATTTTTGTCGTATCTAGGTATATGCTTTTATGTGAATGTGAATGTATATATTATATGATATTTATATCTATTGAATTTTTATGTATATATTATGCATGTATATATATTGTTATGTGTATGTATTTGTATGGTATTTATTTATATTTGTGTGTATATATAATATTATTGTTAGTTAAGTGCTCGACTTTTTATTTATATTTGTTACTTTTTCGTACACCCATAACCCTCTATCGCTGGTTATAATTCCTTTGTGAATTGGTTGCCTGGCAGAGATCGCTTAAAAGCAATAAGGCCGCCAATTGTACTGACTATTATTTTTATTTTATTTTTATTTATTGTTTCTGTTTATTTTTGTTGTGTACAATAAAGAGTATTTCATTCATTCATTCAAGTGCCATCCAAATGGGGCACTGAAGTTAATTATCGAAAAGCAGAACTAGATTAACGTTCCGATCTTGACAATGACCACCGCAAATGCAGATACGTCACAGATTACAACTGAAGGTTACTATTTGAATGAATAGCTTTAATCACTGATTTTAATAGTTGCCTAGTCTATCACTGGTATTTGCAATCACTAAAATAAATAGACTACCTACAAATGCAACTCATAGAAACACTACGCCACTATAAGACGTAGGTTGTAAGTAATGCTTCTAATAGTTAATCCATCACTGACTTGCAAAAGCCTTACTATTGTCACAATTAAGAGAATCACTAATAGCAAAGGTGATCAAATGAAATATTACGATAATTACCATACGTGGGTAGGTACGTAGGTAGTTTAATAATAATAATTTAACCTCACAGGTTCTAATCCTTAATTACTTAAAAGAAACACCGATTTAGATGTTAAATTCAGATGGTTTTATTCAAATGATCAAATGAGTCTACCACCAGCTCGGAAGGCCACTCTGACAGAGAAGAGCTGGCGAGAAACTCTGCGGTAGCTCTTTTTAAAAGATTTGACAATCATTTTTACAATATTAACTTAGTTTACGATATTCAAGATGGAAACCGATTCACAATTATTTATCACAACTTAAACAATAATTAACAAAGTTAGTTTGGTCTAAAATCAAACTAAAACCTAGGCACACAATCTAAGTAGAAATTGGTCTTACAACCTTTTCTTACCAGAGCTCGAACAATAACTCCACATAATCGGCCATTACAATGCTTTTAAAGCGCACTATCGCGCCACCAACGGCAGCTCGCGGCGTTACAATAGCCGACTCGCCCCGATTGGTGGAACGATATAGCGGGTAAACAATTGAAACTCTTATTATTAACAAATCACTTAACTACAGTGTTAAACGAACCCACCTAGTCTCTAAAATTATTAAAACAAATCATTGTTAGATTTACGAGTAATTAAACAGCAAAATCTCTGCATAAAAATAAATAGGAAACTAAATAGTACATGCGGCCAAGACTAGCCTTTTAAATCTATAAACTCCTCTCTAAATCTCACGATGTTAGAAACAATTAATAAACTTTAACAATAAATTGCTAATATTATCATAAAACTAATCAGATCGGGTTGCGAGTTCGACGCCCTTCTGGCTTCTCCCCCGATATATAGTTAATCTTATTTTCGAATATTTTTTTTCAACATTACTCTTCAATGCGGAACCATGGTCACCCCATCAATTTTTTTTTTAATTTTATTAGCCTATGTCACCCGGAATAAGCTAGGGATTCTAACGATACCTCATTTATCAAAATCGATTCAGGCGTATAGAAGTTATGGTGGAATATACAAACTCACATACATACATACATACATGAACCCTGAAAACAATATACTCCTTTTTTCAGGCAGTCGTATAAAAACAGATTCACATTAAGCTTGATTTAATGCTTAATAGGATTGAGAGTTCATAAAACTTAAACCCAGCTGCTACGCTACGTGTAGACAGGTAAATCGGATTACACTACTTTGAAACGATCACAGGGTTTTGCATTACCTATGCACGTTACTACGATCTCCACAAATCCACATGGATTATTATCACCCCTAGCAATAAACTCTAGACAGCAACCATGCATCGCTATCAATTGGGTATTTGGCAACTAGTCAAATTAGCAACCTTTATCAAACGTAAAAACGCGTGCTTTGTATTCTGTATGAAATACTGAATTGTGACGTCATCAAAGTTCGACGCACTTTTTTACTTTAATCGATAGTTTAAAATGGTTATTCAACATAAAACTAAAAGGGAACGTGGATATTACGACTTTGGGAGGCCCTCTATTTAATAATCACTAAAAAATTATTTATTTGACTAACTAGTACTCAAATACCCAATTCCGACTGGTTGACGTCATATTTTGTATAGCCCAATGTAGGTAGTAGTAAACATGAGAACCAGAAATTGCAACACTTGCCATTTATGCAGTGCACTCAGCACTGCATAAATGGCATTGATACAATGGAGAAGTTTCATGATGTGAATATCATATTTAACACATCGGAAGTAAAATATTGATTAAAACTAATAAATCTGTGTTTTTTTTTAAATCCATCAATAAATGACTGAGAAATGACGACTTAAAAGTTTAATTATTTAATGTGCACCGATTGCTGTATATCTTACTCGAGTGAGAAATTTTGTGAGTGAGTTTTAATACCTAGCCGAGATTTGATACTTCAAAATTATGTGCTTTTAATTCAATTAAGTCACGTTGAGTCTATTTAATTCTTTTATTCGGCTTTATAAAGTCGGTTGATAGGGAATTATGACGTCACGTCTCCCGTCTTGCAAGCGCAACTTTAAAGTTCCATAACTTTTTCATTTGTTGAGATATTTATAATGATTCTTTCATATTTTTGTTTCATTTTGGCTAAATTTTCATAAAATATTTTAAAAAAAATGGTAAACTTCTCCATTCGATGCTAGTTTACTTTTTTCGAAACAAATTGAGTCGTATGTAAACCTCGTTTCAAGCAGGTATTTATTGAAAACCTAGGCAGGTAATCAATAAATTAAAGCATACCTTTGTTTTTAAGTCTGACCTTGTACTTATGACTTTTAAATAATGGAAAATCTCAATTAAATTGGTTCAGTAGTTTTCTGTTTATGGCCAGATAAAGAAAACTGAAACCTACAACGATTTCAAAAACAGTTGAGCCCCTATTATTCCTATATGAGGGGATTTTTGTAAAATATCAAATATATACATAGTTAGGTACATATTTCTTTATATAATATACAGAGAAGGTTACCAGTTTTACAGTTATATAAAATTTATAGGTTTATTTATATGTTTGAAATCCCATTTGGCCGGTTTGTAAATGGCTGATGAATTAATTTTATCACTCCTTTTTTACAATTTTTTTACGTAACTAAAAGTTTAAGCTGTGCGTTGATAGATCGGTCAGTCAGCACTCAGTCACCTTTTCCTTTTATATATTTAGATATGTCACCGTAAGATTGCAAAAATTGTAATCCAACTAGCGATATTGTAAACTGTCGACGGATTGTGAACCGTTCAATGTTCCGAGTGTAAATTTTTGAAATATTCATAGGATTTACTTTTTCTTGTCTCTTTCTTGTAGGTTAGGTTAGGGTTCGACATAAATGACCAGGTAGTGACCTATATGACGACATAAATGACCAGGTAGACCATAGAACCTAAACCTAACAGATTACAATCTTCCGAAAAATAATCCGTTATATTGTAATCATTCGACAGTTTACAATTTCGCGAGTTAGATTATAATCTAACGGTTTTCACAATCTTACGGTGACAGACATACATATTTTATCGTCGTCACATGCCTTGGTGTGTACCTACCTAATAATGTTGCATTAATCAAAAGATTTCTATGTAAATTAAATTATGCACGCCAAAAAAACCCAACTAGATATTTTTTGGCGAATCATCCTTTGAACATTGACGTCTTTAATTCTGAGGGTCGTCATCTTTATCACGCTATACCTTCTTAATTTTAATCATTTGTCTCTTCGAATCCCAATTTCAAGTGTTGATGAGTCATAGTTTTATACTGACGTCACGACAAAATACCATGAATTGTATTATTTATTGTACCTATCCTTTAGCAGGTGCCAATCAGAAAGGGGATTTTCCTTTTTTATCCACTACCGTGGACAATCCTCTAAGACTCCAATGAGCGTGTTACCGAAAGGGATAGTGAATAAAGTAGTTTCAATGTGTACAAAAGAGCAACTGCTGAGTTTCTTGCCGGCTCTTCTCAGTAGAATTAATTTCCGAACCGGTGGTAGAGTCTTGACTACCACTTCACAGTGACACAAGTTGTCCTACGTGAAAAAGATCATGTATCATTTACAATATCTTAAAATGGCAGGTAACGCATGTAAGGGCGAGATGTATCAAAAAAATTTGAAATACGCTTTTAGTGAATACTCGAACGATTCCAAATGAAGCCATATCGCATCACGTATACCTTAGGACGCTATTCTAAGTAGGTGATCAATAAAAGCTCTAAATAATTTATAGCTTCCCCTATGCGAGGCTACTATGAATAGAAATAGAAACCAATAACATGACGTGTACCGTTTAAGTAAAAGTCAGGGTTGCATTATTGAGTAATTGTCATCTGAACTAAAAATAATATTTAAAAAAGTCTGCTTTGTTTATTTAAAATTACAAGCTATTATTTTAAGCAGCGCAATAATAAAAATAAGGGTCTTTCCAACAGGAATGGGCGAAGATTGATAATTATGCAGATTCCTTTTTCTGTGGAACTGAGCTATGAATATAAGGTGATCGTATTAATACATAAACTGTTTATTCCTTTAAGTTTGTACCGTATCACTTCATATCCGTATTGAAAATGTAGTCATGGTCCTAAACTCCATTGAACTACTTATGGACCATTTATTAATGTAAACTACTCACTTATGCTTGCGTTTCACGTCACGTCGCGTCTGTGAATTTAAATTGCTAAGATGAACCATCGATACGGATTCAATATTTTAAAATAAATGAATAATCCGTCGAGATTTTTTTTAACATGAAAACTTTACAAACGAAGTATAAAATAAAATGAAATTTTAAATTGTTTTATTATAAAATAATCCTAAATCTGTGAAACAATTTTAAAAAGATATTTTTTTAATGTCGCAGCCAAACATGAATTCGAGTTGAAATAGGCGATATTCAAGAAAAATAAATGTTATTGTGTAATGGAACATAAACTTATAATATTTTTCTTCAATATCGCTTTAAATACTATACGACTTTTGCTTGTATGTCATTTTTTTAGGATGTACTCTCTTTACCTTATCCTAATTAATTCCTAATTTAACTACTAATTGGCGAAGATGAGGAGTGTTTACTCAATAATTAAACGTATTTACGATACTTCATACTAGGTGTATCTATAAAGGATATGATTCTACACGACGGAAAAGACAAAGGGCAATTAATAAAACTCAAGGAGCTACGCAAGATGCAAATTTCCCGGATGCAATCGACTTGGTGTTGACGATTTTCTTTGTTACTAACGATTCACCGTCGATCGTCGTTACCGTTTTTCGCGATTACCATAGATCGAAGGTTATCCGTAAATAATTAAATAGTTACACAATACACATTGGCCCAATGTGTAGGTATAGTTTGTTTGCAAATTGCTCCAAGATCCCTTGATGTTTGTATGAAACCCCGCAAATGTCGAAAAAACAGGCCGCAAGCGAGAAGGGTTCCCCGTGGTCTCGTATTTGTTTGCATTGGCCGACCGCGTTGGTTCAATGTGTTTGAGGCTCTTTAGACGATAAGTAGGTGTAGCACGGCCACGGGTCACGACGTGATCCAGGATCCGTCTCGTTTCGTGATTCCGTGTCCAGTTTGTTTTTTATTCATGAGGATGTTAAGCTACAAGCACACGGGTGCAGACTGTCTACCGCAATTTTGTATTGCTTATCCTATATTTTAACACGTTTATAGGTTTATAAATAGGATAGATTTGCGGTGTAATTACAGCTTTAAGTATAATATAGATTTCTCTCAGCCAGCCAGACTTAGTTAGCTAGCTTAATTAATTCTTATTTCCACAAGACAACTGGAAATTTGAACTCGACCTTTGATTTGATGAGTTAGTTTTGCAACGACGTCTTTGATTTTTGACAAACTTAGTCAACGACAAAAACACAAAATTACCGACGAAACGCACGCAGCACATATTCCGGTTCGTCTGCGTGAATAAGGTTTTCTAAAAATCTCGTAGGAATTAGGAAAAATAGATAGACACGCTCTCGCTGCATCCATTTCGCATGAGTCTTTCTGTCTGCTACCACTTCAGGGCCCAACTACTCGACTAATTTTGATGAAATTTGGTTCAGAGATAGGTTACATCCCATAGGCTAACACATCAAGTCACGCTGACGAAGTCGCGGGCATCAGCTAGTTTATAATAAGTATAAGTATCAAAATGAAACAAACCTGTGAAAACATTTTCAACTGTGTCATACAGTTTCCCGGTGTAGGTGTCGTAGAATTCCACGTCGTTGTTGCAAGACACCGCCAGCACTTCAGCGTTGGGCGACAGCGCGATCCGCGGCGGTCGCGCCGTTCGTGTGTACGTGCCCGATTCTAGGATGTGGGGGGATTCACCGCGGGCGTACTCGACTGAAAGATACATTTAACTCAGTTAAAATAGCTCATCCATTAAGTGATATAAATAGTTTGGCTCAATCATTAATAATAATATAATATAAATGCGAAAGTGTGTTAGTTTGTTTGTAGGTTTGTTGGTTTGTCCTTCAATCACGCCGCAACGGAGCAACGGATCGACGTGATTTTTGGCATGGGTATAGTTGAGGACCTGGAGAGTGACATAGGCTACTTATCCCGGAAAATTAAGGAGTTCCCGGGGAAATTTAAAAAAACTTAAACCACGCGGACGAAGTCGCGGGCATTAGCTAGTCATTAATAAAAATAGATATGTCTTATAATTCGTTCATCATTCTGATTCATTCAGGATTATTAGATATGTGTTGGTAAGATGTTTTATAGAACGTATATATATACGCGATCCGCGGCGGTGGCGCTGTTCGTGTGTTGTGTACGTGCCCGATTCTAGGATGTGGGGGGATTCGCGGCGGGCGTACTCGACTAAAAGATACATTTAACTCGGTTAAAAATAGCTCATCCATTAAGTGATATTATATAGTTCGGTTCCATCATTAACAAAAATAGATGTGTCTTTTTATTCGTTCATCATTCTGATTCTGATTTATTTATTGAAGTGAAAACTACCTTAGGCGCGTTGAGAACTTTGTGGTAGGGGGTAAAAATGTGGAATACGCGAGACAATATTCTTGTTCTTCTTAAGACAAAAGGTCTTAAGTATAATAATATAGTACATTCGTAATTAAGCCTTAGTTTTAAGGTTTATATTAATAAGTGCTGCGTAACCGTGGCCGACACCTCGCGTTGTTACGAAGACAAAAGGTCTTAAATATAAATATAGTACATTCGTAATTAAACTTTAATGACTTAGTTTTAAGGTTTAAATTTGTTTTTTTTTATTAAGTATTACTATTTAGTTTTTTTTTATTAGAAAAAAAATACATACCTATTACCTATTCGTTTTCACTTCTATCGGCAGTCCCTATGACTGCCAATTTTTTTTAGATAAGTGTTTTAAGATGTTTTATAGAGCGTTTTTAAATTGAAATTATTCGATTAAATAGTCCTAAAAATTAAAATACTGAAAGTGTTGAAAAAGGCTCAAAAAAGAAGGGTGATAAAATTACAACGAGGTACGTTTTATTTACATCCTTAAGAAAATAAATTAGTGACGTGATCACATATTGCGCAGTGCCTTGGTATTAAATATTAATTAATGTGTGCCTTGGTAAGTGTGACTTGTCTATAAATGTTGACCACAAACTTATAAAATCATAAACACACATTACTGCATTGACAGCAGCCTTGTCCTATATCGGCTTCGAGAGCGGGAGCCGCGTCCCAAATCGGAAATTGCCTAATCCGGCAACAGTGATGCAAATAGGTTTGCATAATGGCTTTACAAGAGATAGGTCTGTACTCTGTAGGCCTAACACGTAAAACCTGCATCAACAATTGTTACAATCTCAATTGTTGTGTTTTGCTGAATTTTTCATATCCTATGATCTGCGAAAATGAGTTTTCGTCAATAGCGGCATAGTGTAACGATCACAATAAAGTACCTACGTAATAAAGCCCTGTTTACATCTGCGCTTGATTAACTCCTTAAAACCGCTAACTTAACAAGTTAGCCATGAAGGAGCTATGTTAGTGTAGCATTTAGGTGGGATATACTTTCCAGACTGACCCACCACAGACCACAGTAGGTACACATACTCAAAGTGTACATAATATGTGTAGCGGAGGATCAATCTGAAATGAGTGTACATTATTTATATACATAATTATTGCACCATACGTTGGGGAATTCTTATTTTTTACAGTTTGAGTGAATATTTCCATTTCAGGTTTCTAACAAAAGACTCGTGAACCAGCGCGGAAATAGGAAGGTACATAATTATTATCTCTCATTACCATATGTTCATTATCATTACCACCTTAGTTTACTTTTAGCAAATTTACATATTGTTAATATTGAAGTATTGTTACATGGCGTGGCTTGGATTGGCGTATGAAACACACTCACTGTCTCACCAACACCCAGTCCTAACTCTTAAGACCTAGAAATCTGACCTTGAGCCCTTAGGATGGATTTTTCCCACAGCAGTGAAGCCACGAGCAGTCGTGCTGCGAATAATGCTCGACACTTGAGGCCCAATCAGGGCTACCGCGTTTAAATTCGCCGCTAGGGGCGCTAGTGTAGTGTGAGGTCCCCGAAATGTCAAATATCACTGGGCTTTTATCGCAGGTCTAATTATTTAATTAATGTTATGAATATTTAGCAATAACCGATTAATTATGGAAGATGTAAGATACGTGCCGAAGAATGCCAGTGCTCTGTGCTTTGAAAGCGTAGCTATGAAAAATAGGTGCAAAATTAAGCGGATTCTTTCGAACAGCTAATTCATAGGTTAGTATTTCCCTGGTTCCTGTATGTTTACTATTTAAAAAAGAGTTCTTTTTTTCAGAAATATGCTTGTTTACCGAATAAACAGCTATACTTCAGGACCTTACTCGCAAGTGGCGCCAACTAGTGAGCATAAAAACGGCAGCCCTCATTAAGCAAAACGTAATCATTTGACAGCTTAAAACATATATATATACTCGAACTGTTAATGCTCTTTGACGTGCAGGCATCTATGAACTCCATAAGCAGGTCGAATTATACGGTTGACGTTTTAAGCTGTCAAGTGATTACGAGCGATTATACCTACGTTCAAAACGCGACGGCAAGTAGTCTCGACCATAGTAAAACTTCAACGAATCCTTCAGCAGTACTCCAAAAGATAAATAAAACTCATTTCCTCACCGTCAAGGAAAAGTTAAATAAATAATCGTGTAGATTAAAATAATTATTACTCCAAAGAGTGTACAAGTGTAAAGATAAAATAGTTAACACGTGCCGCAGGAGGCAATTGTAAACTAAAATAAGGAAATGAAGTTTTACTATCTAGAAATTAACCTTAATTACGTTATAAGGTACTGTTATCAAATATCAAAAATCATATCATATCATACTTTCATACTTTCATACTAATATTATAAATGCGAAAGTCAGTTTGTTTGTTGGTTTGTTGGTTTGTTGGTTTGTTGGTTTGTCCTTCAATCACGCCGCAACGGAGCAACGGATCGACGTGATTTTTGGCATGGGTATAGATGAGGACCTGGAGAGTGACATAGGCTACTTTTTATCCCGGAAAATTAGGGAGTTCCCGCGGGAATTAAAAATCTTATTCCACGCGGACGAAGTCGCGGGCATTAGCTAGTGAATAATATACATGTGAAAGTTTGGATGGATGGATATATATAGATGGATGTATGGATGGATGTTTGTTACTCAATCACGCCCCAACGGAGCTGAAATTTGGCACAGAGACAGATTATAGTCTGGATAAGTAGTACATAGGCTACTTTTTATCCCGGAAAATTAAGGAGTTCCCGCGGGAACCAAAAAACCTCAAACCACGCAGACGAAGTCGCAGGCATTCGCTAGTTAGTGATTAAACTCAATAAAACTTTGAAAGAAAAGGATGCGTTATCAAAAAAGCATATCGAGAATATATTTTTTACTCTTTCAGGTTGGACACATAGCAAATTTGGATGATGCAACATTTTATACTATTGAAAGGGCAGCTCAATAAATTGCAACATTATAGGATTCCATGGTATTTAAGGGCCTTGCACACTATACTATACTTGAATGATTTGCCAAAACAACATTGGAGACAACCATCAGCGTCTTTCGGAGCAATCCCTGAACACATTTCAATCTTCTTCATCTTACTTAATATTATAAATGCGAAAGTTTGGATGGATGTATGGATGTATGGATGGATGGATGGATGTATGTATGGATGTTTGTTACTCAATCACGCCCCAACGGCTGAACGGATCTGGCTGAAATTTATAATCTCTGTGCCAAATTTCATTCGGATACGTTCAGCCGTTCTGGCATGATTGAGTAACAAACATCTATCCATCCAAACTTTTGCATTTATAATATTAAGTACATAAGTATAGATATATAAATTTTAAATTAGTACCTTGACTGACAGACAGATAAAGCGCAGTCTTAAGTCTTAACCAGTCCGAGGGTGAGATCTATAGAGCGAACTTTGACTTTGCTTAGACTTAAGACATTGTTAAAACGAGATAGATACTTTTACTGTGTTACTCACATATTAAGTCCATCTCGTTTTAACTCTAAGTAAAGTCTGAGCCAAGTCAAAGTACCTACGCTTTATAGATCTCAATCCTCAGCCCTAGAGATTAGGGAGGAAATATTCCTTAAAAGTTCACTAATAAATGCTTTAAATGACAAATTACTAGGGTACCTACTTATCTCTGAAAACCTTAAATAATTCATGCAGATATCAAAGAATAAGGTAGGAAATTAAATAATGAATATTTGAATTAGGTAGTAAGGAAATAGTCGAACTTCATAATTTTTATCGTTAAACGCTTAATTTACGCAAATTTAAGTCATGCACAAAAACCGACGCATATGGCCATCGTGTGTAAATACCTTTACAAAGCTATAGGCATTTAAGGCATTTAAGAGCAAGGATGTAACCAGTTCAGGTTGGCGCAGTTTTTTTGCTGGTAAGGGTCAACGTACTCTATGCTTCGGTTGCGGGCAGCTGTAACGTTCAAGTTCAATATAAATTTATGTCCAACTAGCTGATGCTCGCGACTTCGGCAGCGTAGGCAGTTTAAGTGGTAAGTCCTCAACTACAAAACCTAAGAACATTTCGTATGGGATAATCAACGGAAAATGTTTTTTGATTTATTTTATTTTTTCGCCAATTTCCCAATATTTTAATAGTTATTCTGCTATTCGGGACGGAGACAAATACAACAAATCAAAAACCATGAAAATCGGTCCAGGCGTTCTAGAGTTATACGAGTAAGTGTTCGAACAACCCCGCCTTTGTTTAATATATTAAGAAGAAGAAGAAGAAGAAGAAGAAGATATAAAGATATATTACTTTAAAATTAACCTTGTATCCTATTATTAAGTGTTATGTGCTTATACTATTGAGTACTTACTTTATAACAGGTGCTATATTTAATTATACAATATAATACACTAGGAAAACCCCCTTAAAACTTGTGTATTAATTACAGCAATATGTATGTTTTGTACATATAAGTATAGGGAACGCCCTATATCGGTGAATCACTATGGCAAGTGTGGAAACCGCATGATTGTAAAGTAGGTTTAACATTTTGTGATTCATCAATTTAATAACGACGGATCTTTATATAATATACCATAAGATGTGTTTTTACTTTAGCTAAAACCTTATGTAGATACGCATATTATAAGTGCGTATGTCTGTCTGTCTGCTACGCTTACACGGCTCATCCGTTCAACAGACTTTGATGAAATTTATTACAGGGGTAGGTTGCATCCCGGGGAAGGACATAGGCTATTATTTATCCCGGAAAATTAAAGAGTTCTCGCAGGAATCAAAAAATCCTAATTCACGTTGAAGTGAAACTTCTTTAGAATCGTTGTGATTTGAAAATTCGATGAAACGAAAAAGCGACACTAAAAAGAGACACACATATTCATAATAGGAATTAGCCTGCGAGATAATGAGATAGAAAACAAGTTATATTTGCCTCATTCTCTCGTAGGCTACTTTTCTGAAGTTTCACTTTTGCCGTGTGTGAATTGCGCACACACACTTTATTTTTTCTTTCTTTCAAATATATTTTCCAGTTTTATATTAATTAGGAAATATTTAACAATTTCTACTATGTAGTAATATGTAGTCTTCTGTGCTACCTAGGTTCCTTACCGCGTATACCAAATTAATATTTAATTAAACCAATTAGAAAAAATAATCCTGAAAACCTATAGCCTATGCAAATAAATCGATATTATACTTGCTTGTAAAACATTTCATGGCAATCCACGTTTAACTTTAATTAAACGAGGTATTGCGCACTAAGTACCTTCAGATACGACTATATCTACAACAAACTAATGGTTAAAATACATATCATAAACATTGAAACGTGTGCAAACTACTTAAAATGTAACGTTACTCCTATTGCAGACTGCAGTACAAAGGTACACAACTGATTAATAGGTAACAACGCAGTATATAAGCGATACCATATTAATGATTACCTATATGGCGAGATACCGACGTAAATTAACCAACATGTTGACGAATACCAAAATGTTCTCTAAAAGCAACGTTTTGGTAACGTGATAATGTAAAAAACTATCAGGTGCATATCAAACTTTGTAACGTTATTATAATGAGAACCTCCTCCTTTTTTGGAAGTCGGTTAAAAATAACCATAAATACCTATACCACTGATATTATGCAGTCACAGTATTAAATATAAGACACAACGCAGAATGGTTAAATAGTGCGTAGTATATAAGTGATAAATATTTAAATTAATTACCCAAAGCCCGAGAGTCCACTGTAAAAATTAAACATCATTTTTACCATTCATCGAAAAATACAAATAGGTACATATGTAGTTTTTTTGCTGATTTTTCGAATACGCATATCAACCAATCTCCGAAAAAGCCCGATGTTACGAACAAAGATATAACATCTCGCTAAGGACAACCCAGGTAAGAAAGTCCAGGTCCGGCCTCAAATTAAATGGGGGAGGAGGGCAAGAAACACATGGCATGGCGTGTAATAGCGTGGTGTGACGTGTGGTGATCTGTTTAACACTCAGAATCAGAATCAGAATCACTCACGTACGTATATATAGCCACTATATAACTATCAATACTTACTCCTAGTATGATACAGCTTCCATGTTCCGTCCTTCGATATAGTGGCAATGTGCGAGGTGTCTACTGCAAAAGCGACGTCATACACACCGGACGTATGCCCCGTCAGTTCATATGCTTTTGAAACTTGCTTGTACTCGCCGGTTTTTGAGAAGCATACTTCCATGACCTTCACGTCCGGTGCGAAACCTGTGGCGACCACGAACCGGCCACACGGTGATATTTTAGCAGTGTACGTGCTCATGAGGTAGGTCTCTAGGCGTTGCAACTGCTGGCCTTTCAGGTCCCATATTATCATTTCACTGTCGTTTGAACAGGACATTATGAATTTGCCATTGCTTGCGATGCCGAATCCAACAACGTCTTCTTTGTGAACCTGTAATAGAAAAGAAAAACTATATCTACGCTGATTCATCTAATCATCTGAATAATCTTAGATAAGGACGTACAGAGGTCGATGCCCAGCTATACTTGAGAATTTATTCATAAAGTTTCCGATGACAAATGAAGAATGAAATAGGATTTTTGACAAGTGAATTATAGGTATCACCGTGAGCCACTGGTTGGGAATGCTTTTGCTACTCAGATGAAACTCGGCGAAGACTGCTTTCAAAATTTCGTTATTTTAGCTATTTCGACGCATGAAGTATGAACTATGAATACAGTCTGGCTTTAAATATGTTTGCTTTTGCATTGTTAGATCCATATCAACTCAGCGCTTTTTTATATTTTGTTGGAAAATGTGGAAACTTCGATTTTCCAGGATAAAATCGATTCGTCACTGTCAAAATGAAACAGACAGATACACACACATTAGCATAAACAATACTGACAATACATGAGATTTTCTCATGCGCTGAATGTAATCTGAATAATGTTTGACGTTTTCTGGTTTTTCTATGGAGTACAGTAATAAAAAAAATACACGCCGAATTGAGAACCTCCTCTTTTTTTAAAAAGTCGGTTAAAAATACGCAACGTTCTTCACTTCACATAGGTCATAGTTCATTCTTAGTTACTCATTAGTAATTACCTTCAAATAGTGCCATTGATAATATTTCCACGAG
Source organism: Erebia epiphron (assembly GCA_963932025.1). Classification (NCBI taxonomy): domain Eukaryota; kingdom Metazoa; phylum Arthropoda; class Insecta; order Lepidoptera; family Nymphalidae; genus Erebia; species Erebia epiphron. The sequence continues at coordinate 29,684,163 of OZ009949.1, forward strand.
AATTCATACTAATATTATAAACGTGAAAGTGTGTCTGTCTGTCTGCCTGCTACACTTTCACGGTCCATCTGTTGAACCGATTTTGATGAAATTTGGTATAGAGGTAGGGTACATCCCGGGGAAGGACACAGGCTGATCTAAAAAACCTTTTAATCCACGCGGACGAAGTCACGGGCACCATCTAGTAATATACACGGTGCCTGTGCCACCGTCGTGCAAAAGCGGCCCCAGTTATGAGTCCGATATAAGATATCCTTGAGCAATATTAAAAATGACCTCATGTCAATACACACACTAGCGAAAAAAATTTATTAAAATTTCGAAAAAATTTGAAACATCCTGTTTAATTATGTTTACGAAAGAACATGCGAAGTAACCTCTGTTACAAGTTCAAGGAATTCTCTTCCTCACATTAATCGTGCAAGAGAAATTTTGTGAACCAATAGCGAATGGTTATTTGAAAAGTCCACGTGGACCGAGGTCCAATCATGCGCTCGCGCTATCCTTTGACCCATCGGCCCCGCCCCCTTTTTACAGGAAATAGCAAAATGCAAAAAATAGATTTACTCAGTTACGGGTCGGCTGGGGTCGGCCACCGAACGTGCGAAAGCGGAAGTATAGCACCTAAGCATAATTTTCGTTGTTGTTTCCGTAATTATTATTTTTCTTAAAACATGGTACAAAGTCTAATTCTTGAGTTACTGTAAGACGTACAGCGTAGTGTTAGATGTCTAAACTACCAGTAGGTACAGCGCGAAGTGATGTGAAAGTGATTAAACTCACACATTTTTAAGACTTACAAAAACATGCTCTTTTGTTTGGAGCAAAACAGCAAGCAATTCGAATAATTACTTCATTACAGGAAGATAGGTTAAACTTTTCTGTTCTGTGTGGTTTGTGTGTTAATCTACTCATGTGGCATGAACATACCTATGGAATTAATTATGGAAAGGTACTGTACCTAGTTTTGTTGATTTTAATCGAAATAGCTGGTAAAAAGTGTAAGTTTGTTACCTAGGTACTTTCTTGATGAGTCTGAAACAATTGACTACTTACTTAATTCCTAATCATACCCACCGAATGATTAAAAGAAGAAAGAAAAACAAAACCCTTGCCATTATGTGATTAACCTAATTTTGTTGATTTCAATCGAAATAGCTGGTAAAAAGTGTAAGTTTATTACCTAGGTACTTTCTTGATGAGTCTGAAACAATTGACTACTTAGGACTTAATTCCTAATCATACCCACCGAATTATTAAAAGAAGAAAGAAAAACAAAACCCTTGCCATTATGTGATTAATGGAAAGGGCCCTTATAAATGAGGAATACGACTCAGAAAGAGAACCACCTACCTACTTATTTTTTAAACCCGAGTAAGTAGGTACCATTTCTACCTACCATTTCTTGTTGAAAATTTTAGTTGGATTTGAAATGAAATGTTTATTTCATGTAGGTACTTAGAACAATTATTGTTTCCGAAAGTCCGTAAAAAGTACGAAAGTACGAAGATTGAAATTAAGTAAGCAAGTACCTAGTACCTACCTACATCAATAATACGAGCTTGCATTGCAAACAGCTGATCGAATGAGGCACACGGTCTGTGCCTTGGTAGGTACTCGGCAATTTTTACGTAAGTAGCGTACGTAACTTGACGTACTTGACTAACAAGTAACTTCAACAAAGGCAGCAGAGGGTCTTAACTCATAGTCAAAGGTTACTGCATTTACTGCTCGTATTCCAGTAGATTTTCGTTAAAGTGAATGACCTTTAGGGACACGTGCCCGCGCCGTGCTACTGTAGGTACTCGAGCGCCGCCGTTCCGCGAGCGCCATATTTACGTGCGCTATGGGGTGTTTTCAAATGAAGCTATTTTTTATTTATTTTTTAAATGAAACTCATTGAAATGTTCTTTATTTTTTTTTGTATTTTACCAGTGGACTGTAGGCATTGGGTACATTAACTGGTTTGCTTTTCAACGACTATAAAAAAAGCACCGTGTATAAGTACATTCAACTTATGAATAGTAAAATAAAAATTAATTGGTGTACTAATACGTGAGATGTGACCGACGACCGTCTAATATTATTCAGTCACATACGCAATTAGCGATAGTAATATCAAAACAATAGAACAACAAAAACAGTAGTAATGATGTCTAGAAATCAAAATATTGCGCAATATCTAAATTAAGTAAAATGCACGTCATCACAGAAACAAATCAAAGTAAACAAACGTCGCGGTGACGTCTCTATCTCGCCACAGATTAGTCGAAATCTGGGGCTATTGCACTTGAGAAAAACAAAATACTTTAGCGGATCAACTGCCAAGGCGCCGAATAATATTAGGTATATTCTTAGTCCCAGGGACGACCAAATAACAGTAGCACATGGTAAAACATTCTTTAATAGATTTACGCCCGATTCGATAACTGAAACGTTTATAGAACAATAAAAAATATAAAAAGTAATCAAAGGTAATTACTGTTTTTGTATTGTCACTATTTTTGTACAGTTGTTTTTGGGCAAAAAGTTGAAAAAAAAACCGGCCAAGTGCGAGTCGGACTCGCGCACCGAGGGTTCCGTACTCAAGAAGTAGGTATAATTACCTTTGTTAATGAACCGCAAAACTAACTTTGTTTGTAGAGGTTTACTGTTAATATCAAAAAATTACGTTTGTTGTATGGGAGCCCCCCTTTAATATTTACTTTATTGATATTTAATTATTTATTTTGAAAGGTAATATACAAGTTAATATTCTGTGAAAATTTGAACCGTCTACCTGTTACCGTTTTTAATATTGAGCAAAAAAATACGAAAAAAACACGTTTATTGTATGGGGACCCCCCTTAATATATATATTTTTTTAACTAGATGATTCCCGCGACTACGTCCGCGTGGACCAAATTTTTTCGATTCCCGCGGGAACTCTTAAATTTTCCGGGATAAAAAGTAGCCTATGTCCTTCCGCGGGATACAATCTATCCCTGTACCAAATTTCATCAAAATCGGTTGAATAGATGGGCCGTGAAAGCGTAGCAGACAGACAGACAGACAGACAGACGGACAGACAGACAGACACACTTTCGCATTTATAATATTAGTATGGATTTTTAGTATTTGTTGTTATAGCGGCAACGGAAATACATCATTTGTGAAAATTTCAGCTTTCTAGCTATCACGGTCTATGAGATACAGCCTGGAGACAGACAGACAGACAGACAGACAGACAGACAGACAGACAGACAGACAGACAGACAGACAGACAGACAGACAGACAGACAGACAGACAGACAGACAGCGGAGTCTTAGTAATAGGGTCCCGTTTTTACCCTTTGGGTACGGAACCCTAAAAAGACTAACAAAAGACGCTTTTAAGCACGCAGACATTTTTCTGTATTTCCAACAAAACATACTCACAAACACCATTCAATTTTGCCAAACAACACTGAAAAACTTGTGGTTTTGGTTGTCATGAGCAAACGAGTAACTCATAACAGCCTACATCGGTAGGTACAACTTTCGTAATTACACGTGTAAACACACAATGGTACAGTTAACGTTCTAGTTTTTTATTTTTAAGACGTAACAATAGTTAAGGTAACGTGAACATTTTGATATAATACAATATAACTTATACGTATCAATTGTTTCATTAAGAGATTGAAGAGACACTATGTCTCTGTCACTATGTCGCTGTCGAATAAAGTTATAAATGGTTAATAAAATTGGTATCACGCTGTTGAAATTTTGTAACTGTACAATCGGGATTTTAACAGTCGTCTCTTATACTAAATGTCCCATTGGAAGAAACTACAAGGACACTAGGTAAATGCGCCCAATAAATTCAAATTTGCTATCATACTATACCTACTATGATATTAAAAATGCGAAAATGTATTTGTCCGTCCTTCCAATACACCGCGACAGAGCAACGGATCGACGTGATTTTTTGCATGGTTATAGTTTAGGACCTGGAGAATGACATAGGCTAGGCCCGGAAAATTAGGACTTCCTGTGAGAATTAAAAAGACTTATTCCACGCGGACGAAGTCGCGGGCATCAGCTTAAGTAATTATTAAATATTTTATTTTACACAATGACAGGATTTTTCTTACTGGATTTGTTTTTTTTAACGTGGTTTAATAAATACAACATGGTGCATGATGTTTTATGTAGGCACGCTCTCGAGGAAATATTATGACCGTCGAACCTTCCTGTAGCTAAAAATATATGGTCGAGGCTGCGCGTGCGACGATCCGAGTATATACGAGTATCAACACAATACAAGGTACGGTAGGTACCGCCATTGTTCCCGAGGAAGGTCGTGCGGCTGATAACGAGTAGAATGGCAGCCTGACGGCTTGTCGACTTGACGACTCTCTTCACTCCAAAAATGAGCTACGGGCAAAAAAATATGACAAAATCTTGCAACGCGAAATATTGTCTTAGAAAGCCCCAAGACTATAGCTAATTCATAGGGGAAATGTTACTTCTTCAGACACGATGAGCGTGTGGGAGTGGGGGTGAGGTGGAGGGATGGACCATTAATCGAGTCCAGGCGCAGTCGCCGCGATCGCGAAGCAATTGAACATGAACATTCAAATCCATACTATAATACTATAAATGCGAAAGTGTGTGTGTCTGTCTGTCTGTCTGCTACGGTTTCACGGCCCAACTACTCAACCGATTTTGATGAAATTTGGTACAGATATAGGTTACATCCTATGGAAGGACATAGGCTACGTTTTATCCGGAAAATTGAAGAGTTCCCGCGGGAATCAACAAACATAAATCCACGGGGACGAAGTCGCGGGAATCATCTAGTATATAATAATTTATGTAGTTCAAAATAAATTGAAAAATTAGCTAGCATAAAGTTGAACAAACTAGCATTAACCATAAGGCTAGACTGTTGTTTGCATGTTTGATTATAATTTTTATCAGAAGAAGCACTAAGAGAATATTATCTAGTTTTAGCAGATACGGCTATTAACGGCTAGACAGACATAAATAAGTTGATAAGTTTTAAATAAATTAGTGCGTACAGTTACAACGATTACCACCTATCGTATTTATCAAAAAAAAATATTAAAAAAATATTTAATATTTAGGCTGTTACCATATAAAGCGTATCAGATACAACATAATAACTAATTAACTAATATTATCTACTATATAAAAATCTACTATATAAAAATAAGTCGGGTTTTCCTTCCTGACGCTATAACTCCAGAACGCACGAACCGATTTCCACGGTTTTGCATTCGTTGGAAAGGTCTCGGGCTCCGTGAGGTTTATAGCAAAGAAAATTCAGGAAAAAATTCAACAGAAAAGCGGGAAAGTCTTTTTAGCGGGAAAGCCATCTGGTGGCGAAACGGAGTTCGCCGCGATCGCGAAGCAATTGAACATGAACATTCAAATCCATACTATAATACTATAAATGCGAAAGTGTGTGTGTCTGTCTGTCTGTCTGCTACGGTTTCACGGCCCAACTACTCAACCGATTTTGATGAAATTTGGTACAGATATAGGTTACATCCTATGGAAGGACATAGGCTACGTTTTATCCGGAAAATTGAAGAGTTCCCGCGGGAATCAACAAACATAAATCCACGGGGACGAAGTCGCGGGAATCATCTAGTATATAATAATTTATGTAGTTCAAAATAAATTGAAAAATTAGCTAGCATAAAGTTGAACAAACTAGCATTAACCATAAGGCTAGACTGTTGTTTGCATGTTTGATTATAATTTTTATCAGAAGAAGCACTAAGAGAATATTATCTAGTTTTAGCAGATACGGCTATTAACGGCTAGACAGACATAAATAAGTTGATAAGTTTTAAATAAATTAGTGCGTACAGTTACAACGATTACCACCTATCGTATTTATCAAAAAAAAATATTAAAAAAATATTTAATATTTAGGCTGTTACCATTTAAAGCGTATCAGATACAACACTAGGTCGGCTGTAGGTATAGCAATAAAACACATTTTTGCAACAATATTTTACACTTGTCATTTATGCCTTAGCAATTAAGGGCGATTGTTTAGTTATCATGACCAATATAATGTCTCTATGTGTCTATATGTATAGATATCTATATTTAGGTTACATGTTGCTTTGTTTTGTTTGAAACTAATACGTTAATCACGGCACTAAATTGGTTTACATGCCGTGACCTGAATCACTGAGTTTATCTAATAGATGTCAGTATTAGCAATAAAGCCTTTACATCAGAACTACGCAATAGAAATAGATGTTAAATGAAAATAATGATCTGTCTGGCCTGTTACCTTTTCACGACCTATCTATTTAACTTGTAATCACAATAGTGTTGTGATATTTATATAATTATTTCTATCACGTCTATTGTAGCATTAGTTGTTTTTGAAATATGCAAATGTGAAATAGAGACGGACATGGTCGCATCATTAGGGTTAGTTTTTTTACCATTTTGCTACGGAACCCTAAAAGCAGGATGCTTTCAATATATTTCTATGATAACAGTAACGTTCCTTTTGAAATCAAATAAAAACGTTGTACCCTCAGTTCTAGCCGCTCACAGGTTTAGCAAAAACGCCTTTATCATGATAACCGCTGACGCATAGCAACCATTCTAAATGAACCAATAAAAAATCGTGCAAAAAATTGAGAACAATGGTTTAATCGCTGTTGCTACGTAACCAGTTGGGACCTGCTTTTGGACTAGGTATTATTAACTGATTTTGTAATTCCATTTTCAGCAGGTAGCTATTAAAGATGGAAACATACCTATACTAGCAAACCCGGCGAACTCCGTTTCGCCACCAGATGGCTTTCCCGCTAAAAAGATTTTCCCGCTTTTCTGTTGAAATTTTTCCTGAATTTTCTTTGCTATAAACCTCACGGAGCCCGAGACCTTTCCAACGAATGCAAAACCGTGGAAATCGGTTCGTGCGTTCTGGAGTTATAGCGTCAGGAAGGAAAACCCGACTTATTTTTATATAGTAGAATAATACTTATTGTTTAAGCCAGACGAAGCTGACTTGACCGAATACCTACTATTATTTGAAATGGACTTCATAACCACCTTAAACCGCTCGACTACGTCTACCTGAAACATATTAACGCTATTATTTACCATAAAAAAAAAATACATGACATTTACTGTAGTTTTAATGTTCTCTCTCTCTGCATCGTATTCTTCATTACTGAGGGTCGTGACCCCATTCCATTAATAATATAATGGTAGGAGTTTTCCTGGTATTATAATGCGGTGGGTTCCCTTGTCCTTCCGCATAAGACTAAAGAGTATTTGAACTCTTAGGTTTGTTACGATTATCATCAGATATTAGTGATAATAACCGGCTTAACGTGCTCTCCGAGGCACAGAGCAAATGAAAAGGCCAAATTTGATACTCCAAACTCTGTCACCCATCCAGTTACCGACTTGGGTCTACGTTGCATAACAATCGCAATCGCTTGATATGCGTTGTCACAACTAGGCCATTCTTCCCTCAAGTAGTTTTAATGTTAAATGTGATGTAATGTAAAAAAATGGTAGCAATATAATATTGAATTCTGAGTAAGTATCTTTCTGCGTAAGTATTTTTATCAGGATAGATAGTAATAAAACGACAAACAGATCACTACAACAGCCAGTGAAGTGATCTGTGAAAACAAAAAGCACGCGTAGTTGGCGACCATCTCTATTCTCTACTCATATACAATAACGTTTCATATGCAGTTCAATTTGACATGAAATACATCAATATCGAGTTTAATCTACTGTTATTTCTTATGCACCATTGTGTTGGAATCGAAAAAAAAAGGTCATTAGCGTGGTTTTGCTCAAACAATCATGGGAAACGTTGCGTTCGAGACAATCTTGAAAGTGGCGTATCTACTGTTAGCGAAATCATGAAAACAATCATTTTTAAATATTTTCACACATCTAATCATTAGGCGTTTTATTATATCGCTTTTTTTCTGAGTCAGTCATGCGTGGCGGCGTAACTGAAAAGAAAATGAGATATCTTGCCTAGCGCCTACCTACCTACTGCTATTATTAATCCATACTTATATTTTAAATGTGTATTTGATACAATAATAATATCCATACTAATCCATAATATTATAAATGCGAAAGTGTGTCTGTCTGTCCGTCTGTCAGTCTGTCTGTCTCTCTGCTACGCTTTTACGGCCCAACTGTTCAACCGATTTTGATGAAATTTGGTACAGGGATAGGTTGTATCCTGGGGAAGGATGGGGATACATTGGATACCTAAACATTCGCCTATCGAAAAAAAAACAGCCGCCTATGTTTGAGTTGCAAATTGCACTGCGAGGTGTGTCTGTACCGAATTACGCAAAAAACGTAACTGAAAATCTGACCTCCTACGAATTGTAGGTAATATTAGGAAAAGGAAGTGGTAGATGCGAGTAGAGGATAGAAAATAGCTACAATAGGTGAAGCAAAGTCCAATTATAGTATTTTAGTAATTGCAGTCTGCACTTAGTGTTACAACAATGACTAACTGTTGGCGCGTGACCGCGTGTATGAAGCCATTTATAAGAACGGAACAAAACAATTAGCAACAATAAACGTAGACACGTTGGTGTTGCCGTCCTGTTGCAATAAAACAATTAAATTATCAATTTGAGACTTTGAAAAACTAGAAGTTTAAGTCGCTATAATCCGCCACAGAAGGCAAATCTACTCGTATGTGGTACATACAGTGCGTATGTTGAACTTGCAGCCCGCGATATTCACCACATCACATAAATCCTCCAAAAAACCCTCAACGTACGTTTCACTCCGACACCGGAGCATCTTCAGGAGATGTTGATTCTACAATGCACGATTGTAAAAATTTGAGACTTATTATATTTAACTAATATGATGATTATATTTTACTACTTCGTAACCGTGGATTAAGGTTTTTTGCGCTGGATTTTCCGAATTAAAAGCCTATGCTCGTCCTCGGGATAAAAGGCCATCTCTGTACCGAATTTGATCAAAATCGGTTGAAAAGATCGGCCGTGAAAGCGTATAGCAGAGAGACAGTTAGATAGACAGACAGACTTTCACATCATACTTATTATTTAAATGCGAAGGGTGTTCGTTTGTTGGTTTGTCCTTCAATCCCGCCGCAACAGAGAAACGGATCGACCTGATTTTTTGTATGGACATAGTTGGAGAGTGACATAGGCTTCTTTTTGTCCCGGAAAATAAAGGAGATCCAGTGGAAATTAAAAAACTTGGTCCACACAGAAGTCGCGGGCATCAGCTAGTTTATAATACAAAGTATGGATAATGTGTATTATGGTAAAGCAATGTTTACATTTTAAAGATTCCCAGAGTGGACGATACGACTGACTACGTAGGCGAATAGGTACCTACGTGGGCGTTTATAGAAGTAACAAAATTTGGTGGGCGTAAAATCAATAAGCATTGGGGAATTTAAATAGAAAACAAGTAGTACCCACGACTAAAGCTTGACATTAGAGTTTACGGAACCGGTCCTGTTTTTGAGAACCGGGAATTTCGGTACTTTTACACAAAGGAACCGGGATTTCCCGGTTCTTTCGGGATTTTCGGGTCTTCGTAGTTTTTTTTATATAAAACAGTTATGTTTTAAAAGTAAACGACAATAAATAATTTAAATAATTTTTATTAAAACTAATATTGTGTGTTGAAAAATAAAACTAGAATCAAAGAGAACCTAATCACCCAGCCTTCTCATATTTTGCTTCTATTTTCTCTCCTTATATGTAAATACGTACCTAGTATTAATAATTATGAATCAGTCAAAAATCAATCAGTCTTCTTGTTAAGTAATTAAGTAATAAGTATCTACTATCAATTAAATGGTAAAAATTACGCAGTCATCTTGGATTCCTTAAACATTTAGAAATTAGAATTATCTTAAACATTTTTTTATTAGTAATTAAACATTTTTATTAACAAAATATAAATTGCCATTATACGTCCTTCTGAGTTTTCATAAAATATGGCTTAAACTTAGAAACACAAGTTTAGCTTTTTAAGAGCTTTGTGCTCTCTCTCTATAATAGGACCTTAAAAACAAAAGCGCATCTAAACTTTTATCACTCAAACGAGATCTTATTTTATTGCATAGCAAACCAGCCGAAGAGAAAACTCTTTCCGGTTCAACACTGGTCGGCGGAATCGTTAAAAGATGGTCATATGCTTGAGACAAGTAACGCCCACAATCTCCTCCATTTTCAAAGAGAGCCATTTCAACCCTTACATTCGTACAGAGATCTTCATTTTCTTGGGCAGAAGATCTTATGCGTTTTTCACTTACAGCCTTTGCAAGCTCAGCATTTAACTCATCATCTTTCGTCAAAGCAATGTTTTGTACTTCAAGTACTTCAGAGTCGCGATCACGGTCTCTCGTCGGTTCACCTTGTGAGGTTGGTACTGGTAGGGGTTGAGCTTGATATGCTGTAATTGTTGAGGTTTTAATGCGGCTTTGCAATGATACTATTCCGTTGCACATTTCATCACTGCTTGGGTGAGGAAATACTGATAAATCTTCAACATTTTGTTGAAGGAAACAATTTTCTGGAAGTAATTCAGCGTCGCACCTGCAAAGTTGAGACGCCTTTCTGTGTACCGTGTTTTTAACATTTTCAATATTTTTTCGGCCACATATTTTCAATATTCGCTCATTTTCTTAGCGCAAATTTAATTGCAACATCTGCTGCCAATAATGTAGAATCACGACGACACAGTTTAATACAGTTTTAATTATGCCAAGAACTTCATGTAACTTCCCAATTTGCTCCCACTCTCCTTCTGAGAATTTTATTTTTAAGTTTAAATCGATTAATGCTTTCCCAATGCAAGTTCACAGCTTTAAAAATCGTTCAAGCGTATTAGCGAGGCTACTCCAACGTGTTACTGAGTCACATGTCATCGAATATTCTTTATGAAAGTCTTCTATGACGTACTTTTGCAGGACGTCATCATTTTTAGTTGGAGGCTTGCGAAAAAGTTAACAATTTTTTTACTTTTGCGAGCAAATCTCATAAGTTAAAAAAATAAGTTTCATTTTGAGACAAGAACTCGACGTCATCGTCTTCGTTGTCCGAATCTGAATTCTCATCTAAAGATTCTCTGTTCACTTGAAGTCTTTGCCTACTTAGTGCTGCCAAAGGAATATCGTCATCGTCTTCTACTTCTATTGGAACATGAGTTTCTTCATCAGTACGTTCTTCTGCGCCACATGTGACATCATTTTTGTAAAAAATATCTGAAATTGCAAGTTGAAGTGCATGGGCAATACATTTTTGGTGATAAGATGACAGAAATTTGCCAAATTTTACCATCATACTGCATCCGTCCGTTGTCTCAGCGATGATGTCATATTCCAGCGACACCCCGAACTCATTTAATTTGCTGCTTATTTCTTCAACGCATTTCTTCGCTGGTAAAGAGCCGTTAACTCTGATGTGCCCCAAAGTTTTTGCCTCCAGAAAAATGACGTGAGTGTAAATTCAAGCTCAGATATCTACGGTTTCGAACCGATGTCCACTCATCAAACGACATAGAAAACTTACGGCCCTCCTTGCGTAGCTTTTCAATTTCGTTTGTTAGTTCGATTTTCTTTTGAATGGCCACTCTAACAATAATGCTTTGGATTGTATCGACCGATTTCAGCAGTGTGTGACCTGATTTTTTAAAAAGCACTTTCAAATCCTCGCATTCGATAAATTGCCGAAAAGGGTATCCTCTCAATGCTGTCATGCGGGAAATCATTACCTCCATACTAGGATTAGTATTAGGTTCAAAATATTCTGACAATTTGGTCTTCTTTTTAGGCACTTCTATGCTTGTAGAAGGAGTCGGAGTCGTGTTTCCGCCACTTCGGATCAGATCTTGGTTCTCATTTGATAAGCTGATCTGGTGAATATTTTTTAAATGTTTAAGAATACCGCTTGTACAGCCTCCAGCACATTTTAAATTTTTTTGACATTTTCTACATTTGGCTGATATTTTGTCGTCAGCCCGAAGAAAATAATGCCATACAGATGACTTATCGCCTGCCTTGTTTGTAAGTGCTTGAAAATTCATCGCCTATAACAAAATAAAATGGTTTGTCATTTTGCGAAACGGTTCCCTTTTTCAAAAAAGTTTTTAAATGTAATTGATGATGTTAATTAATATCTCAACTAATAAGAATTACTATAAAATCAAATTTTTAAAGAATTCGACAAATAATCAAAGGAATAGGTATCCATGTTATAAAGTAAGCTTTGCTTAAAACGCTCATTATTTTATTGAAATTATTTACTTACCGTATAATATAATATCTTGTACTTAATACAAGTATACAATGTGCAATCGTAACTAATGTGAGCCACTCTTCAAATATGAAAGTGGTCGTCCATTTGTGTAAAGAGCATTCATTAAAATAGGGCTTTTAGGTAAAAATATATTTTAGCGCTAAATTCACGTTACTTTTGAACGGTAGAAAGTATAAAAAGTAAAGTTAGATTAAGTATGTAAGTATTAGCGTGAATCGTGTAATTAAAATAAATTCCCGAAAGTGCCGAAAGAACCGGGAATCAAATTTGATTTCCCGGTTCTTTTTTACTGACAAAAGAACCGGGAATTCCCGGTACTTTCGAGACCGGGATTTCCCGGTTCTGAACACTACTTGACATTTATTGAGCTTCAAATTTTATTTGAATAAAATATCGTCCCGTTTGTATGATATGATACAGCATTTTGTACTTTGGTACTGTACATTTACAACGCCCAGTTCACAATGCAGTTTATGTTCAAATAAACGCTAACTGCGAGAACGGTAAGAAATTTTTTTTTAAGTGAGGCCTTGTTCCGCTAGAGATATTCGTTCAGAAAACGATATTATTAGTACAATCGTGTTAAACAACAAAAAAAAATTCATGCTCACAAGGCATGTTGTAGTTATGCCTCGACACCGACAGCATGAAATTTTTATTAGGTACCTACACAGACCACTACAACTAGACCAGCCGCTAAGAACCACCTTACTAAATAACGTTAACATACAAGCTTTTATGATGGTGCTATCACCCCCTGTCTAGTTTACTTCTTACATAGAAAAGTATAATAAATACGCTCATGTAATCAACATAATATATCTATCCGTCAACCCAGATCTAGGAAACTATCTTGCTCCTGTCCCTGTACCAATACATAAGGAGATTTGCGAATCCGATTCGGTATATCTACTTATATCGATGGTCTTATACGTCAGGGATGTCTCTAGAACAATTATTTATTAGTGGTTTGTAGAAAGCTTTACCAAAGTTCAAGAGATCGGCATGGCAAGCGGTGATTGAAGGTCCTTACTAAATGCGACTTGGGCCGTATCCTTCAATTTATTGCGTCAAGAGATTAGATCAAATAAAGGTAATGATCTTATTCGGAGGAAATCTCAGATATTAAACGTATTTATTTCCCATTTTTTAACATCCTTATTGGTTGGTATACTATAATACAAATAATATACGATATTTACATAAATATCAAATAAAATTGTTTTCAACAGGCTAAGTGCTTATCAAATACTTAATAGCAGGTACTTAACGCAGATTTTAAATTACATACCGGAAAGCACTTTCCAAAGCTTTCAGCTGCAAATATTCAAATTTTGAAAACTACAATATGAGGCATATTATGTGAAAGGGTGTGTAGATACTAAACCCAGCGACGAATCCATACAGCACGTGTGTACCTACTACCTACCTACATTAATAATAAAATAATTTCAGCAATAAATGTCACAAAGGCGAGGCCAATCAAATAACGAATATTAATACTATAATCAAAACTATAAATATCCCGAAAGTGCAAAATCAAATTGAAAGTTTTAAGTTGTCCGACTTATATGGAAAGCCAGCTGAAACTGAATAAAAAATCTATATCGAAATTATATGAACTCAAAGAAGCAAGCAATTTAAGCGTGTTAAAACAGGCAATAATGCATGGATGGCCGCCAAAGCCTGTGAAAAATAGCCGAATACTATTCGCAAACTTCATTGTTATCAAATATTTTTTTAAAAAACACAATGCTGTAAACAATGGCATGAAAACGATTGCGAAATGCTTAAAAGCCAATGTTATTTCTGAAAATACAAGTGATTATGCGCTGAGTGCGAATACAATGCTTTCTTATCTTTCGTCTCGACTCTGAACACTAACATACAGCATGCTGATAAAGGATCAAGTTGATGTGAGAAATGGAAATTTATGCGTCGAAGATCTTCTTTCACTTAGCATGTTCCCGCTTCCCGGTATTTTGAACGGGACCTTCTTAATATTCTTAACCATATTTGACTGAGGCAAGTAGATAGTTTACTGTTTGTGAGTTGTGACACACAACGTGCAAAGGAAACTTTTCCTTATCGGCTTCAAAACATTTTAAGAAACGCCTACACTTCCTTGCACGCTAGGAACTGTTACGGACTATGGTAGTCAACTAGTCATAAATACGTTAATAAAGAAACCCAATCACAAAATTTGCAATAGTTATCTTATACTAAACAGTTAAAGGGTGTGGACTGGTACTGGAGCTAGGCAAGAACCTGTGTTTCAAAATACCAGGCCCTGATATTATTTACCATGAAGCATTTACTTTATGCAATAACGCTTTTAGAGCTTTTACATGGATACCTCGTGTCTGAACGAATGGATACCTCGATTTTTTAGTTTGAGTTTTGAGGATGAACAAAATATAATAGGAGGGCTTTACTTAGGATAACACTCACATTCTGTCGTAGATAGGTATAATCTATCATAATGAGAATCAAGAGCTGAGGATTTGGCGATAGAGACTATATATATAGCGAGAAATTCTCATTGAACATAGGTGAACGAACTGAAATTTAACATTTGTGATGGAACGGGTGTATTGCTCTACAAAGCATGTGTCCCAGACAACCTTGAGCACTTCTATAAAACTAGATGATGCCCACGACTTCGTCCGCCTGAATATGTGAAAATCCTGTAAGCTCTTTCATATACCGGCACGAAAAGTAAGCTATGACCTTTTCTGGATAGCAAATTATATATGTAGGTACCACATTATAATTATTGGTTGAACAGTTAGGCCGTGAAAACGTAGCAGACAGATAGAAATGTACACTTTGGCATTTATAATTTTTGTCACTCTTTTTCTAGGAGGGAAAGTCACTGCCAACACAGTGGGTTCCTAATGTAGGAACAACAGGGTATCCTACATTAGGCTGCAGAGACCGACCACACATTGTGAAGACCTAAGTCTTACTTTGTAAATCTTTGTGAAATAAATTATTATTTACTAGCGAATGCCCGCGACTTCGTCCGCGTGGTTTAAGTTTTCTTGATTCCCGCGGGAACTCCTCAATTTTCCGGGATAAAAAGTAGCCTATGTCACTCTCCAGGTCCTCAATTATACCCATGCCAAAAATCACGTCAATCCGTTGCTCCGTTGCGGCGTGATTGAAGGACAAACCAACAAACCAACAAACCAAGAAACCAACAAACAAAGTGACTTTCGCATTTATAATATTAGTATGATGATATGATGATATGATTAAAAAAAACAGTATGGATATTCATCTGTATTGAGACAACTCAAAGATGTAGACATAGGTTCAGGTGCACTTATTATGAACTAGCTGATGCCCGCGACTTCGTCCGCGTGGTTTAAGTTATTTGTTATTCCCGCAGGGACTCCTTAACTTTCCGGGATAAAAAGTAGCCTTTGTCACTCTCCAGGTCCTCAACTATACCCAAGCCAAAAATCACGTCAATCCGTTGCTCCGTTGCGGCGTGATTGAAGGACAAACCAACAAACCAACAAACCAACAAACAAAGTGACTTTCGCATTTATAATATTACTAGCTGATTCCCGCGACTCCGTCCGCGTGGTTTATAGTTAAGGACCTGGCGAGTGACATAGGCTACTTTTTATCCCGGAAAAATAAGGGATTCCCGCGGGAAATCAAAAAAACTAAATCCACGCTGACGAAGTCGCAGGCATCATATTGTAGTTATCTACCTATAAAGAAAGTCGCTCAGGCGAATACTGAAAGAAAACTACAGGTATTTATTTTACATAAAGTATAGGAAGTTTTGCATTCCCGATGATGGAGTGATTGATGGTCGTGTATTCTGATCACGAACAAGTTCGCTGCAGAGGCATCCACAGTCGCCAATGCGTTGTTACGAGTATGTAGGTTTTATCGATCATTGACTTCGCCATTGGTTTTAACTTTTTGCACATGTTTTGTATCGTTCACAATAATGTTGTTTGCATGCGAAGTTGATAAAATATATTTGCTATTCATTGAATGCCTAGTGTATTAATTGTTAAATCTACAATAATTGTTCGTCATTAATTAAATAAAATATAAAAATAGTTTATTGAATAAATTAAATTGTATTATTGACAAATTTATAAATGGCAAATTCGTGTACTTAGTAGTCGGTATTGTAGAATTGTAACATTGAAAATGTAATCTATGTAAGTGTTATATTCCAAAGTCGATGTGAAAGCGCATCGCGATTGGCCTAGGCAACCCTCAGAAATGGCCGGAGTGCTTGTTCCAAAGCTAACACTTCGGCTTTTGCCTAACGATTTTTCAAGCCAATCTCGACGTGCCTAAATTTTTTGTCAAAAGCCAAAACTGCATTTTGCTTGAACTCTCCATTTTGACAAA
The DNA here is from genome assembly GCA_963932025.1 of Erebia epiphron. Classification (NCBI taxonomy): domain Eukaryota; kingdom Metazoa; phylum Arthropoda; class Insecta; order Lepidoptera; family Nymphalidae; genus Erebia; species Erebia epiphron. The sequence goes on from OZ009949.1 coordinate 29,700,869, forward strand.
TCCAAAAAGTAGAATAAACAATTGAAGATACGAATACCTACCGTTCATAAATCCCAATACGTTGTATGTTAATTAAATGTTCATTATATGCAAAGTGCATACCTACATATTTATAGAAATTTATTTACAGTAAAATTATTAATGTTATACATATTATATGTATTTTATGCTTCAGTTTAGCTTTCAAAAAAATCTAGAATATATTTTTAAGTACCATGAATGTCGTCGCGACTCGACTTTTGAATAGTTTGAAGCGATTTTGCAAATTATGATAAACTTGCCTATTGTATATTATTCAGTAGGCAGGTACGAATTGAATAGGTACCTGAAGGAGTGCAAATTACTTCAAGTGAAGCGTGAACATGACTAATTAGGTACCTATTTGCAGGTTCATCAACCGCTACAAGTTCAACCACCGACCTCCCGAGGACGATACCGTCTCGATTCCACGAATACTACTTTATCTTAGAGATGGACGTAATAAAAACTAAGTAAAGATAATGTTTCAACAAAAATAAATCCGACTTCAATAAAATCGTCGCTTTTCCTACGAAAGGACCTATCTGACACTTTTGACGTAACTGCACTAATTACATCATGATAATGTACTTTTGATTCTCTGTCGATCTGTCTTATCGACTTTTTCATATCTTTTACCGTTTACTGGCTAGGACAATCGGTAAGTATGGCGTATATGCTCATTTGTGAAAAGGAAATCATACTAAGTGGCGTATTTTATACTTAGGGCTATTAGAAAGATTTTTTTTAGTGATCAGCTAAATAAAAATCTATCAACTATGACGTAACTGAAAATACGTCATTTAGTGTGAACTAGACTATATTGAATAAAAATGGGGTTTTCACTTACGTCTGAATTTTGATTGCGACGGAATACCTTAGACATTAACTAATAGAGTTAAAAATTTATGTAAATTGGTGACAAAAAATGTATAAAACCTTGGGCAGTAAAAAAATCCAAAATAGTACGAATCCAAAAAATGATTTAAAACTATCCTAATTATTATTATATATAAAGAAATACAAAACAAATTATTTTGAATTAAATGTGATTTAATTATTCAGTAAAAAATACAGTCGTATCTCCTAAGTAATTAATTTTTCAGAAAAACAAAGTTCTTATGAAGTGGCGTAACTGTTTTAAATATTTTTACCTAAATGAATACGCACATTTAAATAAGACAATTCCTACTTGCAAAAAGGCCTTGATTCACAGATTATAAGAATATTTTTTTAATTTTAATATAGCTTTATTTGAGCAAGCTGTGGACAATATAGTTGAGCACGAAACCGAAAAACGCTTGCCCTGAACAATTAACTCGATGTCAGTTAGGTCCTTTCGTAGGAAAAGCGACGAAATGTTAATCGGTATTATAACATAATAATAATATCTCACTTTATTATTTTATTTTTATCATTTCAAACCTTTTTTCGATTCTTATTTTGTTTTAGTACCAACTATCAACATTGATGCAGTTTAAATCACGGCCGAACGGCTGAACGGATCTGGATGAAATTTGGCACAGAGATACGGATTATAGTCTGGAATAACACATATGCTACTTCTTATCCCGGAAAATTAAAAAGTTTCCGCGGGAACCAAAAAAACTCAATTCACGCGGTCGAAGTCGCGGGCATCAGCTAGTATTTAATATGTTAATACTGCCTAATTGATAAAAATATGATGTCATGAACTTTATACGCTGTGAGCTGTGTGACCTCTAGTTTTTTTAGATTTATCAAAAATTCTTAAAAAGTAAATACCCACCAACATAGTTAAACCATTCGTTACGTTAATTTTTTGTATCTTCAGCAGACCTCAGTAATAATTTCCGCATACGTGTCGACTACGGGTACGGACAAGATAAAAAATTGAGGTTGCAGAATTAGGTAGACACTGCAGCGAGTGATATTTAGCCCTATAATTATGTTGTTTCAGTATATTTACACACCGTTCGTATTTCCTACGTCATTTCTGTAGCACCAGACATTCATTTCCTCTCTAAAATATCTAAGATTTAGAATATAAAAAACCGGCCAAGTGCGAGTCGGACTCGCGCACCGAGGGTTCCGTACACCCCTGTATGTACCTAGTAAGTTTTAAATTATTAAAAATATTTTTATTTTAAATATTTGAGTTGATTGAATGAAAGGTAAATTGCGGTTTACGATTTATGACGTATTTAAAAAAAAACTACTTACTAGATCTCGTTCAAACCAATTTTCGGTGGAAGTTTGCATGGTAATGTACATCATATATTTTTTTTAGTTTTATCATTCTCTTATTTTATATCATTTTTGAGGACCTATCCATAGATATGGGTAGATGAAAAATTTGAGTTTCAGTTCTAAGTATGGGGAACCCCAAAATTTATTGTTTTTTTTCTATTTTTGTAAGAAAATCTTAATGCGGTTCACAGAATACATCTACTTACCAAGTTTCAACAGTATGGTTCTTATAGTTTCGGAAAAAAGTGGCTGTGACATACGGACGGACAGACAGACATGACGAATCTATAAGGGTTCCGTTTTTGCCAAATTTGGCTACGGAACCCTAAAAAGTATAGGAAAGTACCTATACATATATTAAAAGCTTCGAGCATTAAAAAAACTGTGATTGCGATATTCTTTTCCTATTGATTCGATTAGGTAAAACAAAAAAATCGATAGGACATCACTAAAATATTGCAATAATAAAGCGTTGAACCACCTTATCGGGTAGTTATCGAGCGTCAGATTTCACTTTATCAGTTGGCGATAGCAACACCCGATTGATAATTGCACTAACAATTGTGGATCTTTCGTAATCCATCGAAGAGAAGTGATTAGGCTTACGACAGACTTCAAGGCTAGACCGGACATGTAACTAGACAATTTAAGACACGATTTAAATTATAATAGAGTTTTGAATACCGCAGTCAAACTTGGGATTATTCTAGTCCGTCTGTCCATCTGTGTGTCACAGCCACCTTAAAAAGCATTTACAAGAGCTATTCAGTTGAAATTTAGTTCAGTAGAGACCTGTTACCGCTACACTGAGGCATATATTAAAGAGATAGCTGCATTTTTTGTAACTATCGCCTGAAAAGCTGATTCAGTATTAGGTGGGTGTAGGGTTCTCCACTTATGTCGAAAGTGAAAGTCTGCCCGCATATAGATGGGCCTTTCGCTAGATATGGCCGCTCAAAAACGGTTTATCGTTACCAAAAATGAACCATAATTAGAAAAGCTGATTCTTGTACAGTATTAAAGTATGCGCAATACCTATTTAAACAGTATTAAAACTGACGCTATTCATCGGGCATTTCACTAGATATCACCTCTCAAAGACGTTATGAACATACATACTGTAAAAAAATATATGCAATTATTATGTCGTCACGTTGATTGCTGTTAAATAAATTCTTACGCCTTCGTAATTTTTAATAACAGTCAACATGACGACAATAATTGCAATTTTTTTTTTACAGTGTGTATGTTCAGAACGTTTTTGAGAGGTGATATCTAGTGAAAGGCCCGATGAATAGCGTCAGTTTTAATACTGTTTAAATAGGTATTGAGCATACTTTAATACTGTACAAGAATCAGCTTTTCTAATTTTGGTTCATTTTTGGTACCCCGTTTTTGAGCGGCCATATCTAGCGAAATCCATATGCGGGCAAACTTGCACTTTTGACATCAGTGGAGAGCCCTATACCCACCTAATACTGAATCAGCTTTTCAGGCTTTAGTTACAAAAAGTGCAGGTATCTCTTAGTCCATTAATATCTATCATTTTGAAGACCTCCCTGGTACCATGTTGAGCGCTGTTATTTTATAAGTGGGAGGTCACAAGTTCGATCGCCGGTAGGGTCAATTTAGTTCTTTACAATTTCTGGTAAGGTCTGGTTGGAGACTTCGGCCGTGGATAATTTAGTTACCTACCGGCAAAGACTTACCGCCAAGCGATTAAGCGTTCCGATACGAAGCCGTGTAGAAACAGATATTTGGTATGGCTTTAATATAACTGCCATACCCCTAACAGGATAGCCCGCCAGCATCTTAGTCATCACTTACTACCATTGCAGTCAAGGGCTAACTTGTAGTGGAATATTGAAACAAATAAATTTTTAACGAACCGATTCATTTAGAGACTATTAGTATTTAAACTGCGCTACGCGTTTGATAGTTCTATGACAGAGTCGCAACTGTACGCAGTTCATGGGTCCACGAACTATAGTCCATAGAAGACGTTGCCACACTTAGGGTGAGATTCTATAGAGCGAACTTTGACTTTGCTTAGACTTAAGACATGGTTAAAACGGGACAGATTTATGTTACTCACATAATTCCATCCCGTTTTAACTCTAAGTAAAGTCTGAGTCAAGTCAAAGTGGGTACGCTCTATAGATCTCAGCATTAAACTCCATTCGGGCTCAAAAATGTCGATGAAAGCTCATTTGTGCTGAAGGTAATGAATCCGTGACTTTGCGAGAACAATGTATAATAATCACATTAATTATAAAGCTTCCAATATACCTACTCGTATCTATAATTGGATAGGATATTTACAATCACGTCTCGATGAAAAATTAACTGTAGTCAGGTCTAACCAATAAGCAAAGAAATCTTTAAGGTTATATTGCAGTAGGGTTACAATATCCACAGTTCAAAACGCAGGACATATAGGTTTTTTAAGGGTAGACGTACTTTTAGGGGTAAGTTTTAACATAACTCATCTTACTAATCAAATATAAATATTATAAATGCGAAAGTTTGGATGGATGTCTGGATGGATGAATGGATGGATGTTTGTTACTCAATCACGCCAGAACGGCAGAACGGATCTGGATGAAATTTGGCACAGAGATAGATTATAGTCTGGACTAACACATGGGCTACTTTTTATCCCGGAAAATTCAAGAGTTCCCGCGGGAACAACAAAACCTCGATCCACGCGTACGAAGTCGCGGACATCAGCTAGTAGTAATATAAATGCGAAAGTTTGGATGGATGGATGTATGGATGTATGGATGTATGGATGTTTGTTACTCAATCACGCCCCAACGGCTGAACTGATCTGGCTGAAATTTGGCACAGAGATAGATTATAGTCTGGAACAGCACATAGGCTACTTTTTATCCCGGAAAATTAAATAGTTCCCGCAGGAACCATAAATCCTCAATCCACGCGGACGAAATCGCGGACATCAGCTAGTAGTAAATAACATTCAAGTCAGTAAAATACATAGAATAAAGAGCAGCAAATAAATAGGTATTATTTGACTTTTAAGACTTGAGACAACATTTTTTAAACAAATTAATTATCACATGGTAATCTACATCCTTACTAATATGGATGTATGGATGTTTGTTACTCTTTCACGCCAGAACGGCTCAACGGGTCTGGATGAAATTTGGCACAGGAATAGATTATAGTCTGGAATAACACATAGGATACTTTTTATCCCGGAAAATTAGAGAGTTCCCGCGGGAACCAAAAAACCTCAATCCACGCGGGCATCGGCTAGTTTCACATTATTTGATTTGGCTGGACCTCGCCACGACCTATCCTTGTTTAATAAGAACAAGTGCTGCAACAGTTAAGTACATAGTTGGTAACCCTATTTTATAATCACTTTTATTGAACAATACAATAAATCTGTATTGTAGGTAATTGGATATCAATCACTATAAATATGAACTTGACATATTATTCCGTCACGTTTTCAAAAAATTGTGTTGCACTGTAAAAAATAACTTACCTACCCATATTTAGGTACAGACTAATAAAACAGTACAGCGCTTTAACAAGGTAAGTAGGTACTACACATAAAGATCTCATCATCATCATCATCACTACAGCCTATTAACGTCCCACTGCTGGGCACAGGCCTCCACTCTCATAGGAGAGCGGGAATTAGAGCTTAGACCCACCACGCTGCTCCAATGCGGGTTGGCGGGCTTTTAACGACTACTATCATGTTATTGATAATAACCGGGACCGACGGCTTAACGTGCTTTTCGAGGCACGGGGGTGAAACACCGCCAACTTCCAACTCCGGGCTGGCACTAGGAATATCTTAATTGAAAACCCAATACCTAAACTTTTATGCCCGACCGGGAATTGAACCCAGGACCTCGTGATCCGCAGTCGACTATGTTAACCTCTAGACCAACGAGGCAGTCAAAGAGGATTAATTGATACAAAAAACTTCTTTTGTTTTGATTATTTAATTGAAAAAAGCTCTGTATAGCGTTACCACATCTCAGGATTTGTCCTGAGGTAACAGGATTTTGTGTTTCTTGGCAGGATTACGGGCGGATTTTGGAAATTTCGGGATTTTTGTCTTTCAATAAAATACTGTTTTTATCCCGTTTCGTTGTTTTTCATTCCGATTTTTTTTTTTTGAAAAGTTACAAATCTACCTAAACAAAACCATAATGTTCTTGAGATAATTTCACAAAACACATATTATTTTTAAAAAAAAACATAAGTTAAGTACAGCGTTCGCATGGCGTGAATGATGAGTTAACGTACCTAGCTCGTGATAAATCTCCGGACTTTACAATTTTACATAAAACACTGTACCAAATGTCGTCAAAAACGATTAAGTAGGCCTTGTAAAGGTAACAGACAGACAGATAGATAAATAGGCAGACACAACACACTTTCGTATATTATTTATAGTGATCCACAAACACCCATGGTATAAAATCTGGCTACTTGCCTATATTTTATATCCACGTGTCTGAACACGAATCTATGGGAGAGTTTACACCTTGCCCGCACGTGTGGCATCACGAGCCAATTTTTCGGTCGGAGGGAACTTGTTGGCCTCGTGGTCGAAGCAACATGTGCCCGAGAGTCCCTGAGAGACTTCCATAATGACCAAGACTTTGACAAGAACTTGAAGAGGCTTCCTCTCAAGCTTTGCGCTCTGGTGGCTTCGGTTTTTTGAAAAGACGTAGGTATTACAACATAAAAAAATTGGCATTATTTTATTCAAATAAGTATGGATTTGGCTTTTGGAAAATCCCGTAGGAACTATTTAATTTTCCGGGATAAAATGTAGACTACGCGCTTCTCTGGGATGTAACCTACCATCTATACCAAATTTCGTTAAAATCGGTTTAACAGGATGGACCGTGAAAGCATAGCAGACAGACACACTTTCGAACTTATAATATTAGTATGGATTTCAATATGATAGTCAGCAAATATTTCAACTGCTTAAAGGTGTGTTCAGAAGTAGAGGATTTAAATGCTTATTTATTTGAAGAATCTGTAGGTATCTATTAATAAACAGATTAATTTGCAATTCAAATCGAACTTATATTCTCAGATCATTTTTCATATTCTCAGTTGACCAATTAAGAAAATTATACGAGTATTCTCTATCAATATTTGAATAAATAATAACGGTTATTATAGTAAAATAGTATCGTAGTTAGTTCAAAATTTTAAATGTCGTCGTACGACGAGGTATGAAAAAAAAACACTTTGGTCGACAAACTTGCCGCTTAGTTAATAACTAATAAGCAGTCAACTAAGATGCTTCGTCACGGTGAATTTTGCAGGTTTATTTATTTTGATGATGATGATAGCTATTTACATAGAGATAAACAATTTGTTGGAACTCTATGCTTTATATTTTCAGTATAAAAAGTAGTCTATGTCCATTCCCACAACATGCAACCTCACTAACAAATTCCGTCAAAATCAGTTGAACAAATGGACCTAGAAAATGAAGGTAACAGATAGACAGAATGCAATATATCAATAATGTAAGAATATATTATAAGTAGATAAAATTAAAATCTAAATTAAATCTAAATTAAAAACTAAACATTAAAAATATCATCTATCCCGCTGCAATGAGGCAGTGTGCCCAGAACGCTGGCTGCGTTACCCCGCTGAATAGCCAAACTTATATGTTGGCCGAGGTAACTGCCAGCCCTCCGGTCACCTGTGGACTCTGTGAGACGAGAAGATAGATCCTTAAAAAAGGATCTGGCATCTTCGCCCCACGACCCCAGGGTAATATATTATATTATAATGTAAGTATATTCATTATAATATAAAAAAGTCTCTGATTCTCTCCGGAGACGGAAAACACATTACAGACCACTATCAAGCTAAATATTTCGCAACGACGAAAAGGGGGCAAAGAAACCTTGAAATCATTTCAAAAGGCCTTTCTAATCCACACACTAAAATTTCATACATTTTGGTCAAAAAAGTGTTGGCAGACTTACTAAATTCGTTGAGACCGGGGCATGCGGATACGATTATTTTCGTACGTCTGCGTACGGAAAAAGAAGTTAAGAAAACCGCCGAAAATGAGCCGTTAAACGAATAAATAAGTAACGTACTTTTTTTCTAAAAACTATTAATTTACAAATAAAGTAATGTTCATGACATATATGATTTAATAGCAGGCGGTTCAGTTATGCCTCATTAAAATGATTTATCCGAGAAAAAGCGTTGATATCCTATTATGTAACCACTAGCAAAGCAACAGTAATACTTAGACGTTCCGGGCATTCTGCAACTATCATTTACCTTCTACACGTTCTTAAGTGGCTTTAATAACCTAAGTAGGGTTCACAACATCCCATCCATCCCACAAAAGGCCTATGTCGATCATCCACTGCTGGACATAGGCCTTTTGGAGAGCGCGCCTACGGGTCCACAGCCACACATGGTCTTCCCGCCTTCCTCATTCACTCACTTCCCACCACTTTTTAATTTGTAGGTCCAGCGGGCTGGAGGTAGTGTCCCACACTGCGTTGAGGTCCTAAAGTTTCACAATGAAATATCGATTTTGGAAAAAAAAACAGGATGAACGAACTCTTACACTCGTAATGAAGTACTGAACTACTGAGTGAGGATGTCATGTAGAGAAGCACAGTACAGTGTAGATGTACAGTTAATGGGACGAGATATTGTAATATAAGCAAAGCGGATACCGCCCATTGTTTAAACCTACACGGAAAACTTCCTGCGCAATGAAAAAGAAGCGTTTATGAGAGATTTTCTTCCGAGGCCAACGCTCTGAGCGTAGATGTCGGTACATTATGACGCCCACTATTTTCGGAGATGCTATTTCTGAAACGCATTTTGTACTATCAATCGATGCCGACTCGCCCAATTGACCGTTAAAATCAGGAAAACTGGTATGTACTGATTATTATCAAAATCGTTTTTTAATTAATATAATAATAATGACACTATAAATATTGTGCTATTTTACCGTTATTATTATCTTGCTATCTAAAATACTGTTAATTTCGCAATAAATATTTGGAAACAAAACAAGGCGCCACAATATGACTGCCTCGTTGGTCTAGTGGTTAGCATAGTCAACTGCGGATCACGAGGTCCTGGGTTCGATTCCCGGTCGGGCATAAAAGTTAGGTATTGGGTTTTTCAATTAAGAAATTCTCAGTGCCAGCCCGGAGTTGGAAGTTGGCGGTGTTTCACCCCCGTGCCTCGGAGAGCACGTTAAGCCGTCGGTCCCGGTTATTATCACTAACATGATAATATTCGTTAAAGCCCGCCAACCCGCATTGGAGCAGCGTGGTGGGTCTAAGCTTTAATTCCCGCTCTCCTATGAGAGTGGAGGCCTGTGCCCAGCAGTGGGACGTTTAATAGGCTGTAGTGATAGTGATGATGAAAACAAGGCGAGTATCGACGTTAATTTTACATAAAATTTAAATAAAATAAGGTGTAAGTATTCTTAGTTTTGAATGCTTTGCTCACTATAGGATTTTCATATAATCGTGAACCGAGCGGAGTCGTTATTTTGGAAAAAAAATGTTATTTTTTGTGCGAAAAGTATCAAACAAGGCCTATTGTTCGCTAAATTTCCAAATGATGTAACATTATACGTCAAATGGATAAATAATACTCAGTTTTACAAGTTCACAATAAGTCATATCGTATCGTATATTTTTTACTTACGTAATTAAGTACCTCCTACCTAGATATGAGTCAAACATTATTATTCAATAAAGCATAACCGGCCTCCGGTGCAATTAACGTAAATGCTCCGAATTTTGATACGAATTATTAATAGAAATCACGTGCAGCATTATAATTAAGTATTATCAATACAAAACCTACAAGCGTATAACACACACAACGCGTGGCGACAACTTTTGATAGTAGAGCAGCGCGCGCATGAGCGTACGGTGACGCATCTGTCCTTATGTTTCCTTGCATTGAATTACCTTCTAGGAGCCCGCGTATACTAAGTTTCCGTTGCACGTTCTGTTGTCTCAGCCTTTAAAAGCGTCACATTCATCTGTCAGGTAATCATATTCCATATTAATATCTTCTTCAATGCTACTATGAGCTATGAGCTGAGCAATTACGTTACACTTTTCGTTTAGTGCGTAGTGTATAGGTAGGTATTACGATAAGAACATTTGTTTAGTCTGTATTGACAGTATCGTATGACTGTTCGTTGGTGCAGCTGCATTCTGATAAGGGCTTGTTATGATGATTCGAATATGTACCGAAGTGTCTGGTATTCAATTCGCAGTCTCAGTGTCCCGATAGTACATGGGTGAGCTCTGAAAACTTAGGAAGCTCACGTTAAAGTACTAACAAGCTACCTACTAAAGACTTACATAGATTGACTTTCAACCCGTACTTAATATCTAATGTGACTTATTCGGTTGTGTTGTGCTGTCCACAATCTCTAAACTATATTATGATATTGATACAACAAAATTGACAATAATAAAATTAGACTTGTTATTTTAGAGATAATTAGGGCCCATTTACGTTATATATACCCACAGATGGCCACACATGGAACTATTGTTACATTTTTGGAGATAAGAGTTCAACGTTATACATATAAGAAAATTTTCGCGTGCGTTATTGAGTGCCTTAATGCCGCTGTTAATTTAAGTTTATGGCTCTGTTCGGTCTTCAGTTTTTCTCATTGCGGTTGTCAATGGAATGGCCTTCCATCGACAACAACAATGAGTACCTACTAGTAAAGATTGTGTGTGATTGAAAAGAGTGAGTGATTTGACCTGGTCAGACCAGCGGCTAGGTGCAGATCTATTGCCATTTTGCTAGACAGGCGTTGGGCAATGTCACCCAAGTTAGCTACTGAGAATTTTCTGATATGCATCTCGACTAGTACGTAGTCACCAGCTACGAATGTCTGCAGTAGTCGACACAGAATAGATTTGTGGAGTTCTAATAACTGAAAATTAGTATTTTTTATGAAATCGTGAACCCAAAATTCGATTTCTATCTACTGAAAATAAGCCTTTAAATAAGGAAGAAAAAATATTATGCAAGTATTTCAACTAAGTGTACGTAGGTAACTACAATATACAAAATTACAGTTATAAAACAACCGCTGGAGGTTATGCAGCATAAGATGTACTATCTTGGAGTAGGTACCTATAGTCTACTGTAAGTAAGTGTAACGCGGTGCGATGGGATTTGAATTAGGATTTCTCTGTTTTTTTTTAATGCATAATCCCTTCGTTCTTGTGTTTTAACAAACCATGATGCTATTAAATGGCTATTAATAAAACCTAAAAAACTAACAGATATTAATAACATATTAAACTACTTCCGTGTGTCCAGCACTTAATAAATCCATTTGTAATAAAATTTTACGCAGACATTAAGTTTCTGAACATCAAAACGGCATAGTTATGTAAATTTAGACGAATATAATAATAGGGAAGTGTTCTGTGCATCTCAATTATTATAAAATTAAAACTATTTTGCTGGCAAATCGTACCAGACTCATAATCATACTGGCAAAACCAGAGTAGGTATGTCTATGTAATGTTAGACAATATCGTAGGCGCAATACAATAATGCACTGCTTTCTAGGGTTCAGTAGGAAAATAGGGAACTTTTTTAGTTTTGTTCATTCCGTCTGTCGGTATGTCAGTCTGTGTGTTACAGCTATTTTAAAAATTAACCATAGGGAGCTGTAATTACAGTAATTACAGTAGAAATTAGTAGAAATTGGCTGGAACCGGTAACACAAGAGTTCCTGTTAAATTTTTGAATGAACAAAATTCAGGAAAGGTACTTATGTACCTTTCTGGGGACCATACTGCCAAACGCTTAAAAAGCAATACTTAAGCAATATTACTCAAAATGACAATTCGATGTCACATTCCTAAAACAAGGATTATAATTCTATTACACCAAAGTCAACAATAATGAAACAATAATATGGCTTTAAGCGTTGGCAGTGTGGCCCCTGAACGTGAAAAGCGGGAGCCGAAAAAGTATTGGTGAGGTACCTATCACCCTCGTTATACCTCTTTGAATAGGTATTTTTAAATCATTATGAGGTTTCCTACACAGTTTTTGGAAAAATACTACCGTTTACGAAATGATGACCGTTATTAAAGTTTAAGCAAATAGCATGACTACGTAACTCTATTATTGAGTTAAGACTTAAGACACGCGCTTGACCAGTTGTTATTAAGCTTCTGTCCTGAGGCCGTAGTGTAACTTGTCATGTTAACTCAACAATATGTCTGCTGTGTGTTTAGTGTGGATGGGAATCGTCATAACTTGACAACTCCATCAATAATGGGCAGCTTTACGCACTAAGCGCCTTTACGTAACTCATGGTGAGGAAATTACGAAAAACAATCATTATGGAATAGAATAACGACGTTTGAGCATCCATACTAAATTACTGATTCAATAGGAGTGTCCTTCGAGCGCAGTTTGACCCTCATTTGAATATTAAGCAATCTAACGGCCGGTTTCTGAATTGAGAATTTCATGTTGAGTCTGTCTCAAAGACTACTTAAGGACTAATTAAGCAAAATTTACTCTAGGGACTCTTTATTAATATAATGAGATAATCTCGACTACCATTCGCATGTCTCCACGGCACACGTCTAAATAATACGCCAGTTGCGTACAGTAGTGCGCAAGAGCGGCACAGAGAAACCGAAAGTATGTCAAGAAAATGCAATTGCATAAAATAAATATTAAATGTGTAGTTTCACACAATCGGTGACCGTAAAATACATACGTTGGGCGGAAAATCATTTAATGCACAATTAACGAAGCCAGCCCGCCCGATCGATTTTTCCGTGCTTATAAACCTTTTCGGAGTGTGCGTTTAACTTTACGATTATTATCTCAGTTTCGCACGGGAAACATGTTACATGTCACAAATAAACATATAGTTAAAGGTTCACGATATTTTTCAAGGCGTACAACTTCCTGGAAATTGTACGCCTTGAACTTGACTTGTCGAAGGCTGTTGTTATTGTCATTGTAACATAACTATGAAAGAAAGATGACATTTCCGTCTTGCTATTTAAGGCAAATATGTGTAGGACGCAGGCATGGCATTTACTGCAAAAATCCAATAACTAAATAAGTGAAGCTAGGCCAAACTCAACTTGTACCGGAAAGCGCAAGATTGGCAGACCCCAAAAATTGGAAGGACGGCGTCAAACGAGTCCCATTAACGCGAAACAGAACAGCGAGAAACGCTGGAATCACCCAGCGCAAGATGGGGGCGTGTGGGAAGTACAAGAGACCTCCAACAATGGACATCTGACAGTTGACGACGATGACTGCGATGTCAAAAAAGTGGAAACACGAGTGCCACAAGTCAACAGTAAGTAATACAGAATCTACTTTCCGAATTGGCGCGGTGGCATGGTAGATACCCACAAGTTATAAGATATTTGAATCTTATTTATATAAAACCTAAGTGAAAAAAAAACCAGACTGATCACTTTAGTATTATAAACGAGTTTTTTTTTCAAAGGGTCACCTTTTCCATGGGTTTTCCCGTGGTTTTTTCCTATCTCGTGATAAAATCAAGTTGAAATGCGTGTTCACCTTGTTACGACTAGAGAAACTAAAGATAAGTATTTCTTACTTTTATATTTTCACGAGCTGATGCCCGCGACTTCGTCCTCGTGGACTGAGGTTTTTTGTTCCCGCGGGAACTCTTTAATTTTCCGGATAAAAGTAGCCTATGTGTTATTCCTATAGACTATAATCTATCCCAGTGCCAAATTTCATCCAGATCCATTCAGCCGTTCTGGCGTGAAAGAGTAACAAATCTCCATACATACACACATCCATACATCCATACTTACAAACTTCCGCGTTTATAATATTAGTAAGGATGTAAGGATTTGGAAACTGCACTTTGATCATTATGTGCAAGAAAAAATTACAGTCGAGATTGGGAAAATTGTCGAAACATCAACATTAAGCCAACTGTTGATACTGAGGTATATAGTAGATATCTATAATATTTACCTTTTTCATAGGTTTTAAGAAAATGCATTGTCAATTTATGTCTGCCTTAGCGGCTGCAGATTGAGAACCATTAAACCGATTCGATGCGGTTCCCACAACTCTACTGAGCAATTTTCTAGAAAGCCCCTTAACGGAGCTTTTACTTTAATAAAAGTGGGCAGTCCGAAATATACAAATTCAATAGATTGAGGGGGTTATCAAAAAAAAAAAGATTTTGAAAACATTCTCTCATCTTCATCACCAGGAAGTACCATAATAAAAAAACCGGCCAAGTGCGAGTCGGACTCGCGCACCGAGGGTTCCGTACAAACATGTAGTAAGTTTTAAATTATTAAAAAACACGTTTATTGTATGGGGACCCCCCTTAATATATATATTTTTTTAATTTTTAGTATTTGTTGTTATAGCGGCAACGGAAATACATCATTTGTGAAAATTTCAGCTTTCTAGCTATCACGGTCTATGAGATACAGCCTGGAGATAGACAGACAGACAGACAGACAGACTGACAGACAGACAGCGGAGTCTTAGTAATAGGGTCCCGTTTTTACCCTTTGGGTACGGAACCCTAAAAACTCTAAAAATAGTTCTACTGAGTTAAATAATAACTTGACAGCTCTGGTCTTTTTTAAAGCTGGGCGAAAATATAAGTGTTCCCTGTTTTGGTACGGTACCCAAACAAAAGTAAAACAGTGGTTCAGGACATATTCCACATAGTTGAAAAGAAGCTGGCAACGATTCAATGCAAAAGGTTGACCAATAATGCAAGGGCAAAAATGCAAATCGAGGCTGAAAATGATGAGATATCAACGTGCTACTGGAAAAATTGTGAAATATACCTTACCTTATCAAAGGTTGTAACAGGATGAGCAGCTCCTATGGTGCCGTCCTTCTTCTTTTCGATCTTGTACACCACTATATGGTTCTCCCTCACAGTTTGAACGCAGAAGGCCTTCGAGTCGGGACTCCAGGCTACGTGTGACGCGTAATCAAACTCGATGTTCACTCGTAGATTCTTGTGCTCCTTCATATTTAAGTCTCGGATGTCCCAAAGGATGACTGATCCATCTGTTGAAACAAAGCCATTGGTTGGTTTACAAGTTCGCCTCTTCTTAAAACCTTTTTTATCCGCTATATAATTATGTGTGGATCAACATAATACACAAGTCCTTCGAATAAGCACTGATCTCCGCTTTTAGGGGCGCAACGGAGACCACCAACAGAACCATAGGCCCAATTGTCTGAGTAAATTGTAATAATTTGACAGATTAAAACGTATTACTCGATCTGTTTAAGGAGTTCATACATGCTTTTAGACGTGCAGGCGTCTATGAACTCCTTAAACAGGTCGAATTATCGGTTTGGCAAACGATTACGATTTCCTTACACAATCGGGGGGCGTAACCTAAGCACACGTCATAGCGCGATTGAAAATCTGATGGTAGAATTGTGGGGTACTGCTATCTACTGGAAGTTAATAATGCTTTCTAATATATCTGAACCGAGATCGCTTTATCATTAGCAGTAGGTATGTGGTATTAGCAAAAGTAGCAACTAATTACAATTCAAAGCATTAAAGTAGAGCTAAAGAATACTACTGTTAAAGCTTTACAAAATAAAATAAATTTTTAGTCTTCCACTCCTGACTGACATTGTTACTGCAATGTGCAATATATATTTTAATAAGATATAACGCGACCAACTCTCGAGGGGCATTATGTAATTCGCAGACTCATTTAATACACGGCTCCCTCAACTTACTCATGAATCATGATGTTACGACAGATAATTATATACCTAAGTCATTGTGTACTAGATTTTTTTTCGTAACCTAAGTGGACCAACTTAAACCACAAGGATGTAGACTACCCATTTTGGTTTTTTAATCATTTACACTGAATATATTATATAAATTTTGCTATGCTTCCAATTAAAAATAAAATACAAAAATTGCAAACATCAAATTGACCTGCAAGACCTCTAATTAAAAATGAACCTTCCATCAAAAAAAAGTTAATTAACTACTTATAGCGTTACATAAGAAGTCATAATCATTGCCTACATGTTGCAACTTTCGTCAACCAAGTTAATGTATAGATAATAGAAAAACCTGTACCTACACCTAGTCACAAAGTTCAGTCCATAAAAATTTAAACCGGAAAACAGCGGTAACTTTGCCTCATTTTAAGTGCAAAGAGACTTTAGCCTTTTTAGACTTTATATGGTATCTTGACTCACGCCTGATCGAGCCTTATCTAGATCTGAACGGGGCCTAACCAGCAACCTCCTGGATATACCTACCTTTACCGACTAGGTATACCGATAAAAGTAGCGTGATATAAGAACTGTTCCCCGCGACTTCGTTTACGTGGATTTACGTTTTTCGAGGGTCTCGTTGGAATGTCTTAAAATAATTTCTTAGGGGGCCCCTATTTCCTAGAGCTTACCAAATTAATATTTCTTCAAATTTTAAATCTCTAGGTTCACTTAGCCTGTGCGTCTATCTGAATTTAGTAACGGTACCTACTTAGATGACTACTACGGTAAGGGTTGTCTGAATTTCTGAATTTCGGTACCTACCTACTTACGTAGTCAGGTAAGGTTTTACGAGAGATTTGGGGTTTTCTGAAATTGATATTATTTAACTAACGACAGGTAAACAACGTTAAAAAAAAAAAGAATACAAGTATAAAGTAATCACCAAAAAGTTAGTCTCTAAAGGATAGCTGATGGATTTATCTTAAACAAGGAGAGTTACTGTAAAGTTAAAGAGTTATAATTGTTTGAATAAACTTTGTTTAAAACCATTGCAAGAAAAGAATACAATTATTTTGCTATAATCCGCCAACAGAAAAAAAATCTGTATGGTCAAGCATGCAGTTAGAAGAGAAGCACCGTTTACCTTCCCAACCAAGCAAGAAAGCTAAGTTCCCAAGCAAGCAATGCCACCACCGCACAAGACTTTTATACTATTCTCGACGCACGTTTCGCCCCGACACCGGAGCATCTTCAGGAGATGTCGACCTTACAATGCAAGATTGTCTACTGTCTAGTGACGTTCGTGTCAAATGCGCGGTGTTATTTACCGTGTTTTAAACCCCCACCACTATTGCCCCACCCATTACCCCATTTGATGCGGATCAAAAAGGACCTATATTCATCATCACCTGATAAAATAAATAAATACAAATCCAGTCTAACTTATTTCGGGCCAGCGTCGGAGCGTATTGCTAAGACACTTAAAGCACATGATATACATGTTGCATTTAGGACCAATAATACACTTAAAAATATTTGTAACGGTAAAGATAAATTAAACAACAAACAAAAATCGGGCATTTATAAACTCGAATGTTCAGAATGCAATGCCACATATATTGGTCAAACAGGTCGTAAATTTGATACACGCTACAAAGAACATATGGCCGCGTTTAGGAACAACCAACCCCAAAAGTCACATTTTGCTAAACATCTTCTAGATAGTGGGCACAAATTATCTTCCAACCATTCATATGAAATCTTACACACTTGCGATAAAGGTATTCGACTGAGCATTTTGGAACAATTAGAAATAATAAAACATAATAATTCTATCCAATATTTAAAACCATTGCTTTAATAAACCGCAACTGAGGTAAAAGCCCACCAAAAAAGGCACAAGTAGGTTCTTTCGAAATTAGTTTCTGAAATACTTTTTGCTGAAAAGTTACGCATAATTCTGTTGTCTAACAATTTCGGCAATGCTTTTTAACTGTTAAAAACAGGATTGCTAAATTCATGATTACGAAGCCCCGAATGTGTGTAATTTTTGAAAATTGGTGATAAAAATTAGATTCAAATTCAGATTAATTTATTTTGGATTTAACATGAACAATGATGCACAATTGACATGTTAATAAAATTGGACATACGCAATTCTTGAGTGACAGGGCACACTTCAAAATTATTATTTTTATTTATTTATTTTTATTTCATGGTAATGTCGACTAGATTAATCTTAAAGTCGTCTTAGAATAGTTAGCCATTGAAAAGTAGTTGCTTAGTTACTGAAGTCAATTTAAAAAATAAATAAATTTAATATACATATATCCGCCCTTAAGAGGACGGGATTTCCAAGATGGCTTACAATAAGAAGTAGGTAAATCCTAATTTTGATTTTCCTCCATAAATTATATTATATTCTGATTTCTGTGCATCTATAAAACAATGTATTTTATTATGGTATAAAATTTCCTCCATATAGAAAAAAATCTTAAGTTTTAATATAACGTCGCTTTTCCTACGAAAGGACCTATCTGACACTTTTGACGTAACTGCACTAAATACATCATTATAATGTACTTTTGATTCTCTGTCGATCTGTCTTATCGACTTTTTCATATCTTTTACCGTTTACTGGCTAGGACAATCGGTAAGTGTGGCGTATATGCTCATTTGCGAAAAGGAAATCATACTAAGTGGCGTATTTTATACTTAGGGCTATTAGAAAGATTTTTATTTAGTGATCAGCTAAATAAAAATCTATCAACTATGACGTAACTGAAAATACGTCATCTAGTGTGAACTAGACTATATTGAATAAAAATGGGGTTTTCACTTACGTTTGAATTTTGATTGCGATGGAATACCTTAGACATTAACTAATAGAGTTAAAAATTTATGTAAATTGGTGACAAAAATGTATAAAACCTTGGGCAGTAAAAAATCCAAAATAGTTTGAATCCAAAAACTTTCAGTCAAAAAATGATTTAAAACTATCCTAATTATTATTATATATAAAGAAATAAAAAAACAAATTATTTTGAATTAAATGTGATTTAATTATTCAGTAAAAAATGCAGTCGTATCTCCTAAGTAATTAATTTTTCAGAAAAACAAAGTTCTTATGAAGTGGCGTAACTGTTTTAAATATTTTTACCTAAATGAATACGCACATTTAAATAAGACAATTCCTACTTGCAAAAAGGCCTTGATTCACAGATTATAAGAATATTTTTTTTAATTTTAATATAGCTTTATTTGAGCAAGCTGTGGACAATATAGTTGAGCACGAAACCGAAAAACGCTTGCCCTGAACAATTAACTCGATGTCAGTTAGGTCCTTTCGTAGGAAAAGCGACGATAAGTGATGCCACTCGTAATATCTCCGAAGGTCAAACTAGTAGGAATATATTATAAGGTATTTTTTTTAACGTAAACATTTCATGTCCAGGCATCTTTACGGCCGTGACTAAAAGTGGTTTCATTGTCAACTTCATTTTGAGTTTTGACTCACTCGACCACGTAGGAAGCTTTTCACCCACTCGTGACATTGAAGAGTCAAAAGGGCAAGACTAACTAGGTGGGCACGGTAGGTGTATTTATTTCACCTGAGCACGTTCTGACATTTCTATCCTATAGCACGTTTCGCCATTCGATGCAGGTATAACCTATAATTCACACGTGGTCTGCTCTACGGAAGCATTCATTATCACACGAACCTTGTAGGGATTATCATAGGATTATATTCGCCGTATTAAGCAATGAAGGCGCTGGTGATTTAATTTCATAAGGCATGGTACACCAACACTTACTTAAAGCGGTGGCTAAGTAAGTAAACTGAAGTATATAGGTAAGCGTGCAGTGCCTACTGCGGGAACCGGTAAAAGGTCATGAGAGCACTAAGATATCGAAACTGAGTCACTGTACCAAGGCCACTGTAATTCAGCCGATTACGAACGCAACACCGAAAACAGCGAACGTAGGTAAATTAACCGACCGAATAACACTCTATCAAATCATTATTTAGTGTTTGTAAAGACGTATGCACGATATGCTATCATGAACCTATGCGATGTCAAGGGGACATCATATTATGTTTGGTTGATATGATTATGAGTGCTGCAAACTCTTGGGCATAAGAACAAAATAATATGCGATTAATATAGTTTTTTTAAAACAGCAATGAGTTGTATCTCCTAAAAATTGTATAATAATGAATGAATGAATGAAAAATTCTTTATCGTACACCAAGAAATATACATAAAAACAATTACAAAAAATATAATATTACAATTAAAATAAGTTATAATACCTTCTCAGGTCAATTTACGTGAGTGTCCAAGTATCTCATAGATAGTTTTAAGTAAAAAATACATCTATACGATCAATACGGCTGCCGTTATTTATATCTACTACAACCCGGAAATTGTACCAGTGAGGTCATCGATCCTTAAGCTATGAATAAAATACGTAGGTAAATAGAAAAAATAATTATGTATAGTTAGCTATGTAGGTATATTTGAGAAAGTTTAACAACAGTAGGTATTTAAAATTACTTGTGTAAATAACAAAGAATTGACAACACGCGAATTTGATGACAAAACCTTGAAACTTATCAAAACAAAACTACGTGTGTCAACGATAAACGAGAAAAGTGGTAAAAACCTGTCCCTATAGTTTGTCTAATTTAGGATGATAATTTTGGCAGATGCCGTTTGCATGGTACTGCTGCAGTCTGTCTCACTCTTGTCCTTCACTATTGCTATACACCGCTCATCTGTCAAAAATTATCGTCCTAAATTAGACAAACTTATTAGGACCAACAACGGAAGGCCGGACATTATGAAATTGTTGGATA
Organism: Erebia epiphron; assembly: GCA_963932025.1. NCBI lineage: Eukaryota > Metazoa > Arthropoda > Insecta > Lepidoptera > Nymphalidae > Erebia > Erebia epiphron. Next base: position 29,721,783 of record OZ009949.1, read on the forward strand.
TTTACGAAAGCCTAAAATGGAACATGAGTAGCCTTTTACTTTCGTACAAAACATAATTGATTATAAGTCTACCCAGGACATGAAATCAACCCATCAAGAGAAAGTTGCACAGCAGCTGTCAACCCTGCATATGAAGCAACATTTTATGCCTATGAAACAGTTGAGAAGATCTCTAAGGGCATTATCAAAGAACAGCGATGCGCAATAGTGCATTACAAAATAATCAGGATGTTTTAACTTTATGTTGTAGACATTTTACAGTTTTCCAACATATTTACACAAGAGATATATTATTTTGTTTAAAATCTAAAAGCTTTTAGCTAATGGCACTATAAAAGGTTTTAAATTTATAGACATTACATTGCCTCGAGCAGATGAATAAAAGATGCATTTTCAGGGATGTCCATAATTGTGATGCTACAACCATTTCTAATCCTGTTGGTCCCTCCCTATGTGACATCTATACTTCTATACTAATATTATAAATGCGAAAGTTTGGATGGATGGTTGGGTGGATGGATAGATGGATAGATGTTTGTTACTCAATCACGCCAGAACGCATCTGGTTGAAATTTGGTAGAGAGATAAATTGTAGTCTGGAATAAAACATAGGCTACTATTTATCACGGAAAATTAAAGGATTCCCGCGGTATCCAAAAAACTTCAATCCACGTGGACGAAGTAACTGGCATCAGCTAGTAAACAGTAAAAAAAAGTGTAGATTAGCTTTTCCAGATTTTGCATGTAGATTTTCACTATATACCAAGACCTACCCCAATGTCACAATTACGATGAGAACCTTCACACTATCAAGGTTCCAGCGGAACGTTGATATGTCACTCCTTTTTTATTTATGAAATAAAATAGTTGAAAATACCGATGTTGGAAATCATTTTTTCGTATACTTATTACCAATTTCGTAGTTTCAAAACCTAATGCTCTCACACTGTGCTCAACTAGGTCAAAAATAATCGCGTATTTTTATAACAAAATAGATTATTATTTTTATCATTTACTGGAATATTCCAAACATTATACAACCAGTTTTATTAAATGTACGATTATTTTTTGCGTTAAGATGATAATAATTATCATATTAATTATAATTATATAGTAATTATTATTACTAATAAAATAAAATATTGTGTTGAATTGCGAAAATTAATTGTAGTGATTCTTTAATATACAAAACAAGTGAGTATGTTTTTTGAGAATACTTTTTAATGGTAACACTTTGAATGCACCTAATGTAAGAAAACAAACTCAAAATATTAGAAAAACAATATTATCACGTGGTTTGTGATAATTCTTGCACGATCACGATGATCCAAGTTAGTGTGTTTTTTGAGAATACTTTTTAATGGTTACACTTTAAATGCATCTAATGTAAGAAAACAAACTCAAAATATTAGAAAAACAATATTATCACGTGGTTTGTGATAATTTTTGCAAGATCATCACTCTACAAATTCTCGAACATTTAATGAAATGTAGTGTTTTTAACAGACAACAACAACTATGTTGTTTATTTATTTTGGACTCTACAACTGCGTTCTGCTATCGTTGTTTTAAGTAGGTATATTACTTATTTACTATCTAAAATTATGCTTGCGCATGAAACTAAAACCAAATCAGGCTGTTTGCTAGCCAAGATTTTATTAAGATATCTATAAAAATAAATTGCCGAATGCATATAAGCTCATCACTTCAGAACGGCTGGACCGATTCTGATGGAATTTTTCGTGTGGTTTGAGTTTCGTAGGTCCCGGTATGGTTTATATCAAGTAAATATTATAAATATGCGAAAGTTTGGATGGATGGATGTATGGATGGATGGATGTATGGATGGATGTTTGTTACTCAATCACGCCCCAACGGCTGAACGGATCTGGCTGAAATTTGGCACAGAGATAGATTATAGTCTGGAATAGCACATAGGCTACTTTTTATCCCAGAAAATTAAGGAGTTTCCGCGGGAACCAAAAATGCTCAAATGGATGTTTGTTACTCGATCACGCCAGAACGGCTGAACAGATCTGGATGAAATTTGGCACAGAGATAGATTATAGTCTGGACTAACACATAGGCTACTTTTTATCCCGGAAAATTAAAGAGTTCCCGCGGGATCCACAACACCTCGATCCACGCGTACGAAGTCGCGGGCATCAGCTAGTTCACAATAAGCCCGGTAGGTTGCACTGCAATTGGGTTTTCGGTTCAGGGCAGAACGAAGTCTGCTGGGCTCACTAGTTTTGATATTTAATAATAATTTTGCGGAGTGGTACGAATAAAGATTTCTAGCGCATATACGCACACATTGGGTACGAAACACATAAAAACTTCGCATTAGCCATGTAGATATTATAAGTTGTGCACAAAAACTTTCATGGCCATGGTTTCGACGTGATATCATATTATGGAAATATACTAAACAGTAGTTAGTTATAATAATTCTGTCGATTAGTATTCCAGATGTTTGCAAGAACCGAATTAATCTCAAATCAATTAACATTGATTGATAGAGTATGTCGTACATTCATTCGTCCGTGTCGTAGATTATATTTTATTGGCCGTTTTGAATAACGTATGCTCGGTTTTATAGGTCAGTAAAGAGATACGCATTTATAATATTATCATCGTTTTGATATTCAAGCGACACTATTGGAGAGCGTGACCCAGTCTCGACGGGCGTACGAACTTCTCTAATCGGAATAACAAAGATATACAGTTACTTTATACGCAGCAGTTTCTTGCGATGTTTTTGTTTTGTTACAATACAAATGTTTAAACAACTGCCAAATGTAGTTCCGTGTGAGTCACTTTTAATCATCGATGCATATAACCTATAACAAAAAAACTTTGTTTAAACAAATTTGCATTTGGTGTGAGCCTACGATAACACATAAATGAATTTAGCTTAATAACACTGAGTTGCACGAAACAAATTCATAAATGTATGCCTACTTTTCTAGTACCTATACCTAGTCCTTAAAGGACATTGATCATCAAAGTATGGGCTTTGGTTTCACATTCTATCACAATATACTTTCATGAAACTTACCTCATTTGTAGGGTACAAAAATAACAATACATCCTCAAATTATTAAATCTGTAGTTCGACGGATTTGTGAGAATCAGTTACAAATGTTCACGAATTTAGGTTACTTTTTTGGCACGATAACGTCAATGTTCAGCGTCCACAATCAGAAACCAAAGAGAATATAACCACTACGTGTCAGAAACGTCAATGATAGGGAAGGCCGGAAGGTGATCTGAGATCGATTAATCGACAAAATCCTTTTTGAACTAACAGAATCGATATTTTTAATCGATATTACGAAAGTGATGAATAATGTGTTAAGCCTTGTTTTATGTTTAAAATAGACCTAGGACGCAATATTTAATGGTTAAATAATATTACCAAGTTCTCATGATCGTTGTGACCGTCAGTCGCGTCTTATAATTATACTTCGTCGCTTCATTCTTCAGATATAATCATAGACAACGTAGTTTCCTTTACGAAACAGCAACCGATCGCACAGACTTCAGAGGAGTTATAAAAAAGAACCCCCACTACCCGCCTCTGTGTCGCACGACAGAGAAGCGGCTTCGTTCGTCATTCCTTTTTCGTGCGTAGCAACGATCTCACGTTCCTGCTTCTACACACTTATAGATTAAAGATAATTTTCTCTTTAAATACCTATTTAATAATATTTAAAAAAAAAAAAAAAAAGTGTTTTTTTGCAGGTGACTCTTTAATCTTTCATTTTCAGCAATTTATTTCAGCACCACGTGTTTGAGTTATCATTATTTCATGCAGTGTTTATATGTTACACTAAAGGTTTTCCTGGCGGTTGTCCGAGGGTCAACACGAAGGAGAATAAACCTTTCAGCATGACGCGCCTAATAAATTATACTTTCATGCAGTGTTTGTTTACACTAAAGGTTTTCCTGGCGGTTGTCCGAGGGTCAACACGAAGGAGAATAAACCTTTCAGCATGACGCGCCTAATCAAGCATACTTTCATGCACAGTTTGTTTACACTAAAGGTTTTCCTGGCGGTTGTCCGAGGGTCAACACGAAGGAGAATAAACCTTTCAGCATGACCCGCCTAATCAAGCATACCTACTTTCATGCACAGTTTGTTTACACTAAAGGTTTTCCTGGCGGTTGTCCGAGGGTCAACACGAAGGAGAATAAACCTTTCAGCATGACACGCCTAAACAATTATATTTTCATGCAATGCGTGCTTACACTAAAGGTTTTCCTGGCGGTTGTCCGAGGGTCAACACGAAGGAGAATATACCTTTCAGCATGACGCGCCTTACTTTCATGCAGTGTTTGTTTACACTAAAGGTTTTCCTGGCGGTTGTCCGAGGGTCAACACGAAGGAGAATAAACCTTCCAGCATGATGCGCCTAATCAATTATAGTTTCATGGGCGCGCCTAATCAATTATATTTTCATACAGTGTTTATTTACACTAAAGTTTTTTCCTGGAGGTTGCCCGAGAGTCACTACGATAGAGAATAAACCTTTCAGTACGACGCGCCTGAGGAATTGTGGTACAATACTATTACAATGTAAAATGTATGATTTCCTAAAGAGGGTACTTAAAATAAAAGTTAGTATTGGATCATCTATACGCGCTCATTACAGGAATTATACTTTCATGCAATGTTAAATTGCACTAAAGGATTTCTGGGAGGTTACTCGAGAGGTAACACGAAAGAATATAAACGTTTTTCAGCATGGAACGCACTTAAGAAATTACTCGTCCATGTAGTGTTTGATTGCACTAAAGGTCTTTCCGGCGGGTTTCCTAAAAGGTAACACGAAGGTTAAGCGTTTCAGCATGATTCACTTGAGTAAAATAGGTACTTACACGAAGACGTGCTAAAGTACGACAATGGTACACTGGGAGGTCACCCGCGAAGTAGCACGACGGAAATCAAACCTTTCAGCTAGACGCGCCTGGCGATGGCATCTGCTCAATTAGCAGTCCGGCGACGAAGAATTTGTCCACCAAATCAAGATAGCTGGCATTTAGCAAGCTGTTCACCGTCCTCTGAACAAGGGGGAAGGCGTTGAGGGTCAAAGTGGACCAACGATCGGATACGTCACCAAGGCCCAGCTTAGTAAGCCTAACACAAATTGATTTCGACCAATACTTGAGAAATAACCGGGACTCAGGTAAATACTATGTACTTACCATAAAGAAGGTTACCTTCTACTTTATTTATCCTCTGCTGTAAATTATTAACAATCTTCAGTATTTACTGGATCAAAGATTGTATGGATACTTACTTAATTCGAAATCAAAGCTAAATCTTTAAAAGATTTTTCGTACCTAGGTGTTACCGCTAGTTATATCAAAATAGTGGACATGATTTATTCAATCACAAGTACCTATCATGTAATATAATATATTATATTATAAGTGTTTGCATCGCCTACCCTTTTTGCTTTGTCTTCATAGTTCATACACTATCACCGATAAGGCCAAGAAACCTTATACTAATGAGGTTCTGTTTTCAAGATAAATCTATTAGCATGGGGGCACAATAAAAGTGTTTATTATTTACGGTGACAGATAAACAGAATACTTAGAAATATATAGGTATGTATTTAATTTCTTTAAGCAAGTAAATGCAATTATTAATCTAATACCGTTACCACAAAGCCTTATTTTAAAATGTAAACCTATGGAACAGATTCCATGATATAATCTCTGGAGTACCGTCTTATAAAAAAAAAAAAAAAAAAGTATGTCTAATCGACTATAAAGAAGACTAGTAAAATTCTAATCAGTGTTTTTAATTTCAATGAAACACTTGTGGTGGTTCTAGTCATTTCTGCAAACGTTACTTACATATCTGCCGGGATATAACATGAAAAGATCTAGCATTTGAGATTTTTATTTTTGAGACTGCAATATAGTAATATTGAAGCACTATTACTTGGTAAAAATATATATATATATATATATATATATATATATATATATATATATATATATATATATATATATATAGATATAATATTAAGCTCCCAACCCACCCATCCCGAAACATATTTTCGCAAGAGCTTTAAGTATAAGTATATCTCTAAACTAAATGACGAACGAAGCCGCTTCTCTGTCGTGCGACGGGTAGTGGGGGTTCTTTTTTATAACTCCTCTGAAGTCTGTGCGATCGGTTGCTATTAAGTAAAGGAAACTACTACGTTGTCTATGATTATATCTTCGAATGAAGCGACTCATATAATTATGATAGAACTTCACTTACAGGTAAGTTCGTTTAATCATTAATTATACAGCGTACCTAGTATCGGGCGCTTCATCAGATTTTTGTACCACATCCGAGAATTCAAGGTCGCGTCTGCGACTTGTTACTGTTAGTTTGCACGGGCTATATTATGGAACTATATACCTACACCAAATACAGCGTCAGTCTCAAATACTGAAGTCTTTGGAGCGACTTACATAAGCTGCGTCCGATAATTAAATATCTCTAAGCGATGATTAAAGAACATCGATTCATGCATCGATTATTTAGTTATGTAGGTATTTATTTCGCATTTGTCTTTGGATACTGGCAGCCCTTTGAAACGTCAAACGACATTAATGGATACAGGAAATGTTAAAATCACTTGTTTCTTTACATGATTTTTGTCCGGCGACGTTATGGTTTGGTATTCTAAAGGATTTTGTAAAAAATATAAACTTAGTTTTTGACACCAGTTTGAATCTGATACAAAACGAAACCATGTTTGAGCAATCTCCTTTATTTAATCGAAAGAATTGTATGAAGTATTGTGAATAAATTTGTTTAATCAACACTTAAATTTTAAAAATTATTTCGTGCAACTCTATGTGAACAAAAGCACTCATTAAGGTGGAAGTGGGCACTTCAGATATTACAAGAAAAGTCATGGACACCTGCTATTGTACAAGTACGATGATAAATATACGAAAAGAGAAATTTTTCCGTCCATAAAAAGACGTCCCAAAATGAATTATGAAGATGTCGCATCGAGCTATTATTTATTTTGAAGCCTGTTAATAAGCAGCGAAAATTTATGTGCGCGTTTAATTCTTTTGGTTCGTTGGCATTTTCAAGGGAACTAGGAAGTATTGGCGTATCACACACCATGTACCCACGATGGTCGTTTAGTAAGTCGTAACTGAGCTACATGATATGAATTATTAATTGAAATCGTGGTCGAAGTCACTACACTAAAACTTTTTAAAACATGACAGGCTTACCGCTGGATATAGAAAATTGTGTGAGTTGTAGCATGGAGCTATCAAAATTTTTTATGTATTGAGTAGTATTATGTACTATAAAGATAATACATAGTTCTATTATGTACTATCTTTATAATTTAGGTTTCAAGTTTATAAACGTAAAATTATATTTTCAGGTTTATAAACCCGAAACCTAGACCATAAAACTCGTTTCAACATAAGATTTGCTTAACAGCTTAAAGAAAGTTATACAAACTACAACGTACATATGAAAAATTAACTGCAAATAAACGAAACCGAGTGTAAGAATTAGTATACTAAAATACTAATACACAAGCTTGCCGATCCTAAAAACACGGTCTTAGAACAAAAACTTGTCCGTGTCAGTAATGCTTGTACCAAATTCAAGGTCTCGTAGCATTGTAGATGGATTCTACACTAAACCTAGTTAGAGTTGATTTACTTTTATATGTATTATACATGTAGAAATTTTTTATACACACACCTGTTACATAATAATATTATTATGTATTAAGTGTTGCATAGTAACACTTTTGCAAATTTAATATTTAACAAAATGCTAATTAGTTTTAGGTGTGTGTAGCTTAATCTGTCATGTTCAATGTGCATATTATAAAAGATCATTTTATTAATTAAACCAAACCTTGAGGTGAAAAAAACTTGGACTATTTTTAGGTTAAGTTTTTTTGAGTTAAGATTTTCATTGGGGTTCTTTTAACACTCAAGTGCTTAAGTGTGTTATGACAACGAAAGCAAATGTGTGACACCGTGTCACAGAATTAAGGGGGGATTGTAGCCTGTAGGCGTGTCAATAATGACGAAACGGCTCACTTTGTGCAACTTATTGTGAAAGAGTACATATTGACGTGGAGGCGGGCGCCGTGGCTCCATGGTCAAATTGCCTTGTATTGTTGGTTGTCAGCCATTACAGAACGAGTAAAGATACTGGAGGAACACTTACAAAATTACACTATATTGGAGCTTGTTAGGTCGTTAAAAACTCTTAACTTAATTGACAGTTCTGTTCCCAATTGTAAGAATAGCACGAGAAGTAATAATACTAAAAGACCCATTAATTTGTACAGTATATGGGCGCACCCCGCACCACCAAAAACTAAAATACATATGTTCCAAAATAAACAAACTAATATGTCATTAGTATGTAAAACATTTAGTTAAGTCTATTTTTTTAATGAAGAGCTATGTATGCAGCTTTTCCTAACCATTCACATTTTGAGATGATGCTTTTATTTTTCGCGCCTTTATATTTAATATTGTGTTTGCGCCGTTTCTTCTCGTTTTTATCGCCCTCTGGGCATCGTACTGCATTACCAAATCAGTGAACTACTTGATTCCCAGACTGATTTTTCTGGGATCATATGATTTTTTGGGACCAATCTATTGCATAAGAAAAGTTCTTCAAAGTTGTTAATACACAAACGACTGATATACGTTGTCGCAATTAGGTCACACCGCACAAGTCTCAAGTCAACATTACTATGTACCTTCACAAGAATGACATCCCTTGCTTGCTAAAGGTGTATTTGCAAATTGCACCAAAAAAAAGGTCCAAGTCCAAAATACATGTCTATTGTCCATCTATCTCAGGGTTTGTTAGTAATATGTAGGTCGAGTCGTCGAATATTTTTCGTTGCCTTTTTTCCCGCTCCCCTCAATCCACTAGGATCCACTTTTCAGATCCACCAGTGGATCGAATAGGACTCTGGTGTCCACTAGGATCCACCAATGGTCTGGGTGGATCCTATAACACTTCAACTTCATTAGAGATGGCACCACATGATGATGAATATGTAGGTCATATTCTATTCATAGTACTGTATAATACTACGATAATAGCACATTAATAGTATAAGAAATACATTCCACATTCAAAGATAAGTTACGCGTAATCTCGGAATAGATAACATATTCGCGGCTTTATTAGTAATATTTATATTGGATTACAATACCTTTATGTATTTAATTTTATAGTAATACCTCCATAAAATCGGTTTCGTAGCAGTAATTGAGAAATGAATTAATTATAATAACACATAAAATAAAGCTAAAAAACTATATAATCAAAACATAAGTATTAGGTCATAATTATTACTTAATCTCCGTCTCTAATGGCATAATGCCTGGATCGTGTTTCGAAGAATCAGCAATTCAGTGGGAAATTCAACCAGATATCTGGGTATCTAATATACGCTTTTATAATATGTTTAAGGAATAATTATCTGATTTGCCATTGTATACATTTAAACAATGTGTAAAATAACATTTTCAACACACTTGCTCATAAAGTGGCTCTAATTTCACCGCAATTAGGCACATAATGACACCTATATTCAAACTGTGACTTATTCATTGCTATTATTCACAAGTGAGTTATAGAGTTTTATTTTTATTTTATCTACCGAATAAAATTATTTTTTAGTATTATTATTATTCACAAGTGAGTTGTAGAGTTTTTATTTTATTTTATCTATTAAATAAAATTATTTTTTAATATTATTTTCTTCACAAGTGTGTCGAAAATCGTCGTATGATACACGTGTGTATTGATGATTACTATCCTCGGCTATCTTAAGACCCTCACCTAACGGCTCGGGTCTCAATGGCGCCTCAGCGGTAATCACCAACATTACACACTTGTGCCATAATGTACTATTATTTAATCAAGGCTGAACTATCAAAGCAAGGAAGCAAATCGGCGTTCAGTTTGCGTTCAGCAGTCTACAGGTTGGTTAAATAACTTGTAATATTGATTGGTATTATAAGTTATTTAATTGTTATTAGCTGGATGGGTATTAGGTGTAATTTTAATAACATTTTGAATTTTAAAGACAGTAACTGCAAAGTTTCTGGCCGGCTCTTTTCAGTACTCTACTAAACGTTTTACTGTTTAAAACGTATTTGCTAGTACATAGTTCTGTCTTTAGTAAGTTGTAACACTAGGATTTCCTGTACTCTCAAATCTTGCCTACAAGTTGTTAATATAAAGTAAAATAAGATCTACATAAAAAAAAACATCATACATTTTGTTGAACCACCATAGATGTCCAGAAATCAATAGGTACCTATTACCTATTATAATTTTACCAATCATTCTGCTCTAACTATGTAGAGCGGCTTTCATACACTCGGGCGTAGCGTAACATATACGTATAGTAACGGGATCGAAACATCACACGGGATGAGAACTAAACATGCCTTGCATAACCCGTCATGGACTAGGAAAATTCCCGTTACGTACGCTACGACCTTAAAACTGGAAGCCAGATTACGTAACTTGTGAAGTTATGACTTGGAAACCGCAGTCATCCCAATCATTCTATTGGCTGACACCATTATGCCATTGGCTTATTCGCAATTTGATGAAACGAAAATACCTCTGCCAATATCACTATTTGCAACCAGCATAAATTGCGTAGCCTAGGCACTAATACGTTAGCTATCTATGTATATCCGAGAAATCCGTAAAAACGATTAACCACCAAAACAGTCATTCAAACTCAAACTCAAAGCATCTTTATTCAAAATAGGTACCTACAAAGTACACCTTTTGAACGTCATGATTGTCGTTAGAACAAGAAAACTATCATAGAATATTTTAAATATATTCTATTCAGTACAATAATTACATGGCTAACATCCTTTTTTAAGACATTTGCTTTTCTTGGCGTCTTCCATTTCATTGCGTTTTATCCAAGAATACATCATTACTTTCCACAAGTATCTTAGCAATTATTAGTAGTATTGAAATGTAAAAAGATGTCATTGCTTATTTACTGTATATTTGAGGTTATTATTATTTTGTGTATAAAAATACAAAATAATCTTTAAACTGTACATCATATCGGTCTAAAGGCATGACATTATGTAGGTATTATGTAGGGCTTATAATCAAGGTAAACAGATTGTACTTCAAGGAAAACTAAATTATTGAAAATAAATCATTTTTAATGATTATTATTCTATGAACAATCATTTTGTATTTTATCAGATTAAGTATAGCATTTATGAGTTTTATCAACTCAACTATATTTTATGAAAACCTGACCTAGTAATATTGAGGCAGCGCCGTAATGTCTGTGTAAAGTGCACGTTTCTCTATCTACGTTATCTAGTAATATATATAAATACTTACCGTAAATTGTTTGGATACTGGAGGCTGGTTCGATCGAGTTTCGGTCGCTGGGTGACGTGGCGTTTGTATGGTTGCATTCTCTTTCCCAGTATTAAGCATGACTAACCAATCCGATATTTGATATTGAATGTTTCATTATTTGTTTACATTCAGAAATGACATACTTAGTGTTAAATAATTTGTGTGACGATTAACAATTTCACAGTGTGATCACTGATCATCATGGTATGTGTGATATCTTATGGTTGACTCAGTTATTTGATGATACTCGTTCCCTCTAAAGTTACAAAGCTAAGCAGTTGCAGATTTGGTTTCTTTAATCTGGTGTAAAGCTATCATTTCAATCTAAAGAAATTCTAATTCAATTGTCGAATCAATCAGCTTTTTGAAAATATTTTTACAAAAGGCATCGTCATTTTGGAGAGTAGATAAGTTTTATCTAAATATATAAAAGCGATACCAGTCATTCACTCACTCAGCGGCTAATCACGATATCTCAGAAACAATAAAGCATACAATCTTGAAATTTGGAAAGAAGGTTCCTTCAATAGCTTAGACATCAGCTAAGAAAAAATGTGAGTTGGAAGTTTATATGAAGGTAGAAAAGCTTTTGAAGTTAGAGACTTGAAAATCAGCATTCAGGTAGTTAGTTTTAAATAATAATGACCCGCATAAGCTATATATATAGCCTCTTTAGAGAGGTTTTTTGCAGGGGGGAAAATTTCATAATCTCATAGAAAATCAGAAATAGCAGGTACGGGGACGACCTCTTGTTAATTATAGTTTAAAATGACAAATCAGCTGTGAATTATGATCGTAGCATAAAGTCATAGTAAAACAAAATCAATTTCCTAAACTAAAAATTTAACGTCCAATCATACGCGAAATTGTCATTTAGAAGCATGTCAAAAATACTAGAACCAAATGGTTAACGCATACGAAATCGCACGATTGAATTAGTTGTAAGTAGGTATACAGTACGCAATATTGTAACGTAAAGATAAGATAGTGAAGAACAGAAATCTGAGGCATTATTTGATAGCACAATAATATTAACTCTATCAAACAAGGAAATGTAGAGCTATTCCGTTCCAAAAGACATACATGAAATCATTATTTCTTTGATCCAACACACGGTTAAGTGTGCTGCATCACTGTACATACAAAAAATCGGTACAGTGTAGATAAAACAAGCAAATATTTTAGCAACTCGAGGTGTAACCAAAATACGGCTGCGTCCGGTCGCAAGGGCATTACTCTCTTAAAAACTCAAATTCAGTCTCAAAAAGCTAAAAGCCAAAAACTTGTTCCACTGCATGGAAGTCAAATTTGTGAACTTTATCAAACATTTCGCTCTCGAAAACAACAGTTTTTATGATATTACATCCAATTATTATAAGCCTAAATGGGAAAGATCCCACACTAAGTCCAAGGTGGAAGTCATTAAGTTCATTTACATCTACATGACGTGTTACGTCACATCTTTATGTAACCGGATTATATAAGGTAGCTTGGAATACACGGTCGTTCGTTAAGGCTTTATAATTGCACAAGAGTTGCCTTAAAACTGCATTATAAGATTTGTTATGAGAACGGCTGTTAGTGTTAAGTGTAACTTACTACAGCGTGATAATGATGAAACATACTCGTCGCATTACCTATACGATGATGAATGCCTGGTTGACGGCCTACTGAAAAACCGCGAAGCAATATCTGACTCAGTAGAGAAAATAAAAAAGCAACAAGGTATTTTCCAACAAACGGTGCTTAGTCATTTGGCAAGGCAGGTAGTTCGAAACATAAATGATTAATATCATAATTCTGGGTTGGATATAGATAATAATATTTATAATATACTAGATGATGCCCGCTACTCGTCCGCGTGGATTGATGTTTTGTGATTCCCGCGGGAACTCTTCAATTTTCCGGGATAAAAACTAGCCTATGTCCTTCCCCGCGATGTAACCTATCTCTGTACCAAATTTAATCAAAATCGGTTGAGTAGTTGGGCCGTGAAAGCGTAGCAGACAGACAGACAGACAGACAGACACACTTTCACATTTATAATATTGGTATGGATAGTATGAATTATGTTGATTAGCATATGCCTTAAACCTTTTTACGTGAAGTCATTTTCCTCCACACATACAGGTTTGACCCAGACATTTAATGATTCATCGTCTCAATAACATGAATTAAATTACTAGTTACATGGAAATATGTACCACGCAAGCAATATTGAATTCATACCTCATATACGCACAAAAACGTTATATTATGTTCAAACTACACGTTCACATTATATTTTCCGACTAAGTATTTAAATTTTACACAAATTAAAGTTGGTAATTTCTAAATAATAACTGTACAGCTGTCAGTCAACCCCACTTACCCTATGCGCTGTTAACAATCGCTAGTTATGTACGAGTGAAATCCAGCGCAGTGAAAGTGTTCTATCATATGACGGAGACATAAAATCGTATGAGGTTCGCATTACTGGTGACATACTTTCTTCATATTTTTACCGTTGTCCTCGTAAGCTTGTGTGTATTCATTTTGGCTTTGTTGTATAACCAAATTCAATAGCTTTTTTGAAATTATGTCAACTATCTATTTATTATTATGGTAAGGCCTCACTTACTTTTTAAAGGGTAAAGAAAACCACAGAGTTTAGAAAAAAAAGTATTACGTTTATTGCAATCCTGCAATTCGAAGGCACATACACAGTACGCGCGCTCCGTCAACGTAATAAAATAGAATCTTGACAATCGTCCACAAAACATGTCAACAGTATTATAAAATACAAGTCGTACAGGAATTTTATTTTCTATCACTCGAAATTTAGGCGGAACTAATTAAGGGATCGTATGGTTGCAAAATAGGTAGCTGATTCGTAGTACGGGGTTTTTGTGCACGCTCGGAATGTACTTTCAATAAAACGAGATCCATGGCAGCGCGAGCGTCTTCAAGTGGCGAGTGTCCAGAGCTACTTCGTTGTACGCTTCGTCCTAACAGTTCTTCTGAGAGAGCGCGTAAGGACCGTCTCAGTGGGAATCCTCGTGAATGGGGATACAAGGCGCACGTATCTACCACTGCACTGTGTAATAACTTCAAAGCTCGCAAGTCATTCTCTAATGCATGCCCAACAAGAATCGTATCGCTTCCTACAAATCCTAATATATCATTCTGAACATCTCGTAGCGTCTTGGTCGCGCGCGCCAAGTCGCGCGGCCTGATGCCTGAGAAGCGGGTGTTGTGATCGAGTACTTGTGAACTAGGTTTAACTAGTGATCTGTAGACGAGTCGACCGTCGGCTGCTATGACCGCTATACTAGCCAATTCAAGTCCTCCGGTGGTATAGCACATCTCCGTGTCAATAGCGTATACGCCTCCACGGGGCGACCGTGCACGCACATATCCTTCGAGAGGTCCGTTCATACCAGGTTTCGTGCCACTCCAAACGTGAAATCGAGCCGTGCTGCAACCTTTTGAGCCCAACGGAGCGTTGCAGCAAGTGTGACGAGAGTCGCCGCTGATGCGACCCCAATGATACAGACAAGATTGTTCAACCACATATTCACCATCTTTCGTCATTCGAAACATTTTATCACAACGCACACACAAATGTTCCACTGCATCCGCTTCTTCATCACTTTCGGAGCGGGGCGTAGAGCCCCAAGATCCTCGTCCACTATCATTTTGGGAGCATCCTGGCACAAACTCCGGCGCGTTCACGTCGAACGAAGTGATTTGCAGCGGTTTAGGCCGCGGCGGCGGATTGATGTACACCACGGCCTTCGACGAGTTGGGCTCTATCTCGAGCGGGTAGCCCAGAGCCCACATCCGCTTGGGCGAGAGCAGATGCGGGCGTAGAGCCTCCACTAGTTCCTCGGTGGAGATCCTCTGCGGCGTCGACGGCGTCGGCGGCGCGGCCGGGGGGCGGCGTCGATCGCGGGGCCGGCGCCGACGTGCTGCAGCGCTGGCAGGATCCACCGCCGCGTTGGTCTCTTGATAAAACCAATCGTGCCAATGAGTACAAAATTGCATGTTTCTTGATGGGCTTGTATACACATAGAGTCGAGAGAGCGAGCGCGAAGCCGGAATCGGTAAATACGTGCAATCGCGCGCGCGGGCGCTGTACTAATGGCGCGCTGGTGGGGCAACCCACGCTTTATACGTCACGTAGGTAGCGCGCGTTCGTTAACGGGACATGCCAATCGACCGGCCTATTCTCATTTTTCTAAACAATAATAAAAACTACTTTCTGTGAAAGATAAGTTAAAGCAATTAGTCCTATTGCGACAACCTAGAATCGTACTATTCGACCCGTTTATGGCCTTGCCTACATTTTTAAATACACGCCTGGTTCTTTGTTTACTCACATCAGCTGATGCGTTTGCAGGGCGGCTTATCATTTTGTTTTGATGGACGCGGAATGTTTTGCCTACTTTTTTATTTATGTAGCGTTTTATGTATCTTCCTACTGCAATATAATAGTAATAATTATATGTTGCGAGCTTGCCTTGGCCTAGAGCCTTGAATAAGATGTTGTAAAATGAGATGATTAAGTGCATCTACAGTATTATCGTTTCGAGAAGAACTATTTAAAAGTGATTTTTTAATTAAAAAAATGAAATAATTTATCAGCAAGATTTCTAATGATAATGATGAGTCGGTAATGTGTGGTAATTAAATATAATTACCGAAATAGGCTAACGATTTATAATAATGATAAAACCAATGCATAAAATTAAGTAATTTTTAAGAAAATGTTACCCTAATCATTAATATATCATTTAATTTTAAACAGTACTGATACAAACACAATATTAATATGCCAGCGGAAACTTGATCTTACGTTCCTTTGTGTGATTAGGTATATCAACTAGCACTTCATTTTTACATTTTTTTTAATAACCTCTATGTGACAATATTTGGTCAGCTTGAGGTTCCTCAATGAAGTATTGTTTAATAATTGTATGTTTTTCTACTATGTATTGACTATTTTGTATTGTATTATCAAAATCACTTTTTTCGATCATCTGTAGCCAAAAGTTTTAAGAGTGTTTTTTTTTCCAGTTAAAATTAGTTTTGACCGCGTAAGTTTTGACGGTTACATAATTATGTTAAGGTAGGTAGTAAGAAATTAGGCCTGGATATTATAGTATCCAAGCCCAATTTCATACCTATCCGTCATATTCAAATCAACTGTAGTAGGTATAATAGTTGGTAAGTGAGTCTCTCATCCATCAACCTCAATATGCACTCTAAAAGTGGAAGGAAGGGCGGATATTACTCGGAGTCATAACGAAACTTTATTGCACGTTGTGCCATTGATTTCACATGATTTAATGCATCCGAGAAAGTAATAAGGCCACCGCCGGCGTATACCTACTGCGCAGTTTATGACATTAACAAAGAAGGATTTATCGAGCCTCAGGAGTCAGGACGCACGTTTTGGCACGTACACCAAAGAAGACACGTTTCAGTTTAAAGTTCATACCTACCGTCAGCACTACGAGTACTTACGCATCTCGGCACTATAGGTATGCTGACTGCTCCCATGGAAATAATATTTATTATTGAAACCTGAGCTATGCGTGTCTCAGCCTACACACTTAGTTGCTCGTCATACGTATATACACTTAATCGTACTCATATGCGGGTTGGCGGTGTTTCACCCCCGTGGCTCGGAGAGCACGTTAACCCGCATTGGAGCAGCGTGGTGGGTCTAAGCTCTAATCCCCTCTCTCCTATGAGAGTGGAGGCCTGTGCCCAGCAGTGGGACGTTAATGGGATGTAGTGGTACTCATCATGGCCTATTTCCATGCATTGAACATGTTCTATTTTTAAAGGAGGCATAAAATTACGAGTGATGTCTAAAATGTTCAATACTTATGGTTAGTGGCAAAGTGACTAAAATCAAATGACAGCACCGTCTTTAGCCAAGTAAGTATGTGAAGAAATATCAGCCAGAATGTCTATCACCAATTATATAATACCAACTAAATAAACTTGGAAAAACAATATTAGAAAATATTTCTAGACGTGCAAGTTGGAAAATAACTTCCACTTTCATGTTTTATTATATTTAAAGTTTATATACCTGATATATTAAATATATAATAAATTAGTTGTTAATATCCAATGCAATTAAATATAGAAAGTGGTTTTCATTTCATTAATTGAAAATAACCCAACAAATATATATTATTAGTTCATATAACAAATCATGTGTACACAAGAGAAATTTTCGCAAGAACGGAGCAACAATTGGTTATATTAATTATTAAGTGTACATCCGTTTCCATACAGGCAACGATCAAGGTATTCGACACGTATTCGATCTCACGTACCCCTTTCGCAGTTCATCGAACGCCCGTCAAGGATTTTATTCGATTATGTTTGAGTCAAGTGTTCAATGAACTGTGTTCGTAGCAAAGATACGTACTAGCCGTGTTTACTATACTAATTTATTAAAGATACCAGTCAATGAGAGCTGACCCGTTTACGTAGCGTCCAATTCGCTACTTCAGGGCTGGCAATAGATTTCACGAGTTATCACAAAATCTGCTTATTTTCAGTGCCGTGTTTCAATTTGAATGCTGAATATATAGAGACAATGATGAGAACATATTGGCTAGCTCGACAGTTTATTATTACTTATTTAATATTTTTCAGTTTATTATTATATAATTCAGTTTTATTATTATTTATTAATAGTTCCTACATAATATGTCACTAGCTACGTGTTTAATCTCACGGTATAATGGGTTTCTCGGTAAGAACTAAGAAAGTTGATATCTATGTTTATTATTCTATAGTCTATACCATTTATACATAATTTATGTTATTTAGGTATGTGTTACATATTGATTGCCAACTTTTTTTATTCTGATTTCTGTAGTATATAGAATACAAAATGTGTCATGTACCTATGTTTCTACTACAATAATAACCTGCATTGAATTCAATTTCGATTAGGTTTCGTCTGTAGAAAATAAAACTTTGTTTTAAGCTCCGACTTTCGTGTTTTAGAATTATAATCCTCAAGGACACGTGGCATCAAACTGTCATTTTGAGCCATATTGCTTAAGTTTATGCATTGGCACTTGGCAGTTTGGCCCCAGATGTTTTAAGACTTATTGTGACAGAGAGAGAGAGAGAAAAAGAGAACAGAAAACCAGATTATGTTTAGAAGGTTTTTACCTGTTTCTTGTCTCAGTTTATTGTGAGAGCATTAGCGAAGTTATAACCTTGAGAAAAAAAATTCAGCGAACTTTTAGGAGCGGAAAATTTTAGAGCAGGTACAGCCCTACTCTTCATCAACATCACACGCGCATGTGTGAGGCGATTGTTTGTATACAGGAGCGCGTGTAGGCGCGGCTGGTCGCTGACTCCGGCGATAACCTTCGAATCGATGTCAGAGCGCGCACAGAGTCGCCGAACGGTATGTTATCCGCCGAATGGAGTGAACTGTCTACCTAGACGATTCACAAAATCACTTTGAAATAAGGCTATAATAATATAACAGGTGACTATAAAAAGAAACACGTTATCAGCGTGCGAAAAAATTCCAGTACATGTGACGGCTAATAAATTGCTCAATTTAATAAACAAACATTCCGGCGTAGAAAAGAAAACATAAATTGAAACACTGCATTGTTTATTTTGTGTTGTTGAAATGTTTTGTCAGTGCAGAGATTTTATTTTAATAACTGTTGCATGAAAAACGTTCCACGTGATTATTTCATTACCAGTCTCGTTACCGTATAGGTACAATGTATTCTTTTACTAATAAACTTTGTTGGCTCTCTTGGCACGACACGCGATTTCAATTACATGAGTATGTACATACCTACTGTAAATACCTGCACAACGTATGAGTAATTAACTAACGCTGACATCAATATTTTGCTGAATAATTAATAATCTCAATTCTGTGACATGAATGAGTAATTCATTACGTAGTCTTCACTTGGATAAAGGTTCGCAATATAATACAAACAATGCTGTCATTTTAATAATAGTTTAAAATCATTAATATTAAGCCTAATTCCATGGCCAAATTAAGGAATATCTCGCTAATAATTTAAACACAATACAAGCTTGAGCCATAGGTTTGTGAGACAGTAACATTAACATATATTAAGTGGTTATCGCCACCCTTAAACATTTGCAGCACCAGAGGAACCGCCAATGCGTTGCCGGCTATTTAAAACATAACATCAGGATAGGTCTGTTTCGTATTTTACGTGTTCAATCTGTGTTTTTGCCCGTAGCCATGGCCCATATAATATACTGAAAACTTATTTAAAACGTTCTTCTCGGTTCATTTGTGGTGGTAAAAGTTGCCTTATATCTTCACACTATTTATGGCTTCTCTAGTTGTATAACTTTGAGAATGACGTCCTTTGTCTTTTCATACAATAACAGTCTAGTAAAAAATATAAGGTCTTCTTATAGAAATAACAAGCTAGATGTTCAACAGAATCGCGGTCAGTAGGCCACGGCTAGAGAACGACTTATACCGGAACATTTGTAACGAACTATATTTAATACAAAACGGAAATACAATATGAATATTATTGCATGTTCTTTGCCATACTGCGCTTTACTATAAAATAAAAATAGCCCCAAGCGTTAGGAGTAGGATGACCAACTGAGGTAGAAAGACGACATGAGGCGCGTCCCAGGGTATGGCAAAACACAGTAGCACAGTCGACAAGAGTAGGGGAAATGCCATAAAAGGGATCTGCGTCCTTAGAAGTCAATTAAAGAAAACGACACTGTTTTCGTTTCAGTATTTATAAAATATTCGCATAGTGACTCAATTCATATTCACCAGGTAAGAAAGAAAACGAGTGTTGCCTCACAACTTGCCAAAGTTTTAGTTTCTAGTGATAGAAGTGTTAACTTACAAATCAAATTGAAAATATGGTTAGCCGGAAAAGTAGGTTACATACCATTTCGGTGAGGTGAAACTTTTACACCATTAGTCAAATTCAAATATTTTTATTCAAATAAATTTTTACAAATGCTTTTGAATCTTCCAGTGAATCTACCGCTGGTTTGGAATGACATTCCTACGAAGAAGAGCCAGCAAGAAACTCGGTGTTTTATTACTTGTAGTTTTAAGTTTAAGCTGGTAGTTTTAGTAATACCCGATTGTAACACATATATCTGACTATAAAGCAATTAATATAAACATAAGACCATAAGGGAAATGATAGATACATTAATATAAGACAGACTTAGACCAATATACTATTGTATTGTTGTAATACCTTTTGGAAAATCTACGTAAAGAAAAATTTAAGATGTTGATACTCAAATACAAAGCGTGTTTCAAAAGGCTAGTACCGATATGAAATAACTGGTGTCCGACCGAACTTCTTTTGACACTACAAATAACACAATGTCGCAATATAGCATGAATTATGATTTAGATCGAGATCTCGGACATCAAAGCTCAAAACCATTGATGTAGAATTTTAGTATGCTCAAAACAGTATATTGCCACTTCTATATTTTAATCCAGGCGACGTTAATTAATAGAGCATTGTACAATAATATTATGTCTGTTCTGTATCGTCTATGCGAGAAAAACTACCAGTTAAGAGTCCCAAATGATTTGTAATATAGAATCTTAAAAAATAAAGCACTATTTCCGTGCACCTCCGCACGAACAAAGAGCAAGTCAATATCAAACACCTTCGATGTAATCAATGATGTTTAAAAGATAATAAGCAACATAGAAACGGAGAGTGAAACCCCAAACAATCGGGCGCCATTGGTGAAAGTTACCATCATTGGCACAGTCACAGCTGACCACTACGATGTTTCGCGACCCGATCTAGGTCAAGGGGCTGCCGTTGCTTGGGCCTCCCACGTAACTCCGAACAGACGAAATGATCGACAATCGATATTTGCTAACCTTTTGCGGATTGGAGAAACATTACGCACTGTTCAAAACTATTGTCAGATTAATAACTAGAAAAACTAAATCATTTCACAGAAAAAATATTATAATGAATTAGTGAAATGACCAGACCAAGGCAAAAAAGATGACAATTGACAGGGAAGCTATTTTAGAATAATGATAATAAATGTAAACTGAATCTTGAAAAGATATATTAATGAAAAATTTATGACTAAGTATAACATTGGATGAGCTAACCTTAAAGAAGTACTTATATGTATGCATTTTTTCTGCTCCCACGTCTATGAATTGGCTCCTTCACGGCATCGTTTCTAACCTCTAAAAGAAAGTTTTAACTTTTCAAAATAATGTCACAGTGGTGAGCCGTGGTTTTATTAGAAACAATTCCCTCTTGATAATAATTATTGTATCGATTGAAATTATGTTATTGAAATAATTGAATTAACAAACGGAACAGCATCAATTTCAAAACAGGATGGGGCACACCTTGTTTCATTGTTGTTACTACAGATACGCAAGGAAATCGATTAATGATTAAAAAATTACCAATATCGAAATAAAATATTATAACTATACATAGACTACTACTCTACTTTAGTTGTACTAACTACGAACTACGACCTAATTGCATCTAAGTAACTTTTATTGAATGTTTTGCAATCAGATAGGTACCTAAATAATAGTCAACTAGTAAATGGGTTGATAGTCAAAGTTCGTAGTTTTAGGTTTAAGGTGCCATTTTTAATAATTATCATAATCACGTGTTGTCGAACAATTTTATTTGTTTATGTTCAAAAATACAGTGCCACACACTTTGTATGAATGACTTTTGAATTTCGGGTTCTGCATTACTAAATTAGGTTGCCTGCTTATTTCGTCCGTTCAAATAATTACTATAAATCGTTCAATAACATTCTAATACCACAAACGGAATTAATTAATTAATTGAACTTCGAGGTTGAGGGGGTCATATGGCAACCATGGCGTGTGAGAACTGGTAAATAGTAGATACTCAAAATCTAGGCTATAATAATAAACCGAACCTGTTTGAATACCGGGAACGTGAACACGCTGGGTCAGCGAAGAGATAAGCAACATAAAACAGACACTGTTTCTATTTCTATTCACGAGTATTTATCTTTGCACAAGTCGGTAGTACATATTTATATTTATTACGTATAGTTGTTTTATTGAGCTTCCTACTTCGCTTATAGTATTTAACTTATTTTTAGAATTTACCAACTACAGAACTCTGGATCATAATAAAAACTAAATGAACCGCTGCCGATCCTTCCTTTGATCTACCAATTTTGTATCAAAATAACGAACACATATTTCTTAACAAATTTAACATTTAAACAAATTCCATAAGGCTACCTTCGCACTGCGAAAAATATTGGGCCGATTTTTTTTCGCAATTCTGTGACACTAGAAATCATATGGAGGTAGTGCGTAGTGCGTACCACTTGCAAATAAAATTCGCGCGAATATTTTGTACCGTACGGAGGTGTATGACGCTCACCGCATTCGTAGTGCGGAGTAGGTGAAATCCGTACGCGAAATATAAATCACAAGAATAAAATTCACGCGAATATTTTTCACAGTGCGAACGTAGCCTTAATATGACAATAATTTTAATCCAGTATCCAACATGGTAGATGCCAATGTTAAAAATATCTGTCATACTTAATATAACTAAAAATATATGTTAAGGCAACGCAAAGTTTTGAATCTAATTACCATATAAACTTAATAATAATATAAAATGTAAGGAAGTAAACAATAAATTTTAGCAGGGAGCAAAAAGAGTTAATGAAAAACCGGAAAAACAATGTTCTCGTCTCACGTTCAACGACATGAGTTAAACTCTACGAGACCTGAATACACCGAAGGGATACCCGGTTATTCTTTGTCAAACTGAGGAAGTTTTGCGCTGTTTATTTAGTATATTTATGTAACATACATTATGTATTTGCATTGTTCTGACTGCAGATAAGGATAAGCAACGGCGCCGGCTGAATACGTTATACTGCTTTGCGGGGTTAAATAGATTTCCTTATCAAATCAAAGAGTATCGATCAGTCTCAAATTCTCAATAGGCAATGTGATAGGTGTATTTATGTCATTATGGTCTAGTTTACGACAAAGGAGTAGTTATGCTTATGAGGCATTTCATATCCAGTGGAAAACTATCCTAAAGCTAAAAAAACCGGCAAAGTGCGAGTCGGACTCGCGCACCGAGGGTTCCGTACAAACCTGTAGTAAGTTTTAAATTAAATGTTTTTTTTTATATTTGAGTTGATTGAATGAAAGGTAAATTGCGGTTTACGATTTATGACGTATTAAAAAAAACTACTTACTAGATCTCGTTCAAACCAATTTTCGGTGGAAGTTTGCATGGTAATGTACAACATATATTTTTTTAGTTTTATCATTCTCTTATTTTAGAAGTTACGGGGGGGGGGGGGGGGGGGGGGGGCACACACATTTTACCACTTTGGAAGTGTCTCTCGCGCAAGGGAAAAATGATATTACAAAGCTCAATATCATTTTTGAAGACCTATCCATAGATACCCACACCTATGGGTTCGATGAAAAAAATGTTCAAAAATGAATTTTTGAGTTTCAGTTCTAAGTATGGGGAACCCCCAAAATTTATTGTTTTTTTTCTATTTTTGTAAGAAAATCTTAATGCGGTTTACAGAATACATCTACTTACCAAGCTTCAACAGTATAGCTCTTATAGTTTCGGAAAAAAGTGGCTGTGACATACGGACGGACAGACAGACAGACAGACAGACAGACAGACAGACAGACATGACGAATCTATAAGGGTTCCGTTTTTGCCAAATTTGGCTACGGAACCCTAACAAAGCAGACAAGCGTACTGAACTAACTCATCACAGGTTTGTAAACGGAACATGCTGGTCTGAAAACCTGCGGTGTTGTGAGACATATTATATAGAGTGCCTACACTCCATTTAACGTGCAGTTTAAAACTAGAGATGCTATGATTTAACTTTTGTAAGATTGAGATTGTAATTTGTACACACCTTGGTTTTTTAAGAGTAATTATAGGATGTTAAAAAAATATATCGTATGATCGTGTAGTAATTGTAGATTTTATTTAATTCAACATTGTGTAAACCTCAAAACCTACTCCTATAAAGGAGGTCGTGGACCTAATAGCGATAATAAAATAAATTTTGTTCCGTCCATATCTATTTACTTAGAATTTAGATTATATTCACGACCATTTTTACAAAAGGTTAACACAGTTCGAGATGCAAGCGTACTAGATATTAGTACAGGCGTACTTTTATTCTAATGTTTGTTATTATTATGTTAATGATGTTACTAATGATAGCTTCTGTTATGAGATCTACATACCGGTTGCTTATTGTAACTTTAAAATTTAAAAACATTGTCAAGTATTATAAATTCAAATAAAACTCCATAAAACTCAATTTACTATAAATACCGATAAATTAACCGTAAAAATTCTATTCAACTTTTTTCTATGCGACATACTTTTCAAAAACAAATGGCAGTGCTACGATGACTCACTTCTTTGTTCATATGAGCGTTTTGATATAATATACGAGTAAATCCATAAGGTTGCGTCTACACCTGTACTTTTTACATATGCTATGCATATAATGACCCCACGTGAATCATGGTCTTTGGTACACAAAACCATGTATATGTCACCGTAAGATTGCAAAAACCGTTAGATTGTAATCTAACGCTTTTTATCTCGTTAGATTGTAAACTGTCGAATGATCGTGAACCGTTCAATGTTCTGAGTGTCAATTTTTTAAATATTCATTGTATTTACGTTTTCTTGTAGGTTAGGTTAGGGTTCGACATAAACAATCAGGTAGTGCCCGGCCTCTATCGGGTTAATATACCTACATAACAGATTACAATCTACCTAAAAATAATGCGTTATATTGTAATCTTTCGACAGTTTACAATTTCACGAGTTAGATTATAATCTAACGGTTTTCGGTTGGTTTGTCTATTATATATACGGTAATGATCGCATCGTCGCGACGAAGACACGATACAGCAAAATGATACAATTGTAAGCCCAGCCTGATAGTGCTTTTAATGGAATACTGGTTTAAAGCAGGCAGTGACCTATATGCGACGTTGATTACTATAGTATCTTTGCCTTCATTACTTTGACCGCTTATCATTTAACATACTACGCAGTAAGAAATCGCTATAGTAACTTTATCACCGTAACTATGAGCGATGTAAAAATTCTACTTTCGCTATCTAGGACAGCGGAATAACGTGACAAGAGTTTTTCTTAGGTTTTTCTGAGAGATTAGAGAGATAAACAGGTAAGTGATTTATGTCGAATAGTGAAGTAATAGATAGGTAGACAGGTGAAGGTGTAATATGTATTTAATTAAAAAAATTATTTGATACACAAGTAAATAAATAAGAAATAGATATGACGCTGCTCTTTTATGTAACGTTAATGTAGAGCTTATAATCTACTAGATGATACCCGCGACTTCGTACACGTGGAAGATTGTTTGATTCCCGCGGAAACTCTTTAATTTTCCGGGATAAAAGTAGCCTATGTCCTTCCCCGGTATACAACCTACCACTGTACCAAATTTCATCAAAATCAGTTGAGCAGATGGGCCGTGAAAGCGTAGCAGTCAGATAGACAGACAGACACACTTTCGCATTTATAATATTAGTATGGATGTGTAATGACTTATGATATAACGTTTTATAGTTTGCTTGATAAATAATAATTTAATATAAAAAATTCTTTTTAAACAACCGACTTAAAACTTCCGCGCCAACTTTACAACAACAAGCACGCGCTATACAAAGTACTTATTTTATTGTTGATATTTTAAAAACCGCTCGACTGATTTCGATAAAATTTATATGGGACCACTTGGGAAGTATGCCCTTTCAAACAAAAAAAGAATTTTTGAAATCGGTTCAGAAGTCTTCGAGTAATCGGTGAACATACATTTAAAAAAAAAAAGATTCCGACGAATTTATAACCTTTTTTGAAGTCGGTTAAAAATATGCAATGCCTGGTTAAAAACCTACTGTTTACTAAGCAATTACACTGATCGCGAGCAATGTACTCTTATCCGTTGAGGAGTTCCATTATCTGTCTTCGAAGATCTTCATCAGATCTTCACCAAATTTATATGGGACCACCTTTGAAGTATACCCTTTCAAACAAAAAAAGAATTTTCAAAATCGGTCGAGGCGTCTTCGAGTAATCGGGGAACATACATAAAAATAAAAATAAAAAAAGATTCCGACGAATTGAGAACCTCCTCCTTTTTTGAAGTCGGTTAAAAATAAAAACTATACTAACAAAAATTTTGTAAAACAATACAACGAATAAAGATAACAATAATTATGAAATTGCCGCACGAATATTACATTCTACAGTCCACAACGAATAAATGAGATAAGGCAAAGGAAAATGCGGAACCCAAGCAAATTTCTTGTTGAATTTAAAATTAGCGATGATTAGGCAAAATTCGTGATGGGCACGAGCCATCCGATTTTCGGAATACGAACTTTCGGATACTCGGCGGAATTCCCTGCCTGGCATTTTGCCAAGGTGCAAATGCGTCATTGGCTCATTACATCCGGATCTGTTTATGAAATACAATCAAAATATACTGAACCAACAATACCATCTGGCTTGAGAAACCCCAATATATTTTTCATCACGTCTTAGACTAAAATTAATTGGGTACTTATTTTTATTTACAGTATTAGCTAGTGGTCCTGTCCTATTCAGATTAAATTCGAAAAACGCACGACTCACTCGTAACAATAAATACCCAATTTATGAGTTTGGCGAACAAAACTTGCCATTGAATGATTGATAAAAGTACATATTATAAATTACTTCACTGAATATTTGATTTCGTCTATTAATACTTCATGGGAATGGAAAACAAAAAGTTATTCTCTGTACCTACCTGACGAAAATGCACGACAAAAATTTGTCTTTCAAGTTCTTTAGGAACCCAGCCCATTAGATCGCGAAAGACATCTAATGAAACAGGTGCCTAATAGATCTAAGGCTAAGCTAATGTTAACGACATCTACATTTAGGTACACTTTACAGTTAGGTTAGGTTAGGTTAGGGTACGACTCTAATAACTATTGAAATATTCCAACTTGATTCCTCGACGAAAATTACCAATAAATCTAATCAGTATTATAGTTCATACTTATTTTATCTTCGATCGTTGAATAATCTACTTAGTGTTTATAGAAATGAAGCAACTTTTTCGGGGTATTTCTACTATTATCATAAGGAAACCAAATTACACATTAAGCAAGAGCCACGCATATTCTTATCATTATTTTAAATAAGACTTCCTCAGCGTTCCGCGAATCTCGCGAAACACTCGACACGTTCGTCATCCGTCACATAATCATGCCAAAAACTTCTGTACTGTATTTAGAAATTATCAACTCTTTCTTGGAATAGCGGTATTGTGTAACGTGTACCTTAAAGCTATACTTATATCTGTAGATATGGGTTGTGATTTTAATAGAGCACTACAGAATTGACCATTTAACGCCGGCCTGTCGGTCATTGGCCTTGTTACTTTTATGACGTTATTGTCGTTATAAATTTAAATTGGTTTGCGCTAATTCATAGAGTTCAATACCATTTACACGCCCACCTCAATATTGGATTCAATGATATAGATATGACAGCGCCAGCATGTACAACTCAGGTAACAAGCACGCCTAGATAAACGCTAAAGACATTAATTAAACTTGTGTCGCTTTACTCCGAGGTGCATATTTCTTATGATATCCAAGACTGTCGCCTTGTTTATACTAGTAGACTGTAGAGCCATTTTATTTTAAGTAAAAAGAGAAGAGCAGTAAATGCATACTTAGTTACATAGCCGCAAATTGCATTACAGTAGACGCAATCAAAGATTCAAGATCAATGATTGCTTAAAACTGAATTAAGCTTTGATTCGGTACTTTCATTGCAATGCTTAGATATTTTTATACAAAATGTTTAGTGGTTGTTTATAAACTCAGTCGGCTACAGGTCACGCTAACCTATAAATATTTCCCTAATTAATCATAAAGCAAACCAATATCTCCATGTTTATTAAAAAGAAAAAGTAAACAAGGTAACGCAATATCAATACGAAATTACAACACCAGTTGTTGACGACAACCGAGATGGAATTATAAAGGTCCCGCAAACGTGAAACGGCGTTTACAGCCACTAAAGGATACAACGATGACTTGGTAATAATCCCAAGAGGTAATTACGATGTGTGACACGGAGATAAAACCGAGTTACGTCAGCTAACATTTTGCAGAAACGTTGAGCGGAAAATACGATTATAATTTATTCAATTCTCTAAAGCTATGATCAAAACACTGGGCCAAGAACGTTTTCGCGAACGTCACAAGATTCGTCGATGCGTGTGTCATTGTTTGCGATGGACAACGATACTAACATATTAATATCATTGTGACAGTGCTGCCCCCTATGCTTAGAGTAATCACTCAGTCAGTAATGAAGAGACTACCTTTACCGTCCGGCCCGTAGCCTTCAAGGCAGGCCCTAGCGCCCCTAGCCAACCAGACTAGAAGATAATCACCTGATAATCACCAATCATATACCTATAATTATCCCGCGCTCCGTCCGGATAAGGAGGCCTCAAAGCCCGTACACCCTGGCTCTCACGGGCCAACCGGAAAAGACCCTCCGCTACCATTGCTAATAAAGAAGCGGGATAGTATAACACCATAGATTTTCACACTCTGGAAATCTCATCAAGAGATGATCGACGATGACGACAATCGTTTTCAAAATGAAATACGCAGACTTTTATTAAAGGATTATACTGATTTAAATATTCAAAATTATCCAGTTCGCTGCTCTTCTGCCGATATGCAAATAAAAACGAGAACTGTATAATTTCTCTTTTTGATGAGATACGATCGCACCTAATATAATATGGAGACGTATAATTTATAGGCGCTAATATAAGGATTACCTAATAAATATTCTAGGAATTGTATAACATTTTAATTTTGTTTTGTATAGGAAATTCTCTTGGCCCACTCTTACCGGATAAAACTACTACTGTCATCCTATTGTCCTTGACAATTTCTAAATGAATGAAATAGAAAACCTGTTACTATAAAGTACCTATCCCTTTACGTATTTTCGGCCTTTACATCTATGTATGCAGATAAGTAATTTTATTTTAGTTTTAAGGTATTTGTAGTCTGGGGAGACGAATTGGGCAACTGTAATGTCTAAAGAATAAGGAATAAGTATAGCTAGAAACTAGTAAACTAGCATAAAAGCAAGAAAGAAGCCTACACAACACGGAGATAAATAGTTTAGATTTAGGTACCGACCTTTGGGGTCAAACGTACATGGCACAATGGAAATATTTCAACAGAATAGAGTCAATAGTTCATGAAGCGGAGATGGAAGTGATATTGCTCAGAGTTTCACAAAGATGCAGGTTAGTTATGGTAACCTAGCATATGCTTTGTTTTAGAGTATTGTGTACAATGTGATATTATGCTACGTAAACGTGCTAAACTGCCAAAGGATTGGTACAACACAAAGCGCGATGACAGTAATTAGTGACGGCAACTGCACAGCAAGACGTCATACTATACGTGCTTACTGCACGTACGCCTCCTACCATTTAGATGAGACTTGAATAAATGCCAAATGCAAGACACGTACGCCATCTTCATCAATCATTGAAAAAATATTGAAACAATACAGGAGATGTAACCCATAGAGAAAAACCTCAACGTCAACGTGGTAACCGCTAAGATTATTTTACAAAAAAAGTGCAAGACTAGCAGTACTGTAGCGACCGACTTCTAAAGACGTGATTGATGACTTGATGTCACAATAATCTGTCTGAAATTCATCACACAGCACTCCGTTTTATGATAGCGCATAACCTATGTGCAGTATGATACGTGTGTGAAGACATTCATACAGTTTCGTCTAATAGCGCAATGGACACATTTCCGACACGCGTATTGTGTGTCTAAGCATTAAAACTACAACGCTTATCTTAAAACAGGCTATTTGCATATTCTGAAATCCTTGAACCGCGCTGTCACTGAATAACATTACAGTAAAGTTCTTGTAAGAACTGAGTATATGAATAGAAGGCGACGTCACGCATCGATGTTGCCTAACCTTACACACAGTTGGTTTCTAAACGGAAACACTGGGTTGCTGTTGCTTGAACGTTGAGCAATCAGTCATTCATGTAAAAGAGCGAAGGTCTCGTATGAAAACCTATACAATAAAACGTTGTTTGATGATAATTATGCAAGGAGGTTGATTAAATAAAACCTCCGTGTGCTTATGCGAATGTCGCGATCTAAAAAATAATGTTTTAAAGGGTTTAAAGTTTACAAACGTTTAAAGAGGACTGTGTTAACGTCCATATTGTTTTTTTTTTAACCTCTTAGTGAAGTTAGTTAGTCATAAAAGCTGCTGAGGAAGATCTAAAGATCAGTAGAATGTTCGAGTGGAGAACAACATGAAATTTTGTGAATTCAGAGTTAGACAAAAAAATTGCTTCGAAAATATGTTTGCTTGTTAGTCAAGCCCCATGATGTACCTACAGAGCTTCGATAAATAATTAATTAATGATATTGGTATCAGGGAATACACTGACGATAAGTATATTAAAGGATTAACCTACGTCTCAATTTAATTATGGATGACCATTATGGTTAAAATCAACAGGAATGTAGGTTATTAACTAACATTATGGTATTTAGTCGGCATACCTACCGTTCTATAGCAGTCGACTATTGCAAAATTAAACAAGATATTTTAATAAACATTCCCTAAATGTTTCTAAAGGTGATCGTCCATATAAACCGCAAAAGGCACACGCAACGCATTTTCATGCACGGAATCGTGATTTTTTTGTGTTGTCAGATATAGATCATGCCGGCGCTGACATATATTCTCTCTTGAAGCGTTCCGTTGCGCACCCTATAGTTCTATTATTACTCGCTCTTTTGTACTAAAAATGCCACTTTCGTTGCGGCCTTTGCAAGTTGCAAGTTGCAACCGTGTCCGATCGCCGATCACCTTCAACTAATACCTACTCAAATGTTACTGTCAACATCAATATCGTACCTCATTAATAACGAGTTTGCCCTAGATTCAATTGTAACAAAAACCGGGTAACAGAATCGTAAACGTAATATTAATGTATTACGAATATCGTTTAACCAGTTAAAAATATACAGTCCGAAATACGGTTTGCATGTAGCAACAATTAGAGTGTGGCGAATTCGGTTACGCTTTTATCAGTTACTGTTTTAGAATTATTTCATAATTTGCTCTTGGCTTGTTATTATACTTTATTTTGATTTGAATCTAAACTAACTAGAGCTTGTGGGCGTTAAGTTCCGGTGAATTTTGTTGCGGACATCTTTAAGACTAGATCGCGTTTGGAACTTTCGTAGGTTCTTACAATATCTTCGTAAAACTTATACCATAGCTTGACTTCAATAAAAATATCACATATTTACTACTAGTTGGTAGAACAATCCCATGGGTTTGAGGTTTAGTAAAGTCCCTTGGGAAGGCTTTGATTTTCCAGAATAATTTTTTTTTCAGGCATTTTCTCTAGCAATCACTGTAGGTACCTAGTTTTGACAAGAGGTAACAGACAAACAGACAGACGTAGGTGCTGTCACAGACTTCACTTTGACTATAATATCAATTCAAATATTTTATTTTATTCAAGTAGACTTTTAACACGTGCTTTTGAATAGTCGACTGAATCTACCACTATCACTAGTGAATCTATCACTACCAGATGTGTAGGTATTACCTTTTAATAATAGGTAATTAACTAATGTCCGAACACTCAATCACTCAAAACCCAATTGTGGTCAGCCGCTAATCGGTTAATGTTTATTGTTTACTTCCTCAAAAAAAACACATTTTATTACATGTTTCCGGTGCTAATGAAAACTACTATTAATGTGATTTTATCGGCTTTCAACTATAGATTATTTGGCAGAATCGAAATTAAAACGGTTCAATGAAGAGCGCCTGTACACAGTTTCAAAAGCTTCTTGGTAATGAATTTATATTATGGTGAAATTCTGCATACAATCTGATGAAATTCTTAAAGCGTATTTGCAACTTAATATTTCATTAATTTTCCAAGCTACTAATAATCAACCTACCTTTTGTAAATTAAAAAAAAACCTGAAAGTAGTAGATTTATTTACCTATACCTACCTGTTACCTACTTGTTAAGAGTTCAGTTGAATGAAAATTTTGTATTACTTTCTAAGTATTCTTTCAAATAGTCTTATGAGTTAAAATTTTTGAAAAGTTTATAACAAAGACGTATTGCGCCATAGCTCACATTTATCACAATTCCGTAAACCTTTGTATTGAAAAGTTTGAACTCGAAGTTTGAACTATTACTGCAATAAACTCCTCCATTATGAATTATGAGTCTACCTATGATTCAACTTCTTTAGTCTGTTATAAACAAAGTGCACTTATTAGGTCAGCCGGTTGGAAGTTATGATTTTCACTGTTTTTCGCTTCCGGTGTATAAACAATTAGTGATGACCGCGGAAATAACGGTCGGCTTTTGTTTGAAGATTTAATTATATTATCGCCGCGACAATGAGAGATATGTGTGTACTAATTTGCATTGGTGTCACATAAAAACGGTTTGTTGTTACAATAACAGTAACAAATTTTAACGACCTCTTTTGTTATGTACAGCTGGTAGATTACTTACTTTGCAAATAAGTTTAACACGTCTTGCAACACCAGTAATTATTTAGTAGTAAAACATAATCGCAAACATTTCATTTCACATAATGTTTCCTTTTTTCGCTTATTATTATATTTTCAAATTATTTTAGGTATGGACTACGGATATACCATTCTCACATTTTTTATTCCTCGGCATGTTATTCCTTGACTGCGATCTCACCTGGTAAGCAGGTTATGTCAGTTATATTTAATTTAAGCCCATACCAACCCTTAACCCCAACCATATTTTAAAAATTAAAAAAAAACGGTTGCCTACTACTACCTTATCACCTTTACCTAACCCTAACTACTCAGTCCAAATAATTTGCATTCAGTGCCACATAAAATGGTTTGTTGTACCTACTGTAACGGTTCACAAAATGTCTTTGAACGGTATAATTCCTGCTGACAAATAATTTATTACAGCTTTTGGGTTTACGTTACATACAAATATACAATTTGGCACCGTAGAGTCATTTAGGGCATACCTTACTCTCGTTATTGGCATCATGAGTCATTGTATCACAATAGGTATCATTAAGATAAGCTAAACAGTTATAACCTCATTATGGTGATAATTGTGCCATTCATTAGACAGATTCAAAAATTTTTTTTTTAATTGTTTGTTGTCCATTTAAATATCTTCTTGTATATATATAAAAATCAATTGCTGTTCGTTTGTCTCGCTAAAACTCGAAAACGGCTGGACCGATTTAGATGGAATTTTTTGTTTAAATATCTTCTTCTTGTATATACATATATAAAAATCAATTGCTGTTCGTGTGTCTCGCTAAAACTCGAGAACGGCTGGACCGATTTAGATGGATTTTTTTCTGTGTGTTTGAGTGGGCCCAGGGCTGGTTTATATTCATAATTGGACCCGGTAGGGGGCGCTGCAATCGGGTTCTAGGTTCAGTGCAGGACAACGTCTCCCGGGCCCACTAGTCGGAAATAAAGTTTATTCTAACTACCTAATACCTATGCAACACACTATTACCTCACTGACAGTCCATTTTGGAACGAATAGGGAAAATT
This sequence comes from Erebia epiphron, assembly GCA_963932025.1. Taxonomy (NCBI): domain Eukaryota; kingdom Metazoa; phylum Arthropoda; class Insecta; order Lepidoptera; family Nymphalidae; genus Erebia; species Erebia epiphron. Next base: position 29,756,025 of record OZ009949.1, read on the forward strand.
ATCCTGCTATGATTAATGCGGCCGGATTGAAAGTGACACCGAATTGCAATCCCTCCCTACATGCCGTTCATTCTGTTATGACAGAAAAGCAATACCAAGCTTTTGATTGCCTACCTTTGAGTCCAACTTTGTCATTCAAGTATATCATAGTTCAGACGGTAAATGTTGACGCTAGGTTGAGTAAAATAGCTATCTCAGGCAGGTAGGTAAAAAAGAACTTTGTAATTGAATTGAAAACCCTTTGAAAATTAAGGGAAATTGGCATTAGCTTTTAGGTAATCGATTTTTTAGAGTAAACAGTGAACGTATTCCATTTAGTTTTAAGAAGGTCACGCGTAAAGACCACAAAAAGCCTATTTTTTTAGTTCGACAATGGCATTGAGGTAAAATAGATTTTTTAACGAATTTTTAAAAACGGTTCTGTGAAGGGACATCTACGTGTAAAAACGGCATTAGTTGACTAAACTCAGAAATCAAAAAGACACAAATAAATCTAATAGGAAACTAACAAAAAAGTTCTCGCCTCTATGAATACACAAGCCTAATAAAATAAATCACTTATAAAATAAGAAAAATGATATCATTACATAGATTGTAATATATAAACATAATATTATGTACAAACATCCACCACCGTAAGTGTTAATAAAGCGTGTTAAATTTAGATAAAATAATAAATATTTCAGGTTAGTTGTTCACTCTGTCATGTGTATTTTTGATGGTCCAAACAATCGTAGAATAGGTACGAAATAATATAAAATAATATAAAAAAATATATTTGATAATATTATCTTGACTGAAAATAGTATAAAAGTTGGGCGTAGGTGATTTCTAAAATGGTCTTTTCGCCGCCAGGTGCGTATTTAACGTCCACATAATTAGTCAGGTTTTTCGACCAGCTAATTCATCTAGATTCTAGACGGTAGCACGCCTGCAGGGAGACCCACATAAAGGTACCTACACATTTACGGTAAGTCTGTGTACACATCGCACAAAGGAAATGATGACGTCGTTAAAACGGAATGAATAATACTTAAAAATATATAAAATAAATAATTATTACAGCTTGGAAGATTTGTCAAAACAGCAAACATTTAGAATTTACGTCATAGATGCTTGTCATAAAAACAATTAGCATAAAAGATAATTATAGAAAAATATCTAAATATTGTGTAATACTTAAAAGGTCCTCCTGACCTCATCTGGTGTTGATATTATTTTTATTATTTAAAACGATTCTTATTATGGAGCATTTCGCAATGTGAAAGTAACATTACGGCACGACTGCGCAAGCGCAGGCGACGTCGTAGAAAGTAAACTTAACGATTTGTTTTTGTTTATCTGAGATGCCATAGATAGACCATAATATAATAATAATCTTTGCAAACATTACTAAAAATAATTAATGGCTTTTGATCTTTGCTATGAAAAAATAAATATGCAATATATAATATTATACAAAAATAAGTTGTTTATATTTTATTTTTAGACATATTATGATGATTATTTTGCAATATCCTCTCTCAAACTACGTTGTTCTGGCATATTCTGGTATAAAAACAATATATATATATATATTATTATCTGCACTACAAGCTTTATAATGTTATCATTTTATTATTTTGCAATGTCGTACAATAATAGAATATTCTTCAAGTTTCGCAACCTCGAAGAGTGGTATTGTATACTATTTAATAGGAGGTGAATTGCCAGATAATGAATTTATCTCTAATTATACATTTCCTAATGTAAATATACCTGTTATTTCCTTGAAAACATTTAATTATTTTTAATTTGTTTTCAAAGCGAAAACTTTAAAATTAACCTACCCTCCTACCTTACTACCTAACCCTCTATATTATATTGTAATTTTTATCCACCATTCATACTCTATAATTATTTGAATTAGAGTTATTTATTATAATATAGAGTCTATATAATCTACCATCTATGAATAATTTCAATTAGGAAAATAATTATAACTGGTAGATAGCAAATTCCCGTTTATCTAGACCAGAAGTAGGTAGGTGGGATTTTTTTACGCGCTTCTATCTTGAGTCATGATAATTTTGTATTATGCCACATACAAGTACGCCTTCGGTTATAAAAAAAAATGGTATCAATATAACGGGCAACCCAATCAATTTATCACTTAGCCTTTGCCCTATTTAATAATTATCAATGCGAAATGGCAAATCTAGCAAGACACCATTTTATGTGTTCTGCGATGATCTTTGTACCGTCGCGTCGTATAATTTTAGTGTAGATACTTTATATTTATAGTATTAGACGCATGTGTGCGCATTATTTTTGCAGAAAATTAAACTTAGCAATACCGCGTTTTAAATTCTTGGTATGAATTAAATCCGGTATATTAATGTTTAAGTTACATTTTCAGTAACTGTAGATAGTTACTTAATAATGTGAAATCCTTTTAACAATATTCCCCGTAGTCGGCAGAATATCATGTTACAATTTTGATTTTGGAAAGTAACGACAAATTAACCAGGTTATTAAGTTTTACTAAGAGTCGATTTGTAAGATAGGTACGCAAGAGATAGGTACAATAGGCTCACGCACCACAATTTTCAGTCGCAGTGGGCCAGTCACTGAAATATTAGGTATGCTTAAAACATCAGAAGTCAGCGCTGACATGGCCTCTGCTCACGAATTTCTTGCTGCTTGCTTCTTGCTGCTGAGATCCTTATATCTCGCATTTTTAAAACTTATAAATGCATATTTTCAACCGACTTCAAAAAAAGGAGGAGGTTACCTCAGAACTTTTGACTGGGTGGACCGATTTGGATGATTATTTTTTTATTTGAAAGAGCATACTTCCCATGTGGTTCCATATAAATTTTACCGAAATCGGTCGAGCGGTTTTTAAAATATGAACAATAAAAGTTGGCGCGGGAGTTTGAAGTCGGTTGTTTAAAAAGTATTTTTTATAATTAATTATGTAGGTGCTGTTACCATATGCGATCTCTTTAAAACATTTATTATGGTACACAAATTAACTCTTGAAAGGCTGACATAAATTATTATAACCCAATCCTTCAATCATATTTCTATTATGCAATGTTTAAGATTAACATAAAGGCCCCCAGAATCAGATTCAGATAAAATCGAATATTCTAGACAAACGCCAAGGTTGCATTTAATGCATCTTCCGCGCAGGGTGACGCCGCCACTGTTTGGACAGAAAAGACCTCGACGCTTAACTTTTTTCCTGATTCTCATAAATACAATGCCCTTGACTGTAAACGACAGTTTTTTTTCAGTAATAGCTACTTTATATCTAAGTGAATTACGGTTTTTCGCCATAGAAGTCCATGGCTGCTATAATTTCCTTAATTTCTTTTCGCTACGTAATCTAATTCCTTTAAATCGTTTTCTTTAATTCGATACCTGCGAACTTGTAATCCTATAAAATCAATCGTTTAGAATGTTTGCAAGTCTTGTGCGAAATCCTGCTAAACAAAAAGTACCTATTGATGTTGCTTTTTCTACTATTGGCGCCATCTAACGAAGGATTGTTTGATTACAATCAAACCAGATGGTCTAGAGTAATAGTTTACATACATTGTACTAGGTGGCGCTGCGATCAACTAAAGATGGCAAAATACTATTTTCGTTAAGGCTGTAGTGACTTTCATCTTATTTTAATTATTTCTTCTAACAATCTCGGTATTTATGTAAATAATATATTAAAAGCAACTAAGTATATATTTGGCAAAATTTGGATAGTTTCATTTGTGTTTTATCAGGCAGGGGGAAAAGTTTTTACGTCATATTCCTATAAAATATTATAGGTTTGCTTGGTATTTTAGAAGTCCGTGCACAAACTTTAGTATAGAAAACTAAGCTCTCAGACCTACGGGACCTTTCCTCTTGTTACATTTTTATTATTTAATCACTTATTTTATATTTTTATTATTTATTTAATACTGAGCAGCTAGTATCTGTAGATAAAAATTGTGAAGAAGTTATTTATGAAGACACCGTGGGAACTGAAATTGCAATTGAAAGCAAAATATCTATAATAATCAATATAACTACTTAATTTAAATGCAGAAATCAGTGTATTTATATAAACCGCTCGCTCAAAACAACATTACGCTACGATAACACTATTTCCGTATTAAATAAGAGATAGTGCGTAAAATATAAAACGTCACTGGTACAATAAATAAACAAAACGACACAAAATACGAGCGCGACTCGCGAATAGTGGACTGGCCACGTGGTAGCATACGCGATCACCACGTGTTTATGACTGAGTAACGCTATATACATATATTAGTCATGTTGAAAGACTATTCGTGGTAATACATTATAATATATTTCGGACACACGAAATTGTATTTATTATTTTCAGAATTTTATTATTGAGGAAAATTCTTGGACGGCCAATGACATACTTACTAGAATTTTTGTTTGGGAAGACGAGTGGCACAAAGGTATTAACTACTATTGTATATTATTTCGAGTATAAGGATGGATAAATACAAAGATTTGGGGTTTAAAAATCTCCATATTTAATATGAGGATTAAGGACGTTTGATCTTCGAATGCTAAAGGAATATTATTTTTGTTTTTATTCACTTCTTACATCATCTTTACAGGAATCCTTAATACGATGGTGTAGTTACAATATTTATATCTAGCTATCTATCTATCTATCTATCTATTTTAATATATTGATTTTGATACTGACTGCAACTGAAGTTTAGGAACGCAGATTAGCTGATGAAACGCCATGGAGGCGTTATATCCGTCGTGGATGATTCATGAATAACGAGACGATAATAAAATAGGTCACAAATAAAAAATCACAAACAGGGAAAATATCTGACCACAAAAATAACTAAATTGGCAGCGACTTCGCGTTACACGATCGCGGGAATATTTTGAATTGTCATTGCGACTGCTGCAATTTTATTAGGTTTTTGATTTTATAATAATTGTACCTTAGTTATAAGAAGTTAGTACTTCATCATCATCATCATCACTACAGCCTATTGACGTCCCACTGCTGGGCACAGGCCTCCATTCTCATAGGAGAGCGGGAATTAGAGCTTAGACTCACCACGCTGCTCCAATGCGGGTTGGCGGGCTCAGTTAGTACTTAGTATTATTATAATACTGGCGCCAATGAACATCTGCCTCACGGCTCACCATGACAGGGACGCCATTCTGTTGCTAGCTACGTATAATATTGTGGGTTTAAGGAACACAACAGGTGAAAGCTTATTACTTAACTGGAATGTGTGTGGGGGGTATAAGTCCAGTAACGTAGAGTTATAATTATTTATGATAAGGCTTGTGTATGTCACCGTAAAATTGTAAAAACCGTTAGATTGTAATCTAACGCTTTTTCTTTCGTTAGATTGTAAAGTGTCGAAAGATTGTGAACCGTAACAACTGCTTACAATTTAACGCATTATTTTTCGGTAGATTGTAATCTGTTAGGTATATTAATTATTTACCCGTTGAAAATAACCTTAACGTTAATGCATAAAATAATTACCATCTTAATACTAACAAGTCGGAAAAATTGTTGACGTCACTATTTGGACCAGCCTGTATATGAACATACCAATTCTGTGCAAAGAGCAGTAAATTTGCAAATAGAAACGCAAGGATCGGAAAATAATTGCATTTGTTGGCAAAACGACAACATAATCATGAGGGTGAAAGTAGCCCGACCTGTTTAGACTTAGTGCAGACCCCGAACTTTCCAAACTGCTAAGTGGATAGGATAATCACAGGATTATTATACAACTAGATGATGCCCGCGACTTCGTCCGCGTGAATTGATGTTTTTTTAAGATTTAAACTATCCTATCTCTCAAGTTGGATCGAACTGCACATGGTGTGCGAATTTTATTATAATCGGTTAAGTGGTTTAGGAGTCCATTGAGGACAAACATTGTGACACGAGATTTATATATATTAAGATGATCATACGTTGATCACGCAAAACGTGGTTAAGTTTATTTACAAGTAATACTATATTTGTTCTCGTTCATATAAGTAAATGTTTAAACATAACTTTAAAAGTTGACTCGCTCCAAGGCATTTCGTAAATAATCGTAAATACTTAATAAACTAGCTATAAAGATCAGTATACTATTATTTTATTTATACTAATATTATAAATGAGAAAGTTTGTAAGGATGGACGGATGGATGTTTGTTACTCATTCACGCCAGAACGGTAGAACGGATCTGGATGAAATTTGGCACAGAGATAGATTATCGTCTGGAATAACACATAGGCTTCACGCGGACGAAGTCACGGGCATCAGCAAATAATAATTGGAATCAAAATTGATTAAGTATAATAGATAAAGTCTGGTCTTCGCAATACATATCCCAAACTCTTAAAACAAATTACGTTAATGAGTTAATGACATAGAGCTAAATATTGACTCCATTGATGGCTTTGAGTGCTCACACAACTGACAGGGCAATGCACTCTGCAAATGTCACCCACGGGCAACGCGGGAGGTTGAAAAAAAAAAAAATTAAAGTTATAATTGAATGAAAATATTACTAAAGGAAAATATTACAGCCTTAATTGATTTGTGGCACTCATTTATTGCTATCTAGATCACCTTACTATTATAATTTACAGTACTTGACAAGGGTACCAGCTGGCGTAGTTCGTTTTTGATAGACGATTTCGTATAAAAATGAAGCTCGTGAAAAGTAGAAGACTCAATGCATTTGTATGGAAATAAAAGCCGATCGATCAGTTATTAATTGTCAATACATTAAAAAAAAGTAACGCGCCGAATTGAGAACCTCCTCCTTATTGGAAGTCGGTAAAAAAATAATGATGTGCTTTGTTTTGGACATTAACAACTTTGCGAAGTAGCATACCCAGTAAGTAACCTATCCAGTAGTGGCAGATTGATTATTTTTTATTATTATTCATCATCATCATTACTGTAATTATTCAGGTTTCTGTAAAAATCTTCCGAAGAGCCAATGAATGCCAACGTCAGGGGCGTCGTGAATGCACTGAACTGTAGAAAGTGTGCAACAAGACAGCTTTCGCGACCGAATTCAAGAGAAAGTAGTCCGGGGCGCACCGCGCATACATTATATCACCTTATCCGTCGACTTGGTATTATATAACGTATAAAACATAAATACAAACATCGCAAATTCCCTTTTTTTATTTATATTGTTACGAAAGCATAACATACGCGTAAAAAGGTTTACGCGTATGTTATGCTTTCGTAATATAACAGACTGCTGCCAAACGGAACTCTGCCGGACAGACAAGCGTAAAGAAGACGGTTTTCGAAGTGAAAACTTCGTTAGCCGCGTTGAGCACTTTTTGGTAGGGGGTAAACTGGTGGATTCGCGTCACCGCGTTGTTACGCATTCATAATTAAAATTTTAATGCCTTAGTTTTAAATTTATTTAATTATATTTAATTATTTTTATTTATTTTAAATTTTAATCCATACTAATATTATAAATGCGAAAGTGTGTCTGTCTGTCTGTCTACTACGCTTTCACGGCCCATTTACTCTACCAATTTTGATGAAACTTGGTCCAGAGATAGGTTACATCCCGGGGAAGGACATAAGCTTTTTATCCCGGGAAATTGAAGAGTTCCCGCGGGAATCAAAAAAATGTATCTGTTCAACCGATTTTGATAAAATTTGGTACAGGGATAGGTTGTATCCTGAGGAAGGACATAGGCTACTTTTTATCCCGGAAAATTAAAGAGTTCTCGCGGGATACAAAAAACACCAATCCACGCGGACGAAGTCGCGGGAATCATAATTATAGTTTAAAATAATAAAAAGAAGAAAAACAAATTAAAATATTCGTTTTCACTTTTATCGGCAGTCCCTATGACTGCCATTTTTTTAAAAATTAGAAACACCTCCTTTCGCTTTCGATTTTCTATAGTACCTACTCGTAGAAGCGCGGAAACGACGTCCGTGCGCGCCAAATTAGCGTATCCATGTGTTAACAATTTAACATGCCTATTTACAGAACGAACAATGGAAGGTCAGCTCCGACTGACTATGTACATACAAAATGAAGATTCCGTTCACGACAGGTTCCCTTGTGATGTGGGCAAATAAAATCAAATCCCCTATCCTCTGTTGATATCGACTAAGGGCTGATTTCAACTGCCAAATAGTATTATCTTTGAGAAGCCGGTCCTAAATGCATAATACGCGAAAGTGTGTCTGTCTGTCTGCCTGATAAGTTTTTACGGCCCATCTGCTCAACCATATTGATGAAATTTGGTACAGGGGTAGATTGTATCCCGGGGAAGGACATAGGCTATCCCGGAAACTTTAAGAGTTCCCGCGGGAATCAAAAGATCTTAATCCACGCGGACGAAGTCGCGGGAATCATCTAGTAAAACATAAATAGATATAACCTAACCAATGTATTTCAATTCATGTAACTTCTAAGAGCTTGTTACAATTTTCACTTGCCTTCAATCGTAGAACTAAGAATCGTAAGACTATGTAGCCTTCTGCCTTACCTATATTTATAATCTAGGAAACTTTTCTGATCTTGAAACCCCGAATTAAAGCCATTCAACATTTTTGGGACTAGTGATTTCTATGAGAAATTGCGAGTTCAAACTGAAACTCAACTTCATGTTTTGACTCTAACACCGGTTCGGAAAGAAAATTCTGCTGAGAAGAGCCGGCAAAAACTCAGCAGTTGCTGATATCAGAAAGAAAACAAGTTGACACTCGAATTCCATAGCACATAGGATTCAATGTTAGACAAAATATTAATCAATGCATGTTAGCTCTTCTCAATAGTACATCATAAGCCCAGATGACCTTAGCGTAGCTAAGAGTCGTCATCGCTGATCTCATAATGACAACTCATGCTTTATCGAAGATCGAATTCATATCAAGTAGAATATCTCGATCAGGTATAATATTATAAACGAAATCCCAGTGATCATAAAATATGTATGGTATGAACTATGAAGACTTTAATCAGCCTCGTTGGTCTAGTGGTCGGCATGTTCGACTGCGGCCGACGAGGACCCGGGTTCGAGTCCCGGGTCGGGCCATACTTGAGAATTGGGTTTTTCTGACTAGACATTCTCATGAAACACCGCCAACTTTCTAACCCCCGTGCCTCGGATACGTTAAGCCGTCGGTCGGCTTCACTAACATGATAATAGTCGTTAAAGCCCGCCAACCCGCATTGGATCAGCGTGGTAGGTCTAAGCTCTAATTCCCTCTCTCCTATGAGAGTGGAGGCCTGTGCCCAGCAGTGGGACGTTAATGGACTGTATAGTGGTGGTGGTGGAAGACTTTAGTGTCTGTTATAACTACAGAAGTAAACACACACCTGTTAACAGACTAAAGTAAAACTCAATATTATGCAAATAATAAAGGTTTTTATTGCACGATATAAAGAACGATAAATTATTATAGCTAATTCTATGATTTATAATATATGTAAAAAACTGAAAATATATGTAAAACACTGAACTGAACAACCGATATTGCACATTCAAGATACATATCCATACTAATATTATAAATGCAAAAGTGTGTCTGTCTGTCTGTCTGCTACGCTTTCACGGCCCAACTAGTCAACCGATTTTGATGAAATTTGGTACAGAGATAGGTTACATCCCGGGGAAGGACATAGGCTACTTTTTATCCCGGAAAATTGAAGAGTTCCCGCGGGAATCGAAAAAACTTGGTCCACGCGGACGAAGTCGCGGGAATCTTCTAGTATAATATATAATCATTATGGCCTCATATTTTTATTGAAAGTTAATCATTAAAAGAAACCAACACTTCTTTATTTTTTTTAGGAAAAATCCTGAAAAAAATAAAGAAATGAAGCATCTAATTCAAAATAATTGAAAATTACGTGAGTGGTAAGCGCTACATAAAAACTTGGCTGTCTCCAGTCAGAACGATGACCTTATATTATACTAGTCATTGTTAACCGAAGTCGTCAATCGCCGTCATTCCTAACTGACAAAGTATAAAGACAAGGTTAGTCTTCAAATAATATTTTATCTTTGGGATCTCTACATTTTATACATGATAAAGCACGTAAATAAAAAGTATCAAAATTATTACATCATATTGTGCATCGCACACACACACACATTCGCATCCATTGAATCAATCATGGAGAACAAAAATTAGCTGTGATCTAAAAAAAAAAGGAATTAAGAATCGGTAAACTTTTTCTGTTGGCCAATGGCCGATGGATTACAGAAATTCCAGGAATACAAAGAGGATTGCAAACCTTTGGAAAGCTTAAAGCTTACAGGGTACTTCCCGTGAACTCAGAATCTTGTTTGGTACGAAGCAACGTCCTATAGCACAGATAAAGGAAAAATTGCGAAAAGCATAAATTTTTAGTAACATCATATAATAAAAATATTTTTAATAATTTTAAACTTACTAATGTTATGGATTTCATTTAGCAATAAAAATACCACAACTTTTACTTACGAGTATATACCTACAGGTTTGTAAGGGCCCTCGGTGCGCGAGTCCGTCTCGCACTTGGCCGGCTTTTAATGATTGATTCGCCACTATAACATTTTTTTAATGAAATAAGTACGTTTCCTATTAAGTTACTAAATTATTAAATATTATTTAGTTATTCGTAACCAAATAATATATAATTGAACTCCTTTGTTCATATATACGAGTATTAAAAAAATGGTTGGATGAAACAAAGAAAATGTCGTGTCTCAAACACCAAATACTTCTATAGTCATCATAACAAACAAACACTGCATCATGCAACGCAGTTACATAGATTACAAAATTGTCTTGTAAACTCTACCTGTATGCGTTACACGAAGAACTGTTCAAACTTCAAATATAACAGATACGCGAGGATTACGAAACAACAAATAGGTTGCCAATTATCATATAACCAGGAAAACGTAAGAATTTGCTTCGCACGCCAGAAATTTGAATGTTAAATCGCCGTATAATCAATGCAGAGCAAAAATAATAATAAACTGGCTGATGCCCGCGACTTTGTCCGCGTAGATTGAGGTTTTTGGTTCCCGCGGGAACTCTATAATTTTCCGGGATAAAAAGTAGCCTGTCATTCCCCGGGATGAAAACTATCCCTATGCCAAATTTCACCAAAATCGGTTGAACAGATGGGCCGTGAAAGCGAAGTAGACATGTGATATTCCAGAATATAATCTATCTCAGTGCCAAATTTCATCCAGATCCGTTCAGCCGTTCCGGCGTGATTGAGTAACAAACATCCATCCATCCAAACTTTCGCATTTATAATATAAGTTTATAGATTTATATACGGGTGCGTGGTGGCTGATGCCAGTTGAAAAATGTTACATATTTTATGTTCTTAAAAATTTAAGAAACGATTAGTTTGTAATACTAATTATTACTACTATTTTATATTCTGTAGTATAATAATGAACAAAAAGATACATAATAATCTGGTAAGTATACTGTAGCAATGTTTTAGTTACTTACAATAATACAATGTCTAGCCGAATAAATTATAATTGTTTTTATTTTATCTTTGATGGTAACTAAGTAATAAATTAGAACTATGTTTTTGAGTAATTGTTCTGAACAAGTAATTTTTGAAGGTGATCGTGAAAAATATAAAGACGCTCAGTACCACCGAGTAGCTCAGTACTTAATATTATGATTTTTCGAGTATCAGCGAAACCCTTATAAAATAAGTACTAGATGATTCCCGCGACTTCGTTTTTTCGATTCCCGCGGGAACTCTTGAATTTTCCGGGATAAAAAGTAGCCTATGTACTTCCCCGGGATACAACCTATAACCTGTACCAAATTTCATCAAAATCGGTTGAACAGATGGGCCGTGAAAGCGTAGCAGACAGACATACAGACAGACACACTTTTGCATTTATAATATTAGTATGGATAGTCTTAACATTTTGATCAATTAATATTGCATGTTTATGTCAAACTTTATAATTATAATATACTAGGTGATGCCCGCGACTTCGTCCGCCTTTATTAGACTTTTCTATTCCCGCGGGAACTCCTTAATTTTCCGGGATAAAAAGTAGCCTATGTCCTACCCGGGATGCAAACTATCCCTATACCAAATTTCATGAAAATCGGTTGAACATATGGGCCGTGAAAGCGAAGCAGACAGACACACAGTTTACAAAATTACAACAGCATCATTCTCCAACTATAAATACAAGTAAAAAGGAATGAAAAATTGAAGAACTTTATAACTGTCGCCAATTACATAATCTAGATTATATTATCTAGATAAAATGGATAAAATACTTTTCGTAATGTGGTCACACCTCCATGCGTGTTCAATTTAATTATTCCTTATCGCTAATGAGTTGTGATGTAATATTACTACACCTATGCCATACTAATATTTCAAATGCGAAAGTGTGTCTGTCTGTCTGTCTGTTTATCTGCTACGCTTTTACGGTCCATCTGTTAAACTGATTTTGGTGAAATTTGTTAGGAGTAGGTTGTATTATAATCTCAAGAAACCAGTTTTGCTTCGCAAAGTTTCTTAAATTATTAGTGTTGATGGTAAAGTTTTTTAAAAAAGGTCAAAATCTTCACTCGAAAGGTGTGGATAATATTCCATTACCTATGGTTTCATCTGTTCTATGGAGTGACATTAGTGAAGTCACTTCGCGTGCCTGACAACTCGATCGCCCCGTTGTTATTCAGTGCACCTTACTAATGAGCCATTGTATTCCTTCAACAATTGAGCTAGGCCGTGAGCAAAAAAATATGTACTTCAATCACTGTCTTAGACCAATTAAAAATGGCAGAAGAAAGGAGTTTATTCAGAAGTAGTGATTTATTTTTATAACGCATAGCTGATAAGATATCAATTCTCGGTTGTTTTCATATCAATGCTTCCTTTAAAGATAAAATAACCACAGTTTTTTAAAACTACATATTTTTGGCGTAAAATATTTGACTTTTAACTTTTGTAATATTATTTATAAAAAATACTGTAAAAATTATATATTTGGCACATAAATCTATATATATAAAATTCAAAGTCCGGACTGACTGACGGCCGGTTTCTGAATTGAGAATTTCATGTTGAGTCTGTCTCAAAGACTACTTAAGGACTAATTTTGTTTCTGAATTGATATTGTGTAAGGTTTGAGAGTTAGAACTTGATGTTTTTGCTTGAATGCGTAATTCAGAAACCGGCCCAATATCAATTCAGAAACAAAAATTTGCTTAATTTGTCCTTAAGTAGTCTTTGAGACAGACCCAACATGAAATTCTCAATTCAGAAACCGGCTGTGAGTGACTGACTGACTTATATATCAACGCACAGCCTAAACAGCTGGTCCAGAGACATGACATTTACAGGGTGTGTTCTTTGGGCAGAGTAAGTATACACTAAGAAAGGGTTTTCCGAAATTCCACCCCCAAAGGGGTAAAATAAGGGTTGAAAGTTTGCATGAAAGTCCGTCATTTCTCGAGTTATATCCATGAAACTTGGTATATGAGCTATCGGTAAAAAATAAAGAAATATGTGTTTCACAGTTTTTGAATATTCTACCCCTGAAGGGGTGAAATACTAGGGGATGAAAGTTTGTATGAAAGTCCTTCATTTCTCAAGATATTTCTCAAGTTATATCAACAAAACTTAGTATTTTCGCTTTTGATAATAAATAACGAAGTACGTATGTCACAGTTTTTCAAAATTTCACCCCCAATGGGGTAAAACAGGGGTAGAAAGTTTGTATTGAAGTCCTTCATTTCTCAAGATATTTCTCAAATTATATCAACGAAACTTTGTATTTTGACTTTCGTTAAAAATTGAAAAAGTATGTATGTCACAGTTTTTCAAAATTCCACCCCAAAAGGGTAAAATAGGGGTTGAAAGTTGGTATGAAAGTCATTCATTTTTCAAGTTAAAGCCATGAAACTTGATATGTATTAGAGTTTTCTGTTAAATATGAAGAAGTGCGAATTACACCATTTTTAACCGACTTCCAAAAAAGGAGGAGGTTCTCAATTCGGCGCGTATCTTTTTTTTTGAAAATCCGAAATTTAATTTGTTTGAAACAAAGGCGACACAATGTGTTAAACTTATCTGAATTACAATATATGTTATATAATAATAATAATATAGGCTAAAATAATATAAATGCTAAAATATAACACAAAAATTTTAATTTACTACTAACAATAAATAAATAAACAGAAACAATAAGAAAATATAATAGAGAAGTTGAGGTACATAAATGGTTACAACCTCTTGTTTGTATATAAAGTACCTAATTTGAGTACGGGTACTAAAATAATGGATACTTGAATAAGTTACAACTGAATAAAGTAAACGTGATTTGAGGCTTCTTTATTATAAACAACCATCGTGTTTATCATAATCTAGTAAGTAGTAACACTAGTACTTAAGACGACGCTCCTGAAACACGAAACAGTTAAAATATATCAATGCCTGATTTGAATGAGTTCATCAAAGCTGGCAAAAAAGGTTCTGTAACAAAGTCACTTTATAAGAAAATCTATTATGATTTAGAAAAGTAAAATAACCAAACGCTAAAAATGTTAAATTTCTCTGGTCGTAGTGAATTCAAATTAAAATCTTCCAAAAGATCATTATTATTTAAAAAATAAAATAGTCGAACTTTAGATAAAGGTATGAAAATACCTGTACATATAAATACAATGATGAGGCTTGTTTCAAGGTTTAGAAAAACAACACTTTCGCTGGCAATAGACTACTTAACCAAGATATGAAATAGTTATTACCACGATGCGTACATTAAATTTATTCATGTAAAATGTAAATACATTACGAAGGGTAGGTGAAGGTCGAAACCTACAGCTTAGGTTACAATGTCACACACTCATAATGTGCACTCTATTATATTATAAATAAAGTAAAAGATACGTAGAGGTCAAGAATGTATTATTTACTAGATGATGGCCGCGACTTCGTCCGCGTGGATTAAGTTTTTTCGATTTTCGCGCGAACTCCTTTATATTTCAAGATAAAAAGTACCCTATGTCCTTTCCCGGGAGGCAACCTACCTTTGTGCCAAAATTTCGTCAAAATCGGTTGAAAAGATTGGCCATGAAAGCCAAAATTTCGTCAAAATCGGTTGAAAAGATTGGCCATGAAAGCGTAGCAAATAGACAGATAGATAGACAGAGAGAGATAGAGAGATAGAGAGACAGAAAAACTTTCGCATTTATAAGTTAAGGTAGAATGGATTTTATTAAAAAATCAAAACTCAGGTCTTTATTTATTGTAGGTTATTGCAAAATAAAAATGTGTAAGTTTATTTCCCTGAAATCACCGTTTAAAAGAGGTCAAACGGTAATTAGCTTAGATATTAACTTTATTTACAAGAAATCTGTCCAACTCCAATATTTTTTTGAAAGAGACCACCCACTAGGTACATACTACATATATACCAAATAAAATATCGACAAATTGCAAATAGGTTGAATGTTCATTTCAGCCGTTAGTAAAAATATCTCGTCTTACGGAAGGTATCAACAACAGACAGCCATAACGTTATTCCAACGTACGCATGATATGTCTGTGCCATAAGCCGACTTTTCCTTCAGAACCTTCAAGCCCTCTTTTCCAGCAGAAATCAGTCGAGTCTTAACATTATTATTTCATAGCAATGTTTTGCAGATACTTAAAAATCCAGTTTCGTAAACTCAACTGAACCGAGGCATTCGATATTATATTTAATCAATATGTACAGGCACGGTATGTTCTATTCGGATGTTTTATAATGTGCTTTGATTAGTCATACATTGAGCGTCTCGCGAATTTCCGGACCTGTGTTACGACTCATCCTCATGGGAGCCGACGCTTTATAGAATTTTTTAAAGTATAGGCATTTTTAACCGACTTCCAAAAAAGAAGGAGGTTCTCAATTTGGCGCGTATTTTTATTTTTTTTATTTTTTTAATGTACCGCATATCTCCGTGGTTTCCAAACCGATTAAATTTTTTTTTTCAGTGGTTAGAGGAAGCTCGCGAGGTGGTCCCATAAAAAATTCTGACTCCAAATCCTCAACCCTGATGCTGTAGATATACCTACGACTCAAAACTAGGGAGTTAGGAAGTTTTGATGGTAAATTCATATAGTAGGTATCAAGTCACGTGTATACGATTCAACTCTGAGTCCCAACTCCTCAACCCTGATGCTGCAGGGTACAGAACTCCTTAAAAATAGCGATTTAGGATTTTTATATGGTGAATTCATATTGTAGGTGTCAAGCAACGACTTCATACTTAAACCCAAGTCCCAACTCCTCAACTCTGATACTGCAGGGTACTGCACTCCTAAGCCGTGGGGATTAAGAGTACACTAAAAAGTTAAAATAAAAATTATTTCCAAAAAACCGACTTTCAAAGTCACTGTAAGTAAAAAATAATTTTGATTTCTACACACTATGTTGAAGTCGGGCGAGTATAACAAAGATAGGCAAAGTTGACGCGTCAGGCTCGCCCGACTTCAACATAGTGTGTAGAAATTAAAATAATTTTTTACTTTACAGTGTCTTTGGAAGTCGGTTTTTTGGAAATATTTTTTTATAGACGTCAATAGCGTGCATTCAGCAGAGGCAATAAAGCACTTGTCACCTTATAAATGGAAATTATTAATAAATATTATAAAGAGGAAAGATTTGTTTGTTTGTTTACATATTTGTAATGGATAAACTAAAAAACTACTAGACCGATTTTAAAAATTCTTTCACCTATAGAAAGCTACTTTATCAGCGAGTAACATAGGCTATATTTTATTTTCAAAAAATTAGAGATCCCTACGAAAATTGCAATAATAATTTAATTTTTTCAACTTCTTACGTTAAACCTCTATTCGTCTATTAATTTTTTTATTGTATTCAAATTCTGACTGACTTTTATAGGTATCATATTCGTCAATTGTATGTCATAATAAATACAATAGAACTTACTAACATTTTTTTTTAAATTTTAATATCAAACTGTTGTAGACAGACTGCGAAATGCCTAAAAGAGCCAGGTCTCAACTTAGTTGTTAGTTCTAAACATAGTTTCCAGGCGAGGGCAGCGAAAATACGTCGTATTGGAGACTCAAGTGCCAAGCGTTCACAGCGGTTTGCTGAACTTTGAGAACGTATGGTGGAGGTGTTCGTCTCAGTGCCGACTGACCATTATTGGGTATGGACTATTTTGATTAAGTGCTACCCGTGCGAAGCCGGGGCGGACCGCTAGTTATTAATAAAATTAGTATTCTGAATTCTCCGACCACAGTTTCTATTAAATACTATCTACTAACTAGCTATATTTAATCTGATACTTAAAATAAATAATTTCGTTATGTTTGAGAGTGGTGGACATTACATATAGTGATAGTAACATTATAGGTATATGGATGCAATACTAATTTTTCAAATAATACGCCATAAGCTTTATTTTGATAAGAAGAAGAAGATATGTCACCAAATATTTATAATAAAAACTTCTTGACTGAAACAATATTTGCTAAAAAGACACACACAGACAGGTCCACAAATCATCTAAATATTTGTACATTTCTATCTTTTAATATATTATTTTAATATATTGTTTTTGTCATTACCTTTTCTGTTAGGTATATTCATTAACAGTATAGGTCAGTGAGTACAATCACCTACTAACATGAAATAATACAAATAAGTGCATACGTATTGTATTGTATTTGTTGCACAGCTGTATGTCATTTTAATAATAGAAGAATTTAAATATTACAATGATTTACGACATTTATTTTATTCGTAATATATTGCACATTGCATACGTAATACCCACCTACTAAAATGATTATTTTTATTTTTATTTCAAAATAGGACATTAAATAAGATATTCACTTCAACAGTTAATATTGATATAATATTTTATAAGTACATAATACTATAATTATATATAAAATTGTTTATTTATGTTAAACAGATCATAAAAAAATTATACACATATTTTACAAAATAATACCTACAATAATAATACTTAATTTATTTTTGGTTAAATTTATTTCCGCAACTCTTCATTTTTTTTAAATATTATGGCATGTTAATTGTTAGCACATGGCTGTGAGCGCGATTCTTTTGCGATGCGACAACTGTTTCCGGGTAGGTATATATGTACCGAAAAAATTGTTTAAAAAACTACTTAGAGATACCGTATCACCTTAAGCAAATAACACACGTTACAAGTTTATTTAGATGAGATTGTTGGCCATGAGAGATGGCAACAGTGTCAACATAAACCACAGTAAATTGAGTCACGAGTAGCATCATGGAGCATACAGCACGGACCAATCAAGTGTGACGCGGCGTGACCGTGGCGGCGTGACGAGACCTAGGGCAAGCGTCCTCGACTCCGGCCGACCATATCAAACACTTTGTATAGACTAATCATACTATTACATAAACTCTAAGATATTATGAATTTGTAGTAACATTTTCGGAGTGACGAGTAGAGGTTGCAGGTAACAATGTCCCTAATGAGCAATCTAAAAGTGGCTACCATACCAGGGACCATGTATGGTGGCAAATAACTGAGTATGAACTCGCACACAGCGCACGTGACCCAGGCACCACCACATCAACTGCAGTCTCTGTCACTCACATCCATACTAATATTATAAATGCGAAAGTGTGTCTGTCTGTCTGTCTGCTATGTTTTCACGGCCTATCTGTTCAACCGATTTTGATGAAATTTGGTACAGGTAGATTGTATGCCGGGGCCTAAGACATAGACTTTTTATCTCGGAAAACTTAACCGTTCCCGCGGGAAGCAAAAAATCTTAATCCACGCAGAGGAAGTCGCGGGCACCAGCTAGTTCGCCGTAGTTATAAATACGTATGCAATACAAGAAATAGTTTGGACACCAACAGCCTGCCCCGCAATAAGATTCTGCACTACAGAACACTGCGGAAATAGGCAGAGTAGACAAGCCTTGCTGTTCGGGAAATCATCGTCGGGGAATCGAACTGCAAATCCGCCGAGCGTATAGAATACGACTAATTCAAGTCTTCTATATGACATTGACAGTCTCATTGATTCTTACTATCCAAGGCCTTCCTAGATATCTGTGGAGTTCAGTATTTCTCAATTTATCATTATTGTTTCACATCAGGTAGTACAAACACTAGTCATCTAAACAATTATTTCTCTCCGAAATCTCTTTTCTTATAATTTTAGGTATACAGGTACAGAGGAGAGGGAGGACTTGTGTCCAGTCCACTCAACACTTCTGCAAAAACAGCACCTTAAAACTCAGGCAGCTCCTAAATACGAGATTATATTTAAAACAAACCTTTACATAAAAAAGATATCGTCCGAAAGCATAATATTTGCATTGCAAATATTACAAACAAATAAAGTCCGAGTTGATTTCGTTTCTTTAAAAGTTGAAAATTGCTTTGCACCTAACGGCATCTTATATACCTACACGTTTTGTAAATGCTAACACGGTCTTTGACCCGAACTAAGCATAATATTAAATCCAGATCAGATTTCTAATGAAAAAAAAATTAAAAAAAATACAATAAATTCAGGGTCCTTAACCTATACTTGTAAGGCATGAATTAAAATTGTAGGTGTATAACGCGCTTCTAAATGTGACATCAAACCTGATTTTTATGACAATGGTGGAGGTTGTATTTTATGTAGGAGGCCTCGAATTCAATCCCTGGGGCAATCTGGGAGTTTATGATTTCTAAATAGTCCCTGGTCTGGTTACTTACTACTCTACCAGCAAACACATTCTAGTGCTAAGCGATTTAGCGTTCCGGTATGATGCCGTATAGAAACCGATTACATAATTGATGGACCCGTACCTACCTGGTTAGCCCGCTACCATCTTAGAATGCATCTTCACTCATTCAGGTGAGAACGTCAAGAGCTAATTTGTAGTAGATTTAAAAAAAACATTATTTTTGCTACAGCGACTGCATAGCATCTGATAAATCACGTGTTATATGGGATCATCAGAAGCTAGGGATTTGTAGTATGTATTTTTCTACGTTTAAATAAATAACCTACATAATGCCCTTAGCAATGCCAACAGCAACAGCACGTTGGAGTCAATGATAACCGAATAAATACTACGTTATTAAATAATTAAAGTGCTCATAAATCACGATTGATAAATGATATTGATAAATCCTAACACATTATACGTAAGAATCGTGAATTGGTTTCCGACCTATTACCTACTTACTATAATGTTATAAGTGCGAAAGTATGTTTGTTTATCCTTCAATCACGCTGCAACAGAGCAACGGATTGACGTGTTTTTTTTTGCATGGGCATAGTTGAGGACCTGCAGAGTGATAAAGGCCTTTTTATCCCGGAGGAGGATATAATAAATTAGGGAGGATAGGATAGGATAAATTAAGGAGTTCATGTGAGAATTAAAGAAACTTATTCCATGCAGACGAAGTCGCGGGCATCAGCTGGTTGATAATATTTATTATTTTTCAGCTTGCTCGCTACACGGGGTAGTCGATAAGGTGACAGGCATCGGAATTATTTAGGGATTTTACCGATATCGATTTTATTTATTGCCTTTATCTCAATAGTGTATCGTAAATAATGAAGCCCATATGGAATGCAATAGCCGCTAAGGTGGAAGGGGTGTGACAGTTTTTATAGAGCCATTGATAGACATGCCTTAACCGATTTTTAGATCGAAGCTTAGTGAAAGCTTGTAGTTTCTAGTAGTCTAGATCATACTGGTGGACTTCTCCCGGATAGACATGCTTCATCTTTAGAACTTTAGACTCAAATGTAAATTAATGTGTTTAGTAATTAGGTACGTATGTATATGTAGTTTATAAAAATTGTTCCTGGGGTTGTTATTAAATTATGATGAAGCCAGCAGTTTAATCGATAAAGAAGTTTGGAAGATATAAGCGATTAAAGAGACAACGGGATTGCTATATATTTTTAAACCTATTTAACCTTTAACCAACGTACTATCAATTATTAACGTGCTTGAACTATGGAAATCGGGGACAAGCGGGGTCCCACAGACCCCGCTTTAACTTAACATACGTGTAATAGTTACTTTTATGGAACTCGATGACTATGATATGCTTACAGCTACTGAGATGCTCGCCCCCAGGCCTTGGTAGGATACAATATGTTATTACTTTAGAAATCATAAAGTGCCAAAGGTCTGTAGGAGTTGGAACCCCACGTTCTCGGTTAAAGTTTAAAAGAAAAGTGAAACTACCTAGTTACCCAAGATGCCCATCGACGCAACGCGGCGGTTAATCACGATTACTTGCGAGATGATACGCATCATTGATTCAAAAAAAATTGTACTATCGCTTTAGATTAATAGCTTTACGTCACTATACGTCGCAACTCGCAATGCAAAATAGAGCGGGAAACTGATTTTCCATATCCACGGTTATAATCTGCTAGTTAAATCAAAAAGCGTTACGCCTTTCTTCGTTACGGTCCTAGATAACATTTTTTCCCGACTACCTATGTTCTATGTTTCTAAGTTCATTGGCTGGCCCCGCTGCCACCTTATAATTGGCTAACTACTGATTACATTAATTTGTTTAATGACATGTCGGCCATCGTTTTCAGACAATACCATACTAATATTAAATGGTCTGTCTGTCTGCTACGCTTTCACGACCCATTCGTTCAACCGATTTTCATGAAATTTGATACAGGGATATTTTGTATCCCGGGGAAGGACATAGGCTACTTTTATCCCGGAAAAGCCGTATAATGATGTTTGATGTCATGACATAAATATATTGTATGTTTTTGGAAATGTCAATAGGCAATAGGAATCACATTTATTCAGCGATTCAGCGTTTGTCCATACAAAACTCGAAAGTCAGCTTAAGCAGCTGAACAGCGCGGGATGTATTTTTATTTAAAAGTTTTGTTTCACCCAATTAACAGACTAATATACTAATTCCAGTGCCAAAGGCTTGGTTACTCACAAACATCACTCAAGGCTTTGAACGAATTAGTAATTTACTAATCACCTAAGTACCCAACCCTATAAATTGGTGGTCATGAAAATGAAGTTTCCCGCTCTTATTGCAATGCAACTCAGAAATGACGCCAAGTATGAAGCGATAGATCCGCAGAATGATAGTCGCGATACCGCGGGGTCGCTCACCTCGCCCGAAACGTCTGCGACATGTACGCTTAGTTTAAGTTTTAATTCGGTGATTGTATAAGATTTCGATGATATTAGCGTCAAAGTAAAATGGACCCAAGAACCCTTGATTTAAAGTCACAAATTGAAAACATTCGGTTTAAATTTAAGATACGTTTTTGGAGTGCTGGCTTTGTACACATACACGAAATTCATCTCTAAATCAATGCTAGTAAAGTTCATTTTACTTTGACGATAATGTCATCAAATACTTATACGGTCAATCGAATTAAAACTTAAACTAAGGCGGCCCAGCTGACTCTATCGGGCAGCTAAGGGCAAAAACATACTACTACAGGTCAAAACACACTACTACAAAAGTATGAGAAACACGTTCCGTCGTGTCGCGCTGGTCTGTGCAGGTTCATAACAGAAAAGTTCGCGCGCATTTATACTTGACCATAACAAAGTCAACATTTACAACCAGGGTACTAGTTAGTAACTTTATTTTTCGCAACTCAAATTATATTTTGAAAATAATTAATGTAACTACTTATCAATCCACGTGATTTACATTGCTTTGATTTGCATGGGTGTAGGTAATTACAAACCTGGAAAGTCACACATGCTACTTTTCATCCCGGAAAATCATTTTTTCCCACGAGACTTTTAATACCTACAACCACGCGTAGGTAAGTACTTAATTCCTACACACTTTGTACTTAGTAGCATTTTTCACATTATTACTGTGTCATCCATTAGTCATGGCAATCGGCTGCATAGAAATAAAAATCACGAGACATTTTTAAATATGTAGGTGTTAGGTAAAATCGTGATCTCTAGAATCGACGCGTCGCGTTAGTCAACTGGCGATGAGCTCATAATCTATCTAACGGTAAAACTTCTTATAAAATACTAGCTGAGGCCCGCCACTGCGTCCGCGTGGAAGTATGAAAAATAGATAGTAGCCGATTCTCAGACCTACTGAATATGCATATTAAATTTCATAAAAATCGGTCAAGCCGTTTCGGAGGAGTATGGTAACTAACATTGTGACACGAGAATTTTATATGTATAGAGAAGAGATTAATAGTGAGTTGGCATTTGCGTACATTTTCTACTGGGCCGCGACCACTGACAAGTGAATGGCCTACGCCACTGTCGTTAACATTTTATACACATTTTACTATATATCGATGATCAATAGATCAAACTTTATCTGTAATGTGATTCTTTCGTGGCCAGTTCCTGTAGCAAGACTGCATAGTGGAAGATGCCTAATAAAAGTCGAAAGTCTGCTCCCAGACGTTCTAGGTAAGTAATTTATATTGAGTGCAAATCAATAGGTCTTTGAGATCACTCCTAACAGTCTGTAAGTTTTATATTTTTGGCATCGACAATTGTCTACATATAATATTTATAATGTCCTAAGATTAACTTAGTATGGACTTATGACTTAACACTGTAAACAGGTCAAGGTCGTTAACAAATAAATTGACCTAAATTCTAACATGTAGGTATTAGAAATATTGTGATAAAAATGTATTATTATATTAAAATAATCCTAGTCATTGTTAGTTAATAAATCATTATTTACTTACTAAGTAGGTAATAAATAAATGTGCGGAACACATAACACATTGTAAATTTACCGACGACGGACCTCTAAATTACACATAACAGTTCTAAATCGTACCATTCAAGATGAGATTGACTTTCTCATGCAGTTGTTACTTGTTACTATAGATTAGAGAGAGGATATTTATTTACTTTTAATGTTTACTAAATAACCATCTTGAGTGTTAATAACTTTAAGATTGTACGTAATAACTGCACTAGAAAGTGATATTAAAATTAAGCGACATTTAATTTAATTAAAGCTCAGATATTATATAAGAAAGCGGTTAACATAATTCTTGCAAAGTAATAAAAAAATGTAATGTTCAAATTTATATTGAGTATTTTAAAAAATATTATTAATACAACCTATAGCTCGGAAAATCAGCTACGAATTAAATATAAAGCATAAACTGACTAGAAGACTTTGCAAGACTATTTCGTTTTAAATATAGTTATATTCTGGTATTGATCGCACATTACAGGACCGCCCGGTGGCCGCAAAATAAACGCGTTCGTTTGTCACAACTAAAATAGCTGGCAACTTTATCAGCACGGTCAACGGACTACGTTTATTCCGCGCGTGCAGCTAACACAGTCGCACGTGCGGAATAGCGCCAATGCGTTGCGAGTTACGTACTGCAATGTGCGATCAACTTCAATCACTTTTGTCTTCATTTACTTGCAAACGTAATTGAACGTTTTTGCTAAGCGCAGCAGGAAGCCAGTTAACTAACGTAATAACACCAGAGCAACACTAGTCAAGCGAGTCGGAACTATCGGAAAGCGTTCGATCAGCCGTCTTGTTATCTAATGACATCTTTCACCGCTACTTTGACTATATGTTGCCTTAGTATTTAGTAACCAACTTCCTACCGCTGATTTCCTTTTATGCGTGTTCATGCCATCCAGCAGGCGCGATAGCGGAAGCAGACTGCGATATGGCAGACGTAAATGAGTGTGTTCACAAGTTCGCGTAAAACTACAGATAGTGACAGCGACACGGTCGACGATGACGAGTTGGCAGTGCGTAATAGCTCTAATTTACGCGTTGAATGTTTGCGCCCGCAACTACGCCGCGACGTGAAAACGCACGCATTATTGTCAAAGCACACACGAGACTTAACATCGAAGATCAGCGATTTCACAACAACACTATGCTACATCGCTTTTAGACGATGTTTCGCATTCGACTGTAGTATAAAAATGTTAGGGAAATGATATGATAGCATCGTTTCGAATAGTGTTTGAACTTCAAATGTTTGAGCTTCGAGCTTGAAGCACACATTTATGATCAAATCGTCGAAGTTATGTGATAAGTATCGTGTGTGGCTGCCCTTAGTGTTTAGTAATCTTCCTGCCGCTAAACCTTATCTGACAATATTTAAGACAAGGTTCTGTTAGAAAGAGGAAAACAATATAATTTTCCACTTCCTTATAATGGTTACCAAGTATGACCCCTGAGAATGAGGACACAAGAATTATAGAAAAGGACTGTTGATATAATAGTTCTACACTCTACAGAGTAAATCCTGTATAAATCTGGACATAAAAATTAGTAGATCTATAACAGTTTTCAGGTCAATGCATACAATTTAATTGTACACACTCACTATGCTTAATCCAAATTTTCAAAAGCCATACTTGCGCATTAAAGAATAATAGATATATACTTATTTAATATTTTAATCTTTATAAGTCATAATAAAACACACATTTATGATTTATCTGACTAAATAAAATAAGTTATTAATTAAGCAAATTATGAGTGATTTTGATTAGCAGCATTCACCGTGGTGGTAAGAATTTTTTAGAGACTTACCATTACAGGTTGCGGCCATAAATTTTCCGTTAGCAGAGAAGTCCATAAGAAGAACTGTGCCGGGGTGCCCTTTGAGATTCTTTAGTAGCCATGGGTGACTGAATTCGGTTTTTGCCTTCCATGCTGTTCGCTTCTTGTTCTTTCCTATTGGCCGGTTCTCGGGTGCGGTAGATTCGGTTGTCGAATCGGTTTGAGCCACTAAAACGAAAAATATTGATTGAAGTATTTTTCTTTGTTGATGGTGAATATAGTCCTGCGCAATTAGCCCTGGACTACAAACAACGTGCGACGGAAACTGTCGGGCACGACGTTGAACGCGCGTGTGAGTACACTAGTTATAGACCTAAGTATACAATTTTTCTATCTTGTTTAGCCACATATTTAAAATAACGAAATAATATAATAACATGACAAGAATTTTTGTTCGTAAACAGGGATCATATTAATGCAAGGTTCGAATAAGTACAATAATGGTTTGTGAATGTTCACTTTCACTTCACTATCTGGTGACTTGTCTTTGCAATTTGATGTTAAACAATATAATGCATGAATCATGGAGAAATCTTTGGAGAAAACATTTGATATTTATAATAATGACATACTTACTTACATTTTAATTTTTAGTAAGTAAGTAAGTATACGAATATATAAGTAATACGTAATACTTATAAGTACGTATATAAAGTAAGTATATAAGTAATACTTATAAGTACTCTAAATTGGCAAAGGTCTAAGGGCAGAACTAGATGTTTCCTTAGTATGAATAATATTCACTTATTTAAAGAAGAATAAGAATTGGGTATGTCCTTCAAGGCCCATCTATTTAATGGACTTTGAAGAGAGGAGACGGTTCACATTTGTATGGGGGGTGGGTCCGGTACTTTTACGAGTAGAGAAATGAAAGAAAAAAGAAAAACACTAGACAATTTTTGGTTATTCAAATCTACAAATTCATCATAATTTCAGTGGTTAATTTATTTAATCTTTCCATGACAAGCAACACTAAACATCACTCATGTTTAGCGTTGCTTGTCATGGAAAGATATCATGGTAACAATGGCAGATTCATATTTTTTTATGTTTTCAAAAGAAAAACACGTTATTTTGACAGTGACTGTCAGAAATGACATTTGATACATTTCGCACCTACTGTCTTCTCTATGGCTGAAGGTTGCCATTTTGGAAACATGCCGAAAACTTGAAATACATTTTTATTTTTTTCACATTATTTACTTTATATTCTAAATTATTATATTTTTAATACAATAAATGTATTTTCCTCTATTCATGGTAGAGTGTACAAGAGTCCATCAAAAATTAACCTTCTCTTTTGGTACATTAATAGGATACATCCCAGGAATGCTACTTAATGGAAAATTAAAGAGTTCCCACTGGATTTTTAAACTCCAAAGTTCCTCCTGATAGTATTCTAGTATGTATTTGTTCAGTTGCTTGTCAATGCAAACTAATAATGTAGAGCAAATTATTGCATACATGTTTTACATTTTAACAAATAATACTTTAAATTATCAGTCACACATAAATTTTATACTTAACACAAAACTTCAATTCTAAGATGTTCCATACTGTGATTGTTTTACAATCAAAATAATAAATTGTTTCCAAAATATACAGCTATTTGTTTTAAATATTTATTCCCATTGATATTATTGTGATAATAATGGTTTGTTTACCTAAAAAAATTAGGTAAGTAGGTAGGTAAAAGCTGTATGACACTTTCACTACAAAATACAACCCTAATCGATTAGAAATATATTATATTATAGTTCCATACTTATTTGTCATGTAGCAATCATTTACAGTTACCAGCTTGGCGGTTTAACACTTAACTGTACATAATCACATGTGGTTAGAACCGCTAGGTCCGCATGTCGATTTAAGAAATAATATTTCGTGCCAAATATGAATAATTGTACTTCAAGGAAAGATAGAATATGTTTAGATAAAATGTGTATAATCTGTTTTATCGTAGGAAACGACAAAACCAATGATAGATTTACCTACATAAAAAGTATTTTAAACCTACCTGTTACGCTCTCAGTTTCATCAATTTGCGCTTCGGATTTTCTATTGCGGAAGATGGTTTTGTAAAGGTAGTGTAGTATTACACATATTAATACTGTGAATCCAGCCATTATGTACACATTCGTCGTTAGTCCGGCTTTAAAATTTCCCATTTTCACTGATAATTCAAATAAACTTTTTTTATTGGTACCGATCTAATAGCAACAGCGAAATATCACTCACGCGGTCCCAAATTAACTGAATTGACGGACGCACACTGTGACACTGACACTGACAGATTTTTGAACGAATGAATATTGTCATAAGTGTCAACGACGAGAGCAAACCCACAAACCTCCAACCATAGAGCTATGACATAGTGTCATAGAATTATTTGCTGTAATCTGTGGCTATAATGTATATGTTTTGCAGATTGATGAAAAAGCTTTGGTTGTGCCAAGCATCTTGTAATGCTTGGCAACTTTATATCAACTTTGAGAATATTATAAAGAACTTTTTGCCTTCACCGTTTGAAGCAAGTGAAATTTCATTTTTTTATGCACATAATGAACTCCGAAAAGTTAAGAGGTGAGTGCCCCTGCCCGGGGATCAAACCCACGACCCCTTATAGAAGGTTTGGTTTCTCAACCACTAGGCGATTACCGCTTCCACTAACAACCATCACTTATCACCGCTCTCAAGTAATAAAGGTGGTTTAACTATTACCCAGAAGATGTGGTTCACCTCGGACTATAACCTTCCTTCTATCAGAAAATTAAAAAAACATTGTAAACTTGCATGTGACTGGCTTGAAATATTGATATCCGGCTATTATTGTCAAAAAAATAAATCTGACGATGTAATGTATTAAAATAACCACAATATGTTTGGTATTCAAGCATGAAGTCCCTTACAAATCCATAAGTATTGTAAAATCATCAAGACTATGCCCTTTCGCAGAGGCAGGTAATTTATTTAATCAGTGTTTTTCTTTCATAAACAACCAACTTTATCAAAACTATTCGAGAATCCAGAATCGATTATTGGATATTGGTACCACATCCACATCGATGCTCGTTCGTCCGTTGTGCGCTCCGCCAGGAGTATAAGTGTTCTGTCATAGATAATACCTTATATACCAGAGATAGATGCGCCACTCACATTTCAAGTTTCTAAAAAGGTGTACCCTGTACGCTAGATGTCGCTGTATCGTGTACAACGCAGCTGGCAGTACCACCAGATTTAATTTTTTTTATCTCAATAAAATAGGAAAGGAAGTGAAAAAGGAAAAGTTTTTATATACTAATATTAATATTATCTACCAGAGAATTTAAGTAAAAACGCAAATAATACTAATATTGTAGATAACATTAACATTATTGATAAATAAAAACTTAGCCTATTTCACGAAATAAGACTTTTTTAAAATTAAAATCAAAGACTGAACATACATTTAGGTATTTATTTTTTTTCTTTTATGAGTATTATAATATTTTATTGCTTGAGCTTTAATGATATTATCTAAATTATCATAAGTTATCTTTCCCTTAAGCAGCCTGTTAACATTGGTGCACCAACTGTGGACAACTACATTAATGGTTAAATGTAGTAAAAAATCAAAAAGCTTCTTATTATGATTTTCACAGGAGAGAAACGAAAAATCACAGAATATTTTTACTTTTTGCGTTATTACGTCTTTAATATTCTTGATTTGTGGTTCTTCATTCAATTGCGTTTGAATTACAGTGCAAACCTCATTTAAGAATGTACACAACGCCTCAGATGGATATTTGCAAGACGTTTTTGTGTAGTCCCTTTCTAAAATATAATCATTTTGGGCTGGAGGCGTTGTGCTTAACAATTGCATTTTGCATACATTACAATTTATACACATTTTTTTAAAACACTTATGAACTAAGTACCCAGCAATATAACGTTTTGCTTCCTTACTGGTTATATTGCTAGGTTCTGAATTGTTATTTTGCTCAAACAAATTGACTAAAGAATCCACATTTATATTTGCATCTGGTTTCTCTTCTGTGTTTACTGTTTGTGAATTAATTAAACATTTGAGTGGCTTTAAGATTTTGTTATTGTCCCGTTCACAGTTTGCACCAATTGAATGAGAGGAAGTTAAATTATTAACTAACAAAGTTTTATATGCTCCAGTAAATTGGCAGCATGTTGGAGATACATTCCGGATCCCATTACACCTGATACTGGAAAAGAAATTTTCTAGTGGATCCTGGTTCAAATTTCTTGTTAAAAGGCTGCTTACACTATGGTTAGCATTTAAATAAGAAAACATTTCTTTTACTACATGGATATTTTGGATCCAATTTTGAATTGATGGAACTTTTACAAATTTACTAGTGCCATCTTTTTGTACTTCAAAACCCATGGAGTTTAATACAGGTAGAACTTCATCCCAGAGTTTAAAATGCGTTGAGTTCTTTCTCAAAGCTGATTTATATATTTTGGCACTGTCTTGGTAACTATGACCATTAAATGAGTCAAATAATTTATCTACTAGTAGCAGCAGATCAGCAGTTGCGAGACACTCTTTAGGCAGAAGATTATGATCTAAAAAAAAAACATATCAAACATTTAAAATGTATAGCTTTTTACTATTTACTATTAATACTAATATTATGAAGCAGTGAAATAAATGGGCCCACGACGTCAAAACATAGACATTGTAGGAAAAAATTGGATAAAAATTGGATTGGAAAAATAGATAAAAAATATTTAAAAATTTATTCAAAGTGTACACTTTGTGACTGTCATTTGTTGAATTTAAAGACTGAGGAAACTTTTACCCACAGGGGACCATACATCAAAAACAAGCAAACAAAGGCATAAATTTCTTAAAAACTGTTAATTTATGGAAAATCTAAGCTATAATAACAATAGTTCCATTAGACGGGGACCTCGTGAGAGCTAAGCCATAGCGAAAAACTTAAGTATATAGATCTAGCTCACGAGGTTTCCGCTATGTGGCATATAGAGTCTACTGAAACAATCCTTATCAAAATGGTTTAATCCCAGTCAGCCTCGCCAACCATCTGAGGCGACTGGGGTTTCATGACAATTCGCTTACAACCAAAATGCACAAATCGATGTTGTGAAAGTATGTCCAATTTTAATTTTATTATTTTAGTCCAAAATTACCCAATTTTTGACGAAATTTGGTGCAGAGATAGCTTGCATCCCAGAGACTACTTTTATCCCTAAAATCAAACAGTTCTCACAGGATTTTTAGAAATCTAAATCCACATGAACAAAGTCACATGCATCATCTAGTAAGGAAATAAAAATACAAACTTGCTAAGAAGCGTAAAGCTGCAGATACCCGTTGGCTGAAAACTTGAGCTGCAAATTTCACTTTCATCTTGGGTACTTTATCCTTATTCACATGTAATTCCGTTAACTTGTTAACCAAGCGAATGTCATGCTCTCCCACATCAATATCGAGTAACATTTGCAAATGGTTCCATTTTGCAACCTTTGTTTCGCCATTTTGTGTGTATTTTAAGTTTTTGGTCATTAGATTATTTCTCAATCCTTTGAGTATATGTGGAGGATCAAAAATTGGAAATATTTTGCTATTTTCGATTTCAAATGCCAAGCTTTTCCATTCAGTTCCTCTTTGAAGGTATTTTTCCTTTGTTTCATTAACCAGATTCTTTATTACTTTCATATTTGTTGGGGATTGGTCACAGATTGTAGACACAATTTTTAAGCCAGTGCTGTTGACCTGTACTATGACATTTTTAATTAACTTTTTTAATTCTGCACTGTTTGTTGCGCTCTGGCAGAATGTAAAGCAAATTGGTTGTTTAAATTTACCTTTTAGACTTTTCAGCATAAACACTAATGCGTGATCAGCAATTTTTGAGGTCCTATGTCCCCCAAAATCTTCAAAACCCCCAATCACATCAGGAACTTTTTGAAAATACAGTCCTGGAGATAGTGCCACCTCATCAAAAATTAACGTGCACAGCTTTTTTTCTTCAGGCAACTTTTTCAGTGCTTTGGCTAAATGCTGCATTATATTATCGTTTATGCCTGGATTTAAAGATATACTGCTTAGCATTTTTTGCATGGTTCTTTTTGAAGGCAAACCAAATGTCCTTTGCAGGAAATTATAGGCTTTTTGACTTTGTTTGAAAATTGTTAAACACAAAATTTTTTCTTTTATGCTGAATCCTCATACTCCTACCTCTGGCCTTTTTTGATGATTTCTTAAGTTGCATATTTACAAAAATGGCAGCTGGTTCCGGGAGATTTTCTACAGCATTTAAAAATGCCCGACTCTGTGACAGTTTTTTAGCCTGACGCACTCTTTCATTCAATGATTTGCACTTACTTTTTAAATCTATACTACTATATAATATATATAGACTATTTAGACTATTTAGATAGATAATTTAGACTATCGAGAAGAAATAATTAAAAAAATTAATGATGATATATCGCTGAAGAACATTACTATTTTTAAGAATACATACCTTTAGGATATCGTTTTTGTTTTGGATTTGGCAATTTGGCATAAAAGAGGTCAAACGTTCAAAGAAGATACAACAAAACAAGCAGATAATCCAGAATTTGACTACACGACACACCGCGAGCAAGAGCACACCAACGGAATATATTTGAAAAACCAAAAAACTGTCAAGTAAAATAACAGATAACTGTCAAAGTTTTTTTTTGGAATTTTTAGGCTCTGGATTCTAAGATTTTTGACTAATAAACGCCATCTATAGTACGCTCTAGAAAAATAGCCTACGAGTTTTTGTTCCGCGATCACTAGATGGCAGTGTTTTCTACGCAATATTTCTTGACGTGAATTTGTACGGCAGTTTCACCCCCCGTGTTCTGTGGTTGTGCGTTACCATCTTTTTTTATTTTATAATATTTCATTCCTTCATGTTGGTAAAACAATAGATTTATATTTATTCAAAACTGTATAATCTATCCTTTTCTTACTTATAGAAAAGATAGAGAGGTGGTTCTAAATTTAAACGTTCTAGAAATCTAGCGAATGAACAAATTTAAATGTCACTGTCACCCGTCAGTCATTCTAATTTCTCATTCAGTGGTGGAAAAAAATTGTTTCGCGTTATAAGACGTTGTTTTCGGAGAGAAAAGTTTTCAAAGCATTTATAAAGTGATAATTATTTAATAATGCCTCGACGTGGACGTTCAGCAAGTCCGCCTCCTGCTCCTCAGCGAAGGTAAATATTATTTACTTCTGTACGTATTGATTACTAAGTATCCTTTTACTGCATCGGATAACCTAAGAGGTTAATTTTTCAGGGCTGCTCCGCCACCGCAACGAAGCAGTGTACCAGCCCATGCGCCTCCATCATCCCCGGCCATGGCTACTGCCCAGCCTCAGCAGCCTTCTTTGTTTGGCCAAATGGCAGCAACCGCCGGCGGAGTCGCCATAGGATCGACTGTGGTAAGTTCTTTTTATTAGTTACGTAACATAAATTGTGTTTTTACGTATAATCTGCTAATTCCACTTCAAGGATTAAAAATATGATATTGCGTAACATTTTGCTAATATTTCCTGAATAATTGTCTTCTTAATCGCAATAACATTTATTGTTGGCGATAATCCAATGAATTAGGTAGTAGCCGTACGACTCACGTGTTTTGTTTGACGTTATCTTGACATTCATGGATGTATGTAAACATGATTTGCACAATATTTTTGTAAGCATAGGGCATTTCAAATGTTTTATTAGAATAAGGGTCTGTTTCACTATCACCAAGTAAACTTTATCTGATGAATTTTCTAGTTTGCACAGATGTATAGCAATCCTCTCAATATTTGAAAGTTTGCCTGTTATGATTTACTTGACGATTGTGAAACAAGCCCTAAACGAACACCCATATTCTCAAACATTACTTTCATGCACTACTAGCATGGTAGCAATGCAAGGAGTGAGACCTTTATAATAAGGAATTTCTCAGTGTGTTAGATTTGGCAAGCCATTCATTTCAATAACAATACTTAAAGGTCCTATTGTGCGTACGCATAGCATTGAATGGAGTGTTGAATTGTTAACGACATTGATTGATTGATTGACTTAACTCCAGCTGTGTGACTGACAGTACGGTTTAAAATGCGTATACAGTGCTGACATTGCAAACGCTGCTGACGCTAGGTTTAAATTGCAAGCGCGCTATCAGTGCGACAACAATTTAAACCGACGACAGCGCGCTGTTGCCTGTCAGTCCTGTCACTGTCACTATTATTATTGTTTGTGAACAATCTTCACAGAAGACTTGGAATTCAATTAAATCCATATTTAACACAAAAAAAAAACAGACTCGTTGAGATAAAACGGTTTCAATCCAGCCAAGGAAACTACTCTCCGCTCTCTACCGATAGAATCCAGCAGTTGATCTGTCTGATGTCAGTTGAATTAGACATTAGCGCACACGCTGCACTACCTAATTTTTATAAGCGCTGTGAGTACGATAAAATGGCGTCCCTCATGACGTCACGCCACTGTCATTACCATTATTATGCACATCTTAAACCGACTTTTTGCACGCTGTCAGTGCAAATAGTGCACATGTGCACATTTTAAACCGTACTGTGAGTAACTTCTGCATCAATCATTGTTACAGTATCAATTGTTGTGATTGGCTGAATTTATGGTATTCTTGCTGCGTCAAGGGATTTTGTCCCATAGTGGAAGAGTGTTAAGCAATCAGAGGTGATTGCGATCGTTACACTCACTGTAGCTGTCATTTTTGTTGGTCGCCCTGCAGTTGACTGACATAAATTCACATGTCATTTCCAACGGGTTATCAAATGTCATCTGTTGGTGGTCTACACAGAGTAGGAATTAGGATGTATTTAGGGTAGGTCCTGTTACTTTGGCTTTGTGATTGTTTATTAGAATTGGCTCTAGATTTCTTCACAACATTTACACAATTCATAATTAAATTATGGTTTTATTATATGATTGTCTCAAATGACCTTGAGTTTATTAAACAAAAATCACTGAGATAGTTATTTGTGTCAACTTTAATTTTACGAAAATATCTTTTTTTATCTATAGAAATGAAGAAAAATCTGTATCATGTATTATGACGATAATTACGGACTACATAACATTCTGAAACTCCATTTTTACTTTTTATGTTTATAATTTATATATACAATCTTAATCTTATTATGTAAGTAATATTATTATCAATCAATAAATTTCTTATTAATATCAATCAGTATATCATCTGTATGATTTTAAAATAGAACTATTTTTGGATAAATCCTTATGAACATATTATAATATATTTTTAACACTCCAATAAATTTTGAACTTCAATATAAAGTAGCAATACATAATGTATCGGAAGTTTAATTTCAATGATTTATGACATACTTTCTCAAGTCCCGAACCTACACAAAATTGAATAAATATTGCTAGAAATTTTAAATAATGATTGAATTTTCGAAAACAACTATTCTTCACAGGCTTGGAGGTTTTTTCGAGCAAATGTGGTATGATAAAAACAGTGGCATATTCCAGAAAATAAAAGGATGCAAGTCATCTCTATTCCAAATATTGTCAACTTATCTAGATCAGCAGTGCAACCGTGTATCTTTTGCATCAATCATTGATATATCGCAATCACCTCTGATTGGTTTACACTCTTCCACTATTGAACGAAATCCATTGACGCAGCAAGAATCGGAGGTGATTGCGGTGTATCAATGATTGATGCAAAAGATACGCGGTCGCCCTGCTGTTCAATGGTTGTTTTGTAACAATTAGATAAGAAGACATTCTATTGCATTATATTAGTATGGAATTAAATATGGATTGGCCAACTATTCCATTGTCATTTTGATTTATTAATAGCCATTTTGTCTCCCACCCTTGCAAGTTTCATTTATGAATCATTTTTAGTATGATTAAAAGACTCAAGTATATTTCTATTTCAAAGTAATTAATAAAATCTCTGAAGACCTGTATGATGTATCCCTATACCATTGCTGTACCATCACTATTCCCAAGTTGTATCAAACATTACAATCTCAATTGCTGTGTTTTGTTTGACTGCTATTATTAACAAAGTAATTGTTTTACACCCGTGCCTCGGAGAGCACGTTAATCCGTCGGTTCCGGTTATTATCACTAACTACTACAAACATGATAATAGTCGTTAAAGCCCGCAAACCCGCATTGGAGCAGCGTGGTGGGTCTAAGCTCTATTTCTCTCTCTCCTATAAGAGTGGAGGCCTGTGCCCAGCAGCGGGACGTTAATGGGATGTAGTGGTGGTGGTACGGAAGGAACCATTTGTGCACAAGTCTAACTCTCACTTGACCAGTTTTTCATTTAAAATTTTATATTTTTCTCTTAGTATTCACAATAGTTATCTCTTGTTCTAGGGTCATGTTGCTGGTAGTGCTATAACTGGCATGTTCAGCGGAGGTAGCAGCGAGGCTGAACATCAGCAATCCGCGCAGCCCGCCCAGGCTTCTCCCAACCAATACCAAGGACAACAGCCCCAGGGACCTTGCGCCTGGGAAATCAAGCAGTTCATTGAGTGTGCCCAACAACAGCACGATCTTACCCTGTGCGAAGGCTTTAACGAGGCTCTGCGTCAATGCAAACTCAACAATCACCTCTAAATCAATAAATACTTGGGTGTCTCATAAAAGTAATTCCATCTATCATATTCTTCTATTGTACCATACAGTATGCTGATAATATCCAACAAATCTCTGTTGTTATTACTTAAATTATACTACCATAAGTATAAAAGCTTTCAAAGCTACCTCAGTGTCCAGACGTTCCATTTTCTCAACATGAGACACCTGCCAAGTAATTTTTATTCTTATTAGTTAATTTATCAAATAATAATGTTGATCATTGAAATTTTTAGTAGATTTATTTTTATTACGATGACGTAATTTAGTTATAAATTCCCCATTAATTTTACATTTCTAGTAATATTTTTAATTATAAATAAAATACCAGAAACCAAAACTCAGTGTTTTATTTCACTACAATAATATAATTTTTTGTATGGTTCTTTTACAGAATACAAACAATTATTTAATAGATTCTCTTATTCATTATTAAATGATAATTTAGGTAAACTGGTTTCAGACAACTGCAAAATGATAAAAGGAATTTAAATACTGATACCCTTAAACTTTTCAATGTGCAACAGATGTAGTAGCGGGTGTGTATAACATCTTACTATCCACATTTTGGTTTAATCACAGATTATCACGAACAATTCATACGGTTAATAAAATATAATCGATCCTTAGCTCTGACAGTAAATATAGGAAATCTAGCTGTTTTAAAATGCGCAGCTAAAGTAAAGAGTGACGTTGCCATCGCACTGCACTATGCCTACAGGTCCATACATCTTTTGAAGTCTCTTTGAAAAATTATAATTGTAAACATACACGATGGACCCGCGCGTTCTGACTTCTGTTGTTATAGTAGGTACATAGATTGCGAATATGGTATACTAGCTGATGCTCGCGACTTCGTCCGCGTAGTTTAAGTTTTTTTGCCTATGTTACTCTCCAGGTCCTCAACTATACCTCTGCCAAAAATCACGTCGATCCGTGGCTCCGTTGCGGCGTGATTGAAGGACAAACCAATAAACCAACACACTTTCGCATTTATAATATTAGTATGATACCTACCCGTAAACCTAATTTATGATGCAGTCCCAGTCGGAGCAGTAGCAGTAGCCGCTCCCGCTACTCGCGCGCGGACCAACATGCGCCGGCGCACCCTCCTCAGATCATCGTGACGCCGATGCCGCGCCGCTCCATGTTTAGAGATGCGGCTGCGGTAGCGGGGGGCGTCACTGTCGGCACCACAATGGTAAGATGTTCTATACTGAATCCACAGACAGTAGATTTATCGTAGAAACCGTTGTCCTTGTACCTGCGCAGTAGGAAATTTATCGATGATGTAGACATCCGCTCCACCGTCGCTCAGTGGTCTTTTTTCGCGAAACATAGCTTTCCAAGCAAGAGTAGGTATGGGCATCTTCTAGGCAAATGCGCTCTAACCACTGTATGGTCTGCAGGGGCGTAGCTACCGCCGTATTTGCCGTATCAATTATACGGGGCCCCCGGGCCACGGGGGCCCCCAAAGTGTGTAAGGAAAAAGAATAAAAACTTTCTAATTTATTTTATTTAACAAATGACAAAATTCTATAAAGCAATTCCTTTTTTTGCCGATAAAAAGGCAAGGAGAGTGAATATTTAAAATTCGATTTTTATTTGTAAAATGGGTAAATTATGTGATAAATAAATATAAATATTACTTCTCACAATATTTTTTTTCTTTTGTGAAAAATCTGTACTTACCTCCATATAATGGCCTCCAAAAAAATTTTTATACGGGGCCCCGACAAGGCACGCTACGCCACTGATGGTCTGTGACTCTAACCTAGACCTCATAATCATCAGCTTTCTATAGAATATATTAGTGTCCTGTCTATCCGTCTCGTTTTTAGGGCTCAGCCGACGAACCGATCTTGATGAAATTGGACACAGGAATAATATCTACTTATTTTCCCAGAAAAACAGTTCCGACGGAATTTTAAAAACCTTTCTGTCTCAAGGTGGCATAAAGGGCAGGTTCCTACGGTCCGGTTTTTTATTTGGACGATTCTACGACCACCAGCTCCGAAAGCCCAGATCATTTGAATGGAATTTCTTCTCTTTCAAGTTCAAACAATCTAAGAATCTTAGTAAGTAGGTACATAATAGAAACTGCTTTTTTAGGGTCATCTGGCAGGAGAGGCGATCTCAAGTTTATTTACTGGTCGACGCCGAGAGGAGGTAGTGCATTCACTGCCGCAAAATTACCAACTGGGATCAGAGCCCAGCGGACCCTGCGCGTATGAAATAGCCCAATTCCTGCAATGCGCTACAAACCATGAAAACTTGCAGGAGTGTGAAGCATTTAACGAGGCGCTTAGGGAATGCAAACGGCGAAATCGTATGTTGACAACGTCATTACATCAATGATGTTTACAGTACTTATTACGCAAGTTTTGATGTAGGCATATTGTGCGTCCTTTGTGACGGCGCATCGCGATCCCGCGACGAAACGCACAGAAAACTCGTACCTAGTTTGAGCTTGTGCAAGCGGGCGCGCACTACTAACTTTCGGGTGTGCGTTTCGTGTGCCGCGGATTCCGCTTATACATAATATATGCGATGCGCCATCACTCAGGAGTCAGGACTATAGGGCTTGAAGGTAGCAACTAGCAAAATCACTAAGTTGCGGATTTTCTATACCTAGGTACCTACATTTCGGTCGGTAGTCGGTTCTGGAGATAAAGCTTCATATATTACACTCTGCCTCTCCTGTTGGCTTTCATAAATATAATTAATAATAGGTAATTCTTTTATTTTCAGGTCTGCCTTGATTCCACTTTCCCCCATCCATCCCAAATGAAATAGTAGGTACCTGCAGTTTTAACATACAACCACAATAAATTAATTTCAAAGCTTGTCGTATTTTTTACTTTGAGCTATTCCACTAATCATTTTAAAATTAAAAAGCCAAAACGACTTCATCATCACGACTTAGGAAAATGAGCTTGAATGAGCTATGTACCGGTACGAAGCTCATTTTCTTATTAGTTTTCTTACACACCAAAAATAATAGACAGACAAAACACGCCTTACTTATTACCTACATGACCAAAAACAACAGACGTGTCACGTGGTATCGTTTTTGGTTATGTAAGACATCTGTGATATAAAGTATATTATTATAATTATGGCGCCCGGTACGCAATCTGGGACTTGGACCGTGATCCAGAATTGACTGTGTACCGGGGGCGAGTTTACGTTGCACCATTGATCTGGACGCAAGGGCGTAGTCAGGATTTTATATAGAGGGGGCAGATAAAGAAAATCCTACACTATTTTTTTTTTAGTATCTCACATTAGTAGTAGAGGTCGGAAGTGAGGTAAAAATTAAAAACACAATATATAAAAATCACAAATAACTTAATTGCTTGACCAGTAATCGGCGCGGTTCTTCACAAAATTTGTTTAAAACTTCGCTCAAAATCTCTTCTTCTTCTTTTTACCCTCGACGAAGCGGAGACGGTATATGTGTTTGCCCTAAGAGGTTGTGTGTTTGTTTGTTTGTGCACTTTTTTGTTACCAGTTTTTTTCTTTGTCAATTTTCCTATGTACCTACGCTTAACATGCATAGCCCGTTCAAACGGTTTCGGTCATCCTAGAACCTCGGCCACGTTTTGACACGTCGCAGGCCCTGCCCGTACCTCGCTACGCCCTTGTCTGGACGATTAATTATTGGGCGCCTACGGTTTTTAATAATTTAGTTTATTTATGTTTTCAAAATCAGAGTCTTGTACATAGAGGCATTTCACAGTCTTCATGCCTTAGTCACGCCATTGCCAAAGGCGACTTGGCGATCAAGAGCTTTTGACGGCACCTCGTTTTCCATGCCCACTTTCGGTAGTCGTGAGTAGTCGAGCTTCTGCAGTTTGGAGGTGAACAAGTTGTGCAAAAAAATTTTTTTTGTCTGTATTGAGAGCTTGCGGCCCATCAGAAAACAATTGTAAGATTTTCGTCTCAGGTTTCAAGGTTGGAATCATTTTTATTATGGGAAACAAGTGAGTACAAATTTCGGCGGGCTAATGGCAACTGTTATCCGCAACTGTATAAAAACCGGCCAAGTGCGAGTCGGACTCGCGCACCGAGGGTTCCGTACAAACCTGTAGTAAGTTTTAAATTAAATGTTTTTTTTAAATATTTGAGTTGATTGAATGAAAGGTAAATTGCGGTTTACGATTTATGACGTATTAAAAAAAAAACTACTTACTAGATCTCGTTCAAACCAATTTTCGGTGGAAGTTTGCATGGTAATGTACAACATATATTTTTTTTAGTTTTATCATTCTCTTATTTTAGAAGTTACGGGGGGGGGGGGGGGGGACACACATTTTACCACTTTGGAAGTGTCTCTCGCGCAAACTATTCAGTTTAGAAAGAAATGATATTACAAACCTCACATTTTTGAAGACCTATCCATAGATATCCCACACCTATGGGTTAGATGAAAAAAAAAAATTGAGTTTCAGTTCTAAGTATGGGGACCCCCAAAATTTATTGTTTTTTTTTCTATTTTTGTAAGAAAATCTTAATGCGGTTTACAGAATACATCTACTTACCAAGTTTCAACAGTATAGCTCTTATAGTTTCGGAAAAAAGTGGCTGTGACATACGGACGGACAGACAGACAGACAGACAGACAGACAGACATGACGAATCTATAAGGGTTCCGTTTTTGCCAAATTTGGCTACGGAACCCTAAAAAAGACTAGAGGTTGTCCGCGACTTCGTCCGCGTACAATTATTGATTTCCTATGAGATTATGTAATTTTCCCGCTGCAAACAGCCTATCTATAGAGGCTTTATATAGCTTATGCAGGCTTTTTTGCTGATTTTCATGTCTATACTTCAGAGTCATAAAATTTGTATGTAACCTTTCACCCCCATTTCACCCCTTTTGATGTTCGTAAAATTGCTTATTATTATTATTTAAAGCTAATATCCTAAATCCCGATTTTCAAGTCTCTAACTTCAGAAACATAGGACTTTCATACAAACTTACAGTCCCCATTTTACCCTCTGTGGGGTAGATTTTCATAAAATTGCTTATGCAGTTTATTATAACTTAAAACTAATAACCTAAATCCCGATTTTCAAGTCTCTTACTGCAAAAAATTGGAACCCTTATGCAAGCTTCCAACCCCCATTTCACCCCTATTGGGGTACATTTTCGTAAAATTGCTTATACAGGTTTTTATTATTTATAACTAATAACTTAATTACCAATTTTCATGCGTCTAACTTCAACAACAAAGGACTTTCGTACAAACTTCCAGCCCCTATTTTAACCCCTTAGGGGTGGATTTTCTCAAAACCCGTTCTTAGCTGGCATCTACATCGTAGAAGGAATCTACCTTCCAAATTTCAAGTCTATACGCTTTATAGTTCCTGAGATATCGTGATTAGTCAGTCAGTGAGTGAGTGAGTGAGTGAGTGAGTGGTATTTCGCTTTTATATAATAATATAGATTGGCCTCCGTTTTTCCAATACACCATTCCTGTAATAATAAATATAAAATGTTAATTAGTAAAGCACGATCACACATAATAAGTATGAATGTGGAAAAATGTACTTAAGTGTTTTAGTTAATCTAAATATCACCTGTGTTGAGCGTTATCTGTTGTTTAATGTTTTGATGCACTGAAGTGCATGGATTATGTTTCATTTGGATGCTTACAGCTGTAATTTTCGGAAAAATCACAAAATTAGTGTCTCCTTTGCATTCAACGTATTAAATGCACTCTTAATAATTTTAGCTGCTGGTGATTCCAAGTACAATAGTGCATCTTGAAAGCGGGAATACTTGTTTCCAATGTTATGATCAAAGCTCCGATGGTCCCTTTTTTAACACTTTAATTTTTTTTTTCTTTACTACACACGTTTCAATACCATTTTCGTTCTTCTTATATTTATGGTCAACAGGCTCCCACTCCGCATTTAAATAGACCAGGTCTTCCGCTAGGTGAAAATCAAGCTTCTGTAGCTTATTTTTTTTACATTCTCCATTCATGCATTGATGAGACTTTAAATCGCAACTTACTTGTGATAACTGATAAGACGTCAGTAGCAGTTTTATAATTCTGCAATAATTTCCAAAATTTCTTCTCTGGCTTTCATCTTATTTAAAAGTACTTTGTATTTTTTGTTTTTTAAATTTGCTCTGTATAACATTTTTTTAGCTGTCTGTAGACATGTATTTAGGTGCTGGATATTTTTTAGAGCTTCTTTATATTTTTTCGCTAACACGGTTGAGCTGTTTTTTTTCTTTACTGTTATAGAAGTTGGTTCCGTAGAAGTTGATGGTTCACAACTTGCACTAGAATTTTGTTTTTGTTTCTCTTTCTGATTGCGTTTTTGTCTTCTCCATTTCTCCCTTTCTTTTTCTTTTTCAGCTTCTGATAGCTCAGATATTTTTCTTCTTTTCGATCTTACGAGTTCCAAGTGTTTTCTTTTAAATTCTTTGAACTTTTCAGGATCCTTCTTTAATTTATCTCTATGTCGCCTTGATTTTTCGGCAGATGTCAGGACCATTGTTACACCTATTTAATATTTAAAATACTCGTTTGCAATGCAAAACCTAGAATTCCGAGTAAACTATAATAACAATTACGAAACCTAGGTTCTTTCGAAACCCTTAAGGCTTCGGCTGTGGCTGTTTACCACCCTATCGGCAAAGACGTACTGCCAAGCGTTCCGGTGTGATGCTGTGGAGAAACCGATAGGGGTATGGGTTTAATTTAACTGCCATACCCCTAACAAGTTAGCCATCATCACTTACCGTCAGGTGAGATCGCAGTCGAGGGCTAACTTGTGACTTGTAGTCACAGAACATAATACTCTCTACCGAGAGCTTGTAGTGGAATTAAAAAAAAAACCGGCCAAGTGCGAGTCGGTACTCCTGGCGGAACTGGAAGACTGATACCACAGCTGATACCCTTTTATACATCCTACTCTATGGACTGATTCTGAATAAAGTATAACACACACACACAACATGGTGGCATGTTGTCACTTGTCAATTGTCATGGCATGACAAGTCTGACAGAATTGAGTAATGTTGCCAGCAACCAATAAAACCTTGTGCAGTAGTAGTAATTTTATAATTCCTGAGCGAAAAGCGCACGTCAATGGAAATTCCACATAATTATAAAAAAATATATAAATCATCTGGCTAAGTAAATAAATACATTCAAAAAACTATTCATATTTAAATAAAAAGTAGGTACATAAAATAAGTTGTCAATTATAGGTGAATCAATGATCGATCAGCTGGCTGCTTTGTTACCTCAAGTCGATTGTTTTAGTAAAAACGAGGTGAGGAAATGGTAAAATCACGCGTTTATTGAAGTGAAACTTCTTTAGAATTTATAAAAATACAGACTACTAAATAATATGATAATGTAGATTGTAAGGCTGCCTCTTTGGTCTAGCGGTTAGCATAGTCGATAGCGGATCACGAGGTTCTGGGCATAGATAA
Organism: Erebia epiphron; assembly: GCA_963932025.1. Taxonomy (NCBI): domain Eukaryota; kingdom Metazoa; phylum Arthropoda; class Insecta; order Lepidoptera; family Nymphalidae; genus Erebia; species Erebia epiphron. The sequence goes on from OZ009949.1 coordinate 29,799,783, forward strand.
ATATGTACATTCTGGGTTTAATTCCCGGCAGGGCATAAAACTGTTAGGTATTGGATCTTTCACTAAAGAAATTCTCAGTGCCAGTCCGGATTCTCAGTTGGCGGGGAGTCACCGCCGTGCCTCGAAGAACACGTTATGCCGTCGGTCCCGGTCAGTATCACTAGCAAGATAATAGTCGCCAACCCGCATTGGCAGCATGGTAGGTCTAAGCTCTAATTACCTCTCTCCTATGAAAGTGGAGGCCTGTGCCCAACAATGGGATGTTATTGGGCTGTAGTGGAATGCAGGTAAAATAAAACAACAAAATACAGGTGTATACATATAAACTTAAAATTTATTTACACCTTATTACATACATGTTGTGACGTTTCTTAATGTAAAGAATCATAGTTTTTTCAACAAAACAAAAATTGAGGTTTTCTGAGTTACAAAATATATTCGAGACATATTCAAATTAATATCGATCATCAAGACAAATTATAATTTTACCATTAAGTAAGTATATTATATTTAAAGGGATAAATATTATATTTTACGTAATGTACAATGTATCATTATTATTTCTCTGTACAATGGAAGTTTTATTAATTTACAGTTTGGCACATACAATATTTTTTTCAATTTCTTTTTGTTTTATACATATTTAAATAAAATCTGAATATTTTTCATCTTTAGGCGCATTCAGATAATGTTCATTGTTATAAAACTTCTGTTAAATAACATATCGTAGCTCTGATAAGGACTATGACAAATAAATAAAAAGAGATTGTTATATTAAACGACAGATTATGAAAAATTATAATTTAATAGGTTATAGAAATTCCAAGGTGGTCTTTGACAGCAAATAAAATGATTTATACGGTCATATGTCACTATTGTTTACTTGTCTTAGAAAAAGTTAGGAAGGAGGTAGGATATTCCATCATCTGAGCGACTATTATTTAAACAAAAAAGTTACCTGTAAGGTAAGCAAAATGAATACGAATGACCTTTCAAGTCAATGTCTTTGGATCGCTTGATAGCCGCCCGGTACACAGCCGATCTGGATTGTGGATCGCGATCCAGATTGATTGTGTACCGAGCGCCATAGATATTTAGTTTTGTAACCTGAGAATTCTAGATAACAGATATGTAGGCACTAACAGTAATAAAATTATTACATGCAAACGTTAACTCTGAAAAATTTGGTTTAGTCCTAAAAGCGAGTGATTTTACTTAACGTGGCAATTATAACTCATGAATTTGAATAATATTTACATGGAAGACCAATATGTAAAAAGAAACTGTCCTGTTTGTATAGCTATAAATCATTTTTAAATTTCAAACGGAGCTTATTGAGGGAACTTATATAATTCGTTTTTTTAGTGGTTTCAAAAACGTTTTTCTGTTCTGTAAAGTAGCACCTGCACCAGGTTAATAAAAATCACTCATTTAGTACGAAACTTTTAAACATATTGATAACTAACTCAGGGGATGTAGCTAATAAATAGCTATTAACTATAAATCATCACTTTGTGACAGTACAACCTTTAGTTTTGTGCAACATTAAACATCAAGAAATTCCACACTAACATGTATTCGAAACATACAAAGTAATATTTTGGTTAGATTCTTAAAATTTACTGAAAGAACATCACCCTAATTGGGCTACTTTTTTGTTGACAACTAATAAAAAGGATATTCTTTATTCATATTTTTTTCGTTTTTTTTTTTGGTTTTATACACAATTAACTATATTTGCAAAACATGTGAAAGAAAACATCACTAAAAGAAATTGTGTAACATGAAATATTTTAACAAAATTTAGCCAGTACGATAAAAAGTAGCCCAAAATTGTTCGATAACTGAATGATGCCCCTCAAGAGTTTTTTCGTTCGAAATGTCGTACATTCGCCTTACAGTTTAAATTTAACTAATAAAATACGTTTAAACGCTTAAGCTAAATCAGTCTAATTCTTAAAGCGACATAATTATGTCTAACAATAAAGCTTAAACGAATGCCGTAATCATAATCACACACTGGAATATTTAAATACATACAACATAGCAGATGCCCGTGAATTTGCTTAATGGATCCTACACACCATCAAGCTTATCTTCCGATTTGTATGATAGCTTGGCGCTTTATCCTATCAACATTCCGATCAATGTATCAGACATCATTGCACGATCAAGAATTCTAAGCCTCATACAAATTGGACGATATGCGTGAGGGTGTGTAATTTAACATCCAGACAATAACTCCGCTCTATAATACTTATCTATTTATAATAAAAAAATAAGGCCACCATGTTTCTCTATTGAAAGGTTAAAACAAATTAACCAGTCGAAAATTAAAAGTACAATATTAATTATTATAATCGAAATATTTCTTTTTACAAGTTATTTTACATTTGTATATCAATAATTACACGTAACCAAATTATTCTATTGTTAATATGGCGGTTTATTCATAGTTAAAAATAAAAATTACATTGCCAAAGTATAATCAAGAATTTTATTCCAAATTTGTTCGAAAACATTGATTTATTATTTCAATAATGGAAAGAATCTGAGCAAAGAAATCTGTATGGAAACTGGGACGCAATTTTGTAGGGAATAATAATGAATACTGTGAAATTTTAACCGATTTCCAAAAAAGGAGGAGTCTGTCTGAGATAATTATTATTTTATATGCAAGTAATAATAGACATAAAGATAGGAGTTAATGATGATTTTTAAGTTCCTTAATTAAATTACATAAGTACATCTACAAATTGTTCCAAAAACTGTCTTCTATAACACACTTTTATTTCCCTAAGGGTATGCCAACAAATGTATAACTAGCAAAAAATACATCAATAACCATTCAGGAATATACATAACATGAATATAGTAATCAAAAAATCACAAAAAGAATGCACCTGGACGTAATAATTACATACTACAAACCATTGTAAATACGGGTCGCAAACAGTATAGGTCCTAACATCCAAAAATAATTTAAAGCTCATCACAATATTTACACTCTGTGTAAATTTTATTCATTCATAGTACTCTTTTAAAAGCGGCTATATTCAATTTAGGCACGGATCGATAATGCAATTAAATTTAACGGTAGAAATGTTAGCAATGCTATAATATACCTTAGGTTTCAACATTGAATTTACAGTAATGTACAGGTGCTCTGGTTATTTACAATTTGTCATAAGAATACATCATAAGGCTTTATCAGGACAAGATTAGTTATAATTAAGACAGATTGACTGTCATACAGTGTACACAAACTACTGGCGTGCGGTTGACGATCGACTAAATAAAGCGCGGCTCGAGCATGTAAAAACGGACGTATTTGTATGGTGTTACGGTCTAAATTACGTCGCTTTGGATTTTAGAGATAAATAACTTTGCATAAGTGAGTTGCAAAAATCGCCAGAACTTAGAATCTAGGACAGCAGATACTATTTCTACTCATATGTACCAATATTATAAATGCGAAAGTGTCTGTGTGTTACCATTTCAAGGTCAATCCGTTCCCGGTCGCTTTTTATTTTAGTTAATGGAACAAACAATCCACGCTAAGTCACCGGCCTCATTTAGTACATACAATGTATAACTGTGATCGCCTCCTGTTGCATCACGATTCAGGCAGGACTCGACGTCATTACATATCTACACCTTTAGTTAATAAAGCCTATGACGTAGCCTTAAAATAAATGCTTCGATATTCTCATGTGGAAGTTCACAAGCGTAATACTAGAAATCTACATGCGCATTTCCCATAGGATGAGATGAGCGTCTTTGGGGTTGGGGTCCGCTGCTGGCGTGGGTCGCTCAGCCGCGTCTGCCGTTTGCCGCCAGTCGACATAACCTCGACCCCCCACTACCGTGACGACGGACCGCCTCGCCATACTGTCACCTACGATATAATCAGCACCGCGAAGACTTCGAGCCGCGCTTTTGCTTTTCGTACGCAATTCCGGAGCGGCTGTTGCGGAGTCGCTTCGGGATATTGACCGTTCGGAGGCACTAGATTTCCCTGAGGAGGAATCCGGTGTGGAAGCAGCCATAGGGGCTAAATTCGCTGCACCCGATGCGCCTGAACTTGTTCGGGACACACCGCGTAAAGCCATAGATTCTTCACTACCGGATGACGTGCAAAGGCTAGAAGCTCGCGAGTCAACCGACCAACTAGATAAATCTAAGCTCCGCGGTCTACCCGCTCTCATCCTTAATCGCCTATCCAACGTACTGACGCGGTAAGGAATCGCAGCTAACTCGGGATCGCTCCGCCTTAAAGTCTCACCGCCCGAACCACTAACATCCGCCTCACCCACACAGTCTTTAACGAACATAAGATCCCCAAATAGTCCGTAAACATCACACGCGTTCAAATTGGCACACTTTGGTAACGTCTTACTCAGCCTTACATCGCCGGGTTTCTTTCTGCGTACAACTGCGGATTGGACGCGCTGCGGTCTGTATGGGCTCATTTCTTCTGATATCCGCCTTTCTAGCTTGTGCTTATCGTTGTCTTCTTTCGCCTCTTCCTCTTTGAGCTCTTGGACTGTTTCGGCTAGAGCTCTTGCGTTGGATAGATTGCGTCTAACAACATTGACGTCCGCTTGCGTTTCCGCAGTCAACGATAATAGGAATGTGACAGGACCAGCATGAGCGTGATACGACACGGCAATGTGACCTCCAATAAGCGGGAGTCCTTCTAACTTTGGTAGCGGCACCGTAACACTAACACCGGCAGTAGTTCCAACCCAAAGGAGTCCTTGGCCAGCTAATAACGCTGAAACATAAGCTGGTTTGCTCCCCTCCCTAGCACCAATGGTTTTGGCCACATCAGCAGCGATGTCAATATTCTGCAAGTGTTCGAATGTCTCCGCGTGATATAAGCTCACGTAGGTGGAATCAGAGAACGCAGCCCACAGCCCTACACCGGAATGCGCGAGGTATTTAACGGAGCGATCGCTCTCGCCTTTTAACTCGAGGATTCGCATGATTTCGGCAGTCAACGCGTTGATGGCGAAGACTCTTTTGGCGCAGGAAGCGTATATGATTCCGTCGACGGGTAGGATGCAATGTACGGGTTTGTCGCCCAGTTCTATCGCTAGCGGTTCATCGAGAGCCCAGGAGTCGTCGTGGTTCCGCCGGTACACCGCAACTCGGCCGTTGGCGAGGCCCACAAACATGGAATCACAATGGTATTTGATCTGCGTGACTGCGGCTACGGTGATCACCTCTGTCAGCTTTTCTTGCTTCTCGGGTTCGACGCCTGAGAAGATGATAATTCTTTTGCATTCGGTGCCGAGCCAGACCGTGTCGCCGCAAAGCGTGTTCACTTGTCGGAGTCCTTTCGCGTACTCCATTGACGTTACCTGGAAATAAAAAGTCAGATGATTAGGAAGCCTTATTGTAGTAGTATTTGAAAAAAAAAGTGCTAGTTTAGCATTAAATGTCGAAGAGGAAAATTTAAGCCTGAGTTAAATTTTTCTTTTCTTGTGTATGTAGTAGAAACAATATCTTAGGGTCGATCTATACATGGGTGCACGATGCAAAGTCGCAACGCGTGGACTACATGTAAGGAATTGATCGACAGACATGCAACTCAAGTCGTAACCCCTGGGTCTAGTCATTTGAGATTAATAATTATAAACTTGAACTGAAAAACAGAAATCTCAAAGCAGAAATAAACTACTGAACATGCTCGGAGTAGGTTGGCTAAACTATCTCATTCTCTCGCAGGCTAAATCCTTTATATGTTTGTCTCTTTTTGATATCGCGTTTTTGTTGAATATTTTTTGTTTCGTTTAGTTTTCAAATCACAACTAAAGAAGTTCCACTTCAAAAGAGTATGGGTATGGGTATGTATCTGCCAAAACACTATCAGATTAGCCCATTTCCATCTTAGACTGTCTCATCACTTATCGCCAGGTGAGAACGCAGTCAAGGGCTAACCGTAGTGAAATAATAAAAAAAGTGGTCTCTTCACCTTAATGTTGGGCAAATCGAGCGTAACGAGGGTCTTTAACTGCTGCACACAGCTTAAGCAGGGAGCGCACGCGTTGCATCGTCGCGCTGCGTGGACAGCACGATGCCGTCAGACGTGACGTAGACAGGTTTAGAAGGGAGTGCACGCGTTGCATCGTCGCGCTGCGTGGACTGCACGATGACGTCAGACGTGACGTAGACAGGTTTAGCTGGGAGTGCACGCGTTGCATCGCTGCGCCGCTTGGACTGCACGATGACGTCAGACGTGACGTAGACAGGTTTAGCAGGGAGTGCACGCGTTGCATCGCTGCGCCGCTTGGACTGCACGATGACGTCAGACGTGACGTAGACAGGTTTAGCAGGGAGTGCACGCGTTGCAACGCTGCGCCGCTTGGACTGCACGATGACGTCAGACGTGACGTAGACAGGTTTAGAAGGGAGTGCACGCGTTGCATCGCTGCGCCGCTTGGACTGCACGATGACGTCAGACGTGACGTAGCACATCTCTGGTGGCAACGCACCTTCATGGTATCTTCGCACTCACCTTAGTGTCGGGCAAATCGAGCGTGACGAGGGTTTTTAGTTTCGCAGCACGATGCGTCAACACGGCGACGTGGCTGCTGCCGTTGCCGCCCGCACACAGCCACAGCAGGGAGCGCGCGCGTCGCATCGTCGCGCCGCGCGGACTGCCCGATGACGTGTAGAAACAGCCGCAACGCACCTGAAATAGAATAGAAGACGAGTGTGAGATATCTTATACTTGCACTTCGCACGGGGAAGCTTTTTTGGAAGCATGTCTGGAGAGCAAGGTATCTCTGTACCAAATTTTATCAAATTTAAACAGATGGACCTTGAAAGATGATCATAGTCGTTTAAGCCCGCCAACCCGCATTGACGCAGCGTGGTGGGTCTAAGCTCTAATTCCCTCTCTCTTATGAGAGTGGAGGCCTGTGCCCAGCTCCAGCAGTGGGACGTTAATGGGCTGCGCATTTATGATATAAGTATGAAAGTATGAATAAAACTTAACGTTTGTGTGTTCATAATCTATTTTTGCGAATCCTAAATCTAGTTGAGTTCAGTTGTTGTTGACAATGGACAAAACGTAAAATAGGTGATGCACGACAAAGTCATGCAGACATGTCATTAAGAAAAATTTAGCTAGCGTAAGTGCCGTAGCCCAAGCTAGAGCTCAAGCGTCAAGCTCTAAATTGCATACCTCATACATGAAAGCCTAAAGTAAAACGCAAGAAAATGCTAACCTTTGTCAAATTATTAGAAGAGTAGACAGGTGTAGCCGCCATAAACAACGCCATCTTTTGCGGTAATGCATGAGGCGATGGTAAAGACGCAGGCAACGTATAAGCGGGACAGTTCGCTCTCGCCTGTGCCAACTGAGCTAGCCTCAGTTCCGTGGCCGACGCTCATTGGGCGTAAAGTAAAACGCAAGAAAATGCTAACTTACCTCTGTCAAATTATTGGAAGAGTACACAGGTGTGGCCGCCACAAACAACGGCATCTTGTGCGGCAATGCATGAGGCGATGGTAAAGACGCGGGCAACCTCCAAGCGGGACAGTTCGCTCTCGCCTGTGCCAACTGAGCCAGCCTCAGTTCCGTGGCCCACGCCCTCCGCGCGCCGGGTTCCGTCGCTCTGAAGGTCACCGCGTCTTCTCGACCGCGGATCGTTAGTTGTAAACAGCATGAGTCCACCCATGCCATTTCATCGTCTTTTTTCTGTAACAATTTTTTTATGTTACTGGTAGGTAAGTGAACCGTGGCCTAGCGGTCAAGGCGCTCCGGGCGCGATTCCCAGAGAGACGCAGGTTCAAATCCTGCCGGTTCCGCGAATTTTTGATATGCATGTTTAAGTAAGTTTAGAAACTATCCTCGTGTGTGAAGCACTATAATAAAATTATAAATTTTTTTATGTTAGTTCATTATACTCGACTAAAACTCGAATAACTATCTTAGTTACTACTCCATTTGAGAATGTTATGATACGAAACATACGTATGAGCTTTTCATAAGACCTTTGTATTCAGAAGTGTCATCAAAAGTGAGATATAATGATTGTGGAAGTGGTTACTTATACAAACGTCACGTTAATTCTAGGCTTTTTATTTTTTTGCACCAAGGTTCTCACATCTTCAAAGGTTCACCCTTTAGCGTTTCACTATTCCTGTAAAAGGAACTTGCAACACAATGGCGAAATTTTTAGAACGTACCTAAGTCTTCAAGTCGTAGGTAAGACAAGGTGATATATCGAAATCCCTACAACAATGTCCAGAGGCCCAATTGTCTAAGCAAATCGTAATCATTTGACAGCTTAACACGTATTATCGAACTGTCTAAGGAGTTCATACATGCTTATTGGCGTGCAGGCATCTATGAACTCCTTAAACAGGTCGAATTATACGTTTGACAAACGATTACGACTTCCTTACACAATCGGGGGGCTGCTGTGTACTTTCTACTTAATTATCTGTTAACTAGCTGAAGCCCGCGACTTCGTCTGCGTTGATTAAAATTTTTTGGTTCCCACGGGAACTCTTTAATTTTCCGGGATAAAAAGTAGCTTATGCTATCCCTGTGCCAAATTCAGTCTGATCCATTCAGCCGTTCTGGCGTGATTGAGTAATAAACATCCATCCATCCAAACTTTCGCATTTATATTATTAAGTAGTATGGAAGTATAGATAGGATTACGAAGATTACCTGTATACTCTGCTGGATATTCTGCAATAGCGCTCGGAACATTTCGGGCGACAGTTCAGGACAGGGCGCCTTCAAGGAGGCAGCGAGGTCGGCCATCCTCGACACGGCTTCGTAGTCGTGCATGAGAGCGGACATCTCGTTGCAAAGGGAGTCTCCAGTGGACGTGCTGCCGTGACTGCTTATACTGGAACGGAGGCTACCACTTCTGTTCATGCCTGGAGATTAAAAAAAAATTAATTAAAAAATTTGTTGACTTACATAATCGACGAATTTGAATTCTTCTTTTTGAAAGAAATTTTGACGTCCTCCCTGGCGTTGTGTTGAACGCTGTTGTCCTAACGTAGGAGGTACCGGGATCATTATAAATTATAAATTTGGGAATTTATAATTTCTGAAATTTTTCTGGCCTGATCTGGTGGGAGGCTTCGGCCGTTGCTAGTTACCGTAACCAGCAAAGACGTACCGCCAAGCGATTTAGCGTTCCGGTACGATGCCGTGAAGAAACCGGCTAGGAGTATGGGTTTAATAATGCCCCTCATTTTGTTGTACACAATCTCTAAACTAAACTAAAATGACAGCATTAAATATATTGCTATCTCTTTCATAATACTCCCTGCAGAAAAGGACAGTACAAGAGTGAGAGCTGTCATTTTAGTACTTATATTTTAGAGATTGTGTCATACAGAATTAGCCACAATGTCTTCCTGATTGAATTTGTGGCATGTCAAGAATCTATCATCAGCTGGCTTCCCAATTGGTGATTCTTGACTCTTGACTTGAGGAGAGGCGGCATGAACATAATTATTTGTTCTTCCTACATGAGCAAGCATCCCGTTACTATGTTGCCGTCTTTTGGGGAGTTTATTTCCACCCCAAGAATAGCCCCATTTTGAAAGAACACTACAGTGGAACCTGGTTCCATTTTCTTTTTTATTGCGTGATATGCTTGCGCTTAGCGACAATCACGCTTAGTGCACAACAATGATGAGGTCTAGGTTGGAACGCGCTTGCCTGCTTGCCTAGAAGATGGCTATTCACTCTTGCCTTGAAGGTACTTAAGTTATATGTGGCAGAAAACACGTGCGCTGATACGAACCGCTAGGGTGTTCCACACCCTATCAGAAACGTCGAGAATAAACGCTTCGTGCGAGCAGATTGGACGTCAACCACATAAGGGTGCCAAAGCTGTCTCGGTTTCTCGCTGTTCTGTTGTAGAACGGAGATGGGGGAACAAGGTTGTGAAGTTCCTGAGCACATTCTGAATAGGCATGATGACAGTAACCAAGAATCAATGAAATTATGAATTTATCTAATGAAATAGGATTCATGGATTATAAAAAACTTATTTATTTTTCTATTTAGAGTGGGATTGCTATTTGATATTTTGATTAAAACTATAAAATACAGCAATCCGCCATACCTATTGGATTAAACACCAAGAAGCGAATGACGTCACAATTGTTTGTTTTCGAGCTTTGACAATCACACTATTGTTTACTGCACACTGCACTGAGTACATTGGTAAAAACTATAGTGACGACAAACGACGCCATGACACCTACGAACGTTTTGGCGTGAATTTTAAAATTTAAATTTCAAATGCCAATTCTCTATCTCCTATTTCAAATCTACTAAACCTTATTTTTCTGCTGAAATAAGATATTTTTTTCGAAACAGTAGATACTTCCGAACATAATCTGACCATTTTTCAAAATCAGTCATCATGCCTATTCTGAATTCTGTCTTGTCATACCATACCTTGAGCCAGCACCCGGCTAAGGGTAGGCGAAGTCCCAGTGTCCAGGACCTCGACATCTTGCACGGGATGAGCCCACTTCAGCCCCAGCCGCTCGGTGTCGTCACCGCCCGCACCCACGGAGACGCACACCACGAGGTCGTTGAGAAGTAGCAACCGACGCGGCTTGCACTTCGTTAGCGTTCCCGATTGGTTGAATTCCTGCAACGGTTCAAGGAATCTTGAGATACTATGTAGCAAAATGTTGAGCCAAACTTACTTAAAAACATATGAAAAATTTGCGGAACCGGCAACCTCCACTCAGGGCGCGACTCCCAGAGAGACGCAGGTTCAAATCCGCAAATTTTTGATATGTATTTAAATAAGTTTAGAAACTTTCCTCCACTGTAATAAAATTATAAAAATTATGCTAAAAATGTAGGTACTTATAGGAATGAAAACGTTCCATAGAAGTTTAATTCGCTTTAAATCGCGCGATTGTTAATCGTCATCAATTGTGCATTGTCGAATCAACATCTCCTGAAGATGCTCCGGTGTAGAAATGAAAGGTATGTTGAGAATAATTTGGAAGATTTGTGTGGTGTTGTGAATATCGCAAGCTACAAGATACACACTGTACCACATAGATTTACCTACTGTGGCGAATTATAGCGAATTAAACTTCTATTTCATTTATCATAACGGACTTTAGCAAAGTAACGCCTGCTTCTATCCAGTGTATAGGACACAAGATTTTCGATTTAAGTAAAACTTTTTAGGCTTTTTAAAAAGCTGTCCGAAAAATTACCCGAGTTTCTTTCAAGAAGTTTTTCTTAAGAGATAACCTTTAATTTAGTTTTAACTTACCAGTTGTAATAGGTCATCTTGTCGCAATAGATGCCGTTTGTCAGCCCTTGAGGCCAGAAGCCTCGCGGCCCCAAACCTAGCGGCGCCCCCTCCGCCGCCCGCGCCCGCCACTCCGCCGCGGGTAAGCCGCCTAAGTGCTGCTCGGAAGGCCTACAAGAAACACACATTGAAAAAAATCATCATCATCTTCATCATCGGCGCTACAGCCCTTTATAGGCCCGGGCCTTCCATAAGATTTCCCCATCCATCTCTATCATTCTCCGGCTTCTCAGACCAATCTGCTTAGCCAAAACAATCATGGCTAACCCCATCCAACCTACTAAGTTTTCGAAGTTCCTACGCCCATCTTGTCCGGGTTTGACAACATCAGTTTTATTGTATAGGAAAAACTTCGTTGGTTGAAATTGAGACCCGAAGCTTGCGTTCATTTGAATAGCTTGCAGTAAAGCAATAGCAGAAAGACATTTAATTTTGTGTGAAGAGACGTACCTGTGTTCGTTCAGCATCACGTTTCCTCTCATTTAGGGCGTCAGCTAAAGCTTCCAATCTGGTCAATGCTCGCTGTAGAGCAACGCGATCTGAGTGACCAGGCGGCGTGTGTTTTAAGAGATCCTGCAACAAAGAAAAGTTTGAGATTAATCTAAATAAAAATTACTTTCGGGAGAAAGCCGAAGAAGCTCCAGCTCGATTGGTGAAGCACTTATTGCTTCCCAACGAGCTGGAGCTTCTTGCTCTGAGCTCTGGACATGACAGTTTTGGAAGTCAGAAAGAAACCGCTTATTACATCTGTTGGAAAACTTGGCAGGGCCAAAGCCTACCAAGGGCTCTTTGTTGACGTTGAAGATGCGTTCAGGAAACATTTTATACCCGATCTCTGTGGGAATGATTGACTGATCGCAAGCCTCACCACAGGCTGTAGTGGTAAATTGAAGGAGATTTTTTTTGGGACACATTTTAAACTTTAATTAATTCTGTTCATCCACATCATTGATCACCCAGGAGGGTAATATCTATGGTGTAAGGTGGCAACTAAGAGTGTGAAATATCTCACCTGTAAAAACATTATGAATTGGGGAAACCGCTGCACCGGTTTCACCATGAGACCAAAGAAGGAAAGCCTGTCGTGAGCACTGATTTGCTTGACTTTGAAGAAATCCGCCAGCGCCGATTTCCGCTTCGACTCCATCTTGGCCAGCTCCATAGCGACCGAGAAGTTGTTGATGAAGTCTGAATAAACGTCCAGCACCACTGCCTTCGAGAATGCGCTTAGGAAGACCTCGCCTGGAAATCAAAAATTGGACTTAGATAAACGTTAAATTTTCTGTCCCTTTCTTTTGTTCTTAAAATTTTGTGATGTGTCAAATGTCAACAATATAAAATTTCGTAATGCAAATTAGATAATGTACTCCATAAATGAAGATTGGAATTTGTTTTTAAGCATCAGAGATTTTTTTCAAAAGCTTATTTTAGAAGAATTTGCATAAAAATTACACGCAGACGAAGTCGCGGGCATCATCTGGTTGATTAAAATTTCTGATATTTCTCTATTCTGATGTATTCAATAACGGTATTCAAATGTTCTTTTACTCAAATACGAATATTATAACTACCGCAGGGAACATGATTTCTGAACAGTAAGGCAAGACTCATTTTTTTGGGGCCTGGGACGTACCAATTTTTTCGTCGCGGTCCCACGTGCGTGCGCAATCTGCGAGCGCGGTGCGGAAATGGAGGTGGCATTGCAGGATGTCGGGTAAGCGGTGAAATAGTGTTTGGATCTTGCTTGCGTTCAATATTGCTGGACTGCTGTCTTCTAGAGGCTTCTTGTAATCCTGTGAAAGAACAATTTATTTTACTTCTCAGATTATGTATCTATATTTTTTGTTAATTGAGTACTAACTCGCAAATAATGATTGGATGAACCGGTAGAGACTATAATACGCATTTTGAACACAGCAGGAAAAGTCTAAGAAACGTTAAAAATGTTGTATTTTTGGGATTTGTCTTGGATTTGGAAATCTTTTCATTACTTGGATTGACCTTGGGTTCTGGCAAATAACGACAAAGAAAAATGAAATATTGCATTGTTCAATATAAGATTATTTTTTGTGTTTTAAATAACAAATAGGTATTATATTTCACACAGTTTGACCTCAGTAGTTTTGATTATATTTCACACATATTATGAATATAATATAATACTTATTTTCATGAAATATGATATTCAGAATTTTGAAAATGACAGCTTAAATGGCCCAGTTAACCTTGTCGCATAAATACGGAAATAAAATCCCTTATAAACTCGTCTGAGCTGAGTGCGTCATCTCTTGGAATACTTAGCGTGTTTATTGACTGTGAAAACATTAGACTACCATAAACTGTACAGCAAGTTAAGCCTGCAGTACACACACGATGGCCATCCAAACCAACCCTCAAGAAGATGTAAATTGCAGTACGGGGAACCGAATCCATTCTACTACTGTAATTATTGCGTATTTCAAAAATTGACACTCTGAACATTGAACGGTTCACAATCTGTCGACAGTTCACAATCTAACGAGATAAAAAGCGCTAGATTGCAATCTGACGGTTTTTGCAATTTTACGGTGACATATACATATAAATATGCAGCTCGTGTACAGCAGCTGGTTCTTTTTGCGTGGTATACCTACCAAATTATTAAGAAATAGTTGGGTGGTGGAATGGGGTTGCGGAAGGAATAGATGATGCCCGCGACTTCGTCTAGGTACGTGAACTTAGGTTCAAAAATCCTAGTAGGTAATATTTGTCCGTTCCCGAGACGCAGCCTTCCGTCGTGACTCGAGTTTTGTAGGTTTGAGCCTTTATAATCACAGTAGCTACGTACCTAATGGATTTTGAACTCTACGTTTTATGACGTAAGGTATGCGGTTTTATGAAGAACATTATGCCTAAAAGCTTTGTTCTACGGTTGTTTTGGTAACATTAACTATCTACAAGGCTATACTAAGTATCTAGTAGTACTTATAAAATAAAATATTCTTCTCATGCAAAATTTTTGATTCCTTAAAAAATACTCTTGGGTCTTTTATTGTATTTATTTAAAAAGGTAAGTACTGATAGTTATTTTAATAGCCTATATAAAAAAGCACAAATGAAGCACAACAAATTAGGAAGTCTGAAATAGGAAGTTCTATAAAACAAAATGACCACAATTCGGAAATTAGGTCTGTACGGGAGCAGGTGATATGGCTCGACCGTAACAATAGGATGATCATCCTCCGAGCGGGTGTTGTGCTCGGGGACCACTGGTCCGACCGTCCATCTTTGGAGGTCGTATATATAGCGTAATTCAGAGAAAACTTCGTAAGCATGAGTTGGGCTGTTCGTGGTCGCGTGCGTATACTAGTAATGCCATCTATTGGATTATGTGCGGACTGCGAAGACCGCCACATCACTCCCCTTCGAGTCTGGAGGTCGTCAGCATTCAGTTGAGCGGCGTTGCAAGCATCTGGAGAAGTGGCGTCGATGAGCATTCAGGTGTAAGCGCTGCGTCGGGAAGTACTCAGTGAAGCGGCGTCGTGTACAACCAGAGTAGTGGCGTTGTAGGCTCATACGACTCTGAGGCTGTGTGACCCACTTGTGCAGCTGGTACGGGGCGTCGACGGGCTGTGTACTGATATGCTGTTGCGAATCGACTGGTACGGGCCGCCGAGCGTGTGGCTCTGTGAACGGCTGTGCTGCATTGCGTTGCTGTTGTGCCGGAACATCGATCGGCTGTGTTGCGTTGCGTTGCTGTGCTGCGTTGTGATGCTGTTGTGTCCCGCTCTGCGTACTGATGATGCTGTCCTTGATGCGATGACTGCAGGGATTATTATTGTGTCTGACGAATGAGGGCGTGACGTCGGCTTGATTTGCGTCGGCGGCGGCTTGAAGATCACGTCGGCTTGTTTGATCGTCGGCGGCGGCTTGGAGATCACGTCGGCTTGTTGATCGCGTCGGCTGTGGCATGTAGATCACGTCGGGGTCACCAATGTACGGGAGCAGGTGATATGGCTCGACCGTAACAATAGGATGATCATCCTCCGAGCGGGTGTTGTGCTCGGGGACCACTGGTCCGACCGTCCATCTTTGGAGGTCGTATATATAGCGTAATTCAGAGAAAACTTCGTAAGCGTGAGTTGGGCTGTTCGTGGTCGCGTGCGTATACTAGTAATGCCATCTATTGGATTATGTGCGGACTGCGAAGACCGCCACAGGTCAAATGCATGGCTAGTTATAAAAATAATAGAATGCTAACACCGGTTTAGGACAAAAGCATGCGATGCGATAAGGGTTGTCGCTTGACAATAATTTGAATCTAGCATAACATGCGTAGAACTACATGGATAGACTTGAAAGTCTAAAAATACTTAGCAGATATTTCTATGACACGAAGTCCAACGAATAAAGACCATCATATAAATTAAGTAGATAAGCTTTCCCAATTCTTTATGATATTATGCTATGGTATATTATTCTGTGATTATTTCGTTGTTGTCTGCCAAGTGGCAACTGACAACCCTAATACAATATATTGACCTCGGTCAGACATGCCAATCGCCAACGGAGCCTATTAAAACTGTCCCACTTCCTAATATGCAAATTCATAACATGTAAATTGTAAGCGAACAATACAAGTGGGACAGAGCCATTTAAAATACACACATTTAAGCTCTGGTCGCATGCAACGCATTACCGCAGCGACTTTTCTTCTAGCAGTTGTACCAACGAAACCATTTACAGTGACTATGTAGAGACGCAGTCCTTAAAAATTGTGATGTTACTTTTTTCGACTTATTTTCTGCAATGGTGATAGATTAGTTTCTAGTCAAAAGAACCACAAGTTGTGCAACGCGAAATAAATGAGTCAAATTCTTTACTACGCGGAAAACAGTTCATATACCCACTCCATATTATGACCTATCCTTGCAGTCTCGCTCTATATTTGACCAGAGCTTTATGTTGAAGAATTTTACTCATTATTGACGCCTCTTCATTTTACATGTGTTTTAAAAACATGGATTTCCCGTTAAGGAGAGAAAAATAGTGTTAAACTATGGATAACAAACTTTCTGTAGAATACAGAGCTTATTTAAAATATGAATGGATACCACAAATTTTATTATTTGTTGCGTTTCATATATACTACTAAATGTATTAAAAAAAAAATAGATACCTGCATAAGCGTTAAAATTAAACCAATCCAAAACTGAGCATAAATTAAAAAATACTAATGATCATAATATTATTGGCAGGCAATCATCGCTCAAAACATGAATTCAAAGTCAATAGAAATGACGATATCATTAACATTCACTGCCAAAAATAGTTTGATATAGATTGATTTATTTATAAGAGAGCCGTAAAATTATATCGACTAATCCGAACACCTTTCACCCTGTTTGCAAGTAATCGTCTGTAATTAAATTACGTAACCAATTCATTAGCAACATGCCTCGAGTCGCTCTTAGAAGTTACAACTAATCTCATTAATAAACACTGGATTAACACTACCCAAGAGCCGGTTTTGCAACTGTCAAGTGACGGTTTAATCAAGCCCCCTGTTAAATCCCACCTCCGTGTGTAAGGCGCGGTTTATACAGAGGTTGTGGAAATGTGGATCAGTCTTCACTTCGGTCTTGTGATATAGCTAAGGTTGGGTTAGGCCTCTTGACTTTCTGTTATTACTGACTTCTAAATGCTGCATTCTTTGTGTGCTATTGTGTAAGGGAGCGTCCACCGCAGCACTCTTCTGGTCTGTTCATCTGAAGAGCAATCGGTCGCGTGCTCTGATGTCTGGTTAAATAAATTTATCTTAAATTTTTCTTTATCTTTCTTACACTACAAGATGTTTAATGGAAATATCGTCACGGTTAGATAGTAGATACGATTATCCTCCACGGTAACAATATAGTTGCCCTGAATGATAGACGCTGCTTGATTTTGAAGTCATCGAGAGCGGTTTTTTGGTCCGAAATTCGTTTCAAAACACTGTAATTTTTTTCTTACAAACATAGACTGAGAGTCTTTACTAAGGACTGAAACAGTAACCGAAATAAAGGGTTTAAACAGTGTTTTTTGAAACTGTTATAAAACAGAAACACTTATAACGGAAACAGAAACGATACTGTAAGTGTAACCCAATCAATCTGTAAACTTTTATTTCTGTTAATAAGTGTTTTTATCTGTAACCCTAATAGGTACATGCCCTAACAAACTGCACGGTGTGACAACGCGTTCTTCTCACTTCATTGGACTTTACACACACAGACACCACATGGCCATGTTTATCTTAAAACAATTGCAACCATCGGTGCTTTCACCTTAGGTTCAAATTTGAATACGCATCAACAGTAAATTTGGCAACGTCGCTATTTCGGTTACACTTTAAAACACTTTTATTCTGTTACAGATTCGTTTCTGTTACAAATATATAAGTGTTTCGGGTTAACCGAATTAAAAACACATTCAAAAGGGTTACAGATTCGATTCTGTTACACTTTCATTCTGTAACCCTGGTAAGTATTTCTGTACCCTTTATGAATCTGTTTTTCACTCCCTGGTCTTTACGTTCTTCCCACTCTCACACAGAATCACTCTCACGTCAAATATTGTCATACGTACATGACAATTCCTTCAAAACAACATGACCTAATATATCTTACCTTCCCTACAGGCTACAACCTATTTGTGGGATCATGACGTTTATCAGATGGCAAATCAATCTCACAACTTCTGTATACACCGTGCTTAAAATGCATTTGCATCAATTGCATTAGATGGATGACGTAATTTGCGTTTGTGAATATCAATGATAATTGCTATCAATTTCAAAGCTCCCTCTCTCATCACGACTGCCTTTATAAGGCTAGATTTTGAAATGCCAACATGTTTTCTTAGTGTTTTGATGTTCAATCTAAACTTTCACCTGCATTGTAAGTGATGGACTAGAGGACGTACGTATTTAGACATCTACCCAAGCAACGGCTACGCTAACAGCAATGCCTGCTAAGAAAGCTGAGAGTCACTCAGTGGTTAATCTAAAGGGCACTTGAGAGTCTACGTCATCAAATCTAGAGTCGGATCACCTGTATCCGTACATTCTCGTAGTTTCGAAGCTGAAATGAAGATGGACAATGTGGTCTGCAGGTGCTGGAAAATTCACTGCGATTGGATGGGGATAAGCTTAGTAGTAACTAGTAAGTAGGGACCCAAATAGCTAGATTTCAACAGCTCCCACCGACCGCTCCGTCCCGCTGAACGCCTGTGACACAATATCGTGTAGTGTAAATCCTTGTGGAGAGATCAATGTTCAACAGTGGAAGTCTATCGGTTTGAACGACGAAAAGCCCTGGTTACACAATACCTACCACTATGAATGGTTCGCTTTATTGTTATCATAATACCTATCTTAGTATTTAGGGCAGTACTTACATAAATCAATTTTAGCATTGCGAATTGCGGTCTGTGTCTATAAATATAACTTTAATGTTACAAAATCCTATACCGCGTTGGTTTCAATTAAAACCTAATCAAAATAAACATTGAATTAGCGATCTCCGAGTCGATCCAAAAATTAATTACACGTTTATCTTGCTACGGTCAAACATCCAGCAATTACAAGGCCGTATCGAACGTTTGCTTTACGCAATCAATGTCAATCGAAATTACCAAGCCTCCAGCCACACGAGTATATATCCGACCAGAGGGGAAGCTTCCTAACAAAGTCGAAAATGTATACCTATTCTGCTAGGGTTGTCACCCGATGCATGTCGACAATTTAAGGAAAAAATAAAAATATTATATTATAGTTATATAATGTATAATTACAGTTATATCCTGAAATTGAACAATAAATACTTAAATTAGACAAATATTATAAAGAAACGAAATTATTTCTTTTTTAATGAACATCAGTATTTTTAACATAACTTCACAATAATGTTAATAGATGGCACCGTCATTTACTATCGCAAAAACAGTTTTGCGTCGACTATTATTACAACATTTTATTTAACTTGCAATGTATTTATGGATGTATAAATGTAAGTATGTATGGAGGGAGTCCTAAATATCAATTTTGAACGAAATCGGTTAATTAACAAAGAATTTCAAATTGGCACTGATTTTTTTAAACTTTGGTACCAGTTTCCTGTTTTATAATACCAGGGATTCTCAGATATCGATTTTGAACGATATCGGTTAATTAACAAAGAATTTCAAAATGGCGCTGATTTTATTAAAACTGTGGTACCAGTTTCCTGTTTTATAATACCAGGGATTCTCAGATATCGTTTTTGAACGAAATCGGTCAAATAACAAAGAATTTCAAAATGGCGCTGATTTTTTTAAAATTTTGGTACCAGTTTCCTGTTTTATAACCCCAGGGATTCTCAGATATCGATTTTGAATGAAATCGGTTAATTAACAAAGAATTTCAAAATGGCGCTGATTTTTTTAAACTTTTGTACCTGCAGTTTCCTGTTTTGTAACCACAAGGAGTTTTAAATATCGATTTTGAACGAAATCGGTTAATTAAGAAAGAATTTCAAAATGGCGCTGATTTTTTAAAACTTTGGTACCAGTTTCCTGTTTTGTAACCCCAGACAGGCCTAAATATCGATATTAATCGAAAAATCATAAAAATAGGTTCATTGGTTTCCGAGAAAATCGTTAACAAGGTTAGAAAGGTACTTACTTCTCTTTATCTATCGGGTATGAAAAATAGGAAACATACTTAATGTCTTTGGAACTTTTCAAGCAAACTGTGCAAATATTCGGCATTTTTGTTGAAACAACACTATTTATATAAATAAATCTAATATATAGTTTTATTTTTAATTCAAAATTAGATTATACGCTCGATTCGTCAGCCCTTACGTTCGTACCCGGACTGAGGCGTCGCGTACCCAGACGGCGTGTCGGTGAATGTGTCGGTGAGAGCTCACGCACACATCGTTGCGCTATGTATGGGTGAAGTCGCCGCGAGCCGTTTGTATGAAGCTTCCCCTCTGTACGTACTCTGTGCTCCAGCTGACCAGGCTATTGGCAAAGTGCAAACACGCCTATTTTTCGGTTAAAGCCTGAAACAAACACAACGCTCGACGGCATCGTCAGACGGCAGCTCGGTTGGCTCTCGACTCGCGTGCTGATTTCGATCGCGGCTGTGATTCGCGTGAACTCTACTAAACAAATATCATGTCGTATCCCTCTGCACTCAAAATTACACTTCCTTGTAACATGCAAGTATGTATGTAGTATTTAAGTATCAGTGTGAGTGACGTATTGCCGTCGCGCGTTTTGTGTGTCTTACCCTAAATAGTAACACGAACCTGTTTTCGTTTTATTTTATTTTTATCCAAAAAAAAATCATGTAATTAAGGAGAAACTTTCAAGGTCTAGAAAAATAAAACGTTTAAAGTAATCAATCGATAGAACCGTTTTTCACCACTTTTATTTTAATTACCTTCAAGCATTTGAGTTTCTTGAAATTTCGTCTAAATGCAATTGCAAACACATAAATAAAAACTAAATTTAAATTAACCGAAAAATTTTAAATTACCTTTGAGCTGACAATTTAATACATAACTATAATTGAAATCCACTTCACTATAATTTGTCTGTCTGCACCTGCGGCATTTTATTTTTTCCATCAAAAATACGTGAAAAGAGCAATGTCAGAGTCGACTTTTGATATATTTACTGAATAAGATTCTTTAGTGTTTCTTCGATGCGACCTCATTTACTTTCTACTAAAGAAAAGATATTTTACTTTTTTTTCCTCCTAATGAAAAATCGCAGTAGGTAGGTAGAGTCCCACAAACTTATCTGACCCTGATGAGCCCCATCATCTTTGGACTTACCTTCTATTAAGAGCACAGAACAAAAGAATAATAAGCAGATTCCTTGTTCTGTGATTAAGAGTTTCACGTGTTTTGTTTCAATCATCACTTTGATAAGTAAACCAGTCGGTTAGTGTGGATCTTAAGTAATTTAAAACAAAATAATTATTGTAAGTATTGATTAAAAACTACTGAGTAAAATATGAACGTAAAATAATTATCCTATAATTACGCAAAATTTATCACAGCTAGCCAAAATCAAACCTTTAGATTTCTCATAGGGTCATACCATATCCAAGACGCCCAGGCAAACTTTGCAGTGTACATGTTGTACTTGTTAAGTAGATAATATTTTATGCAAATTAATTGGAATTCTGATTCACAGTATTTTAAGGTAAATGCAAGAACGTTGACCCTAATACGATGCATCAGACCTGAGAGACCGTAATAATATTATAATGCTCTTACGGTAAAATACCTTGCAATAAGATTTAAATCCTTGTACCTACCTACTGTTTATTCAAATTTAAAAAGAGTGGTTTCACTACAATTAAATTATCCTATGGTCTGGTACTAGGTAGTTCACATATTCTACTAGTTAAAATCATGTATGCAGACTTAAACACTAGAAGAAATTAAGTTTAAATATACCTACAAGAAGACTATAGATAGAGTATCTAACAAAGAGGATATAAAGACCAGGATCAAAAGGATTTTTGCGATGACGATCCAGTTTTCTACTTCCTCCTCCCTTCTTGGCAGGTTTCCGCACTTTAACGTCTCCGTTAACTAACGTTACTATTTACTACATATTGAATTTCACAGTAAATTATTTTATGAACAACTAGCGTCCGCGCGCGGCTTCGCTCTCATGGGAATTTCGAAAAATCCGTCTTTATTCTTTGCCTACCATTATAAAGGGTCTGTGTATAAAATTTACACCTGTGTTTGTCCATATTATGTGGGCTGGGTGACGGTCAGTGAGTTAGTCAGGACTTTAATAGGTATGAAACTAATAACACAATCAAAAATTAGCTAAAGTATGAGTTGAGTATACGAATGGCTACAAAAAATTAAACCTCTTTTAAAAATATAATCGTCTCATTTGCATAAACTATAATTTGCGTGTATTGAACCGTTTTTGTTAGTGACACAAATAACTATGAAAGAATGCATTCACTACGGCCTACGGGCTTATGTTATTCCGGTTATGGTAATTCCATATGTATTCAAACTTATTGATAGGGCTTATAAGGCGTCTTATGAATTTTCATTCCTACAAGTTATCGGTAGTTCTATCAAGTTACAGGTTTTCAGTCAGTCAGACAGTCAGACAGTCAGCAGGTTTTATAGAAAAATATTTGCTGTCTTTTAACTAGAGTTTAAAAAAAGTACAATTCTGCAGTATGCGGAATGCGGATGACGTCAATAGGCGAGAGAAAAGCTTATTGAGTGATACAAAAAAAAGCAACCGATATTACGAGCCTACTTTCTGACGCGATTAAATACATAATTGTTAATAATGCTCGTACATAGATGCAGAAGGTTGCCCGGCTATTATTTTGCTACTTTATGACGTAATTCCTGTTATGTTAATAGCCCGTGTTTACGTACTTTGATAAACATTTCAATAGCTCTGTATTGCCGATTATAGCAACAGTAAGTTTTTCTCAGCATGTGAATCAATTATATTTCACAATAGTAAAATTATCATCTTCCATGTTTTTATGAGGCATAACCATTGCATACAATCTAAGCGTATTCTCTGATATTTACAACTGGAAACTTGGACAATAATTAAACAAATAGCTAATTAACTGGCTTGCAAACCAACACGGATTGTAAGGTAGCTATTCTAGAATTTTGATGAAGTCTATGACAAAATCACTAAATCATATTGAATCGTCATTCCTTTTCATAATGAGCATCCTTAATAGATCAATAGGTACGTACCATAAATAAAATTCAATTGAAATTTCGTATCCGTCTGGGGTCCTTTTTATGTGCTTTATCAACCGACTTCAAAAAAAGGAGGAGGTTCTCAATACGCTCGATCGATTTCGATAATGTAAATTTTATCGAAATCGGTCGAGCGGTTTTCAAAATATCTACAATAAAATAAGTACTTTGTATAGCGTGTGCTTGTTGTTGTAAAGTTGGCGCGGGAGTTTGAAGTCAGTTGTTTAAAAAGTATTTTTTATATTAAATTATTGGTAGATTGTAAATCTGTTAGGTATATTAACTCGATAAAAACTAAGTGCCCGGCCGATTATTATGTATTATTATTATATATGTCGAACCCTAACCTAACCTACAAGAAAGAGACAAGAAAACGTAAATACAATAAATATTTCAAAAATTGATAGTCAGAACATTGAACGTTTCACAATCTGTCGACAGTTTACAAGATCGCTAGTTAGATTACAATCTAACGGTTTTTGCAATCTTACGGTGACATACTTATACAAATCAATTAAGGACAAAAAGATTCAGTACATGGTTAGGTATATATAATTGCAAAATGCAAATCTGTTACTTTAATTAAGGTCACTGCCATTCTTTAAGAGAAATAACTTATTTTGCAACAACATAATTCTTATAACTAAACTGGAATGTCACGAATTACTTCAACATAAAGGAATCTGTCCTAAGTAGTTCTCGTTATGGTAACTCGTTGGTTTTCTCACGGTTTCAATGTATTATAATATATACCGTTGATCTACCTATTAAGGCTCGCTTATGTTTATTCGGACCGCGCCGCAACTTAGAAATCAAATTGTAGTTAGATTAATTTTCATGGATGAATTTTCAAGTCCTAACTTCCTACGACTGTTCGAAAAATGCTGAATGTAATCACTAATCAGTCATACTTGCCGTGTATTTGCGGTACAATTTCGTAATGTGCGTTTTTTTGTCAAGTTATTATGTATTCTGTGTTACCGTAACGTAACCTTAGATTCTTCGGCAGTTTCTGACATTCTGATTAAGGCTCTGTCATAGCGTAAAATCGGCAAACATAAAATTTCAATTTCTAAATGTCAGACTAATTTTTATTAAACAATATTTTTTATGTTACAAATTATTTCTTCCATTTTTAGGGTTCCGTACCCAAAGGGTAAAAACGGGACCCTATTACTAAGACTCCGCTGTCTGTCTGTCTGTCTGTCTCCAGGCTGTATCTCATAGACCGTGATAGCTAGAAAGCTGAAATTTTCACAAATGATGTATTTCCGTTGCCGCTATAACAACAAATACTAAAAATTAAAAAAAATATATATATTAAGGGGGGTCCCCATACAATAAACGTGTTATTTTCGTATTTTTTTTCTCAATATTAAAAACGGTAACAGGTAGACGGTTCAAATTTTCACAGAATATTAACTTGTATATTACCTTTCAAAATAAATAATTAAATATCAATAAAGTAAATATTAAAGGGGGGCTCCCATACAACAAACGTAATTTTTTGATATTAACAGTAAACCTCTACAAACAAAGTTAGTTTTGCGGTTCATTAACAAAGGTAATTATACCTACTTCTTGAGTACGGAACCCTCGGTGCGCGAGTCCGACTCGCACTTGGCCGGTTTTTTTAGGGTTTAGCCGAACTAAGACCGCCTTACATTACAGAACAATAGTGACGATTCGTTAAAGACAGAGTCGGTATTATAAGCAAAATATTACGCTGCGTTTCTGAAGGCGATCAAAATTATCTTTTGGGTCATGGGTGTTAGCCAAAATGATTTTCAGTCGACTTGAACTGCACAGAAACTAACAATTAGGCCGCGGGCAGTAGGTATAGCAGATTTTTGCGGAAATTCTAGTTACAAAGTAAAATATTGAAATTGATAGATAGAAAGTATCACGAGTATATTAGGAATGCGCTCTCTGCGTGTACCTAACGACGAGTATATAATCAAAGCTAACGACACGGTACTTAATTACCGAACACGGAATTTCGCTCGCTATTTTTCCATTTCCTAATCTACACATGTCTCATTTAAATTTCACACTAGGAGCACTTCATAATATCATATGATCCTAAGCTGTTAAGCTCCTTTGTGTTACGCTACGGCCCGCGGTTTGTGTTTGCCTTATCTCTATTGTCATACGCGAGGCGACATGACATCTTGACAGGTCGTGTCGGCCGGTAGAAAGGAGTAAAACGGGTTATAAACTCTAATCACTGTACTGTGTGGAGATTAACAGATTTGGAGGGTCGTGAGAATTGGTCGGCATTATATTCGTAGTAATTATACCGTTACCATCTGTGATATAACACGTTTAACTCGAGTAATTATGTTATTAATGTTATATTTCCCCCTGGCTTTGTTATGGTTCTTACCAATTATTGTAATTTTACTAAGTACGAGTCTAGATTTTTGCATTGCGATCAGCAGGACGAGTGGGAGTTTTTTACGCATTTGTCAAGCACTTGACAGCTTGCGCTCGATCAATTTCTGTATAAACGTTGTTAACGTTGTCGCGATCGAATGGGAAGAAAATCTCCCACTAGGCACTCTGTGCAGTAAGAGAAAAGTAACGTTTTCTATTATATTTGCAATAGGCAAACTTGCCATTTAAATATATGGACAGGTATGTTGACCACGACACAAATGCATTTTATCCTGTATATTACTTCACCTAGAGTGATTACCGATCATCGTCAATCATCATGAATCATGATTCATGTCATACCTATTCACGATTATAATATTATCCATACAAATAATGATATTGTTTTATGTAACTAAGCTTTAAGATTCTATGCCTAAGAGCTAAGAGAGTCAAGTGCTGACTTGACCAAGTCACAGCCCTGGACTCTACAACTTAGAATTTAGATGATCATGATGATATAATAAAAACGGACTTAAGTAGCAAGATAACTTACGTTAATAAGCCTTTGTAGCGTCGAGACATAGGAGTTTTCACTGTGTATTATAGCAGCAACTACATGTCTTCGTCTGAGCTGGACCGGCGTAAGGGAGTCCGGAGGTATGCCCAGTGAGGGCGGCGGGACCCTACCCCCGCGCATCTCGCCGCCACAAGAAAACATATCTTCCTCCAGCTAGAAAGGAAAAACATGATATTAAAATATATATTATATCATACTTGCTCAGTAACTAGGGATTACTATGGTGGAAAGTCTCCTTGTAAGTTGGTGTTTGCAATTCAAGGCAACATTACGTCGCACTATGCTTGAATTGTAATGTTCACATTACAGTTCAAGCTATGCAAAACTCCTTGGTAAACAATCTCTTTTCTTATAAAATGGTAAGAAAACTTTTTACTGAAAAAAAAAACACTGAACATGGCGGCATTTAATTTCCATACATTTCAAACTATGCAAAACTCCTTGGAACCCAGAGCCGTAAAAAAAAAAAGGAAAACTATTTACGAAAAAAAAATGGAAATGGCGGCACCCGAGGCTACACGTGACGAAGATAGTGTGGCACCGTAGACTGAGAGAGATATATATGATTGATTGTAGAGATTTAATTGTTCTATGTGTGGCACTGTCTCAAAACTTAATTCAAACAGTGCACTTGCCTAGTCAACCAGTATCACAGCATTTTCATAATTGCAGCAATATTACTATAATTAATTATAATAAGTAACCATTTTTTTCTATTTTTTCTCTAAATTTGCTAATTATTCTAATTAAAATTTCATTTTGCATTACCAATGTTTTATTTACCTCGCAAGAATGATATAAAGTAGAATGCTTACCTCGGTTGCAAGTAGCTATTACACCCTCGAACTATATTCACCCTCGCTCGCTGCGCTCGCTCGTGTGACTAAATATCTCGGGTGCACGCGATCCATTAGCGCCCTATGCGAGCTGCGCTCGCACTGGCGCCAAATTGGATCTTGTTCTGTAATAGCTTACTTACATCCCTTGTGTAACAATCTACTATTGTTAAATGTAGCAGAGTTATTATCCTTCCTTCATACTACACCATAATAGATTGAATATGATCATGTAGCATGAGTGACATGACGTGGGCCTACGGCAATGAAACTCTTTAGTCAAGAGTTTTTGTCCCAGCAACTATATTTTTATATGTTTTTTTTTTTGCCATCAATGATGAAACATGGTGCTATAAGCATTATAATTTGAATAGCTTGTGATGACTAATTTTGTGCTAGGATTAAAAGTTCGTGACCACAAACCGTACCTATATATAGCAAATTCAAGAGTTAAATTATTGAGTTAGAGTATAGATAAAACCGGCCAAGTGCGAGTCGGACTCGCGCACCGAGGGTTCCGTACTCAAGAAGTAGGTATAATTACCTTTGTTAATGAACCGCAAAACTAACTTTGTTTGTAGAGGTTTACTGTTAATATCAAAAAATTACGTTTGTTGTATGGGAGCCCCCCTTTAATATTTACTTTATTGATATTTAATTATTTATTTTGAAAGGTAATATACAAGTTAATATTCTGTGAAAATTTGAACCGTCTACCTGTTACCGTTTTTAATATTAAGCAAAAAATACGAAAAAAAACACGTTTATTGTATGGGGACCCCCCTTAATATATATATTTTTTTAATTTTTAGTATTTGTTGTTATAGCGGCAACGGAAATACATCATTTGTGAAAATTTCAGCTTTCTAGCTATCACGGTCTATGAGATACAGCCTGGAGACAGACAGACAGACAGACAGACAGACAGACAGACAGACAGACAGAGAGACAGACAGACAGCGGAGTCTTAGTAATAGGGTCCCGTTTTTACCCTTTGGGTACGGAACCCTAATAAATTATTATAGACGACGCTCCTGTTAACTATCAAATCAGCTTAATACTGCTGAGAGGATCAGCTGCTAACTTCACTTAATTAATCGTGATAATGTTTGTAAAACTCCGAAGTAAAGTGAAGTTAGCAGATGTGTTAGCATCAGAATAGACTAACAGAAGCTTCAAGCTGGCTGCAATACCATCTGTAAGTTTTAGTAAGCTACTTACGTGCGTAACTTACGATATAATATTTGCAAATGTAAACAGTCTTGTAAAGTTGTAGCTTATCGTTTGCAAATGTTAGCTATGTACTCAGTACTCACGTTAGCTTATTTTTGGTACAATTAACACAAAAAAGAACATGCAGCAGTTGTTACAAGATGAAATATAAAACAGAGCAAATTATAGAGAATTATCTTAGAGAAGAAAGAATTATATTATCCAGTAGAAATCATACAGCCACACAAAACTTATTTTGTATATGTCACCGTAAGATTGTAAAAACCGTAAGATTGTAATCTAACGCTTTTTTTTCGATAGATTGTAAACAGTCGAAAGCTTGTGAACCGTTCAATGTTTTAGGTGTCAATTTTTGAAATATTCTTTGTATTTACGTTTTCTTGTCTCTTTCTTGTAGGTTAGGTTAAGGTTCGACATAAATAATCAAGTAGGTTCTATCGACTTAATAAACCTAACAGATTACAATCTACCGAAAAATAATCCGTTATATTGTAATCATTCGACAGTTTACAATTTCGCAAGTTGGATTATAATCCAACGGTTTTTACAATCTTACGGTGACATATACATAGGAAACTCGGAGATGTGCTCTGGGTAACCAACTTTTTTCTCAAAGATTGTCTGTAAGAGCCCTTGAGCGTACCTACGAGCTCTGTCTTAACATAAAGTACGCCCTTTCTTTTTCTTTTCTTTCTTATTAATATGATCTTTTATAAGACGTATGTGCAATGAAGAAGATCTACTTATTTATTCGATTCAATTAAGTGATTCTTTAAAATTATGTAACCATAATGTAACAATATTTTTTAATTATTACAATAATTATTTGAGGAAACTAATTATCCGTAGTAAAATCCGTGTTATAATTACGCAAGTAGGTACAAAATATGTATTATCCCTACGGGGATTTTGGTGCGAATAATAATGAAAAACAAACACGTACTCAACGTAATTCGCAACTACAGGCACTGTTTAAATAGTTAGGTCGCGTTCAGACTGATAAGAGATTTTATTATGCGAGATGCTCATAGAAACGGATGCATCAGTGCGATGTGCTTTGTATACATAGGGGACGAGACATTTAACTAATTGTTGGCGTTGCATGACCGTCTGACTGCTTTAAAACATAGTAGAGATACATTATGTTGTATATATGGGTAGAGTAAAGAGATTCTTCCCTGTTGTTATGTTGCAACTTCTAAATGATTGTTCAACTTTACACTCTATATCCAAATTGAGATATTTCTCTCAGATGGAACAGTTTTAACAGAGAGAAATACAGACAGACGCACTTTCGCATTCATAATATTAGTACAGATGTGGATGAAACTGTCGTGAACTCATGATGAATAAATAGTCTGAACACGACCTTACTACTTATACGAAAACAGTTGGACCGAAAGCATTGTTAATGATTGTTTTATACATAAAGAAAATACGATACAAATACACGAAGGAATGTCTTCAACCTTGAAAACGTTTCGGGTGCACAGTATACGTCTCCATTCTTCCCAGTATAACTTGTGTTATCGCTCAAAAGAAATACTTTATCGGTAAATAATGTGTTCAACTCGTGCGTAGCTTGTACAATTCTATTTGACAGTATCCAGATGATGCGATTTCAGAAACATGAGCGTGTTGTGAGGAAGTTTCGCCGCGGTGAAGCGTGCAACCAACGTAGGTACATCATAATATACGTATTGTATCGTCAAATTGCTGTTCGATCACGCCAATATTCAAAGCTATGCACGCCATAGCCGAAACCGGTTCACCTGGAGTGTTAACTCTCGTGAAATATGGTGTTATGAACGTAAACGTCAAAAGACAAACCGCGCCCGATACATCCACCGCGTGACTTACGTATACATCGAACGTTGACATAGAATACAGAGCTTTCTCACTTAACAACTTTACACAAAACATGGCTTAATGCAATCCTCAGGTTATCGGGAAACAGAATCGAGATACACTTTTGACATTTACATACAACACGTTAGTCATGCCGTCACACTAAAAATATACTGAAGCAAAAAAATTACAATCGTAAACATCAGTCCACTATTGAAACTCAGTGTGCTGCGGCGATCGTACGTCATTGTATCACATGTTTAAATTAACTTTATTTATTTAGCACGGCTAACTTGTATGTACGCGTTGATGAGGATTCCACATCATAACTGCGGTTTGTTGTTGCACACCGAGACACTAGAGCGGCTGACCAGTGGCCATGAATCATCACATAAATGTGAATCATGTATCGTATATTTCATTGTACGGTTCCTTTAGTAGCCGCTGGAATTAAAGATGGCGCGGGCCAATGAATTACGTCTGTTAATTCCAGAAATTATTATTGTCAATGGGGAAGCCAATGACCAATATAAAATTGTGATGCTTATTGAGTGTCAGTTAAATTCTAGCGTTTATAAACTGGATATGATTAGACTATAACTTCCAATGTCAGGCCTGAAATTGGCTTAACTAGAGAACAGATATTATAGTTTATTGACGCTTGCTATAAATTAGTGATCAATTTAGGTATGAAATTGTTACTTTATCGATCACTGTATGGTTTATTTTTTAACTTGCGATGTAACTACATTAAGCAACTAAATTTTTTACTGTTGTATCTTTGAAAAAATTTCACCTAGGTATTATAATTATTAAATAAGACGAAAACTTTTGTCTATTATGTTACATCGGACTAAGTTAATTCTACGCACGATTCACAGAAACCACTAGGATTTCCTGTGTCAACGGTCCGAAAATATACACGAGACCGAGATGAATACCAAATTGATTCGAGTTCAAATGTACTGACGCGGACGGTTAAATTAAGGTTTTTAGAAAGGCGATTATTATCAATGTTTTTTAAAAAATATATATATATATTATATGTATAGCGAGAAAACGAGCAGGTGGGTCGGATCTCCTGGTGTTAAGATATGCCCCATGAACATTCGCAGCACCAGAGGAACCGCCAATGTGTTGCCGGCTTTTGAGATTTGTTTATCCGCCCTTTGAATAGTTATAGTAAATAATATTATAATAATGAGGGAACATAGAAGATGGAATCTGGTTCCATAATTTGCTGGTACGTGGCAGAAATGGCCTGGAATAATGGAGGAATAATGGTAGCAATGTAATAATCACAACTTTTATGCTGAGGCTGATTACTTTATCAAAAATTGATGATTCGGATGTAATTTGTTACCTGCTTCTGTACCAAATTATGTGAAAGTCGGTCAAATTGATGGGCCGTGAAAGACTGATAAACAGATATATTATACAGACGGACACACATTCGTTTGTATGTACTTACTACGTAGGTATTATTTTCATCATAACTGTTTTTACTATGAATTTTGAGAATTTTCCTCTGTTAGTTAAATGAGCGGTTATGTTATGACTATGAGAGATCGCAAAGTTAATCAATTCGTAGAATGCAGCCCGCATACACGGCTGTTTGAGTATCCTGTTGCGATCTCCCGCGCCTGTCGGAATACCGGGCCCGAACCGGATTTGCATACAGAATGTTCGTTGCAATACAGCTGGTGCTTTACGGGTCCTATTAAAATATCGAGTACACTTTGAAACTTAGAATTCTGTATAAATTTCCTTGTATCCGAGAATAACATAGAGTAACTACTAGTACTTGTTTGAGCTGTCACTTGTCGTGAATGCAAACGAAAATGATATTCATGCAACTTTAGCTGCTTAATGCTTTATTTTCCGGGCCCTCAATCTTGCTAAGACGGTGAATTTATACCTTATTGAGTTGATCAATTCTTTAAAAGAATGATACATTTTAATATGTTCTAAAAGCCGTTTGTGTTTGGTACCCCAAAACCCAAAAGGTCAAAAATTACTATGGCGCTTTACAAAAACTGCGGGAACACTTGATATTGCACCTGTGCCTTGCGGCATGCCTGCGCCATTGAAAATCGCGTGGCTGGCAACACGCCCTGGTAAACAAAGCGTTTGGCTTGCCGGCAACTGCGCATATGCAAACATGCAACTGCACCTGCACGTTTTTATTGCTTGGCAAGCTTCTGTGGATCGACCAATAGAAGTATTTAATACCAACCTCAGGAAGCTTGGGCCTGCACGTTTTTATTGCTTGGCAAGCTTCTGTGGATCGACCAATAGAAGTATTTAATACCAACCTCAGGAAGCTTGGGCATCTTGTCAGTCTCGTGTGTATGCATGTCGTACTGGTGCGTGGAGCCGCGGCGCACGCTGAACCAGCGCGCGAGCCGCCCTCCGCCCTCGTCCTCGGGCGGCTGGGCGGGCGGCGGGGGCGCGTTGCCGCCGCTGCGCCATCGCTCGCACAACTCGCGCGCCCGACTCAGCGTGTTCCGGAGCTGGCCGGTACTCCTGAGACAATACAAAAATACTATGTTAGCGATAGAGGTAGAATTTGGCTTATTTTTTCGATAAGCGCTGGCAGCGTAGTCGTTTTAAGTTTTGACGCCCAGGCACGCCTCTCTAACATGTGCGTTTTAGAAATTGAATATCACTTGTTTTAAACAATGAAAGAGACGAATTTCCTTGAGAGTTCTTCATCATGTTCTCAAAGGTGTGTGAAGTCTACCAATCCACACATGGCTAGCGTGGTGGACTATGACCTAACTCTTCTAATTCTGAGGAGACTCGGGCTCAGTAGTGAGTCGGCAATAGGTTGAATTGACGATGATGATGATGTCGGTTAAAGATGGGAAAATGTATACTGAAGAAAGACTTACTACATCAGAAGCTGTTTTGGGAGTTATGCTGAAATCGAATTAATAGACAGTACCGCAAGTAATAGTTAGTATTCTGTGAATTTCTGTGCTAACTACCTTAAAAATATCTTCTAGGTAAGTAGGTACGCCTGTTTACAAAGGAGCATCTTATCGCTATTATGTAACAGTTAATGTAAATAATACAATATTGAGTTTATCTTGATAAGTTAATGAGCTTCACCACAATTACTTAATATTGTTTGTATTCTCTGCTACCGAAAATATTTTCTGGGTAAGTAAGACTGTTTACATAGGAGCATCTTATCGCTGTTATATAACAGTTTATTAATAAGGCCCTGTGCAGCGTAAAAGGGGGTTTTTAAAAGCAGTGTATTAATCAAACGGTGACATATTAATGTATGCTTGTAAAAATAATTTGCTGTTTTCAAGGCTTTTAAGCAGCCATTGACGCATCTCAAAACACAATTTAAAAAAATCTCTGAATTGAAATTTATTTTAAGCATACCTCTAAATTTACCTATTAAAGCAATTTTTCTCCTTATTGAAACCAATAATTAGCTCTAGAAATATAAGATAAAATTCATATTTCTATATCAAACACACTGTCGGATTCATTGAAAAGTTAATATTTTTTTTACAAATGATTTCATGCATGTTTTGCGACATATTATGCTTGCTCGATTTCACTCCCCCGCGCCTGTGTTTTTCATCTCGTGAGCTCACAGCGCCTTAATATTATATTTACTTAATATAATATTATGTTTATCTAGGTAAGTTAATTAGCTTCATTACAATTACTTAATAGTGTTTGTATAGATTGCAACTTTAATGTTGCTTGCAGTTTGATCCCAATTATTAAGAATTGTCTAGTTATTAGCTACGTAACGTAACGTGACGTAACCTAGTTATGACGTTATGTTATTAGGGAAGTTATGCTTATCGGTGGTGGAGTCCTGACATAATATCATCATAAGTAGCACAAGTGGTCCTTCATGAAATAAACATTTCATATTTTTAACCGACTTCCAAAAAAGGAGGAGGTTCTCAATTCGGCGCGTATATATTTTTTTTTTTTTTTTTTTTTTTTTTTTAATGTATGTTACCGCATATCTCCGTGGTTTCCAAACCGATTTGAAAAATTTTTCTTTCAATGGTTAGAGGAAGCTCGCGAGATGGTCCCATAAAAAAATTTGACTCCAAATCCTCAATCCTGATGCTGCAGGTATACTTACGACTCAAAACTAGGGAGTTAGGCAGTTTTGATGGTGAATTCATATAGTAGGTATCAAGTCATGTGTATACGACTCAACTCTGAGTCCCAACTCCTCAACCCTGATGCTGCAGGGTACAGAACTCCTTAAAAATGGCGATTTAGGATTTTTTTATGGGGAATTCATATTGTGGGTGTCATGCAACGACTTCATACTTAAGCCCAAATCCCAACTCCTCAACTCTGATGCTGCAGGGTACTGCACTCATAAGCCGTGGGGATTAAGACTACACTAAAAAGTTAAAAATAAAAATTCTTTCCAAAAAACCGACTTCCAAAGCCACTGTAAAGTAAAAAATAATTTTGCTTTCTACACACTATGTTGAAGTCGGGCGAGCCTGACGCGTCAACTTTGCCTATCTTTGTTATACTCGCCCGACTTCAACATAGTGTGTAGAAAGCAAAATTATTTTTTACTTTACAGTGGCTTTGGAAGTCGGTTTTTTGGAAAGAATTTTTTCGTATCATTACTAGATGATTCCCGCGGGAACTCTTCAATTTTCCGGGATAAAAAGCCTATGTCCTTCCCTGGGATGCACCCTATCTCTGTACCAAATTTTATCAAAATCGGTTGAGTAGTTGGGCCATGAAAGCGTAGCAGACAGACAGACACACTTTCGCATTTATAATACTAGATGATTCCCGCGACTTCGTCCGCGTGGACCAAAATTTCGATTCCCGCGGGAACTCTTAAATTTTCCGGGATTAAAAGTAGCCTATGTCCTTCCCCGGAATACAACCTATCCCTGTTCCAAATTTCATCAAAATCGGTTGAACAGATGGGCCGTGAAAGCGCAGCAGACAGACAGACAGACAGACACACTTTCGCATTTATAATATTAGTATGGATTAGTATGGATTTGCATGGATTGTCATACCTACCTAATGTTTTTTAAATATTTACAATTTAAATAACCAATTAATTAGGAAATATTCTGAAGGATCTGGGTCCTGGGAGCCCACCGCTTTATGAACCAGTGGATCTAGTCACGACCATTGAAGATAACGATTAACGACATACAGAGAGAGAGAAAGAGAAGATTTAGAAAATGTACTAAAACAACTAAAAACGCATTAAAAGCCGGGTTATTTGTAGTAGCCAGTTCCTAAAACTCAACTAAAGTGCGCCGTAACGCTGCCATTATTGACTCACTTGAGCTTAATTAACACGATTGGAAGGATGCAGGCAATTATTCGAAGCGGAAGGGCATCAATTGAGAGAAAAAGATCAATCGAGCACGACTATTGCCGGGGAAACTAAAAAGAAACTGCTTTGGAAACTGCACTGGTTGCATAACTTTCGGAAAATTATTACCGCTTTTCAACTCCACACGGCAGTGTCCACTGTTCAGTGTAAGTAGTCAGCACGCAGGCGCGAGATTGTTCAATCATTTTATATGGATAACGTCGTGATTTGACATATCATTATTACCCTGGGGACGTCCACTATTGGACATATATTGCCTTCCCTAAAGAGCGCCACGGCTGCTATTAAACCCGGTCCTAACTCAGCCTTCATCATCCAACCAATTCCCGGTACCCTCTTTATATCGTCAGTCCATGGGGTATTGTCCACTACACTTGCTTGTATGTTACTCCATTTGAAAAATAACACCCTAGATTCCTTCAGTTAACTCTTGATACAAACCAACGCGTGAATAAGAAGATCTCAAGACAAAAATGTTCTTACAAATATAACTTTGAAAATCACTTCAAACTCCCACCCGCTAACTCAATTGTAATACGTACTTGTAGAAGGTATAGTTAGTTACTCAACTTATGCAAATATAGAGTTGACTATATTCGGTATTCAAAAAACAAAGCAACCTTAGTCAAAATAGGTCATCACCACGGACTTGGAGTAGCATTCCGATGAAAACAAGTCTTAAGACTATGGATTATCTATCATAATTTTATTCGTATTATATTGACAATAAATCCAAAGATTACCTTCGTTTCTTTTTGGTAATCTTGTGCAAAACAGCCTTCACGCGGTTATATTTCTTCAATAATAGTACAAGTGGCATTCTCCAGTAGAAGAACTAACTAAATATACCGATTGCTGGGTGATCTTAGTCAGAGTGAACGATCAGTACTGACTACAAATATTTCAAATAATAATATCTAGCGCAGTTGAGCGCAGTACAAAGTTTGATCATTATGGACGCTCTACACGCTCCGGTTGTCGCGGTCGAAATAAAATCGCGCTAGGAAATATAGTATGTTCTCCTCTTAATAGCTTTATTGTCGTCCCATTCGAAATGAATGCATCTAAGGTGTATTTCATGTATGAAAATGTGCTCGTCTGTCCGCCTTTGGCGAAATTTGGTTGATAGGTTGAATTCCGTTCCGATGAAGGAAATAGGCTACTTTATATTCGAGGAAATCAAATCGTTCCCAGTTTTTAAATGATTTTCAAACAACTTAAAAGTTAAATCTACGCAGACGATGCAATTGCCAAGTATTTAGTTAGCGCAAAAAAACACATATGCAACGAATTAATTTCGCAGTAGGTAATTAGTAAGTTTCGTTTGTTCTTGATTGTTCTTGGCTCTACTTTATAAGATTGGCTGGACTAGGGCTGGCCTGGGAGGTCAATAGTACTACCACAGCGTAAAGCAGTATTATTTCAAAATGGCAGTTTTATGTCACGTACCTAAATAAGGATTATAAATCTAAAACACGAACGTCAACAGTAGTATGCCGGTATGCCCCCTGGACTGACTCGTACTAAATAATATTTACTCGTATCGGGGATATTACGCGGTACGAATTACAAGCGTAGGTTGTAGAGCGGGCTTTTATAGAAACATATAGGCGACTGGGTACATCAGATTTAATGTCAGACCAATAAACGATATCGTCATCACCGGAGCAATTGCTCGAGATATTTGCAAATAGGTACGACTTATTGACTAATGGAACATAATAATAAACGATACAACAATGGACCAATTATTGGTTTGTCAAAATACTAAACAAAGGAACTGACGAAGGTTGATCAAATGACACAACAATGAATTATCTTTATCAGTAAGTATCAATTAAATGTTCAAGGTTTGTAAAATAATTAAGATACAGTTAGATCTGATTATAGAATATTTTCTGTCACGACTTGCTCCGCATCTAAGTGGAATAAAAACAAGTATAAAAAACCCCCGACTAGAAAAAAGCTGATGACCTTCAGACGGATGAACAGATTTTCATGAAACATGGCTAAGAACACTCGGGATAAAATTATCTATGACACAAAAAATACTAAACGAAAATCGGTTCATCCGTTTGGGAGCTACGATACCACAGACAGATACACAGATACACAGATACACAGACAGACACGTTAAACTTATAACACCCCACTCTTTTTGCGTCGGGGGTTAAAAATAATTGCTAAATAGGCTTGGCTACAATCATGCTTAATGGAGAGCAATGATGATGTCTAGGTTGGAACGCGTTTGCCTCAAATATGCATATTCTCTCTGTTAATACAAAATCTATTACTGCTTACCTATTTAGTAATAAATCGACAAAAATCGTATGATAAAAACGCACTTATGTATTATACTAACTGTGTTATGGTTATGGAATAACCAACAAAATTATTTCATCAAATAACGCAACGAATACTATAACTACTCAATAAGATATTCCATAAGCTAAATTACCTTTTGTAAGAGTAGGTACCTACTAATTTTCATTTCATATATTATTATTATCTAAGAAGCTCCCGGTGTTATTCTCAAAGAAACGCTAGCTGCTGTTGGTAATAAGTAGCACATTATATAAAGTTGCTTAATTACAACACCAAAGGTTTCGTGCAACACTATTCGGTAGTCATTCATGTCGTGTCATTGATTGATGATTTATTAATTCATGTATTGAATCTTCATAGTACAAAACACTATGACAAAGTGTGACATGAACATTGAACAGCGACAAGCTTGTCATAGTCGTAAAACTAAAGGTCTTGATCTTCAGTGCAGTTGCTAAAGCCAGTATAGCAGGTAACTGAAGAACATCATGAAGCAATGCAACGTTAAGAAAAGCAATAGTATGCCGCAACACTATTACGCGCAGCGATTTTTTTTTAATTTTTATATTATTAATGAATGTATGGATGCATGGATGTATGGATGGATGTTTGTTACTCAATCACGCTCCAACGGCTGAACGGATCTGGATGGAATTTGGCACAGAGATAGATTATAGCTTGGAATAACACATAGGCTAGCTTTTTATCCCCGAAAATTTAAAGAGTTCCCGCGGGAACCAAAAACCTCAATCCACGCGGACGAAGTCGCGGGCATCAGCTAGCATAATATATGATTACGCGTTAATGACTTAATCCTAGTTCATGATCACGTAGTGCATTAGTTTAACACTTTTTAGGGTTCCGTAGCCAAATTTGGCAAAAACGGAACCCTTATAGATTCGTCATGTCTGTCTGTCTGTCCGTCCGTATGTCACAGCCACTTTTTTCCGAAACTATAAGAGCTATACTGTTGAAACTTGGTAAGTAGATGTATTCTGTAAACCGCATTAAGATTTTCTTACAAAAATAGAAAAAAAAACAATAAATTTTGGGGTTCCCCATACTTAGAACTGAAACTCAAAAATTTTTTTTTCATCTAACCCATAGGTGTGGGGTATCTATGGATAGGTCTTCAAAAATGATATTGAGGTTTGTAATATCATTTTTTTCTAAACTGAATAGTTTGCGCGAGAGACACTTCCAAAGTGGTAAAATGTGTGTCCCCCCCCCGTAACTTCTAAAATAAGAGAATGATAAAACTAAAAAAAATATATGTTGTACATTACCATGCAAACTACCACCGAAAATTGGTTTGAACGAGATCAAGTAAGTAGTTTTTTTTTAATACGTCATTAATCGTAAATCGCAATTTACCTTTCATTCAATCAACTCAAATATTTAAAAAAAACATTTAATTTAAAACTTACTACAGGTTTGTACGGAACCCTCGGTGCGCGAGTCCGACTCGCACTTGGCCGGTTTTTTTTGTGATTACAGTAAGCATTTAAGTCAGGGGGTATACAACAGGGACCTTGAGAGGTGAATGGTAATTACACAAAAGAGACAGTTTAATACAAAATATATATGTACCTATAAATTCACGTTTAATTTACAGCAGCAAAACCTTTTGTATTCAGTAGGGATGAAATATATTTAGCGCAATGACTAGTTATTGCAACATTAACAAATAGTTACTTTCTTTAAAATTGATAACTAGGTAGTTACTTAATATAAATTATTACAAAGAGAAAAGCACTATAACGTCTATAACCCATTCCAGGCAAAGGGTAATTATTTCTGTGCCTGATGTGATGAGGGCCTGTGTCGTCTTCATATAAGAATTAAGACAACTCATAATAAAAGGAAATGTTTTATTTGCATGAATAAGGGATTAATCAATCTATTTTAAACAGTGAAAGTATGTGAGAAAACAATAATTTTTAGGAGCACATTCTAGCAATTGATATCGGGTTTCAGAAGGGCGCAACGATTTAAGAAAGCACCTTGTATAGTTGAGCCCTCAAAATTTCATAATTTATTGCTAGATTAGCGTGGTGGAAACGCACTTAAGGCGCAAATATACAAAATTACACTTACGATGGTACCGGGCATCATATTTCTGTTCACACACTTGCCTGATTATTTATTCCAATGTGACAAACATTACGTAATCGACAATTTATTATTTACAAGTCACATAGACTTTGCACTGTTTTGCATCGTTAAAATCCAAAGTCGCTAATGTTTTTGCGTTAGCGTCAATATTATCTGCAACCAGATTTTTTGTTTTCCTACCTGAATGACGTCAGTTGTGATCTTTCAAGACTTATAGTTTTTTTATTTGTTTTCAAGGTTTTACTTAAAAAAAATAATAACTAAGTATACCAATTCAACAATACAATTAATCTTTAAGAAGTCAGAAATAATTTATGAATAGCGAGCCCGGTGCAGCAAATCCAACAAAGTAGGTATATGAAATATTCCAGGCCTCTTTTCTCTGGACCTTGACCGGACTTGCCTCGGCTTGTTTTCACACCTGAGAATTGTTGCTTATCATAGTCCGATGGTGTGAACGTGTAGGTTCTGTCCATTGACTAACCGTGGTTAGATCTTATCTCAAAGCGAAGCTTAAAGTATTGCTGTGCAACACAAACTAATATACCTACTTAAGACTCCAGATGAATGGCAAATTACAAAGCGAGCCAACTATTGAATAAAATCAGTGATAAACAAGACTGACGACGCACTGTCTGTGGCCTCACCGGCTTATCTATGTGACCTATAGCTGGTGTCATAACGCAACCGCAATAACATGCATGAATTATGATCTTATTGTTCATCCCTATGTTACTTATCGAATCACTAAGAAAATGTGTCTAGCCGATTTGATGTCTTAATTGATTAAAAAACATTCTAAAAAACAAGCCTTTATCGCTCGCCATATTGATTTTAGTGTGACGTATTTTTATTTTTCGTATTTTTGTCAGCAAATCCTTTTAATTAGTAGGTACCCTTAAAACCATGGCGGTTCATAAAAAATAACTAGTCCGCCATCTTTGGCAGTCCGCCATATTAGATATGACGTCACTTAGATAACCATGCATTTGTCATCCAAACTAAACGTGTACATGTAAAATTGTGTTGTGTGTTGCAAGATTTGACCTAAACAAACCATTGCAAGTAAAATAAAAACATGTAAAAACTAACACGTCTCACTAACATTCGTACGCTTACTCTGAGATTTTACGTTGCAAATTCGACTGATCGTATTGAGCGTTCGATCACATTAGCGTCAAAGTAATACGGACCCAAAAGCTCTTGATTTATTGACACAAATTCAATACAACCAATTTTAATTCCGAAACGTATCGTTTGGAGCGCTGGCTGTGAGTGCATACAGGAAATTGTATTTTAGTAAGGTTCATTTTACTGTGACGCTAATGTGATCGAACGCTTAATACGATAACTCGAATTTGCAATGTAAAAACTCAGAGTAAGCGTACCAGCCGTAGGGCAATTTGTGTGCATTGCCAACACAGCATGTGAACGAAAACATATAGGAGCCGCTTTCTATTTAAGATAAGGCACCTTGACATTCTTTATAAGTACCTATTTCAAAGCAAAACTGAGAATAGCAAATTTTTGGAGTTCGGCAGACGCTTCCAAATACCTATGATACGCAGTAGAAAAATATCATACATGTCTCTAAATATAAGGTACCTTCAGGCCGAACAGGCTATATTTTTGATTGATGATTTTGTGGCTTATTGAGTACGTTTGTCCATCTCAACTAAATACACAGACCACAGTCGGACCTCGGACAGAACAGTTTTAAACGTGAAAAGTTTGTCAGAAAAATAAGTACTTACTTACTTAGAAATAACTTTAGAGAAATTTCTGCAGTTTGTCTTTTCATTTCAAATGTAGGGTTGTAGGGTAGGGTAGGGTTGTTAACGTAAAGACCAATTTTGCTAACGTAAAGGCCAATTTTTACGGTTCTCTAATCTATTACGCAACATTAGTCGATATAAACCGGCCAAGTGCGAGTCGGACTCGCGCACCGAGGGTTCCGTACTCAAGAAGTAGGTATAATTACCTTTGTTAATGAACCGCAAAACTAACTTTGTTTGTAGAGGTTTACTGTCAATATCAAACAAGTGCGAGTCGGACTCGCGCACCGAGGGTTCCGTACTCAAGAAGTAGGTTCTCAAATGTTTGTAGAGGTTTACTTTTTACCCTTTGGGTACGGAACCCTAAAAATTACGTTTGTTGTATGGGAGCCCCCCTTTAATATTTACTTTATTGATATTTAATTATTTATTTTGAAAGGTAATATACAAGTTAATATTCTGTGAAAATTTGAACCGTCTACCTGTTACCGTTTTTAATATTGAGCAAAAAAATACGAAAAAAACACGTTTATTGTATGGGGACCCCCCCTTAATAAGTATATATATTTTTTTAATTTTTAGTATTTGTTGTTATAGAGGCAACGGAAATACAT
The DNA here is from genome assembly GCA_963932025.1 of Erebia epiphron. Taxonomy (NCBI): domain Eukaryota; kingdom Metazoa; phylum Arthropoda; class Insecta; order Lepidoptera; family Nymphalidae; genus Erebia; species Erebia epiphron. The sequence continues at coordinate 29,841,972 of OZ009949.1, forward strand.
CATTTGTGAAAATTTCAGCTTTCCAGCTATCACGGTCTATGAGATACCTGGAGACAGACAGACAGACAGACAGCGGAGTCTTAGTAATAGGGTCCCGTTTTTACCCTTTGGGTACGGAACCCTAAAAAACTAAACTAGGTACTTATTTAATTTATCTCAATTGAAGTCAATAGACTTCACCTAATAGTTATCATCGGAACTGATTAATTAAAATGAGTGGTTTAACTGCCCCGTTTATTTATAACTTTTAGATCTGATACAGTTACAATTTTCAACTACTGTAAGCATTGAAATAACGGTTCATGTAAGCAAAAAAAGTAGCTAAAGTACGCGCGTCAGTTGAATGCAGTCGGGGCCTGAGGTGACACATACCTAAGCTCTGCATTCAACTCGTGCGTAAACTCAGTCTTTATCTAATCGAATAGATAGTGCACGGGCACTGAAAGAAGCGCATTTTTCGGTAAAATATGCCACTGGCGTCACGCGCAAAAGAAATGCGGACGATGTCACATAATTTTTCGGTAAAGCGTAAACGTTAGTGAACTATGCTGAAAATAGCTTAATTTCAGTCCCTGAAGCTTTGGTCTAAGAGCGAAAAAAAACTAAGACAGGACAAAGCTCCCACTCTGACACAGCATGCTAACTAAGGGCTAACTTGTATAAGGTTAAAAAAAATGCTGAGCAATCTGTACGAGCTAATGCCTTTAAGCTAAGCAAGGAATTCGTTTCAGTTTGACTGAAGTTTAATGTGCGACCAGTACATACCTAGGAAACAACAGAAAACAACAAAAACATAGGATTAACATTAAACCTAACTACATGACACAAAAGACAATAGACTTATTAACCTATATTGCGTTGTTACACAGCCATTTAAGGCCGTAAGTTCAGGTATTATCATCCGATTAGATATACTTAACTACTTCAACATGTGTAAAACTATACAGGCATGAGGTAACACTGACAATAGGGGCCTGATTAATAACCCTATAGTTACTTTAAAGTAGTGAATTATTCATCATTATCACTAACGAATATGCTAATTGTTCGATGTAACCTTGACATTCTTTTGACGACTAAAGTAACGTCAACTTGACAATGTTACAATCTATTTGTAGATGATTAGGCAAAGCGCTAGTGTTTACTTTGCATTAGATTGTTATTTCAGTCGTCTATGAAGTAACATAGACTGTGTTACCTACATGTTACATACTTGTGATAATATGATATAGAATGAAATAGTGTGAACTGTGAACCCAACTAACATTTTAGCGATACTTAGAGCTTATATTATGGGTTAAAAAGATATAGAGGTGCTTTACTAGCAGCGTAACTAGTAGCGTAACTAACCTAACCTAACCTAAGCCTGTAAAAAGTTATGCCCATTTCAGGGGTATTTCAGAGATAGAGCATGCTGTAACTCTTGAGCGTAAGAACTTATGTGTAACCACAAGATCTAATCAGATCTTCTATGTATCCCAAATACCTCATAACTTAGCGCCTAAATGTTAGTTGGGTTAAGGACATCTTCTTAAAAGCCAATTTAATGATTTTCTGTCTGGTATGTTCACCACCTAGCCTTCATCAAACACAAAGTGCGAAGACAGCGTATCACTTTTTTTGTATAACAAGCAAACGAGCAGATGCGAGAACGAGACCTGATGTTAAAAGCGATTGCGGTAGTCGCCAATGTACATTTGCAGCACCAGAGGAAATCTCTCCATCCCTTATATACTATTTTATTTTTAGTAATTCCGGTACCTAGATGCGTTGCTGCCTTAGCGCTTTGTGTTTGTTTTGTGGACTTTACATCCACCACGTCTCATAATGATTAAAGAATTAAGTACTTACTTAAGTAAAAATAATGTAAATCAAAAAGTTTTTAAATCACTTCTTGCTCGGGCAAGTTGCAGTACAACCTCTTGAGTAAAACACTATATTTTTAAGCCCAACTTCGACAAGTCAGCCGAAAATGCGTCAGAGCTTTTTTGGAAATGTGTGCCGATACGCGTCAGGGGTTCAGAATTATTTTGACAGGCCGTATTATGACTCAATTTAGAAAGTGTGTATGTTTGGCGTTTCACTTAAATGGCAAATACAACATCGTTTCTGTAGGAGTGAAAAAATAAAACAAGTAGGAACTGCTTCGAACTGACATAAGATTATGGTAATGTAACAACCTGTAATAAACACGTCTTGCTGCGGAATATCGGGTATTCCAAGTGTCTACCTCACCCAGAGACTATAACATTATGTGATACAATGATAAACAAGGTTTCCTGACATGCAAAATATAGGCTTTATTTTCAAATCAGGGTTTAAAACGGTATTATAGTTTCAAATCACTGAAACTCACCAAAAGAACCGCTAGCTCGTTCAAGCGAAATTCAAAAATACATATTTGAAGTAGGTATACCTACTGGTGACTTTTATTTCGTGTGAAGAACTTTCCACGGGTCGGAAAAGACGGCAGAAAACTCTATAGCCTACGCTAGCTTATCTAAGATTTCAATCTTATTATGTTGTGTATGTAACCGTAAGATTGCAAAAACCGTTAGATTGTAATCCAACTAGCGATATTGTAAACTGTCGACAGATTGTGAACCGTTCAATGTTCCGAGTGTCAATTTTTGAAATATTCATTGTATTTACGTTTTCTTGTCTCTTTCTTGTAGGTTAGGTTAGGGTTTAACATAAATAATCAGGTAGGGCACTTAGGTTTTATCGGGATACTATACCTAACAGATTACAATCTAACGAAAAATAATGCGTTAAATTGTAATATGTCGACAGTTTACAATATCGCTAGTTAGATTACAATCCAACGGCCTTTGCAATCTTACGGTGACATATACATCCGTTGCCAGATGCTACTTTGCTCATCGAATTTTACCTTTGTTCGTTGATAGACAAACTTTGTCTGTAATTGCTACTCTTAAAATAGTATTATGTTGCGGTGACGAGTCACTACGGAGGCAGTGCCCCCTGAGCACAGGAAATTCGTGTTAATTGTTGTACGCGACACCGCTAATTGTCGGGCGAGAGACCACACCGCAACGGTCACGGGTTTCGAAAGAGTGTGCTAACCTCATCCGATACCATAATATTATTATAATATTACTGGGAAGTTAGCTAATAGTAAAGTAGGTGAAGTCACTACGGGCGCCCTAAAAATTAAAGTCAGGGTGCTGAAAAACGTTCACATTGTACATCTAATAAAACATCGAGATTTCGCTGTTTTCAAACTTTCAAATTGAACACCGAATAGAGCCAAACATCCGATACATTATGTGGATCATTCTAGCGAAAACTCAAAACAAGGTTCTTTTGAAAAGATGAGGATCAGCGGCGGTGAAACAAATGTCGGCTCGGCAAAAAGCCAATTTTATAGCTTGCTATAATGTTCGATACCAACAGGCAATAAGGTAAAAGCATTATTATTTTAATTTAGTTACTCCTTATGTCTTAAAATTGAAAGCCCTACTTAAGTTTTGAGCGATATATGTTAAAATACAGATTATATGGTTTTGATTATAGGCTTTATGCTTGGTAAAGACCATTGACCACAGAGAAAAACCTGAATCTATTACCGTCCACTTTTTAAGTGACCACAAGGAATACTCTCGAGCTATCGCATACATAGGATTACATTATTAAAAAAATATTAAACATCTCGTAAGTGTTCGATACGTTTTTATGGCTATACTGAATATAGTTTTAAGTGCTATTTCGAAAGTCAAAGCTCTCCAACAGCCGTAAATGTGGGTATCAGTTGCAAGCTCCCCCATCTGTACGAATTGGATCTAATTCCGGAATAGGCATCAATCATACTTAGTAAAGACAGCCCGAACCTATTTCCTTCGTTTAAAATGATAGTGATGTCGTGGGTTGAGTGATTTTCACTATTTTATATTAACTACGGCATATAGTGCTTTATTGTTTGATAGGCCACATCGAAGAAGTTTTAAACTATTACAAAATGGTACTCTGGCTTTGGAAATATGGTAGGTGTGTCTTATGTTCACGTTTCATCAGTAGGTATCCAAGGCAATTTTGATCTTTAGTGAACTTTGACACGGTATGCACAATATTCTTTGTTACTACACTAGCGGCACGCTATGATGGCCGGTTTGACACCCGGTTTAATAAATAAATTTTGAGTCCTAAACCTAAAACTACATTCGATAAAATTTATGAATCTCTGCACATCACTATCGTCAATAAAGTAATACAATTATTTCCTTCAAAGTCGTTAGTCGTTATCAATTAATACGGAACTTCATGAGCGGACAAACGTCAAACCGGCCATCATAGCGTGCCGCTAGTGTACATACATGTCACGGAGCTGGGAATCTCATTGTTATATATCGGTATTATGTAGTTATACTGATATATTTTTTGTAAGGACCTACCATTGATAATAATAGACAAGACGTAAGTGCACTGTAGAGCAATAAGTATAATCAACGAATAACGGTTTGACGGTTTCGTAGTCGTTCTGTTCCATGCCTTTGGAGTAAATCCTTGGTCGGCCAATAAATAACAAGAAATCTTAAAACAATTCCTGAATTCAAGATCCCTGGGAAAATGGGCATCTTGCCAAGTGACAAATAAAATTAAATGGGCATTATAAATTAAAAAAAAAAAAGATTTACAAGTTTGTCACCTCGTACACACGTTCCTGGAGAAGGTTACGAAGCTAATTCGTGATAATTAATTAATCGACGATTTTTATCCAGGGTCACGGTTATAATATTTAAATACGAATAAATGGTATATGGATTCAACGACGATAAGTTACGGGAATATATTTAAAGTAAAGTTAAAAATAAACAAGACATCAAGGCAGGAACACCGGTCGCTGGTTTTTATTAACAATAATCCATATTATAATATTATAAATGCGAAAGTGTGTTTGTCTGTCTGTCTGCTACGCTTTCACGGCCCATCTGTTTAATATAAGCATAAATATGTATGTACGAAACGTAAATTATATTTAGAAGCACTTGTAAAAGTTTATTTAAATTAAAAAAAAACATTTGAATAGTTACTATAATCTAAAATATTGTTACGTAGGTATACCAAATAAATGCTGAAACGATATAACTACGCTAAAAGGTGGGTAGGTATAAGATTTTCTAAATCACTGGTTTTCAAATGTATAATCTGGGGTTAGCTTAATCATTATTGCATGGCCTTTTAATATCGTTAATTCTGCCTTTGCGCATGTCTTATAATATTTTTCCCCTAAACCAATATAGGCTGGTATAATATAGTAGCTTTTATTTTTTAGCTATAATTTAAAATCAATCAAAGTAGTGATTGAGCAATCAAGTGAATTAAGCGGACCGATCTCCTGCCGATAATAATGGCCTGGCTGTTCGATATAATATACCGATGACCGATTTAATCTATATCGGTCATTGATATCGATTCCAAAAAATTAGATTATCCTTGATGCAAATTTCGATCTTCAATCATGTATTATAAATTATAATGATTGCCGGACACTGACAAAAAGAATTAACACAAGTTTGTTAGATAGGTACTATCAATAGTTTAAAGTTGAAACAGAACACGTAGGAAACACAAAGCAAGACGGCGATTAAAAAAGCTAAAAGTTAGCTTGAACTTAAGGGTAGATCAGTGCCACGACTCGGCACTAATCCACTCTGCTGGTGTGCGATGAGCTTTAATAGATCACTCAAATCACATATTGACAAGGTTGGACAACGTCAACAGCCCACCCATAAGTTGATGGCATAGTTTGGCTCTTTGAACCCTTTCAAACAGAGCCGTCATTATCTCAGCGGGCTTGCACATTTCTGGTAAAATAAGTCAACCATAGATTTTGAGTCTTATTGAGAATACTCGTCAGAACTAGTACTGGCTGCACGGATTTGGATTAAGCATAACTTATTGCCTTCAGCACTATAGTAGCTCGTGCCATAACTAGTATTTAGATTAAACTACCTAGTTATGGCACGGATTTGGATTAAGCATAACATAATATAGCAACGAGATAGCGCCAGCGCGTCGCCAGCACTTTTATTTACGAAGTCGCGGGCACGGGCATCAGAGGTGCAATCATGTAAGGATTACCGATCAAATCGTATAAGTTCGGCTTCAAAGAAAAAAAACCATAAATCATTGAATTAGAGGTCAATTTCGTGTATCCATTCTTATACGTTTAGGCTTTCGTACATACCTACACTGAAAAAACGTAAGGGTTAAAAATAAATGAAATACTGCTAAAAATTACCCAGCATGTTTGTCAATATAGCACCTGCAAAGTTTGTAGTTAAAAACAAATACGTCAACTTTGCAGCCACTACTTGTCAAGTATTAACCGTTAGAATTTGGTTAAAAATAAATTGTAACCACAACCGATCTACTCGGTAGTAACAGCACTGTTACTCAGTATTCTCAACCAATTTAATCGGTAAGCACAACCGACCTACTCGGTAGTAACAGCAGTGTTACTCAGTATTCTCAACCAATTTAATAGGTAACCACAACCGACCTACTCGGTAGTAACAGCAGTGTTACTCAGTATTCTCAACCAATTTAATCGGTAACTACAACCAACCTTCTCGGTAGTTACAGCAGTGTTACTCAGTATTCCGAACCAATTCAATCGGTAGATACAGTCAATTAAATTTGTACGATCAATTAAAAATGTTTATGCATCCACCTTCAGTTTTTTTAGTATCTCATGTTACATATTTAAAAAAAACAATGAAGTAGGTACATAAATATTTCTCTATTAATAATACAAAGTTAATTGACTGATCTACCGTTCGAATTGGTTGGGAATACTGAGTAACACTGCTGTAACTACCGAATAGGTCGGTTGTAGTTATTACCGATAAAATTGGTCGAGAAAAAGTTACTTACGTAACGAATACGTACACAAAGTACTTTGGTAAATAGTACATTTATGGAAACCACTGATTGAACACGGTGGCAAACTTAGGCCTACTTATTTAATTTATTTGGGACAAGGGGTTCTCATAATATTAAAGTTCAAATATACTGTAATACAAAACTGATTTATTTTGAATTTTATCTATAATCTAATAATCTATCTTAAATATCTCACATCTTACACTGGCTTCACTTCACAATACTTTACGAACACTGAGCGCGCGTGTTACATGTAACTCCAACGAGGTTCCAGGACGAAATGACACGACTTGGCCCGAGTCGCCACGATTTCTCGACACAGCTTGGTTGTTAACAACTATTGGTTTATCAAGTATTAACCGATCATATCTACTTATTTAAAAGCAATTATGCACTTGATTAGAATTAAATGAGTTTATCTTACTTATTAATAAATCAGTTGGTTTGTTAAAATCAACCGAATAATGACTTTTTTGAAATCCATTGAGCACTTAGTTTAAAATTAAATGACTCAACTTGTTTGTTATTAAATAAGGATGTTCATAAAAATCAACCGTTTTAAATGCTAGTTTAGATTTGAACAAAATATTTATTATGAATTAACAAAACCACTCATTAGTTTAGTATCATGTTCGAAAGTGTTTGGATTTACCAATTATGTTAATTAAAAATTATTAATTTTCTATTTGTTAATAACCAAGAACATTTAACAATATGCACAGGTCTATTATATACCAAGTTTACTTGGCGTTTTTAGATAAGTCATAGTTAAAATATGCCGATTTGCTTTTAACCGAGCCAAAAAGGTCCTTTGTTAAAATAAAATTTTTTCAGTGTAAACGTATGAGAATGATGTTATGGTTTATTTTACTTTGAAGCCGAAGTTATACGATTTAATCGACAATTCTTACATGATTGGGGGGCTGGCCCGCGACTTCGTACGCGTGGATTGAAGTTTTTTGGTTCCCGCGGGAACTCTTTCATTTTCTGGGATAAAAAGTAGCCTATGTGCTATTCCAGACTATAATATATTTCTGTGCCAAATTTCATCCAGATCCGTTCAGCCGTTGGGGCGTGATTGAGTAACAAACATCCATACATCCATCCATCCAAACTTTCGCATTCATAATATTTATTTGATCCTACTATAGTATGGTATACTTATTACTACTGCTCACCTTGAGTCCAGCGTGGAGTTGAGCCGTTGGGAGCGCCTGAGCGGTGTGTTCCGCACCGCGCTCACCGGCTCCTCCCAGCTGCCTCCTGCCGACCGGTGCTCATCTGAGGAGAACACTCCATTAAAACTACGCTGACAAGTATCAAGTGACATTGTATGCTGTACAAACAATGCAATGCATTAGAAGTTACGACAACGTGTTGGAGCAATGAACTTGGGCCAACGTGTACTTGGCGATTACTCATGTCATGGTTGAGCATGGCGATTCATCATCGTCATGCTCAACCGATAGACGTACACTGCTGGACATATATGCCACTTGCAAATGAAAAAAAAATCTAGCAACTATCTAGTAAAGGCCACGAAACTTGAGAGTGGGCGGTTGCTACGCAGGGAAGAAAACTTAGCGCCCCCTTGAAAATAACCTATATTATTACTAGCTGATGCCCGCGACTTCGTCCGCGTGGTTTAAGTTTTTTGTTATTCCCGCGGGAACTCCTTAATTTTCCGGGATAAAAAGTAGCCTATGTCACTCTCCAGGTCCTCAACTATACCCATGCCAAAAATCACGTCAATCCGTTGCTCCGTTGCGGCGTGATTGAAGGACAAACCAACAAACCAACAAACAAAGTGACTTTCGCATTTATAATATTAGTATGATTCTAGACTTAGGTAGTTAGTACCTACCTATTAAATACATGTAGTTAAATACCCCATTAGCCTGATGACTAAACTGAGGTTTTGATAGTTTTTGTGTGGTAAATCTGCAGTCGGGTTTATGATAACTAAACAAGCGTCCAACGGTTAGTTTAAATATTTGTAAAACAGTCAATAATATTCTGGTTGGTCTGTGACATTATTATAATAGTAACCTATACCTATCTACCTATTAGCTTTTTTTGCATATTTTACAAAGAACAAACACGATTTTATATATTTCTTATAGGTTAAAGGATGGTGGGCGTCGTTTGAATGCTTTTTTTGAATGAGTTGTTGACATCATAATGTTTACACGTGCTTGCTTTTCGTGATTATGAATCCTTTGGTTAGTTAGTAAAGTAATTTTGCGGGCATGTATTGAACAACTCAAGTAATTTGTTCCTTGTTTCTTGAAAATAACAAGCAGGGTAGAAACCGGAACAATATATAACAAGTATAAGAAGGTACCACAAAAATAAATAAAGGTATGATGACAAGAATCGAAATAATGCCGATGCATTTAATGTTTTAATGGTCGTTATTTGTATTTTAAAGAAAATATAACTTACGTTGATTACGTTGAGTTACGCTTCATTTATGATTCCGTGAAACGAAGCATTAAGACAAGAAATGGACACCCATTAATAAAATTAATTAATAAAATTAATGAAAGAATAATAATAATAAAATTATTTGATACAGACAGGTAAGTTTTGAAGCCGATATTTAAACATGAGTCTAAAATCAAATTAGCTCTACCTCTAACTGGGTGTAATAATATCGGAAGCACATGAGTAAGCAACATCAGACCTTGAATTCGCAAGCGTGGGTGTTGACGCGACCAGTTTTGCAACACCCTGCATATATTTAACATCAAAATAGTTTGATTATTGTTACCCTGCTAAACAACTTAGTTATGAAATAAAATCTATGAAGGTTAAGTATAAATGTTTACGAACTCTTGTGGTATTTCTTTATCAGCTTGTGCTTAGATATTGCATGTTTATTCCCGGACCTTCTTGAAAGTTTCATAATTTTTACACTCAATCACTTCGCTGCTGGATGAAGTTTGTGGAATAAATCCTTATAATAATTATTATTAAGTAAAAAGGTTGAATGGTCTTAAAAAATTTACACTAAACACATGCTAACACAATACGGCAAAACGTTTAACTAACTAACTAAACGTAAAAGTGACGTATTATCCCACAGACCCACACAAACGTAAATGGCGTCGTCGGCAACGTTCAACGCAGACTAAAATAAAAAGCATGACTACCAATTTGCCCCCAGCTCGGGTGCTCCAAATTAATAAAGTTAATTAGCTATATTATAGCCATTCGTACGTTTAAAGTTAGCGGTTCCACATTGTAACAAGTATCAACATAACTACAGATTTAACTAAATCTGAATCCTCTTTACTATATTATTATGCAATGACTTCAAATTAATACGCTTCTCATTCAGTAAAAATTAACCTTCTACAGCATTGTACTTAAATTCTACATCAATGTTCTAAGGCCGTCTTATTTTAGTTTTTAGTTAGGTTATGTTAATGGCTAAGTTCTGCAGTAAATACTTAAAATTGTATACATGCCATATTTCAACCAATTCGCACAGACACTTTTTTATTACAATGTACACCATAGATAAGGTGTAATATATGAAGTATACTAACACATTTCACTAGTACGGGGTTCATGACCCATTAACAATTCAATTTGCGACATCACAAAACTAGGTAGAACTTTCGCTCTTGTAACAGCTTCTTATAAAGTAGAGAATTGTGTGGCATTATTTAAATAATCATCCGGTTTGCTTGCCTCTGCACAGATGCCTGTGCAAATATTTGCACAGATGATTGCTTTAAGTGTACCGAAAACAACAGTCGGCCGACTTGTGCTAACAATCATTACTTACAGTAATTATTTAATTATTGTAAGTAATGATTGTTACTTAAACATTTATGTTTAAGCAATAATTTAATAATTACTGTGGGATGTGTGATGAAATAAATTATGTTTTTGAATTACTATCTTCTTCTTCTTCATGTGCCTCTCCATTACCAAAGGTCAGCGCCTCAGCGGTCAGTATTCTTAACTTCTCCTTAACCATGGCTAGGCGGAATAGTTCATCGACTGTTTTTATTTCAGTCCTCTCCCTTAGGTTACGCAGTCATGACTTCTTTCTACTTCCCACTCTTCTTTTCTCTTCTTCTTTGCCAGCGATTTACCCCGTCATTATAGTTTGTATAGGTATAGCAGACGGTACCTATCGTGTTTTTTTTAGTCAAAAGTAGGATGTTTTTAGAAACGCCGTCGCGTATGTAGCTTTCTATTTGACATCTTCCTGAGGTTAAGTATCTAATCACACAAATTACAAGAGGGAAAGTCAAATAGTAAGTACAATACCATTGAATATAGAGTCAATCCTTCTATTCAATGTGCAGTACAATCACGAATGCATTTAGGTACATCTGTTATCGTGAGTAGATACTAGATAGGTAGCAGTTGAATTAAAACATCCGTAATCCGTAACTATAGCTTGTGAACAATGTCGACCTCTATTCCGAAAATGAATGAAAATTTTATATGTGTGTTTGAGTGGGACGGTTTATGTGCACAATTAGACCCGATAGGGGGCGCTGCAATCGGTTCAGGACAGGACAACTGTTATTACTAATAATAAAACACCTGACAGCTCGACGATTGCTATCACACACTATAATAGTATATATTAGAGATGGGCCGAGTACTCGGTTTATACTCGGTACTCGGCGTACTCGGCGGGTTTTTTGATACTCGTACTCGGCCGAATAACTCGGTGTCTAGGCCGAATAACTCGGTTTAAATCCCGAGTATACTGTTTATGTTTTTATTCAGTCTTTTTAGATAATTTATGAAAATTAATATATTTAGGCCTAGTTTCACCATCTCTGTTAGATCATTAACACCTCTATTACATTATAATAAGGGATTAGTAGTTAACTTTTGACACATTTCTCAAGAATTCAATATGGATATTTTATTTTTGATGACACTTACAATGTAACAGGGAAGTCAATGATCTAACAGACTTTGGTGATATTAGGCCTTAGGTAGATATAATAAAAAACAACAGTGTTAATCAAAAAATATTGATTACTAGGTAATTTAGGAAATCTTTGACAATCTCAATGAATATTGTGTCAATATTACGTTAACAATCACTAGTTATGAGACAAAATTAAGAGAACGGTAACAAAACCTCGACCGGCGCAAACCTGTTTGTACTTGTTTACGCGCTCGAAATGGAAGTTTGATTGAACCGAGTTACTCGGCCGAGTACTCGGTTGGGAAAAATTGGACCGAGTTTTACTCGGTACTCGTTACTCGGCAAAAGTGTTACTCGGCCCATCTCTAGTATATATGTATGTGCATTCACATCAACACAGTTCACTCTGATATAGGTTTTAACTAATGCCTAATCTGCTGCTCGGGGCCGATGACCTGATTAGATAGTCTGACCTCAGTGTAAACAGCAAAATTGCAGGTCCAACGCGGGTCCAACACGAATCGATTTACGGTCGGTCAGTGCCGCTTTATCTCTAGGCATCGTATCGAGATCACAGCCGCCGCCCTGCACGCCCCGTCACTCATACACTCATTGTTTGAACCTAGGTCTGCGTGATTCATGCCGCCATATTGCAAGTTTTAGATAAGAATGCAGCAAATAGGGCGTTGCGGGCAAACAACTGAAGAGTTATTATGCCTTTGACACAGATTAAAGGACTGGGACCCGGTTTTGATAATAATATTATCAGGCTGTGTAACTAATAAATTATCAATACATAATATAATAAGTTATCACACATGTTATGGACTTTCCTTCTTTTTTTTAAAGATAAGTAATTATGTACTTTTTTACTTAATTCAAATAGGAAAACAATTTGAACTTAAACGTTGACGTCAAAAGTGTAAGTAGTCATCGACTCCATTTTAAGTAAAGCCACAGTGAATCGTCTCAACGAATCTAACCGCAATGAGTAACTTCAGGTATAAATTCCCAGAAAAGTTTGATAAAATCGGGAAACTGAACAATGACATTATTTTATATTTTCCCACATATTATAAGTTTGTTAAATTGTACGACAAGTGTACTGTTTATATTCGTCGTAACTTATTTAACAATTTAGTACAGTAACTTTTTCGAAATGAAACTTTTATTAGTTAAATAGGAGCCAGGGCTAGACTATGCTGAGTGGAATGTGCGTGGGTACTGGGTAGTGAGGGTTAGGCATGTGCTTTTTGACCAAAGAACAGCTATGAAAATGGATATAAGTATTAAGTTATCTACATATCAAGAGATAACACAGTACCTAGTATAACAAGTAATAGTGAGTAAATTCAACACAGTCAACTTATTCCAAATTCCAATATTTTTATTGTTATATACCACGATTCGTCGTAGACAAACCTTTATCTGAATACATATACTAAACGAAATATTTTTTTCAATTCATAGCAAGTAGATGAGGGCAATGGGTCGATAGGACAGTAATTTAATATTTATTCAGTTGGCTTAAAAGGTCAGTTATTAAATTGCTCGCGCTTAGTTACCACACTAGTTACCAATATATTATACTTACTTAACTATGTTTAATTTCGGTTTCTATTGGTTTCTCGAAATATACATGACATAATATAGGTATGACATATCTCTATAATACCTGTTTTATACAAAGTACCGTAGTACTTAAAAATATTAATTTTCAAAACTACAACTACGAGTATTTTCATAGAGAAATGTCCGTAACTAACTAAACGGGCATCACCTACACTTAAGTTACCTACTTAGTTAATTACTACTACTACTGCAACTGCAGCCATAATATAATATCATTATCTTTATAAAGTTACTGAAACTTAATTTCAAACTAGTTTCCCAGGATTTGCATGCACGTTGTCTAGGCTTGCTATTTCTAGAAGTATATGCGCCCTTTAATAGACCATTTTATTAGCTGTCATTTAAAGTTTAAAACTCAAGCATGTCTGTAGTCTCATTAACTACTGGTCTCCTGACCTATTCGTTACTTAATAGATTCAATAATTTTATTAGTCACTCAAAACAATTGCCTGTTTAATAAAACTTTAAATGTCATAAAACCAGAGTCATTTAAAAAATAAATTAAGAATTGCAATCGAATGCTTATTTTATCTTTTGCCAGCAACTTTATTACGTCTAACGGCTATAATAACTAAGCAACAAATGTCATGAACCATGGTCCACTCATGTTATATTATCGTTTTATTATAACTAAGTACCTACCGGCTCCTACTAACGATAGGAAATTGATGAATGAATTAATCAATTGACTCATAGTTTACCTTTCCTCATTAATTCATTAACCGGTTGAATCTGTTGAATTGAATGGTTTTATTCGTCATTCACAAAATATATGAAATCGAAGACACGTAAAGTAACTGTCTCTATCGTAATTTGGTGATTGATGATGAGTTTTATCGCACTAGATCAAATAACTTCCACTTTTTATCGGTTTGCGCTTGATTGCTTTCATCTGAACTGAATGTGTAATTGATCATATATATCATTCTAGTGATGTTACACTACAGACCACAGGCATTCACTTTCATATCACAGAACCTGGAAGTTACAGACATGTTAAGACTTTTATCCAAACTGGATTATAGTAAACTATCTAAACTTCTCCTAGCACCTACTATAGGTTTTCTTGCAACGCAAATTGTGTTAACGAAGATAGCTTACAGTTAAAATAAGGTACTTAAGTACCGTAAACTAGGCAAAATAATTTAATCTATCCATTTCTATCCTATCTTTGGCGTATGACCGTTGAGTATTTCGTGCGAACCGAACCGAACTGCTTAGTGTTCAGTTTTATTCAGGTAATTGTACTGACAAGTTCGGTTCGTTACGTGTCGCGCCAATAAGCTCATGAGAAAATATCACTTATATGTCCTCGAAAGGGCCCGAAACTAAATTTATTTATAAAGTCTAGCATATTATGATTTCTGATCCAATAATCTGAAGCGTTATAACTATAGCATAAGCTGAATATAAAAAAAAGTATGACGTACCTATCAGCTTCAGGGGTTCCTCTGTAACAGGGCATAACTTAACTTTGTTTACAACAATGACCAGCGTAAACTGCATCGTGAAACTGAACACTGGCACAATCACAACGACAATTCGGTCCTCTCACATTACTGTAACTTATTGGGCAATGCATCGTTCGCAACAAGCAACGCACTGCACCGACAGTTTAGAACTAAGCCGGATTTGCATAATAACTGTTGCTGACTAGTTATGACAATTGGTAAGCCTACCAACTAACTGAGGAAAAAATATCAAACGGCATTGCTCGTCCGTACAATTATTAAGTTCACGAAGTTAATTGTGAATGTGCGCCTCCCGCATCAATTGAGAGCGCGCGAGCGCAACGGGGGAACTTTCGAGGACAAATATAAACTCAATAGTTAGTAGCTATTTCTGTGAATTGCAATAGGTACAACGTAGTGAAATCAAAATGGCATCTTGAAGTATGAAATTCGGCACGAGATTAATAAATTTAAAACAACTCACGGCATTTAATTTATTGCTGGATTATCAAATCACTTAAATTGTATTATAGGCTACAGTACAGAAGCTAATGAGAAACTGGCATCTGATATCAGTGATTAAATATCAATTTAAACAATCACTTGACGCGTCCTACATTTGGTACATGTAGAAACAATTGCAAATTGTTTACAAACATATTGCATCACAAAAAAAAACATAAGATTACGCAGTAGATAACTACATAGGTTTATGCTCAGCTACATAATATTATGTATTCAAAATGATGTTACCAGAAAATAGTCGCCGACGAAGTAATGGAGTTAATTCTAAAAATATAGTTTAAAGAGCAACACATTTAAACGCACTCGAAAGTCTGGTGTAAGCTTCGACGGCTAAAATTGTTATTTGGAGGGGTGATTTTATTTGTAAAACATTTGGTCTCAGATGTTATTTTAATGACTGTAACCACTTTGTCTCAATTATTTCGACGATAGAATATAAATTGTAATTCAATCTCATAAAAATACCAATGTTTTAGATTTATTTTTTCTTACTTCTGGCATAACATAAAAAATCTTTATATGTTATGCCAGAAGTACCTACTTATGCATGATATCATTTGTAAAAAAAAATATTAACTTTTCAATACAAATGAATCCGACAATGTGTTTGATATAGAAATATGAATTTTATCTTATATTTCTTGAGCTAAGTATTGGTTTCAATAAGGAGAAAAATTGCTTTAAAAAGTAAATTTAGAGGTATGTTTAGAATAAATTTCAATGCAGAGATTTTTTTTAAATAATGTTTTGAGATGCGTCAATGTCTGCTTTAAGGTCTTAAAAACAGCAAATTATTTTAACAAGCATACATTATGCCACCGTTTGATGGATACACTGCTTTTAAAAACCCCCTTTTACGCTACACAGGGTCTTAAGTCAGTAAGTACTTGTGATATTCAATTTTTTGGCCCACTTTTGAGTTAATGCTCGCAGATTGTTTGAAGAGTATGTTATGAGTATGTTAGCTAATCTAATGGTTTCTATTTTTTTTAACCACCAGGCCAGCAGGTTCAACTCTCCAAGCAGGTTTATACTAAAGGCACCTTATAATGCAATTCATTAGATTAGATAATAGTTACTATTAACTATTAATCCACTAACAGGTTAACCTTGCGTACGACCTAAATTTCTAAAGCCCTATCAGCGATTAAAGCTTAAAATTGGAGTGTCGTGGGCAGTGCGTAGGATTTGTCTCAGTAATCTATCTTTGACGTAAGGATTGCGATAGTAATTTAATTGGTTCAATGAATAATTAATATGAAAACCCAAAACTGATCTGATAACTAGGTCTGCGGAATGAAGTTTCAGCTGCGTTATATTATACTTGGTTAGTTACTTTAGTTATTCTATCGTTTTCTCGTCAGGTTTCATTTTCGCTTCGTCGTGAAAGACTTGTCGGTCGGCGACATGTGTTCTCACTTCTCGTAACATCGTTCCAGGAATAATTAGATTACGTAGTTAATAAGAGCTTAGTTAAGCTTTGGATCACCCACACGGTCAAACGAAATAGAGGAGTCATGCTGCTTATGAAATTACGACTTACAGCAAGTAGAGCTCACATTATGGCACCGAAATTACTTACCTGCTTGAATAATGTTCATGACCCAAAGCGAAACATTCAAATTGCGCGCGTACTGCTGTTTCTACGCTCTTTTGCCATTTTTAAAGGTACAATTTATTAGTTACTGGATGATGTTCGCGACTTTGTCCGCATGGATTAAGTTTTTTGATTCCCGCGGGAACTCCTTGATTTTCCGGGATAAAATGTAGCCTATGACCTTTCCCGGAATACAATCTATCCCTTTACCAAAGTTCATCAAAATCGGTTGAACGCTTGGGCCGTCAAAGCGTAGCAGACAGACAGACACATCATTCCGCATTTAAAACTTTAGTATGGAATATGGATATGGGAACAGTGTTGAGAGGTAACTTACATTTGATGAGAACGACCGAGTCGTGGGGCTCGCACTGCACCTGGGTGGCGTTCATGGCCAGCAGCCCACCGCTGCCGACCCCGCCACCCGCTCCGTTCGCCTCCCTGTGAAAACATAAGCTTTTATCAATTGCCTCGTTAAGGAGCTTATGTGGTATTGAATCACGGAATCTCAATTGAAGCCATAAGCAATGTTTTAGGTTTTTTCTTTCGTGAAAATTTCCGTTAGGGCTCGAAAAGCGTGTCGGCGATACAGCGCGACTTCCAGCAACGAATCACAGCGGAGTGTGCGAATACCGGGCGCCAGTGGCCACTTACTAACAATTGACTATCTCGAGTACTGTAGTATAACAATATTTATAGTGTGACTGATAACATATTACCATGTGGGTAGGTTCAATAATTACGTATAATAAACAGTCTTGAGCTAGCAAGCAGTGTTTTACTACATGGTGGCAGCGGTGGGATAAGTTTTTAAATGTATTTGGGGGTTGGAGATTCGAATTAAGCAAGTTATTTACGTTTTGTGTTGAGATTAGTGCGCAAGTGAATAAATAATAGTGATGGAGCACGCGCGACCGCAGCTGGAGCTAAGTATCGAGGGTAACCCCGCGGCGCGGGCCTAAGAGAGGCTGAGGGGTCAGGGGAGCAGATAAAAATGGAATGCGATGAAAGTCTAGCTCAGCCGGGTACGAGCGGTACGGGTACCGTAAAATTCGGCGCGGGTGCGGGTCCTACGTCCGCGAGTACCAAGGCAGAAGGTTGTATCAGGAATATAAAAATACTCCTCGTAAGACTTATCCTTTGATTCGTGAGCCTGTGATGACGAGGCGACAGGCCCGATTAAAGAATAAAAATATTTCAGAACAGTAAATTTTGAGTATTGTCTCAACTTATGTTAGTTGGTTTTGCAGTAAATTGCATGCATTTTTTTTCTTCTCTTTATTCTTATTATTGTACCTGAAATAGATTGTTCTTGATGTCGATAATATTGTAATACTTACTACTTTAATTTCGTGTAAGGCTTGGTTAATATTGGGAATTATGACATTTTATAGATTGCAGTACTATAATAAAATGCAATTGTTGGTGAATACCATGCCAACTAATGGTAATACCATATTAGACTTATTAATTATCAATTTTTGTTTAGGTTGTGGGAGGATGGAAGAAGGTTATCAATAAAAAAGTAGAAAATTGTGTGTTTTGTAGTAATGATTTGTTGTAATTAGTATACCCAGTATAATCATTTGTTTTATTAGAGAAAGGGAAAGATGTAGTATAACAATATTTATAGTGTGACAGTTAACATATTATCATGTGGGTAGGTTCAATAATTACGTATAATACACAGTCTTGAGGTAGCCAGCAGTGTTTTACTACAAGTCCTTACTGAAATCTATAACTTTCGTGTTATTTAATTATATAAGTACCTAAGTAACTCTAAATAACAAGATATTTACAAATTTTACATAGTTAGTAGTTATGACTAGCTTATCCGTAAATAACACTATCTGCGAATCTAGACTCTGACTCACAACGGCACATAAAATGAAATATCAACATAACATTCGATTTTGGATAGAAATAGCAAACAAATGGGATTGCAAACAACAAAATGGAAAAACAAGGGCATCTGGATTCTGAAATATTTAGCAGCTCTAGGAAATTCCCACAGCAAACTGTGTTATGGTAGGTAAAGGTGGATTAACCTCTTGAAAGCAATTTGTTAATTAGCTACTTTGTAAGAAAATTGCTCTGGAAGTTGCAATTTAAGTCCTTCATTAAATAATTAGAGTTCTCTATCTTCAGAAGTCGTTTGTATAAACATTTTCCTATCAAGAAGTAATTAATTTACTTTGGTCCTATATTTTATTACATTTGCCACAAAATCACATATTATAGTTAGATAGATAGGTATAAGACTAGAATTATTTAGTTTTTATGTGTATGTATTTATGTAATACATATATTATATATATGTATTTTAGAGTTTAGATGTTGCACTATCCCGCGCTCTTGTTTGACAATCTACTCTCCCCAAAGTTTGTCTGGAAGAGATTGCTTTAGTAATAAGACCACCTTTGCACCCTTCTGTTTTATCTTTTAACGTTTTGTTTATTGTTTTTGTTTTAAGTGTGTGCAATAAAGAGTTTATCTATCTATCTATTTAGTTAAGTTAGTAAAGCTACTTTTACTGATATCAGTAAGTAAGAACCTACTTTCTTAGTTTTAGATTTTTAACTTTAATGGACATCAGTTTAAGTAATACATATATATGTAATTTTTTTGCTTAAACTGGGTACCTACTTAACAAAGTAGCTGTTAAGTAATTATATATATTTTATTTTTTACTTACTTAAATCAAAACACCTTGAAGGTAAGTACTTAAGAACTTAATGAGTTTAGCAAGTACTACTGATGCCCGCGACTACGTCCGCGTGGATTTAGGTTTTTTGGTTCCCGCGGGAACTCCTTAATTTTCCGGGATAAAAAGTAGCCTATGTTTTAATCCAGGTTATAAGCTATCTATGTTCCAAATTTCAGCCAAATCGGTTCAGTAGTTACGGCGTGAAAGCGGAACAAACATACAAACAAACTCACTTTCCCATTTATAATATTAGTAAGGATGTACTTAAAATTATAAATTGGCAAGTAGATCATGGTTAACTTATTTGCAGACACATAACTGGTTTAATAGTTACTTAACTGAAGTATCTAACTATTTAGTTTCCAATGTTAAGAAAGTCATTAATTAACTAGATTAAAATTTACAACCAAATCCACAACACAAGGAATAATCACTACAATAAATACTGCAGTAACCATGCAAGTACAATCCTACATAACATATACAATCTACTTCAAGCATTTTTAAGTTTCTTGTACCTACATTAAAAATTACTCGGCAACATGTTACGAGTAGGTATGTCACTAGTCACTACAATTTTATCTGTCTGTTTACTACTTAGTTATTACTACTATAACTGTCTGTCTGTATATCTGCTACACTTCACAGTCCAAATTTCAAACAGGTTTTGACGAAATTTAGTACAGAGATAGGTTGCACCACAGGGAAGGATAATGAAGAGCACTGATCAGCGACCTATCTCCACTCCAAAATGAAAAAACTGTTATACCTATTATACAAATCACACACTAAAATTGTACTTATTGCAATGCTTCTGATAGCTAAGTATTATTAAAGTCTTTTTCCTGGGAAGTTAAAATGTTCCAGTAGGAAACTTGGTCAGGTGTTGTATGCCACATAGTTACCTATATTAACTAATTACTTTATTATTGCTTTTGGCTTTAATAATTGGCTTTTGATAATACTTAAATAGTATATGTACAGTGATCACAAAACATGTTGTCCAGTTCGAACATGAGGTGTACAGCTATGGAGTGTAAAAAAACATACTTAATATAGTGTCCTATGGCTGTACCTGCATCTTCAGATAGGACTGCTTGTTTTGAGAACACTGTACGTTTTAACCAGCAAAAATAGCTTGTAAAATCCTCATATTATGGCATATCCTATCTTATATTATGTGACTTTGTTTACATTTAAGTAAATAAGAGATTTATATACCTACTGTTTGATATAAAAATAGTTAACCTTCTTTTACCTTATCTTAACCAGTGCACTAAATTAAGCTAGCTGCCTAAAGAAATAACAGATAGTTAAGTAGTTACCACTTCAATTGTGAACAGCTGTACACAAAAATAGTTTTTTCTGTTAACTATTCATAAGACAGAACCATGCTGTTTTTTAGCACTTTCAAGTGATTGAATTCATCACTGCACTGAAGTGTAAAGATTGTAATGATTTACAAATAGAATGTTCAACATCTAGAATTTTCTTAGAAAGATTAACATTACTTACCTACCTAAGTACTTAGTTACTTAATGATTCATAAGAAAGTATCTATATGAAAGTTATTTACTAAATAGTTTTATTTAGCTTCACTTGTGTATTTTGTATCATGAAAAGTATAAAGAAATGGGCAGGAAATATTATAGTAAAGTACAAAGACAAAAGGTCTATTTAATATCAAAATGGCGAGGCCCAGTAGGCAAAAGAGAGTGGAAAGACAGGAAAAAATGGGCCGAGGACATCATTGATATATAGCAGGAAAAACTTCGATGAGTATTGCTACCAATAGACCAAAATGGAAAAGGATGGAGGAGGCTTTTACCCCCAAGCGACCACACATCAAAACAAATCAAACTATTTCATAAACACAGTATAGAAATTAGATATAAAAAGTTTTACATTATTTTTTAGTGATTATTAAATAGAGGATCTCCCAAAAGTCGTAATATCCATGTCCCCTGATAGTTTTATGTTGAATAACCATTTTAAACAATCAATAAAAGTAAAAAAAGCGTGTCAAACTTTAATGATGTTACATTTTAGAATTTCATATACTTAATCCCATACTTAGGATACGTTTTTACATTTGAAAAAAAGTTGCTGATTTGACTTTTTGTCAAATACCCAATTGTGTGGGAAGTACTTAAAGCTTTAATAATAATAATGCTAGCCAGAATTTACATTTTAAAGATTTGTCATAGAATGCTGTATACTATTCATTAATATTTATTTTACTTAGGTAAATGTTTATTTAGTGAGCAATTTAGGTAACTACTTAATTAACTATTTGTTTTTGACTTGAATGGGTTAAGTAACTACTGAGTAGTAGTAACTATGAGAATAATTCATGCTAATATTATGAAAGTGTCTGTCTGTCTATCTGCTACGCTTTTACAGACCATATTTTCAACTGATATTGATGAAATTTAGTTCACAGATAGGTTTAATCCCGAGGAAGGTTATATAGAGTATAGGCTACTTTAAAGGAAATATCTAGGATATATATTATTTAAGTAAAACAGAACAAGAAGTCCACATACTTATATCTTTGCTTAAATTATTAGACACTAGTTTAACTGAATATAAGAGGGGCATGTTATTTATTATTTGTTTTCCATAGGTTTATCCAGCTGTAACTGCCTATCTATTGAATGAGTTGACATTTGACACCGATAAAGCTTGAACTACTGCGGTCTAAGCATGTTCTTTTAGGTCAAAGTACGATGAACTTGAACGTTTGTACTCACCGTAAAATGCTTATTGCCGGCACTTGCTTCCCTATGGAATGCATGCAGGCAGAGCCCGCATTCGGTAGGGAAGCATAACCCACAGTTTGATGCACGTTTGGAAAGTTTCCTCCACGGAAACCGGCCACGACAACAATCACTGATCACACTGCTGGGTTCACAGGCATGTAACCTGACAGGAACGTACCGAAATAGCACCACTCTTGTTTTATTCACTACAGACAAAAGGCACTGGTATCCAAGTAACAACACCGAACAGCGACACAGGTATTCAACGTCCGATGCGTTATGTTTTCAGTCAGTTCATTACACAATCGCATCTGTGAACGTATTTTTTTCACACGCGCATGCACTGATTACTTGTTTCTGTTGCTTGTTGAACGAAAGAAAATAAGAATGAAGCGTCAATCTCACTACGTTAACCGAAAAACACAAGCAAGCAAGACAAACGCGCAGCTGGCTAGCCGCTCGCTCGCGGTCGCGGGGTGCACGCGGGTGGAGGGGTGAGCCCCCGTCGCCCCCCAGTCTTCCTGCCTCGTCTCGCAAGTCATTTTCATTATTACGTTACGTTCATTTCATTTTATTTTGAAACTTGCATGCGATCACGATCCGATTGCAGATTTTAAAAATTAGTAAAATTATGCCAATCCTAAGTAAATATTTTCATTATGTAACTCATAAAAATAATTTTGTAATGACCGCTTTAAAAAATAGTAATTTTTAAAAGCTAAAAATGTTAAATAAACAATGGTGCGGGTAATTTTGGTCCTTCGAACCAGATTGACTGAACATCTTTAGTTTTTTTTGGGTTGAAATTAAATTTATGCATCGTCAAAGTTTGTTACTTAAAGTCTTTAATTAAGCCTACCTACTTAAACTTAGTTGTTCCACTTCTCACATGTTTTAACGTTTTTTGCTCTAAATCGGAAGAAGTAGATACATAGCTATATTATATATGTACTTACCATACTATAATACCTAATTAAGAAACTGTAAGTCATTGAAGTTGAAAAATTGTACTGTCTGTAGGCATTTTAATGATATCTATCACAGGAGAAGAAAGCTAGCACTTGAAGTTGCTATATAATGCAGTCAAGGTAACGACTGAAAATTATCCGCACATTCCATAATAAAAAATGGCCTTTTCACACGACACACTTTCGTTCAATTTTCGAGAAAGTGATCCATCAATGTTGATCTATCAAGGGGTCTCAGAGTGTTTTCTCCGTCATTGGCGAGGGAGCTCGGACAACCCCTGTAATTACGTGCACTTTGCCGGCAGATGAGTAAATGCTTGAAATTCTGGGTTGCAGGGAAAGTGAAGTGTTAATGCGACAGCATGATCATAGCATATCACTACTGCAGGTCCGCGAACCGGGAAGGATTCCGCGAAGTTTAATAACTACCGCCGATTTAAATTGTTTATAGCATAATTGCGCCAGCTTAAAGCATCGTTTCGCGCACCACCTGCATCCTAATAAATAACATAAACTTACCTTGTCCATGGACAATACATCTGCTTCTGTTTTTGTTGATAATGTACGTACCTCTAGCTAGTCCCTCTACCCTACTCACCGGAAATGGGGTGCGGCTGGGTGCGTCTTTGAATGAGCGAACGAATCGAACTGTTTTGATTTGTTTATTTTTGGGCAATTTGACGAACGCTTGGTACCGAGTTTTATCTTTGATAGCTGCAACATAGGTACGAGTGGAGAGAGAGTTCTCTCACTTCTCGCCGCGGCAGTGTGAACATTGCTACCAATAATTAATTATTAGTACCTAGGTATATTTTATGTACCTAGGACCTAGGTATCATTTTTATTCATAGGTCACCGCCGCCGGTAGGTCAAGTTCTGCTAGGTAATTCGTAAAAAACTTCGTTTTGTTATTACAAGTAGGTACCTACCTGCCTACTTAGGTTCTTAGCCCGTAAATTAATAAATTTTGGCATCATCTAAGAACAGGTTGTCAAGACTAGATTGACCTAGGTACCTAGTTGAGAAGAGAAATAGAGTTCGTTGAAGGAGATGAGGATGGCTTTCGTAAATTCTTGGGAGTTGGGGCTTGCGGAATTGTAGATTTTATTTGTTCGAATATGATCAGTTTTATTGCTCTTCTTTTTTGTCGTATCCGTCACTTCAGTGTTGTGGCACGTTTGACTATGCGTCTCAATTCTCTTCTGATAGTTTAATTACTATACCTAGTAAACGTAATTTTGTTTACTTTAGGCAAAATAATAACTGTAGATAGATAGCTTGGGAATTCACTGTACAAACGGATATCCTTTCTATTTAAGTCCAAGGCAAATGCAAATCAAGTAGGTACCTACCTACCCTCCATAGCTCATGCTTCGTAATATTTTGTCTCTTTGTCATCGTTTCTGAGCTAATAATAGTTCGGCTTAGCCAAGTCATAACTCTAAGCTAAGTTGTATGGACTGTAAGCTTACTTGTGGTGTATTTGTTTTGCACATTTCCTACTTAACGTTAATACCTACTTCTAACAGCTTACTAGCTGGTATTGTAACGGGGTTATCTCTTGTGTTATCTTAGTTGAGTTGGCCTGTAACTTTATATTTATTAATGTTAATATTTATTTCAAAGATACTCAGACTCACCTATAGCCTATAAAGAATACCTCTCAGAGTTCTCCGCTATGATTACGTAGATAGGAACTACTTAGCTAGGGATGTTTAGTTTTGTATAAAATAAGGTGAGAATCATTATAATATGAAATGTAGACTAGACTTTACTAAATTGCAAATTGCTTAGTAAAGTCTAGAGTAGGTAGGTATGTATTTTATCAAGATCGGCCACTCATCCAATAATTGAGGGAGCTGAGTAGAAAAGGAACAGGATTACTGACAATGGATCTATAGGTTTTGCCCTGCGTATTTTTGGCTATTACCTATATCACCTGTCCTTTAAGTTCCTTTATGTACCTACCACAATGTTTGAAATGTTTCCGGCAAAAGCAACGCCACTTTAAAATTGGTCTATGATTAGAGGTGTTGGTAATGTTTTATAGTAAAATATCTATTTATACGATGTACCAATGTAGGTATACCATATAGGTACAATACGCTATGCATACCTACTCAGCGTGCCTTGCTCGAAATATCGCGTCGTCCCGGCGACTTCCGTCGATTCACCGCCAACAGTTGTCCATGTAGAGCGCTTTATCATTATTGTACGTCATACGGGACTTTTTAAAATAATAGAATAAATAAAATTAAGTACTTACATACAAATAAAAGGTTTAGAGCAGAGGTTCCCAAACTTTTTTTGCTCATAGACCCCTTTCAAAAGTTTGCTGGTTCCGGTGGACCCCTTGCAGCTGAATTTCTATCATATTTCCAGTCGACAAAAAATGTGAAGATAAATTATGAAAATTGGCGTTGCGAGTGAGTTCCAACCACGAAAAAAACATTCTTTGAAAAAAAAAAGAGAATTGATTGGTAAATTAATTAATTGATTGTGCTGTGAGTGGATGTCAAAAGTAAAGTTGACCATTCAAAAAGAAGTGATTCCATCTCAAACTTACATTTTTGACATCTACTCACAGCACATAAACCAATCAATTCTCACTTATTTTATTTAGAAAACTCGGAGTGGTAAAAAAAAAAAATAGTATATTTTCTTGTGTTGTATTTATTCAAATACTATGTAAGTAACTATTAATTATTATTATTGTTATCATATTTTACAATATTATATTAAGTAAGTATAGTAAATCAAAATATAATTGTACCTACAATCAAAATTAAACATTAATAACGTAGGTAACGTAACTTAATGGGAGGGATGTACTTGATGTATTGACAGCAAATTATCAATATTTGGCTTTAGTTTTGTTAGGAATAACCGCAATTCTCCCCGTTCTGTGATATTCAATCTGCTCCTTTTTTTTGTTAAAAGGTTTGTTACGGCACTAAAACTTTTTTCGACAAGATACGACGAGGGAAACGCTATCAAAAGCTTTCTCGCAATTCCCCACAGTCCAGGATATTTTTCGGGTATTTCTGCCTGCAGCCAAAATGTTTGATACCCTCTTTTAAATTTCACCTTCAGCTCCTCATTAGTGCTAAGCTCGACTAGCTCCTCTTGTAATATCACATTCTCCACTTCCGTTTCATCAAATGGATTTATGATCCATGGTGGTATTTCCATTAACAGAATATCTTCAAATCTTATTTTGAAGTCATCATGCAGGGCGATTAAATGTTGAACGTATGTCTAAATATTCTCATCGAGGCATTCTACCTGTGACAAGTTTGGAAACTGGGAAAATTCGCGCCGACTAATATTTTGCTTCATAAATTTCAATTTTCCAATTCCAAAAAAAGCTGAAATTACACCCTTTGTTTTTATTAAATTGAGGCTGTCCCCTTGTAGTTGTAAGTTAATATCATTAAATTTTTTGAACAAATCCGTCAAATACGCGATGTCTGCTTTGAATTTGATCAGGTTACCTTTTAAATTTGGATCTTTACTTTCCAGAAATTCTAAAACTGATTCAAAGAGTGAGTAAAATCTTGTTAAACATGCAACTCTCGACAACCAGCGTACTTCAGTATGTAAGAGCAATCGTTGGAAGTCTTCATCATTTTCATCGCACAATTGTGCAAATAAACGCGTATTCAATGCATTGCTTTTTATTTTGTTAACTGCATTAATCACAAATTGAAGTGATTGGTGCAATCTATCACTCAGATTTTTCGCTACTAGGTGTTGTCGGTGGATGACACAGTGAATTGCAGTTACCTCTGGTATAATTTTTTTAAGATGGCTTATAAACCCGCGATATCGCCCGACCATGGCAGGAGCTCCATCTGTTGCCACCGAAATAACATTTGTGAATGGAATTGATTTTTCCTTAAAAAAATCACTCAGGACATGAAATATTGATTCACCTTTAGTGTCCGTCTTCAAAGTTTTCGCAAATAGTAGCTCTTCATGAATTTCTTCGTCCATAACAAATCGAACATAAGCCAATAATAATGCTTCATTACCAGGTAAAGTCGACTCGTCCAGTTGAATAGAAAAAAGAGTTTTTTGCAGATAACTACACAAGAAACTTTCAATATCAGAGCTCATTTCATCAATACGTCTTTGTACGGTGTTGTTATTCAAAGGAATTTTTTTGAGTATGTCTAATGGAGATTTGTGCAGAACAGTTTTTAAAACCTCTTCAACAGCGGGTAACATTAACTGTTCTCCAATAGTGTGTGGTTTTCCAGATTTCGCTATAAGTAATGAGATATTGTAAGACGCCCGCAAACCATCATCGTTACTTTCAGACGTTGAAGCGAACAGACTTTGCATGGTGGGTCTCTTTTCATATTTATCCTTCAATGTTTGAAAATATTTCAAATCTTTACCTATTTTATCAGGATGACACCTTCTTAGATGATCTTCGAGCTTAGATGGTTTCATAGAGTCATTGCTCAAAACTTTGTTGCATAAAAGGCAGATTGTCTGCCTTTGATGGAATAAATCCAAATTTTAAATATTCAACACTGTATTGTCGACATTTCTTCTTCAATTCAGTCATGATTCCTATCAGTTACCTGTAATTAAAAAAACTTTGTAAATCTTGAGGCGGTCTTACTTAACGGGATATCGCTATTTTAACAGAATAGGATTAATTAATTATTGCAATGAATGAATGAAATAAACCTGACCTACCTAACGGCGGCAAACTGATTTTAATTATTATTAAAAGCAATGAATCGCTAATATCTATAATATTTTTATGAAAACGGCTGAACCGATTTTAATGTAATGTAAAAATGTTTTTTTTTTTAAATTATATTTTCATTTAATTCTGTAAATTAAATAATATTTTGACATCAAAACTCCGCGATTTTAATAATTTTATTAAGTAATTTATTTACGATACGAGTATGAAAGACACGTACAATTTATAAAAATACTAGCTGATGCCCGCGACTTCGTCCGCGTGGATTTAGGTTTTTCGGTTCCCGCGGGAACTCTTTAATTTTCCGGGATAAAAAGTAGCCTATGTTCTAAGTCAGGCTATAAGCTATCTCCATTCCAAATTTCATCCAAATCGGTTCAGTAGTTACGGCGTGAAAGCGGAACAAACATACAAACAAACTCACTTTCCCATTTATAATAGTAAAAGGAAGGATACTATTATATTAGCAAAACTAAAGCAGTAATAGCCTAGTCACCTAGTGGTTACGACTGTGGTCTCCTATTCGGGGGGTCGCAGGTTCGAGCCTGGGTACGCACCTCTGACTTTTCGAAGTTAAGTGCGTTTTAAGAAATTAAATATCACAATAATAATAATTAATGGTGAAGGAAAACATCGTGAGGAAACCTGCACACCTGAGAGTTCTCCATAATGTTCTCGAAGGTGTGTGAAGTCCACCAATTCGCATTGGGCCAGCATGGTGGACTATGGCCTGTAACCCTTCTCTTAGAGGAGACCTCGCTGGGTTGATAATAAAGATGACTTATATTAGTGAAACACCACACAGTCGGGAAATAAACAATTACTAATAAATTAGGGACAATAAGTTCTACCTTTCTCGGCTTTCTGTTCTAAATAAATAAATAAGTAATAAATAAAATAAAAGTATGTATAGCAAAAGGCAGCCTACTTACTTTTTCCGTCACTGGCAATCACTAAGATCGATTCACTTTAGGTACTTTTCTCTCCGAAATTCAGGGAACAAATGAGTAACGTTTATTCTTGGCATTCGTATTTATATTGGTGAAGAATCAAACAAGTTCATGCAAGATTGCAAGCACACACACCACCCACAAGTCGTATTTGGTCCCTTTGCACGTCTGAACAAGCGTTGCGGACGGCGCGTCGGCGGGCGGCTTTGAGTATAAGGCGGGCGGCCGCGGCGGTGCTTTGCAAGTCTCGACACGTTGTACTGATTATGGAATATTACAAGTTTTTACAAGTAAAAGTCGCTGAGCTTCTTAAAATATTATCTGCCTACATTGATAGGTGAAGTTAAGCCAACATTTTAGTTCTTCACTATCGAAACCAGATAAATTTTCGTGGACCCCCGCTTACGAATTGTGGACCCCCATTTTTCTGTCACGCCAACGTAGACCCCCGTCGAGTCTCCCGTGGACCCCTGGGGGTCCACCTGGACCACTTTGGGAATTACTAGTTTAGAGGGTAGAAAACAAAAAATAGGAAATCGCAGTGTCAACTCTAACACTTAATATTAAAAACTCCATTTTTATTAAAAACGAAAAATTTACTTGGCTGAGTAATTAATTGGTCACTTCTAAGCCACTTCAAACCTGAATGAAGAATTTTTCCCTTCTATGTACCTATAAACATTTCCATAAAAGTTAAAACGTTGTGGCTCAGAGTCATAGATTAATTATATACTGGTTTATATATTGTCTTTGCTCAGAGTGAAAGAAACTTAAGTATACACTTTTGCAACTACAACTACCTACCTAGGTATATAAGTTATTGAAAATCTGTTTGTCTTATTGCTTGCCTACTTTAATATAAGATACGTACGTATACTTAGTACGTGATTTTAGTTTTCTGGAAATGACAAACAAAGTTCTACTTGTGCCTTCCATTCCAATCGTTTTTATCTTCTTAAAAGCAGGCATCCATGCGACGTGTGGATTAGGTACCTATGCTTGTTCAGGTATGAAGGTACCTATCTCCTACATTTGTATTTTTTTTTCTTGTTTTAAATCACTTAAATATACCTAAGACTAGCGGACGCCCGCGACTTCGTTCGCGTGGCATAAGATTTTTATTTCCCATAGGCATTCCTTAATTTTCCGGGATAAAAAGAACCCATGAAAACAAACACGTCGATCCGTTGCTCTGTTGCGGCGTGATTGAAGGACTATTTAACTTCCTTTGGTATAGAATTTATAAAAACTCTGAATTATGTATTTCATAATTTAAACCGGTAGGTAGCCCAAATATCAAGTTTCATGGCTATAAATTGAAAAACGCCAGCCTTTTACACCGACAGACAACCCCTATTTTACCCGTTTGGGGATAGAATTTTGAAAAACTGTTACACACGTACTTCTTTACATTATATCGAAAGCCAAAATACCTAGTTTCGTTGTTATAACTTGAAAAATATCTTGATAAATGAAGGACACTCATCCCCTATTTTACCCCTTTGGGGGTCGAATTTTCAAAAATAATGAAACACGTACTTCTGCATATCTAACTGGAAGCCTGAAAGCCCAAATGTTAAGTTTCATGGCTATAACTTGAGAACTGAAGGACTTTCATACAAACTTTCAACCCCTATTTTACCTCTTTGGGGGTGGAATTTTGAAAAACACACACTTCTTTATTTATTACCTAAAGCCAAAATACCAAGTTTCGTTGATACAACTTGAGAAATATCTTGAGAAATGAAGGACTTTCATGTTAACTTTCATCCCCTATTTCACCCTTTCGGAGGTAGATTTTTCAAAAACTGTGAAATACGTATTTCTTTATTTTCAACCCGCAGTATATTACCAAGTTTCATGGATATAACTTGAGAAATGATGGACTTTCATACAAACCCTATTTCATCCCCTTAGGGGTGGAGTTTTGAAAAATCCTTCCTTAGTGAGCGCCTACGTCATAAAAGGCTGTCAAAATTTCAAGTCTCTAACCCTAGCGATTTAGGCTATGCGTTGATATATAAGTCAGTCAGTCAGTCAGGACTTTGAATTTTGTATATATAGATGTGTTGTATTGTGGTGATAATAAAGTTATTCTGACTTATCTTTTTCAATTTATAAAAAGACAGCCACGTCGTCGTATTGTAGAACAGTGGAAACGCATCGAACATTTTTTGTTAAGTTTTTATGTGATCATTGTCCCGGGTTTTTAGACGGCGAAGGATGAGTTATCAGAACATGGTGGTTGAATTGAGTGGCGGCTCTTTTATTTAGATTCCGGCTCAAATTGTGTGGCAACCTTCGAAATAAAACTGTTTGTTGTGTCTCGTTTACATACGAGTAGCTTTATACTGTAGATTGTAGAGCACACGGACCCCACCATATTAAATTATGTAGGTACTTTATTGAAACTATGCATTTAAAATTTTTGGTTTGACAAAATAGATTTACCCATAGGTTCTGGGAGAGATTCATTCTTCTCAAACGACAGACTCCAGAAAATATTGTCAGGAATGCAAATGCAGAAGAGAATTCAGAAGTGATTTGAACTTAGTAGATACGAGTATGTACGGCTTGGCAAACGTGGAATGGACGGAGATATTGTACTTTCGACTAGTTATCCAGGTTCACAAAGACTGGCTGGCTTATGCACATAGGATAATTATGACTAACCTAAGGAATGGACCAAAATATTATGATTTTCACTTTTATCTAGGTTTCACATCAAAAACTAAGTAAAATAAATTCACTGAATATTACGAACTAGATGATTTCCGCGACTTCGTCCGCGTGGACCAAGTTTTTTCAATTCCCGCGGGAACTGTTGAATTTTCCGAGATAAAAATGCCTATGTCCTTCCCCGCGATATAACCTATCCCTGTACCAAATTTCATCATAATCGGTTGAACAGATGGGCCGTGAAAGCGTAGTAGACAGATAGACAGACAGACTATAATACTATAATATTAGTATGTATGAAACGTTCTATATCAGGAAACTGAAAGGATTTATTAAAAGGTTAGTAGACAATCAAAGTGTTTATTTAGTGAAATCATCTGATTATCTGAATCACATACTTATGTACAGAAATGTATGGACTTTAAACATTATCCAGAGGTACCTACCAAGTTGCTTCTAGTAAAAATTAACTTTGACTTTATCAATATATTAAAATACACGATGAAACATATGATCCCCCCGTTCATTTTTTTTTTATAAATACGAGGCTTAATTTATATTCAATTGGTGCTGCATTCAGACAATTTGTGCCGGATACTTTCCGAATCACTCAACCAATTAAAGGGGTATTAGCGAATTGAATGGTGTGTATCAAGAGGCATTGTTGTTGGTCATGACGCCACGGCCCATTTGACCTGCTCGGTATCAACCTCGAGGTCAACGCACCTTGTCTGTTTGATTTTGGAACCCACGTTATCTTTTTTTCGGATGCCGCCATGTTTACGTACCATGTCAAGAAGCGAAATCTAAACAAAGAGGGTTTTTATCAGGTATAGCTAAAAAACACAATAAGTCCTAGGTACATTAGTTAGTTACGTATTCGTACGTTGTAATTAGTAGGTAAATATGAAAATATCTGCTAAATATTACATCTCTTGGGACTTGGTGCATCTTCGTAAAATCTATTTCTGTCCTTTGCTTTCATCCAGATCCGTTCAGCCGTTCTGGCGTGAGTGAGTTCCATCCATCCATCCAAACTTTCGCATTTATTACATTAGTATACCTAGATAGTTAAGTACATAGCTACCTGCCTACCTGTTTATTAATTAACTAGCAGATGCCCGCGACTTCGTCCGCGTGGTTTAAGTTTTTTTCCTCACAGGTACTCCTTAATTTTCCGGTATAAAAAGTAGCCTATACCACTCTTCAGGCGGCGTGATTGAAGGACCAACTCTCTATTTCACCCCTTTGGGGGTAGAATTTTCAAAAAATGTGAGACATATATTTCTTTGTTTTCAATCGGTAGCTCACATACCAAGTTTCATTGCTATAACTTGGGAAATGAAGGATTTTCATACAAATTTCCGACCCCTATTTTACCCCTTCGGGGGTGATAATGTTAAAAACTGTGACATACGTACTTCAATATTTTTTACCGAAAGCCATAATACCAAGATTCGTTTAAAATATCTTGAGAAATGAAGGCCTTTTATACCAACTTTTATCCCCTATTCCACCCCTTTGGGGGTAGAATATTCAAAAACTGTGAAACACATATTTCTTCATTTTCAATTCGCAGCTCATATACCTACCAAGTTTCATGGCTATAACTTGAGAAATGCCATATTTCATCCCATATTTCACCCAAAGGGGTCGAATTTTCAAAAACGGTGAAATACGTAGGTACTCGTATTTCTTAATTTTCAACTCTTAGCTCATATACCAAGTTTCATGGCTACAGCTTTCATACAAATTTTCAACCCCTATTTTACCACTTTAGGGGTTGAATTCTGAAAAACTGACACACGTACTTAATTCTTTATTTTTTAACGAAAGCCAAGATACCCAGTATCGTTCATATAAGTTGAGAATATCTTGAGAAATTAAGGACTTTCATGCAAACTCTCATCCCCTATTTCACCCCTTCGGGGGTAGAATTTTTACAAACTGTGAAACACGTGTTTCTTCATTTCAACCAGCAGCTCATATACCAAGTTTCATGGCTAAAGCTTTCATACAAATTTTCAACCCCTATTTTACCATTTTAAGGATTGAATTCTGAAAAACTGTGACACATGTAATTCTTTATTTTTTAACGAAAGCCAAAATACCAAGTTTCGTTTAGATAACTTGAGAATATCTTGAGAAATTAAGGACTTTCATGCAAAATATCAACCCCTATTTTACCCCTTTGGGGGTAGAATTTTGGAAAACTGTGAAACACATATTTCTTTATTTTGAACTGGTACTCCACGTACCAAGTTTCTTGGCTATAACTTGAGAAATTAAGGACTTCCATACAAACTTTCAACCCCTATTTCACCCAAAGGGGTAGAATTTCGGGATAAAAAGTATCCTATGTCCTACCTGGTAGTATGGGCTCAAATCGTGCCATGTTTCGTTTGAATTCATTCAGTAGTTTCAGCGTGATGCGCGGCCAAGATACAGACAGACAGACAGATAGACAGACAGACAGACAGACAGACAAAAATGAAAAAAAATACAGATTTGGCTTCAGTATCGAATAATGAGTGCCCCCCAAAAAAAAATGTCAAAATATCTTCAATGTACAGAATTGGACCTAGTTTTACTATAAGTATAGATCTTACTTGATTATAAGTAGGTACTAATTGCCATTCATTAAGTAAAGAATAAAGATGTCTGTGGTAATGATGTCTTGATTAAAGTCTGGTATTACTGCTTACTGTGGCTTTAATAAAGCGCTTACAGCATTAAAAATGTTTTCCTCCATTCTTGTTAATTATTTTGTACATAATTGGAATACATTATTTATTATCGTGTATTATGTGTACGCTTTTTGCGGGAAGCAATTAAGTTGGTTCAACTGAACCAGGACAATAAATCACGAGTGCTAATGATAACGTTAATATTGTCCTGATAATATTGAACAGATGTTCGAATGGTGGTTTCCTTTATTGATACTAACTTTCTACCATATTAACCACTTTTAAACTGGAATAGCGTAACTTCTCTTGTATAATATTCTCTTCTTTGACTATGGAAAGTTTTGGGTGCGATATCCAATGATCTCTGATTTCTGATGGCGCGTTGAAATTATTCTTACTTACTTACATATTTTAATACTTAGTCATAGTCGTCTCAACCGATGGATGTCCACTACTAGACGAAGGCCTCTTGCGTGTAGGATGTCCACAGAACACGATTTTGTGCCAGCGGCTCCCAGACACTCGCTTGAGATGGTCTGTCCATCTAGTGGAAGGTCGTCCAACTTTGCGCTTTCGAGTGCGAGGCTGCCATTCAAGCAACTTAGATTAACATTAGAATAGATATTGCATTCGTGGTTCGTCCGTGACTTCACCAATTAAGGGTTCCACTGAAAACCAGCGCTACAGCGTGCTGTATGTAGCATTAGTGACAATACTGTGATTAGGCTGAGCTGGAGACCTGTATTTGGTCACACAACTTTGTTTCTGTTGTGGGACGAGCGAGTGGTATGTACTCGTCCGCACCAATAGGAAGATCTTCCTCCGGGCTGGTGTGTCTGCTGTAGCATTAGTGACAGTACTGTGATTAGGCTGAGCTGGAGACCTGTATTTGGTCACACAACTTTGTTTCTGTTGTGGGACGAGCGAGTGGTATGTACTCGTCCGCACCAATAGGAAGATCTTCCTCCGGGCTGGTGTTGTGCCCGGGGACCTTTCTGGTCCAACCGTTGTAAGTTGCAACGGTCTATATATAGCGCTATTCTCAGAAAACTTCGATATCGTGATTCAGGCTTGTATGGTAACTTATGAGTTTTCAGTCGATTATCTTATTCTGCGGTGAAGATACAATTAGCGCCATCTAGTTTGCACTGTGGTAACCGCTACACTGTATCTGATTTTATAGTTTTTAGACTAGACTTAGATTGTGATCAAATAAAAAAACATTTTCTTTCTTTCTTTCAACTTGGGACCCCAACGCATAGAGGTATAATATATTATATAGTAGGTATCTTACTCAGTGCCCCAACGCCTATCGGTTCTCCAAACTTAGAATGTGCCCCGCCCATTAGACTTTGAGCTATGTCGGTTACTTTGGTTTTCCTACGGATCTCTTCATTTCTGATTTCGTAGTTAGGTATTTTGAATAAACTTGTACTTATTTGTTTGTAACTTGTAACTTAGTAGTAGTAAATTATTAAGTATTCTTCTTCTTATTTTGGTTACCAAAGCCATACCAGCACAATGCACCAGCCAAATATTTCAGTGTGAGATGCTGCTAATGAAAAATTAAATAAAACCGGCCAAGTGCGAGTCGGACTCGCGCACCGAGGGTTCCGTATAAACCTGTATTAAGTTACACCTATGGGTTAGATGAAAAAAAAATTTTTGAGTTTCAGTTCTAAGTATGGGGAACCCCCAAAATTTATTGTTTTTTTCTATTTTTGTAAGAAAATCTTAATGCGGTTTACAGAATTCATCTACTTACCAAGTTTTGACAGTATAGCTCTTATAGTTTCGGAAAAAAGTGGCTGTGACATACGGACGGACAGACAGACAGACAGACAGACAGACAGACATGAAGAATCTATAAGGGTTCCGTTTTTGCCAAATTTGGCTACGGAACCCTAAAAATGAAAACACGGATCGATTCCATGTATTATCTATGCACTTAAGATAATCACACTTGCATGGTCAGGCGAACATTGCAATGTCATAATACCTAGTCACCATTTGTTACGAAGGCTTACGAAAGATACCTACAAAGCCGTTGGTAAATTGATATTCTTTCATATCTACCTGTATTTTTGTAAAGCTCTTGACCGTCTCCTGACAAAATGTCTGATTACATATTTAATTAAGTTTGACAGAGCGAAAGTCCTGGTAAGTGGTAAGACAGAAACTTAGTATTGAGTCACTCATACGTAGGTACCTAGATAGATTATTATTATTATAAAAGCAAATGTTACTGCTTCATAATATTGCGAACAAAGCCCAAATTAGGCAATAACAAAAAAATTGCAAGACATCTCTTACTTATAACATTTTTGTTTATCGACCTCAATGTTCTTATAAATCGCAGCTTATAGAACTTTATATGAGTGAACTGTGAAGTTTATGTCATGACTCATGAACTTATGTAGAATAATTGTAAGTTTGTTACCCTTTGAATTATTGGTCATTTTGAATGATAAATTTTTTTTTGCTGACGCTCTTGTTTCAGAATAATTATCATACTTCATACAGTAATATTATAAATGCGAAAGTGTGTTTGTTTGTTGGTTTGTCCTTCAATCACGCCGCAATGGAGCAACGTATCGACGTAATTTTTGGCATGAGTATAGTTGAGGACCTGGAGAGTGACATAGGCTACTTTTAATCCCATAAAATTAAAGAGATCAATAAACCTTGAACCACGCGGACGAAGTCGTGGGCATCAGCTAGTAATTCTTATATTTTAGGAATAGGGACGTCAGGGTACGTCAAATAAAATGTCAATTTTGAGTGAATAATATATTGACGATGATAGTAAGGCCCCAGGTAGGTGTGTTGAAAGTCCCTAAATCATTGAAGCTGTTTAACCAGGTAGGTACTTAGATCCATCCATGCTAATATTATAAATTCGAAAGTGTGTCTGTCTGTCTGTCTGTCTGCTACGCTTTCACGGCCCATCTGTTCAACCGATTTTGATGAAATTTGGTACAGGGATAAGTTGTATCCCGTGGAAGTACATTTTTATCCCGGAAAATTCAATAGTTCTCGCGGGAATCAATAATCTTTATCCACGCGGACGAAGTCGCGGGCCTCATCTAGTAGTAAGTAAGTCTTTCACACATTTTACACTCGAAAAGTAAAAAAACGAATCAGCATTCCAAATATGCAACATCCTCTTTCTTTCATCAGTTCCTAATCTCAAGATCTTTCTCACAAAACACAAAATAGCCTGTGGGCTTCTTGTTATATAAGTCCACTGTGGTCTGTGACTGATTTCTGTTTGAAATTTTATTTTCTTCGTTAGCTCGCAACATGATAATATTAAGACTTGGCCACTCACGACCAACGCGAGAAAATTTCTAGGAAAAACACGTACTTTTCGAAACATGTTTTTGATACATACCCGCGTGATGAATTCATTTTCTCTTGTTTTTTAGAAGAAGTAAGATTAAGAACATATTAAAACGTGCGAGGCGCTTATGTGTTTTTACTTTAAATGATGTTACCTTATAAGCCAGCTCAGGAAATAGGTATTACATACATTAATTTGTTTAGGCGGTTACACTGCGCCTGTGGATCGTGTCATACCTATTGCTGACTGCGTAACGGCCGTTATCGTGTACCGTTGCGTCGCCAACGTGCTCTGCAGTGTACTAGACCTACCATGTCAATAATTTCATAATTTATAAAGGGATTTGTGTTACAAAAAGCTAAGCAAAATATTCAGTATGCCATTACGTCGTGCTGGTAGCCTCGCGATTTTCCGTATGACATACCTATTACTTCAGACTATGTTCAAAGTAAACAGTTGCTTGTATTTCACGTGTTTCATTGGCTAACTGCTGAGTAGCAGATACTGCTGTCGCGCTATCATCACGCTCTGTGTATGTCCAGGCCTTGATTCACCAACAACATAACATTCATTAATTGGTTGGCTATTATCCATTATTTATGGGCGGCAAAGGTCTTTTACTTTGTCGTAGGCGGCTCCTTACGTAAAGGGTCAATATTATAATAATTTGAGCTGTAATTTTCTCATAATACTTATAAAACAGTTTAGTATTATGCATTAAAGCCATACTTTAGTAACCTATTTATTATTTAAGTACGTTGTTATAATAATAATAATAAAGTCGTTTATTCTTATTTAGTTGATCGAGTCGAATCAGTTTGACGCTTGCATCATCTTATGTCAATGCTTCGCACAACCAGTTAATCAACAGCGATTTAAGTATAGCTATAGGTTTTCTTAACAAGTTTATTTTGGTATAGGACAAACCTATACGCCTTTTAGTGCAATATTCGTGATTCGAAGGCTGCAGCGTAAAAGAGTCATTTGTTCGTATACAATAATAATATGATTGATGTCCACTGTTGGACAATGGTTTTTTGAACGGGTCAGAGTCTCTCATTCTGATAACTACTGCATGTGTCCTAGTAGGTATAGAATTACTAAATATAATTGTTATTTATTTAGACAACAAGGCCCATATAATATAATACAATAATACTTAAAAAATAAAAACAATACAAAGTAAAAAACTGTCTTTAAATACTCGCTATAAGTAAACACATAACATAAAATGTAGCTAACTAATTGGATGTCTATTAAAATTGAAGCTAATGATTAATTAGTAACTCTTTTTGGTCGTAAAGTGACCGCGATTTCTACAATACCGTACTTACCAATTATTCCGTATGTAACAAAAAACTATCCTATTCGCGAAATACCAACAAATAAGTCTTGCATTGCTCTTTTACAACAATTCAACAATGTATAGGTAAGTACCTACTAAGTACAAATTACCTGTCACTTCTTTTAATTTTTAAGCTATTGCATAGCTTCTATCGCGGGCCTTGAGGGTGGAGACCGAATCCAGAAATTCCGTAACGAAATTGAAAACCTAACACTTTGGTTGCTATGACTACTTGTGTTGTTGACTTCAATTTGTTGAAAATAAAAAGACTATTTTTATGAAAAGATGATTTTGGTTTGAATCAAAAAACCTCTTTGCATTGAGGTGGACACCCGGACTATTGAAAACATAATTCTTTAAAATTATTTCGCCTTTATATTTTCAACAACTTGAAGCCAACAAGACAAGTAGTCATAGCAAGTTGATAAAAAATGCTATGCAATAGCTTTACCGCGGCAGTCTCCGAGTGCCACACGTCTTTTTTTTAAATGTTTGTAGGTACTTATTCATGTATATTTTGAAATTATTAATACATTCACCTGCTTTCATTATGCATTAGGACTAGGTGATCATTAGGAGAATTAGTGGAACAGCTAATTTAGTTATATTTAGCTCATTTGAGTTCATAATTTTTTAACTCTTTTTAGTCAGACGCTCTATATTATTTTCTATTTCTTTTTCTTCATAATTTAGTGCCAGTGTACTTACTTTTATATTCAGTAAAATTACACTTATTATAAGTTTTTAGGTAAGTAGCGTATTTAAGTAACCTAAGTAATACTTACAAGACATTTGCATACGATTCGCGAGTTACTGTTCACATATTTTGGAAAGTTTATAGATATAAGCGACTTACCTACGTGAGTAAAACTTACTAGTGTAATCGTGGCGAAAGACCAAGTCGTGCTAGTGTAATCCATCTCATTAGACACAAAGGAAAATTAAGTCTCCGCTTTCTTCCGCCACAAAAGGCGGACCGATTGAAAGTCCACGAGTTACAATGGTCGAACACGCGTGATGACACTCGCATCTTATCTATCATCTACTCATATACCTACCTAGCTGACTCATCGTCCACACAATATTCTTAATTATTATAATTTCGTAGTCAAACTCATCCGCGCGGTAACCAGCCTCGAGTGAAAGTAGGCAGGTACCTATTCTGGTTTCGGTAATCATACGGTCGGCGTGAACAAGTTCAATGCCTTGATTGTGACTGTTATGTATATTTCGGTTTATTTATGACAAGCCCACTGGTCACCATCCATCATTCATAAAGTCGTACTCATATACTGTTGTCGTGCGTCACTACGCAACACGCCACGACAGACTTTCTTTTGACGACCGCTGGGCGAGGCTGGGGCAGTGGTGGGCGCTGTTGTATTATAAGCGGGAGGACCCGGGTTCGATCCCCGATAGGGTCAATTTGGGAATTTATAATTTCTGAATTTGCTTTTGTCTGGTCTGGAAGGAGGCTTCGGCTGTGGCTATATTTACTTACTGACAAAGACTTGCCGCCAAGTGAATTAGTGTTCTAGCACAGAATCATACTTACTTATATTATAAACTAGATGATTCCCGCGACTTCGCCCGCGTAGACCAAGTTTTTTCGATTCCCGCGGGAACTCTTGAATTTAATATATAAATTTTTAAATTTAATAAAAAGTAGCCTATATGTCTTTTCCCGGGATACAACCTACCCCTGTACCAAATTTCATTAAATCGGTTCAACAGATACATTTTTTGATTCCCGCGGGAACCTTTGAATTTTCCGGGATAAAAAGTAGCCTATGTCCTTCCCCGGGATACAACCTATCCCTGTACCAAATTTCATCAAAATTGGTCGAATAGATGGGCCGTGAAAGCGTAGCAGACAGACAGCCAGACAGACAGACAGACACACTTTCGCATTTATAATATTAGTATGGATGCGAAAGTCACTTTGTTTGTTGGTTTGTCCTTCAATCACGCCGCAACGGAGCAACGGATTGACGTGATTTTTGGCATGGGTATAGTTGAGGACCTGGAGAGTGACATAGGCTACTTTTATCCCGGAAAATTAAGGAGTTCCCGCGGGAATAACAAAAAACTTAAACCACGCGGACGAAGTCGCGGGCATCAGCTAGTAGGTAATAGTTACTAGTTCTAGTACGCTGTCCAATGTGAAAACCTATATTAGAGTGGGTATACCGATTAGGGATGGGCATCTCCGCTACCACTTTAGACCGCATCATCACTTACCGCCAGGTGTGAGCGCTGCAGTCAAGGACTAACCTTCAGTTAAAATTCCTATGACTTAGAAGGTGGAGATCTGAAAGAGGTGGACGAACGTAAAACATAAATTTATTTATCCTTGTAATAATTATGCCAACCCTAGC
This sequence comes from Erebia epiphron, assembly GCA_963932025.1. NCBI lineage: Eukaryota > Metazoa > Arthropoda > Insecta > Lepidoptera > Nymphalidae > Erebia > Erebia epiphron. The sequence continues at coordinate 29,883,534 of OZ009949.1, forward strand.
TATGCCCCAGCTGGGATGGGTCAACGTAAGGAGGTCTTCAGTTGAGTACCAAACTACTAGGTATATCTTAATGAAAATGGATGACCTCTACTTTTCGACCACCGTTTCGTTATCAGCATAGCCAGTGTTGTTTAATAAATAATAAGCGTGAATTTTTGACACGCTATCGCAACTGGATACTGGACCGCACTAAACTACTCGTATAATATTTTCAAACTCAACTCAAAGATTTCTTCTGAATAGAATTACGAAATATAGCAATACATTCTCATTACTAATAAGAGTAATAAGTTTTGTTTTTAATTTGAGTTGGTTTTACCAGTCCAGTAGATAAACCAGTTTTTAGGGTTCCGTAGCCAAATTTGGCAAAAACGGAACCCTTATAGATTCGTCATGTCTGTCTGTCTGTCTGTCCGTCCGTATGTCACAGCCACTTTTTTCCGAAACTATAAGAGCTATACTGTTGAAACTTGGTAAGTAGATGTATTCTGTAAACCGCATTAAGATTTTCTTACAAAAATAGAAAAAAAACAATAAATTTTGGGGTTCCCCATACTTAGAACTGAAACTCAAAAATTTTTTTTTCATCTAACCCATAGGTGTGGGGTATCTATGGATAGGTCTTCAAAAATGATATTGAGGTTTGTAATATCATTTTTTTCTAAACTGAATAGTTTGCGCGAGAGACACTTCCAAAGTGGTAAAATGTGTGTCCCCCCCCCCCCGTAACTTCTAAAATAAGAGAATGATAAAACTAAAAAAAATATATGTTGTACATTACCATGCAAACTACCACCAAAAATTGGTTTGAACGAGATCAAGTAAGTAGTTTTTTTTTAATACGTCATTAATCGTAAATCGCAATTTACCTTTCATTCAATCAACTCAAATTTTAAAAAAAAACATTTAATTTAAAACTTATTACAGGTTTGTACGGAACCCTCGGTGCGCGAGTCCGACTCGCACTTGGCCGGTTTTTTATCAGTTGTAATAGTGTGACTGCCTCGTTGGTCTAGTGGTTAGCATGTTTGACTGCGGCTGACGAGGTCCCGGGTTCGAGTTCGGGGCGGGCCATAATAAGTGTAGGGTTTTTCTGACTAGAAATTCTCAGCACTAGCCCGGAGTTAGGAAGTTGGCGGTGTTTCACCCCCGTGCCTCGGAGAGCACGTTAAGACGTCGGTCCCGGTTATTATCACTAACATGATAATAGTCGTTAAAGCCCGCCAACCCGCATTGGAGCAGCGTGGTGGGTCTAAGCTCTAATTCCCTCTCTCCTATGAGAGAGGAGGCCTGTGCCCAGCAGTGGGACGTTAATGGGCTGTAGTGGTAATAGTGTGAACTGGTAATCAATCCTCAGAGACTTTCTTGAATGAACAGGGCGGGTGCGTTAATGACGTAAGATGCGTAAGATTTTACGTCGACATTTGTGACTGATTTTCATTACCTCGTGCGACAAGCTCAATCATCCGGTTAATCACTAATGTATGCGAGACCCCACGTATACTTGAAGTACTCGGAACACTTCGTGAATGGATGCTGGCAGCAGGTTGCAATCAATACGGCATACGACTGTGACATACCTACACTGCTTTTTATATCAATAAAACTTCATTTGCAATCTGACTGAACAATGGTTAAAAGAAACATTAAGAAAGCGTACTCGGTTGTATACATTTAAAATACATTTTTTGCTTTACAATCGTCATTGCATGTTATTTAACTCAAACCGGTATTATATAATGTTGCTGGCAAGATCAGGTGTTATGTGTTAAAGACATTGCACTTGGAGAATGTGTTCGCTGATCACATTAATTTCTCTTGGAAGGATGTACACGATAATATTACATAAGGTTGTTTGTGTCTAAACATTATGACATTTTTTTTAAAGAGCGTCTAACAAGTTACTTGTTATTTTTTTCAGTTAGAACAACTTTCCTCATTTAAGATTGAGGTATTAGATACTATGTAGGTACCATAGAATAAATTAAAACTTGAAGATTACCAATAAACAGTCCTTTGTTTATTCAAATTTCAAAGAGGTTTTACCATGGAACTAGGGATCTGCATTTTATTTAATCATGCTAATAGTAATTTTGTATTAGAGTTTTCATTTGCCATGGCTTTTATACGTATTGCCTCTATTTGCTATCTAATAGAAATAAGATATTGCGGAATTGATATTGGGATTTAAAGAAAAATGTATTTTTCACATTTTCCCTCATCCCTGTTTCTAATAAATCTCTCTGATTTTACCACACAAAACTGAATCCATACACAGGATTTATATCTTTTTAGGTTATATTAGGCCGGCTTTACACGGACAGCTTGAAGCAGTCAGGACTGCTTCAAGCTGCGACTGCATAGTGACCTACAGCCTTCTACGTACACCCATACATGGTGGAACCGCCCGAGCAGTTGCGACTGCATCGGGCGGTTGGCAGCAGTTATCAATGGTAGCTTCAAGCTGTTGACTATGACTGCTTGAGCGGTCCGTGTATGTTGATCACTGGCTAACTGCTCAAGCAGTCCGTGTATCGGCCTTATTATTAAATCTAGGTTATACGTCATACGACAGTTAGTCCTTTCGTGTTGGAACTACGTATTGGCTATTGACGTTTATCGTTAAGAATCTCGGTCACTGGCACTATTCATTTTGTATTGAGGGAAACGCATGTATGTGACTTCGTTTTAGCCAGGGTTGTCATCCTTCCAGATTAGATACAGAATATTTAGAATTAGCTTTATTTTATCCCGCAATTTCATCCGATCCATATGTTTTCATAATAGAGGTGTAGGAGGTATATAGAAAAAACCTACATAGGTACAAATTGTAAATATATGTTTGTCAATTTCTCCTTTAAAACAAATATGTTTTCATATGTTTACTCTTTCTATTATATGTAAGATAAGGATTAAGTACACCTAATTGTGACCTAATAAATAGTTACTCGTAGGTACTTTGTATTTGTATGTTGTTCTTTAGTAGCACAGAATCCTTACTTGCTATCATTGTTCTGTAGGTACTTACCCTTTATATTGATGATGGGAGGATTGTTTAAAGTTAAGTACACAGGGATCAGATACAGAGCTCGACACCTCAAAACAAAATCATAAAGGTCATCCAAAGGTAAGGTATTATTATTTCCTCCTAACCATATCTACGTACACCCTCGACTCACTAGGCTTAATTCCTCTAAAGCGTGGTTGCCTGGAAGAGATCGCTTCAAAGCGATAAGGCCACCATTTGTACCGATTTTTCTTTTATTATTTTTATTGTTATTATTTAAATGAATTTTTTATTTGGTGTACAATAAAGAACATTTCATTCATTCATTCATTCATTCATCCAATAGATTCCTTTAAAGTAGAGACATCCCTGTTAACGCATACTGTTTAGCGACTTTAACATCTTCATTGTTTCTCTAGGGTTTTACAGTTAGGCACATAGACACTGAGCCTACAATCGTTGGAGCAAAATTCTATTTGAACTTCGTTCCATGGCTTAGTAACGGTAAAAGATTACTTTTTGAATTTACTTAAAAATTGCCTCCTCGCAGCCGGAGAATGTAGAACATTTTCAGGTAAGTACCTACCTATAGTCCCACAAACTTATCGTACCCAGTGACAGCAGCGCTAGTGAATATTAAAAATAAAATAAAAACAAAAACTAAACATGCATACAAATTAGTTCCAACATTGTCCACTGGGCCAGATAAATTGGTGGGCCTATAGAAATCTATATTATTATATATTGCACCAGAATCAATAAATAACAAATAACACTAATACAATTATCCCGCACGAATTTGTGGAACATATTATACAAACAGAGAACAAAGTTTTTCATTCTGTTTTCCCGTCGAGATCGCGTACGGCGATCGCATCGAGAAAATGTTGTGGTTATAAATGATTTCATGTTATTAAACGAATCATTGTGCCGTGATAAAATAAACAAGCATACCAATTGGCTGTTCGGTTTTATTTGCTGCAGCTACCTATGTTTATTCCACAGTGATTGATAAATGTTAATAGGCAGATACGTACCTATTACGCACCTACAATCTACAAATACCTACATGAACGCGGAAATCTTAAAATACTTCAATGTGGAAAATATTGCGTCAGTAGATTAACGATAAAATGCGCATTGAATTATTGGGTATACGAGTCGGAAAAGTAGCCTATGTTTTTTCCCGGGACGAAACGTATCTCTACTCCCGTCAAAATCGGTAGAAAAGATGGACCCTGAAAGCGTAGCAAGCAGACAGAGATAGGCGGAAAGAACAAACAACAAACATCTAATATATAAAATTCTTGTCACAGTTTTAGTGTTTATACTCCTCCGAAACGGCTTGACCGATTTTGATGAAATTTCATATGTATATTCAGTAGGTATGAGAATCGGCTACTAATTTTTTTTCATACCTCCACGCGGACGGAGTCGCGGGCATCAGCTAGTATAATATAAGAATGGAGTCTGTGCTCTAATTTAAAATATTGAAAGTTTCCTGCCACTTTTGTAACTATTAGAACCTATGGTTGTACTATGGTAACGATATTTAGCTGTAGCCTAGGGTAACGGTAAAAACGGTAATATTGTAAACAACAACTGTTTATTGCAGAAGATAATGTTTGGCAACATCCCAAAATAGACTGTCAACGTAATTCAAGATGAGATGGTTAACCCGATTGCATTTAAGTCATGTATAACGGTGTAGTGGGTACAGATATCAGCAAAAAGATGTGCATAGAGGTACCTATAAAGAATCGACCTCTAGAAAAAACTAATATCAACGCACCCGGACGAAGATAATAGCATGGGCCGGCCAAACATATGAGGTTCTATGTCGCTAAAGGGATTGGTATAAAATTTGAAAAACGAGCGAAGATGACAAAGCTTTATAGAGTTATCTTTCTAGTTTCTGGGCGAAGTCCGTGACCAGTGCCCACAAAGTTTTTCTGGCGATGATTCATCTCTTATATCTCCTTATGTAGAAGAAGACGTAACGATTTCTTACATAAGAAAAGAGATGAGACATGTGGAAGGATAAGAGAAAAGTTCTGAGTGATCCGACTCACTGACTCATGCCCAGCCCGAATCCTTGGACCTAGTAAGCTGTAATATCCCTTTATAATGTAGATAAGGAATAAGAAGGGATTTAATGAAATTTCTATATGAGCGTAGCCACGGGCGGTCGCTAGTTTTGTGATAAAATTGCAAGACAACTCAGCGTAGGTAATCAGGTTAGAAACTAAACTGATAAAGACAAATGCAGCTTATATTTAAATATTCAGTACAAAACCTTTGCTGAGTGTACACTGTACATGCACAGAGATAACAAGGTTAACAGGGCACCCTCCAGGCATACGAATGGTTACAATGGCGGCAAACACGAAAGAATGCCACGTTACGTTAGCATTACATACTTAGTTTATTTTACACACGTAATTGGAAATGGGGATACTATTTGAGCTGTTCACTCGATTCCGATTCAACACGAAAGGGGTTTACCGTTCATTGCGGTGAGTTTAAACTATTTAAGGGCGTATTTGCAAATCCCTTAAAATATTGGAGTTTTCAGTACATTTTGTGACTAAGTCAAGCAAAATAAGATGGAACTAAAAATTACTATACATAGATTGATCCTATATCTCCAATTGTTGGTAATAACTTTGTAAAAAATCTTTATTTTTAATACTATAAAAATGATTTTCCCTCACCTCTTCACTCAAAATTGACGATTTAGGGGTGACTTTAGGTACATTTTTTACTGTAAATATGCCGATTTTTTGTCATTAAAAAATACCATCTGTTAGTAGATATGTTCACCTCCAAATTTTGGTAAGAAAAATATTAAAAATAGTACGAATTGTACAAGAAATTAAATAAAAATCGCGTGTATTTTTTTCACACACTTTGTTAATCTTAACACAGTGAAAATAAGGGTTATTTTGATCTTACTCGGTCTCTGGTTAGATTTCAAATTATAAATTACTAATTAGTCAGCGTTTGACCGCCGTCGTGAGTGGACCCTGTCTCGGTTGCAAGCAGTCGCTGATGTCGAAAAACATCGCTGTACGGACACGAAATAGTTGAGCGAACATAATTTATATTTTACGTTATCGACTATGCTGATATATCGATAAGGTACATAATATGTTACCTACATAACATAATTTTATTATTTGATAGAATTTAGAAATTTATTAGTCTCTATTCCCCGAGCGTGGTAGTGACCTGAAGGTATACTTCGAGGGCTACTACTGGAACTTCTAGACGCGTAGAGCTAGGTGTATCGAATTTGGGCTCGTTTTGTTAGTTATGATGAGATCTTACCACAGAACTTGGTGGAGTGACCTGAAGGTATACTTCGACATCCACAACTGGAACTCCTAGACGCGTAGAGCTAGGTGTATCGGATTTGGGCTCGTTTTGTTAGTTATGATGAGTTCTTACCACAGAACTTGGTATAGTGACCTGAAGGAATACTTCGACATCCACAACTGGAACTCCTAGACGCGTAGAGCTAGGTGTATCGAATTTGGGCTCGTTTTGTTAGTTATGATGAGATCTTACCACAGAACTTGGTGGAGTGATCTGAAGGTATACTTCGACATCCACAACTGGAACTCCTAGATGCGTAGAGCTAGGTGTATCGAATTTGGGCTCGTTTTGTTAGTTATGATGAGATCTTACCACAGAACTTGGTGGAGTGACCTGAAGGTATACTTCGACATCCACTACTGGAACTCCTAGACGCGTAGAGCTAGGTGTATCGAATTTGGGCTCGTTTTGTTAGTTATGATGAGATCTTACCACAGAACTTGGTAGAGTGACCTGAAGTTATACTTCGACATCCACTACTGGAACTCCTAGATGCGTAGAGCTAGGTGTATCGAATTTGGGCTCGTTTTGTTAGTTATGATGAGTTCTTACCACAGAACTTGGTGGAGTGACCTGAAGGTATACTTCGACATCTACTACTGAAACTCCTAGACGCGTAGAGCTAGGTGTATCGAATTTGGGCTCGTTTTGTTAGTTATGATGAGATCTTACCACAGAACTTGGTGGAGTGACCTGAAGGTATACTTCGACATCCACTACTGGAACTCCTAGACGCGTAGAGCTAGGTGTATTGAATTTGGGCTCGTTTTGTTAGTTATTATGAGATCTTACCACAGAACTTGGTAGAGTGACCTAAAGTTATACTTCGACATCCACTACTGGAACTCCTAGATGCGTAGAGCTAGGTGTATCGAATTTGGGCTCGTTTTGTAAGTTATGATGAGTTCTTACCACAGAACTTGGTGGAGTGACCTGAAGGTATACTTCGACATCTACTACTGGAACTCCTAGACGCGTAGAGCTAGGTGTATCGAATTTGGGCTCGTTTTGTTAGTTATGATGAGATCTTAACACAGAACTTGGTGGAGTGATCTGAAGGTATACTTCGACATCCACAACTGGAACTCCTAGATGCGTAGAGCTAGGTGTATCGAATTTGGGCTCGTTTTGTTAGTTATGATGAGATCTTACCACAGAACTTGGTGGAGTGACCTGAAGGTATACTTCGACATCCACTACTGGAACTCCTAGACGCGTAGAGCTAGGTGTATCGAATTTGGGCTCGTTTTGTTAGTTATGAGATCTTACCACAGAACTTGGTAGAGTGACCTGAAGTTATACTTCGACATCCACTACTGGAACTCCTAGATGCGTAGAGCTAGGTGTATCGAATTTGGGCTCGTTTTGTTAGTTATGATGAGATCTTACCACAGAACTTGGTGGAGTGACCTGAAGGTATACTTCGACATCCACTACTGGAACTCCTAGACGCGTAGAGCTAGGTGTATCGAATTTGGGCTCGTTTTGTTAGTTATGATGAGATCTTACCACAGAACTTGGTGGAGTGACCTGAAGGTATACTTCGACATCCACTACTGGAACTCATCATAACTAACAAAACGAGTCACCTAGCTCTACGCATCTAGGAGTTCCAGTAGTGGATGTCGAAGTATAACTTCAGGTCACTCTACCAAGTTCTGTGGTAAGATCTCATAACTAACAAAACGAGCCCAAATTCGATACACCTAGCTCTACGCGTCTAGGAGTTCCAGTAGTGGATGTCGAAGTATACCTTCAGGTCACTCCACCAAGTTCTGTGGTAAGATCTCATCATAACTAACAAAACGAGCCCAAATTCGATACACCTAGCTCTACGCATCTAGGAGTTCCAGTTGTGGATGTCGAAGTATACCTTCAGATCACTCCACCAAGTTCTGTGTTAAGATCTCATCATAACTAACAAAACGAGCCCAAATTCGATACACCTAGCTCTACGCGTCTAGGAGTTCCAGTAGTAGATGTCGAAGTATACCTTCAGGTCACTCCACCAAGTTCTGTGGTAAGAACTCATCATAACTTACAAAACGAGCCCAAATTCGATACACCTAGCTCTACGCATCTAGGAGTTCCAGTAGTGGATGTCGAAGTATAACTTTAGGTCACTCTACCAAGTTCTGTGGTAAGATCTCATAATAACTAACAAAACGAGCCCAAATTCAATACACCTAGCTCTACGCGTCTAGGAGTTCCAGTAGTGGATGTCGAAGTATACCTTCAGGTCACTCCACCAAGTTCTGTGGTAAGATCTCATCATAACTAACAAAACGAGCCCAAATTCGATACACCTAGCTCTACGTGTCTAGGAGTTCCAGTAGTGGATGTCGAAGTATACCTTCATGTCACTCCACCAAGTTCTGTGGTAAGATCTCATCATAACTAATAAAACGAGCCCAAATTCGATACACCTAGCTCTACGCATCTAGGAGTTCCAGTTGTGGATGTCGAAGTATAACTTCAGATCACTCCACCAAGTTCTGTGGTAAGATCTCATCATAACTAATAAAACGAGCCCAAATTTGATACACCTAGCTCTACGCGTCTAGGAGTTCCAGTAGTAGATGTCGAAGTATACCTTCAGGTCACTCCACCAAGTTCTGTGGTAAGAACTCATCATAAATAACAAAACGAGCCCAAATTCGATACACCTAGCTCTACGCGTCTAGGAGTTCCAGTTGTGGATGTCGAAGTATTCCTTCAGATCACTCCACCAAGTTCTGTGGTAAGAACTCATCATAACTAACAAAACGAGCCCAAATTCGATACACCTAGCTCTACGCGTCTAGGAGTTCCAGTAGTGGATGTTGAAGTATACCTTCAGGTCACTGCACCAAGTTCTGTGGTAAGCTCTCATCATAACTAACAAAACGAGCCCAAATTCGATACACCTAGCTCTACGCGTCTAGGAGTTCCAGTTGTGGATGTCGAAGTATACCTTCAGGTCACTGCACCAAGTTCTGTGGTAAGATCTCATCATAACTAACAAAACGAGCCCAAATTCGATATGCCTAGCTCTACGCGTCTAGGATTTCCAGTAGTAGTCGTTGAAGTATACCTTCAGGTCACTTCACCAAGTATTGAGCTAAGATCTCATTATAAATAACAAAACGAGCCCGAAGTCCGGAAATAAAAAATAGATAAAACAATAAATAATAATATATCGTAGTATCGACTATCGATACAAATTGATTCAACGCAGCTTATCCGTGCATGTGTGTGCGTGGGAATGAAGCATGTGTAGTAGTGCGATTTCATACCTATCCGTTTCGGAAATACGTCCTTAACGATTTCAAAATAAGATTTCCGACCGACTCGTATCATCCATAATATGTCAGAGTTAAATCTTGAAAATTGGTAATATTGTCACAGTGTAAGTACTCTTATATTACGTATCTCTAATAGGATGGAAAGTGGCTACTTTTTATCTCTGAAAATCTTCATAGAGTTCCTACCGGAATTTTGAAAAACCGTAATCCACACTGACGAAGTCGCGTGCATCTAGCATCATTTTATATCTATACTTAAATAAATATTGCGCAGGTACAATATAATTCTGAGCGTAGGTACGTCTGTCTGAATGCAGAAACGTCACGTCGTCGCGCCGTGACGTCACATTCTCAGTGATTTTAGCTTCCAGGCCAACCTCATTCCCATTCACAAGATGGTAAAAGAACGCGCCGAGCTCTTCAGGAACAAGGAACAAACGGCAATTGAAGTGCGTGAGAGAATTCTAACCGAGTGGGAAAATGAGTGATCGGGAGTCTGAAAAGGTACCTGGACGAGAGAACTAATCAAGGACCTGAAGAAGTGGCACAAAAGAAAGCACGGGGAGGTAGACAGGTGGCTGACGCAGGCGCTGAGCGGTCACGTGGTGTTCAACACATATCTCTTCGCAATAGGAAAATCACCAACAGAGAACTGCTACTTTTGCGGAGAGGAAGACACCCCGAGACATGCAATCTTTGATTGCTCTGGCTGTGCAGACCTACGATCAGAGGCGCAGGGAACGAGCGAAGCTGTCAACGCCCAAAACCTCATAGCACGGATGCTGTCGAGCGAGGAAGCATGGCAACGCTATAGGCAAATGCTCAGGGCAATAATGATGCGAAGAGAAGAGAAGGAAAGAGAGGAAAAAAAGAAGCAAAAGTAAGGAATAGAGGGTCAGCACGAAGTAATACTATGTGGTTCCGTGCTGACACCTGGACGCGGTGGGAGGTTGTTTTAGTCCGTGCAAGCCTGACATGCCCTGCCGACAGGCAGAAGTCCGGAGGGATTTTTTCCTCCCCCCCAAGAGGAAAAAAAAAGCTCCAGGCCAAGTGACTTCACTACAACACACTATATAAATATTGTAAGATAAAATCTTTATTATACTTTGATGTTTTAATCTTATTTGACAATGTTACATTAAATATGTAAATTGAACTCTTGAAATTTCCTTCGCAGTAAACGGGTAGTGTTACAAATAGCTGATTAGCTTGTAACAAAGTCTTTGGTGAAAGTGTATGAACTAGGACCTGGGTCGACTATTGTTGATTGTACGACAACGGTCACGCTTCGCTAATTTGAATGTTGACACGACTAGTCTGACGGTAATAGAATTATCTCGTTAAAAGACATTATGTGCTGATGCACCGGGAAAGTTCTATGCTTCCATGTCCCAACAAAGGCGTGGCGATTTGATACTTTATCACCGCTATGTTCATTACAAATTTAATTGAAAAATAGCGTTATGCAACCGTAGTCATAGTCACAACTCGCAGAGAAATCATTTATGCCGTCTGTCCTCGGGCGGTTAAACGCTCTAGGCAGTTTTCTTTCTTCTGTTACGGGGATCGAGTCATATTTAGCTAGACTCGGGTGATTGACCTCCATTTTATGGCCCAAGTAATTAAATGAATCGATCTTAATCGTCATAGTTTCCACGTGAAACTGTTCGGAGATATCTTGTGTGAAAAGTTGTGGAATCATCGTAACTGCACCACTTAAGTCTTAAACGATCAATTTGACGAACTATGAAACACCTGTGTAGAGCTATTAGTTATTAATTGGTAGATTTTTATGCTTTAGAAATTTTAAATGTGTCTACGGAATAACGAGAAACGTATAAGTTTGTATACAGCATTGATGTATAATTGTAGTAGTGGTATACAGGTGTTCTGAATGAAAACATGCGAACGTTTAACACAACCGCAAAACCCACAAAATAAATGTATATATTTAGAATTAAATATGCTAGAGTTAACTAACTAACTTTTGTTGGTAGAGCAATCAGCGCTTGCAAGCACAATTAGTATCACTCTTCTAATCAACAACCTAAATTTACATAGACGGGTCCTGTCAAACAAAGAATGTGAACTTATTTTACTAACGCCATCTAGGCTTATAATATAGGCGAGGGGCACGGCCTACAAGCCGGACGCCCAACTTTTGGGACAAGAGCCCATCTTATAGCTACATAATCTAAATCGATGCTACTAATCGTGTAGGTACTTAAGCACAGAATATAATATAATAGTACTTAGATACGACATAAGTCGGTAGAGTCGCGGCTGCGCTGGGGTGAGGCTTTGTACCTACCTATGTGGGAGAGTGACAAATCGCGGTTCTAACTACTTTGCTCTACTGAATTAAAGCAATCTACACATCAACATTAGTATTATCAGTATACTCCACTACACAACTATGCCGTTTACTCTATCCTTTTACACCCGGCTTGAGAGTAGCTAGGCTCACTTTTCAACTTTTAAATATGTGAGTGATGCAGATATGAACATCATCAAACCATCGCGCGTCCAGTGGTGGGCACTGGACGCGCTGAAGTAAGGCTGATGTAATAGTAGATTGTTACACAAGGGACGTAAGTAAGCTATTACAGAACAAGATCCAATTTGGCGCCAGTGCGAGCGCAGCTCGCATAGGGCGCTAATGGATAGCGTGCACCCGAGATATTTAGTCACACGAGCGAGCGCAGCGAGCGTGGGTGAATATAGTTCGAGGGTGTAATAGCTACTTGCAATCGAGGTAAGCATTCTACTTTATATCATTCTTGCGAGGTAAATAAAACATTGGTAATGCAAAATCACTTTACAAACAAACTTCACAAACTTTCAGATCAAATGAAATGCCGCCATTTCCATTTTTTTTTCGTAAATAGTTTTCCATTTTTTTTTACGGCTCTGGGTTCCAAGGAGTTTTGCATAGTTTGAAATGTATGGAAATTAAATGCCGCCATGTTCAGTGTTTTTTTCCAGTAAAAAAATTTCTTACCATTTTATAAGAAAAGAGATTGTTTACCAAGGAGTTTTGCATAGCTTGAACTGTAATGTGAACATTACAATTCAAGCAAAGTGCGACGTAATGTTGCCTTGAATTGCAAACACCAACTTACAAGGAGACTTTCCACCATAGTAATCCCTAGTTACTGAGCAAGTATGATATAAAAGAATTTTTCATCCCACCATCTCGGAAAGAGAATATTTAATCTTCGATATCTGAATGCAAAAGCCGTTATTATCCTCTTGAGGATAAAGTACATTGAATTTAGAACATCGTGTGCACGTTAGTAAATATCACTCGTCTATGAAGTTTGTGAATTCAAAACATCATTAAAACCTATTTACCTACTTCTACCTCTATGGTGCCGAATTTCCATACAACCTTTTTTAATTTGTTAAAAACTCACACTCGTAACCTTCTTGGTGTACTTTTTTAATTTGCTTTGCGCGCACCATTTTCTTTCACGTCATGTCATTTCCTCGCTCAGGTGGGATGAAAAGTTACGTGTTGCACTCGAGTGAAAAGATTTTTCACCTCGTGCTCTTTTGATTCCCTCGCTGATGCTTAGGATTCCAATGTTTGAACCACTCGCTGCGCTCGTGATTCAATTTTAGAATCCTTCGCTTGCTCGGTCATCAAAATTGAGCACGCGGTTAAAAAACAACTTTTCACTCTTGTATAACAAATAATTATTATTGATACGCGCGATGCGCAGACTTCGTGCGGTGGCAAAGACGCCGCATGCACCTCTTGCGGCTTTTTCGTCTCATGCAGGTAAAGTCTACAATCAGTGATCAGCTTTACTAGATAACTAGACATTCTAAATCTAGCTTTTCAATTTATTCGTGTGAGAATAACTGAACTGTTTACATTGCCAACTTGTAACGGACAAACTGAGTCATTTTACTAAGTTATTATTTTTATATTTTATTATTCAGATCGTGGTTGATATCTTCAATGCCTCAAGGATATGAGGGTCGTAGTCCACGGCAACCTGCTACTATCGCTTGTAATTATAATTTTATCGTAACGTTTTTTTTTTAATTAATTGTGCTTGGCTAGAAAAACGTTATAACTTATATTGCGGCACAAGTAACGTGAATATTTTAAATGGATAACTTTAGGCCTTGAATTGAATAGAATGTTCGACGTTAGTATGTAGAAAATAACTAATAACAAACATAAGTTAACTGACAAAATAATTTATAGGTAAGTTTCAATTTACTCGACACTAAAATATAAATTTCTTTCTCCTCACTAGCTTGGATCTCCTTAGTTCTTATTAAAAAGGATAGCACATTGGAGTAATTATACACGTACTCGTATATACTATATTCATATAACAATGTGAATTATTAATGAAGTACCCACGTTTATTTCATTTGACTATCTCTTTTGATTACATTCTGTCGGTGTCTTTTAGGACCTAGTTGGGTGAATAAGTCATGCCCTCGAACCTACCTAAGATTTGATCCGCTGCGTCCATAAAGTAACTTTACAAATCACGTTCTCAGAGATAACGTAGATCAGCGGTCCGCAACCTTTTTGATATTGGGACCCCAAAATTCAAAAAAGAGTTATGAGCGACCCCAGAAAAAAAAATCACTAAGTTAACAAGTGCAAAGGTTGGTTCAGGTAACGAAGTTAGCTGTTTTTATTTCGTAAATTATTTATATTGAAGAGTTTATTTATTTTGGAAAGTAATATTAGAGCAAACTAGAAAATATGCATTTAACAAACGAGTAATATTTATGATGGCATTAAATGAGACAAGCAATTAGTTTAATATTTTATTTAAAAAAAAGGTACCTATACGTAACCTTACAAACTAATGTGAACCTTGTGCTTGCACACTTGCAGTCAGTATATTAATTTTTGGTGATATATTATCAGAAACAGACACCCTCAAATCAGGTTCTACGTTAAGTCTGGAGCGATATTTTGTTTTTATAGCAGTTAATGTGGAGAAAGCTGTCTCGCAAAGGTATGAAGATGCGAATGGCAGCAATTTCAGCAGAGGTGTTTTGAATAACAGTGGATATTCCTTTTCCGTCACTATCCAGAACTTGGATAGATCCGTGGTTTTGTGGTTATCCACGAGAACACTAATCTTCTAAAAAAACTTTCTACAGAAGTAATCTTCCGTGTTTTGACATCAATTTAGTATGTATTTGCAATCGACAAAGCGGCGAAGAGTATGCACGTGCGGATAGAACTGACTGAACAGAGAGACAGACTGAACGAAGAAAGAGAGATCGGGGTGGGGGCGCGGGCGCGGGAGCGGTGTGGTTGTGACGGGCGGGACTGGACAGGTCTAACAGTCGTAATTATTTTCGATTCTCTCCGTTTTAAGGACATTGTGTAATTGTGTATGTAAAGAGAGGTTATATTTTATGCATAAACCTTAATAAAATTCGATAAGTACAGGACCTTGTGACTTTTTTGGTGACCCCATAAATATCTTTCCCGACCCCACATGGGGTCGCGACCCCAGGGTTGCGGACCGCTGACGCAGATAACCTTCTAGAAATGTCCATACACAAAGGTTTACGAGCGCAAATTAAAGTCTATGTATTAGTATTTAAAAGAACCGAGAGCGGTGATAGCATACTCGTAGGCCCTAGTGGTTAAGACACCCGGCTACCTATTCGAGTGGTCGGGGGTTCGATCCCCCGGCACGCACCTCTAACTTTTCGGAGTTAAAGGTGCGTGCCCGTGCGATTTAACTAATTACATATCACTTGCTTGACGGTGAAGGAAAAAATTGTGTGTGCATGCCTAAGAGTTTGCATGCATTATGTTTTAAAAATGTGTGGGGTATGCCAATACGCACTTGGCCACCGTGGTGGATTATACTATATTAGCCAAACCTTACACATTCTGAGAGGAGAATTGTGCTCCGTAGTGAGCTTGCAATAGGTTGATTGATAATGATGATTATAATGGTGAGGTGTTTTGTTTATGATGAGTGCCAATGGAGAACTAGAGTTACTGGCTGGTCTGTGGTAAATTTACAATATTTAAAAGTTCCGGTTTTCATCATAATATTGTGTCACTGCACGACACCTCATCTAATGGGTATGAAATACCAAGGTGCTCTGAAGCTAAAATTGCTTAAGCACCTGCTTTAAATATATTCCCGTAGGCTTTCGGGTCATTAAATTAATAATAATTATTGTGTGATATTATCTTTATACTTACATGAGGTCTAAAGATCGTGATCCTTGGGCAGGATAATATGCAAAACGCTTGAGTACAACTGTACAAGGTACCTATAGATTCTATAGTAATAAATACTAAGTACCATAATGTGAGCAATTTCATCATCATCGTCATCATCAGCCATTGTGCATCCACTGTTGGATATAGGCCTTTTGTGCTCTTTAGTAGCGCCAACGTGCTCTTTCTTCGGATTTTCGCATATAATAAACGCCAGCCACCCGCCGAATATCATCGCTCCACCTTGCTGGGGGGCGCTCTACGCTTCGTGTACCAAGACGCGGTCTCCACTCGAGGACCTTTCGACTCCGACGTCCATTGGTCCTCCGACACACGTGACCATTTACTTCAGCGTGCCAGCCCTGAAAGCTATGTCGGTTACTTTCGTTTAATCACTTCGTTCCGGGCTTTATACCTCAAAGAAATTCCGAGCATGGCTCTTTCTGTAACACGCTGAGCGACTTGCAGTCGGTGTACTAGCCGACGCTAGTCAGTGTCCACGTTTCGGCACCGTAGGTCATTACTGTTAGGACGCATTGGTAGTCTTCAGATAATGATATATGGGCGACTAAGTCACAATTTATTAACCAGTATTTGTGCATGTAGTTATCATAACTGGACATGCGTGGGTACCATTGCGACACACGAGTTTAGCTTTCACTAGATCACGATAACATGTTAAAAAGTTTGCAAATGATTTCTTTGTGTTGCAGTCACGCCATGGCTTTAAGTTATTTTGGTGCTGTACCAAGGTCATGGAACCGGATGGCATTACAATACTGTACTTTCGTGCTCGTTTGTCGAAAGCGAATCCGACGCCTCCCGTTTTGGAGACAACTTTCTGAGTATATATCGAACCACTTTTTATCCTTTCCCAATCGGAATCTTGATAAACATCAATCGCACAAACTGTTCAGGGCCACTTTCCACAGTTACATAAGCCTTCGGCAATGTTATTGTTGCGGTATCGATTGCTATGTAATAACTTACAAAAGAAAGGTCTGTTAATTAAGGCGTAGCGAAGGTTCGGATGTCCGTTTCGGTCCGCATTGTTGTGACAATGATGCCAATTACAATTTCGAGATTCTTTGTCGCTGTTAAACATTTTATTTTGACAATTTATTCGATCGATAATATTGATGGAATTCGATAATGTTTTATTTTGTAGCTAATAGTGACTTTCTCTGCGTGTAACAATTCACAAAGTTGTGATTGTACCCCTTGACTACCCATCAGGTTCCTAACTAAAAGAAGGAAGGTAGAAAGATAGGAACTGCCATTAAATTAGTGGCATAGGTAAATATTTATAAAAAGTAGTGCCCTCCTTAATTTAAAAAAAAAACCCCGATGATTAATTAAGACAAAATAACAATTATTCAATTGGTTATCATAACTTCGCTGAAACTTTAGGTACGAGAATTGAATTAAATTGACAAAATTTCATTGTGCTTTTCAGTAATGTGGAGGTACATCTGTCTACCAATTTAAAACTGTTTTCATTCTCACTTCGATCCGCATTAACGACCCGAGAAATTAAATAAGTACAGTCGTTTGAGTAAAGGATGAAATAATTTCCAGGCAGTTCATTTAAAATCATTTTAGGCGCAGCTTAGCAGTGTGGGTGGTTATAGAATTGCTGCTAATTGGCTAATAAAGGCAGGCTTATTAATATTGCTTACAAAATAAAAGAATTTATTGAGTCACATAAAAATAATAGCTATTACTAAAGATTTGTGTAACAGTTACGTATCAGGGACATTTCGCACTAACATTTCAGAATAACAATGTGAGGCCGTTAGAGGCAAATGTTAATATGCTACAGTTTTATGTTTGGCACGACACACCAATTCGCATAGGAGATCAGAGAGAACCAATTAATGTGCAACCTTGGCACAATAACATTTAATTCGAGTTGGGAATTAGGTAATTCAGACACGCAGCATGATTGTATCGTGATAGATTAGTACATGCACCAATATCGCTTTTCTAATATCTATGTCAGAGCATGTAGGCAGCTGCTGTGGTTATTTATTAAATAATATTTGTAATATGGCCTACTAAAATTATAATTCATTCAGTAAGGTTATTAAGTACCTGTCTGATAAATGGCAAGTCAATAATCCTTTTGAAACTTCATCAATCCTATGAATCCTTAGCTTTTGCCCGTGGCTGCACATTTTTAACCGACTTCTAAAAAAGAAGGAGGTTCTCAATTCGGCGCGTATATATTATATATATATTTTTTTTAATGTATGTTACCGCATATCTCCGTGTTTTCCAAACCGATATGATTTTTTTCCAAAGACTCCAAATCCTCAATCCTGATGCTGTAGGTATACCTACGACTCAAAAATAGGGAGTTAGGAAGTTTTGATGGTGAATTCATATAGTAGGTATCAAGTTACGTGTATACGATTCAACTCTGAGTTCCAACTCTTCAACCCTGATGCTGCAGGGTACAGAACTCCTTAAAAATAGCGATTTAGGATTTTTTTATGGTGAATTCATATTGTAGGTGTCAAGCAAAGACTTCACAACTCCTCAACTCTGATGCTGCAGGGTACTGCACACAAACTTCTATTTTACTCCTTTGGGGATTGAATTTTCAAAAATGCATTCCCAGTCTCATCCATCTAGCTAGTTGTGGTTATTGATGCTTCAGTCAGGCCTTTTCCATTTATATTTAGAAAAAAGTTTAATAATTGTAATAGAATAATCATTAAAATAGGTATAATTATATTTATCCATTTAGGTATATATATGTATGTATATAGGACCGAATACCTAAAACAGAGAGGTGAGATCATTTGGCATTTCAAAATAATTATTTCTTCCAAAACAAACGGGCTAAAACTAGATGAAACTCAACATTCCCAAATAAATCTGTCTCACTCCTTCACGGTCATAGATTCGGTAATAGATACCTAAGTAGTCATTTCTAGACCTTGTACGTTGTTTATGGTAAATCCAGTTGGCCAACCCCAGCTGATTCGGTCATTCGGATGCCGTTATGGCAATATTGGACCTGAGCGCCAATTTACTCTTAAATCTGGTAATAAAAAAATGCAAATAAAACCGAGGTGGCCTTTAAAACCTGCGGCTATAAAGATTTTAAGGTCATCAGAGTTAACATCGTGCGTGCAGCGTGACACAGTTTGCGAATTCACAAAACAAAATGGCGTTGGGTGCGTCGAGTTCGAGGCTTGTCAGTTGTTGGGGATTATTCTTTTGCAACAATTCGGTAATCCGTGGGAGCACGCGTGGCAAGGTCGAGGTTAACAGCAAATAATGTTCCCGTCAAGCTGTTCAGTCACACGTTTCGAAAATAATTGTAATTCATAGTTGCCACTTGTAATTGACCACCGACCGTGGCGGCATCCGAACTTGCGAAAGCTTTGTAGGTTTTAATCCGCTTATCTCTGGATTACGTCGGTATTGACATTTTACTTAAACTTTCATTATGTTTATTACTTTATTTAAATAGTAAGTTTTCCCCGCGGCTGGAGTTGTGGTTGATTAATGACCCGCAGATGGTCCACTCCGTCTCTTTAGCGCGTGACGTGTGGAAGCTTTCGATGAAGGCGCTTATGACGTAGTCCCAGATTTCACTAAACCGATTTAATAAAGCTTGGTGTAATTTATAAATAAATCGTAGGTAATCACGTTAATTTTAACACCCTTCAAAATGAGGAGGTTTTCAAATTATATATTTTCGTATTCTTTGTATTTAGTTATTATTTCATACTTACTAATATTATAAATGCGAAAGTGTGTCTGTCTGTTATGCCTTAACGGCTCATCTTTTAAACCGATTTGGATGTTTGGTATTGAGACAGGTTACATCCCGTGTAATGACACGTGAAAAGTATTTAATCCCGGAAAATAAAGCCCGGGGAAATTAAAAACTTAATCCACGTGGACGAAGACGCGGGCACCATCTTGTTGTATATAGGTACTTACCTACTAAGTAAAAAAAGTAGTAGCGGAAAACCCAATGAAATTTTTTAATTTTTTCACAAGTTATAAAATTGTCTTCTCTGGTTTAATACACGCATTGCTTTCTGAATAGACAAACATTGAAATTTATAAATAGCTTTTCAATTTGTAAGTGTAAATCAACGTCGGTCTAATGCCGGTTATTGTTCATTGAGTCTATAAAAACGTTTCTCGTCAGACTCTACCAAGGTGACACCGACCATATACAATTTTAAATCGAAATAAAAACCGGCCAAGTGCGAGTCGGACTCGCGCACCGAGGGTTCCGTACAAACCTGTAATAAGTTTTAAATTAAATGTTTTTTTTTTTAAATTTGAGTTGATTGAATGAAAGGTAAATTGCGATTTACGATTAATGACGTATTAAAAAAAAACTACTTACTTGATCTCGTTCAAACCAATTTTCGGTGGTAGTTTGCATGGTAATGTACAACATATATTTTTTTTAGTTTTATCATTCTCTTATTTTAGAAGTTACGGGGGGGGGGACACACATTTTACCACTTTGGAAGTGTCTCTCGCGCAAACTATTCAGTTTAGAAAAAAATGATATTACAAACCTCAATATCATTTTTGAAGACCTATCCATAGATACCCCACACCTATGGGTTAGATGAAAAAAAAATTTTTGAGTTTCAGTTCTAAGTATGGGGAACCCCAAAATTTATTGTTTTTTTTCTATTTTTGTAAGAAAATCTTAATGCGGTTTACAGAATACATCTACTTACCAAGTTTCAACAGTATAGCTCTTATAGTTTCGGAAAAAAGTGGCTGTGACATACGGACGGACAGACAGACAGACATGACGAATCTATAAGGGTTCCGTTTTTGCCAAATTTGGCTACGGAACCCTAAAAAAAGGGCAAAATTTGTAATATTTATCTACTTAATTTAGAAACGTTCAACTATAATTATATTGTGTTGCAGTATGCAGATTGCAGACCATATAGTTAGACTTAGAACATAGTAGATAAGTACTAACTACTAATTATTAACATAGTTCTAGTACTTATCTACTACTATACTGATACTATTTTTAATTTTGTCTCAACTTGCACTTGAATGAAACTTAACGCCAATTACTGGAAAGTAGCTAAAACCTTTTAATGAAAAAAAAAGCAACTGATGGGTTTCTTGCCGGCTCTTCGCAGTAGAATCTCTTACAGATGGTAGAGGAAAAGTGACAGTAGAGTGCACAGTAGAGTAGAATGAAGTGTCTTACATGAAATAAGACATTTCATTTCATATTATTATGGAATCTACTTGGGTAGTAATTAAACGAGCGAAAGTAAAATTGAAACGAGTGAATATATCTAAATTAAAATAATAGGTGTCAAAAATATTGAATATAGCTTACTGAAATGCTAAGTACCCAAGCAAAATACGGTGAGCGAGTACAAATATTGAAAATGGCGGCCTGAAAATACCAATTTGAGTTACTAGTTATTCAGAACGATCAGTTTAATAACTCTTAAAAGCAAACAATTTTCTATTTTAGGGACAATTTCATGGCTCACATTATATTATTCAACATATTATATACTAATATGTATTATAAATGCAAAATTTTGGATGGATCGATGTTTGTTACTCAATCACGTCAGAACAGCTGAACGGATCTGGATGAAATTTGGCACAGAGATAGATTATATTATAGTCTGGAATAGCTCATAGATTACTTTTTATCCCGGAAAACTAAAGAGTTCCCGCGGAAACCGAAAACCTGTATCCACGCGGACGAAGTCACGGGCAGCTAGTCATGTATATTATATTTTCTTTTTACTTTCGGTAGGTAGGTATGCCTATAAGCGCCTAGCCTTAATGAAGTGAGAGGTGCGTGCAACGAACCCACTTCATAAACGTCTTACGGCGTCTGACGCAACAATAACCTGTGCTTTATAGAACAAAACTTGATTGCTACTGCATTCCATAACCATAAACGGTGTTCGCTTTAAAGTATTCATAAGTTCTTTAATAAACAATGGTCTTTGTTCTAAATGAACTGAAAACGCGGAAATTAGATCGATGGTCGAGAAAATCAATAACAACGTAGACCTTGTGCCCGCTTGTCAAATATCAACGCTACTTTGCATGTTTTATCGTTACCTCTAATGTAATAAATTAAGATAATACTTATTAGGTACTAGCTGATGCCCGCGACTTTGTCCGCCTGGATTGAAGTTTTTTGGTTCCCGCGGGAACTGCTTAATTTTCCGGGATAAAAAGTGCTAGTTAATCCAGACTATAATCTATCTCTGTGCCAAATTTCATGCAGATCCGTTGAACCTTTCTGGCGTGATTGAGTAACAAACATCCATCCATCCATCCATTCATCCATCCATACTTTCGCATTTAGTATAGGAGTATAGGAGTATAAATAAATTCAATAGATTATTGATTAAATTGATCAAATGTTTAATATCGAAAATAATAAATAAAGGATTGACGGTAAAATAACGCTGAACATACCGATGCTTAAATACTTAGGTACTTAAGTACATACATAAAAGTAAATTAATATTATATTTGACCTACTAGGTATGCCAAGGATGTGCGTGGTCCCATTTTTTAGGTCTCCACTATCTACCTCGCCTCTGTTAAGTCGTGAAAGGCCAAAATAACTAACCAAAAACATTGTCAAGGTGATTTGTGATGGGAAAAAGTCGTATCGTAATTTCGAACTACGTGAATGAAGAAATTAACACTTTCCCACGGTCGAATTCATTCGCAGTTTAAGCAATATCAATCCTATAAACTACTTACTAGAATTTATAAAACTTGAACATTTATTAATTTTTTGTAAATTTGAACTAACAGTATCCTGGCTTAAGTGTTATAATTTTACCTTTCAAGAAAGTAGGTATAACGGATAGGAATTGAATTTGTGACTAAGCTCAAAGTTATCATCTTGAAAAACTTGAATTGATTTAACTTGGAGAGGCAAATGGACATAAGTACCTACTAATTATTTTATTCAAGCATTTTTTCAGCTTTAGAAAGCTCAATATGAGTGGTATATTATGTTACATTACAATTTATATCTATTCAGAATTTTAGGCAATAAGGCAAATACAATGTCTCGTACGACCATAAAACTTTGTCCTCGAAAAATTATGTGTTAATGTTGCAGTGAGGCAAAAATAACTGCCATAAAGTACTTAAAATGTTTTCAATATACCAATTAAAGTCTCTTCCATCTCGGGACCATGGGGTCCCGGACCTTTGGAAGGCGTACGAGGGGCCGAAACCAACACGCAGAGGCCCGTTAGACAATTTTACTCTAAAGGAAATGTGACACCAACCGACGAATATCCCTATACGCACTATGCGAGTGCATTCAAGGACAATCCCCGGTTAGTGCAGGACTATTGCAGAACATGGAAGCAAATGATATGTATGGGTCTACGGGTTTGGGTTGCTAAAATGGATTGGTGATCTGGGTCTATGGAAGTACTATGGCCCCTGCCTGACCAATTATATTTTACACGGATAAAATGGCAGGGGGTGACTCGCACACTCAGTAAATGGGCCCCCGGAAACGGCCATTAGCACATAGTGACGTAGCGGCAAGGGGGCAACATAACCTGAGGTGCTTGAGGAGTGGAGAGGTATTCCACGGCTCTCAGGACAATCCTGGTAGTCCATTCAAGATCCCTACAAGCATCTTACTGGAATACTTCCTTCCTCCGAGCGTCTTTGCAGATGCTCTTGCGAATCTCCACTCAAGCCGGCCAGTGAAGGCAAGCAAGAGGTGGGAGTTCTGTTCCTCGTCAGTGTTCACTCCAGCCGGCCAATAAAGGCAAGCCAGAGATGAGGAGCAAGACTTCTCCCGGGAGCGATGGTGTCGCTACAATTAAAGTATTATTAAATTATTGGGTCAATTAAAGTTATTATTATATGACAATATTATACATACTTAATTTTTGCACGTTACAATTTTGTTAACGTGATTGGTGGAAGCGCAACGTCTGCGCTCCACTCCTCTCGTCTCCGCTTCATTCATAAGAGGTCATTACCAGTTACGCAGAGCAATATTCGGTATATTAATATTCGTTTTATCTACTCCAGCATCGAAAAGTTCCAATTTCGAATTTGACAACTATATCGAATTGAACCCTCTTTCGTGTTTGCTTCTCATAACGATACAGTTCGTTGTATGGGAGCTGTATCGTTATGAGTCGTAGCTGTATCGATATGGTTATCTTCATAAATAGGATACCTATAGCTTAGCGGCTCTGGGTTCTGGCACTTTCCCAACCACAGAGTTCTTAGTATGTAGAGGAGCCATACCTACATCATGGTGATGGTGGAAATTATAAAGACGTCCTTGTCGTAGATAAAATCTTGTATGCAACTGTACGTAATTAGTCATTTTAATTCTCGTACTATCCTATTTTGATACTCGGCAAGCCTCGTACCAAAAAACAGCACTCGAATTAAAATGACCCTCATTACGATACAGTTGCATAAATAGCTATTATGTATCTATGAGTACTTATAAGCATATCAATAATAAGATGCGAATCTCACAGGCTCACAGCTGATGGAGTTCGCGGAGTGCTGGACAAATATTTTCGCTACACGCACATACACTTGCATGTCGTTGTACAAATTATAAAATCGTGATCTTGAATATGAGATGTCTTAAGAGAACTCCAAGCGATCGTTACCCAACACGATTCAAGTGCAATGTGAATAATATCTCTTTGGAACGTCATCGTGGCAAGCATGCCAAGCCATTGTTTTGATTTTGCCGCATTTGGAGTTCGGACCATAGCGAATTGCGGAATTGAGCAGCTGAAAGATTATGTGGTGACGGATCGACATTAACTGACCAAGGTTATTTTTACTTTATAACCATTCGTTTTAATGCGCCCCAAAATTTAAATTTATGTGTGCATAGTAAAGTATTAAAAAAAAACGGTTTTGCAAAGGTGTTTACGAAAGTATTTATTCAAATATGTGGCATTGCTATATGCTAATGGGCGTATTGCATACTTACCTACTGTTGAAGGAGTTATGAAAATCATACCTTTATGTTAAATCTCAATTTAAAACTAATTGGGCATAATTGTTCGGAAAAAAACATTTAACTATTGCGAGAGTTAAAACTTGAATCCAATATAATGCAAATATTTTGTTCTTTGATTGACAAATCAGCAATTTAATTTCTAATTACGTTGGCGGGTAAAATTATTTCGTTAAAAGTAAAGGATATGAAAAGTAAAATTATCTAGAAAGTTTCCTTGTTAATCTATTGACAATTGACAAAATAATTATTGATTCATTTTATTCATCAGGCTTGGGAATTGTTTTTATGAAGCTTTAAACATTTTAGTATAGTTATTGAGATGATACTTAATAGTTTATTGACCAACTAACAACTTTATATAAATTAAGTGTCCAGATTTTCAAGATTAACCTATTCAGCAAGCCTGGCTTTCATTAGAAAATTTTCTTATCTGTGGTAGAGTTTTTATAATGACCTAGATCACTGAGTAGTATCACCTAGATATGTAACTTTAAGCATAGTGTAGGTAAACAGTAAACAACATGGTTTATTTAATGATACCCTCAATGAATAGACTGATGAATGAAGTTTGGATGAATGGATATATCGATGGATGTTTGTTACTCAATCACGCCCCAACGGCTGAGCGGATCTGGATGAAATTTGGCACAGAGATAGATTATAGTCTGGAATAGCACATAGGCTAGAACTAGAATAGAACCGAAAAATCTCAATCCACGCGGACGAAGTCGCTGGCATTACCTAGTACTCCATAATTCAACCTACCTACTTCTAACATAGTCATATTTTATGATTATGTAGTAAAGTAAGTAAAAGAAATAAGTAATCGACTCATAGGTGACAAAGGACACCATCACACCAACGATTCAAACCTTATTGAACTCAAGTGAAAATTAGAGTAATTTTGTATTATTTGCCGTAGAGATAGTGCTTGTTAATGACCAATAACACAACAATGGGGTTCCCTTTTGTGTCGCAGTGAGTGACCCGAACTGATTATACCAGATAAGATGGTAGGAAATAAACGAACAGGCGGAGCGCGAACCAGCCTGGGTGGTCTGCGATATAATATGTTACCGTTTTACGATCTCACGCAGCCTTCTGCGATGTATCAAATGGAAGCAAATCATGCTTAATGATTTTGTCGGGGAGATATGCGTGTTTTTGTGTACTGTTCAAAAGGATATTAGAGTTATTTTCAGCGAATCTTGACGTTAGCACATTTACTTATTGATTTGTGCTATGTTACTAAGATATTTAGTAATTAGTTTACCTAGGTATTGTTGGCTGTATTAAGGTACAGTTCACAGTATTTTAAAATTCAAAGCAATCTAGAAGCACTCATTGTGCTTGGGGCTGGAGCGGTTTTTTCATACAAAGTGTTGCAAGATCCGCAACAAAGATGTGTAGTGTCGTTCTGTCCTGCTATTATGTCAACTGTGTTGGTACTTCGTAGAAACCTAATTTTGTTATAAAATCTAAGCCGATGCTTCTTCGGAATCAGGATGAACCAGCACTTAATAAAGACATTAGATAGACATCGATGTCATTTCATTTCGCGTTTTAATTCTTTGTAGGTATGGAAGTCGGTACAGCCTAGGCCCTAGTGGCATAAACATTCGGCCTACTCCGGGAGTCAGGTACCTCGGGCAAACGTAATATTTTTTGAGTTATGTGCGTTTTTAGCCATTAAATATAACTTGCTATAAAGTTGAAGGAAAACATCGTGAGGGAACCTGCATGTTGGAAAGTTCGTCATAATATTATCAAAGTTTTTTTTTTAATGTGTGTCCGCTTTTTGTCCTCCGAAATGATGACCGGAGAATTTTTATAGGTGACATGGCTTGCTTTTCTTTATTTTTTTGGCTAGCTTTGTTGGCTGCTTTCTCTAAGTTGTGTGAAGTCTGCCAATCTGCATTTAGCCAGCGTGGTCGACTACCCTCGTCGTGGGCAAATCCGGCTTCTCATTCTGAGAGGAAGCTGATCACAATAAAAAGTCTATGGCCACGATTACACTTGTAAGTTTTTACGTAAGCAGATCACGTAAGTAATTTACATAACTAACATTTGCATGCGATACGCTACTTACTAGGCTGTTTACATGTCGTATGTTACCTACTCATATTACACGAATTACGTGAGTGAAACTTACAAGCGTAATCGTATAGCCTATGGTTAAAATGATGTGAACACTAATGAAAATTCTTTCCAGAAAACCGACTTCCAACGCCACTGTAAAGTACAAAAGATTTTGATTTCTACTCAATACTGGTGAATTTTTATTTTTAACTTTTTAGTGTCAGGGTTGAGGATTTGTTTGGAGTCAGAATTTTTTATGGGACCACCTCGAGAGCTTCTTCTAACGATTGATAGAAAAAAATTCAAATCGGTTCAGAAACCACGGAGATATGCACCGACATAATTTAAAAAAAAACCTCCTCCTTTTTTGGAAGTTGGTTAAAATAGGTTTATATTTTATGCAGCCTGCGGGCAAATTGTGACGAGAGCTCTCCGTAAGTCGTATCTACCATTCACAGTTTATACACATGTGACTTGAGAGCGACTCCATACTGTCTCTGAGAAAGTGTATGTACGAAACCAGTCTTGTTTGCATAATTTCTGGCCATTCATCACGGTATTCTAGCTAAGTTATCACACAGTGGGTGGTAGTTTTATCTAACTTTAAAATACGAACCTATTTATAACGACGCCTCGCGAACT
Organism: Erebia epiphron; assembly: GCA_963932025.1. Taxonomy (NCBI): domain Eukaryota; kingdom Metazoa; phylum Arthropoda; class Insecta; order Lepidoptera; family Nymphalidae; genus Erebia; species Erebia epiphron. The sequence goes on from OZ009949.1 coordinate 29,911,181, forward strand.
CCAAATAAGGGACCCCCAACTGTCATGTAGGCTTGTGTTCAACAAAAAGTCAGATCCGGGTTTTCTAATTCTATGTGTATATATATGTGATTAGCTTGAGTGACGGGTTAATGGGATAAAAGAAAGAAATAGTCATAAGTAGTAACCTATGAATGTTTTCTCAAAAAGGTATAGAAGTTTTTGAAACATCAATTCAAAATATTCCAACTAGATTCTCAAATAAATTAATCATAAATTTCGTGCGGACTATGTTTCTTCAGCATATAACATTTACATCCATTTTAACGCGACATTGAAAAAATCCGAGAAAGTCTGTTTCCACTGAATAGGCATGATGACTGATTTTGAAAAATGGTCAGATTATGTTCGGAAGTATCTACTATTTCGAAAAAATATCTTATTTCAGCAGAAAAATAAGGTTTGGTAGATAAAATTGGCATTTGAAATTAAAATTTCAAAATTCACGCCAAAACGCTCGGCGGTGTCATGGCGTCGTTTGTGACGTCACTATTGTTTTTACCAATGTACTCTGTGCAGTGTGTAGTAAAAAATAGTTTGACTGTCAAAGCTCGAAAACAAACAATTGTGACGTCATTCGCTTCTTGGTGTTTCATCAAATATGGCGGATTGCTGTATTTTATAGTTTTATTTTATCAAAATAAATAGCAATCTCACTCGAAAAAGAAAAATAAATAGGTTTTTTATAATCCATGAATCCTAATTCATTAGATAAATTCATAATTTCATTGATTCTTGGTTACTGTCATCATGCCTATTTTAGACTTCAAATACCGAAGTAGAACGAATTCAAACCCAAAAAGCTCATCCAGATTATAGTTTGTGTAGTCACATACAAATAAAAGGCTGGTTGAGATCCCTATCGGGTAAGTAAAGGTAAATAAAGATGTTCAATGTCCATTGAAAAGGTTAACTTGTGAATGGCACTGTTATTTTTACCGGCCTTTATCATTTTTTATCGTTGTATTTTATCTCACTGACCCAGTTGTTATGCCATAAATAATTGCAGGTTGAACCCAAGTAATCTTATCAATGTTTGTTTATGTTGTCTGGCCGGAAATCCATTTTACCTGAAAATGTTCATTGAAATCCACCTGTACCTGTAACGTAACACACGTAAACATACCACGTAGATAGAACTTTGGACAGAAAAATATAGAAAATATATCTAATGATAACAGCAGTGGCGTACATGACATAGAGGCATAAAGGTACTGCTTAGCCTAGTAAATAAAGCTCTTGATACATAATTTTCATTTTTCCCTGCCTGAAAGTAGGTATTGTATCGAGTTATCTACGTAATCAATGCCTACCCGGGCTTCGAATACTGTGCACGCCACTGGATAGCAAAATAATTTATATTACACTAGATGATTCCCGCGGGAACTCTTGATTTTTCCGGGATAAAAAGTAGCCTATGTCCTTCCCCGGAATACAACCTACCCCTGTACCACATTTCATTAAAATCGGTTGGACAGATACATTTTATTATTCCCGCGGGAGCCTTGGAATTTTCCGGGATAAAAAGTGGCCTATGTCCTTCCCCGGGATACAACCTATACCTGTACCTACTAAATTTCATCAAAATCGGTTGAACAGATGGGCCGTGAAAGCGTAGCAGACAGACACACTTTCGCATTTATAATATTAAGTACCTATGGATTATTTTGTTTAGTTATTTTATTTAACTCAAATAAACTACTTCACTCTGAGCAGTATGGTTTTACTAAAGGTCGATCAACAACCGATGTGGGCGCAATGCTGCTAAGGCATATATTCGATGCGTGGGAGAAATCACAAAATGCTATTGGTATTTTCTGTGATTTGTCTAAGCCTCTAAGGCATTCGATTGTGTTGAGCACAAGACGCTTCTAGTTAAGTTGAGCCACTATGGAATCAAAGACACTGCACTGGGTCTCATTGCGTCTTATCTCAGTAATCGCATTCAAACGGTATGTGTCAACGATGTGAAATCATCCGGATCAGCCTCACTAATGGGTGTTCCTCAAGGCTCTATTCTGGGTCCCTTCATGTTCTTGGTGTAGTATATAAATGATTTACCATATCACGTCCGAAACACTTGCGATATTGTGTTATTTGCTGACGATACGTCGTTGATTTTTAAAGTTGATAGAAATAAGGACAACTATGACGACGTAAATAATGCAATTTCTCAAGTCACTAACTGGTTTACCGTAAACAATTTACTTTTAAATGCAAAGAAAACCAAGTGTATTGAATTCGCACTGCCAAATACCAAGTCTTCAGGAAACATGAATTTAACTGTAAATAATGATATTTTAAAAATAGAAGAGACCACTGTGTTCCTGAGGGTGACCTTAGATTCAAAGCTTCAATGGGGCACCCATATATCAACTCTGGCTGGCAAACTCAGTTCTGCTGCCTACGCTGTCAGAAAGATTCGACAGTTTACTGACGCTGAAACGGCAAGAATTGTATATTTTGCTTACTTTCATAGTATTATGTCTTACGGAATCTTACTATGAAGTAAAGCGGCAGACATTCAAAAAAATTTTGTATTACAAAAAAGGGCAATACGTGCAATTTATAACTTAAAACCGCGCGAATCCCTTAGAGAGAAATTTAAGGAAATAGGTATTCTTAAAGTAGCCTCGCAATATATTTACAGTAATTTAATCTTCATAAAACAGAACATTCATAATTACAAAAAATTATGCGATCTGCATGATAGGCAAACTAGAGGCCGCAATAAGCTCGTGACTCCATCGTTCCGCCTCAAGAAAGTCCGAAGGTCGTTCGTGGGAATGAGCATTCTATTTTATAACAAAATTCCACAACCTATCTTAAACTTGCCTTTACACAAGTTTAAGAAATCTATTAAAAGTATACTTCTGAAAAAAGCTTATTATACCGTTGCAGATTACATAAACGACAAAAGAGCGTAGATTTGACTCGCTCCAGCAATGCTAAGGACAGCGGTTACATATGTATAAATTAATAAAATTGTAAATTAATTTTTTTTTAAAAGAGCAACCGCCGAGTTTCTTGCTGGTTCTTCTTGGTAGGAATGGCATTCCGAACCAGTGGTAGAGTCACTTAACGATTCAAAAGCACTTGTAAAAGTTTATTTGAATAAAAAGCATTTTGATTTTGATTTTTGATTTTGTTATAATCCTTTTTCTATTCCCATAAATAAGATATTATTTGAAGTTGCAACTCGCAAGCAACGTCGAAGCTTAAAGCTATCGCGAATATGAGCTGAGTTCGTCTAATAATAGGCCTGCGGTGAAGCTATTACATTTCACATTCACAAAAAGAACAAACTGTTATGTACGTGATGTCGCACCAAGACCTATCCGGAATCCCGAGATACTCGTCAGTCGTAATATGTTGTCCTTCGGTCTGCACTGAGGTTTATTATTATCTCGGAATGAGTAGGTACGAGTAGCGAGCGAGGTGTGTGGCCGGGCTTGCAAACAGGTTTATAGTGTTAACAGACGACCCAACTTGGTTCCAACTTCAAGCTGATAGGGATGATAGCTATTCAGGTGGCTAAAATCTTTCCTTCCATACTAAAAGTCAATCAATAACTATAAAAGGCTTTGTCCTGAGTGACTGACAGACAACCTATACATATAGCCCAAACGGCTGAACGTAAAAATTCTAAATTTTGAGAGAATATCCTTGAGCATCCTAGAGGTGTAGGCTAAGGAAGGAATTTTCGAAATTCCACCACCATAGGCGGTTCAAGTTATATACATAAAATTTGTTATTTGTGCTTTCGGTGAAAAATGAAGAGTTTTATGTTTTTCACAGCTTTTTGAAATTTCTTTTTTTAAGAACCTTATTCTACTCGGATGAGGTCGTGGTCAAATGCTAGTAGCAAAGTAAAAGGCTTTGTGATCGATAGCTTTGCATTGTGGAGACTGACGATCGTAAGCAACTATTCACGAAAAATAATTATTCATAATAATAATTAAGATGAACGTGCAATATTCAATTCAACTATCTTCAAGATGTAAATCTTAAGAACGTTCAAAATAACTTAAAAAGATTTTTTAAGAACAGCAACAATATGAAATTCAGAGAATATTCCAAAAGAGGGTGTCGACTGTCGACTGAACAACTAAAGCCGATGACGTCAACCAAATTGGCTAGTCTGTAAAACCCATTACTCGCGGCAACTTTGCCCCTCGTCTCCATAAAAAACCATTCAAAATGTAACGACAGGCTGTAACAGTAACGTGCATAGCAAGTCACAGCTTCTTTATATCGCTCAATAGAAATCTCACTTTCCATAGCATAGTGACATAGTGATACAATCTCCGCGGGTTACGTATGTTGCAAGATACAACTGTAACATGACCGTAACTTAAATCTGGTGGGATATTACTGCTAGAGCCATAGCACGCCATAGTCATATAATATAATAGTTCTACGTACGTAGGTACTAGTTACAGTGCATGGGACACAGTCAATGGTCGTAACGGTCTCGTGCGTTTTGTCGAGCTTTTGTACTTATTTAAACGGGGTTAGCAGTTTTGTACATACTTACCTGCTGTATAGTTTTGTTGTTAATGAGTAACTACTTCACTCACTCAATCACGCCCCAACGGCTGAACGGTTCTGGCTGAAATTTGGCACAGAGATAGATTATGTATAGTCTGGAATAGCACATAGGCTACTTTTTATCCCGGAAAATTAAAGAGTTCCCGCGGGAACCAAAAAACCTCAAACCACGCAGACGAAGTCGCGGACATTCGCTAGTAGGTACCTATTTATTTGTACCATAGATCCCCACCAAGAAAGTGTTCTCAGAATTTCTAGTTTCCACAACGAATGTTCTAAGTATAGTTACGAGTTTTGGTGTGACAATCAATAATCTTTTAACATACCTACTTACAACTTGCTTAATTATTTTTTTACTATGTGTGGCTGGATAAAAGTGAATAAGGAACGCAGAACGAGACTTATCCTGACTGATGGTCCTATCCTGAAATGGAAGGAGTGTTTTGGCTTTGACCAGACTTACGACAGAATTTAAACGAGATAGTTGTATGTACTTCTTCTTGTAATGCCATCTACTGTCGGAGGTTGTCAATTAAAAAAAGGATTGGGTGCTTTTCCCATACCTCTACTGTATCTACCCGACTGTTTCTTATGCCTTTTGCAAATGTGTACCTTACTTACCCGTAACTTGAGTTACCAAAATAAAACTGAAAGATAAGCAGAATTATTTGAAGTCTCCTTTTACGATTTCAATTTCCTGTTCGCCATCACATCTGCTCGCTTTTTTGCTATATCCATATGTTAGTATTCTAAATTCGTCGTTGAAACAGAATGTTTGCCATGCACATTAACCCACATTTTTTAATGCCAATTGCTATCCCACAGTATCAAGATTCAAGATGTAGATTCAAGTATGTGCACCCACTATATATCCAGTCCACTGGTAGATATTAGACACAATATGCTTCCCACAAATTCCATTGTACTTAATGGGAAAACAGTCCTTGAATATGCTAAAATGTACTAATTATATTTGAAAACTAGCCGAGTTTCTAACTAGTAGGTAATTTTGTTATTCTACTTGCTGGTTAAATACAGGGGAAAGGGTAGGAATATGTGGTAGATTAGGTAGGAATATGTGACTACTGACTAGGTATTAAAACGCAGTTGGAAAGAACTGTTTTGCAAATAACAATCTGAATAAATAAAGTAAAAAAGACAATAATTTGTCACATATGTAGGTTCACACATTTATAACATTTGTAAGACCCGCCAAGTAGAGATCTTACTAGTATTACTTATAAATGTGAAAGTTTGGATGGATGTATGGATGCATGGATGTATTGGATGTTTGTTACTCAATCACGCCCCAACGGCTGAACGAATCTGGCTGAAATTTGGCACAGAGATAGATTATAGTCTGGAATAGCACATAGGCTACTTTTTATCCCGGAAAATTAAAGGGTTCCCGCGGTAACCAAAAATCCTCAAACCACGCAGACGAAGTCGCGGGCATTCGCTAGTTAATAATAAGATTATTTTAGGATTAGAGTTTAAAGATTACACAAATAGATTCATGTAAATTATTGTTTAGACATAATATAGATATAAATAGGTAAATTAGAGTTGTATTTAACCAAAAATGCCTGGCAGTTATAGGATAAGGATGTTATTTCCTTTAGTAGTATCTACCCTTTTACATAGATATACAAGAAAGCGATATCACATTAATCATCATTATATTAAGAAAAATGTTTGGGGCACAATAACAATGCAGTTCAGAGTAGATTAGAAAGGTACCTATCGGTAAAAATATATAAAGCAAACTAAACCTGACGAGTAACTTGTAAGGATGGTTCAAAATGAACTTACGGATGTTGAAACACCCCATTGACATTTGCGGTATTCAGTTATTAATACTGTTCAAAGTAATTGTACACTATTCAGCCTACACTCAAGATGGATGGCAGCGACAGAAATGCAAATTCTCCTTTGATGTTCTTTAAGCATTCCTTTGCGAACTCGCAATACTCGATCTCTGTAGTGCTCATAAGTTTAGCTATACCTATAAAATCAGTGAGATGTCTCATTACTAGAGCGAGCAACGCTCCTAAACATTATCCCATGCTATATTAGAGTGCGTATTGCAGCAATATTATGTACCTAATACTAGTGGGCCAGGCAGACTTTGTCCTGCCCTGAACGTAGAACCCGATTGCAGCGCTCCCTACCGGGTCCAATTATGATATATTCACCTTCCCGGGGTTATCACAAACCCCATCAAAATCGGTCCAGCCATTCTAAAGTGGCGCATACAAACATTCGGCAATTGCTTTTTATTTACATATTTAGATTAAGTGAGATAGCTACAGGGTGATTGATGGTCGCAGAAATCTCTCTGATTGGCTGACAGTTTCGTCGTGACCTTAGAATTAAAATGTAAGGTAAGTACCATAAATTCAACCAACTGTAATAATTGATACCGTCGCAATCTGATTATCACACCTTTTTTACGCTGCATGCTAAGTACTTCATAAAGCTAATGATAGATGTCTCTCCTTATAGAAATTATAATCATGAGGTGTGGTAATATTTTTGATATCGTATTATGAATAAGATAAGTTGCTCCATGGGTAGATCTCGATGCCTACAATAACAAAATAAAGAATGGCGTTCCTGTGCTGGTCACGTGTAGCGGTGGGTCCGAGATGAAAGTGGTAGCGTGGGTGTCACCCATTGATAAAGTTTATTAAACGGCCGTGAGAATCGTGTCTTCTTTTATGAAGGAGTGCATCCGTTAGTTTGAAGGTTTCGAAATTTTTCTCTATTTCCGTCTATATGAGTAAGTATATGATTCATATTCGGTTGATGTATTGATTAATGTGTTGTGTTTAAGATGATTAATTTAAGTATAGCTGGTGCTATTGTTTTTGAATTGCTGATGTAGGTACTATAATTTGACAAGATGAAGAATGTCTCTTTAATTCTCAAAACGCGATCAAGATCCATACCTGATAATCTAAGAGAGTACAAATTGTACTTCCAGTTAGTTCGTCAATAGCTGTAGGTATTAAGCAGTGTCTTCCTGGCGGTTCACTATGTCCATATAACTATTAACTGCTGCCTATCAACCATTTCTCACTTTAAAATTTTCTCTGGAGTACTACTCCTTGAATAGGTACCCCACTGACCCCTACGTCGTATTTCTGATTTGCTGACGTACATTGTGTGTATCGTAATTACATCGTGCTATAGGTACCTAAGCTATGTTTTGGTTTGGTTTTACATGAGGAAAAGCTGGGTGGTCGTCTAGCATGGTACATATTGATAATATCAAATGGCGTGCTGATATGCGATATCCTTCCCATAACATGTATTGTACACTGCTACAGAGCAGCATATTCATTATCTGGCTTATACCTACTCTGAGACCTGAAATCAACCTTGCATCAACCTGACATTATAGGAGGTGCTTTATACCCCTTCCCGAAAAGAGCAGAATAATTAGAGTGAAATTGATAATGGTGACATATTTTCTCGTAAGGCTACTGATTCTGATACTGCCGTTCATGTTGTTTGATGCTACATCGTCCAAAAAGGCAAAAATTTGCCACAAACATTGAATATTTTTTACAAAGGATCTCTCGAGGTAAACACTGCTTTTACGTAAGCCTCATGGGTCAGCCTGCATACTTAGTTATACTTAGTTATTATAATAACAAAGAAAGATAATCTTTTTAATTGCTGAAATCAAGAATTTTAAGGTTTGAAATAAATTTCCGTTTCGTCATTGCATGACTCAACGTTGTGTTTAAGGTTTGGTTAAACATAAAACATAATATATTTATTTGAGTGTGCTGTGAACTCTTGAGTTTTTACTTGGCATTTTTTACTTCACAAATTCACATTAGTTAGGTATATGGTATGAATTAAATAATAAAATTATTGTTGCTTATTTCACCGGTTCAGCGACCCAAAGAGGATACGTTGATATACCTACCTACCGGTAAGAGGGTAATTAATTAATCTACGTTTTCGACTTTCGATAAAAAATTTAAAAAAGTTTTAATTCAACTTTTACAATTAGAGTTTTTGAATCGTCTAGTGAATCTACCCACTGGTTCGAAATTTCCTGCCTGCCGAGATAAGACTGCAAGAAACTCGACTACTGCGACATAATAATTTTATTTTTTTCAAGTCCTGGCCGCCTCCTTAAGTCCTTACTAACAAGTTGTAATAACTACCTAAATTAATAATTCAAATACATAATATGTACTATTTACAAGTACGTTATATTCCTATTGTGTGTAAATCGTAAAGAATAAGTAAGTGAAAATAAATGTTTCTTTTTCCATGGAATATATTTTATGGTGACTAAAAGCCGTTGCGGTTTGTGGCATGCGCAAAAGCTCATCAGACATGCGCGGGCGCATCGTGCTCTTGACCCTCGATTGTGACTCATTGCGTGACGTGCCGCTTAGCTTTAGATAATAATTATGTGGGAATACGAGATGAAGCTATAATTATTTATAACATGGTAATAGTTGGATAATATTATTCACTCGAAATCCTGGCGTTAATAAATTCTGTTAAAAACCTGAATCCACACGGACGAATTCGCGGACAATTCTGGTTTTTGATTCACATGAGAACTTTTCCGGGATAAAAAGTGGCCTATGTGAGGCCCCGGGTTACAATTTAATTCTGTATCAAATTTCATCAAAATCGCTTCTACTCACTGGCCGTGAAAGCGTAGCAGAACGTCAGATAGACTTACTTGAGATACTTTCGCATTTATAATATTAGTATTACCTGTGCTAATTATATTGTAGTAAGTACCTACATGCACGCAGTGTAAAGCTCAGCAGCCTGGCTCAGCAAACTTTAGGCGGATTAATGCTGCTCAAAATAAAAGAGATGAAGTGAAATAAGTGCGCCTCGTAGCCGTAGGTAAAGTTCCATTGAGCGTAAAAAAGAAACGACAAAATTCTGCCTTTGCTTCTTTGGGTAGTTGGGTTAGATAGAGAAGTGTATTAAAAGGGATTTGGATCAAATTATTATAGCACAACTCACAAGTCACAAGAGTACTTTTTTTTATCGCTGGGAAATGCGTTTAGGCATCCCTCTCGAAGCAAGGCAGTGTAAACTACAACCAACTTCAACTGTGTTTGTCACAGATTAAAAATCTAGTGATATTTTAAACCTGGATGTTGTGGTCAATTCTTTAGAAGTGTATTTTTGAAGGGATTTGTATCAAATTTATGAACAATAAGAGTACTAATTCAACTGCGTTTGTCATAGATTAAGAATCTAGCGATCTTTTAAAGCTGGATATTGTGGTCAATCTTTAAACTAAACTGGCAGGTGTAAACAATAGGTGTAAAGTACAGCTTTCCTTTTCTACATTTTTATTTAGTTTAGAGATAATGTACAACAGAATTACTCACACTGTTCTTTTACGAGTAAATAGTTTTGACTATTTTAGTTTGTTTTCACCACAAGGCGTCAAATCATCTTCCTATTCTTTTATCCGCATTACTTAACATAATAAACAACACATTATACACAGAAAACAGCAGATGATAACATCTTTAAAACGTATAAAAGGAATTATGGCTCCAAAGAGAAAACACGTTAGATACATTTGGACATATGATTCTTGTATTCTGATTAATATACCGCGATATAGACGCTGTTATTAATATGAGAATAGCAGAAGTTATCGCTTGCAATAAATCTTTTGGGGATAGGTTATTGTACTCTTACCTTTTGTAAAGACATCAAATTTCAGTGAAAGCAAAATTTATAGCACAACTAGTGTTTGCCCGCAGCTTCACCTAAGAAATACCATACTTATTGAATATGGTGTCACAACCATTGCTTTTATATAGTAATTAGGTAAGGCTAGCTTATAGCTTTAAGTTCTATAGTGTTGTTTATAATAGTAATTTCATAAAGCCTCTCTGTGCCAAAGTTTAGCTTTCCAAGGGATTAGACAGCACGTTAATCAGAGAGGGAGTTAAGATTTTTCTTTTAGTTGTACGATAGTAGAGACGCTAGTATTCTATAGTAGAGAATAGAGACGATGAGAGAGAATGACTAAAGTTTTCGAAAAATCACACCAATGCAAACCTTTATAAAAAAAATTGGCAGGCTTGCGGATAGAAGTAAAAACGATTTTTTTTTTCTTTTAAATAAAAAAAAATCATGTCGGTCTTCGCGAATCCACAAGTTTACCCCCTACTAAAAAGTGCTCTACGCGGCTAAAGAAGTTTTCACTTCAAAAACCTTGATTTCTTGATTTCTCTCAAAAAAAGTATTACAACATACAGAAAAACTTATCTTAAAATTTCATATGCGGCTTTATTAAGTAAAACGTCGTGTTTCCTAACATAATATTAGAATGTAACGTATACCTACGACCTACGTTTACGTAGGTATGTCTATGGGAGCAGTAAATCTACTAAACCATCACGCGAAGGGCCTTTAAATCAAACACCTTTCAGTTTAACTTTCTTTTACAACTTTTTATGAGCACTTTTATTAGTTTTCACGGTTTATACTTAATCAAAAGTTGGGTACTTAACGTTAAATTGGAAATCAATTTCGTAATAATCATCGTTCGAATATAAATAGGGCGCTTTACATAATAACACTAGATGATGCCCGCGACTTCGTCCGCGTGAATTGATGTTTTTTTAAGATTTAAACTATCCTATCTCTCAAGTTGGATCGAACTGCACATGGTGTGCGACTTTTATTATAATCGGTTAAGTGGTTTAGGAGTCCATTGAGGACAAACATTGTGACACGAGATTTATATATATTAAGATTATACTTTTTTGTGTCCCTATCGCCTCAAAGATCCAAAGCAGAATAGGGATTGCCGAAATAATATTATGATCCAAAATGGGGTAAAAGACGGGCTGGGCTGGACTGATAACAATAATATGATGTTTGTTATGTACATATCGAGTAGGTGTTGCCTCCTAAGTCCTAACACCGTTTGAAGGTATGCCATCTACTTACCTCTAGGCAAAAATACTTTAGACACTATAAGCAACGTTTTGCAGAAAATCTACATGCTCTCAAATCTCAAAATTCTATACCCAGTGCTTTAAGCTGTATTTAGGTTACTATGTCAGACTGTATGACTGAATATGTAATTGTACCGAAGTAGTTGTGGGACCTAATACCTTTAAATTTTTAAATATTTCTCTAAAGCAAACCTGTCATTAGAGCTCCTGTGTAAGCACTAATTGTCAACTCCAGTAAGCGTTTCTTATAAATAGAGTTTAATGATCCGCTATCAATTGGACTTCTTCAGCGCTTGTGGCATGTCCGGCTGCTGCGTATAAGGCAGGTCATTAGCGCTGCAGCGCTGGATGTCTGCGGAATGACACGACTGTGGTCTCATCAGTATGCTGGTGTGATACTGCTGTGTGACTGACTAATGATGGCCTCTCGTGGCGTAGGCTTACTATGAGATGTACATTTGAGAGACGAAATATGAAAATGGATGACAAAACCAATTTAAGAATTAAATAAATTAAAACTAAAAGTCAGTAAAAACTCATCGATTTAACTGCTTAGTACCCATTATGCCACATTTCCCTCTTGGACGGTCAAACTTCTTCTACCAAAGTAGCTGCTTACCCTTAAATCCCCGCTCGAATGTCTGCTTTGTATTTTTTATAATGCTATTAAGCTCAGGCTAATATAATGAGACAAAAACACGCAAAACCAGACTACGCGGCATTTGGAGGTTGGAGGCACTGGTTTGTCTTTTCCAGTTCTTGTAGAAAAGTCCCTGTTTCACATAAAATAATGGCGTTGCTACTGACGAGATCTTTGTCGATGGACGTGTCGACACATTCCCCTTTGTGTCCCAGTGGCGTGTTCCGGGGACGGCGCTGCTTTCAGACCGTTTTTCATTTAAATGCTAATAAACTCACTTATATGCCTACTTGCGTTTCATTTAATTCATACAGTAGGTTCATTACGGGTTCGTAAAAACAAAGGATGGGCCGTAGTTTTGATGACCTCCATGGCGCAGTGGTGAGCGCTGCGATAAATTTGGGAGTTACAATTTAGTACCTAAGTACTTATTTATGTACATCATATTATTATCTAGGTTAGCGTCACAAGTTAAAATGTTATAGTTATAGATTATGAGGGTAGTATGAAAAAACTTTAGTATTAAATGTTCATATTCTTACAAAACTGGTTATGTAGGGACGAGGTTACATTAACATTCTCTAAATTGACTCTGGTCTGGTCTGGTGGGTGACTTCAACCGTAGCTAGCTAGACCACCCTATGACCTTACCAGCAAAGAGCGTCGTGAGTACCGTGTGACCTTAGGAATTCTAGGTTCCGATGCCCGGCAGGGGAAATTTAGGAATTTAATTGGCTCAAATGACTCTTGTCTGGTTTGGTGGGATATTTTGGCCGTAGCTAGTTACCACCCTACCAGTAATGACGTTACTAAGAGATTAAGCGTTCTTGTATGATGCTGACTAGAAACCGATCAGGGGTATGGGTTAACTGCCCCCAAGTAGCCCTATCAGGTTGTGGCGATACCTTCTAAGACCGCATCACAACTTAACAGTTAAGTACCACCAGGTATTATCGTAGTCATGGGCAAACATGTAGAGGAATAAAAAAAATGCGTAATGAATGTCTCAACCGGTAGACGTCCGTCGTCCACTACTCCAATTGTGGTCCAACTGAAAAATTGTTACTCCAATTGTAAAATTGTTAAAGAGGCCGACATTATATACTCGCCGGCATATTTAGCGGAACATAAAAAAAAGGTTTGATAAAGGTTGCTGGCTGGTTTATACGTCATTTAATTTAAAAAGAAATATTTTCAATTTAGAAAACAACTGAACATCACATTTTATGCAATTGTTTTAATTTTATTCAAATACACCTTATCTGGAGCGAACTTCGAGTATTTCTTCCTTCTGAGTTTGATTTAAAATTTCATTGAAATACTGTTTTTTGTTAGTTTTTAGGGTTCCGTACCAAAATGGTAAAATGGAACCCTTATGGTGCGACTTTCTCCGTCTGTCTGTCCGTCTGTCCGTCCGTCACACTCGATTATTTCAGTAACTACCAAAGCTATCGACATGAAATTTTCAATAGTTGTGTATATTAGTGGCCCAAAGACACTGGAATTAAAAAAAATTGGAAAATATTTTTGTTCTTATTTAAAAAGGGGGGAAAATCTGAGGGTTGAAATTTAAAAGTGAGATAACTGTACTGTGTGGGGTATCATATGAAAGGGTTTAATTTGTACATTCTAAAACAGATTTTTAATTATTTTTAGTTATGATAGTTTTTGATTTATCGGGGAAAATGTCTAAAAAAATACCGTTCCCCCCCCCTTATCTCCGGAGTTTACCAATCGAAAAATTTGAAATAATTATGGTCAATAGGAATTTACGTATACTTTACAGGAAAACTATAGCCAATGCTCTAACTAGCATAGTTTTTTTGATATTAACAATAAACCTCTACAAACAAAGTTAGTCTTGCGGTTCATTAACAAAGGTAATTATTTATTAATAATGGTACGGAACCCTTCGTGCGCGAGTCCGACTCGCACTTGCCCGGTTTTATTTTATTATTTTACTAACTATGACTTTATAGTGGAGCGCAAAAGTTTTCCATAATATGCTATAAAAAATATAACTATGAAGGTAAATGAAGCCAATTCAAGACCGCATCATACTCTCCTGCCTCTAGAAATAGATCAGTTCAATGACGTTCTTCAGTAGCAAAATTATTATAAAGACTACACATACGCAATACCAGTTTATGGCTAGTAATCATATAGTGGAGATAGATAATTATTTATTTAACTATCTCATAAAATGCAAGGTAGTGCCCTAAACTCCCGATATAGATTACAGATGAGTTTGAATTATTTATTATTTATTGGCTGTAATATCTTTACTAGCTGATGCCCGCGACTTCGCCCGCGTGGTATTAGTTTTTTTTTTAATTTCCACGGGAACTATTTCATTTTCTGGGATAAAAAGTATGTCACTATGTCACTCTCGGTCGTCAACTATACCCATGCGATCTGTTGCTCTGTTGCGGCGTAATTGAAGAACAAACCGACAAACAAATACACTTTCACATTTATAATATCAGTATGGATTGATGAAACCTAATAAGCTAAGTAAAGATATTCCTGCCATAATAATATGACGAAATAATTCACAAATTAATAGCTGTGGTATGATTTATCATTTAATCGGTCCATGACTGTCAAAATATCGTTATGTAGAATTTTAGTTGTAAGACTAGATATATAGAGTCGTTGCAACGGGAATTGGAATGGACCAATGGCTGACGTCCTCATAGGTACCTACATGGGTGCACGAGAAAGCAGCTGTCAACAGAGGAGAGGAGTAGAAGCGGATAGCCATTCATGCCATAACCACAGAATACATAATAGTAGCACAGCTTTCAGATATGAGTCTTCTCACTGCAGTGACGATTACGACCACACAACGACTAAAAAGGAGAACAAAAGTGGTGGATGCTTGATTATCTTGAGACTCTTTGAACGCGTTATTGGGAAAATAAGTTAGGTTAGCTACCAAATACACGAGTCTAAAGATGTGATTCTTGGTAGCTATACTACCAATTACATGTTCTGAAACGTCATGCGTGACAGCCAAAAATCTTATAGTCGTAACTCATAAACGGCCACCGTAATATACCTAATGCGCGTCCAGAAAGTAAACAGTTTCGTACGTCATTACAAAGCGATTTGTTGGCGTACTGCCGCCTCTAACAATGTTCCGTGCTATAGACTAGGCGGTAGGCGCAGATAAACTGGCGAACGATCCTTTCGGCCCACTTCCTTGATAGTTTTTGGAATCACACAGTTCATTTGTTTTTATTGCCACGCCATCCTGTTGGAAATTAACCTTGTTTAGTTTCTTTAAAGTAGAGTTAAGGATCATTAAGACGTTTCAAGTGTCATTAAAGTTTTAGAGGATTGTAAGCGTTTGGAAAGCTAATAGGCATGTGTGAAGAGAAAAGCGGTGATAGTCTAGTGGTTTACTACACGTCAGTCTCATATTCGGGCGGTGGACGGTTCGATTCTATGGCACATAGTTTTTTGAATCTAAGTTAGAGATTAAATATCACTTACTCTTGCGATAAAGGAAACATCGTGAGGAAAACTGCATGCCCGAGAGATCTTCTTAATGTTCTCAAAGTCTCAAGTTGTGAGGTCTGCCAATCCGCAATTGGCTAGCGAGGAAAAACCCTTATCATTCTTAGAGGAGACTCCTGGTCGGTGGACCGGCGATGATGACGACGATGCGATGAGAGAAGATCAATGTAGATTTCATAGAATAAGGTGAATTGTCTGCTACCTAAGACTTCATAATGATCTTGATACATCAAGTTTCATCTGAGACTGCATCATCATATACCGTCTCTTTTATAGTCAAGAGCTTTAACTGAGAGGTAAATCTATTCGACGTGTGTAAGGTCGTGTATCGTCCATGCGCTTGTATAATTTGCATAAAAAGAGCAAATCATTTTTATGCAAACTCATTAACATTTTTTCTGTGAAAAGAAAGCAATTTTGACATAATACAAATTGTATTCTCACTTGGTTTTAATAACAAATTAATTTGTATTACTACTACAGTGACATTTATATCCGGATAGTTAAAAGCTTTGTTAGGTATAAGAATGTTTCTTTAGTGCATTTTCATTGAACTAGAATGTTTGTGAACTGATTTTAATATCTTGCCTAGTAGATAGGTTTGTTTCGGATTTCCGTGAAATCTTTGTTATCAAAATCTTTTATTTAACATCTGTTTTATGGGAATTCTCTTTTTTAAGATGTGATATATGTGAGTAGGTACCAAAGAGTACAGACTACAGCAAGACTACAGACCTATCAAATATAAAATCTAAACAGTGCAGAACTGGAGGCGTAATATTTATCGATCGATAAATATTAATAATACAATTTAAAAAGTATGAATATTCATTAAAATTCGCGTTTCTCGTAAAGTTCAGTAACATAAAGTAGATACAACAATATTTTATCGATGTCCCTTGAAAGTTAGGTACTACTTAGATATGTTATAATTGTGAAATTAAAAAAAAATCTTTCTAACAAGTTTTTTGAGTTATGATTATAATGATGTTGTTAAACTAAAGAAAAACTGCCTCGTTGGTCTAGTGGTGTGGTTACTACGTTGGACTATGGCCGACGAGGTCCCGGGTTTGAGTCCCGGGTCGGGCCATAATTAAGTGTTGGGTTTTTCTGACTAGAAATTCTCAGTACTAGCGCAGAGTTAGGAAGTTGGCAGTGTTTCACCCCCGTGCCTCGGAGAGCACGTTAAGCCGTCTTTCCCGGTTATTATCACTAACACGATAATAGTCGTTAAAGCCCGCCAAACCCGCATTGGAGCAGTGTGGCGGGTCTAAGCTCTTATTCCCTCTCTCCTATGAGAGTGGAGGCCTGTGCCCAACCGTGGGACATTAATGGGCTGTAGTTATAGTTGACACTATAGAAACTTATGAAATCATAAACGTTCACGATTCACGACGTGTACCTATAACGTACTGAGATCACATTTATTGCTGCTATTTATCAAATAAATAAATAATACCTAGGTATCTAAGCTCCGTTCTAGAATAATAAGTAATAAAATTGCACAAGTTTAAAACCTAATAGGTACTTACCTACTGAGAAGATCGTTATGATTGATTCATTTTAATCGAAAATTTGAAACATAATTAATAGAATACGTGCGTATTTAAATCGAGTATGTTTCGCATGGACGCTCTGAGTACAAACCAGACATGGACAGGTAAAAGTCTAGAGATTATACCAAAGAGCTTGAAGGAGCCTGCAACTTCATCCGCGTGGATTAAGGTTCTTTGATTCCCGTGGGAACTCTTTAATTTTCTGAGATAGAAAATTAGTATACCAGATGATGCCCGCGACTTCGTCCGCGTGGAATGATGTTTTTTGATTCCCGCGGGAACTCTTCAATTTTCCGGAATAAAAAGCAGCCTATGCCCTTCCCCGGGATACAACATATCCCTGTACCAAATTTCATCAATATCGGTTGAACAGATAATATTTTTTTGGTTCCCGCGGGAACTCTTCAATTTTTCCGGTATAAAAAAGTAGCCTATGTCCTTCCCCGGGATGTAACCTATCTCTGTACCAAATTTCATTAAAATCGGTTGAGTAGTTGGGCCGTGAAAGCGTAGCAGACAGACAGACAAACACACTTTCGCATTTAAAATAAGTACCTATTAGTATGGATATACCTACATGTTAATTCATGGAAGGTATAGGTAAGGTATATTTCTTATATTATAAGGCTTCATTCCAAATTTCAAACAAATCGGCAACGACATATTTTGTTGTGGCTTGAAGGAGTAACGAACATCCTGAAAAATGTGCGGCGAACGACGGAGGCAGTGAGAGAACACATCAATACAACGCCTTCTAGTCTATTAGTGACATTTCTAGATCATGGGCGCCTGAGTTATGGAGCGTCACTTACTTTGTAAGCGATCGAATAAAGGAGATTGCTCATTGGCACAAGATCCCCGAACCAACCAAAAAGTTACGCAGTATGTTCCGACCAAAAAATTACGCAGTATGAAATTGCGTGAGCATGATGATATGAGGATTTATTGGATACTAGATGATGCCCGCGACTTCGTCCTTCGTCCGCGAAAAGTTTATCCTGCGCGTGGATAAAGGTTTTTAATTCCCGCGGGAACTCTTTTATTTTCCGGGATTAAAATCTATCCCTGTACCAAATTTCATCAACATCGGTTGAACAGGTGGGCCGTTAAAGGCAGACAGAAACACACACTTTCGCATTTATAATATTAATATAGATTTCCCAATTTCAATGTGGCGGTAAGGTTCTTATTACGGTTGGTATACTAAATTTCCATAATAAGTGGATTTTTAAATTGGCTGTAATACACAGACGGACAAACTTCTTCTACTACATCGTGGTTGGAGCCCTTGTGAAGAAGGTAACTGTTTACTCTTGTTTTAAAAGATATTAAAAATCTCTTGGCAAAAAACACGGACTCCCGCGGCTCTTGGGTCTCTAGCGGATCGATTTGGGTATACAATCACCTTTAAGCTCAGTCTTTTACTTTGAAAGCGATCTACTTATGGGTATTGTATTGCATTATGTATTTCACAGGGAACAATGGCTAGAATAAAGACAATAGAGTTGAACCAATTTATATTCAATTATTGGACTTGCAGAGAAATATTTGTCTATAAATTGGTCAAAGTCTCGTCATGTAGTTTTAATTTGCGGAGATTTTCTTCAGTACCTACATTTGATAGCTTTACTCAATTAATTGATGAATATGTTTGTGTTATAATGATTGTATTTGTCTATTATTATTACTCCAAATAGTTGTGTACTTGTTTTGTCGGAATATGCCTGGCCACAGAATAATAACTGCCTGGCTAGTTTTGAACCAGCCGGGCGTCTTTATTCATGAGTCTGTTCATGCATCGTGAACAGCGGTGCAAGAAAGACTCATCACTGTGAGTCTATCTCACAGCAAGTTAAACCGCTACCTTCTTCTTCTTTATGAGCCTTTATTCATCCATCGTTGGACATAGGCCTCCTCATGTGCACGCCACTCTTCCCAAAGTTGGGCAAGCCTCCTCCATGTTTTCCCCGCAAGCTTGGTGATGACGTCAGACCAGCGAGATGGTTGTAGGTACTTATTGTCAGTTGTATGTAAAAGCTAGAATGTGTCACACGCACTAATTGAATAGCAGCTAGTCGATGGATGAAGATCAGTCGACAACGGTGTCACGCGGTACATCTTTAAAATAATAGAGATTGGATAAATTGAACTTCATTCCGCACCGCGGGGTAAATAAATACCTATTATTTCATGTTACCAAATCGTAAAGCTGCCTTGCCATTGTCTGATATCCGCGCTGCCAGTAGTATAGTTACCAGTTTTGAGGTAAATGGGTTATGTGGCACTGCTACGCTGATAGTCCGATAGTGTTCCGATATGAGTATATATATATAGTCTAAGATCCGTATATAACCACGACCTTGACCGAGCTGTTTAATGGATGAAACCTACTTTTTATTTTTATTTAGTAATATATAAATACACCTAAAATAGGTTGTCTATCAAAATCCGGTCCAGGCTATTTTTAAATTAATTAATTTTAATTAACTTTTTTTTTGTCAAGTTTATTGTAGCCAATGATAGGTTTACCATCGCGTTTGTTATAAAATTACCTATAGTTTGATATATAACTCAAGCGGTTCCGATCTGTTAAGTTACCTATTGACTAAGTTAATTGTACCATACAACCACCATCATATAATCATATAAATATTATAAACGCGAACGTTTGGATGGATGTCTGGATGGATGTATGGATGTATGGATGTTTGTTACTCAATCACGCCCCAATGTCTAAACGGATCTGGCTGAAATTTGGCATAGGGATAGATTATAGTCTGAAATAGCACATAGGCTACTTTTTATCCCGGAAAATTGAAGAGTTCCCGCGGGAATCAAACAAATGTATCTGTTCAACTGATTTTGATAAAATTTGGTACAGGGATAGGTTGTATCCCGGGGAAGGACGTAGGCTACTTTTTTTCCCGGAAAATTAAGGAGTTCCTGCGGGAACCAAAAAACCTCAAACCACGCGGACGAAGTCGCGGGCATTCGCTAGTAGTCCATATAGGTAACTTTCAATTTTCTCAGCATCGTTTCTTTTCCTTTTCATTTCATCAGCCTGTAGGTATGTGTCGAATGAAAAGTTGTTATTTTTTTAAGGAATGGATATTAGTGAACTCTTACGACGATTGTATTGCACTCAATGATGTTATATATTAAAAAATTGCACTCGTCTTATCACATACCTAATCCTAGACGGCTAGACCTTTTAGAGCTACCAAACACGGTCCTCCGCCTTCCTTATCAACCCGCTTCCCGACACCTTCTGTAGGTAGTTTCTTATAATGATAAATTAAGTGAAAGTTGGTGCTTTAAAGTAGTTTAAAAACAATCAGTAAGTGAAAATGATTGATCATCAAATCGATTCATCAGTAATACCTTCTTTTTCAATGAAGATTCAATTATGTATATCAATTCTGCGGACCGATTTAAAAGGCAAATAAAACATGAATTCTAAGAAACGTTGCATCTTTGCGTTTTATTTTGTTATGGTAAAAGTGATAATAGAAAGTTGGAAGATTTTAGGATAAAATCTAGACTGCTTTTACTGGGAATTTGATGATGCTGATACCGATTAAGTAGATACTAGATAGGTATTCCTTTCTCGTAGGTGTCGTTGTTTCTACCGACGACGATAGTTTCAAGTTTGCTGCTGTACATGGATGCAAGGATTTCCACAAAACTCCTTGGTATTAGGTCGCTAATTTCTAGCGATTCGTTAAGCGATTAGCATGAGGTCCTTCATCTTCTCAGTGAGGGAGGAGATTCCTGTGACAATATGCGGGTAGGTCAAGGCTGCTTGAGTCATGCCGGTTACTCTAGTGTTCCTACTTCCTACGGATCTCTTTACAGAAACGCAACCGAGTGTTCCTCTATCACCCGTATCTAGAGTTACTGTGAGCTTTCTTATCAGGCTAATTAGCGATCATGTTTATGAGTCCATAAAATAATTCCCTAACTACCTTTATAGCTAGTCTGAAAGAACTCGGGATACCATAAGTGTTTAACATTCCCATTGTCCTACTTCCACGGTGTCATGTCGTACGGCATTTTATTGTGGGGCAGAGCAGCTGATATCCAAACAATTTTTGTATTGCAGAAAAGAGCCATCCGTTCTATTTATAAACTC
The DNA here is from genome assembly GCA_963932025.1 of Erebia epiphron. NCBI lineage: Eukaryota > Metazoa > Arthropoda > Insecta > Lepidoptera > Nymphalidae > Erebia > Erebia epiphron. The sequence goes on from OZ009949.1 coordinate 29,932,577, forward strand.
GGATCACGCGAATCACTTCGTGAAAAATTTAAAGAGATTGGTATACTTACAGTGCCTTCACAATACATTTACAATAATATAGTCTTTGTCAGGCGGAACATTAATCTTTATAAGCGAATAAGTGATACACACAATCGATTTACTAGAAACCGCCATAAGTCTGTAACAGCGTCATAATATCGTGTGCGCAAGGTGCAGAAATCCTTTGTGGGGTCGAGTGACCGCTTTTATAACATGGTTCCCAAAGAGTTTCTAGAAAGTCGAGCTTATTACGCTATCGATGATTTTCTAAACGACAACATTGACACAGACAAAGCATGGAAGCAACCGGCCTTGTATCCAGTGACCCACAAGACAGCGTAATACTAATTGTAACGTAATGTATGTGTTGTATTGTTACTTATTGTAACCTTTTTCTTTTTTGAGAAAAGAGCAACAGCTGAGTTTCTTGCCGGCTCTTCTCAATAGAACCATCTTTCCGAACCGGTGGTAGAGTCTTGACGTATCATAAGTGTCACAAGTTGTCCTACATGAAATAAATAAATCATTTATCATTACGCGCGACATTTTCATTAGTAGCAGAATTGCAATCAGTTATTATCGCCCAGCCTCTTATTACACACATCTAACTGTCATGTTTAATGTGCGACAGTGTAAAGCACATTAAATTCCGTCATACTTTTACGCAAATGACATCAGAGCCGGCTGCGGCGTGTCTGGGGCGGATATTATGCACGTCCGCAGCTACGAGTATTCCGGTCTGTATTAAGTAGATTGGGAATTTCTTAATAAGTCTGAGACCCTGGTACCTCAAATCCCAGAGCGCCGCTCAATATTATACTGCGCAATTAAGAATACCTACCTACCTACGTACGTAACTATGTACGAGTTTGTCTACCAAACTCAATTGGGCTGAGTTTTGATTTGAAATATTTGGATCCATAAGTGGAAATAGAGAGAATTATAATAGGTTCATAGAGTTTTGGTTCCCTTTTTTCGAAAAAAATGAGGTTTCCTTAAAAAATACCATAAAAGTATGAAATAATATTTTTATATTATGGAGATACCTAGTACCTGATAACTGATAATGGTCTGAGTTTCCTAGTGCCTGATCTATGGCGTTATATTATGTAGGTAAACTGGATGTGCTAAATATCTCATTGATTAAAGGAATGCGGAATACGGTGCAAGGAGTAAAAAAGGTGTAAAGGAAGCAAAGATCAGAGTGTACCGATGGTAATTGATGGGGTGACCTCAAAATAGCAACTTATATCTGTCGTTCTGCGAAATAATCCTCTGTAAACATAATTGCATTTTGTCGGTCATCAAAACTGTATTTGTAATTAAGTGGGGCGGCGAAGTGCGATGGTAGTTCAGCTCTACATTGACATGCTATTGAATTGGATGAGTCAAGGCTTCCCCCTTTCCCCGCCGGCCACCACAACGTGCGAGCGCGGTATTCCGCTACACACGGATCTTCCGAATTGGGGACTTATTATATCGTTATCATCCTAATATCATAATATTTACCTTTCCAAGGCGCTCCCACCTTATGCTGCATCACCACTTGCAAGCAAGTCTGATTGCAGCGCTAGCCTATATGTTCAAAAAAATAAAAAGGTTAACAATAAACCAAGTAGAAGGAAAAGGGGCTCGAGGATACAGCCCAATGCGTTAGTCTGATCAAATCCACACTGTTGGGAACACAACATTAGATCAATTATATTTTTTAATCTATGTAAGTACCTACTGTTCGATCATGGTTCATTCACCCGGTCACATAATATTATGTACTAAGAACGTCTCTTAACTCAAAACTGCCGTGTAGAAGACGTGACATAGTTACTTAAACACTTATAGGATTACTAGATGATGCCCGCGACTTCGTCCGCGTGAATTGATGTTTTTTTAAGATTTAAACTATCCTATCTCTCAAGTTGGATCGAACTGCACATGGTGTGCGAATTTTATTACAATCGGTTAAGTGGTTTAGGAGTCCATTGAGGACAAACATTGTGACACGAGATTTATATATATTAAGATTACCAGTGGCCTCAATGGTAGTAATCCTATAAATGTTTAAGTAACTATGGTGCGATAGTTCAAATAATTAAGAGACTAGAATTCCCCAAGGCCAGAGCCTGATGAAATGAAATGCAGAATTGAACAGTGTGCTCTGCGTACTACGTAGCAATATCTATCTATTAAAATAAATTTAAATCAATCGAATCTATTTAAAGTTTAGGTACCTATAGTTTTAAAGTGGACCTGAAATGTTTGTCGTGTTTGATTTGTTTATCAGTCATAATAATTATTACCTATACTTAAAGTAGCTACTTACTTAAATCCAAATTAAGACGAAACAAATGAATACTAAATCTTACATTTCGTTTCATTTACATTCGTCCGTTGTGAAGTTAAGGATTTCAACCGAATTCTTTAGTGGGAGTAACTTATTAAACTAAACTGTAGTAGTTCTAACCTGTCGGGTAGACCTATTGACCGTGTGTACTACAATGAAATGAGACCGGTTAAAGCGCGAATACATGGACCGTTGGCAGGTACGCGATCCCATTCTTTTGTTTTTGTTTTCACGCTGCGTACCTATACTTAAAGACTTTGAGGAATTCGAAGGCGAGAGCGAATATCGAAACAGGTTTTTAATAATGATATCTAGGTGACCAGCAAAACCAATATACCTACATAACAATCAATCATTGCAACTAACAATCAAACACTTTGATAAATAAGGTTACAACATGATAGCTGAATGGATTAGCAACATAGAGGTCTATACTACCTCTGTGATTAGCAAGCTGAAGTGGCATTGGGCAGGTCAAGTCTGTTGCCGTTCCGACGGCTGATGGGGCAGACGTTGTTACTTACGGCAAGGACGTATGAACAAGGTTTTTGTATAGCGGAGACCGTGTGCTGGTAAGGGTTGTAGGTAACCCAACCCGCTGTACTGATGACCTCAATAAGGTAACGGGAACCGGGTGGAAGAGGTAGGCGGAAGACGGTTCGTGGCGCATTAGACCTGTGTCTACCTACTTGTCTAGATGCATTATTTTTTTTTTGAAAATGTATCAATTATTACCTTGCATTAGAAAGTACTTAGTACCGAAAACGTATGACATGTTATCATGTTGGTGGTAGAGTTTGGATCAACATCCGCAGAAGCCAGGTTGGTTTAAAAGGATTAAGATAATAGCAATCCAAGTATAAGTTTAGTTTGGATTTCGTTTATCATAAGTACGCATCGATAACTATGTAGGTACTAGATGGGCCCTTTCATAGAAAAAGGTCTGGCGACCGACTATGAGAACGCGTTCCTAACCTGTCTTTGTCCCCATCGTAGCGCTGTCACGCTCGCTCGTCGTGTAGATAATTTGTTATTCTTAGGTTAACATCTAAAGTCTTATTAGTTTGGCACTGTACAATTTTTATTTTAAGGTACTTAAGTGTTTCAAGTCACATATTTTATACATTTCCAAAAAAACGTTACCTATTTAATCTTCTTTAATATTTTTATCCATTACGCAATCATTTAATTTCCGCGGCAAACTGTATGATATTTTTTTTTTACTAACTGGCCTTACGGCTTCTATGGCCATGACCTATATTATTTATGACCGAGTCATACATTTTCATTATAATATGTTGCAAGCAAGTTCCCGCTTTTCAGACTAGATGGCGTTGATGGCGTTGCTAAAAATACGCCCACATTCTTTGTTTGACAGGGCCCGTCTATGTAAATTGAGGTCGTTGTAAGTACGAGGTGTTATCTTAATCAGGCTTAACATAATTAGGCTTTTCTTCAGTTTACCTTTAATCCTCGAGTTCCTATATTATAACGGGTTAGTTGTTAAAAACAAATTAAGTGCGTGTCAGAACATTGCAGGCGTAACATCTCTAGGTATATATGTATGTAACGTAAATAAAATTCTCGTGTCACAATGTTAGTTACCATACTCCTCCGAAACGGCTTGACCGATTTTTATGAAATTTATTAATATGCATATTCAGTAGGTCTGAGAATCGGCTACTATCTATTTTTCATACCTCAACCCGGACGGAGTTGCGGGCATAAGCTAGTATCAGCTAGTAGGGTTATAAAAGCTTATAAAATAACGCCTTAAAGTCTTAACGTATAGACTCCCAAAGACAAGATTAAGTTTTTCAACGATTTTCTTTTCGAGGGGGGTAGTCTACCCATGCCAAATATTTATTGACGTTTCTTTCTTCATAGGGGGAGTGAATTCGTGTTGTCAAGTCGCGTCCCTTCCCCTTCGGTAACCCTCTTCTTCTTTTAGTGCCATCTCCTATCGGATGTTGGCAACCATTAGGGCTATTTGCACTTAGGAGTTTTTACACATGATTTCCGTAAGTGTCTAGGTTTCCAGCCCTTATAGAAGAACGGAGAAAACGTAGCAGCGTGTGACTCTTACACGCAATGACAGGCTGAGATTGTGATCTTGTCCATTTTACGGAAGGCTGCACGGGCCGTTTCAATTCTGCATTTGATCTCAATGCTATAATCAATCCGTTAATTGATAATTGTACCTAAATATTTGTATTGACTCACCCTTCGGTAGCCCTAAAAAACTAAAAACATGTAGGTCGAGAATAGTGAGTAGATATTTGCAATAAGATGATGAATCACTAATATAATAAAATTGCTATGTTAACAAAAAAGCACAAAACCACCAATCTTTCTTAATTGAACAACAGACAATTTCTTCACTTCATTTTGATAGTTAAAAGGCAGAAATATAAAAAGCCAATTATATTGTTAGGTGTCACTTCCCATGAAAACAAAGCACAACAATTACTTTGACTAGAATGAAAAAAAAAAAGTAAAAAGTGCTATCTAAATTTCCCTTTCGATTTACCACATCTTTATGAAAGTGAACTTGAACTCATACACAAAACAGAGAGAGTTTAGTTACCACACAGATTATTGATAATTACCAAAGTCACTGACAAACTGGTAGACAATACTATTTGGTGCTAACTTTAAGAAGTTGAAGTGGCAGAGGGCAAGCACTATGATGAACCTTCAAACCCAAAGATATTTAATAGTGACATAATATAATAATTGTACGTCCAAACCTAGAGAGAAGTAAGCGCATTATGGAGCACGCTCTAGCACGTATGACTGACAATGTAGTCGTGGTAGGAAGAGGCAGGATAAGGAAGACCCAGAATCGAGTGAGATGGTGCCCATTGGAGAACGCTTATGTTAAAACGTTTGATATTCACATGATCTGCAAGCTTATGATGATTATATTGTTCCACTACAGCCCAGCCGGGCACAGGCCTCCACTCTCATAGGAGAGATGAAATAGGTATATATGGATAATAATATGGTTCACCAGATATTAAAAACTAAATTGATTGAACCATTGAAACTTACTCGCCAATTCGGCACATCATTGAAAATTAACTCATTCAGAATTCGAAATACGCAACGGAATACATAATTATTATCTCACCGGCATCAGCCAGTGCCAGGAGCGTGGATAGCATTCGCACAGGTTAATTTTGGCCGTGCGTTGACTTAACAACCGGACGCCATAAAGCATACAGGATCCACATACGTAAACGATCAAATACCTGCGACTGTAGTGATGTGAAATGTGAAACTTAACCAGATTCACTACGTTACTAGATTTCTCACGATACTCGTTTAGTTTGAGCTGAGTAAATGATGCAGCCGAAAGAACTACGTTTAATGTTATTACTTACATAAATGCATCAAGACTTCTAAAATACAGCTGTGAAACCGAAAGCATCTTACATCTTATTAAGTATGAAAGTTTGGATGTTTGTTAGTTTGTATGTTTCTAACTCCTTCACACCACAATAACTGATCCAATTTGGCTGAAATTTGGAATGGAGATAGCTTAAAACCTGAATAATTAGCACAAGTTATGTTTCATTCCGGAAGAAAGAGTTCCCGAGGTGAAAGATCTAAGAAATAATTTTAACTTGCTTTGGTGACGGTAAAGGACTACCGTCTGGACAATGCTCTATAGCTCTATAATTCTCTCAAATATAAAACGCCTGCCACCGCATTTTCCATACTTATTATTCCGTCTCTTATATTCCGTTTTGTTCCGTTTCCGATTATTATAATACGCTGAATGTTGGATGTTCATCAAGTTATATGTAAATACTTACTATGGATATAGATTTTAGAAATCGTTATTAAAAATAAAACCATTGTGAGGTCAAAAAAATCTCCGGCATTGTCATAAATTGATCTTGGTTTCACATCAATAGAGACAAAGTTTCCAGAACCGTAACCGAGTGATATATAACATCACTAGAATCGATGCCCACAAGTACAATAATTGTGTCATGGGTTAGAACTAATTGCGACTGTGACACAGAACAATTGAGTGTAATGGAACCTAATATTAGAGGTCATAGCGTAATTCTATGCCAAAATGATAATGCTAATAACCGTGTATTAAAACCGTGGGTGATGTGAGTCAGTGCAAGGTGGGTGCGAAGGCTGTATGCTACGTCTTGGTCATCGGAAGCCGTTCAATCATAGATTAAAAAGATTTCAACCTCGGGGTCCGTAATTTTGTTTGTATAAGACCACACGCCATGCTTACGGTTGCACGTGGGTCGCCTGTAATCTCAGCGATCCGAGCGTACAATTTTGACATTTACACAATCCAATATAATGGAAATGGAAATAACAGAGTGGCCCTTGAGAAGTGAATGCATACCGTCTTCGTAAATCCTCAATGAAGGGATTTACCTGTTAGGTAATGCTAAGCTTTGCATTTCACTTGAAAATAAATTTTGAAAGACGAAACGGTAAGCAGAATATAAAATATCAAATGCAATGTAAGCATGGACTAGTAAATGCACTTTACTCTACATCTAGAGTTTAAATACTTAGACAACTAAAGTTACTTAGTTTTACTTATCCTTATTGTGCTTTTAATTTTTTTTTGATCTCTTCATATCATATTATCAATAAAGGTGGTCTAAATACCCTATTCTTCAAAGAATTTTTAATAAATGTCTATTAAAGAACAACATTTCTATGGATGTATATAATCAAAATGTTGAGAACCATGATGACGCAAGCGATTTGCAATAGAAATGTAGATGTTACACTTCTTAAAAGTATGAATCATACGAATAAAATTAGGATAATCTGGCACTGGCTTTCTTAACGAATGCGGAAAAGGTACGGAAACGTAGCTGTTAGGTATGATGCTGTGTCCGTGTAGAATTGATTAGGGATATGGGCTAAATGTAATGCCATACGACATACCCCTACACAGGTTAGCCCGCTGCCATTATTATAATCACTTACCAGTAGGTGAGATCGCAGTCAAGTGCTTTCTTGTAGTGGATAAATGTTGGCTTAAGCATGAATTGTGTAAGCCTAGGTCCTCTAATTTTTTTGTGGCTCCGATTGACTATGCTAATCGGAGGTATTTCTACCTTTCGGCATTCTAAAGCTATATCATATTTATTTTAAGGAAGAAAGTGTTACTCCTGCTATTTATGCAAAATATCGTCTGCTAAGTAACTAATCATAATATTGTATTTTAATCAGGTCAACCGTCTGTTAACCGCAATTATAATTCAGACTAATGAATGTAACATGATTGATGTGCTCAACCTAAAATCTGATCGACATATTTTTGACGAGGCTTACGATTCGTCTGTGCAATGGCCCAGAACAGTCAGACATAAACAAACTGACGATCACTCAGATTTGCATAGTTGGCACCAATCAAATTGTCGTCTCTAAACTGAGGTGTGCATGTTGTTGTCGAAGTCATATTACGCGCGAAAATATGCTATTGCGACGCGTCTTGCGGTCAACTTCAGACACGACTATTTAATTGGCGCCGGCTATCATACCCGGTCCAAACGGAGATATTTTATAATCCTCATTAATTATTACAAAAGGTAATGGCCTATCAGGTAAGGTGCCTAGGTCCTAGTCATTTTCATAGTCAACCTTATAAGTTTTGATATCAATGTATTAATAAGACTTTATAATCTAAATAGGCTCACAGGTTAGCTCACTTATAAATTTTTAGACTGCATTATCAGTTACCAATTATAATTTTGGTCAGATAGCAGGGCTGTAGTGGAGAAAAAAATTGGCTTCGGAAAACTGTGGAAAGAGGTCTTAAAAAAAACAACTAAAGGTCGGCTTCTTAACGAGCCCAACCGCTTCACACTGAGGCCCGCATTTATTAACCAACATCAGCTAAGGATTGATTTTATTGATTGCCTCGGACTGGTCTTTTCCGTAGTATGACCGATATTGGAGAACGTGATCTTATAAGTTTAAACGTTAAAACGTGATCTTAGCTGATGTCGGTATATTAATAATGGCCTGCCGCCTGAGACTCAAGATCTTACAAATTGGGATTTCTACACAACTTTCTTATACGGTTTGCGATACCATACTCTAATTTGGTTGAGGATCGTTCTAAACTTTAATTTCGTTGAGGATCGATCGGTGCCATGGTGTCCATTTACGCAATCGTTCCATTTATCACTGGCCAAGTGGCCAAACAATACGTCACGCGGCGAGCCATACAGATTTGCCATGTGATACGAGCCCATTACCCATCTATTTAGATAACACTCCAAAGAGTATGTTCCGTTTGTACCTGTGATTAGACCCTCATTGAATATTATCAGTAAGTATAATTTCAATATTTTGTCAAACGGTTAAGCGCTCCAGTCTTTCATCATTATCATACTCAATGCATCACCACCATCACCGATCGAATACTGAGCGCGAGTCATCTGTCAGAATGAGAGGCTAGTCACCACGCTGGCTACAGAAAATACACTCCGGTCTATATAAATGGCGCATTAAAACCATATATCTATGCATCTATTTATGAGATTTAATTATTAAACTGTTGTACCCCTGTCAAGTTAACCCACATCCATCTTATTCTGCGTTTTCGTTTACCAAAAGACGTGATTGCAGTCAACTGTCAAGTCATCGATGATCGCATAGAAAACAGAAAAATAGTAGGTATGTATGTATTATTCTTCTCCACGTTGTTAGTTGTATAGGTAGTACATATAGAGCTAATGCTAAATGCATTTTTATTTCAGCGGGAATATGTAGCCAAATATACATATTATGTAATAAATGTGAAAGTTGTACTATGTTTGTTACACCTTCACGCCACAATGACCAATTTGCATGACAAAAGAATGGAGATAGCTATAGCCTAAAGCACAGTATTCTAAGGTAACACATAGGCTGCATTTTATCCAGGAAAATTAAACAGTTCTAGCGGGATTAAAAAAACCTTACCAATACTAACCAGGCGGACGAAGTAGCGGCATCATATTATAGTTACTAGTACTATTATATTATAAACTAGATGATGCCCGCGACTTGATGTCGTGTCGCGATTGGACATCGTGGATTAAGGTTTTTTGATTCCCTCTTTATATTGCCGGGATAAAAAGTAAACTATCCTTCCCCGGGATGTAACCTACCTTTAGGTATACCGAATTTCATCAAATTCGGTTGAACAGATGTGCCGCGAAAGCGTAGCAGACAGACAGGCAGACAGACACACTTTCGCATGTACTTACGAGCATAATATTAGTATGGATACGGATTAAAAAAATGGACCCAAACGGAACAAACTCAACAGTCGTTTTACTCCGTCCTCGATAACAGACGCGCTAACGATTTATTATTTTTCACTCACAGTGAAACAATTGCCACGCCATCAGGGTTGATATCAGTTCCAGATTTCGAAACAAAGGCCTATTACAGCCGGGAGAGATCGTTTTAAACGCCAGTCCATGTAATTATGGCGACCAGTCCTCTGTCAAAATAATTTATTTCGATTTCTATTCAAAACGGGCTCATATCATCTTTGAGATTTCTCAGTACGTTATGTCTTCTGTAAAATAAACAAGCACCTACTAGAATGATTGATATAAGCTGAAGGTTTTTGTGTCAAATGCATGATGAAGGGAAAAACTATCTAACTCTTCTATATATTTTTTCTGATACAATCAACTCGTGCTCGCAAAGGAAGATGTTTACCATTATTAAATACTGTATGCGCCCGGAACGAAGTATAGGAAATGAGAAAAATCACTTTCGTACTTGGCTACAGTTTTTTTAATTCCTAGGGAACTCTTTGATTTTCATTAAGATCAGGTCTGCAGTGTCCCTCTTCGGGTCGGGATGCAAGCTACGTACTCGTATTTCTGTTAAATATCCCAAATGTCGTCAAAATTGGGTCGAGGCAATGGATAGGACGTGAAAAGATAATGCAGACACACTTTCGCATTATTAATATTATTATGGATAATGTTAGAGTCAAGTTTTCTTGAAGCGTGTCCTTAATATAAATCATCGTCCATATTTGTAGCAAGTAATAATTGTATAGGTATTTGACAAATTTTCAAACGTCAAAACGCTTCCTAAGTATGGGATTTAAATATGAAATTCTGTAATGTGAGGTTATTAACGTTTGACGCACTTTTTTACCCTAATCGATTGTTTAAAATTAAACATCAAACTATCAGGGGACGTGTATATTACGACTTTTGGGAGATCCTCTATTTAACTATCACTAAAAAAAATTATTTTAATAGTAGTCACATATCTACCCAATTGCTATTCCAAACTTGAAACCATCTTAAAACCAATGTCATTGAGAATAGGCATGATGAAAGTAACCAAGAATCAATGAAATTATGAATTTATCTAATGAAATAGGATGCATGGATTATAAAAAACGTATTTATTTTTCTATTTCGAGTGAGATTGCTAATTTATTTTTATAAAATAAAACTATAAAATACAGCAATCCGCCATATTGGACAAAACACCAAGAAGCGAATGACGTCACAATTGTTTGTTTTCGAGCTTTGACAATCACACTATTGTTTACTGCACACTGCACAGAGTACATTGGTAAAAACAATAGTGACGTCACAAACGACGCAATGACACTGCCGAGCGTTTTGGCGTGAATTTTAAAATTAAAATTTCCAATATGCCATTTTTATCTACCAAACCTTATTTTTCTGCTGAAATAAGATATTTTTTCGAAATAGTAGATACCTTTACTTCCGAACATAATCTGACCATTTTTCAAAATCACCTATTGGAGCGTTTTTGTCAAATATTTAGTGTAAGTAAGCTGTTAACAAACGATTCGTTTTGCTCTTGCCCGACTTAGCCGGCGCCGTTGATAAATTGCATCGCATTCCAGCGGATTGCGATCAGTGACATAAATGTCGCAACTGATTTTACTGCCTGCTAAGGTACGTTTTACGAGGACGTCGTCGTTTATGACAACTGATTCATTAGTACGGAAATTTTACGTGCTTTCTCAGTAGAATCTGTTTTCTGTACGGGTTGTAGAGTCAAAACCAGATAATCGTGAGTTTATTTCTTGTTAGTTGTAACTTTGCGTTACAGTTTGTAACGCCCTTATCGCTCTTCTATTTATATTTTAATAAATTGAATTGAAGAAACTTACCTAACTGTTGTCTGTTCCGTTAGAAAGTGGGTAGGTATAAAAAACTCTCACAAATAGTTCTCGCCAGGTATAGCGAGTTAGAAAAGGAAACCTTTATTGGAAAAACTCTGTATACAGAATATTGGAAACATCTTTCACAAAGAGATGGCACATAATATAATTTTCGTACCACTTGCTCAAAAAAGTGACATTCTATGCCACAAAAAGCGAACATAACAATAGTCATTTTTAATCTGTTAAAAACAGGGAAAGAAAATTGTACTGAATTTCATTCATCCTCTAGGGGGAGAATGTGATTTAAATTTGGAATAGGTACTTACCGAAATTTATACTTATTAACTACGTCTGTGTTTACACCATTGAGTTTGTATATAAAGCATTAAACATATTTTTGAAAAAGGAATACGCATTTATTATGCAGTTATGATTATAATTTATTAAATAAAATTACGAAAACCGACGAGGCCGTATGAGCTTGATGCCTTTGCTTTTCCGACAAAAAAATATTAGTCTAGGAATTTGCCGCGTTTTTGTTTTCTTCAAATACATAAACGTTAAGTTTATTTTATTTTATTTTTATAAACAAGTTAATGTTTTAAACAGTTCCTCAGACACAATAACAGAGAAATACTCAAATCAACTCATCTAATAATAAAACTGTAACAGGTCCAATTCTGTACATTGAAGATATTTTGAAAGGGCACTCATTATTCGATACTGAAGCTAAATCTGTATATTTTGAAAATTTTTGTCTGTCTGTCTGTCTGTCTGTCTGTCTGTCTGTCTGTCTGTCTGTCTGTCTGTCTGTATCTTGGCCGCGCATCACGCCGAAACTACTGAATGAATTCAAACTAAACTTGGCACGATTTGAGCCCATACTACTAGGTAGAACATAGGATACTTTTTATCCCGAAATTCTACCCCCGAAGGGCTGAAATAGGGATGAAAGTCTTTAATTTCTCAAGTTATAGCCATGAAACTTGATATATGAGCTGCGGGTTGAAAATGAAAACATATGTGTTTCACAGTTTTTCAAAATTCCACCCCCGTAGGGGTGAAATAGGGGTTGAGAGTTTGTATGTAAATCCTTAATTTCTCAAGTTATAGCCATGAAACAGCATTTGGGCTTTCGTTAAAATATGAAGAAGTACGTGTTTCACCATTATAGGGGGATTATACCATGGGATAGTAATATAGGCTACTTTTTATCCCGGAAAATTAAGGAGTTCCCGAGGGAATCAAAAAAACTTAAAACACGCGGACGGAGTCGCGGGCATCAGCTAGTCAACAATAAATGTACCAAACAAAAATGTAACTCTCTCTATCAATAATTGGACCAATGTTTCGAATGTTAACTTTTACTTTTAATTGTCATTATTTTTGATAAATGCTTATCTCATATTATTATTGTGTTATTTTTTTCGCAAATGGTACGAAAAGTAGAGTATTTTCCTCGGTGATAAAGCTGTCTTAGTCTCGGGTGAACTTAAATCGTCACCCGCGACAGAAGACACTGCTTTATCCCCTTGGTTAATAATCTACTATTTTGCTCCAAGAATTTATAGTGCTAAGAGTTATAGGAAATACGTCAAAAATTTGATGAAAATGTCTGAAAAGCTATTTAACACTTGGATATCTATTTAGACTTGAATGTCGTAGCTTTTTTATTCTGTATTAACGCTATTACGCTGCATTTCTGCTATCGTTGTCTGAAAAGAGAAAATGTACCTTAAGGGTGTGTTTATAAAAGCATCTGCTGTCGCTGCTGAGAGAAATGCTTAGCGTTTACATCAGAATATCTTTAAGTGTGCCTCTTAATTTACATCAGAATTAATTTTATCGGTGTAGGTAGTTAAACGTGGTAACATGTAAAATAGGCACTTGCATAAATTTGCTTGTAGCTACAATAAAATAAATGACTAGACTATAGACTTATAGAAGTAGAACCTACTCTGATGAAAATTAACATAATGTTCGTAAGTTTGCATTAAGTATGTACCTACCTACCTATGATATTGTGCCAATAATAGCAATTCAAGGAACAATATTTTTATGCGCTTTACCATCAGCAATTAGGGAGAATCAAGATACCAGAAGCAGGTCCAGAATCTTTGGATTTTAATTGTAGAAATGCCTTGTAAATAACTTGCATCTTTGCAACATAAATTTATTTGGTTCTCTCCACATACTTACTCAATAAATGTCCTGAGAAGAGAGTTACCTTAGACATTGTGTACGACGTACGTAGGTACAACAGAATTAGCCGCAATAGTTATCAGCGGCCATTTTATAATACTTAGCTGATATTAAGCGCGCTTTATTAATAGACACAATAATCATATTCTACGAGACTGTATTTATCTTGTATCTTGGTTTAAGTATATCAATGGCCGTTACTAATAAATTTACATACAAGTACACGCAGCTTCACCTTTCTTCCAACATTACTCTCACTCAATGGTCGGTAGCAGAACGTAATTGAAATAGAAAGTGCGGTCCATTTCATTAAAAACTTTTTACATGCTCACGAGATGTTATATCATTACGTTGATAGGTAGTCGATGTTAATTACCAAATGCCTGGGGGCAGTGTTGCTAGATTTTATTATTTTCCTCAAAATTTTGTGTTCTCGGTCTCCTCATGTAAGGACGATTGTAAAGTACTTATTTCCTTTTTTATACGACTGCCTAAAACAAGGAGTATATTGTTTTTATACGACTGCCTAATTATACGACTGCCTAAAAAAAGGAGTATATTGTTTTCAGGGTTCATGTATGTATGTATGTATGTATGTGAGTTTGTATATTCCACCATAACTTCTATACGCCTGAACCGATTTTGATAAATGAGGTATCGTTAGAATCTCTAGCTTATTCTAGGTGACATAGGCTAGTAAAATTTACAAAAAAATTGATGGGGTGACCATGGTCCCGCATTAAAGACTAAAGATGAAAAAAAAATATCGAAAATAAGATTAACTATATAATCATCATCTAGAAAATGATGAGTAGATTCAAAAAATATATAACACTATAGTTCAATATCCAGTGATTCACAAAGAAATATCATTTAATAAAAATGTTAATAAGATTCCAAAGGTAATTAGTGACTGTGGTATCGTTACGTAGTACCTAGATAGTTACGGGCTACAGCAGAGCAGTCGTATTTTTTTAATAATTTTAATTATATTCACTTGTTCAGCGTTGGCGTTTTGAATTGGTGTCTGCTACATTAAGTATGATTAGTCTTTGATTGTTGGTTTGTCCTACAGTCACGCCGCAAAGGAGCAACGTTTCGATGTGATTTTATGCATAATATGTACCTAGGCATATTGTAGATAATAATCCAAAAAAGTACCTTGGTATGGATTTAATACAAAAGGAAAATAAGTTAAACTTAAAACAAGAAAATTTTATAGAAAATTTGTTAAAAGATTACAATACGATGGAAACAAAAAATTTCACCAATATCTATAGAATCAAGTAAAGTAATAGAATCACCTAAAAACACAAAATTTTCCTCCAGAGAATTACTTGGAAGCCTATCATACATTTCAAATAAAACTAGACCTGACATAAGCTTTGCAGTAAATTACTGTAGTAGAAAAGTAGAGAACCCAACCGATCAAGATGTACAAAACTTGAAACAAATATTAAAATATCTAAAAGGATCTAAAGAAAAAGGTCTTCTCTATACAAAAGGGAAACAAGATATAGAGCAAACAGCCTATTGTGACTCAGACTATGCTGGAGATTCTGAAACAAGGAGAAGCACAACTGGATATATCATTTAATACCTGAGTAACTGCCCAGTAACATGGTGTACTAGACGTCAACCTATAGTGGCACTTTCAAGCACTGAAGCCGAATACATTGCTGCGGCTGAATGTTGCAAATAACTGCTATACTTAAAATCCGTGATTCAACAACTCTTGGACTTAAACAGTGTAAAAGTGACAGTGTTCATAGACAATCAAAGTGCTATAAGACTGATTGCGAATGGAGTCATAAATAGACGTTCTAAGCACATAGACGTTCGTTTCAAATTTATTCATGAAAAAGTGAAAAACAGTGATCTAACTATAAAATATTGTCCCACTAGTGAACAAACAGCTGACATTTTTACTAAAGTACTATCTAGAATTAAATTTAACTATCATCCTAATAAGATTGTTCTGTAAAATTTAACTCAGTAAACTAAGCTTTGTAATAAAAAACTTAATTCTTAACTTTGTGTAAAAACGTAAAACTGTAACTTGTTTAAATAAAACTTAACCAAAAATGTACAAGGAAAATAAATAAAACAACTTTAAAATTAGCTCATATTATAATAACTTAATAATATAGTATGTATCAATAGTATATAATATCTTAACATTTACTATGTAAACATTGTTTAAAACTAAAAATTGAAATTTCTGTGTAACTTAGTATATACCTAAGCTGGTAAAAAGTTAAATTTATAAATATGTTTGTAAAAGACAAAGGAAATAAAATTAGGGGAGTGTGATAGAAAGTAATTTTGTTCCTTTATCTTTATATATTTAGTAACCTTACTCTATGGCAGTAGTCATACATCTATGAAAAATTAAAAAAGTTATAAATTTTGTCTCTGGCCGGCTCTCTCTGTGTGTGAGTGTGTTACACCAAGTAAAAAAAAGTTTTTTTTATGAATCCTCTAAAATTAAAAAATATAACAGTTCTTGGTCTTGGTATTGCGCTCCCAGTCTTGGTCTTGGTCTTGCAGCAAGAGTCTCGCAAGTCTCGCAATTAGGTACCTATTAGCCTATTGCTATTTATTAAACGTTACTTTAGATCTTGGAACAACGTAACAGAGTTAGTACATTTCGAGCTTGAACTTCAAAAAATCGCTTCCAAAAATCGAGATTTGCAGTGAACTTATTGAACATGTTTTTCTAGGTAATAATAATAATAGTAAGTAATAGGCATGATGAAAGTAACCAAGAATCAATGAAATTATGAATTTATCTAATGAAATAGGATTCATGGATTATAAAAAACGTATTTATTTTTCTATATCGAGTGAGATTGCTATTTATTTTGATAAAATAAAACTATAAAATACAGCAATCCGCCATATTGGATAAAACACCAAAAAGCGAATGACGTCACAATTGTTTGTTTTCGAGCTTTGACAACTGCACACTGCACAGAGTACTTACATTGGTAAAAACAATAGTGACGTCACAGACGACGCCATGACACCGCCGAACGTTTTGGCGTGAATTTTAAAATTTAAATTTCAAATGCCAATTTTATCTACCAAACCTTATTTTTCTGCTGAAATAAGATATTTTCTCGAAATAGTAGATACTTCCGATCATAATCTGACCATTTTTCAAAATCAGTCATCATGCCTATTGTAACGAGCGAGGAGCGGGGAGCGAGAGAGAGGGGTAGCAGTGAGTAGTAAAGGTGGGGAGAAGAGAGGCAAGGAGGGGAGAGGAGAGGTGAGGAGAGGAGGGGAGAGGAGAGGAGAGGAGAGGAGAGGTGGCTGATAGACAGTAATTTTGTTCCTTTATCTTTAAATAGTAAATTACTGGTAATAGCCATACATCATAATAAAGAAAGTAATAGATGTGGCCGGCGCTCGTTGTGACTTGTCTCTGGTTTATGGGACACCAAGTAAAAATGTGAATTGTGATTTCTTGCAGAATTTGTTGTAAGTCAATAATTGTGAACAGTGAAATAAAAGTTGCTGCTGATTCTGTTTATATATTTACGTCTTTCATTTTGGACTGTTCGTAACATAATTATTATAAACCCATATAGTTAATCATACTTCATACTAATATTTTAAATGCGAAAGTGTTTGTTTGTTGGTTTGTCCTTCAATCACGCCGCAACGGAGCAACGGATCGAAGTGATTTTTGGCATGGGTATAGTTGAGGACCTGGAGAGTGACATAGGCTACTTTTTATCCCGGAAAATGGAGGAGTTCCCGCGGGAATCAAAAAAACTAAACCACGCGTGGGGAGTCGCCGGCATCAGCTAGTTAATTATAATACTACTTAGTTATTATTTTAGTTGTATAATTAGTTAAAAAAACAGAAATTCTTAATTTTCCGGGATGAAAAGTAGCCTATGTCAGGTCCTCAACATTAATAAACTTCAAGTATACGTAAATCTTAACTTATTTATTAATGGCTTGGTTAATAGTAGATTGTATTATATGGGAGCAAAATAATATTTTTACGGCGAGGGCGCTTTTTTGAATCCAGAGCGAAGTGAGGGATTTTAGAGTAGAATCCCGAGCGTAGCGAGGGATTCTTTAGTAGAATCCTGAACGTAGCGAGGGATTCAAAGTACGTGGCCTGAGCCCAAAAATATTTTGCGGCCGAATGATACACTCTCCTTTTCATCACCCTCTATGAGAAAATAAAACTGCAAATCCATCAGACATCCTTTTCAGATACGCTAGTAATTTCGAATATGTGTCCAGTTTTACGTCGTTATTAGAACTAACTGTTGATTTTAGCATTGAGTAGGTACTCCAAAGAGTGGAAGGTTGTTTAGTTTTGGCTAAGTACTGGAACTACTTCCAACACATAAACCACACACACACGCACACACACACATAAAACACAGATTCTGAACAATTCTTGGCGCCTCTTGCATTTCTCCATTCAATAAAATAGGCTTTCATATATTTTTCCCGGGATTTTGCAAGTAATAGATCACATTTCTTGTGTGAGTTCTAATACTTTCAGGAATTAATTCTATACTTTCACTGTCATTTGAAGAACTCATTTTTCAAAATAAAACCATGAATTTTTAACAATCCGTGAAAATTTACGGAAACGCGGCCTTTAGTTCGCGCATTTTTATTTTTTTTTATTAAAGAAAAAAAAGGAAACCAAATTAAAGCCGGCGGCGCGACTATGGGCCGTCGTTCAGTCTCTATTCAAACAATATTTCGATTTCTTTGGCGCTGAACACTAAGATGTTCCAAATTCAAAAAGTGCGCGGAAAAGATAATTGCGGCGCACTTTTTGAAATAAAGAGGATTAAAAACTCATTTCTGCCCGCTAAAAGTTTCATAAAGAAAACACCACCTTTGGGCGCACTTAAAGGCGAACCAAGCCGTCCTTTTCGAATAGATGGGATGAAAAATATGTTATTAGTTAATTCGGTTATGCACAATCCTACTAATCTTACTTCTTACCATCTTACTAATATTATAAATGCAAAAGTGTATTTGTTTGTTGGTTTGTAGATTTGTTGGTTTGTCCCTTAATCACGTCGCAACAGAGTAACGGATTGACTTGATTATTTGCATAGTTGAGGACCTGGAGAATGACATAAGCTACTTTTTATCCCGTAAAATTAAAGAGTTCCCGCGGGAACCACAAAACCTCAATCCATGCATACGCCCGAAGTCGCGGGCATCAGCTAGTGTATACCTACAGTATTAAAATTTGGAGACTATATTTTTTAAAGTCAAAAGTTTAATGATTGCCTAATTAATATAATTTCATAAATACTAATAATACTGTATGGCGGATTTAAGATGGCCGCCATACAAATTTCGCCGGTGTCTATCTCGGAGAGTATAAAAGATGGATGAGTGGTTTCTTGGAAAAAGATGATCAGAACTTGAAGGTCTACTTGATGAACAGGAAAAAAATTCAAGATGGCGGAAATTATTTTTCCATAGAAAATGTATGGCGAATATTGAAGAGGCTACAATTTAGGGTTGAACTATGCGAGACTTTGATGCGGTTATTTTCAAAATTTGTTTTTAAAGAAGAACTCTCCAAAATTTTTCGGAGAATTAAATATACTTATGGAGAGCGATGATGATCGAGGGTTTGAAAGATGGGTGACCAAGCTGTAGTGTTTTAAAATTTTAGATTTTTCGACTCCGAACCGCGGCGCCACTGGTCCGAAACGGCGTAATCGAGCATAATATTTTTTTCTTTTTTCGCCTACAATTATCCTGTATTTTGACAGAATGGGAGTGGTTTTTAAAAATTCAAGATGGCGGCTTGCGCGGCGGCCGTTCGGTTTGAGGTACGAAAAAACGCAATTTTAAAATTCAAATTTCTCACAGTTGGCAACGTCGGACCGTTTCAACTTTCACGGGGCGATTGTGTGTACAGACTCGAGGTATGGATTGAGAAAAAAAAATTACTCCATTTCTCGGGAAATTTTCAAGATTTACCCCAAAAATAAAAAATCGAAATACGTTCTTTTTGCAAAATTCGAGTACGAGCAACCACGTGTCCGAGTTATGTACGAATGACATTTGGGTATTTTCGTCGCCGAGGTCTGGCAACACTGGAATTTATCAAAGTAAAAGTGATTTTCGACATGGTCTTTTTTCAGCGGTGATCATTTCGGCTGGGTGCGAGCGAGATTAAAAATTGAAACGTCATCAGGAGCAGTAAATCTTGTAGTTTACGGGAAAATTACATAACTATGTAAAATGTATCTGTGAAACGAGGTGGCGGCCTTTTTGTATTCTTTTTGGGTTTTTGTAAATTTAGATCACGATTTTGAGGCAGTTGGCAACATTTGGGAAAGTTGATATGTATGGATCGATTGTGTAACTCGACCGGCAGTATCGAGATATCTAAACAGTAAACTATCGAGATTTTCCCCAAAAATATCCTCTTGTAAAATTTTGTCTGAAAATTAATTTTTTCACTGATGGCTTCGTATAGAAGTCAGAAAATATAACTTGATGAAAAATATGGAGACAGCTGATGAGGATTTCGGAGACGGGCAAAGAGCACGACCCAGGTATCGAAGATAGGTGGGGGGTGCTCGACCAAATGCCATTCGAAACTTCATCCAATAGACAATGAGCTGAAAAAATTTTCAAAATGGCGTATTTAAGATGACTGCCATACAAATTTCGTCAGTGTCTATCTCGGAGAGTATAAGAGATGGAAGTGTGGTTTTTTGGCAAGAGATTATCAGGACGAGGAGGTCTATTTAACGAAATGAAAAAAAATTCACGATGGCGGAATTGCTTTTTTCATACAAAATTATATGGCGATTAGGAACTATAAAAGACTGGGTACATATGGTTCCTTTTCAAACTTTGTTTTAATTAAAAGACTCTCATTCTAACGAATTTTTGGGAGCAAAACCACATCCCGTGAGCTGCTTTAGCAGCTCGCGCACAGGGCGAAACACTAGTATATTAAATAAAATTCAAAGTCCTGACTGACTGACTTAATATCAACGCACAGCCTAAACCGCTGGAGTTAGAAACTTGAAAAATTAAGGAGTACCTGTGGGGAAAAAAACTTAAACCACGCGGACGAAGTCGCGGGCATCTGCAAGTATTAGTATAGATACGACACGACACGATAGATAGAAACACGGGCGATAAGGTTGTAACAAACTCGTGACGATGGTCAGCCCTCGCCTGGCGCCATCGGGCTGACATGAGTCAACTCGTATATTGTAAAAACCTATTTACCGCTCTTTTATCGCAATCGACTATTTCCTGTTAAATTTTAATTTTAAGATTAACCAACTACCGGATAATAAGCACGGGGGCGTCGATTATTTAGAACATAGCTGTTCGTCGTATTGTCAGTTATCACCAAAACCTGCTCCGGCAACAATCCTGCGGGCTGCTATACCTACACATAGTCGGCATCAGTGGCCGGCAGAATCCGCTAAAACTCAGCTGACTCTCTCGACTTAGCATGTAAACGTGCTTAGAACGGCGCTTCTGATTTTATCGAGTTTTCCACTCCTACGATTTCATTGATGTTTCGCGAAGACAACGTCCTATCCATATTTACTTTTTTTAGAACTTTTTGAGTGCAATAATTCCACCATACATTGCTTTCGTGTAACTTTAACTATTTACGCAGCGCGCCACGTAAGCTCTCAGAAGAGACGATTTTTCCGACTCGGTTCACATTATTGCAATTTTCCTAAGGATCTCTAATTTTTTTTGAAAATAAAATATAGCCTATGTTATTCGCTGATAATGTAGCTTTCTATAGGTGTTTGTTTTAAAATCGGTTGAGTAGTTTTTGAGTTTATCCATTACAAACAAACAAACAAACAAATCTGCCCTCTTTATAATATTTGTTAAATAAAATATTAAATTTATATTAAAATTATATCTGTTTTCTGAAATAAATATCTATTTAAAATAACTGTAATCTCTATATGTCTATTCTTAACTCCTACAAAATGTAATACAAAACAGTCAAGGAGAACAACAAAAAAGGAACTTGCTTACCATCCTTAATCCTAATTAAATTTCTCTGCTTCAGAAAAATTGAAAATATATTATTATGCATTAATTCTACTAACTATTTTTTTTAAATTTGCACCATGAATACCTACCCGTAATTTGTTAAATGATCATAATATACTAATTAGAATCTAGATCTATGACTATACTTGGCTCTGATCTCATCAATTTCGTCACGCATACTAATGATGATACCTAGGGTGTCAACAATCCAACCACGTTGAAGCCCAAACTTCTCGACAAATTTTAGTAGAACCATTCTTGCCCACCCATCTAATCCGGGCCTAACATTATCTACGTCATCAGAAGCCTTCGCTCTACCCGTCAATGAGCATACACTCAGTGCACTCATGCTGAAGACTTCTGTTAATAACATTCGCGCTAATGTTTTGCAATCTTGTGATGTCTTTTTGAAATACTCCAGATGCGAGTAGCTGACATAAATGTCACTTTGCGGCATGAGTTCTACAAGTCCGGGCATACTCCTTCGATAATTCAACGTCCATTTTGAATCATTTGGATCATATTCTGGTGGCAACACAAAAGTGCGCCGGTGGCCTTGGTTTAGTTTTGGTGATTGGAGACATTCTGTTAAAATATACGACAGTCTGTCGTATATTTTAACAGAATCGAGAATTGAGCTTTGTAAACGTTTAGACATATCACTCGTTTGAGACATAGTGGTACCCATTTGATTGAAAAGGCTAGAAAATTCATAAAGCATTTTTTGCTCTATGACAATTCTAGGATGCACCTGATTTGATGAGGTCGTAGGTTGATCAGCTATTGGTCTAACTGATGAATCACTGCCAGGTGGGATCCTTTCTTTTGGTGAGCCAGCGTCGTTTTTTATCTCAACAGGTGTTTCTTCTGTAGACATTTTGTAATCTGAGACTACTTCATGAGGTTTGACAACTTTGTGGTCTGAAACTAATGCTCGATCTGGTGACAAAGATTCTCCTGAAAAGTTCTCGTCTGTTTGGCACATACTGTTCATTACCACTGAAGAGCTTTCAATGGGAGGTGATCTGACTATGTTATCATCGAAGTGAACGTGTTTCGTTGTCGCGTTCGTTTCGGTAGATTGATTAACCACCATTTTAAACGTACGTGGATTTTGATACACTTGATTATCATGGACTTGTTTATATTGTGTCTCATGTGATCGCTTAGACGATGATGTAGGCTGAACCTCGAAATTTTGTCTAACTGCTGATGGTTCTATCATAACATTTTGAGGGTAAGCTGCCCGAGCAATATTATTTTGTTCAGTAAATCTTACATTTAGCCTTGCTTGTATACGTGGATCTCGGATCGGATAGTTTCTCTGAGTATTTAAAAACGACTGTCTCATTATGTTAGAAACTTTTGGCAAAACAGGTAGTGGTGGCGTTCTTCTTATGACTCCTTGAAGTTGAGGTGGATGGTTTGGTTTATTTTGCATAGCAAGTATTTGCTTCGTGAATTCATCATAAAAGCCACTATGATCAATACCTCGATTTTGAGTAGGTATTTTAACTGTATCTCGTACTTGTGGAATTTGCTGCGAATTGTTTTCTTGAGTCGATAAATATTGTTGTTCATCTGGTTGTTGAATACTGCAATCAATCTGTGCAGCAGACATTTTATTGGTGATACCCTGGTGGCAAGTTATGTGGTCAGTATATTTTTCTTCGCTGGATCTTCTGATTTGGGTATTATGCGTATTTAAAACTGTTCGTGAGCTGCTTGACGAACTTATAGGTAGAATTCGTTGGTTACTACTGTTTCTTTCAATGAGACGTCTATCGTGCATTTCTTGTACTCGTGGGACTTCTTGCTGGTTTTGAGTAACTAGATGAGCTTGACTTACCATTGAGCGCATAGGTAAGGAACTAGATTGATTCGCTGATCTCAATGAGTTATTTGCAACTGAATTGTCATTAATGTATGAAAGCAGTTCTGCTCTCTTGAAGTTACATATGTCAGTGCTCAATTTCATTGAGTTCGATAAATAATGAGAAGTCGATGGTGTTTTATTCGTGATGGTATGATGATGTGGGTTTTCATCATCACCAGTCACTTCAGTAGATCTTTCTTCCCGTATTTCTCTAGGTTTAAAATCCTGATATGATTTTCCATTGATTGTTAAATATGGTGATTCAGTATGTAGTTTTGACTGAGAGTCTTTTTCGCAGTCTTGGTAAATTGGTGATGACTGTTTTTCACCCGAGAGTGTAGAAGAGGTAGGCTGAAGTGTATTTGAAGGACTTGGTTGTACAAGTGGTTTGTCTTCTCTGGCATGGTGAGATTCAATGGTTTTCTCAGTGCTCTTTTCGCTATTAGAAGTTGCAGCAGATTCCTTTGTCTCAGCACTAATTAATGCGTCATCCCGAACGATTATTGACTGCTTTCTCTTTGAGGACCCAGGTCTTAGGCTTGTATTTGTAGTGACTCTATTAGACTCGGCAGTTTTAACTATTTTTGCCTGCTTTTCACTGAGATCATTTTTGGGTTCTGACTGTATTGGTCGCTTGATTGTCATTTTTATCATAGGCTTTCGAGAATTTCCGAAAGGCTTCACTATCATCTTATTTTTATCTGAACTAAAATTTGACGTAGGATATTGAGTGGTGCTTCGCAATTTCCTATCTAGCACATGCTCTGGTTCTGGATCTGAAATTACAAATTTCGATTAAGTAGTATCTCCAAAATTTATGAAAGTGCAGACTGAAAGATAAAAATCTCACGCTAGAAAATTTGACTCAAAGTCTAATAAAGTCATTTTCAATACACTTGCTTGAAAAATGCACTTACAGAGGCAGTAAACAGGGCTTGTAAGCCCTGCCCTGTGTTGTAAGGGCAGTAAATTTGTAGTTTTTTGTAAGTCTGACATGAGTTAACTCGTATGTAAAAACGTATTTATCGCTCTTATATCACAAACTACTATTAATACTCTTACTATTACTATAATGTCTTAAGGTTATCTATTACATAATGGCTCAGAAGTCTCACCTTTTGAATCTGTATCATCTACTTCTGCTTTGATAGGACCATCATTAATCCTCGTCGCTATCCAATGTTCTGCATCGCTGAAAGAGTCTCCACAAGGAAAAAAAAATTGCTTATTCACTCAGGGTCGTTCTGTTACTAAAACTTACTTACTTTACGTTTACTTCACAACACACAAAATAATTATCCCGTTAATTCTAACTTACCTGATTCGTATTTGATGGTTGCCCGATAAGCTTTCCAGTTATCAGCGTATCTCTCATTTCTCCAAGCACGAGCTCTGGTTTTAAAAGGATCTTCGTCCTCTGGATATACAACAATAGCCTTTTGATCTGTAAATCTCTGCAGTATTACCCAAGAGTATGGTATGCATACGTCATGGTTTTCAATACTTCTAAAGGGTGATTCCATAAACTGCACAACACAAAATTGTTTTCCTTCCTTATTACTGTTTGTCATCTGAAAAATTAGTAACCCTCACATCAAATCTGCTATTATGACATTAGTCATATTTGGGTCCGATGACTGCCTATCCATTACCTCAGCGAGCCCCAATAGGTCTTGAGTAAAATTATACATATGCTATCAAAATATATTGTTTACTCTATACTATCACTTATTCAAAAGAAGTATAGGATACATTTCCCTTTTGTAATTCAATCATTGAAAAATAAAGTATCATATTCGATAAAATTATTAAAAGTAGTAATTGTTTGTTCCATTATTGTGGATTAAACTTTACTTATTATTTCTAAGCTTTATTAAATAAAACTTTGTTTGAATATTGTAATAATATATATTATAAATTATAAATTTTTTCATCCCATCATCTCGGAAAGAGTATTTTTACTCTTCGATATCTGAATGCAAAAGCCGTTACTATCCTCTTGAGGATAAAGTAAATTGAATTTAGAAATTTAGTCATTTCCTCGCTGAGGTGGGATGAAAAGTTACGTGTTGCACTCGAGTGAAAAGATTTTTCACCTCGTGCTCTTTTGATTTCCTCGCTGACGCTCAGGATTCTAATTTTTGAATCCTTCGCTTGCTCGGTCCTCAAAATTGAGCACGCGGTTAAAAAAAAAAACTTTTCACTGTTGTATAACAAATAATTACTATTATATTAAGTACATCTATTTTTGTACACAAATCAGACAAGAATTGACAAGTAACATAGGATAATGAAAAAATTCTTTCCAAAAAACCGACTTCCAAAGCCACTGTAAAGTAAAAAATAATTTTGATTTCTGCACACTATGTTGAAGTCGGGCGAGCCTCATGCGTCAACTATGCCTATCTTTGTTATACTCGCCCGACTTCAACATAGTGTGTAGAAATCCAAATTATTTTTTACTTTACAGTGGCTTTGGAAGTCGGTTTTTTGGAAAGAATTTCTATTTTAAACTTTTTAGTGTACTCTAAATCCCTACGGCTTAGGAGTGCAGTACCTTGTAGCATCAGAGTTGAGGAGTTGGAAATTGGGTTTAAGTATGAAGTCGTTGCTTGACCCCTACAATATTAATTCACCATAAAAAAATCCTAAACCACTATGTTTAAGGAGTTCTGTACCCTACAGCATCAGGGTTGAGGAGTTGGGACTCAGAGTTGTATCGTATACACGTGACTTGATACCTACTATATGAATTCACCATCAAAGTTTCCTAATTCACTAGTTTTGATGATTTCAGGTACACCTACAGCATCAGGATTGAGGATTTGTAGTCAGAATTTTTTATGGGACCACCTCGTGAGCTTCCTCTAATCTAACCAATGAAAAAAAATTGTTCAAATCGGTTTAGAAACCACGGAGATATGCACCGACATACATTAAAAAAAAAAAAAAATACTCGCCGAATTGAGAACCTCCTCCTTTTTTGGAAGTCTGTTGAAAAGTATAGAGTAATGAATAATAAAGAGCACAGAGTAATTAACAAATTGAAAACAGATAAAACAGCAATTATGTTTATGTATTATACTTATGTTGCCACCCCAAACATTAATATTTGCTAAATAATTATGCACTACATATGCATATTCAAACCTAAAATATTGTCTAAATTGTTGGAGCAAATGCAAGTTAGGCTTACTTCACTTTTTATATTAGCTTATATTTATACATACAATATTTGTAATATTTTTTTTAACAAATCAAAAAACAAACTATTTTATCTATTTAAGTTTACACTGCTTATGAATAAATTTTCACAAAATTTTGTTTTTTAGAGTTCCGTACCTCAAAAGGAAAAAAACGGAACCCTTCCTTATAGGATCACTTCGTTGTCCGTCCGTCTGTGTGTCAAGACCCTTTTTCTCAGGAACGCATGGAGGTACCAAGCTGAAATTCATATCAAATACTCAAGTCTACTGTCCCTTAGACCTGTGAAAAGATCAAACTTCTAAGCCAACACAATCAAAAGATACAGCCGTTTATGCTGCAAATTTCGCAAGGGAATTCCCGTGAACTCAGAATCTTGAATTTTTTTAAAAAGCAACGTCTTATAGCACAGATAAAGGATAAAATGCAAAAAGCATACATTTTTAGTATACATCATATAATAAAAATATTTTAATAATTTTAGACTTACGACACCTTTCCGCATGAACGCGTAGAGGTATTAAATTTAAATCTAAATAGATAAGTGGAATTGAAATACTATAACTTTTACTTATATACCCTACACCTACATATACTTACATAACCTACAGGTTTGTACGAAACCCTCGGTGCGCGAGACCTACTCGCACTTGGCCGGTTTTTTTAATTATTCATTTACAGGAAGAGGACATAACTTCATGAACGGCTGCAAGTTTTATCAGAATTGGCAAATTTCAATTCAACCACCCTTACTTCTGGAATGGTTTTTACTATTCTTGCCATAGGACACTGTAATGGAGCCATATGGTCATATTTGACTATAGCTATATCTCCTACTTTCAAAGTATCATTAGGATATTTCCATTTTGGTCTGTTCTGCAACTGACATAAATAATCTTTTGACCAAGCTTTCCAGAAATCTTGACTAATTTTGATACAAATATTCCAGAGTTTTAATCGATTAATATTATCATTGGTCAGGTCAGTTTCAGTTAATTTTGTTGTCCTACTGTGTTCGTTTAGCACAGCATCAAAGAGAATATAATCACCAGCATGATGTGTCAAAAAATAGACAGGACCATTGTAAATATCATATAAACTAATATCAACCTTTTTGGCATGTCCAAGTGCCAAATATTCATCAATTAACTTTTTGTACTCTCGCAAATATTCAGGATCCTTTTTAAATTTCAACTCCAAGGATAGAAATCTTTGTAATGCTGCAGAAAATGAATATCCAAGACTCAAGTCCTCTAAAGGAGAAACCAGAGGCATGTCTTACTGAAATTCATTATTTCAAGCTTAACGGTATTGATAAAAAAAAATCAGCCTACTGAAACTCTTGATTGAAGAATTTTTTCTTGAAACCGGGTCCTGAGGTAGGTTCTCGGAGAGCCAAAATTGCTGCATTACATTTTTCAACTTAATAGTGTCACCAATAGCTAGATGATTTGTGACCATGTGTGAATTATTTGACTTGCAAGTAGGCACATTGCCGCCAATTACAAATCTGAATGCAGTATTTTGTAACAATGGGCCACTCTTTTACCTAATATTACTTTCTAACAAAGAATTGAAATAAACATCAGCACTTAATAACAGATCAATATATTTTGATGGTACAATAAATTCATCATCGGCAAGTATAACATCCTTTAGCAAAATAATGTTTGACAGCTGTATGTATTTCTGAGGCAATTGTGTTGCTATGGTATCAATGATGTGGCACTTAATTTTGAAATTGATATTCTCATTAACACATGAGTGAATATTTCCATTGACAGATTTATCAATTTTATTAGTTTTATTTCCAATACTTATAATATTTATTTGTTGAGTTCTAGGACTTAATCTTAATTTTTGAACAAGGGAACTAGTAATAAAGCTAGCCTGACTCCCACTGTCAAACATTCCTTTTACAATTAAGTAATAACGTGTGAATATCCTAAGTTATAATACAGTTTCACTAGCACGTGCAAGTGAGATTGAAATATTGAGAATAATATCTCACTTGCACGTGCTAGTGAAACTGTATTACAACTTAGGATATACACGAATTATTACGAAGGACCACTATGTTTGTTCCATTATTGTGGATTTAACTTTGATTAATATTATTTTTAAGCTTTAGATAAAACTTTGTTTGAATTGTAATAATTTTTATCATTTCTTATCATCTTTCCTTAGATAAATAAATAATAGTTTAAAAAAACTAAAAAACACGCTTTTTATAGGAAACCGAACTAAAAAAACCGGCCAAGTGCGAGTCGGACTCGCGCACCGAGGGTTCCGTACTCAAGAAGTAGGTATAATTACCTTTGTTAATGAACCGCAAAACTAACTTTGTTTGTAGAGGTTTACTGTAAAATCAAAAAATTACGTTTGTTGTATGGGAGCCCCCCTTTAATATTTACTTTATTGATATTTAATTATTTATTTTGAAAGGTAATATACCTACAAGTTAATATTCTGTGAAAATTTGAACCGTCTACCTGTTACCGTTTTTAATATTGAGCAAAAAAATACGAAAAAAACACGTTTATTGTATGGGGACCCCCCTTAATATATATATTTTTTTAATTTTTAGTATTTGTTGTTATAGCGGCAACGTAAATACATCATTTGTGAAAATTTCAGCTTTCTAGCTATCACGGTCACGATCACAATAACCCGCGTAAATGTCCGTTGGCCTAATCAAGAGCGCGACGTAATTACGTAACCACGATCCGACACGACGGAAAGTCCCTTTTTAACAGTTCGCGGCTCGTGCCCACCGTTGGGCGACCACTATGACCAATAAAACACTTTACTCGTCACAAACAGTTTATAATTGAAACACGACTTTAAGTTATACATAGAACATGAGCACGAGTTAAATAATTGGGTCCTCGATAAATCTACAAAGTTTGAACAAAATCTGGCCGTTTAAAGTACCTAGGTCAAAATCGCGCCCAAAGGAGTCGGTTACATACAAACATACAGGTGAAGTTAATAAAAAACGTGTAAAAAGTACTCTGTGCATAGAATTATATTACCTCTATGACTCTGTGTCTCTGGTTAACTTGTCTCTGATTTTCATTTAATTAGGTTAGGTACTTGGCACTTCTTGTCTCTGATTTGTGTAGAAAAAAATTAATGGACGCATGATCACGCATATAAAAAATACGCGCCGAATTGAAAACATCCTCCTTTTTTGGAAGTCGTTTAATAAAAGAAAATATCCTATCGAAAATCGTACCTTTCCGGACGAAATGTTCGTGTTTTATTGAAACCTCCAATTCTTGTTTGTCCAATTTGTGTTTGTATTTTTCTATATGATTCAAATGAGATAGATAATATTATTTCAATTCACTTGCTGGCGAAATAGATAAGGTGCCTCCGGACCGGACGAAAAACTATGAATAACTAATTATTATTTATTAGGAGGAAATTTATAGGATACGAAACGTATAACTAGGTATATAGTTACTGAATTAAAATACTTATATTGATTCAATATCGTAAATCCGATATATCGGATTTACGATATTGAATCAATATAAGTATTAAATAACCTAATAACCTAAAACTATATATCGAGCGAAACACTAGGTATATTGCTTGTATCGCACTTGTATTATCACACACACTGCTGTTTTAATGCGCATTATGATGATGCGGCTCTCCGAACAATTGTGTTTCTGCTACTATGCTCGAAAGCTTTTATACAGTGTTCTTATCATATGAATCATTTCAATACCTAAGTGAAGTTATACTTTATAAACATAATATGAATCATTTCAATACCTAAGAGAAGTTATACTTTATAAACATGTGAATCATTTCAATACCTAAGTGAAGTTATACTTTATAAACATATGAATCATTTCAATACCTAAGTGAAGTCAAACTTTATAAACATATGAATCATTTCAATACTTAAGTGAAGTTATAATTTACTAGCTAATGCCCGCGACTTCGATCGCGTGGATTGATGTTGCCCGCGGGAACTCCTTAATTTTCCGGGATAAAAATGCCTATGTGCTATTCCAGACTATAATCTATCTCTGTGCCAAATTTCAGCCAGATCCGTTCAGCCGTTGGCGCGTGATTAGTAACAAACATCCATACATCCATCCATCCATACATCCATCCATACATCCATCCAAACTTTCGCATTTATAATATTAGTAAGATAATAAACATCATGAATAATTTCAACGGCGCAATACCTAAAAGAAGTTTTTTAAACTCAGAAATATTAATAATTTATTTTATAGGACATAAAATATCCATACTAATAATATAAATGCGAAAGTCAGTTTGTTTGTTGTTTTGTTGATTTGTTGGTTGTTTGGTTTGTCCTACAATCACGTTTCAACGGCTCAACGGATTGACGTGATTTTTTGCATGGGAATATTTTAGGACCTGGAGAGTGACAAGCCACTTTTTCCCCGGAAAAACAAACAGTGCCTGTGGGATAGTATGCCCTTTTTCTCGCATTTGTCCTTCAATCACGCTTCAACTGCGCAACGGATTGACGTGATTTTTTGCATGGGTATATTTTAAGACTGGAGAGTGACATAGGCCACTTTTTATCCCGGAAAAACAAACAGTTCCTGTGAGATAGTATGCTCTTTTTCTCGCATTTGTTCTTCAATCACGCTTCAACGGTGCAACGGATTGACGTGATTTTTTGCATGGTTATATTTTAGGACCTGGAAAGTAACATAGGCTACTTTTTATCCCGGAAAAACAAACAATCCCTGTGGGATAGTATGCCCTTTTTCTCGCGTTATATCTATTTATCTATCTACCGTGCTAACTTTACATGGTTACACTTATAAGTCTTGTCTCGTGTCGTCAAGAATATAGAGATAACAATAATATTTTTTATCTGTGGTATTTTTCTCTACAAACCCTAACATGGCCGACTATTTTTTCTCGGTTAGTGACCTATTTTGACATTTCGACATGGTTATTGGTTAGGTTAGGTATATACGTATAGTCTATAGGTTAGGTATTTATCGACTATCAATCTTGAGGGCGAGATCTCTAGTGTATACATATAGTGTATTATCTATGGCGAGATACAACGAGATAGATTATCAACCATTTCACAACAATAAAGTTGATATTTTTCGGGTGGTTCCTCCACGATTACGATGGCGGGTCCATACTACAACTATTTGGTATCAGTATAGTGTATACCAAGAGCGAGAAGCGCGAAAATTACAACGCAGATGAAATAGGGATGTCTGTGATCCACTCGGCGGATCTCGAAGCCGATGGCAATCTATATTGTCGAGAAATTTGCCGAGGATTTGGAGCCTGTAACCAGTGACGGCCTGCCCGTTCATTTAAAGGTAAGCCTAAGGCGAATTCCACACTGCGACGCGAATATATTTAAAGAAGGTATCATCTTCTACTTTTATATTCTCCCTTAGTGTTCATCTTATTATAATGCCTAAACCTATTTATAAATTTAAGACTCTTTGGTGAATGGGTGCATTTTCCTGCTACAGAAACAGCCCGGAGGAGTATAGCTTCAGGCTTTGAAAATAAATTTAACGTGCCAGATATATTGGGGCTCATTGACTTCACACACATAAAAATATTTCCTCCATCTGGACCACAAGGAGCCCAGTATAAAAAAACCGGCCAAGTGCGAGTCGGACTCGCGCACTGAGGGTTCCGTACAAACCTGTAGTAAGTTTTAAATTAAATGTTTTTTTTAAATATTTGAGTTGATTGAATGAAAGGTAAATTGCGGTTTACGATTTATGACGTATTAAAAAAAAACTACTTACTAGATCTCGTTCAAACCAATTTTCGGTGGAAGTTTGCATGGTAATGTACAACATATATTTTTCTTAGTTTTATCATTCTCTTATTTTAGAAGTTACGGGGGGGGGACACACACATTTTACCACTTTGGAAGTGTCTCTCGCGCAAACTATTCAGTTTAGAAAAAAATGATATTACAAACCTCAACATCATTTTTGAAGACCTATCCATAGATACCCCACCCCACACCTATGGGTTAGATGAAAAAAAAAATTTTTGAGTTTCAGTTCTAAGTATGGGGAACCCCCAAAATTTATTGTTTTTTTCTATTTTTGTAAAAAAATCTTAATGCGGTTTACAGAATACATCTACTTACCAAATTTCAACAGTATAGCTCTTATAGTTTCGGAAAAAAGTGGCTGTGACATACGGACGGACAGACAGACAGACAGACAGACAGACAGACAGACAGACAGACAGACAGACAGACAGACAGACAGACATGACGAATCTATAAGGGGTCCGTTTTTGCCAAATTTGGCTACGGAACCCTAAATAGGAGAAAAGATGCACACACAATAAATGTGCAACTGGTATGAGTTTCCATTTTTTCATGCTTTTGGCGGAGACCTAATAACTAAAACACCTTACAACTTTAATCACAGCAAACTTATAATTTTGTTAAAAATTTTATACTGCAGCTCTGTTGGCAGTTTTTTACAATAGATTTATAAATTAATATTAGGTACAGATTGCATAATTTGCAGATTCAAACCGCAGGACACTTAGTCAGTCTTAGAGAATTGCGAGAATATCTCATAGTGCGCATGCTAGGCGTGCTGGAGAGTGACATAGGCCACTTTTTCCCCGGAAAAACAAACAGTGCCTGTGGGATAGTATGCCCTTTTTCTCGCATTTGTCCTTCAATCACGCTTCAACTGCGCAACGGATTGACGTGATTTTTTGCATGGGTATATTTTAAGACTGGAGAGTGACATAGGCCACTTTTTATCCCGGAAAAACAAACAGTTCCCGTGGGATAGTATGCTCTTTTTCTCGCATTTGTTCTTCAATCACGCTTCAACGGTGCAACGGATTGACGTGATTTTTTGCATGGTTATATTTTAGGACCTGGAAAGTAACATAGACTACTTTTTATCCCGGAAAAACAAACAATCCCTGTGGGATAGTATGCCCTTTTTCTCGCATTTGTCCTTCAATAATAATAATAATAACTTTTTATTTCAGGCTTCAACACCCATAACTTGTTAGTAACAATCACTTAACCTATGTTAGTAACAAGTAATAAAATTAAAATTTTTAAAAAAACCCACGACGAACTACAGAGCTCCATTATACCTTTGACCTTTATAACTTTGAAACAACAATTAGAACTTAGCAAACGTATATATTACATAATATCTAAAACACAAAACTGCATCTTTGACAGCTCAGTAGTTTTTTTGACCAGTGTGGTGGACTATGGCCAAACCCTTTTCTTTCCGAGGCGCGCTTGTCACGACAAATCAAAAGAGTCCAAACGCGACAGGTATACGATGAGAATTTAAGGAGTTCCCATGATCGCCTCCTGACTCCATCATGATACCCTGGGCAGCATCTAGGTACAAGCTAAATATATCTAAAACAAAAAGCCCGCATCTAAATCAGCACAGTCGTTTTTGAGAAGAATGGTAACATATTGAAAAAATAAAATCATAGACTACAGCTCAGCTTTGTTGTCTATGGTCCTAAAATATATCTAAGAACCTTCTCACAAGCTATACACACCTAATGAAAAAAACCGCATTTCAATCGGCCCAGTACTTTTTGTAAAAAATGGTAACATATCGAAATATTAAAATCATAGACTACAGCTCAGCTTGGTTGTCTATGGTCCTAAAATATATCTAAGAACCTTCTCTCAAGCTATATATATCTAACTAGTATTTCGCCCTGTGCGCGAGCTGCTAAAGTAGCTCACGGGTTGTGGTTAGACTTACAAGTAGTACAGATTTTACTGTACTAAACTGAATTCATTTATTATGGTGATAACAAAATAAATAAAAATGGCACTGATTTTTTAAAACTTTGGTAACAGTTTCCTGTTTTGTGACCCCAGGGAGCCCTAAATATAGATTTTGAACGAAATCGGTCAATTAACAAAGAATTTCAAAATGGCGCTGTTGTTTTAAAGTTTGGTAACAGTTTCCTGTTTTGTAACCCCAGGGAGTCCTAAATATCGATTTTGAACGAAATCGATCAATTAACAAAGAATTTCAAAATGGCGCTGATTTTTTTAAATTTTGGTACCAGTTTCCTGTTTTGTGACCCCAGGGAGCCCTAAATATCTAAATATAGATTTTGAACGAAATCGGTCAATTAACAAAGAATTTCAAAATGGCGCTGTTGTTATAAAGTTTGGTAACAGTTTCCTGTTTTGTAACCCCAGGGAGTCCTAAATACCGATTTTGAACGAAATCGTTCAATTAACAAAGAATTTCAAAATGGCGCTGATTTTTTTAAATTTTGCTACCAGTTTCCTGTTTTGTGACCCCAGGGAGCCCTAAATATAGATTTTGAACGAAATCGGTCAATTAACAAAGAATTTCAAAATGGCGCTGATTTTTTAAATTTTGGTAACAGTTTCCTGTTTTGTAACCCCAGGGAGTCCTTAATATCGATTTTGAACGAAATCGATCAATTAACAAAGAATTTCAAAATGACGCTGATTTTTTTTAAATTTTGGTACCAGTTTCCTGTTTTGTGACCCCAGGGAGCCCTAAATATCTAAATATAGATTTTGAACGAAATCGGTCAATTAAAAAAGAATTTCAAAATGGCGCTGTTGTTATAAAGTTTGGTAACAGTTTCCTGTTTTGTAACCCCAGGGAGTCCTAAATACCGATTTTGAACGAAATCGATCAATTAACAAAGAATTTCAAAATGGCGCTGATTTTTTTAAATTTTGGTACAAGTTTCCTGTTTTGTGACCCCAGGGAGCCCTAAATATAGATTTTGAACGAAATCGGTCAATTAACAAAGAATTTCAAAATGGCGCTGTTTTTTAGGGTTCCGTAGCCAAATTTGGCAAAAACGGAACCCTTATAGATTCGTCATGTCTGTCTGTCTGTCTGTCTGTCTGTCTGTCTGTCCGTCCGTATGTCACAGCCACTTTTTTCCGAAACTATAAGAACTATACTCTTGAAACTTGGTAAGTAGATGTATTCTGTAAACCGCATTAAGATTTTCTTACAAAAATAGAAAAAAAACAATAAATTTTGGGGATCCCCATACTTAGAACTGAAACTCAAAATTTTTTTTTTCATCTAACCCATACGTGTGGGGTATCTATGGATAGGTCTTCAAAAATGATATTGAGGTTTGTAATATCATTTTTCTCTAAACTGAATAGTTTGCGCGAGAGACACTTCCAAAGTGGTAAAATGTGTGTCCCCCCCCCTGTAACTTCTAAAATAAGAGAATGATAAAACTAAAATAATATATGATGTACATTACCATGCAAACTTCCACCGAAAATTGGTTTTAACGAGATCTATTAAGTAGTTTTTTTTTAATACGTCATATAATAAAAATATTTTTAATAATTTAAAACTTACTACAGGTTTGTACGGAACCCTCGGTGCGCGAGTCCGACTCGCACTTGGCCGGTTTTTTAAAGTTTGGTAACCGTTTCCTGTTTTGTAACCCCAGGGAGTCCTAAATATCGATTTTGAACGAAATCGATCAATTAACAAAGAATTTCAAAAATTTCGGCCCAGTACTTTTTGTGAAAAATGGTAACATATTGAAAAAATAAAATCATAGACTACAACTCAGCTTTGGTGTCTATGCTCCTAAAATATATCTAAGAACCTTCTCACAAGCTAAACATATTTAATGCAAAAAACCGCATCTCAATCGGCCCAGTACTTTTTGTGAAAAATGGTAACATATTGAAAAATTAAAATCATAGACTACAGCTCAGCTTAGTTGTCTATGGTCCTAAAATATGTCTAAAAACCTTCTCACAAGCTATATATATCTAATGCTATAAACCGCATCTCAATCGGCCCAGTACTTTTTGTGAAAAATGGTAACAGTGGTTGAAAAATTAAGATCATAGACTACAGCTCAGCTTTGTTGTCTATGGTCCTAAAATATATCTAAGAACCTTCTCACAAGCTATACACATCTAATGCAAAAAACCGCATCTCAATCGGTTCAGTAGTTTTTGTGAAAAATGGTAACATGTTGAAATATTAAAATCATAGACTACAGCTCAGCTTGGTTGTCTATGGTCCTAAAATATATCTAAAAACCTTCTCACAAGCTATACGTATCTAATGCAAAAAACCGCATCTCAATCGGCCCAGTACTTTTTGAGAAAAATGGTAACAAAAAAGTGCACAAACAAACAAACAAACATACAAACAAACAAACAAACAAACAAACACACAACCTCTTAGGGCAAACACATATACCGTCTCCGCTTCGTCGAGGGTAAAAAAAACAACATAAAATACCTAAACTAACCTACCCTACTCTCAAACCTAAGCCTCGACACATTTACAGGTTTCTTTGAGGCCTCTTCATGAGAATGTGTGCACCATTCCAGCGCCTCCAGAGAGGGCTGTCCAGCCTAGTAGCCAACGTACTGAGGAGGGTGTTGGTGCTGCTCACTAGCCTGCACATCATAGACGCGGCACGCTTGCGCACAATCGCGTAGAAATCATCCACGCGAGCGTCCGCGAACATGGCCGACGCGCTGCAGTGTCGAGGCCTCCTCAGCACCGCCCTCAGCACATTGTTATATTGAACACGCAGAGCATTGTAGGTCCGCTGCGTATAGTCTATCCACAGACTGCACGTGTAGAAAGATTGGCACTTTTAACCCGGAAAATTATAGAGTTCCGCAGGAACCAAAAAACTTTCATGCAGGCGGACGAAGTCGCAGGCATCAAAATTTCAAAATTCAAAATTCAAATGATTTTTATTCAAATAGACTTTTACAAGTACTTTTGAATCGTCGAGTGAATCTACTATTGGTTCGGAATGCCATTCCTACCGAGAAGAACCAGCAAGAAACTCTGGGGTTGCTCTTTTGAAAAATAATAAGTAATATACTTACCTACAATTTCATTAATTTGGAGAATACATTATGTAAGTAACAGCTGTCCTCATTGCTGAAGCGAGTCAAGTCCATGCTCCTTTGTCATTTACGTAATCTTCAACAGTATAATAAGCCTTTTTCAGGAGCATACTTTGAATGGACTTCTTAAACTTGTGTAAAGGCAAGTGTAAGATAGGTTGTGGAATCTATATATATAAAAGCGAAAGGTCACTGACTCACTCATCACGATATCTCAGAAACTATAAAACACAGATTTGAAATTTGGAGGGTGGTTCCTTCTATGGCGTAGACGTCAGCTAAGAAACGGTTTTGAGAAAATTCACCCCTAAGGGGTTGAAATGGGGTTTGGAAGTTTGTATGAAAGTCCTTTGTTATTGAAGTTAAAGACATGAAAATTGGCATTGAAGTTAATAGTTTAAAATAATAAAAATCTATATAAGCAGTTTTAGGAAAATCAACCCCAAAGGGGGTGAAATGGGGTTGGAAGGTTACATGAAGATACTAAGTTTTTGAAGTTAGAGACTTGAAAATCGGGATTAAGGTTATTAGTTTTAAATAAAAATAACCTGTATAAGCAATTTTCCGAAAATCTACCCCGAAGAGGGTGAAATGGGGGTTGGAAGTTTCTATGAAAATTCTATGTTTTTGAAAATCAGCATTAAGGTTATTAAATTTAAGTAATAATTAACTGCATAAGCAATTTTACGAAAATTCACCCCAAAGAGGGTTAAATTGGGGTTGGAATTTTGTATGAAAAATCTTATTTGTTTGAAGTTTTACTTAAAAATCGGGATTTATTTTAAATAACAATAACCTCTGTAAGCAGTTTTACGAAAATCCACCCTAAAGGGGGTGGAATTGGGGTTGAAAGTTTGCATGACGCTTCTAGGTTTTTGAAGTCGGCATTAAGGTTAAGTTTTTAGTTTTAAATAATTAAAACCTGCCGAAGCTATATAGCCGCTATAAATAGGCCTTTTGCAGCAGGTAAATCTCATAGGAAAACAGAAATTGTACGCGGACGAAGTCGCGGGCATCAGCTAGTTTGTTATAAAATAGAATGCTCACTCCCACGAACGACCTTCGGAACTTCTTGAGGCGGAGCGATGGATCACGAGCTTATGGCGGCCTCTAGTTTGCCTATCATGCAGATCGCATATTTTTTTGTAATTGTGAATGTGCTGTTTTACGAAGATTAAATTACTATAAATATATTGCAAGGCTACCGTAAGAATACCTATTTCCTTAAATTTCTCTCTAAGGGATTCGCGCGGTTTTAAATTATAAAATCTGCTGCTTTACCCCATAGTAAGATTCCGTATGACATAATACTATGAAAGTAAGCAAAATACACAATTTTTGCAGTTTCAACGTCAGTAAACTGTCGAATCTTTCTGACAGCGTAAGCAGCAGAGCTGAGTTTGCCAGCCAGAGTTGATATATGAGTGCCCCATTGAAGCTTTGAATCTAAGGTCACCCCCAGGAACACAGTGGTCTCTTCTATTTGTAAAATATCATTATTTACAGTTAAATTTATGTTTCCTGTGGACTTGGTATTCGGCAATGCGAATTCAATGCACTTGGTTTTCTTTGCGTTCAAAAGTAGGTAAATTGTTTACTGCAAACCAGTTAGTGACTTGAGAAATTGCATTATTTACGTCTTCTTAATTGTCCTTGTTTCTATCCACTTTAAAAATCAAGGACGACGTGTCATCAGCAAATAACACAATATCGCAAGTATTTTGGACGTAATATGGTAAATCGTTTATATACACCAAGAACATGATGGTGAGGCTGATCCGGACGACTTCACATTGTTGACACATACCGTTTGAATGCGATCACTGAGATAAGATGCAATGAGGCCAAGTGCAGTGTCTTCGATTCCATAATGGTTCAACTTAACTCAAAGCGTCTCATGCTCAACGCAATCGAATGCCTTAGACAAATTATAGAAAATACCAATAGCATTTTGTGATTTCTCCCACGCATCGAATATATGCTTTAGCAGCATAGCTCCCGCATCGGTTGTTGATCGGCCTTTAGTAAAACCATACTGCTCTGAGTGAAGTAGTTTATTTGAGTTAAAGTGCAGAAGCAGTTGGTTGAGCATAATTTTCTCAAATATCTTGCTGAGTGCTGGTAAAATAGAAATTGGTCTGTAGTTATTAATTAGGGTCACATCTACATCAGCTAGTATTATATATATTAAAGAAAAGAGAATTCACTATCACCTCTGGTAGCCCAAGTAGGAGAGCATTGGTCGCGTAATCCAAAGGTTCCGGGTTCGATCCCCGGTCTGAGTCGCTTTGAATTTTTCTCACTCTGTCTATAAATTCCTACTGAGATGGACCTTTCCCATCCTTCTTTTTTTTTTTTTTTTATCGCTGGGAAATGCGTTTAGGCATCCCTCCCGGAAGCAAGGCAGTGTAAACTGCATCGCTTCCGAGAGGGTATGTGGGACTCACTGGGACACCAGAATACCCACTAAAACCCAGCGGCGCTCCTGCGCATCGCCTTAAGGCTGGGTTACGGGAACACTTGCGCAATCATCCGCGACCCAGCCAGCGACATCCGCCCAGGCGGATCCTCCCCCGGGGGCATGCTGCCCCGACTCCCCCTTGCATTCCTCCGCCTCCTCCGACGACGACGACGACGGGTCGGCCGCCCGGAGCCCTCGTCAGGGTGGAAGTCTCCCGGAAGCGGAAGCGTTCCCGCCCCCTTCGGTTATTTTTTAACGCGGTTTTCTTCCTCGCGGTGCCGCTTCCGGCAACTACCTACCGGGCGTTCCCGCCCCCGCCCCCCTGGGTTCCTCCACTGTGCCCTCAGCTAATCAGAGGGACACGCGGAGAACCTGTGGGGCTTGCACCCACTAAAACCTGTGTTGTTCCGCAACAGACCGGCGTTCGCGCGGGTTGCACTTCGAAAAGTAATCGCCGCTCTCCCGCCTGTCTTTTGACCCGTGGAGGTGGGTCCCTTCTCCTCGGCATTCTCCGCTGCCGAATCCTCCAGAGCGAGGCGCGCCCGGAACATGGCGCGCCACCTCCTGGCCTGTCGTCAGTCGGGAGAGGGACGCACCCTACGTCCGTCACCCACAGGCCGGCACCTCACGGCGGTCGGAGGCCGTCTTGAGGTGAGGAACAGAATATATAAAGTACTCTAAGCTTCTTCGGCGCTGTATAAGTGCTGCACAAAGGAATAGTAATAATAATTTTATAGCCAAGTCTAAAAATAAATGTAAAGCTAGCTGGAAGGTTATTAAAAAAAACACTAATAGTAGCATTAAAAACCAATTCATCGAGAAAATAGATAATGGAGCTAAGAGTCTTACAAATCCATGCGAGATAGCAGAAGCATTTAATAACCATTGGATCGAAGCCACTAACAAGCAACACAGGCATTGTAAAAATACAAATAAAATATTATATCAAATAGTATTTACCTAACACCTTACAGTGTAAATGAGGTTAAAAATATTATTAAATCATTAAATGACTCAAATGCAGTAGGTTTTGACGGCGTTTCAACCAAAGTTATTAAACAGGTAGCTGATGAGATATCCCCCATATTGACACATTTAATCAATAAATCGTTTGAATGTGGACATTTTCCAAGTGAGCTTAAATACTCAGTCGTTAAGCCTTTGTTTAAAAAGGGTAAAAAGTCCCGAGTTGATAACTACCGTCCAATTACATTGATATCAATATTTTCTAAAATATTTGAAAAAGCGATGCACCATAGACTAGTGGATTTCATTAATAAATTTGATTTAATTAATAAAGCACAATACGGCTTCCAGAAAAAAAAATCTACCACAGATGCCTGTTTTGAACTAGTAAGGACGGTTGCGACGCATCTAGATACTTTAAACTCTCCATTAGTTATATTTTTTGACATGTCGAAAGCTTTCGACTTCGTGTCACACAAGGTTCTACTCAGTAAATTAGAAAACTATGGCATCCGTGGACCTGCACTAACATGGATAAAAAGTTACTTAGATAATAGAAAACAATGCGTTGAAATAGCCAGAATTGATGAAAATACTACACTTAAAAACTATAGATCTCCATACATGCTAAATGAATATGGTGTACCGCAAGGGAGCATTCTCGGTCCCTTGCTATTTATTCTATATATTAACGATCTCCCTGACGTATCTAAAGATAAATATATATTATTCGCAGATGACATCTCAATAATAAAGACATATAGTAATGACATTATAAATACTGAAATTGACATAAATAACACAATTAAAACTATAGTAGACTGGCTTAATGACAACAATTTATGCATTAACTTGACGAAAACAAATTATATACACTTTAGCAATTATAATAATAAAAGAAAGAATAGGTTAAATTTAAATCATAACAATAACAAAATAAACGAAGTAGATGATTGTACCTTCCTAGGAATAAAAATTGATAAATATCTGAACTGGAAAACTCACATTGATTATGTCTGTAATAAACTAAATAAATATACTTTTGTTTTAAATAAATTGCGTAAAAGTACCTCACAAAAAGTTATGTTAATGGTTTACTATTCATATGTAGATTCCATCTTAAGGTATGGCCTTATAGTTTGGGGAAATTCATGTGACATGGAAAGGGCGTTCATAGCGCAAAAGAAATGCATTCGAGCAATATTTGGAAAGCCTCCGACAGATTCCTGCAAACCTTTATTTAAACGTTTAGAAGTTTTGACTTTGCCATGCATGTACATATTCCAAATAGCTGTTTTTGTTAAAAATAACATACATCAATTTAAAAAAGCCAAAGATGTTTTCATAAGAAATACAAGGAATCCCGAAAGATTGGTTCTGGGCAGAACTCCTAGAACAGCTTCTTATTTAAAAAGTTGTCATGCTATGTGTATTAGAATATTTAACCTGTTGCCTAGGGATATTCAGACCTTGCCTATTAAACGTTTTAAGCCGGCCCTCAGTAAATGGCTCTTGAATTATTCATTCTACTCAATTAAAGATTATTTTGAATATAAATCATTAAGACAATAACTTACATAAGAATTATTTTTTGAGATGTGTACCCTATTTATATATATTTTTTTAAGAAGATGTGATATGATTTGATATGATTTGTCCATTATTGAGTGTGTAATAATAATTTTGAATTTAATTGACCAATTTGATTTTGTAAATAATTTAATTAGTATAATAATAATGTTAATGCTAAATGTTAGATATTAATAATTCTAAATGTTGTACGCCAGAAATGGCAGAATGCATGTTGATATTGTGTTCACAACAAATAAATCAATAAATCAAAGTCTCGCACCCTCCGGCGCCCGGTGCGTCTCCTGCGCGAGGGATCCTGAGCTAGAAACTCCCTCTCGCGCTCCGCTTCCTCCTTTGCGGACATCACTTCCTCGCAGAAGGAGGAAGCGGCACCCTACGCTGTCTCGCTCCGAACCATCGATAAAACGACATTCGGGAGCGAGAGGCCACCGATTGCGGCAACGAGTGCACGGCGCTGCTCTGCCCACGCTGGGCACTCCTCCAGGGTGTGCCGCGCCGTGTCAACGGAGCGGTTTCCGCAATGGTGGCAACCGGGCGATTGCTCCCTGCCGATACGATGCAGATACTCACCGAAACAACCGTGTCCGGTGAGCACCTGCGTCAGCCGGAATATCAGGGCGCCGTGCTTGCGCCCCAACCAGTCCCGCATGACGGGCCTCACCGCCGCTATCGTGGAGTGCCCTGCGCTGGGCATCTCCAGGCGGTTTCCCTCCCTCCCTCCATTCCGCCAGTAGGATCTGACGGAGCTGGGATCGACGCCGCGCGAATACACACGGCGCCAGTCTTTCGCCCCGTCCTCGCGCCTCCGCTGTCCACTGGTACAGGGAGGCGAGAGTTTTGGCCTCGAGATCCCACGGCGGAGATCCGGCGAGAAGAGTCGCCGCTTCAAAGGAGACCGTACGGTATCCCCTTATTATCCTGACGGCCATCGCTCTCTGCGGTCTCCGCAGAATCGCGACGTTGCGGGCCGTCAGGTTTTCCGCCCACACTGGAGCCCCATAAAGGGCCATGGACCGTACGATCCCCGTGTACAGCCTCCGGCAAGAGGCCTCCGGACCGCCCAGGTTGGGCAACAACCGAGCAAGCGCTCCCGCAGCCCCCATCAATTTTGGGAGCAGGCGCTTAAAGTGCGGCCCAAAGTCCCACCGGCTGTCGAGCACGAGTCCCAGATACTTCATCGTGGGCTCGATGCCGATGCAGACCCCTCCCACGACGATGTGGGACCCCGAAGGTGGCGCGCGTCGAGGGCCATGTAAAAACATTGCCTCGGACTTGTTGAGGGCCACCTCGAGACCCAGACGCCGGATCCTGCCCACCACCTGTGCGACTCCGGCGGTCGCCAGCAGCGTCGCCTGCC
The DNA here is from genome assembly GCA_963932025.1 of Erebia epiphron. Lineage (NCBI taxonomy): Eukaryota > Metazoa > Arthropoda > Insecta > Lepidoptera > Nymphalidae > Erebia > Erebia epiphron. The sequence goes on from OZ009949.1 coordinate 29,976,728, forward strand.
GGTGCGTCTTTCCGCGCGCTGTCACGAGAGTGTCGTCAGCGTAGCACGTGACGCCGACGCCGGGCAGCAGCGCTCCACGCAGCACCCAGTCGTAACCGATGTTCCACAGGAGCGGTCCCAAGACGGACCCCTGCGGAACACCGCACGAGCACTCTCGCCGACCCCATCCTCTCTGACCCGGATAGATCACCGCTCTATCCGCCAGATACGACCCGACCACCAGGCGGAGGTAGTTTGGCACCCGATGGTAGACGAGTGCCTCCCTAATGCAGCTCCAGGGCAATGTGTTGAACGCATTGGCGATGTCAAGAGACACCGCCAACACCACCTCACCCCGAGAGACTGCTTCCTCCGCCAGAGCTCTCACTCGCATGATAGCATCCACGGTGGAACGCCTCCGGCGGAAACCAAACTGGTTCTCCGCCAGGTCCGGCCCCACGCCCTCCAGGTGCTGAATGAGACGGTCCGACACCACTCTCTCGAAGAGCTTCGCCATCTCGTCCAGCAGGACGATCGGCCGGTAGGCGGACGGAGAGTCCGTCGGGCGATCCTCCTTCTTGAGCAGGACCAGCTTTCCAGTCTTCCACCGCAGTGGAAACTGGCCCCACTCCAAGCATGCGCTGAAGAGCCTCAGCAGTCGAGGCTCGAGTTCCCTCGATGCCTTCCTCTCCATAACCCTATCCATTACGTAAAAGCCGTGTTTTTTTGCCAATCGTACATTTTATAATAACGTAATTTTTTTTAAAATAAATATAATCAAAAAAAAATATTCTGTTCATTAATATATTTCATTTTTTAACTATAAATATTTTTACACAACTGATAATGCGACTAATAATAGGACGTGCGGAGGTCCCGGGTTCGATACCCGGCAGGGTCAATTTGGGAATTTCCTAATAATTTCAGAATTTTCCTTGGTCTGGCCTGGTGGGAGGCTTCGGCCGTGGCTAGTTACCACCCTACCGGCAAAGACGTGCCGCCAAGCGATTAAGCGTTCCGGTACGATGCCGTGTGGAAACTGAATAGGGGTATGGGTTTAATATAACTGCCATGCCCCTAACAGGTTAACCCGCTACCATCTTAGACTGCATCATCACTTACCATCAGGTGAGATCGCAGTCAAGGGCTAACTTGTAGTGGAATAAAAAATAAAAATAATAATAAAAATATGGAGTTTTCACTTTGATTAGTGAGAAAAGTTCTACCTACTTTACCGTTTGGGTACCGACTTTGTTTCTATTCTTATACCGACATCGTAATTTTTCTTATACACTATATTTAAGACTGTGCATAATTCATTAAAAAGAATTTACGATGTAATATTGTATTAATTATAGTATTTTCGTTCTGGTCCGCCAATAGTTACAGTTTTTTATACTAAATTTACGATGTTAAAATCGTAATTTTAACTATAATTTTCTTTCCGTGTGTTTTCTTCCACAGGGACCCATGCTGTACCGGTTTGGAATCTATTAGATCAATGGCATATTATTGAGACAAGGTGATTTATGGATGCCAAACGGGAGTAGACGACTAACTAACTAAGTACCCCAACTGGTCGAATCTTTTCATCAATGACATCCAGGATCTATTGACTCCATCGGAGACAGTTGGAGATATATGCCACGTTATATGAACAAAATGCAAATTGCTTTGAATAGATTCGGGAAAAACGAATTCCGAATTAGATTGGCTAAATTGTCTAACGAAGTGAATACACACATCAGATATTGCCTTCGCTCAAGGATTTCTTGATTCCTATAAAAATATTCATGCTTCGAATACTCGCTAAATGACGACTAGTTAATGAAATTACAAAGTTCTTTGAAAAAATGAGTTCTATATCTCAAAAGATCAATGAATTGAACGAAGAATACTCGATACTTTTTACCATTCATAATTTTACTGACAGCATTTTTGCAGTTACAAATTTTACTTACAAATAGAAACTAAACAAAATATTTTTTTATAAATCGCTATAGATGATTCCCGCGACTTCGTCCGCGTGGATTAAGTTTTTTTGATTCCCGCGGGAACTCTTGAATTTTCCAGGATAAAAAGTAGCCTATGTCCTTCCCGGGGATACAACCTATCCCCTACCAAATTTCATCAAAATCGGTTGAAGAGATAATTTTTTTGATTCCCGCGGGAACTCTTGAATTTTCCGGGATAAAAAGTAGCCGCATATGTCCTTCCCCGTGATACAACCTATCCCTGTACCAAATTTCATCAAAATCGGTTGAACAGATGGGCTGTGAAAGCGTAGCAGACAGACAGACAGACACACTTTCGCAAATTTATAATATTAGTATGGATTTACCTATGTATTCCTTTCGTTGTTGAATTTCTGTTTTTATGTGTAACAGGATGAACATCAAATAGATTCTCAATAGACCAAATAAATATTAAATAACTAAATTGTTTTATTTGCAATTTGAATTTTGTAAATCTATTAGGAACTAACTGAATCACTGGAATTATGATATCCAAAAATAAAAAGACAAACTGAGTGTAAGTGTTACGTCCAGTATCGGATCTTAATTATTTAATATAATATTATTATATAAGGTATTTTATTTTTTGGCCCAGGTCATAGACCTCTAGACCTGGAACCTTGTGAGGATCTTCTCTGGGAAGGTTAACTTTTATTATGAACAATATATTAAGTTATGCGTTTAATACAAAGGTAGGTAAGTATATTAAAGAAAAACCAAAAGAAAAAATAAATGCAAGTTTATACAATAGGCATGATGACAGTAACCAAGAATCAATGAAATTGTGAATTTATCTAATTTAATAGGATTCATGGATTATAAAAAACGTATTTATTTTTCTATTTCGAGTGAGATTGCTATTTATTTTGATAATATAAAACTATAAAATACAGCAATCCGCCATATTGGATAAAACACCAAGAAACGAATGTTGTCACATCGATATATATGTTAGTACTAGATGGGCCCTTTCATAGAAAAATGGCGGGCGACCAACTATGAGAGCGCGCTCCTATAACCTGTCATAAGCCTGTCTTTGTCCCCGTCGTAGCGCGATCACGGTCGCTCATCGTGTAGATAATTTGTTATTAAGTTAACATCTAAAGTCTTATTAGTTTGGCACTGTATTATTTTTATTGTAAGGTAAGTGTTTCAATTCACATTTATACATTTCCAAGAAAACGTTATTTAGTCTTCCTATTTAATATTTTTATCCATTTCGCAATCATTTAATTTCCGCGGCAAACTGTATGATATTTTTTTTTTACTAACTGGCCTTACGGCTTTGGGTTCCAGCCCTAGAATAGTCCAGTCCAGTACGATAAAAAAAATGCAACCAAGATTAGTTAATGCATAGATGGGCAGAACGGACAGTAGGCATTAATACCTTCCGAGACGCAATATTATGCTATTGTAATAATATGATAAAATTAGTTATTGACGTGAGTTTAATGTTTAACCAACTTCAATAAATAAAGGGTTTTTATTTATTAAAGTTGATAATTTTTATTTTGTACTAGCGAATGCCCGCGACTTCGTCTGCGTGGTTTAAGGATTTTTGATTCCCGCGGGAACTCCTTAATTTTCCGGGATAAAAAGTAGCCTATGTGCTATTCCAGACTATAATCTACCTCTGTGCCAAATTTCAGCCCGATCCGTTCAGCCGTTGGGGCATGATTGAGTAACAAACATCCATACATCCATCCATCCAAACTTTCGCATTTATAATATTTATATTATATATTATATATTATTATTTTTGATTTGATTGATTGATATTTGATGAAAAATAAATAGTTAATTCAAAATTCAGAATTTTATTATTTCGTTGAACAAAAGTTGTTCAGTACCTATTATGTACAGCTACCTACTTACAAGTGTTTATTACTTAATCGTATTTTTAAATGCACACTGTGTAAGTGATTTATCTCAAAATAACTTTTAATATTTCTTTTGATGGCGAGTAGCATACTTAGAAATGTATAAAATAAAATAATTTCAAATTAAGTTTTTTTCTGTGACTCGATCCATTAGTACTCTTTCACCTCTCCCATTCCAACCCCTTTTTATTATAATAGTACAAATAATTATTTTTGAATTCTTTCATTTGCAATAAGGTTTGGCGAGGATTATTTTAAACTGTTTTAGCTGTTATTATTTTAAATTTCAAGTTTTTTGCATTAGTAGTTACCGAATTATGCTAAGTGTGACGGACAGTCATGTCGCACCACAAGGGTTGTTTTCTTATCATTTTGGTACGCAACCCTAAAAATGACTTTATTGCTGTCAATTTTTCGACAAAACTTCAGTATCAACAATTAACAAATAATTAAATTAAAAAAACCCACGACGAACTGCAGCGCCCCATTGTGTGGACTTTGACCTTTAAATATATCTAAGAACCTTCTCACAAGCTATATATATCTAATGAAAAAAAACCGCATAATAATCGGTTCAATGGTTTTCCAGGAAACTGGTAACAAATAAGTGGTAAAAATAACAACGTCATACTAACATTTATCGTTTACCTCAGAGAGTACACTCATGTAGGTATTATTTTCGACAAGCGCATCTGTACTAATCTATGACCGAGTCATACGTTTTCAAGATGGCGCATATGTTGCAAGCAAGTTCCCACTTTTCAGACTAGATGGCGTTGTTAAACATAAGTCCACATTCTTTGTTCGACAGGGCCCGTCTATGTAAATTGAGGTCGTTGTGTTGTCACAATTGTTTGTTTTCGAGCTTTGACAATCACACTATGTTTACTGCACACTGCACTGAGTACATTGGTAAAAACAATAGTGACGTCATAAACGACGCCATGACACCGCCGAACGTTTTGGCGTGAATTTTAAAATTTAAATTTCAAATGCCAATTTTATCTTCCAAACCTTATTTTTCTGCTGAAATAGGATATTTTTTCGAAATAGTAGATACTTCCGAACATAATCTGACCATTTTTCAAAATCAGTCATCATGCCTATTGCCCACGTTCAAAGACTTCTCGATTGCTACAAAACCATACATGAATGGGATTCCTTATTGAAATAAGGAATCCCATTCATGTATGGTTCCATTCATGTGTGGTTTTTTAAGGTGGTTGATAAACTGATAAAAGAGACGGTTCAGATTGGTATTGGGCGTAGGCCTGGTCTTATACCTACAAGTAGATAAATGAAGGAAAATAAAATACTAGACCAGTTTTAATTGGTCAAATCTACGAATTCATCGTAATTTCAGTGGCGAAATTATTTAGTCTTTCCAAGTTAAGCATCACTAAACATGAGTGTGTAACAATGGCGGATTCATATTTTTTGACGGAATAACAAACACCTTAAACCACGCGGACGAAGTCGCGGGAATCAGGTAGTAATAAATAATGATGACACTCAGACTTGCAGAATACGACTTAGGTTGTTTAAAGTCTGCCAGCTTTTTTAAAGGGGGCTTATCGTTCATTTTTTTAATTATTTAATCAGTTAGGTCTCAAAATATAGGCGACTAGCTGATGCCCGCGACTTCGTCCGCGTGGTTCAAGTTTTTTTGATTCCCGCGGGAACTCCTTAATTTTCCGGGATAAAAACTATGTCACTCTCCAGGTCCTCAACTATACCTACCCATGCCAAAAATCACGTCGATCCGTTGCTCCGTTGCGGCGTGATTGAAGGACACACCAACAAACCAATAATCCAACAAACCAACAAACCAACAAAGGAACACACTTTCGCATTCATAGTATTTGCAACATGATGTCACCCAGCGTAGTATTAAATTCTTTCATCAGCTTTTTGGTACAAAGGAAATTGAACCGTATTTGTGTGCGGTATTGTTGAAGCTGAAATTGATAGGTAACTATTTTATCTGAGAGGTCATATTATTATGTCAATACCTAACAGAAACGTTCAGGAAGATACTTAATTCCAATTGACCTCGCATTTAATTGTTCGTTGCCGTTGCTTTTATCAGTTTTTTTAACAAAGATTACTGAATCATGTCTGTACTGGAATAATACAGATCACGTTCCACATATTATTTAGGACACCTATCAAGCTAGAGCTAGAAATACGAAGTTCCAGCGTGTTCAGTTTACGCTTAATTCTGTTTTTTGCACCGCTTATCAATTCCTACTATGGATGTCATGCTAGAGAGAACATAGTGTCATAGTGTCATTTTTGAGCATTATTCATTATTCTGAATGTTTTTTTGTAGGCAAAGAATAATGAGTTTTAATCTCACCTCATTTGTTGTTACAAAGAAACCGATAAAGCCGAAAATATCACTGCATTTGTTTCATCACCCTGTCTTTTGACACAAGGTGAGTTTCCGCTGGAAATAAGTATTATATTCATTTCACTGTCGTAATTTTTTAGGGTTCCGTACCCAAAGGGTAAAAACGGGACCCTATTACTAAGACTCCGCTGTCTGTCTGTCTGTCTGTCTGTCTGTCTCCAGGCTGTATCTCATAGACCGTGATAGCTAGAAAGCTGAAATTTTCACAAATGATGTATTTCCGTTGCCGCTATAACAACAAATACTAAAAATTAAAAAAATATATATATTAAGGGGGGTCCCCATACAATAAACGTGTTTTTTTCGTATTGTTTTGCTCAATATTAAAAACGGTAACAGGTAGACGGTTCAAATTTTCACAGAATATTAACTTGTATATTACCTTTCAAAATAAATAATTAAATATCAATAAAGTAAATATTAAAGGGGGGCTCCCATACAACAAACGTAATTTTTTGATATTAACAGTAAACCTCTACAAACAAAGTTAGTTTTGCGGTTCATTAACAAAGGTAAATTATACCTACTTCTTGAGTACGGAACCTCGGTGCGCGAGTCCGACTCTCACTTGGCCGATTTTTTTTTTCAAATCATACTTTTAGCAATAGTATTTCTAAGTTTCGATTTGAAGAAGACAAATTGTTGAACTTCTGTATTTTTTTTACAGGATCAATATAATCTGTGAATCTGTAAGATACACTCTAATCGATATCATCTTTTTATTGTCGTAGGTACTTAAAGAAAAGACTAATTTTCAGTCACAAAATTTCAGTGATGGAGTTACGACTTAAGTACGACTAACGAAACGTACCAATTCCCGACCAAGCTGTTGTTAAAGGCAAGGCCTGATAAATTAATTATAAATATAATGTACCTACATTATGAACCTTTTTCCAAATTGATAACTTGTGAAAAAGAAAACTCTAGTGCCAACAGGTGTTCAGGTTTTCTTTTACTAGCGGCGTCAGTAAAAGAAACCCTGAACAACTGTTGACGCATGGTTGACGCTAATCTAGCGCCATCTGTTATTATGCTCGAGAACTATAACCGCAATGTGTAGTGTAGGCTGTAGCCCCAAGCGAGTGCTGAGTAGTTTGGCGTACTGTCAACAGATGACGCGAAAATTCATGCACTTAAAATTGTATATTTCATGACAAGTAATAAACGTCAGGATCAATGTGAAGCGAAGGCATGCTTTCGTTTTCCTTCTCTGTCTACTAGAGCAAGATCCCAGAGACGCCAGACCTTACTTATTTTCTGAGGAACAAAATGTGTGTTAGTAGCTTTGGTACGTAGATTTAACGTACGCATACTCACAAAGGGGCCGCAACGGCCCATTTATAGATATATAAGGTGCTAAAGATACGCAAAAACGTTGCTAATTTTATCTACTTATTTTCTGAGAGCTGATTTTTATGTATGTTTTACTTAGTAGCGTTAATAATTAATAATCTGCATTACTCCCAGACTCATGCCGTGGGCTTTTTTTTCTGCCAGACAATATAGAGCTTGCAAAAAAAAACTTAACTTTACTTATTTTCTGAGTCTTGATTTTTTATACACGATACTCAGGGAACTATTTCAATACTATTTGCAAGCAGCCAGACTAATCTGATAGGCCAAACATCCGCCAGACTCAAAATCACTGTGAAAAAATTTTGGCCTTATTTTCAAGGTTTTAGAGACATTGTTATTTGGGTGGAGTAAGAAAAAGCCTATGTAAGCAGTTTTACAAAAATCCACCCCAAAGGGGGTGAAATGGGGTTTGGAATCTTACATGAAGGTTGTAGTAAAACACTGCTTGCTAGCTCAAGACTGTTTATTATAGGTACGTAATTATTGAACCTACCCACATGGTAATATGTTAACTGTCACACTATAAATATTGCTATACTACATCTTTACCTTTCTCTAATAAAACAAATGATAATACTGGGTATACTAATTACAACAAATCATTACTACGAAATTACAGACAATTTTCTACTATTTATTGATAACCTTCTTCCATCCTCCCACAGCCTAAACAAAAATTGATAATTAATAACATGGTATTACCATTAATTGTTGGCATGGTATTCACCAATGAAAGTCCTATTTTTTTAAAGTTAGAGACATGAAAATCTGCATTAAAGTTATTAGTTTTAAATAATAATGAAAACCTATGTAAGCAGTTTTACGAAAATCCACAACAAAGGTGGTGAAATGGAAGTTGGAAGTTTACACAAAGGTTCTAAGTTTTTGAAGTTAATAACTTGAAAATCGGCATAAAGACTATTAATTTTAAATAATAATAACCTGTATAAGTAATTTTACCAAAATTCAGCGATAAGGGGGTGAAATGGGGGTTTGTGGTTTGTATGAAAGTTCTATGTTTTTGAAGTTAGGAACGTGCAAATCGGCATTTTGATTATTAGTTTTGAAACAAAAACTAATAACTTTACTGCAGATTTTCATGTCTGTAACTTAAAAAACATAGGACTTTCATACAATCTTCCAACCCTCTTTGGATTTTTCTATGAAAGGGCCGATCTAGTACCTACATATATGTCGATGCTTGTAATATTATGTAGGGTCTCATAAAACAACCATTGCGAACTGAATTGCCTGAATTATTAGCCGTAGTCGTTATGTCCATGTATGTGAAGCAGTTCTAAACAGGTTCTAATAAATCAGGAAGGTTTTTTTTGTTACTTCGTACTTACTTCTTTTTGTTACATAGGTTCGTGCGAAAGAATAATTTAATATAAAAAATTCTTTTTAAACAACCGACTTCAAATTCCCGCGCCAACTTTACAACAACAAGCACACGCTATACAAAGTACTTATTTTATTGTTGATATTTTAAAAACCGCTCGACCGATTTCGATAAAATTTATGTGGGACCACTTGGAAAGTATGCCCTTTCAAATAAAAAAAGAATCATCCAAATCGGTCCACCCAGTCCAAAGTTCTGAGGTAACAAACATTAAAAAAAAAAAAAAAAAAAACAGTCGAATTGAGAACCTCCTTTTTTTGAAGTCGGTTGAAAACGCGACTAGGTATTCAGTTAATTACAGGCGAAGTGCTAACTGAAGTTTTAATGATCTACTTTACTGAACTATTAGAATTATTTTAATTGAAGTTCCCTTACAGATAAGTTACCTTGATCATCCAATTAAGTGGTACATAAGTAACCAGTGGATAATCACGTATCTAAGTATCAATCAATCGCAACACAATCAATCAATCACATCTGCACTTGCCTTAAACATTCCATTCCACGTAACAGCTTGTACAATGGTACAGATAATACAAGTGGCGGAAAAGCAGGAAAACCCACACACGTGTTGCCGACAACTTTGACACAATCCGTTTCGCAGTGGCTACGCGTCCGCGCCACCATTAATCCTACATTCACGTTGCTCACACCATCCGTCAACAGACACGCGACTTGAATTATTATCAGACTCTACTGTAACATAATTTAGCCACTGAGATTTATCTTGTATATTCTATTTGGACTTGAGCGAGGGGTTGGATATGAAGAAAATGTTGCTCCTGTTGAGAATAAAAAGCAGTATTTTGTCCCAAGAAATCACCGGGACATTTTAGTATTAACCATTTTTAACCGACTTCCAAAAAAGGAGGAGGTTCTCAATTCGGCGCGTATCTTTTTTTTTTAATTACTTTAGTATTAGGTATACTTATTTAATTGCGTGTACATAAGTAACACCTATTTATAACACCAAAAGAATTATGTGATGATGATAATAAAGTTAACGAATGCCGTACCAACTACCAATTTAGCAAAATACAAGGCTCGATATTACCCGTGTCTCTTCTACAGACCAATCCTAGTTAAATGCGTTAATTTGCCTACTTTTGTGGCTTAACCAGCATTGCCAATTCTACCGGTAACCAACCTTTCAATACCGTGCAGGCAAGCATATTTTGTCATCTGCACTGTAAACTGCACCTTAGACCAAACTGTGGCCAATAACTAACTATGTATGGTCTGAGGATTCGCCCAAAAATCACTTTTTCTTCTGTGTACAAGTTAGTAGATACTGATAGGCGATAGCCCTGGGTACAGCATGCTTGAAGTACGACTTTTAGACATCGGAACCAACCAGAGCGAGAATTTGTTTGCAGAATAAATGAAGTCAATACAGCATACCCTAAGATCAACCACAATATTATTACGTGGCGCGAATGAATTAGGAATGATTGGGCGCCCTAATTTACAGCTCCTTTTGTATTTAGTCGTTATGAACGGCCGGCCTTCGGTCCTATATTCTCAGCTTTTGGAACTTTAGTGTACTAACAGATATTATTTTCACAAAATACAGTGAAAATTGTGAGTTTGGACACTGAATTCAAATCAAGTAAGGACCACGGTCAGTAAAATAAAAATGTCATTAATAGATAATATTATTCATAGAAATGAGTTGAAACGGTTTTAAAACGGTTAGGTACCTAAATTTCGCGTGAATTACAGAAAGTAATGTTTCTCCGGATTCCAATATTGATAGATGAGTGAGCGGAAATTGAGATGTGGCACCGGATATTAACAGGCTAGATCATATTATGGTTTAAGTAGGTTTATATGGGACTAGTGGACGCCCGCGACTTCGTTCGCGTGGCATAAGTTTTTTAATTCCCATAGGCATTCCTTAATTTCCGGAATAAAAAGAACCCATGAAAAAAAACCCGTCGATCCGTTGCTCTGTTGCGGCGTGATTGAAGGACTATTTAACGTCCTTTGGGATAGAATTTATAAAAACTGTGGATTATGTATTTGATAATTTAAACCGGTAGCCCAAATATCAAGTTTCATGGCTATTTAACTTGAAAAACGTCGGCCTTTCATACAAACTTTCAACCCCTATTTTACCCCTTCAGGGGTAGAATTTTGAAAACTGTGAAACACGTATTTCTTTATTTTTTACCGATAACTCATATACTAAGTTTCATGGATATAACTTGAGAAATGACGGACTTTCATACAAACTTTCAACCCCTATTTCACCCCCTTAGGGGTGGAATTTTGAAAAATCCTTCCTTAGTGAGCGCCTACGTTACAAAAGGAAGCTACTGTCAAAATTTCAAGTCTCTAACCCTAGTGGTTTAGGCTGTGCGTTGATATATAAGTCAGTCAGTCAGTCAGTCAGTCAGGACTTTGAATTTTATATATATAGATTATTACTAGGTGTTTTCTAATGCTGTTTCTACGTCAACCATCAGCTAGCTGAAAGGTCAAGCTTTCTCTGGGGCCACGGGGTGATGGCTGCTGGAGCAGAAAAGTCCTAGAGTCCACTCAAGGATTTTTCAGCTCCACCAGTCGTATTAATTAGTGTAGCCTGGTTTTTTAAATTCCGCGGGATAAAAAGTAGCCTATGTCGTTTCTCGGGACTCAACTTATGTCCTTTCATCACAATCGGTTGAAAAGTTGGGCCGTGAAAGAACAAAGCAGAACAAACAAACTCACATTCGCATTTATGATATTACTTATAAGATGCTTTTGATACCGTATGATCGGTAGGTTCCTTTTAAAACTTAAACAACGAATTATGCAACACGTAATAGTAACTACTTACTTATTTCCAAAAAGGTAAACATGAGGCAGCTTAGGGTGATTTGAACCTCCACCTAATACTTACTTATTTTCAGTAATATAGAGTTCTGAGCTTGTATTACCTTCTCGTTCTAAGAAATTTCTTTTTAAGTAAGTAACCAAGAATTTCTTATTTCCCTGTAAGTTCTCGACTCACAGAGGTGCATAATAGAAGCGGAAGTGAAATGAAATTTTCAGTGTCGTCGCTTTGTTTGCAATAAAAACCTTTGAATTTTTCTTACTAACTTTCCATTTAGCTCCTTGGAAAGTTGAAAATTTTATTTGAGTCTATTTCACACGGGAACAAGGCACTGGATTTTCATTTTGATAAAGGTGATCGCACACCACGAGATGACTGGTAAGATCTGCAAGAGACACCTAAGCTGCCAGGGCGAACGCAAAATATTTTTCAATACTGAATTACTGAAACATGCGTGTGCTATAATATTCAATTCAGCAGTATCTTTATAATTGGCCGCCGCGCCGATAGATTTAAGAACAAAAACATACTGAGAACGATGTTATGCCTTGTCGCACTAGGGTGTGCGGATCCGGTGTGCGCTAGGATGTAAACTATAGGTGGACTGTTTGACGCTAGACTTTTTTGTGTAAGAAATTAATATGCTCATGACGTGAGAACTCAGCAGTGGTCGACGCTAATATGAACAGCTGTTATAAGTAGGTATTGTTATATTGAGGATGATGCCCGCTTGATGAGGGATTTGCTTCCCGCTGAAACTCTTTAGTTTTCCGGGATATTTAGCTTATTTGTTAAATTCAATTGTTTAGTCTATGTCCATTCCTTTCAGCCAAATCGGTTAAACTTTTAAAGTCTATGTTGCATGAAGGAGTGCGAAATGTCCAATAATTCAAACATAAAAACATCAGAACTTTCACATTAATAATTTATTAATATTCGCATTTCGCATTCTCACAATGCACCCAACATCTTCAGTGCTCGTACCTCTTGAGAAGTGCGCTCCTTGCGGCTTTGCCTTCAGTAGGGCACTATGGTTTACTTCACAAGGATGACTTAGGTATGTCACGTTAATATCTTAAGTTCAACCAAGCCGGGCGAGACAGCTATTGTTTAATGCTTAGTTAACTTGGGGTACAATGAGTTATATTTCTTACAGTTTGATTGCAGTAAAAGCTAATTCGATTCTCTCGCGCTTTGAGTTTTTATGAAAATGAGATCTGCCATGCTTAGCAAAGATTTAGAGCGATTTTTTACTTCCTTAAGGTACTTTTAACGTTTAATGCAATCTTTAGTGCATTATTGCTGCAAACATTCGCATTTTATTACAATTCAAATCAAGTAAAATGTTGTATTAAAGTGCACTCAGTCATGTCATTCAATTGGGCTACTGAACGACCTCCGACACTTTTCAATCGATTAGTAAAGAGTAGTAGATTATACTTATTATATGGCACCGTAAGATGGCAAAGGCTGTTGGATTGTAATCTAACTAGCGATATTGTAAACTGTCGACAGATTACAATTTAACGCATTATATTTCGGTAGATTGTAATCTGTTAGGTATAAGTATTAACCGGATAAAACCTAAGTGCCCTACGTGGGCACTACCTGATCATTTATGTCGAATCCTAACCTAACCTACAAGAAAGAGACAAGAAAACGTAAATACAATGAACGACAGTTTACAATATCGCTAGTTGGATTACAATCTAACGGTTTTTGCAATCTTACGGTGACATATATATATTATAAAATCTTACTAATATTAGTACTAAAATACTTATGTATTATCAAAGAATGTAGTCTAGTACCTAGTTGTTTTACTGTAAACTTTTTTCACTTTACTACCATTCTTATAAACTTACCATTAAGTATACCTACCCAGCTACAAAGTCTTACAAAACTTCGAGTACCTACTTTTACGCTGTTTTTGTAGAAAACTTGGTTACTTCCACAGCTTTTCGTTCTATATCCACTTAATCAAAGAGCGGAACACTTTTCTTAGCTAAAAAGACGTAATTATTTTCCTTTAATTTCTGTTGTCGTAGTGGTAGTAGGTAGTGATTTTAGATTAGAACTCTTTTGCTTGAATTTTGAATAGAATAGGATACCTTGCTTAAGCCCATGATATGATATGGATGGTCCAAGGAACCTATACCTACTATATTAACTCTTTGTTTGCTACGGAAACAGTTACAGGTTTAATGTTTTTAAATTTACTCGTACATGAAACTACATAATATTATCTACTGTTTTTACTTTCATATATAGGGGACAAAGTAAAGGAGGTCCAGTGCAAAATGACTAAATGAGTATAAAATGATCAAAAGAGAAATTGCTGAATAATAATATTCACTGGTCGCTCCAAACGAATTTTCTACTATGTGCAGACAAAATATAGCAAATGAAAGCATAGGTACACTTATTGACCTTCGCACCTTTAAATAGTTTGATTTATATTCAGTACTAGCTATAATCCACGCGGACAAGGTCGCGGGCATCATCTAGTTAAAAGTTTAAAAAGACCAATCCTATTTTACATTATGTAAATAAAACATTTGCGGGGGATCTATATAGGTGCTATAGGTACGATGTTCTTGACGGATGGTTGGACGGATCTTCGCTGTAAATAGCCGGGATATAAATGGCTGTCTAACCCCCAGTCGGGCAGAAAATAAGATACAACGGCTACAAACTAGAACCCTATACCGATCTATACATTAAACTTAATGGGTGAATGAAATGGGCATGAAAATGTTCGAAAGATACGTCATGGATTACATACAGATTAGGTACAGTAATGTACTCGTGTATGTATGTGATTATGGCAAGAACTGTAGCCTTAATATCAAGGATATCGAATACTCGTACTTTTAATCCAATTAATTTGTGTCATACCTGGCACTACTGAAATTTCTCCAAAGTGGACTCATGTCTAGTTGACGTCTATCGGTTGACGACGACGCTGACTACTTCTAGCAGAAGTGTTGGCAGCTATTCAAGACAGCTATGTCATTTTATGTGTAGGTAAAGATCATATAAATAATAATAAGTATAATAATACTAATATAAGCGCATCACATTCACCAACACGATGTAATATTTTCAGGTTTTATCAAAACCCAAACAACCGTTAAAGTCCACCTGATAAATTGTTTTTCCGAGATTTTCTTTGTGACAGGACTTTTGCAGAAATGTTTAGATTACTGCACGGTGTGTAGGCTTCTTTGTACATATTATAGTAAGAATTTCTTCAAACTTTTTCAAAAGAAGGTAAACTTATGTGGCTATTCAGCGGGGTAACGCAGCCAACTTTCTGGGCACATTGATTGCCTCGTTGCAGCGGCTTAGATGATATTTATAATTTAGATTTTAATTTGTTTCATAGATTTAATTTGAATAACTTATGTAAAAATGCATTTTTTCCACTAATTTATTTACTTTATTTGTGTTTTATTTAATTTAGCAATAGGTACTTAATATCAAAACTTTTATCCGGTTAAAAGCGCTTCCAGTCAGCTTTGTAAACTAGTGTAAGAGACCGCAAAACTTAGCGACATAGTTTTTAAACTTGTAACAGTTTCTGGTTCAAATGGGGACGTGCTTCAAGTGCAAAGTTCGATTTAAGAGAGCTCGCATTCCGTAATAAGTCACTAAAGTACACAAATATAAAGTTTTTCGCTTATAAGATCTGTTTTGTCAGTTCCTTTAACGAGAAGATTAGAAATCTTATAACTAGATGATATCCGTGACTTCTTCAGCTTGGATTTAGGTTTTTTTAAAATACCGTAGGGACTCTTTAATTTTCCGGGAATCCTATGTTCGTAATCGCAATGCAACCGATTTATTTACCGAATTACATCATTAACATCGGTAAGTTAATATGATTAACTGTCAAAAGATAACAGACAGACAAACAAGATAAATAGATAGACTCGCGTTGATTTTATTATTATGGCGTACATCTCATATTTAGAGAGTTAAATGCTGCTTTTCCATCTTAAAAATGCGAGAATTGTGTCTTCACCATTCACCTCAGTGACAACTCGGTGTCACTCGATCTAATAAACAGATGAATTAATTATATTGGTGGTTTTCACAAATTTCTAACTGCTTACTTTTAGACTGGGAGTACTTTGCTTAGTTTGGACAATAAAATTAGTCAAATCAAATAGGTTATGCATCTTCGAACATCTGTTATAAGTATCCGTTAAAAAACCCAAGTTAAGAAATCTCGTTCTCTTTGCGATTCATATGCGGAATCTGGGAAACAACAACCATTGTGTGAATAAGGCAAAGGGGTTACTACCATCTGCCTTGAGAAATATATACTTATAATAAAAGGCAATACGTGCAATTTATAATTTAAAACCACGTGAATCCCTTAGGGAGAAATTCAAGGAAATAGGTATTCTTACGGGAGCCTCGCAGTATATTAATTACAGTAATCTAATCTTTGTAAAACAGCACATTCAGAATTACAAAAGAATATGCGATCTGCACGATAGGCCAACAAGAAACCGCCATAGGCTCGTGACTCCATCGCTCCGCCTCAATAAAGTCTGAAGGTCGTTCGTGGGAATGAGCATACTATTCTTTAACAAAATTCCTCAACCTATTATAAACTTGCCTTTACACAAGTGTAAGATAACCATTAAAGTGTAAGCTTATTATACTGTCGAAGAAGGCGCATGGATTTGACTCGCTCCTGCAATGCTCAGAATTGCGGTTACTTATGTATCTGTATAAGTTGTATGTATGTGTATGTAGATTATTGTAAATATACGGTATATTTACAATAATCTACATACACATACATACAACAAAATATATGGTATATTATATACCATATATTTTTTTTTCATAAGAGCAACCACAGAGTTTCTTGTTGGTTCTTCTCGGTAGGAACGGCATTCCGAACCAGTGGTAGATTCATTTGACTATTCATAAGAACTTGTAAAAAGTCTATTTGAATAAAAATCATTTGAAATTTTGAATGTATTTCCTTGCCTTGCACAACCCTGATGGAAATATCGTATTCGATTTGGTTTACCTTGAAAGCGATCCGGTAGGTAGCTATTAGGTGCTATTAGCAAAACATCACTGTTGTAGCACCTAGGTATAACGAATTTCAAATAGGTTGACCACCACATTATTACGTGATTCGTTCTCTAAACGGACACGGAGGCAATCTCTATAAAGAGGTATTTGGGACCCTAATTTACACCCCCTTCCGTAATACCCGGCATCTTGGTTATGAAGGTCCGGTCTTCTCTTCAACTTGTAACCCGCTTAGTCTCTGGGGTATAAAAATGTAAAATATTGTTGAGGAAATTTTATAAGTACTAAAATATTGTGCTGTTTTTGCTAAATATTATATTTTTCTTGCTGTTTGCCGTATTTTTAAGTTCTAATTAAAATAAATTATCCTCATCACTTCAACACATTGAAGTTCACTACATGTAAGAGGTGCGTTCCCGGGGATCACCCGTGAATCGTGACGACGTATAAAAGGTTGGGTGTCTTAACCACTGGGCTATCAGCACTTATTATGATAATTACAGAATTATAAAAGAAAAGTAATTAAAATGTGAAACCAAAGTAATGTTAGGAGTAAAATAACCTTGATTCAGTCATTTTGGTTCTACTCAGGTACAATAAATCGAATAATAACTAAAACAATATAGTTATTATAAGGGAAAATAAAAAAACTATTAGTATACTGCTTATTTTTATTGCTTAATTATTATGAAATATTGTCTAGTGGAGGCTTTAGCCGTAGCTTATTACCCCTCTACCGATAAAAACGAGCCGCCAACCACCAAGCGATTAATCGTTCCCGTACAATGTTGCATTGGGGTTTTTTAAATGCCATAGTTATTATACCTTCCAAGCTCACTTCCATCTACGACTACAAATCCACCACCACCACAATATCACAGTGAAGAGCTAACTTGTTATGAAACAAGCAGTAACTATCAATTAAAAATTGTAACCCGGAAAAAAAATCAGAGTTCCCTTTTTTCGATGTTACATCCGCCATATCGATTTCTGTCATGTAAAATGTAACCTAAATCACTCGGATCACAATAACGAATCGATTGACACCTCAGTCATCAAAATCAGCTCAGTAGTTTAGGTGCTACGGTGGAACGTACATACTCGTAAATACAAACATGCATACTTCCTTTTGGTTTAACCGTAGTCGGATAGAAAAAAACGTTCAGTTACACTCTATTAACACAGTTCTTTATAAAGCATTGACAGTGCTAAAATCCTTCCTCAAGGATTCCATTGCTTTGTGTTGCCCGCTGGACTCGTCGTCGGCAATGCAAATGGAGGGTATCATCGCCTTTCACTGCTCCTATTCAAGTCTTTATTAAAGTCTGGAGTCCTAAGACGGTGATAAAAAATTTAATTAAATAGGTAAGTATTTTGACGGTTCATCTGTCCATATTTTATGCATCGGTATGTAAAGAATTTCTTTTTTAGAGAAAGCTGGTATGTGTGGATCTAAACCTCGGACTGGTGGGTTCGCATGGTTTCTTTTACCTGCTGACGAGTTCTATCATCGATCTCCAAACTACTCGTCTGAAGGCCTAGTGGGAGATTTTCTCCCCATTCGATCGCGACAGCGTTATTATAACCACAGAATAGTGCCCAGCAGTGAGACGTTAATGGGCTGTAGTGGTGGTAGGTTAACACTAATGGATATCCCCGAACCTTTCGAATAGAAGGAATACGTCTAAGCCCCAACAACAACAACGTTCACAACATCCAAGAATCGAGTTTAATACGCGGAAATGGTCAGGTCAAAGAAGATTATGATTCTTTGTAAACCTCACAAAGACGAAACGTATTCGGAATAAAAGTCTCGTACTCCACAGACAAAAGGCTTTTCTTTTCATATTAAGAGACACTCCGGCAGCAATACACGGACGCCCAGTTTGGAATAACAACGATCTTGAAGATTTACCAATACCGATGCTGAATATCCTTTGTATTGTGTCCGGTTCTCGGTCCTGCAACAGAATAAATAAAATGGCTTGTATTTCGGAGTTTATCTGAACTCATGCATTTAGGGGATCGGACTTAATGTGAATTCATTCATATCGTGAGACGCTATCTGCTACCCGCTTCTGCTTTGCTCGGGCGGAATTTCATAAAATCCTTAGGGGGTGAAATAAAGAAAAACCTGAACCAAGTGTTTCTTCAGTTAAAAAAAAATTAAAAATTAAAAATTGTTTATTTTTACACCAACATTATTTTTACACATTAAAGGTTGGAGCCTTCTTTTAAGAGTAAAGTTACCCCTGTGGTAGAAGGCTCCGCCCTTCCTTAACAATAATAATAAAAATAAACCACAAAAACAATCAAATAAAAGAACAATGTGTGGGTACAAGGAAAAGAAATTTAATTTAATAAAGTAAACAAGCAAGTTAGTGACAGCTGTAAATTAAGTTTGTAATGCTATTTTTGTTGTAATGTATAGTTTTAATCAAATTCCTTAATTTATCCTTATCGGTTTCTGTACACGGCTTCGTATGGATCGTATCGTAAAAGCTGAAACCCTGACCTGAGCAGACCAGAGTCAATTTAGAAATCTAAAATGCTTTATTTCCCCTGCGAACCGAACTTTAGACCTATCTATTACGTAACGCCCACTTCTGCACCATGAAGATCGTCAAATTTGGTTCGCGTATAATATTATCGCGGCTAGCAAGTGTGGAACAGGCTTTATGGTAGAAGTAATTACGATATTCGTACGTACGGATCGATTGCCAGCCGATAAATTACAGTACCAAATTAATTACCAGCTCTGTACCGCTCTCAGAGGACATACGCATCTGTCGTGAATTCATGATGTTTCGCCACTAAATTACATTTATTGGATTGGATTTAGTGATGTGGAATGTGGTTTGTCATTCCGAAATATCTTTCAGAAATATTTTGGTATAAATTATGTACCTACAGTGAGTTTGTGTGTGGTCCTGAGTGGTTGCGTGTTCGTGTATTAAAGCTGGTTCCATAATTTGTAGGGATGTGGTGTAAAATACCGGGAATAACGAGAGAAATCACGGTGAAATCCAGAGGCCCGATTGTCTAAGCAAATGGTAATCAAATGACAGCTTGAAACGTATTAGGTACTCGAACTGTTTAAAGAGTTCATACAATATGCTTTAGGACGTGCAGTGCAGGCATCTATGAACTTCTTAAACAGGTCTAATAATACGCTTGACAAACGATTACGATTACGATTTCCTTACACAATCGGGGGGCAGCAATTAAAAAACCAATTCAAGGGTAATCAATACAAATAAAATGTCCAACTAATAAATTAAGTAATATTTTATTTTTATTTTCATTTTAAATTTTATTAGGTGTAAGTGATGGTCTGTGACGTCTTGACCCTTGGGCTCCTTCTGAAAATCAGCGTTGCAGTATGTTTGGTAGGTATACATATCTCTCATGCTGTGACACGGACTGAGGAGGTGGCCCATTGAGCAAACGTAGTTTTTAACCGACTTCCAAAAAAGGAGGAGGTTCTCAATTCGGCGCGTATATGTATTTTTTTTTTTTTTTTTTTTTTTTTTTTTTTTTTTTTTTTTTTTTTTTTTTTAATGTATGTTACCGCATATCTCCGTGGTTTACCGGTTCCGAACCGAATTGAAAAATTTTTTTTTCAGTGGTTAGAGGAAGCTCCCGAGATGGTCCCATAAAAAAATTTGACTCCAAATCCTGATGCTGTAGGTAAACTTACGACTCAAAACTAGGGAGTTAGACAGTTTTGATAGTGAATTCATATAGTAGGTATCAAGTCACGTGTATACGATTCAACTCCAGTCCCGACTCCTGAACCCTGTTGCTGCAGGGTACAGAACTCCTTAAAAATAGCGATTTAAAACTTTTTTATGGGAAATTCATATTGTAGGTGTCAAGCAACGACTTCATACTTCAGCCCAAATCCCAACTCCTCAACTCTGATGCTGCAGGGTACTGCACTCATAAGCCGTGGGGATTAAGACTACACTAAAAAGTTAAAAATAAAAATTCTTTCCAAAAAACCGACTTCCAAAGCCACTGTAAACTAAAACATAATTTTGATTTCTACACACTATGTTGAAGTCGGGCGAGTATAACAAAGATAGGCAAAGTTGACGCGTCAGGCTCGCCCGACTTCAACATAGTGTGTAGAAATCAAAATTATTTTTTACTTTACAGTGGCTTTGGAAGTCGGTTTTTTGGAAAGAATTTTTATTTGTGTTTAATTTATTTGTATTAGTATAAATTTAGTTATAATATGTAGTATAATGTAGTGTAGTATTGATCAATAAACATTTTTGTTATTTATTTATCTATAAGCTACCAACTAGGTATCACCTAATACGAGACAACATTTTTATCTCAAATGTAATTTAACATTCCTTCAAGCCACGGTCCGATTATATAGATAACGCCGTACCTACACGCGTCCCCGTCTCCCCATATAATTCCTTCCCCAAGGATCCCTGCATTGCTGACGGAGGGGAATGGGAAAATAAAAAATTGCGCGATTGCCAACAGCTGAGCCGGGCGCTGCATGTGCACTCCTTGCAATTTGATAAATTATTCCAATTTTATGCTGATCAGACTCAGGAAAATAAGGGCTGTTTATAGAGAAATGCCAACTACTCGAATCAAACGTCTTTCTCTTCAAATTTCCTTTTATTTATTTTTGTATAAGGGTCGCTAGTAAATCCTTTCTTGGTATATGGAATAAGTAAGATTATTTAGTTTTCTATAGTATAGGAGTCTACGTGATGGAGAAAACCTACATGCAAAATATTTAATTTTTAGACCGATTGCCATAGACGAAATGCTATTTACCATGCTATTTACCACCATTACCATATGGTTTAAGCTGTACTCGTAAAACGTTGATGTACCAGTAAGCCGGCTTTATATAAATAAATAAATCGTTGATTTGCTGAAAACATTGTACAATTAAGATGACAAAGACCAAATTTGACCAAACATGTCAACATGTTGCATGCTTTTGTAAGAGCTTTTATTTGAATAGGTATAGATTTATAGATTTCGTTCTGACTTGATGGTAAGTGGGCTTATTAAAGAATACTTATTACTATTACTTGGTATGGATATGGTAGTTCTTTTGAACACCTAATATCTATATCTACTCTTACGGTTTCTAAACGTAGTATCGTTCCTAACAATAATTGGCTGGCCGCATGGCTTACTACTAACTAGCTAAGGCCAAAACCTTCTATCAGACCAGAACTGAGTCAATTTATATCTTTTTACTTTTATCAATAATTTTCAAATTGTCCCTGCCGGGAATCGAAGCCTGATTTCGCCATTTATTATTACAGCCCCCAGTTAGGGATGCCGAACCAAGGAGGTCGTCAAAACCAAAAAAGGGGTTTTATGATTGTACCCATATAACATAATTATATTTTATAGTTATAAATATGCAAGTACCTACACCATACGTGATATTTAACCAACTATACGACAAAATACCGCACAATATATTGTTATTGTCTTCCAAGTTATTGCATTTTCCATGATGCATTACTCAATATGTATTTAAACAAGGTACTCCCACGTTAATATCGTGAAGAACTTTTACTGAATCATAACCAATTTATTTCTATTGTTAATGAATCGTGTGTGTGTTAAGTAAGTAATATTATTACTTTAGTGTTGTAAAGTTACTATCTGATAATTAGGTAAAGATTAAAGTTATAACTATGTATTTTAAGAAGAAGGAATCAGATTCTATTAGGCTGGGTATCCACTATGTTTGCGAACCTCTATACTCCGCGCTTCTGCAACTGCTCCGCATAGTGGATACGCTCGCGCTCCTAGAGCGTGCAACAGTGCGCGCTCCGCGCTCAGCGCTCCGATCGGTGGCGGTTTTTGCGCGAACACAAAGGGGAGCGAGCTCGTTCTGTTCGAGGCCGCGAGCTAATGGAGATGTGCGTGCCGTCTCCATCAGAGCGGTTGCAGATGCGCGGAGCACAGTTAGTTCGCGAACATAGTGGATACCCAGCTTTATACCTGAATGCCTGTTAGTCTGCCTACTACGCTTTCCGTCGTCTGTTCGACCGATTTTGATGAAATTCATTGGAGGTCGGGCGTCTTAGCCACTAGGCTATCACCGATTTAGGTATTAAATATATTTTATTTACACCAGCAGAAAGCTCAGAGCAAGTACCTATTAGTAGCTCTACCGGGTAAGTATACTCAGCTATTCACTCCTCGTTTAATCCAGGATTTAGACGTCGAGTAAAAGACATCGTATTCTAATGAAATTTCTTTAAACGTTCCTAATTGAAATAACGTAGACTTTTATTTGCAAAACAAATAGTGATTAAAATATTTTTAAGGCAGCGGCTACTAATGCAGAAAAGGCGTAGAGGCGCAAATATAAATAACTAGCAAATGCTCGCGACTTCGTCCGCGTGGATTAAGATCTTTTGAATCCCGCAGGAACTATTTAATTTTTCGGGATAAAAAGTAGCCTATTATTCGAGACTATAATCTATCTCTGTGCCAAATTTCATCTAGATCTATTTAGCCGTTCTGGCGTGATTGAGTAACAAATCCATCATCCATCTATACAAACTTTTGCATTTATATTATTGGTAAAGATTTAATATTCAAGTGCGTTTTGGTGTCTGGGACCGGATTGTAAGGCGATAATAGATCCTTAAGGATCGAGCATCCTGTTTCACGGAGTCCACACGTGGCCGGAGGGCTGGAAGCTACCACGGAAAACATAAAGCTTGACTGGTTATGGACTGGATATGAGGTAACGCTGCCAGCGTTCTGGGCATATTGGCCACATTCCAGTGGTTTAGATGATTAGTTTTGACTTTCAGTTTTTAATTAAGTTTTGCGTTTATGCGTCATTTTATTATTATGTACTATGCTATTATACCTTCGACATAGGCCTCCTCTAAATTTAGGTACGAGTCGATGTATAATAATAGTTGTATATATCATAAATGCGAGAATACATACCGGGATAATTTATGAATACCCTTTCTTCGCATGAGTGGGCTTATAGAATGATGTTAATGTATTATATAAATAAATGTTTTCGTGGAAATCTGAATATTGGTGAAACCCATATTGAAATCCACTGAAAAAGTTTGAAATAATAAAAGCAAGAACAATAAATATTTCTGGCAGACAAAACGCCCGTGTAATTTGCTTTATATGGAGCTGCACACACTGACGTGAAAGGACGACAACAGCGTTTGCGGAGAGACAAAAGTCGCGTCCGTCCACTAGGCTCGCCGAGCTGAGCCTGAGTCGAATCGAATCGCAAAATTTCGTCGACAATGTATTTACTAAGAAAATACGTCGATTAAAGTAAATAAATAAATAAATGTTTATTTAGCTTCGTAAAAAAGAAATACAGAAATGAGAATTTGTAACTACAGAATAAATACTCACAAAACTTACTTACTAAAATACAAGATGTATTTTACAAAATAATTACAAAAACTAAATTGCTCCGTGTATCAGCTAAAAAGGCTGCTACCTCAGCAAGTACCGTTTAGCTTCTTTCCTAATCTGTATGAAATAAATCACTTAAGAAATAAGAATTAAAAAGTTGAGATCAAGCAGACGAACTCTATAGTAACGGCGAGTTTTCCTTGTAAAATAAATTTCATCTTCGGGGATGCAGTACTAACAGCTAAGTGAGTAGAACTTCCAAGAGGGAAGTCTAGTCAAGAAAAACTAATTTCTAAAAGAACAGTTTAATACACCTACGTCGAATAAAGAACAGTTTTTGAATAACCTACTTTTAAGTTTAAAATAAAATTGAAAAGCCGGCAGTTCTTTAAAATTAAACGTCTATGCGTTGCATAAAATCATAAATCATTTTACTAAGTAATACGAGAACAAGAGTACAATCTAGGGTAATTTACCTATACATTGCGCACACAACGCAATGAAAAGATAGAACTAGATAATTACATCATCATACAATACATATATCATAATATCATATTGTACTACAGATACTCATCTATAGTAGCAGATAAAATTGTATCTATCGTATGTATGATCACATTTTCAGTAGCTATTTCATATATATATATATATATATATTCCAAAATAAGTAGTAATACAATTAACAGTAAGTAAGTATTTAAGTAATATTTAAATCGCGAAGCCAGTAAAATACGAAGACATTTAATTGAATTTTTCATTCCGTCTAAGAAGTTCAGGCTTTATTAAAGCCCTGAATAGGAGCTGTGAGAGGCAATCGTCCCCTCTATTTGCATTGCCGCGTCGGGCCGGGCCAGCTCCACAAAGCTGGAATCCTCGTGGAAGGAATTCAATGCAGTCAAAGCTCTGAAAGGACTTTAGATAGACATGCTTAGCTTCTTAAAACTCTGTATCTGGTTAGGGTATTTTTTTTAATTTTTTTACTGTGAGATAGGCTTGCGCTTGACGACAATCATGCTTACTGCAAAGCAATGGTGAGGTCTAGGTTGGAACGCGCTTGGCTAGAAGATGCCTATTCACCCTTGTCTTGAAGGTACTTAAGTTATTCGTATGTGGCGTGACGGTTTCTCGCTGTCCTGTGGTAGAACGGAGAAGGAGGAACAAGGTCGAACAAGGGACAACCATTTTATCGGGCCTTTATCGTATCGCCCCTTGGAATGTCAACATGCTGATGCGCATACTATTATAGTTTTTAGAAATTCGACGCTAATGATCGTTATTAATTATTCGTCGCTCGACCTACACACGCAGTGTTGCATCAGCAGGAGGAAATTGGCTATAGCAAGTTGAGCCGTCATTTGTTCTTATTATTATACAATAATAAGAACAAATGACGGCCTATGGATTCACTGTCAAAATTTTACAATCTGCACCAAAAAGTCATCGATTTCGTCGGTGTGGATTTAGGTTTATGAAAATATTCGACGCTAATGATCGTTATTAATTATTCGTCGCTCGACCTACACACGCAGTGTTGCATCAGCAGGAGGAAATTGGCTATAGCAAGTTGAGCCGTCATTTGTTCTATAAGTACAAATAAGAGTAAGTAATAATAAGAACAAATGACGGCCTATGGATTCACTGTCAAAATTTTACAATCTGCACCAAAAAGTCATCGATTTCGTCGGTGTGGATTTAGGTTTATGAAAATCTCGTGAGAGCTCTTTGATTTCCGGGATGAAACTTATCTCAGTATCAAATATCGAAATCGAACCGTTTAACAGACGATGAAAGCGTATTAGACAGACAGACAGACACACTTTGACATTTATGATATTAGTATGGATTGAGTTTAAAGTAGAGGAGCTCACTGAAAATCCCTTGAGCTCATTTCTCAACTCTACACGTGTTTCGGTGTCACGTTTGTGAACATGTAAACTTACACCAGGGGTAGAGAAAATTCCATTATTTTGTATAATGGTCTGTGTGAGATAGCTTACGCAAAGCTTAGCTAGCAACATTTCGCTGACAATAGAAATCTAATCCGACATGACGACGGTGTGTATTGATTTGCCATTTTTCACTTTCACATTACCAACTGTCAGTTCCATTGTAGACCTTTGTCAGTGTCAGTAAAATTGTACAAGAAATCATATAGTAAGCCACTGTAAGGTTTTTCTTTCAAAATGTATCGCAGTTACTTTCTATAGCTTGATTGGTAAAACAACAACAAAATACGAGTTAAGACCCGTCGTTGACTTGTTTCCCTATAAGAAAAGCATAACGAATAATACAGAAAAACTAAAGTTGTTTCTTTTTAGTCTTATAAAAACTGCCATAATGTCACTTTGCTGTATCCAATAATAGACTCAATTGAACAAATAATGAAATGTCTTAATCTTTAAGAGTGTAATCCATACTAATATTATAAATGCGAAAGTGTGTCTGTCTGTCTGTTTGTCTGCTACGCTTTCACAGTCCATCTGTTCAACCGATTTTGATGAAATTTGGTACAGGAATAGGTTGTATCCCGGGGAAGGACATAGGCTACTTTTTATCCCGGAAAATTCAAAGGTTCCCGCGGGAATCAAAAAATGTATCTGTTCAACCGATTTTAATGAAATTTGGTACAGGGGTAGGTTGTATTCCGGGGAAGGACATAGGCTACTTTTTATCCCGGAAAATTCAAGAGTTCCCGCGGGAATCGAAAAAACTTGGTCCACGCGGACGTAGTCGCGGGAATCATCTAGTTTAATATAATTTCTATTCGACTGTAAGTCATCAAGTCGGTGAACTGATTTGAATTTTTCCGTGCCTAGAAGAGCAAGCATAGCTGTTCCAGTCCAAAGTCCCAATAGTTCCCGATATCCCTAACATCAAATAATAATCCTTATAATAGCTAGCCTAGTTCAGCCAGCTTGCGTTACCGATTACACGGTACCCTCTCCAATTTAGGTCCGTGCATATAAACCGAAATCAGCCAAGAACAGGTTTCCAAGCATCAGTGTTAAGTATAGATCAAGACTGATACTTAAGAAAGCGCCTTGAAACTTGTAGCCTATCAAAGTCACTCGTATTAAAAATTTAAAACATGCAAGGACTATATTTTTCTTGAACGATCGAAGCCTAGCACAAGATTCAGTCGCAAAACTTTTTCGTAAATCGCCACTAACTTTGATATAAATTGACAAGCTACTAAGTACGCGAGTAACTGACAAGCGAAATAATTAATAGGCGGTATATCCAGCGGCTAACAACATAAATCAACACAATGAGGTCTCCGAGGAGCCGCGTCAAACGTTATCAGTCACTCACCCCCACACACCCTCAAAAGTCAGTAGGTAGTAGTCAGTACCCTAGTACAAGTTGAAACGAAATTCAGTAATATTTTCCTCACATCTGCCGTTGGCGGAAAGAAGTTTTGTAAAACAAAACATATTTGCAGCATGGTCCACTTGTCAACAAGCTTCAGGTGTGCTAGGTTAGGTTTTACTGCGACTGTTTCAAGGAACACATGATCATTATTAATTAAACGTGAAAACCTGTACTAGGGACGTAGATGGCAACGATACAATCAAATCGCGCCGCGGGCAAACTCAATTATTGATCACTTTCGCATTCACAAAATTTTGACACGTATTTTGTGACAGACGAATGTTTTGTTTTTTGACCTTGGTAATTTCTCATTGCTTATTGTCTGATATTTAAATAATCAGCCTTGTCTGGAAAAACACCTGGAAATTTTTTCACCTTTCGCCTTTCTTTAATTACTGATTGTTCCATTTCAAAGTCGTAATAAATAATAAAATTATCCCAAAAACAAAGGAGATGGTTCAGATTGTTGGTTATTTCAGTGGTAAAATTATTTAATCTTTCCTAGTTAAGCAACACTAAACATGAGTGGGTAACAAAGGCGGATTCATATTTTTTGACGTTTTCCAAATAAAACACGTTATTTTGACAGTGTTGGCGTGGCGGAATGCGTTGAACGTTCTAGATAAAGACCAAATGTGCAAGCAAAAGAATTCATTTAGGGAATTTCAAGTGGCGGACGTCGCACCGGGTTGGATTTTTTACAAGTGGCCGTAGGCGCCCGGCGACAAAAAACGATTACAAAAGGGATATGGTCTTTGTTTCAACAGCTTTCGAGAGTTAAGATCTTACTAGAAATATGTTTTTATGTGTTGACTTTAGAAATAGGTAAAATTTATTGGTTTTTTGTCAACTTTGTTTTTAAGATGAATGAGTTACTAGAAGTTTACGAAATAAAGGGTCTCGAAGTGGTTGCACTCATTAGCGTTCGGGAATATTCCGTTAACGTAATGATTTGGTATAAATATTCCCGATAGACCGAACGCCAGTCAGTCAACCCTCAGCACTAGTACGGAAAATAACTCTTTTATTTCTCAGTACCTAGTCTAGTACCTCAAGTCTTCACACTACTATCTACTCTACTGTCACAGTAGAGGTGCACGACCGGGGTGCACAGGACGGGACGCCTACCAGCGCAACATCGACGAGTACCGGCGGACGGGTCCCGATTTTTGCCCGCCCGCTCACTCCGTGGCCCGAGCGTTTCCGTCAACTTTTGCGGGACAAGTTCCCTGGCGTCGTCGACGGTCTACGCAACCGACGCGCCGCAACAGATGGTCCTTCGAGCCGGATCCCGGACACGGATTTCTGGAACTATTGAAGAATTCTGAAAGCTGTATCTACGAACGGGGATCAAGAGACATGCCTCTCACCAGGTCCCAGAAGGAAAAAGGTGTGCCCTTAGGCGCAAGCTCAAGTGCATCGCAGCACACGGAACAGTTGAGCGAGCGAACCAGATCACAGGGGTCCGCCTCAGAGATTAATTTGGAAGCTACAGCACTGAATATTTCTTCGAAGACTTCAATAAGAGAACCTCCAGGAACCACCGAGACGAAGACGAGGTCGACAGAAACGGGTGATCGACTCAACACACTGAAGATGGCTGAGCAGAAGAACCGGAATAGTTCTCTGACGACTCTAATACCAGGGGGTTCTACTCGTGGATCAGTCAATTCAGTTCGAACCTCGAGATCTGCCAGACTGCGCGAGTTAGAAATAAAGGAAAAGCTGGCTCGATTGGAGCTGCAGCGCATCGAAGCAGAAGCTAATTTGGTACGAATCAGACTCGAGAAACAGAAAATGGAAGCTTTAGCTTCAGAAGACGATCTGGAAAACGAACAAGAAGATAGAACATCATATGTTCAGAAGTGCATCCAGACGTCACCCATGGAAGATATGAAACATAACATCCTTCCAGAATTAGACCTTCAAGGAAAGGACGGAAAGAAAGAAAAGGAAAGGATCGTGAAGGCCGAACAGTCCCTGATGAATACGATCCAGGTCCAGAAGTTTGAAGGTGCTGTACTTGAAGAACAAAGAACTGAAGATTCAGTTTCGGAGTACAATTTGGAAAATGTTTTTGTTGACAAAAAATCGCAAGTTCAGAATTGTATCAAGACGCGTCCATTAGAAGAGACGCAGTGTACGACAAGATTTCGAAGAGCCATAAAAAGAGCAGCGGGAAAAGTTGTCAAGAACTTTTTATATTCAGACGCCACTCCAGTCCAAGTAAGGAAAGCTTTTCAGCGTCTCTATGAAAGGCCAGATTTACTTTTGATGAAAGAACAAGTCAGAAATGAGGCACTCCTTCAGATTGCAGCAATGGCTCAAGACAATTGTACCTTTGCGAGTGGGATATACAAGTGGATCTCAACCAGACTAGATCTTCAGCAATCTCAGTACTTGTGCTATACAGTAACAATGAGAGAATTTTTTGAGATGTTACCAGCGTACCTGAAGTTCCGTTGGCATGACTACGCGGATGCAAGGGAAAATGAAGAATCAGCTGATCTTATCTTGATGACGCCATTCCTCAACAAGCAACTAGATAAGAGTGGAGCTTACGCACTGACAGACAAGCAGAAATGGTCGTGTGGACGTAAATCAACTCACACAGCAAAATATGAGGAAGATGAAGGAGGAGGAGTGCTGAGACGACCCCTTTTCAGTCGTGCTGATAGCATCGCCATGTCAGAAGATTGGTGCTGCGCACAAGGGGGAGAATGTTGGCGACTAGATTAAAATTATTTCTCGAATGCGTTGACCCACTAAAACCCCCTCGGTGGCCATCCTCTGAGCATAATGGTAATCTCCGGGAACTCTCAGAGAACATATGCCGGAGACTCCCTTGCGCGATGCCCATTGGGCTCGTCCAGGGTGATGTAATCCCTGATTTCATGTATCAATCATGAATCATAGAGTCGCATGGACAATGAGCGGCCAAAGCCCCACTTTCAGCCACGTGCGACTTCGAGGTCCTTTTATATATTTTAATCAGGGCGCCGCACCGGTCAGTGTTGCCCTGCTACCTCCGTCTCCGAGTGGGATTGGAACGTTCTCGTTCCCGCTCAGCGTTCTCTTTCTTGAGCATGACAGCATCACAAAAGGATACCACGGCCCTCCATGCTTCCTTTGCCGCCAGCATTGCCGCTACGATAGCAGGCGGCGAAAGATCACTCCCTACGTAGCTGACCAAAACACGACGCTCGGGTTCCCAGGCGGGACACTCTTCAAGCGTGTGCTGTGCGGAGTCAAGGTCGTTCTCACAATGGTGGCACCGTGCTGTTTCCTCGCGACCGATCCGGCACAGGTACTCACCGAAGCAACCATGCCCGGTAAGCACCTGTGTCAACCTGAAGGTAACGCTGCCATGCTTTCTCCCCAGCCAGGCTTCAAAGTTTGGCAGAATAGCACCAACAGCGCGTTGGTGTGCGTTTCTTTCCCCTTCCAGACGCATACGCCAATTTACAAGGGCCTGTTGGTGCGCTTGCCGTCGCAATGTCCCGCCATCTCGTCCATCAGCACTGCTTTGGCTTCGGGTCTGGGTATATACCTTCGTGTCCATATCCGCCAGGATGTCAAGAGGCGGAAAGCGGGCCAGGACAGTAGCCGCCTCGAAGGATATCGTGCGATATCCTCTTGCGACCCTGATAGCTACCTTGCGCTGCACGCCATTAAGCTTAGCTCTGAGACGCTGAACACCACAGAGCCGATTCGACCATACCGGCGCACCGTAAAGGGCTATCGACCGAATTACCCCGGCGTAGAGTCGACGAACGCCTTCCTGTGGCCCTCCGAGGTTAGGCAGTAGGCCGTGCATTGCACCAGCAACTTTTTGTATCCTGGGGAGCAGGCGCTCAATGTGTTCCTCAAATCCCCATCGCCCGTCTAAGGTAAGACCCAGGTATTTTAGGTATTTTCCTACCTGCACATCTACGTCGCCAACGCGAATCGACGAGCTAGGGGGCTCGAGTCGCCTCGGTAGCCTATGGAACCAAAGAGCCTCTGTTTTTTGAGGCGCTACTCTGAGTCCGAGAGCATGGAGGACGGGACGCCTACCAGCGCAACATCGACGAGTACCGGCGGACGGGTCCCGATTTTTGCCCGCCCGCTCACTCCGTGGCCCGAGCGTTTCCGTCAACTTTTGCGGGACAAGTTCCCTGGCGTCGTCGACGGTCTACGCAACCGACGCGCCGCAACAGACAGTGACTGTCAGAAATGACATTTGACACATTTCGCGCCTACTGACTTCTTGCCATCTTGGAAACGTATCGAAAACTTGAAATTCATGTTTTATTTTTCTCGTTATTTACTTTACTGTTCTAAATTCTTACATTTTTAATACAATCTATGTATTTTCCTCTATTCATGGTGTTCAAGAGTAGGCCTAAAATGAACCTTTTCCTTTAGGATACGAAATAAAAATTGGCAACTTTAATATAATCGTCAGTCTACAAAAAGTACATTTTTCACTATTTTCTGTTTACAAAATAACCTCGCTATCTAGATTTCTTTAGAAAATAGGAAGAGTGTGCTAAATGTTTTGTGTAAAAATATTTCGCGATAACGTTGAGTTTCGCAGCAACAACAGCGAAAAGATTTTGCTATAACAAAGAATAGAACTTCCAGTGGTCATTAATATAACTGAAACATCTGTTTCGTTTCACACACTCATTGGATCTATCAACGAACACAAATGGGAACAATGATGGGGATTGTACAAATCCTTTGAATAGTGTAGGATAATACTTTTAGTATTGTGTGGAAAATATTTTTATAAAATATCCATACTAACACTATAAATGCGATGTTTGTTTGGTTGTTTTGCGTTTTGTCGTTCGCTCGTTAGTTCTTTCGGTCGTTCGTTCGTTTGTTTGTTTAGTTGATAACCTCGAAAGTGTCCAGTTGGAAAGTGGTAGCCTTTTATGAACTTATTTTACATACCTACCAGTTTACCACTCCTCTCTCCGCTTCCTTCCACTTCACTTCTATTATCGCACCTTTAGAAGAAAAATAAATTGATTAAATACTGGGATCGTACCAGGGCGAAGAATAGGGGTATGGGTTAAATATAACTGCCATGCTCCTAATATGTTAGCCCGCTACCATGTTAGATCGCATAATCACTTACCATCAGGTGAGATCGCAGTCAAGGGCTAGCTTGTGGATTTAAAAAAAAAAAAACCGGGCAAGTGCGAGTCGGACTCGCGCACGAAGGGTTCCGTACCATTATTAATAAATAATTACCTTTGTTAATGAACCGCAAGAGTAACTTTGTTTGTAGAGGTTTATTGTTAATATCAAAAAAACTATGCTAGTTAGAGCATTGGCTATAGTTTTCCTGTAAAATATACGTAAATTCCTATTGACCATAATTATTTCAAATTTTTCGATTGGTAAACTCCGGAGATAAGGGGGGGGGAACGGTATTTTTTTAGACATTTTCCCCGATAAATCAAAAACTATTATAACTAAAAATAATTAAAAATCTGTTTTAGAATGTACAAAGTAAACCCTTTCATATGATACCCCACACAGTACAGTTATCTCACTTTTAAATTTCAACCCTCAGGTTTTCCCCCCTTTTTAAATAAGAACAAAAATAATTTCCAATATTTTTTAATTCCAGTGTCTTTGGGCCACTAATATATACAACCATTCCAAATTTCATGTCGATAGCTTCGGTAGTTACTGAAATAATCGAGTGTGACGGACGGACAGACGGACAGACGGACAGACGGACAGACGGACAGACAGACGGAGAAAGTCGCACCATAAGGGTTCCATTTTACCATTTTGGTACGGAACCCTAATGAAGGGCTAACTTATGGAAAAATATGAAGTGGATAAAAAAAACTTACCTATATATTATAATTGGTCGGCCTATTCGATTTCTCCGGTCGACACAATTTAGAAAACAATCCACGTCGAAGGAATAAAATTTGCACGGCTGAATATTAACGCAAGCGGATACATTGAGTAAGACAATGGAACAGCTTCATGCTCGTAAATTATGCTTTAAAATTACCTCCACCTATATTACGACGTACCTAAAATACGTTGTAAATCACGTACACGTATGCGATGTTATATCAAAGGCGTAAACTTGTAACATGATAAACATATTATTTTTCCCATTCTTGGGCGATAAAAAAATTTCCGCACAGTTATTTTTATTTTTGCACTAGTGCGGTATTTTAATATTATATGACCGCCATCTGTTTCGAAGCTGTCATCTTAGTCGGAGTATTTTATAGCACAAGAAAGTATAAGTCCTACGAACTTATCTGATCCGGTGACAGTGTCGCTCGTTAATAAGAAAAAAAAACCGGCCAAGTGCGAGTCAGACTCGCGCATCGAGGGTTCCGTAGTAAGTATAAAATTATTTTTTACAATTAAATTAATTTTTTAAATTTAATTAAATTTATTTTTAAATTTATGCTTTTCGCAATTTTTCCTTTATCTGTGCTATAAGACGTTGCTTCGTACCAAATTTCAAGATTCTGAGTTCACGGGAAGTAAACTGTAGGTTTTGATTCCCTTGCGAGTGTCGAAAATTTGCAGCATAAACGGCTGTATCTTTTGATTGCGTTGGTTTTGAATTTTGATTTTTCACAGCTCCAAGGGACAGTAGACCTGAGTATTTGATATGAATTTCAGCTTGATACGTACCTGAGAAGAAGGGTCCTGACAGACAGACGGACGGACAACAAAGTGATCCTATAAGGGTTCCGTTTTTTCCTTTTGAGGTACGGAACCTTAAAAAAACTTAACAGGCCTAAAAATTCGTTCCAATTTTGGCCACCGGGTCAGATAAGTTTGATGGACTGGACTCAGTACGTTATATGATTACTTTTAACTACCTGACATAGGAACTAAAACGCGCTTCTACGTAAAAAATAATCTAACGTACTTTTCTATTTTTTTTTTGTATGGAAAGTGGCAATATATTAAAAAAACTGTTTTTACTCTGAAATGTAGTTAAACGTTGCATGATACAAATGCGAATTGCAAATTAAACATTAGGTGCTATTTATCACCCTCGCTTGCGTTCGGGTATTACTGTTTGCGCCTCGAGTGTAACTTTTATCATGCTGCACTTGTAACATAAATGACTATTAATGTAAACTTGCCTGCTGCTTGCTGCTGCGTATATTTCTTCTTGCTCTTCTAATATTATACTATTACTGTAGTAAAATGCAAATGCTTTGTTACTAAATGACAAAAATCACTTGACTGGTGAACAGAAGTCACGTTAACTGTATGTTGCATGAGATTGCTACTCTAGCAACAATATAACAACTCTCTGAGCGGATACAATACGGATGTTAATAACGGAATAAAAATCTCAACCCCTTGAGTAAACCGTGCAAAAGGTTCAGAATTGCCTATTAACACGGTGGCAATCTTGGCCACTCTACCTCCAATGTTTTTCTTTTATTTCTTTCCACTAACTGTGCGGTTCCACGCTTATTAAATTCAACCACTCAATTATTGTGCTGTTGGTTATTAATTTTTTTAATTTTTAACCAGCCTTATCAAAATGCATGAGCAGTTAACTCAATTACACCGTCAAGTACGATTTGAGTTGGCTTGTTCAGCAGGGCGACCGCGTATCTTTTGCATCAATCATTGATACATCGCAATCACCTCCGATTGGCTGAATTTATGGTATTCTTGCTGCGTCAATAGATTTCGTCCAATAGTGGAAGAATGTTAACCAATCAGAGGTGATTGCGATATATCAATGATTGATGCAAAAGTTACGCGGTCGCTCTGCAGGATTCCGTATTGACATAAAATGTTACAACATCCTCAAAAAGTCATCTAGGTTTTGACGACCTCCGTGGCGCAGTGTGTAGCGCTGTTGCCTTAACGTGCGGAGGTCCCGGGTTCGATCCCCGGCAGGGTCAATTTGGGAATTTATAATTTCTGAATTTTCCCTGGTCTGGCCTGGTGGGAGGCTTCGCCCGTGGCTAGTTACCACCCTACCGGCAAAGACGTGCCGCGAAGCGTTTAAGCGTTCCGGTACGATGCCGTGTAGAAACCGAGTAAGGGTATGGGTTTAATATAACTGCCATGCCCCTAACAGGTTAGCCCGCTACCATCTTAGACTGCATCATCACTTACCATCAGGTGATATCGCAGTCAAGGGCTAACTTGTAGTGGATAAAATAAAGAAAATAAAATAGACGTTTATTTGGATCTGGTACTCCGGATATCATTTTATTTATGCGCTATAAAAGCTATGTAAATACTTCAAATAGTAAAAACAATACTGATAAAACTTTGAAAAAGATTAATGGCTATAATTAAATCGTCATTAAATATGAATACCAAGATTAAACCATTATTAAAAAATATTTAAAACGTATCGCAGGTGGCCTTGAAGTCTTTTCAGACTGATGATATTTTTAACTGGTTAATTAGCGTGCATCTGAATGGATAGGTAGTGGTACTTATATATTTGTTAAGAAGCAATTATATACAAGCTCACAAAAAAGTTTACAGCGTGTGGAAGTGCCCATAGATAAGTGACCTATGCCCGGCAATGGACATCAATCGGTAGATGGCGATGAATTAAAGAAGCA
This sequence comes from Erebia epiphron, assembly GCA_963932025.1. Classification (NCBI taxonomy): domain Eukaryota; kingdom Metazoa; phylum Arthropoda; class Insecta; order Lepidoptera; family Nymphalidae; genus Erebia; species Erebia epiphron. Next base: position 30,013,022 of record OZ009949.1, read on the forward strand.
GAGGAAATAAACTCAAATATATATATAATAAAATAAATAGATAACAATGAATTATTAAAAACTAAACATAAAATATCATATATTTATTGTATTTCATAGTTTCAATTCATTTGAATATTTACAATTTACATGAATTAAATAGCTATCTAATTAGTGGAAATAGCTTTAAACACAAATGAGTTATACCTTCGAACAAATAAGGTGAACCAGGTAATAAACTGTAGATCCAGCGCTCGTATCGCCATAAATCATGACAATGAGGTCTCCGAGGAGATTTCAAACATCGTTATCAGCAATTTCTCACATCCACGTACCTCCTGAATTCACTTCATTATCAGCTACCTATAATTCAAATTCCACCGTATGCTGGCTCGATAATTCGATGTACTTTGAACTGAGGATGTATTCGTTTACGAATTTTTCTTTTTCTGATTTTCCTTATTTATTATCATGCTACATGATGCCCTCGAATTCGTCCGCGTGGATTTAGACTTATATAAATCTTATGATGACTCGACTTATTCTAAAAATCTAACAAAAAAATCTAAACTGTTCGTTGTAAGCCATACTAATATTAAATGCGTAAGCATGTTTATTTATTGTTGTTTTTTAATCTACTACAAGTTAGTCCTTGACTGTGATCTCACCTGATGGTAAGTGAAAGGTAAGTAAGTAGTAAGGTTGTCCTACAATCAAGCTGCAACAATCAAAGAGTTCCCACAGGGTTCCTAAAAAAACAACATTGCCGTGGACGCAGTCACGAACATCATCTAGTATTCTATAACTATAAGGCCGTCGAAGGTTCTTTTTACCTGAACCCAACCTTACTTACGTTTGTAGAGATTTATGCCTGTTAATATCCGGTGCTTCGTCTCAATCTCCGTCCAATCACCTGTAGGCAAATACCTACCGGTTAGGTATTAATAGTCAGTATTAGTTAGTGTTCTATGGGTAGGTCCTACCAGTGGCGTGCACCACATAGAGGCATGAAAGCATTGCTTACCTATATATATTTGGTTGAAAAATTTACAACGACAGCCTTATTGCCTAAATACCTACCAGTCTTAAATGCCAGACTGAAAATATCAAAGTGGAACTTAACAAGCAAAACAATAAAATTAACCATTATTATTTCCCTTCAAAGTTCACGCTGCTGGCTCCGTTTAACATTTTAGTGATATATTGCTGTTAATTGAAGCAGAAAGTTGCTTAGTTAAGTTTTTGTTTGTGTACAGTGAGTTCATAAACATAACCGCATTAGCAACCCATAACCGGCCTGCTGATGAGTTTTCCCACGGAATGATAAGAGTTTAGGCCATAGTCTATCACGCTGATAAGTGCGGATTCAGAAGAAACATGTGGGTAACTCTCAGTCACGCAGGTTTCCTCTAGATAATAAGCTGATATTTAGTTGCTTCAAACGCACATAATATGACTCCGAAAAGTTTGGGGCGCATGTCCTCTAGACACGGAGGAAAACAAATGTGACTGACTGATATCACTAAAAATAATAATGATGAAGGGACGGGAGGAATGATGAGGGAGGTATGGTGTAGGTGTAGTTCATACACTTGATAGCCATACCCATGCGTAGCTAGGGCCTACGGAGGGCGTAACGGTGCTACGAGTACATTGGAAGCTCATTTAGGGCGAAAACACATAGGCAACACAAAACAAGACAAATCATCAGCTTCATCGGCGTCGAATGAGAAATACGTTTTATTCTGTCGCGCAGGTCTGTGCAGCACCATGTAAACTGCAGAAAACAGACAGAGATTTTTTAAGCGGAAAATACACTAGCGATAGGATAAGAAAAAACGTCTACGCGAAACGTCTGCGTCGGAGAGGAAAGATGTTCTATTAATGCGGACGGACTCCTCATTAAAGTAAGTTAAATGCGGAATTTTTGTTTACCTAGCTGGTCTGACTTTATGTCTACCTGTCCAGACAAAAAGTCAGGACTGTTTTATATGTATGTATGTCATATACACATAATGAAAAAGTGGTTATAGTAAGTTTTCACATAATTTTGTATTCGAATTTAGTTCCATAATACGTTACATATTTTCAGATACTGAGAGGGATGGAACGGATCGGACCTTCCTAACCGAGTCACCGAATATTACAGAAGACGGTGTAAATTAGGGGTCCAAATGCCTCTTTATGGAGATTGCCTGCCTGCCCGTTTTAGAGAGTCACGTAATAACATTGTGGTCGATCTCTAGTTATTTGGTGTATCGAATAGCTTTACTGTCTTTCGGTAGCGAAGTTTTATAAAATGTCTTACAATTTTCATAAAGAAATGTTTTAGTCCCACTTTATTACAGCCCGAAAAAATTGTGAATACCTTGCCTGCCGTCACATGAAAATTAGGTTCTTCCTTTTACAACAAGAAGGGCGAAAAAAAATAAACAGGGCGGGAAAAAAACGTCCGTGCATAGCGTCAACATTGTATAAGAAACACGTCTCATCTTGTCGCGCTAGTCTGTGTAATTTAATTTAAAAGTGTGCACACGGACTTTTTGTCAATCAGGTACTTTTATGCCAGCAATGTGTTTTTAACCGACTCCCAAAAAAGGAGGAGGTTCTCAATTCGGCGCGTATTTTTTTTATCCTGAGTTTCTGTGAGCCCACCTCCAGTTCGCTGGGCGCTAAGAAAGTAGCCACGAGATGTGGCTGGATGAAAGAGACGGAAGTCCGTGTATAGTGGTCTGTAAATAGTAGCGTGCTCTCGAAAACGCCTTTGTCCAGTAGTGGACACAAACAACCTAATTATGAAAGAGGTTTCTTTCAGAACTCCTTACATGTCTTGTATTTCGTGAGCGTTGGTAAGTTGTAGTTACCTGTTAATAATTGGATAATCTTGTCTCCTTTAGGTCCCATTCGAGTCTTGCACCAAACCATCGTTTCGTTTAATATATTTTAAGTTTTTAACCGACTTCCAAAAAAGGAGGAGGTTCTCAATTCAGCGCGTATTTTTTTTTTTAAATGTACGTCGGTGCATATCTCCGTGGTTTCTGAACCGATTTGAATTTTTTTTGTTAGTCGTCTAGAGGAAGCTCTCGAGGTGGTCCCATAAAACATTCTGTCTCCAAATCCTCAACCCTGACGCTAAAAAGTCTACAATAAAAATTCTTTCCAAAAAACCGACTTCCAACGCCACTGTAAAGTCTAAAATAATTTTGATTTCTACCCACTATGTTGGAGTCGGGCGGATATAAGTATAACAAGGATAATCAAAGTTGACGCATCGGTTTTTTGGAAAGAATTTTTATCTACACTTCATATCAACGCTGGAGTAAACTACGGTAGTAAAAAATTACAAAATTTTATTTAGTTTAAACAGTCTGGTGTACGTGGGTCTAAACCATCAAAAACAAACGTAAGTTTCACAACAACAATCCTGAAGCTTCATATAAATGCGCAAAATAAATAGTACTTACCTAACACATTGACAAACACAAGTATTGTTATTGTGTAATACGAGTATACAGAAAGCTTATAATAATAGAAAGATTTCTACAAAACATATACAAGCCCCCACGATTAATACTTCAGTACATAACCGAGACACCTGTTCCGTTTCACACATTCATTAGATGTGCTATCAGGGAACAAAAATAGATACAATGGAAAAATACTTGAAAGCATTCGATTGTAGACTGCGAGCACAAGTACGCCATATATAATTTACTAGATGATGCCCGCGACTTCGTCTGCGTGGAATAAGTTTTTTTCATTCCTGGGGGAACTCCTTAATATTCCGGGATAAAAAGTAGCCTGTATCCGTCCCCGGATTACGCACCTATTTTTATACCAAATTCTTTCAAAATCGGTTGAAAAGATGGGCCGCTATACAGACAGACAGACACACTTTCGCAATTATAATATTAGTATGGATTCTACTATAAGATGCGCGCGGGGGGACTTCTTGATTTTTCGGGGTAAAAAATAACCTAATATCACTCTCCAGGTCCTCAACTATACCCTTCCAAATAATCACGTCCATCTGTTGCTCTGTTGCAGCGTGATTGAAGGACAAACCATCTCCTAATTGACTTCACCACACCGGCTACGCTCGAATTAATCTAATTGTCCCGGTAATTGTTCCTGTCGAGCAACAATGGAAAGAAAACATTCGCCGCCCGAGAGCGGTCCGGCTCTTATTACAGCCCTTGCCAACACTCGACTCCCTATTCTTGTTCCGTGATATTATTTTTTCATTTCCATCGGACGTATTTTAACTAGAAATATTTTTACTAGTTTCTGGCCATCGATTTCTTTTACTCAACAAATATGTTTTACTAGATGATGCCCGCGTCTTCGTCCGCGTGGACTAAGTTTTTTTGCTTCCCGCGGGAACTCCTTAATTTTAGCCTATGTCCTTCCCCTGGATACAGCCTATCCTGTACCAAATTTCATCAAAATCGATTGAATAGGTGGGCCGGGAAAGCGTAGCAAGCAGACAGACAGACACACTTTCCTATATAATACTAGCTTATGCCCGCGACTACGTCCGCGTGGATTGAGGTTTTTTGGTTCCCGCGGGAAATCCTTAATTTTCCGGGATAAAAAGTAGCCTATGTGCTATTCCAGACTATATTCTATCTCTGTGCCAAATTTCAGCCAGATCCGTGCAGCCGTTGGCGCGTGATTGAGTAACAAACATCCATACATCCATACATCCATACATCCATACATCCATCCATCCATCCATCCAAACTTTCGCATTTATAATATTTATATTTGATTAGTATAGATGCTTCAGTAACACGTATCCTACCTCTATGATTTCTAATGACGTTTTTCCATTGTATTGTCTTTGAGGGAAAAAAAACTGTTAATTGTGGCGACCAGTGTGCCAGGGTGAGCGCTATGGTCTCGTAAAATTAAATTTATAATTATCTTTTCTCTGGCTAGAGAAATATGTATCGATGCAAAAATCACATCGATCCATGCTCCATTGCGACTTGAATATAGGATAAAGCAACAATTAAAACACTCTTGCATTTATAATATTAATTAGGATAGTGTTGACTTTGCTTTAACTCATAATTTAATAGGCACAACCGCAAAAGTTACCTACAAATGAATCTAATTGTTCTGGCAATTGTCCGTTCCGGGCCACAATAAAAAGAAAAACAATGTCGTTTTCCGGCCGCGCATTATCCGCTCCTTTACAACCCTTGCTGACACTTAGCTCGCTGTTCTCATTTCCCGCGAGTTATTGTTACGTCCACGCCCACTTTATTGTAAAAAACAATTTTAATAAAAAGTTTAAATGCTGCACGGTAAGAAATTAGAAAAGAGTTTTGCTTTATTTTAAGACAAAGTATTGGTATGGTACTCGTATAATAAAGTGTAACTTTATAATACTTCTTTACATTAGCGATGCTAATTCTAAATATCTAATTAATTGTTGTTGTAATTTTTCATTTAGCCTCTTAGGCTCAAGGTCCACAGATGGGGTGGAGTAGCAGAGAGGCACGGCCATGACGACTTATTTTATTTATCAGCCTAAACTCAGCTTAATACTTTGACATCCATACTTCCATACTAATATTATAAATGCGAAAGTGTGTTTGTCTGTCTATCTCTCTGCCTGTTTATCTGCTACGCTTTCCCGATCCATATTTTCAATTGATTTTCACGAAATTTGGAACAGGGAACAGAGGTAGGTTGCATTCTGGGGAAGGACAAAAACTTTTTATCCAGGAAATATAATGAGTTACAGCGGGAATAAAGAAAACCTTAATCCACGCAGACGAAGTGCCGGGCATCGTTCAGCCTATACGTCTGAGTAAAGGATACTTATTATGAAAATTTGCGCGCCCAAGCAGGTCATCACGCGATGCGCAGGCATCGAAATCAGATGTGCACTACGGGAGAAACTATAGATAACTTTTACCGATATGTTTGTGCATTCGACGCCATTTGGGGCGCTTCGCTGCCACTTGCTGCTCTCGATGTGCGCTGATCTTTATGATTTTTTAGTTGGTTCGTTGTACTTGTACATTTAATCGTGGCTATTTTGCTGGCATTTTGCACACTCAATAGGATAGGTGTTTAGTTATCGGATGATGACTTTATATTGACCTTTGCAAGCGTAATCCCGTAGGTGTCACATTTAATGAGTTTACTTTATCTCGAATGTGAGAGTATTATACAACTGAAACCAAATAAACTAATTAGGACAAAGGTTAGCCAGCCCATTTGAATTATATGAGCGAGTTGGTTCGTTGATGATGTTACTTTGATAGTGAACTTGTTGTGGGCGCCCTTGGGATGAGATAGTGTGTTTTGTATGAAATATATTCCAGGCATGTTATGTTTAACATTATGTTGCAGTAGGTACTTGCTTTGGCCCGGGGCTTAACGGTGTGGTTTTCCTTACTCTACGAGAATTTATTATCAAGAAACTACAGAAATGAGATTATTTGATAAGATAGAAAATATTAAATTATTTCGATATTATATTTCGGACCGTAGTTGATGTTGCTTGTAATTCGTAATGGGAGGCTTTTACTATGGCAAGTTACCTCCATAATATTATAGCAAACTATACCATGCCGCGAGGGCCGCGAGGTGATTGAATGTTTGCCTTCACAGAGAACAATATATTGCCAGTTCACCAGTCTGGTTTTAAAAAAAGTCACAGTACAGCAACGGCAATCATGGATGTTATTGATAACATCCTAACAGCCCAGGAACAAGGTATGGGAACTATTCTCGTACTGCTTGATTTTTCCCGTGCATTTGATTCTATTGATACTTCCTTGCTGCTATCTAAGTTGTCATACTATGGATTTGGCTTTTCAACTGTAAAATGGTTTAGCAGCTTTCTCAGTAACCGGGCTCAATTCGTGCAAATAGACAAAGGTGATGGTACCCATCTGATATCCTCAACGTCGCCAGTAGTTCGCGGAGTGTCTCAAGGATCGGCACTTAGTCCACTGCTTTTTGCGATTTACACAGCAGATATAATTCATTGTTTCTCCAATTGCAAATACCATCTTTATGCAGACGATGTGCAATTATACCTCTCGTTCAAGCCTCAGGATGCTGCTGATGCTGAAACAAAACTTAACAATGACTTAAAAAGAATAGCTGACTGGTCAGAAAAGAATTCACTATTATTGAATCCTCTGAAATCCAAGTGCATGTTTTTAGGTACCTCTAAAATGACAAAAACTATAGAAAGTTTAGATGTACAAATCAGAATAGGAAGCAATTGTGTAGAAAGAGTTTCTGAGGCAAGGAATTTGGGGGTAATTTTTGATTCAAATTTACACTTTGAGTCACATAATATAAAAAATATTGTCAAGAACTGTTTCTATAGATTGAAAGTTCTGTATAAGACAAGATCTTATCTGAGTGTAGAAGTTCGATTACGGCTATGCGATTCCCTCATTTTGTCTAAACTGAACTATGACGACACAGCATATGGGCCCTGTCTGTTGGAAAGAACCAAAAAATTAATACAGAGAGTCCAAAACGCATGCGCTCGCTTCTGTTTTACTATTGCTCCTCGTTCACATATCAGTCCATATCTCAATCAGGCAAATTTGCTAAATATGTCAGCCCGAAGAAACTTGCATCTGGCTACATTGTTATTTGGTGTAATCTCTTCCGGTAAACCGGAATATCTCTTCACGAAGATTAAGTGGGCAAGGCAGCACAGTAGATATGCACCGAGAGGTATGGCGTGTCCTATGGCTGTGCCAAAACACAGAACCGCCGCATTCCGTGGTAGCTTTAGGCTTGCTTTCTCCAGGATTTGGAATATAATCCCGCCACCAGTTCAAAACCTGAAATCGGCGTTTACTTTTAAATGTAAGTTTAAAAAGATTTTATTAGACAAGCAAAAACTGGGTTAAATGAAAATGCACTTACGTATACTTAATTTGCATCGTGTTTCATCCTGATACCTGGAGAGGCAGCACAAATAGGTGAAAGTGTGATTTTATTTTATTTTTTCTATTTTGTTGTTGTTTAAATATGTTGGTTATCTAATAGAGTAAGCTTAGTTATAACCTTAGTGAGTAGGCACATTAAGTTTCCTGGTTTGTTGGTTAGCGCAGTGAGAGTGACGGGCAGCCCGGACCGGTCCGGGACGTCGAAGCTCAAGGGTTCGACTGAAAATAAGCGCTGACATGGTGCATCTACACCATACCAGCATTACGCTGAGTCGATGCCCTTTTTGGGACTTTATCTTACACAGATTAGTGTTTATAGCATTAGGGTTTATTATATAAGTTTAGTGTTTATTAATCTCTGTATTTTTTTTTCATTTTCTGTATTATGTTAGTTTTCTGTGTATTGTAAATCCCAAATAAAGATCTAATTTATTTATTTATTTATTTCACCGTTATAGCAAATAATATTTCATTTTTTAAAACGCACATAGCTCCGAAAAAGTAGAGGTACATGTCCGGGGATCCAACCCGCGTCCTCCGATACTGGTTAGAGGTATGGGTTTGATGAAAACTGCTATACTCCTTCCAGTATGAACCCACTTCCATCAAATAGTTCATCGTCACTTACCCTCGTTGAAGAGCGTGGTTAGGGGGCATTGTAACTAAAATAATAAGCGTAACTAAGCATAGTTATTATTTTCGAAAAATAAATAATAATAAAACAATTGTGTCGTAATAATGTGAACCGATTTCGTAATTTTCCGATTTACCGGTACACACAGCGGTAGCGGAAAATTCCTGAGCGACGTGATTTGTGCTCGGAAGGCGGTATAAGTGGATTGACGAGTAAATGTCCTGTGCTTACGACATTATAGAAATTTTATGGTTAATTCTTATTTCCTCACGTTCACCTATCAACTTGTGTAAGGTTAGTTGACCTTATTACTTATTACTTATTACTTATTCTACTTATTACTTATTCTAGGATAGAGGTAGGTTACATCCCGGCAAAGGACGTAGGTAAACTAGTTCTCCCGGGAAGGGAATTAAAAAAATGGTTAATCCACACGGTCGCGCGCATCATGTAGTAAACTATATACTGATTCTGAAATGCGAAAGTGCGTCTACTGTGCTGTCAGCCCAACTATTCTACCCATTTTGACGAAATTTGGTACAGAAATAGGTTCTATTCCCGGGGATTTTTTATCCCAGATACGAAAAAAAATCCGCGGTATAAAAAGCTTTACGCAAATGAAGTCGCGGGCGTCATCTAGCTGTCCAATATATGTTATTTTACGCAGTCTACGCGGTTACAGAGAGAACATCTCAACTTTTTCTCGAATGAATAAAAGTTCAACGAAAATTTTGTCATCTACGTGACCAAAGGAATTAAAAAGACGAGAATAGTGAAGGACGCTTCATCAGTGAAGAACATAATTTTCATGAAAAGTGATTAAACTTCATACTAGACGGATGAACCGATGAATGAATATGGGTCAACCGTGTTCAACATCGGAAAATGTGATAAGTCTTTTCCGATACTTGACATAGATTCTTGTTAAATCAGATGTGTTTCATATGGAACTTTCAGGAAATACTACTATAAAATATTGTCCGTAATGTTATTTTATTGTTTTACCCATTGGTAGCAGGTTTGTTCCCCTTCACCTTCATCGCACTGAAGGAGGCTGCGGAGCGGGAACGCGAGCTGGACGCTAATGCTCCACCGATCCGTAGAAGAAGACAGGGTGGAAGAAGGCGACGATATGCTCACCTTCTCCCGCCATAGTGTAGGTGTTAGGTGTCAACGGCACTATGCCGGTTAACGTCGAGTCGTCTCAGTCATCCAAGATTTGGGACCCTGAGACGGTTCATTCTCGACGCGGACTGTGCCGCTGGTTTTTTAGTGGGTATTCCGGAGTGAGTATTCAAAACCGCTCGTGAGTCCCACATAACCGCTTAGTGCGGTATGCGTAAAAGCAGTTTTCCAGCGATACAAAAAAAAAAGGTTTGTTATTACCTATCCAGATTTCATTATAAATTACAGCTTAAATTGGTATATTATTTTCATTAATAATGAATAAGAATATAACTAAAGATTTATTACTAAACTCCATTTTCATTACAGATTTTATTACTTTTTCTTTAAGAAGTTAAGTAGATTATTAGAAGTATTCTGAGTGGTAAGAGTTAATTGAGTAGTTATACGAAAGTACACGGTATAACATGGTCGTAATTTAATAATGTTGTAGCTACATTACATGAAAGGGTACACAATCAACAAGCGGGTAATCATAGCCAGGAAGTCCTTTATACGGTGCCTTACCTACGACGGACGCTTTAATAGTGTGGTCCATACTGGTAATTTCATCTATTAAAGCCATAGCCTAAACTATGGAACAAGTAATTTCCTACATGTATACACCTGTTTCCAACCAGATGGTCAGACCAGCTGAGGGACTCCAAGTGCAAATTTCACACCATTGCAAGACTGGCCGCCGATAGAACCCGATGGAAAAATTTAATCCGCACAAGGTTGCAAAATCCCCAGGACCACGATCTTCAGCAATGAAGTAACGACTGGAGAGAGAGAGAAACACCTGTTTTAATGATCCTTTATCAGTCAGTACAAATCTTTGGCAATAGTTATTTGTTATACAAGAGTGAAAAGTTGTTTTTTAACCGCGTGCTCAATTTTGATGACCGAGCAAGCGAAGGATTCTAAAATTGAATCACGAGCGCAGCGAGCGATTCAAAAATTAGAATCCTGAGCGTCAGCGAGGGAATCAAAAGAGCACGAGGTGAAAAATCTTTTCACTCGAGTGCAACACGTAATTTTTCATCCCACCTCAGCGAGGAAATGAAATACTTCTCGCGTGATTGTTGAGGGAGAAAGCTCATTTCCGCATTTTTAAGTTTCAGTCAATTCTGTTGGCGTCAAATTAACTTGTTCGTCACTAGAATCACTCATTTTAGGTTTTTCACTTATTTTCAATCTTCTTGTTTTTAATCGATACACCAAGAAGGTTACGAGTGTGAGGTTTTAACAAATTAAAAACGGTTGTATGGAAATTCGGCACCATAGAGGTAGAAGTAAATAGGTTTTAATGATGTTTTGATTTCACAAACTTCATAGACGAGTGATATTTACTAACGTGCACACGATGTTCTAAATTCAATTTACTTTATCCTCAAGAGGATAATAACGGCTTTTGCATTCAGATATTGAAGCGCAAAAATACTCTTTCAGAGATGGTGGGATGAAAAAAGATTTAACATTAAGGCTGTTCTTAAGGAACTAACTTCGTATTCTCATGCGAACTCTTGGGTACAAGAAGCCTGTCCTATCCTACTTCTTGCCGATCACATCTAAGGACTTGCAGTTGTTCGTCTATCTAGCTCTTCCAGCAGAGAGTATTCCTATCAGACTACCAAAATATGCTATTCTCATACAACAATCATTTTCTATCCATTTTATGTGACCATGACAGTGGAATGGAGAAGTTTACCATTTTTTTTTTATTTATTATGAAAATTAAGACAAAATAAAATAAGAATACGAAAGAATCATTAAAATATCTCTACAAATGAAAAAGTTATGGAACTTTAAAGTTCCGCTTGCAAGACGGGAGATGTGACGTCATAATTCCCTATCAACCGACTTTATTAAGCCGAATAAAATAAATAAATGGACTTAACGTGACTTAATTGAATTAAAATCACTTAATTTGTGTGTGAAGATAATTTTGAAGTATTAAATCTCGGCTAGGTATTAAAACTCAATCACAAAATTTCTCACTCGAGTAAGATACAGCAATCGGCTTACATTATATAATAAAACTTTTAAATCGTCATTTCTCAGTCATTTATTGATGAATTAAAAAAAACCACTGATTTATTAGTTTTAATCTATATTTTACTATCCGTTGTGTTAAATATGATATTCACAACATCATGAAACTTCTACAATAATAATATGACAGTGGAATAATTGAGCTATTTGACGACCTCCCTAGTGCAGTGTTGAGCGCGGTTGCCTTAACGCGGGAGGTACCGGGTTCGATTCCCGGCAGGGTTAATTTGAGAATTTATAATTTCTGAATTTTCTTTGTTCTGGTCTGGTGGGACTTTTCGGCCGTGGCTAGTTACCACCCAACCGGCAAAGACGTACCGCCAAGTGATTTAGCGTTCCGGTAAGATGCCGTGTAGAAACCTAGGGGTATGGGTTTAATATAACTGCCATACCCCTGACAGGTTATAGCCCGCTACCATCTTAGGCTCAATCATAACTTACCATCAGGTGAGATCGCAGTCAAGGGCTAACTTGTGCTGGAATAAAAAGAACTGAAAGATTTGATATGGGGGTCAAACAGGGTATACTTTGCAGACAAATTCAACCAGAACTTCATTTAGCAGATTACCATTTCAGAAATCTGTACCAAGTTTTATCCCTGAAATCTTGCAAATTCGAAAACAACGCTTCTCGAAAACACGCTGCAGTTTTCGGGCACACTTTATTAGCGAAGCCTACGTTTTACGAGCGGACAAGCGACCTAAATAATGAAAAAACTGGTCAAATGCGATTGTATCACGCGCAGAGTTGGGTTCCGTAGTTGCCCGTCCCAATATGCGGGCATTTTATGGGTCGGCTATTACTTGAGTCGACTATTACTTGGGTCGACTATTACTTGTAAAATCTACTTAGCTGTGATAGTTTTCCTTTCTACCTCGTTATAAATACTACTTCCATGTTTTTTTTACATATCCAGAAACAACCGTTTAGCTGGCAGAAGGGGGAGGGAGGACAAGACACTGGACTCTAGAAAAAAATTGCACTTGAAAGCTTAATATTTCGCTAACGGATCCCATAATCGAAAAAAGTTACCACTTCCGCACTATTTTTGAACTACGAGTACTCCAAGGACACCACACACCATAGGATAAAAGAGAATATTTTTTTTAAGGTTTCCCATTCAGATAATCTTTGACAAGACGTCAGAGAACTTTTTAACCCCCGACGCAAAAATAGAGGGGTGTTATAAGTTTAACGTGTCTGTTTGTGTATCTGTCTGTGGTATCGTAGCGCCCAAACGGATGAACCAATTTTCGTTTAGTTTTTTTTGTGTCATAGATAATTTCATCCCGAGTGTTCTTAGCCATGTTTCATGAAAATCTGTTCATCCGTCTGAAGGTCATCAGGTTTTTCTTAGTCCGTTACTTCCATATTATGTCGGGGGTTGTTTTAAATTTGTAATTTATACTTGTTAATGCGAGTTTTGCTCGCAATAGGTATGCTATGCTATATCAAATGGCAAATTACAGCTATCTAGTATTAATAGTCTAAAACGGCGGACGGACGTGGTGAACCTATATGGGTTCCAAGTTGACTGCGGAATCCTAAAAATCGACAAATCTCCACTTTTGTCCACGTTCGATGTAAGCATTTTATGAGTTGGTTCAGTCACGTAGTTAATGATGATATAAGGACTAAACATATTATGCTGAATTGAGGTAGCAAATGAAGCTTTTTAGTGTGAGTAACTTAGTTAAATAAAATCTTAATTACATTTACGATAAGAAAAATTATAATTAATTGAAGATAATTCACAAGATGTTTTGTATTGCCTGCTTGGTTGCTTGCTTTTCCTGCATGTTAAGTAGCGGGTGGGCGGTGCATATAGCATGCTGCACGTTGTACTGCATAGAGCTGTCTGTTGTCTGTCTGTCTGTTTCTCTGTTTCTGTTCTCTGCTTTATCTGTCTGTCTGTCTGTTTTAGCGAATTATAGACTCCCGCAAAGTAACGCCTGCTTCTGGATAGAACCTTGTGTAAGGGACAATCCAGAAGTAGGTATTTATGAGACACTTTTATTATATTTGTACTCTCATTTGGAACTTGCACGAGTAAATGGTTAAACGTGTAGAGGTTCCACGAGAGATTTAATGTAATTAGATAAAAGATGGCTAAATTTACATTTAATATTCATTTGATCCGGCCACGATTGCTATCAAGCTCTAAATAAAAATGCGATCTAAACACAAAAGTATTCAATGATCGCTGAGTCTGCCGGCAGGAGACTAAATTACCATCGTTCAAACACTCGTATTTATACTAACTATTTTCAATATGGCGTCCGTATCTGCAGATGAAATCGAATGACATGAAATGACTCAAATTGACAGATATTATACTTTCTGTTTCATTAGGTATAATGACAAACAGTAATAATGCTAACACTTGTTTGGATAAACAAGGTTTCAATTAACAGAATAAAGCATTTGTAGTTGAATATAAAATCTTGTGCTTTCAAGTAGAGTTTGTTTTTTTCTAGAATGCATTTTGCATTCACTCAATCTTGTTTGCATATTAAACAGTAATGCAAAGAACTGTTAAATATGCAAATAAAGTAAGTCAAGATTTATAGCGGTAACATTTTAAACTCAACGTATTTCAGTAACATATTTTATTGTTCCTTTTATTGTATTAAAACAAAAGCTAACTTACCCTGACTTTGCGAGGAGCTATAGGATTTTCAAAGTAGAAAAGTAGCTAGAAAGGCTGGTTATCGAGATGGTAAAACATGTTGAGATAATGTAAAATAGTAGGTATCTCAAATACATATAGTTCGCGCACAAGTTGAATGCAGAGCAAATGTATGGTGACACATACAATTACTTACTCTGCATTCAACTCTCGCGCGAATTGTACTTAGTCGTCAGTTCTCTTTGGTATATAGGTAGGTTTACATTCCGCAGAAGGATGTAGCCTATTTATCCCGGAAAATTAAGAAGTTCTCCCGGGAGTAAATAAAAATGAAGTCCAGGGCATCAGTAAGTTAAAAGCTATATATCCGAAGAGCGTAAACGTCGAAGCCAAAGTCCCAAATCAACGTACCTATACGATAAAGCAATTAACATTAATAATAATTGGAATTCCATAGAGGCGAAGCCGGGGTATGGGCTGATGTTATTTTAGGATTCGAATCAAATCTACAAGGGTATCTATTAACTGCTAGGGTACCAATGATTGGTCCTATAAATAAGCAAGACATGGGCGAGTGATGATAAAGGTGATCGCATAGGGTCACCAGATTGCTTTTTCAGTACTTACTGAAAATGGAAGTGACGCCAGAGGCAACGAACTTTACGCATGAATAAGTTTTTTTATATATTTTTTATATACAAGTTCTTGACTGCGATACCACCTGGTAATATGTGATGATGCTGTCTAAAATGAAAGCTGTAGCTTAAATGGAAGGGTACTGGCAGTTTTTAATTGGTTTCTACGCGGCATCGTACCGCAACGCAATCACTTCTGCGGTGACTAGAGGCAACCGAAGATTATCTGAAGTAATTCTGCACACATGACCAGTGTCTTATGTTTTGTAATGATTTAAGACCCACTGCGACCACGATCTATGCAACTGGGTAAAAATATCGACGGTTAAAATAATATAGTCGTCGTATCATTGTACGTACTAGTTATTAAATTACATTGTCTCGCATTTTCAGTATTAATAGGTGCGTAGCGTGCTTGCGTCTCTTGCGCCCCTGTGCGTCTTACAGTTGTAGTATACGGTTTCCTTAAACGATTGGAACATTATTTAAGATGGACGCTTAGCATTACAAATATTAAAGGCGAGGTCAAGCAGAATTTATGAGGGTTTGCTTTCATCTCTAAGAGTACTAGAGTACCCACACTATCTGATAATTATAAACACCTATGATAGTGCGGTTTTACCTTCATTGAACTGGTTATTCTACTTCCTAGAAGTGTTTGCTTGATCTTCAATTAGACTTGAGCTTAGATTGACGTAATTATTACATGTACTTAGTTCTCTCTCTCTGTGTCGTATTCCTCATTACTGAGGGTCGTGACCCCTTTCCATTAATCAAATAATGGTAGGAGATTTCTAAAAATGACAAGGAATTTTTAATTCCCGCGAGATTTTTAAAAATCAAAATCCACTTGGATCCATCATGTAAAAAATTAATAAAATGAATCATTTGTTTTGTTGACGATGTTATAAGATCTGCCATTAACTCTGTAAACATCTACCTACCTTCCTACATCCAAGTGTATAATGCCTACAGGCACAAATTAAATAACAGTACTAGCGTTTATGTAGTGCTATCCCCATACCATACTATTGTCGGATACGCTATATATTTTAATAGGTTCACATTTTACTAGCGGACTGTGGCCCGAATAAAAGACAAATCTCTATAGAGAGTCCTTGTGACAATTTTACGACGGGAAGTTCGCAACGGAAACCTTTCAGGCTTTCTGATCCAAGAGCCAAACCCACGTGACTAGCTGATGCCCGCAACTTCGTCCGCGCGGATTGATGTTTTTGGTTCCCGCGGGAACTTTTTAATTTTCCGGGATAAAAAGTAGCCTATCAAATCAAATCAAATCAAATCAAATCAAATCAAATCAAATTATTTTTATTCAAATAGACTTTTTACAAGTTCTTATGAATAGTCAAATGAATCTACCACTGGTTCGGAATGCCGTTCCTACCGAGAAGAACCAGCAAGAAACTCGGTGGTTGCTCTTTTGAAAAAAAAATAGTATATGGTATGTTTACAATAATCTACATACAACATATACAGATACATAAGTAACCACTGTCCTGAGCATTGCTGGAGCGAGTCAAATCCATGCGCCTTTATCATTACTATAATCTTCGACAGTATAATAAGCTTTTTTTAGGAGCATTTTTTAAATGGTTATCTTAAACTTGTGTAAAGGCAAGTTTATAATAGGTTGAGGAATTTTGGTAAAGTATAGTATGCTCGTTCCCACAAACGACCTTCGGACTTTATTGAGGCGGAGCGATGGAGTCACGAGCCTATGACGGTTTCTAGTTGGCCTATCGTGCAGATCACATATTCTTTTGTAATTCTGAATGTGCTGTTTTACAAAGATTAGATTACTGTGAATATACTGCGAGGCTACTGTAAGAATACCTATTTCCTTGAATTTCTCCCTAAGGGATTCACGTGGTTTTAAGTTATAAATTGCACGTATTGCCCTTTTTTGTAAAACAAATATTTTTTGAATATCTGCCGCTTTACCCCACAGCAAGATTCCGTAACATATAATACTATGAAAATAAGCAAAATATACAATCTTTGCAGTTTCAACGTCTTTTAACTGCCGAATCTTTCTGACAGCGTAAGCAGCAGAACTGAGTTTACCAGCTAGATTTGATATATGCCAAATTTCATCCAAATCCGTTCAGCCGTTCTGGCGTGATTGAGTAACAAACATCCATTCATCCATCCATCCATCCAAACTTTCGCATTTATAATATTAGTATAGATGTGCGAGGCCAGGCTCTTACTCTATTTCGAATAGGTAGGTACAGCTCAGTCTGTAGTCAGTGTGAGTGATTCGTTTTGAAACACGATCCAAACATTACCCCATTTATAATCCGTTCCATATAGTTTTACAATGCCCTCATTCCAACTTTAGGGTACCGTATTTTCAATTAGCAAAACCTGACTCAATGTCGGGAACATAGGGTAAACAAATACCGTTCCCCTATTACTTCCGAAGCTGCGTGCAGCTTACGTGCTGGAGGTTGCCTCCCACATTTGCATATTAAGATAGGTAAGTAATAATATCAGACATAGACTATACTGCATATATATGCATATGCTAATATTATAAATACGACAGTTTGGATGGCTGGATGTTTGTTACTCAATTACGCCAGAACGGCTGAATGAATCTAGAAGAAACTTGGCACAGAAATAGATTAAAGTCTAAAATAACACATAATTATGCAACTTTTAATCCCAGAACATTAAAGAGTTTTCGCGGGAACCAAAAAACCTCAATGGACGCAAAGCCTAAGTCGCGGGCATCATCTAGTCAGCTAGTGAATCAAATCAAATAAATATTATTAATGCGAAAATTTGGATGGATGGATGTATGGATGGATGTTTGTTACACAATCACGCCAGAACGGCTGAACTGATCTAGATGAAATTTGGCACAGAGATAGATTATAGTCTGGAATAACACATAGGCTACTTTTTTCCCAAAAAATCTCAATCAACACGGTTGAAGTCGCGGACATCAGCTAGTAAATCATAATATCGTCGTACATCATGTCTATGTCACCGTAAGATTGCAAAGGTCGTTGGATCGTATTCTAACTAGCGATATTGTAAACCGTCGACAGATTACAATTTAACGCATTATTTTTCGGTAGATTGTAATCTGTTAGGTATGTTAACCCGATAAAACCTAAGTTTCACCTAACCAGGGCACTACCTGATAATTTATGTCGAACCCTAACCTAACCTACAAGAAAGAGACAAGAAAACGTAAATACAATGAATATTTACACTCAGAACATTGAACGGTTCACAATCTGTCGACAGTTTACAATATCGCTAGTTGGATTGCAATCTTACGGTGACATCTATAATAACTATTTATCTAACAAAGTTGAAATATCAACAAGTCAAAACATCTATTGTAGATATGAACCCTAAATCAATTTATGAGCATGTTGTCTTAGGATTTATGTATTGAAATATACTTACGCAGGAAAACTTGTGAGGAAGGAATCATTGGTTCAATAAATTGTACGCAAACATGCAAGAAACATCAACTATTACAAATAGAGGCTTGGCAGGCGAATTCATGTAGGGCGGTTAGGTGAAATTTATAAGGGGTTCCGCTTGGTTTACTTTCATTTATTAGAGTACCCGGGCCAATAGAAAAGGGTACCTATCTTAAAAAACTCATTTACTTTTAGAACTATTTCATCTATTATGCACAAATGAAATGCGATTGATAAAAAACGCTTTCAAACCAAACCAATCCAATCCAATCTGCCTGTATGCGACCACTGCTTGACTAATATAGCCATATTCGACAGCACGCCACCAAGTCATCCCCCATTTCTGCCTATTTCATCAGGCAAATAATAAATAAAAAGTACCTTCTTAGCTAAAATTTAATGAATTATAATTATAATTAGATATAAGTAGCATCATCCGCGGGTGCCAGAGGCGTGCGCAGGGTTTGAAGCCTGGGTAGGCATTTGTTACGTCATAGGATTAGGTACTGGCAGGTCATAAAAAAATATGCACGAGGTATTAAAACTAGGGTAAGCAGTGCTTTGCTACCTCTATGACATGCACGCACGACATGCACTGGTCGGGTGCCATCTTCAAATTGAAGTTTGGCGATCAGCAGGTGAAATAGTTGGCATGATTATGTAGTGCACAATCTCTAAAATAAACTAAAATGACAACATTACAAATATTACTAACCCTCTCATAATACCAATAAATAATACTCCCTGCCGAAAGGGACAAAACTAGATTTAAAGCTGTCATTTTAGTTTAGAGATTGTGTTATACAGAATTGGCCACAATATTACCGTAATACTCCTTTTAATACTCTTTCAAATACGGAACATAAAGAGCTACGCTACATTATCATGCTTGTAAAAAAGAATAGTTATTTGTTATACAAGAGTGAAAAGTTGTTTTTTAACCGCGTGCTCAATTTTGATGACCGAGCAAGCGAAGGCTTCTAAAATTGAATCACGAGCGCAGCGAGTGATTCAAAATTAGAATCCTGAGCGTTAGCGAGGGAATAAAAAGAGTACGAGGTGAAAATCTTTTCACTCGAGTGCAACACGTAACTTTTCATCCCACCTCAGCGAGGAAATGACTAAATGCAACGTATGGTGCGCGCAAAGCAAATTAAAAAAGTACACCAAGAAGGTTACGAGTGTGAGTTTTTAACAAATTAAAAACGGTTGTATGGAAATTCGGCACCATAGAGGTAGAAGTAAATAGGTTTTAATGATGTTTTGAATTCACAAACTTCATAGACGAGTGATATTTACTAACGTGCACACACTATGTTCTAAATTCAATTTACTTTATCCTCAAGAGGATAATAACGGCTTTTGCATTCAGATATCAAACAGTAAAAATACTCTTTCCGAGATGGTGGGATGAAAGAATCTTTTGTCATCCATTTATTAAAGCAACTTCTTTTCTCGAGCACGTAGTCAACGAAAATGTTGTAAAAGAAAAGTAAGCGAAAAAGAAAAGAGTTCAGTAATACTTTTAAAATTACAAATTTATGCCCGTTTCTCACCATTTTGCCGCGGTTAAACACACGCAAGGGTACGTTTTACTATCGTTATAAAATTTCGTGTAAGTGGGCTTTATGGAAGGAGGATTTGTGTGGAACTCTCGAGCGCTCATAAAGAGTCTGTAATAGATACAGTGCGGTTATACCGGGTAGTGGTTCCAATTTGGGCGGTGCTTTCACCTATCTTGAGAGGGTTCACAAATAGGCGGTATATCGAAAATCCATTGGTGTAATTTGAGGCGAACCGAAACGATATTGTCGCTAAGCGATTCAATTCCACGCGGCCGTATTGGTTCTACACGAGAATTGGAATTAAAGTGATTCTATGCTAATGTTTTTACCCATTGCGAGTACTTTGCTTTATAAAGCTTTAACGGTGTTTTGGTTTTTAACCGACTTCCAAAAAAGGAGGAGGTTCTCAATTCGGCGCGTATCTTTTTTTTTTATTTTAATGTCTGTCGGTGCATATCTCCGTGGTTTCTAAACTGATTTGGACAGATTTTTTTTCATTGGTTAGAGGAAGCTCACGAGGTGGTCCCATAAAAAATTCTGACTCCAAATCCTCAATCCTGATGCTGTAGGTGTACCGCACTACATGAAATCATCAAAACTAGTGAGTTAGGAAATGTTGATGGTTAATTCATATAGTAGGTATCAAGTCACGTGTATACGATACAACTCTGAATCCCAACTCCTCAACCCTGATGCTGTAGGGTACAGAACTCCTTAAAAATAGCGATTTAAGATTTTTTTTTGATGAATTAATATTGTAGGTGTCAAGCAACGACTTCATACTTAAACCCAAGTCCCAACTCCTCAACCCTGATGCTGCAGGGTACAGAACTCCTTAAACATAGTGGTTTAGGATTTTTTTATGGTGAATTAATATTGTAGGTGTCAAGCAACGACTTCATACTTAAACCCAATTTCCAACTCCTCAACTCTGATGCTGCATGGTACTGCACTCCTAAGCCGTAGGGATTTAGAGTACACTAGAAGGTTAAAAATAAAAATTCTTTCCAAAAAACCGACTTCCAAAGCCACTGTAAAGTAAGAAATAATTTTGATTTCTGCACACTATGTTGAAGTCGGGCGAGTATAACAAAGATAGGCATAGTTGACGCGTGAGGCTCGCCCGACTTCAACATAGTGTGTAGAAATCAAAATTATTTTTTACTTTACAGTGGCTTTGGAAGTCGGTTTTTGGAAAGAATTTTTATTATTTTATACAGCAGATCGTTTTTACCGAAGTAAAAATTATCTATATTTTTATATTATTTGAAATCACCACCGCGTGTCTACATGCAGATCTAATAGGACCAGACCGTAATCACAAGACTTTAGATTCTAGTAGCCAACTAAGAATAATATCCAGCTAGACTCATGTAAAATTGAAAGAATTTAGACATCGTGACGACGTTTTGACAACTTCCATGGCGCAGTGGTGAGCGCTGTTTTATTGTGGGAGGTCATCGGTTCAATTCCCGGTAGGGTCGATTTGGTGTCACGTAGTGATTTTAATATCACTTGGATTATATTGTATTCCTTAATATTGTTGAAAGTACCTTAGCGACATCTAGTGTCAAGGCTCACAACCTGTTGAGTCGATGCGCAGGATTTCCCATAGATGGCGCTTGTTGTCTTTGGTCATAAGAACACGATGATATTATTTCTTTTCTATTAATATATTTTTTTTTATTATTAAAACATTGTTTTATTATATATTTTTCGAGTTTTTTTTTAATTATTGGAATTCACGTTAGTCTATGGTGGAGCATTTCAGAATGCGGCCACACTCGCTGTGGGTCTATGGCAACACCGAATTTTCAGACATCAGATTCCCGTCGAGCGCTCAACATGTGATAGCCGTTTTTCGGGAGATCTCAAATTCCAGTTTTCTCCATGGCTTCGCCTGGAAAATTAACAATAATGCTGTTGTTCTAGTCATCTTAACAATTGCCTATTTTTCCACATCAATTTTGGTGAGTGATAAGAAATTCGATATTCGATTTCACGTATGACATCTTTCTCAAGATGGCGTACGTAGCTAAGGAAAAATTATAATTAATTAGTATTGTTTGTCTTTCCAGTTCCCATATTATCCCGTATTATTTTGAAGAAGGTTGGGATGGGTGGACTATCCTGGAATGTTCAATTTACAGGATGTCCTTGGGAAGTTGTGTGAAGTGGATAATTGTACACGTGTATGGTGTCAAAATGCCTTTTGTTAAACTCGCTTCTCTTTTGTTTCAGGGTTTTGTTTTCGTTTTATGTTTCCTTTTGTTAATTTACTACTGAGACGATTCATTTTTATATTTTGATATCCTCGATATATTTCCGAGATTGGAAATTCTCGTCGGTGCCTTCTCCGGTGATGAATGCATTCCAAGGAATGGGTTGGTGAGCTGACGAGGCTGTTCCCTGGAAGTAGACCACGTTCCTGGCCCATGTATTCAAGTGACCCCAAGTTCACATTCAGCAAGTAAGGAAATCTTCCTTCTAGTTTTTTTTCCATTCCGAACATTTAGTGGTTTTAAATTCAGTGTTCTCAAAATAGTGAGTCAGATTCCGTGAACCCCCTTTTCCGCTGAGCTAAATAAACATTTTAATGAAACTTTAAAATAGTAAATTCAAGGTTTTTTTTTATAATAATCTATCTGGACCCCAAGCGTCCCCAATAAACTTCAATTAACTTCTGTGTATCTAGGGTGTTTAATTAAGTAGCCTTAAGTTACTTATTAAGATTTAACAATAAGGTGTATTATATATATGCCAACAGTAAAGTTTGCCTGAACAAGAACTTGTAATTATTCTATCTCCCTAGATAGGTACATTTTACCATTCTGTAACTTTGTAAGTGGGTGATTACTTTCGAATCCGGGTAGTTTCTATTCTGCCCTAATTGCCCACCTTACATTGGTAATTTTGCGATTTAACGTTCCGGTAGCAGGGAGATAGCAGTCAAGGGCTAACTTGAAGTGGAATAAAAAAAAACATGAGCGTCGTTATTTTTAGAATATCATTGAGTGTAGGTATATTTTTCATTTATGAACAACGTCGTGGTTTAACTTACAGGGGCACTGTATTTCCTGAGTAAACATGAACTGCAATCTGAATTTAAATTTAGGAAACTGAAATTAAATTGTTGTTTTGTAACACTTAAAGTTGCAGGGAAAGAAGCTAAAGTGTACCCGCAAAGTATAAGTTTTCATCAACTTCATCGCGGCTGCCTGTCGCGAGTGGTCGGGGAACAAATTTAAAGTCCGAGAGAAAATTAAAATAACTTATTCATGTTTTAGTTGCAGTGAAACTACAAAATTGTATCAAACGCTGGCTAAAGTCTGTCCAGGGAAATGTATAGGCGACTCAACCTGATTTGTTTCTGCAATGAGCTCTTTGTTTCGACAACATTTTGAAGCAAGCTGCCCCAAAAATTATGTTTTTTTTTTTTCTTTTAAGATGTTAATAAGCTGTTTAAACATCATTAATATTACTATTTTCCCTTCAATTAAGTCAAAGTCATAGTTAATAGTTTTATCTATAACAACCCAAGCAGTGACGTGATGGTGTTAATAGTGTATAGAGATAATTTTTAGGCCTAAGCATGCTATTACTTATTCTGTGGCCTTAGTCTTTACGTACGTATTTTAATCCGACCTTTGAACCAGTGATGACAACACTATTCTGATGGTTGTTTATACAAATACCAAAATTCATAATATCTAATAATAGTCTTCCTGTATAGAATTCCATTTTTCCAATGTTTATACAGACATGATTCCTTCCTTTGTTATAGAGTGGATATAGAAAATCGAGTAAAATCTTTGTGTACACTTTATTAGCGGAGCTCGCATTTTACGAGCGGGCTGGTGACCCAAATGAAATACGAATCTCTATATAAAGACCTTTTGTTGTCAATTTTACGGCGGACCGTAGGAAAGGTTTACGTGTCGATTGATAGTTTACTAGGTTTGCGCGTGCTTCAAGAGGAAGGTGGACGAATCAGTCAGGTGGATTGTCAGTTTGTGTAACCAAAAATGTGTATCGAAACCTTATTTACACCGTTAGTAGGTATTTTATGCAGATTTCTAATAAGGAAGCTAAATGTGATGAGATCACACTAAGAAGGACGAGATCCGTTTAGGAGAACGAGAACAACAACGCGTGGAGCCGAAGTGGATAGGTGGGGTCGAAGAACCGATAGATATTGGGGTCCTATAGAACTTGAACGGTGGTGCTATGAAAATTAATAGGTGAGCGAAAGATCTCAAGTAAGTCGCTGCCAACCACTGGACAAAAGACCGCGTCTTGTAGAATTCCTTGTAATAGAGCTGTGTATAGGATGTTTCAGATTTGAAGCGACGATGACGACTTAGTATTCCTTTAAGGATGGTATTCATTTTTGTCGAGAATTCTTTATAGTAAGTGCTTCTGTGTTAATATAAATCTGAGAATCTTTTAATCTTTAATTATATACAACCAAAGGGAATTTCTAATGAGCCTTATATCACGTTTCTCTTGTTCAAGACTTACACCGTTATTGGATAGCATTTACAATTTCACGTCTATAAAACCTTTCCAAAGCTGTGTATCTCAATTTGAATGGCGTCCGAACCAAGTTGGAATACTAAATAAACGCTTTTAGTTCAAGCTTAGGTTCCATTCAGAGTCCCCGTTCTCTGAATTCTAGGAATACTTCAAAATTTATCGCACCTATCTAAGACTTTATTCGAGGATTATACTGATGATTTAAATTGTAAATAAATGTTTACTTTATTTTGTAGATGCTCGCGAGTGTTTCGTATTCGATTTTTCTTTCATTTTATTTAACGTCAGGTTTATGAAAAAATCAATAGATGAGATACTTAATTACTTTTCTTTATTATTTTATTATTATTAATTAATAATGCAGTTCCGAAGAAAATATTGTATCAAGGACTGACCCGATTTTGGGTAATTTTACAACACAAGACCCACTGAGAACGACCATACCACGATTCTAGCGAAGCGACGTACCTATAAGTAATTATGCGACGCGTAAGTAAATATTCCATAGAAAAATATAGCAACGGAGTCGTTTCCGCATTTTTTTGTGTCGTATGTAGGTGGTGGTTAAACAACCTTACTCATAATAAAGAGCCATCTTCCTCTTCTTCTTATAAAGGGACTAAACTGGAAGGTTTTAGTAATTTTTCAGAACTGCTTTGTGAATTTCATTATTTAAAATACTTATACCGTCGACCATTTATGTAATGCGCTCGTAGGTACGTATAAAACGCCCGAATTACCATCAGAAAAGTTGTGTTTTAAGTTGAAGTAAGGAAACGTTTTATATTTTGGCCATCTTGGAGTTTCATTCGATTATCCAGTTTTATTGGGGTGACAGACTTATTACCTATTCTGTTTTATTATAGTTATAAAATTTTATTGAAGATCTGGCTTTTCATGGCATATAGTTAATATGAATTGGTAATAGTTAAGATGAAATTAATATACATATATTTTGGGTTTGTTTGTAGGTATGTAGGTCTATTTCGTACTTTTATTTTTACTTGACCGAGGCCAGTGGCGACCGATCGAGTAGTCCGTCTAGTCATGATCATACTAATATTAAAAAAGCGAAAGTATGTTTGTTTGGTGGTTTGTTGATTTATTGGTGGATATTAATTTGCATGGATATAGTTGAAGACCTGGAGAGTGACATAGGCTACTTTTTATCCCGGAAAATTAAGGAGTTCCCGTGGGAATCAAAAAAACTTAAACCACGCGGAGGAAGTCGCGGGCATCAGCTAGTCAGCTTTTTTACGGAATATTAATATATTTAATAATATATTATAGATAATTTTATTATATTGTACGGAAAAAAAGGGTGTCTTCTTTCAAGTAACTATGGCATAATATTTAAAAGTATCAACATCAAACAACCGGAAACCAATTGAAAGAAGTTAATAAAACTTAAGTTTTCATATTCTAACCACAGTAGAGCTGTGGATTTTTTGAAGTAAATTAAATAACTTAATTGAGTAACTCTTCCTCAAACAAAATCTAGCTAATTTGTTTGCACTAGCGTTCAACTAAGTACTATAGTATTATAATTCACTCAAGAAATATTTGAACTACCTATACATACTTTTTACCGCCCTGGCGGATTTTCGGATCGGAAATTCGGATCTAGTGCGCAACCTTTCATACAAACAGTAGGTACTACGGCTGCGGCCTGGAGTGGGGGCTCCAGTCTTTTCACCTTTGGACGACCCTGGGTAGTCAGCAGCTTGGTTGTGGTACAAGTTGCAGTGCTTCAACGCGAAGCACATGGAGGGATGGGGCCGCGCCCTCCGGGACGAAAAGAGCATCGCGCACGGGACGCTCCGAGCGTTCATATTTGATATCTCGGAGCTTCCCAATACAGCGCTGAGGGTGGCCACCGAAGTGGTAAGGTGCTACGGCTACTTCGGATCGAGAATTCTCGGATTCGGATCAGATGCAGTTCGGATTCGGAAAGAGTCTTAGTCAGTAGTCATTTAGCCTAGGTCTATTCAGAGTAGAGAAAGTATTAAGATAAGTGAAATTAACTCAACTTGATATAAAAAGTGGAAAATAAAAATGATCTTTTATAAAGTAGAAAATAAAAAGAAAGGTATTGACTTCATCGATATCATGAATTATGGATCAGCAGCCGAGGTCCAGCTTAGTGTCAAATGAGATCACGCGTAGCCTCAATATTGGATTGTAGCGAATAAATGACAAATATCGTTACTGATATCCGCGATAAAGTGAACTGAGCTGTTTCCAAAGTTAAAATCCGATCCAATTTGGTTCCCATGGTATTTTTATAGAGCCTCTACCTGCCTCGTCTTTAATCATCATTATGATTACTTCATTCCACCGCTAGCTCACAACGTCAAACCTTTCTCCTCCAAAAACTTGGCCAGTGTGGTGGGCAATGGAGTCCATCATGCCAGCCAAGTGCAGATTGGCAGACTTCACACTTTTTTGACTTTGAGAACATTATGAAAAACTCTTTGAAATGCATTATGGTTTCCATATAACTTTTTTGTATCCACTACAAGTTAGCCCTTGACTGCGATCTCACCTGATGGTAAGTGATGATGCGGTATAAGATGGTAGCGGGCTAACCTGTTAGGGGCATGGCAGTTATATTAAACCCACACTCCTATTCGGTTTCTACACGGTGTCGTACCCAACCCTTAATCGCTTGGCGGCACGTCTTAACTAGCCACGGCGGAAGCCTCCCGCTAGGCAAACTAAATAACTCTGAAAACTGACTCAGAAAACGAACACCTGACCTGAACTGGACATAACCAACCTGGCCTTCACCTATTTTCGGTTGGGATATTCTTCGTTGTTTCGATGAAAAGACGGCCACTGTTTGACAGAGACCTCGACGTTAGCAATTTCACACATCAGCCTTGTGTCACTTGTTCCGACGAATCGCTTGATACTGTCTGCCCATAGATACTAGGTTACTTTGTAATCTCAAATGTGAACTTTCAAAACGTGCAACACGTTTCTAATATAAGGGAGCATTGAAATAGAAATAGGTACTAAAATTCTACATCAATGTAACGGAGGTATGAGAATTTAAACGTGAAGTTTAAGGTAGTCAACGTCAAAATTTAACAAAGCAAATGTTTTTGTTACTCTGATGCGAATAAAACCTTATTCTCTTCTGACAGAAGAGGGCTTTGCCTAGAATAAGCTTCTTTAGTATTCTACCCGTACAGTCATTCTACAAAAATACATTATAGCCGTGTTGGAAAAAGTCTTTTAAAGTAAAATCCTAGATGTGGATGATGAAAATGGAAAAAAGGTGGAATGGCCCGCAGCTACAAGGTAAACATCACCTCGTATTTTCGCTCCTTGTAATTGAATAACGACACTCACTGGCTCCAGCGGATGCTCGGAAAAAATAATTCCATTATCTTACGGATCTCCCTTCTCGAATACTCGTAGAATTTTTTTAATTTACAAAATATGGATTGAAATTGGCTAGTAATATATTGGCTTGTTATTGGCCTAACTACTATTAATTATTTTCTTTCACATTTTTTTTACTATAGGATCAGACTTATCTTGGATTTGAATCGGATGCAAAGCTTGGTTTTATAAATTTTCTTAGCAAATTAATATTAGATAATTAATTAACACTTCCAAAATTTTAACAATGAATGTTTAACAATAATTAACACATTCTCAATCGATGTACTGATGTTTTATAAGAATAAAGAGTTGTGAGTAAGATTAAGTACCTAACATATTATAATAATATTACAATATTGAATCAATATTATAAACTAAATGAAACAATTTCGTTTAATAAATGACATCGCATAAAATAAATATCACGCGATAGTAAAAGTTTCAGCAACATTCATCCACCTTATAACTTTTAACAAAACGCCAGACAGCGTTTTTAAAATGTTTAATCGTTCTGTTATGAAAACAGAGCCTTGGGTTTCGCTGTCTGAAATAAAATTGCTAGCAATTAGGGAAAACAAGGTGGCCGTGCCTTCGGATTAATAACCTTAATTAACGGTTTAGGAGCTGAGGGGATAATTAAAACCGTCGTCAGCAGCTTCAGAGACATAAACCGAGGGCATTCTGCTGGGCTGGCGTCTGAATACCTGACGGGTGTGCAAGTTTATATTAATTTTACATGAGTGGACTTTTTACCTAAGGTATATGAAACTAGATGATGCTCGCGGCTTCGAGGTGGATTTTACAGGATAAATTAATATATAATTTGATGATAAGGGCCGAATTTTGGCGACGGTGGCCAATCTCCTCGGAGATAAGCCACCTGCGCGGGAGATATTATAGTGCACAAGTGTGTATGCAAACACAGGTGCTCTATTTATTTCCTTACACTTATAGCACGATGGGATGGAAAATCAGACAACTATTACCTATTCTGTGCTATAACTATGCAAGACACCTCTGTCCGCTGCAGCGGAAAACGCTGAAGGATAAATAAGAAACCGATAAACAAACTATAAGTACAACTATATGGCTATTTTTTTATTTTTATAGTGATCTAAATATTACAAACACATTCCGAGTATCATTGTAAAATGATTCACACGTCACTACACTGTTTTTTTTAAAGTATTCCAATATTATAACAAAAGTTAATATTAATAGTCACTATGCCGATGTGAATCGTTCGAATAATCCAACAAATTGTCGAGAGTATAATATATGGCCAGGTTCATTAAGGAATTCAATTAAATAGTGACAGTACATAATATTGGTTGATGTTATTGGTATGCTGTGAATAAACTGTTTTGAAAATAGCCCAAAATTTTACAGAAATAAATATAACTTTTTCGACCCATTGACTAACTTCATGAACAAAGAGCTATGCTGCTAAAGTACCTTATTGAAAACTCGATTAAGAATATTAAAGTGATTAGAATTACCTTTGTTTAATAATATTAATTATAAAAGCAGACTGGTTCTATCGAAATTCGTCGATAGAATTTCTTATAGGGGATTTTCAAGTAATTAAGCATAAAATTCTTGATAATGCTTTTAATTTTTTATTCTTAACGTTAATCTATAAAAACAACGGCTTGGCCTTCTTTGTTATAAAAATGCTAGTACCTAATTAGGGAAACAAGGTAGCCGTGCGTTCGGATTAATAACCTTAATTAACGGTTTAAGGGATGGAGGGATGATTAAAAGCGTCGTCGGCAGTTACTGCGACACCACTGCGACACAAACTTGACGCTTTACTATTTAAATGTTTGATTATGACAGTATTTAATAGTTTTTACAATTTCATCAATGGGTAGATACATAAATAACCACATCTTTGTCCTTAGAAGCCTTCCTTGTCCTTAAAATTGCTGGACCGAGTCAAATCCATGCTCTTTTATCATTTAGGTAAAAATAGTATAATAAGCTCTTTTCGGATTAAAAATAGGAAAGTGGTATGTGTAGTAGATTTCAATTCAATTCTTTTTTTTAACAAATGATGAATAATATCAAGAGCTGATTTCAATAAAGTCCCGTTCATAAATTAATGCCAGTGTTCCTTGACGTGTAGATCCTTTTGAAAATCATGAACAAACTAGAATTTAAAGAGCAATTTCATTTTTTTTTGTATTCTATCTGAAAATGACTGATATCAATGTATAGCCACAGGTACAGCTTTGCCTCTGGGTTTGCATTTTAAGTTGTTTTAGTTGGTACTTGAGTTTTGCATGGAGGTTCTAGAGAACGTTACGTAGATCAAAACTAAGAAAGGATCTAAATATAAGAAACCATACACGAGCGAAATCGGGCAGGGTTTGTAAGTGTTACAATAATAGATAATCCTAGCTGATGCCCGCGACTCCGTCTGCGTGGAGGTATGAAAAATAGATAGTAGCCGATTCTCAGACCTACTCAATATGCATATTAAATTTCATAAAAATCGGTCAAGCCGTTTCGGAGGAGTATGGTAACTAACATTGTGACACGAGAATTTTATATATATACTAGCTGATGCCCGCGACTCCGTCCGCGTGGAGGTATGAAAAATAGATAGTAGCCGATTCTCAGACCTACTGAATATGCTCACAAAATTTCATGAGAATCAGTCAAGCCGTTTCGGAGGAGTATGGGAACGAATACTGTGACACGAGAATTTTATATATAAGAGATATTTTATAAATAGAGAAGATTATCATGTTGTTTCCTGTCTATAATCAGTATCAGTATAGACAGGAAACAACATGATAATCTTCTAATTATAATTAATTTACTTACCTACGTCAAAATTTTCCGAAGACAAACAAAAACAACGAATTAAACGAAGCAATACAGGAAATAATTATGTCGACGCAATTATTTAGCGCGGGATCGATGTCGTAAAAATAAATGGCCGTTTTTATGGCATCGGCGAGCCAATTTTATGATGTGGGAATTTCAGTAGCGCCATGGATGCATAACATTATCCTTATCTACCGCACTTGGAAGACGCCGAGAACTTGTTTATTATTGCCATATAAATCATCAATAATTTGTATAGCGATCTCGATCCATTTCCTCAAAGGTCGCGATGGAAATAGCAATCATATTGGCAATTGGCATAACTTTCTTGAGTTCTTTTTTGCTATCAATATTATTCTTTTTTTTACTTTAATATTATCCACCTAGAAATATTTTTACGTCATTCATACACCTACTTTCCCATATTTTATTTGATGTATGTTATCCCGTAATGATTAAAACTTCTGAAGTGTTGATCTATAAAGATTTTTATTTGTATATGAATAGATATGAGGAGATAATTATGTGGTAGGTACTATTTTTATTTTGAGATATTAAATTACTACAGGATTTCTAAAAAATCTTAAACCCAAGCAGACAAAATCACGGAAAAAAAATTGTACGAAATAATTTCTGAAGCGCTCTTAGCCTCGCGAGTTTGATTAAGGTTGGGAATGTGAACGAATGGTACCACATTTACCTAACTTTCATTGGTTAAATCCACCAGCCATAAGCTTTTGAAATTTTCATTATTTACGCAAAAACAGAATTTTCCAACTCAACAAAATTTAGTAATGAAAGGTGAACATGAAAACATGAAAATGCAATTCAGAAGCAATAAAGGGATCAGTTGAACCATTAGCAAAATGCTTTGAATGAATGTGAAAATAAATTCAATGTTTAAATTAATTGATTAATTATTTATTTAAGTAGTTATACAATGCTGCTCGATTCTATCCTTAAATTGGATAAAGTCAATCCCGTAGAGAAAAAGTGTTTTTATTAATTCGACTACTCTACCTTTTATTTTGTTCATTTTCGGTCTGGAGAACGTGGACAAAATTAATGTGTTATTTATAATTAACGAGACGATGCCCGCGACTTCGTCGGCGTGGATAAGGTTTTTTAGAAATCCCGCGGGATTTAAAAAACTCTTTAATTAGCCTATGTAAATTCCCCGTGATACAACCTATATCTGCACCGAATTTCATCAAAATCAGTCGAAAAGATGGGCCGTTAAAGCATAGCAGACCGAGAGACAGCTATGCACACTTTCGCACTTGTAATATTACTATGGATTAATAGTACATATCATAAAAACATAAAATCCTGTTTGTCTGCACTACAGTGTTAATTTCATATAACTCTTTTGATTCTATGGATTTATTGTTTACGATGGCGATTTTGAAATTTCTGTCAAAGAAGACATAGTTCATACAGAAATGCCAGTGATAATAAAATAACCGTACAGCATGAGTTTATAAACATAAACAATTGAATATAATTAAAATTACTAAAAAACACGACTGCTGTGCCGTAGACACACATACATACACGAACCCTGAAAACATAACACTCCTTTTTTTGGCAGTCGTGTAATAAAAAATCCCCCTCGAATGGAAGTCCGGCTACCACTGCTACTACGTAACGATACCACAGTCAACTTTGGAAACTTATTCACATTTTTATTAAATGATATTTTTTTGGGAATCACTGGATATTGAACTATAGTGTTATATATTTTTGTAATCTACTCATCATTTTCATAAATCTTATGGTATAAATGGTACTTCCCGTGAACTTAGAAACTTGAAATTTGGGAAGAAGCAATGCTATAATTCGACACTCGCAAGAAAATCAGAATTTCAAGATTCTGAGTTTACGGGAAGTACCCTGTAGGTTTTGATTCCATTGCGAGTGTCGAAAATTTGCAGCATAAACGGCTGTATCTTTTGATTGCGTTGGCTTAGAAGCTTGGTTTTTTCACAGCTCCAAGGGCCGGACACCACATCGTAGACGGCCTACCACGTCACAGTTTGTACGAAACCCGCAGTGCACGAGTTCGACTCGCACTTGGCCGGTTTTTTAAATTTTAGGCTATGTCACCCGGAATAAGCTAGGGATTCTAACGATACCTCATTTATCAAAATCGGTATAGAAGTTATGGTGGAATATACAAACTCACATACATACATACATGAACCCTGAAAACAATATACTTCTTTTTACAGGCGGTCGTATAAAAAATATGTTGATAATTTATGTGAATTATTTAATACTTCGGAAAGTTGATCTTGATCTGAAATTAATAATAGGTCGTAAATTTAATCATTTAATAGCAAAGGATTACAGAAACTACGGGTTAATCATATTTTATTTCAGTTTATTCAGTTTCCATTATGGTCCAAGTTGTACCTAACAATTAGTGTTCATTATGCATTCAGAGTTCTTGCTTCGAACGTTGGCGGTACCAGTTCAGTAAAACTCTAGGGACGAACCAAAATTGGACGCGTGCCGAAAACCTAACTCAACAAAATCCCTTTGATGGCTGAATCATACAAAGTAACTGTCCAAATATTTGCTAAAAATATCCACCAACGCTTCAAATTGTTTGGTTTACTACGATGAAAATTGCGAATGCAGAGTTTTGTCGGTGAAAATAAGTTCGACTGTCATTGTGCTGGCCGATTTCATTGCAAACACGGCGAGCGAGCCAAATTTGCACGGTTAAATGCTATAAATAAACTTGGTGACTGAGTAAAATGCCAGATATAGCATTTAAATAATTTAAACCATTGCAGTAGGCGGGTAATCAACGGCTTCATTTGAAACAATACTTGTAATTTCTTAAATTGTGTGCCTTTGTTACTTTATAACAATGTTACTCAAAGTTCAATTCACGGGTCATTTTATCAGACTATTTTTTTCAACTTTGTAAACCCATATCTTCAAAGCTTTTAAAAAGTTTTTAACAAAAATCTGTATTTGATTTCGGGTATAAGAAACAACATACAAACACGCTTTTGGATTTGTGTTATTAAAGTATGGAACAAGTACGAGTTTATATGTAATGAAATGTAATTTAATTCTATTTTGTAAAACAGATTCCCAGAAAAGATGTACTTAAGCTTAACTTTTAATTGACTAACTTGAAATATCTACCCACCTAAACCTTTTTGGAGTCGAACTCAACAGCCACTCAAAAGTTATTCGGCATTTTTTGATAACGTGATAATAATAATAAATGTGAACTCAATTGCTATGGTGAGAACCTTTTAGTCCGAATAAAACCTACGCGCGAACGATAAAGGTCATGAACTCATTTGCTTTATTTTTTTTGCGTAGACGCAGCCTACGTCATAACGCTACGAATGCTACCATGCTTCATTGAGTGCTACAAACCTTCTAAAACTTTGAAGATGAACTTATGAAGCACTTATAAAGAAACTCCACATCAATTAGCCGGCTTTCAAATAACTATTAATAAGCCGTATTTCTAATACCACCACCTACCCGTACTACTACTAATTTAGCAAGTTCACATGTCTGCGGTTAGTAAGTGGCTGGCAGAGTCAGGCCTTACATCTTTTGCTTAAAACATAACATGTTCTTTAAGGTTCAATTAACAATTATTAGGATGCACATTAGTCTTCTTTTCAGCAGCTGATCATCTGATCGTCTGATGCGAACAAGCATCCATAAAGACGCTCAGAAGGCCAGCTCAGGCAGAAAAACGGAAGTGTTCGAGCATTTTATTGGTGTTGTAGAAAAGTTCAAGATTCTATGACTGTTAGAAAGACTAGTTGGGCTATTATAGCGGCAGTCTAAGAGAAAACAGATTTCGATAACCACCTCAATTTACCAGCCTCTATAGAATAATATTTTATGGGTACATGTTACAAATTGTCTATTTATAATGCGGCCTGCGTACGCAAAAACATTATAATGACAAGTTGTTTACTGCGTGGTATCATTTTTCATACAGAACCTTCCTCAGAATATTATGGTGCTGTAGCGTGCTTGGTGTGCATAAATCTATTTTATCAGTACTTATCTGATGGTGATAGACTTGTTTTGACGACGAAATATTTTTTCTAATAATAACCCTAACACAGTGGTGAGTGCTGTGCTTTTAAAAATAGTAGTTTGATTCCCAGCTGGGTATAATTGGGAATTTATATATTCAAAATTTTCTTAGGGTGTAGTCTGGGAGGTTTTGACTGTGGTAATTTGCAATTAGGATATGGGTAAGGATATTAACACTACCTTAGGTTATCTTGCTCACATTTTAGATTGCAGGATGGATGGCCATGTACCACGAAGTGTGATACGTCAAGAACTATAATTTGTGATAGAATAAAAAACATGGTGTAACACGGAAGACTTGAATGAAGAAAATAAAATCAGTCACTTGGTACACAAGAGTTGATGATTTTTTTTCTATAAATCCAATCGTAAAAGCTCTTGAGTACTTGCAGTAAAACTGACAAAAGGACCCATACGTATTTCTTCTTTCATTTAGCCTGTTCAGTCATAAAATGAAAAGCCTACATAAAAAGTGCTCACAAAAACTCCATTTGATCGCCAATATAGAACCGAAAATTGTATTCTGAATAGCGCTTGTGTTTTACGCTGAAACAAATTCAAAAATCGTAGTTAAACTAATTTAACTGTAAGATTTGTATGAAGTCTTGCGATTAAATTAGTTAAATCAACACTTAAATTTTTCAAAAATTATTTCGTGCATTATTTCGTGTATTAAATATTTTCTTCAACGGTGAAAGAAAACTTCACGAAGAAACCTCCACGCCTGAGAGGTCTCCATATTTGTTGCAAATGTTTTTGAAATCTGCCACCCCGCCATGGACGTGGTGCACCCCGCACTATGCCAGTATGGTGTTACTTATGCCATAAATTCTTCTATAAAAGAAGATGCTCAATGTGCCGTCTCAAACTGACCTCCCATTCGTCCCAACGCCATCCTAAGCCGAGGTCCGAGTCTCACAGAAGGCACCCTTAGGAAGATGTTGTCCCCCCGATGTCTTCGAGCCCTAGGGCTAATTTCTCGGCGACCCCTAGTGCTCGCCCAACTCCTCGGTGACGCTGTAGCGGCCAGTAGGGCCTACGCAGTATATTTAATCCGAAAAAAAAAAACACTTTTTTTTCTTGCCGTTGATTCATAATTCATAATTCATAATTCATTTATTGTCAAGAACATGGTACATTATAATACATATAGTTACATATTACAGATGTTAGATTAAATACATAGTAGGTTCTGCATGTTCTACCGTAGCCGGTGTACAATTTTCAAGGTTACATAATAGATTAATTGTAAGCCCACACTAATGATTAACTAATACTTACATTCAAACGATAGAAAATCAATAATATAACAATACAATAAAAAATATTTAAATTATTTTGTCTTAGCCTTATAAGAATTAAATTTATGCATATAATTTTTACGATAATATTGTGAATGTCATATATTTGTATTAAATTTATTTAAATTCGAAAAATTCTTTCAGGTCATAAAAGTTATGCATGTTAAGCCATTGGAATAACTTGGTTTTAAATCTTTTTAACGGTAATAACTTGACACTGCTGGGGATTTTGTTAAATATTTTTATACTCATCATAACACAGTTTTTTGAGAAATACTGAGTTTTTGGAATGTAATTTAAAATCAAACGATCTGTGTTTCTAGAACTACGAATATGAGTATAATATGTATTGCTTGCAACTGTAAACATAGTCTTATGTTTTTTAACAAAACAACAGATTTCGAATATGTATAAACAAGGAAGCGGCAGTAATTTTAATTTTTTAAATAATGGTCGACAACTGTCTAGAGGGGCAGCACCACACATAGCCCGAACACATTTTTTTGGGCAATGAAAGCCCTATTAACATCAGTGCCATTGCCCCAAAAGATCACTCCATATCTGAGAACCGACACAACATAAGCGTGATACACTGAAAGTACAGTTTTGAAATCAACTACTTTTTTAAGACGCCTCAGTACAAAGCAGAATCTATTTATTTTTTCACACACTATATCTATGTGAGTCTTCCATGTCAATTTAAAATCCATGTTTAGTCCTAAAAATTTTATGTCAGACGTAGGAATTATTTTTTGATTATTATAGGAAATATTTAGGGTAGGAGGGTTCTTGTCATAAAATTGCATATAGTAAGTTTTAGTCAAATGCAAAAGTTCATGTCAAGCCATTTTATAATATTATTCAAAGTGTTATTGATGTCAGATTCATGTATTGATGTATTATTTTTATTTGATGTCAGAATTATGGAAATGTCATCCGCAAATAGAACACATCTGTGGTCAGTAACTTTTGTTATGTCATTTATATAAATAATAAATAATATTGGGCCAAGGATACTGCCTTGTGGAACACCATATCGATTAATTATATAATCAGATTGAAAGGATACAACTTCATTTCCAATTTTTTTATTTATCATCACGGATTGGGAGCGATCTAGAAGATAATCTGCGAACCACTTTAAGACTGGACCTCTTATACCTATACTTTCCATTTTACCAATTAGTACTTCGTGTTTTACAAAATCAAATGCCTTGGAGAGGTCTAAGAATAGTCCCGTAGTGGTTTTCTTTGAGTCAGTGCTACGAAGAACGATTTCTAATAGTGTATAAATAGCTAGTGTTGTAGATTTGTCTTTT
This sequence comes from Erebia epiphron, assembly GCA_963932025.1. NCBI lineage: Eukaryota > Metazoa > Arthropoda > Insecta > Lepidoptera > Nymphalidae > Erebia > Erebia epiphron. The sequence goes on from OZ009949.1 coordinate 30,050,554, forward strand.
TGGAATCCGAACTGCTCTTCTTTGATGATTCCATACCTTTGACAGTATCCCAATAATCTTTTAAGCATGCATTTTTCAAATATTTTTGAGAAAATGGGTATAAGTGTTATGGGCCGATAATTTGTCATATCCTTACGTCCCCTTTTTTATGTAGTGGTTTAATAATTGATCGCTTTAAGATCTCAGGGAATGAGCCGGTCTCAAAAGACAGATTGATCAAGTGTGTGAGCACCGGAGTTATATAAGTTTTGCACGCTTTAACCACTTTGGTACAAATTTCATCGTATCCCACTGACGCAGTGTTATTGAGAGATGTGATTTCTTTTATCACTTCATCAGGCGTGACTGGTTTTAAGTACATGGAATGCAAACTATTACTAGAACAATTTTTTATTTTATTGTTATTAGACATGTCGCTGTTTTTATTAGTCAATTTAATAAAATAATTGTTAAAAATATAAGCTATCTTCATTGGATCATCAATTACTGTGTTTTCATTAATAAATAATTAATAAGTCTAGACGGCAGTATGGCAGAGATCGTGAAGATAACGAAATTATGTTTTCATCATTCATCCGTGTAACCAACAGGGGTTGTTATTTAATTATAAGGGACAGAAAACTCTAGACGACGCGATGTTTACCTACGGGTTGAGATAGCTGCAGGACATTGAACAAAAGTTTTGAGGGAAATTCATTTGAGTTTGTTTATGTCTTACAAACTTGCCACAAACTTGATTTAATTAAAATGAAAAATAATTTTAAGGAGTAAGGGCTTTCCGTGCCACTTGCTTGCAATTAAATTAAGTGGGAGACTTGAAATTATGTGAGAGAGGCTTTCATAAAATTGTTCCGTGTGCATAATCCGCACTGCCGGAGCGGCATTGTAATATTAATTGAAGTAGTGATCAATGGTCGCTAATAGGTGTACTATAGGAATCTTGGATAATTCAATTTGCACGAAAAGTAAATGTAAAGTGAAAAGTAAAGAATCAATTCGCCACATCCTGTGATATTGGGTAACATTGTTTGTCAATGTTTGTCAATGCCCAATAATCCATTATGGAAGCTGCGCGTGATCTTATTGACACTAAGCTGGGCAGTGAGCGATCCATTATTCATGGTGTCCGAATGGGTTACGGATACCTCTTGTTTTATGTTTAAATGCCAGTAAAAAATACTTGCACTAATAATTATTTTAGTCTTTTTCGATATTACTGTGCAGCAAACTCAGTATCATCCAGCGGGCGATGGAGAGGGTTAGGGTGCCTTTCCACCAGAGATGTGCTACATTTAAGTATGGGTGTCAAACCCGCAAATAGGAGTTCTTGATTTTCATAGCTTTAGATCGGTAAAGATAAAGCACTCCTATAATATGGTGGGTTTGACTCACATCCTTAGCTTAGTAACGTAGCTCATCTCTGGTGGAAACACACCCATATGTTCGAAGGCTCTCTTCATTAGTAAATCAGAAATGAAAAGAAGTGTAAAAGAACTAAGACCTAAGACACAAGGGCGGGGCACATCTCGTAGTTCGAAGATCCTGTAAACATCGGCATTCCAAGAAGCTGAAGTGGTGACGTCGCACGAGAATGCGCAACGTTGGTAGACCTCACTAGAGAACGGGCGAAATCAAGCAAGTTACATGGAATTGCTAGGTATAAGATGCCAAAATGCAGAAATAAATTTGCAAAAAAGAAAATTTTAGATATTATGTGGAATGCCTCCACATTACAATGTGGCAGTAACGTGCTGTCTATAAGTGGCGTGCCACACGGTTATAGACCTTATGTACTATTTTTTTATTTAAGCTTTGTATACTCGCCGTTGGTATACCGAAATACAATAAAAAAATAAAAAACGTATTCTCGTGCAAGAAGCAAGCTGACTTGGGAGATTGTGTTGTTAAACTGAATAAATTTTCTTAAGGCCATACCCCAAGTTAAAATTTATTTAGTTGTAGCCTAATAAGCCTTATATTATTTATAAGGCTTTTTTTGGCTATCGCTTTATACTTGAAAAGCCTTTAGTTTTTCCTGAAAAAGTATGAGTTTATCATATTGTTTTCTTAAACCGTACGAACTTTGGCCAGAAAATCAATTAGGTAAAGAAAATAACCTATACCTACTTATTTGAAAAATTCGTGATATTAAACTGGAACATGTTGCTTGCAATGCCTCCCTATATTGATTTTATGGATATGGTGATGGTGAGGCTGATTTTACACGATGCGTTAAATAATGAAAAAACTAGCCGATGCCCGTGCCTTGTTTAAGTTTTTTTTAAATTCCCGCGGGAACTCTTTAATTTTCCGGGAGTCCTTCGTTACGCTCGCGATTTAAATCGACACCCGCGACAGAAGACACTGCTTTATCCCCTTGGTTAATAATCTACTATTAAATCCATTGAAGGTCTTCTATGAAATGAAAATAACAATTTATATTCATAGCAGCTTTAGGTCGTGGCTAATGACGACTTTACCAGCAAAGACGAATCGCTAAGCATCTTAGCGTTCCGGCGCGATGCTGTGTGAAACTGTGTAAAATTATGGATTGCCATACCCATAACACGCTAGCCTGCTACGAGTACCTATCATCTTACAACAGTTACACTGCGTCATCACTTAGGTAGGTATCACCAAGGTCAAGGACTAACTTGTATGTGAATCTATACTTTATACTAATATTATAAATGCGAAAGTTTGGATGGATGGGTAGATGTACGAATGGATGGATGTTTGTTTGTTACTCAATCATGCCAGAACGACTGCACGAATCTGAATGAAATTTAGTGCAAATATATATTATAGTCTGGAATAACACACAGGCTACTTTTTATCCAGGAAAATTAAAGAGTTCCCCGCGGGAACCAAAAAACCTGAATCCACGTGGACGAAGTCGCGGGCATCAGCTAGTAAATTTTTTTTTGTTCACGTGCAAATGCTTAAGCAATCTCATCATATTATGTTATGACTTCGAAACGCTGCATGAGTTTCAAGCTTAATGTAAACTCATTACAGATCTAGAGTTTGTATCTCATTAACACATGTCGTTAGTGGGGACCGCATTATTATTATGACGGTAGGTTTCAATAGCGAAGCCGATAATCATGTATGCTATCATATGAATACAATTCTGAATAACACCGGCTTTCACAGAAAATCAATTGGGATTCATAGAACAAAAATTAATTCAAGGCGTTTTTAGTGTCATATTACATAATCAGCATAATATACGTAGCTAAGTATAATAGCCTTAGTGGTACATATAGAAGCACAAAATACCTAATAGTACCTCACATAATGGTTAGAATATTGTACTTAGAACTGCTATACATGTACGATGTAGGTTAATTATGGCACAACAAGTAGTATTTTCCTTGGAAAAACATATGGGTACTTTGCAAAAATTACAAAACTATGAGTTAAGTATGTCTTGAGTTCCCTACCCTCTTTTAGAAACACCTCCGTATCGTACAATGAACCGCGCTGATTTGGACAGTTTTGCGCACTTTTTTGCGCACTGTACATATTTGTATCATTTCAATCCACTACAGCACATCAACGTCCCAGTGCTGGGCACAGACCTCTACTCATATCGATAATCGAATAGGTTCATTAACCCGCTACCATCATTATGTGCACTAACTCTTCCCTACTTTGAGCTGTCACAATTATTATCATAATAAATTAGACAAAGTATTGTAAGAGACAATCCAGAAGTAGGTATTTATGAGACACTTTTAATATATTTGTACTCTCATTTGGAACTTGCACGAATAAAATATGGTTAAACGTGTAGAAGTTCCACGAGATATTTAATGTAATTAGACAAAAGTTGGCTAAACTTAAAGATAATATTCTTTTGATCCGGCCACGATTGCTATCGTTAAGCGATCTAAACATAAAAGATCGCTGCCGGCAGGAGACTGAATTACTATCGTCAAAACACTCTAATTATACTGACTATTTTCAATATGGCGTCCGTATCTGCAAATTAAATCGAATGACATGAAACGAGTCAAATTGACGGATATTATACTTCCTGTTTCATAAGATATAATGACAAACAGTAATAATGCTAAAAGTATAACACTTTGAAATTTTACCACAGTACACTAGAAAAAATAAACATACATGAAAGATAAAATAATACTTAGAATTTTCCTAAGAGTCAACGGAAACGTTGAGGGTCGTTATTCAATTACATGAAGTGATGTAGCGAGGCGATGATTACCTCTGTAGCTGGGGGTTATTCCACCCCTTTTTAAAAGTTAATCCTACGAGCTTATTCTAAAATAATTCTGAGATGGGAACAAAATTAAAAACGTAAACAAATTGAGATTTAAAGATTATCTTGGACTAATTAAAATAAAAAATAATAAATAGGTATTCTTTCTGTCAAGCAATGCAGGTTTATACCTTGTAAAATTTATAGTCCAAAGCCGAAATTATGCCTATCGTGATTGATCTTGGCAATACCCAGAAATGGTTAAAGCGCTCAAAAACTCGGCTTTTGCAATTTGGGTTTTAAATTTAGTATAAAGCATAGCACATAGATATCAATCTGTATACTTTTTACTATTATTTAAGGCAAATTTTGTTTACAATCCTGCTTTTGTCGTCATATAAATTAATTTATTAGCTGATGCCCGCGACTTCATCCGCGTGGCGTAATTTTTTTTATTCCCGCTAACTAACTCCTTAATTTTCCGGGGTAAAAAGTAGCCTATTACTTTCCAGGTACTTACCATACTTACTTTAACATACAAACACACTTTCTCATTTATAATATTAAGTATGGATATTTACAGCAGTATTACGCCAGCAGTCAGCTGGCAGCCAGCGCAATGTTTGAGATTGCTGGGTCGGCGGGAAACCGGCTACGTGTGGAAAATTTGCTCGGGTGCCCCAGTCCATCACTGGATGAATATGCACGGTATCAAAGCACAAAGATCGAAAACACAGGCTGGATAGGACAAAATGTTTATGAAGGAGGGAATGACGTTTGTCCAATGACGCTAGAGTATGCCGCGACATATACAACTGCGAACTACGCGGAATTTTGGCCTTCCTAACAAAACTACAGTCCCACAAACTTATCTGACCCGGTGACAGCCTCGCTAGTAGATATAAAGTGGAATATCTAATAGATAAGGAACATTATTTCTCGGATAAATTTAAAACACCTACTAAACTAAGAGATAACGCGAGAAGCTGTAGAAAAATAAGGTTCACGTTGTGTGTAACTATTACGGTAAAAGGTTAAGTTGTTATTTAGTTCCCAAAATTTACAATAGTATAGACTGGCTAAGGGAAGAAAATAAGGTTAGTGTAGGAGTACTTAAGAAGAAGTTAAAAGGCCATTTAAGTACTCCTATACTGACTAATTAATTAATTGATTAACTACTGTTTATTATTTTTCTCTTCTATTTTATTTATATTGTTTATTTACTCTTTTATTTTTATCGTTTATTTGTATTTTATTTTGTTTTTGTTAAGATGGGTTTCTTTTAAAATTGCTTGTTTGTTAGTGATAAGTTATTAGGTAGGTATACTAGTGCTAATTTTAGATACAATTTAAATATTAACTTTAGAGCGCCAACTCGCCAACAAACTGGCCCACCGGTTTGGCGAGATTTATTTTATGTAAAAATAGTTGTATCCATTGAAATAAAAAAAATAAAAAAAGATATGAAAAAAAAATTGACAGGCGTAAAAATTAGTTCCCATTTTGGCCACCGGGCCCAGATAAGTTTGACGGGCTATATTAATTGTCCTTGTGTGTTTATAGGGTGACGCACGTGCATCAGTTTCCTCCGCACCTTTTATTTGTTACAGACTACAGCTGTCACGTTATCACGCGGTAAGAAACATGGAGGCTTTTGCGATCCTAGATCTACTAAATCCATACTTAATATTATAAATGCGAAAGTGTGTCTGTCTGTCTGCTACGCTTTCACGGCCCATCTATTCGAACGATTTTGATGAAATTTGGTAGATTACATCCCAGGGAAGGACATAGGCTACTTTTTATCCCGGAAAAATAAGTAGTTCCCCCGAAAATGTAAAAAAAACTCGATCCACGCGGCCGAAGTCGCGGGCATCATCTAGTCGAAATATACAAAAACAAAATAAATACCTCATCTAAAAATACACTCTCCTTTAAGTAATTCGATATTAGCTGCTCGCAAACAGGTGGCAAATAGGATTAGGGGAAAGTTAACACCCAGTGGTTTTCAGGTCATAAGCTAACAGGACAGATTAAATTATCTGTTTCAGTATATTGCTTTGAGAGTTTAAACCTTTATAGGCCTTTAACTTTGCCACCTGTGATCTGTGAGAGATAAAGTGCCTAAACAAATACATAGCCCTTTTACCAAGCTATGGAATAGTCATGTTAGGTTAGTGTGTATGCGTTCAGCGGTTCCTTTGAATGAGGGCTACCGCGTTTAAATTCGCCGCTAGGGGCGCTAGTGTAGAGTGACGTCTACGAAATGTTAAATATCACTGGGCTTTTAACGCGAGTCTTATTACTAAGTCTAATTAATGTTATGAATATTTAGCAATATCCGATTAATTATGGAAGATGTAAAGATACGTGTCAATGAATGCCAGTGCTCTGTACTTTGACAGCGGAGCTAAGAAAAAGAGGCAAAAATAAGCGGGCTGAAAGAACAGCTACTTAATTCATAGGTTAGTATTTCCCTGATTTCTGTATGTTTACTATTTTTAAAGGGATTTTTTTTTCAGAAATATGCTTGTTTACCGAATTTACAGCTATATTTTAGGACCTTACTCGCAAGTGGCGCCAACTAGTGAGCATAAAAACGGTAGCCCTCATTGCCAAACTACGGACAAGGTTCAGCCATACTTCCATATCCATACTAATATTATAAATGCGAAATTGTGTCTGTCTGTCTGCTACGCTTTTACGGTTCATCTGTTCAACCGATTTTGATGAAATTTCGTTTAGGGATAACTTGTACGTCCCGGGGAAGGACATAGGCTACTTTTTATCCCGGAAAATTAAAGAGGACCCGCGGGAATCAAAAAACCTTAACCCACGCGGACGAAGTCGCGGGCATCATCAATAATTAAGTAGGTATCTTTTGCTTATAATGCTCCATATGCCATGAAACTTATGATTATTTGACGCTGAGTTTTTGACATAATATATGTGGGTAAATAATATGTCAAATCTATGTCTTTATACAAATATTATAAATGCGAAAGTTTGGATGGATGGATGGATGTATGGATGTTTGTTAGGTACTCAATCACGCCCGAACGGCTGAACGGATTTGGATGAAATTTGGCACAGAGGTAGATTATAGTCTGGAATAACACATAGGCTTTTATCCCGGAAAAATAAGGAGTTCCCGCGGGAACCAAAAAATCTCAATCAACGCGGACGCAGTCGCGGGCATCAGCTAGTAAAATTATTATTAGAACCTTCTCAGAAGCTATACATATTTTCTAAAACAAAAAACCGCATTAAGATAAGCACATTAGTTTTTCAAAAAAATGGTTACATAGTAAAAAAATAAAAATCAGTACCAGAGCGCAGTATGGTGGACTTTGACCTTAAAATATATCTAAAAACCTTCTCACAAGCAATACATATCTAATGCAAAAAACCACATCTAAATCTGCCTAGTACTTTTTTAAGAAACAAGGAATATGTTTGCACAACAAGTATTAGTATCGAGTAAATTAAAAAAGTACGTTGACTTTTGATGACGTCACAGGTAGGTAATATTTCATACAAAATCCCATACTAAGAGTGCGTTTTGATGTTTGAAAAAAAAAGTGGTTGATTTGACTAGTCGTCAAATACACAATTATGGCAGAACCACGGAACCCTTTCTTATGCGTATTCTGACACGCACTTGACCAGCTGTTATTTCTTACGAGATCGTGGGCTATTATGAAGATGATTAACGGCATTCGTGTGCACTACAACTCTCCAAGTATTTCTGCCGCGGAAAACGTGCTATTGGTCTGTGATCTCTTAGGTCCAACGAAAGGTACAGGACGAAACGTAACGTATCATCGTTGCATGTCGCTATAGTCTGTGCAGCTTCATTTAAAAGTAAGCGCAATGACTTTTGTCCATAGCTGTGTCTAAGTCAAAGTGAAAACACCCTATAGATACTGTCTATAGGATGTTTTCCCTTTTCATCCATACTCTTTTTCACGCTCGAGTATTATTCAGTTTAAAGTACACAATACACCTGTTGTTTTTGTTACAAACTCAACACCACGTGAACACCAATTAAATAGAATCACTAATGAGTTGTTTTTCCCGGTGTTGTTTCAAAGCGGGGTATTCATAAAAGCTTTTAATGCCTGTTTGCTGAATAACTTTTCTAGTATTCGTTGAGTTAGCGTCTCAACTAGCTGGACATTTTTTTTTTTGTTAGTTTGTACCTAATTAAAAACTTAGTTACCACTGTTTGTTACATTGTAGGTAATTATAAAATGGTTTAAATTTTATCTCCTCTAAGTTCTATAAAAATGAATACAAAGTCAATGGCATCAATAGCAAGTAATACTATATTATTTTGTTAAAAAAAAAAAGTATTCGGACCCGCACGTCTTTGCTCGGCCGGAAATTCTGAAAATCCTGATTGGGTGTCTACGTATAGAATTTTCTAGATCCAGTGGTTTAGAGAGAAAACTCCGGAAAACTGACAAAAATATGTGTGCGCGTACTTTAGGAGTTGCACAGACTGCCGCGACAGGATAAAACATGCTTTCTTCACAAAGCGAAAGTTAATCATGTCCTGTCCGCAATGTGTTTTTGTATTTAAGCGTGTACGTTGATATAAACACAATACTTATGATAATAGGCATAATGTCAGTCTATCAGTTTTATGTAGATATCAATTTATTTATATAATACTAGATGATTCCCGCGACTTCGTCCGGGTGGACCAAGTTTTTTCGATTCCCGCGGGAACCTTTGAATTTCCCGGGATAAAAACTAGCCTATGTCCTTCCCCGGGATACAACCTATCCCTGTTCATCAAAATTGATTTTGATTTCATCAAAATCGGTTGAATAGATGGGCCGTGAAAGCGTAGCAGGCAGACAGACAGACAGACACACTTTCGCATTTATAATATTAAGTATGGATATGGATTAGGTATGCTTTAAATCCGTAAAAGTTATTCAGAGTGCACGGTTTCGTGTGGTCCGACCAGCACAATGATATCGCAACTTATTTTCGCCGACGAAATTCTGCCTTTCCACAATTTTCACAGCAGTAAGCCAAACAATTTGGAGCTTCGCTACGATATTTTTAGCAAACATTTACACTGTTACGTAACTTATGATTTGTGCATCATAAGAGAATCGTGTTGGTCGATCTTTTCAGCACATGGCCAATTTAAGCGTATCCCTAGAGTTTTGTGACTGATTAGCGAACATTGGCTGTTGGAGTGATGAAAGTTGTTACTCGACAGATAAATAAATTCAAATGTTTTTTTTCCAAATAAACTTTTGTAAGGAGTGCTTTCGAATGAACCCAAAAGAACCAGTTGGAAAAAATGGCTGCTATTTAAAAAAATAAAATTATCAAATAATTATCTTAATAATTAAAATTAAACCTATAGTGTAGATCCCACATAACCGCTTAAAGCGGTATGCGTAAAAGCTTTTTTCCAGCGATGAAACAAAGGGTAGGTACATCTGCCGTCATGCACTCCTGGAGTGATTCCACACTCTTTAACAATTTACTTAATCTGCAGAAGTATGTTTTTTTCAGAAGCATTCTTTCGATCGATGTTTTATAAAGGCAACTTTAAATTAGATTATTTTAAATATTTGGTATAAAAGAAGACTAGGCTCAAAGGATTCCATATATTCATTGAACTCTTACCACTACGAAAATATATGAGAAACAGGCTTTTTTCTTCAATTTTCCTCAAACGAACTTTTTTCTGACCATTTTCATGAAAAGGAAATTAAATGATAAACATTTTCACTCAAATAATTCTATAGCATTTTTTCCCTATATAGCTGTGAGTAGTTCCACTCTACCATTTTCCATAGGTTTTACGTGTTTACATTAATAGAGGTTGGAGACGCATAGAAAGAAAATATAATGATGTAAAATAAAAGGAATAATAGTGGTGTAAAATGGCATTGAAAAGGGAAATGTTCGCATGCTGAGCAAATATTCATAATAACATTACTTCTATTTGTAAACATGAGTCTAGTAGTGATTAAAATAATGGGAGAGAAAATAATATGAGGTGGGTATACTCTTTCTCACTTAAGCTATAGTAATTAGTAGGTAATCATCTCGCCAACCCGCATTGGAGCAGCGTGGTGGGTCTAAGCTCTAATTCCCGCTCTCCTATGAGAGTGGAGGCCTGTGCCCAGCAGTAGGACGTTAATAGGCTGTAGTGGTGATGATGATGATGATGAGGTAATCATTCTGTTTTTGACGACCTCCCTTGCGGAGTTCTGAGTGATGTGGTCTTATAGTGGTGGTAGTGGTCTTGGGTTCGATTCCCTACAGGGTCAATTTGGGAATTTGTTAACCGACTTCCAAAAAAAGGAGGAGGTTCTCAATTCGGCGCGTATTTTTTTTTGTACTTTACAATGGCGTTGGAAGTCGGTTTTTTGGAAAGAATTTTAATATCAGAATTTTCTCTGGTCTGGTCTAGAAACTATGGCCGATGGCTAGTTACCACCCCACCGGCAAAGACGTACGGCAAAGTAATTTAGCGTTCCCGTACGATGCCGTGTAGAATACGATAAGTGGTATGGGTAAAATATAATTGCCGTACCCCTAACAGGTAGTATCTACCCATTTTTTTAATGAAAATACAAAAAAATTAAACAAAACGTCTCAATGCGTACGAACTCCAGGCTCAAATCCAATGAAATAACTGAACCAATTAGGCAGATTCATGGAGGCTTTTATTTTTTTACGTACGAAAAATTTCCGAGTTTTGTACGAAAAGTTCAGTTGGTCACTTTTTACAGAAAACCTTTTATATTCAATATTCGGGCTTACATTCTAAAATCCGATCATTCAGATTATCAACAAAGTTTTTATGCTCGTTAACCAAGCACGTATCATCCATGTCGCTAACGTTTGGATAGGATAAAGATAGATCGATAAAGGAGCCATTCGTATGGGTTCGGTAGCATAAAGTTCATGAACAGAGTTTCAAATTCTTGACTTTTAAATTTAAATGCGGACGTTTAAAAACTTAATCGTAATTTCATCAAACTAAACGAAATGTAAAGAACACGGATTATATTTTAAAATTGTAATGTTATTTTTCCCCTTTTCGCGGAACCAGTGAGTGGTACTTTGCTATTAAATAACGCACTTATTACGAAGCAAAACTGTAGGGTAATATTTTATTGCGGTTGCATTTTTAACCGACTTTCAAAAAAGAGGTGGTCGTTAACTCGGCGACTTTTTTTCTATGTATGTCCAAGTCCAACGATTTTTCCGAGTTTCGTATTATTTTTATGTATTTTTTAAAACCAGCTACATGTAGTATTTCAGTCCTTGATTGTGTTGTTTAGTGACGATGCAGTCTAATATGAAACAGGCTAACCTGGAAGGATTATGGCGGGTCAGTTTATATTAAACCTATACTACCCCTTAATCAGTTGGCGATACTGTTTTGTCTTCAGGGTTGAAAGTAACCGCGACATGAGCCTTCCACTAAACTAAAATGAGATCTGATGGCTGAAATGTCTTACATTTTTTAGGTGCATGATGTTAGCTAATAAACGATTACCTAATAGTTATTCAAAGTTATCCACAAGATAGCAAACTGGATGACGTCATTAGTAGCCCTCACGTGGGGAGGTCACAGCCCACGTGCCACGCCAATTATAGATACTAAAGCGAAGGCTAAGTTATAGACGTTCAGTATATTGCAAAAACTGTAGTCCATCAGTATGATAAATACAAAAGATCGCATTCCGTTGACGGACACACTAGATATCCATCAATGTACTAGATACTAGATTACACGATCAATAAACATGGTATCTGGTAATTAATACTGAAGGACCACCGTATTTGCTGAACGACTAGCCAGCGCTAGGTTATTCATATTAGGGATTTTCCGATCGTTCTCATAATTTCAACCAATAGCCATACCTACTGTGTGTGTAGAAAATTCCGTTTCAATTAATTATTGACTAATTTTTTTTAAATTTGAATTTGAACTTGTGCATTTATGATATTTGTTAGTATGAATTTAAACTTAAGTGTTTACCGTAGGTACGAGAAATTCCATAGGATACAGTCCTGTGACGTTTGCATCCAACAACTTCCAGAAAACTGCTTGAGATTCTCCGTCTACATAGTGGAGAAGTTCTTCAAACGGCGCTAGCCAAAGCAGGGTACCGGGTAGTTACTGGAAGCTGTACAAAGAATACTAAAGTTAATCGGTAATTCGAGCTTTAAGCCCCTTTCTAGGACCTAACTCTACTTAGGTACTTCCTGAAAATTGAAACATGCATTGCATTTTACGCAGCCCTATGTTAAGACATAATTACTCTATACTATAGAACACAAAATATATATAATAGAGACCTTTGAGATAGGCTTTTGATAAAAAATACAAATGTCCATGTTTTTCGTATTGGCGTCGATCCCAATTGCTATACTCTGCTACACTTTGGCTATATCTGTAACCGCTACTGTCATTTATTCGCAATAATCTAATATTGAGGCTGCGCGTGATCTCATTGACACTAAGCTGGGCCGCGGGCGGTGATCCATTATTCATGGTGACCGGCGAGGATAATGCTTGATTTGCTTTTGAAATTTCCAAATATAAAGAGAGTTCAGGCAGGCGGATAAGCTAGGTTTAAGTTTAGCTTTATTATTTTTTTATTATTTTTTATTGTGTACCTACTCAACAACTTTGCTGTCGACAAAATAACGTTCCATTCCATTACATCAGCCTGTATGCGTCTGTTGCTGGACATAGGCCTTTTTGGGATTTTGAGAGCGCGAGAAAAGCCAACAAAAGGTTTAAGGTAATTTTCAAAACATCAGCGATGGATATTTTTATCTTTCGCTGGAACTCTTTCGTCGAAGTTTATAGTCTCGTGCAAACCTATCTTCTCTTGTACAACTACAAGTTTTTAGTCAAAATAATGACCCCGGAAGAGTCCGAAACTGGTTGGGCCTATTATTCCGATAAAATACGTCGGTTTTTAGATTTACCGTACCAATATTATAAATGCGAAAGTGTGATTGGTTGTTGGTTTGTCCTTCAATTGAGTGATTTTTTGCATGGGTATACCCATTTCGAGGACCTGGAGAGTGACATAGGCTACTTTTTATCCTGGAAAATCATGGAGTTCCCGAGGGAATTGAAGAAACTTATTCCACGCGTACAAGGTCGCGGGCATCAGCTAGTATTTTTCTAAACACCTTCCGTTCACTTTTTCAGCACTCACGAAACGTTAAAATAAGTCAAGTGGAAACGTAAACCTGTCATCGATAAAACACAAGCAACAAAAGAAAATTAGTAATAAAAATGTTGTCTGTATACCAACGTCGGCAAATAAAAGTAAACGTAGATTTATTTTATTTGTTTTTCTAATCTCGATGTCGACGGCTCGAGAGCCCGACAAAAATTTTGGAGACCCATTCGATAAAAGTTCGTAAGTTGGTTATTCTAAGTTACGTTATATTTTCTGTTATATATATATTTTAAAATCTACCTACTCGTAATACATAAAAAAGCTACATAGTACGGTGCTTCGCTTGTAACTGCATGCTAGACCATACAGAATTGTTTCTGTTGGCGGATTATAGCAAAATAATAAAAATCTTTTCTTGCTAATACATCATTTTTATGGTGTAGGTATAAGTTGCTATTACAAAATCCGATAAATGAGGCAGCCAGAAAAAAAGACTTAACAAATAGTGAAAGCTACTTACGAAACGTAAAATTGACGTACTTATGTATATTTTTTATGTAAGAAACGCAATAAATCCTCTATAATAAGTTACAGCGTTTATGAAATACTTTTTATAGCTTCCACTGGCTCTTCGATCATAGTGGAAGTATCCAGAGGCAACTCATTTCAGATAAGGAAAAAGCCTACATGCCGTGTTGAATTTGCCTCTCGCAAATTGTGATATCTTTAGAAATACGCCCACAGGGCCTTTGTGAAAAGATTTGAATGTACTTAATTAAAAACACAATACACCTATTGAATTTATTTTCTAGCATGATACGCGGAATTTAAAAACAAGTCCTTGCTTTTTAATAATTTACAGGTTTAGAATTCTGTCATGTTTGGTAATGAGTACCTGCCTAGATTTATATTAATTCTAGGGTGACCTAGAGGCTGTGATTTATGATCGCATAGTGATACAATTCACCTGTAGGTATTGGAGCCGTAAGCCGTCATGACAATTAAAAGAGAACAAGGTGAAAAAAGCCGTGTTAAGCTATACAATGTCACCACGATAACCATGTCGAATGATTGCCAGCAAAACATACCCACATTAAAAAAAGAGTGGGGATTGACGTTGGATTGACCATTTTTGACCATCAATGAAATCTGTATCCAAACGATCCGGATCGGGGTCATTAATCGCGGATGGCGGATCGCGATCCAGATTGTCTGTACGATTGTGTAAGATTCATCTGTATAAATCGCATTGAAAGAAATAATGAGGTCTGTAAAGGTCTGACTGACTCTGAGCGGCTTCTGATAGATCTAACAATTAATTTAAGATGTTTTGTAAGATGGTGATAACAAAAAAACCCGGCTGGCTTTGCTGTAGACTCTTCTCGGTTCAGGTTGCGTTTGGAACCCGTACCTTTAGTTCTAGGATACCATACTTAATTATCACTATCACTTTTAATTTGTTGATGTTCGTAAAGTGTACCTAATGTACACTTCATCAATTTTGAATAGACTTACTTTGACTTACTCGAACCTGCATTGAAAGTGCGAGTTTCAATGCCTGTTGAGCCACCCGAAACTAGTCAATTTCAGACAAATACGTTCTTAATTCATTATTAGTTAATACTACGTTACTACGTTAGTTAATACGTAGCTAATTCTGTCCTAGGGCGGAAAACAATAAAATCGTCTTACAATATACTATTGATGGTATATTCACTGGTAAAGAGTACAACTTTTGGCTAGTGAAAAAAAAAACGAAGCTCTTGCGGTTGTATGCAATTTGCTTTAATATGTGAAATAGAATATAATATACTACACACGTCGTGTGTAATAAAAGACTTTTTAAAAGAAGTAATGAATTTTGCCGCAAGATATGGCTAGCTTTGTCTCCAATAAACAAATGTAAATATTCAACAGGAAAGGTCCGCTTCTATCCAGGTTACCCCAATATTTTTATATTGCGTGCCATTTAATCCACAAAACAGCGGATAACACTACCTTTTCCGAACAGTTTTACGATTATGTCGTCCAAGGGACCCTTATTTATATGTGCTAATCCGAGTTAAAACTATAATTTATCGCCAGGCCCATTGCGTGTTGGTTTGCATTGTAATTAATCACTACCTAAGATTACCCTTAGCGAGTTTGTAATAGGTAATTTTCCAAAGCTGAGCTATTTTTATTTTTTTAATTATGATGCTGGTCGTTTGCGTTTTTGGCATCATAATAATTTTAAGTCTTAACTTTTTTGTGGATACCTAACTAAAGCTACCTATATCAGTTTAATAAAACAAAACTACGTGTGGAAGTTCTTGTAAGAGACCTCTGTCCAACTGTGGACGTCTGTGGGTTGACGACAACGAGGAGAATATTATAAGAACCTATAGGGGAAATAAATTAATTCTTATTATTATTACAAAAAAAAATAAATAATCTCTAATGACTTGTAGTCACTAAATTATGACGAAACTAGCTGTCTTTTCAACCGACTTCAAAAAAGGAAGAGGTTCTCTATTCGATTGCTTTTTTTTTTATGTTTGTTACCTCAGAACTTTGGACTGGGTGGACCGATTTGGATGATTCTTTTTTTTATTTGAAAGGGCATACTTCCCATGTGGTTCCATATCAATTTTATCGAAATCGCAGTCGAGCGGTTTTTAAAATATCAACAATAAAATAAGTACTTTGTATAGCGTGTGCTTGTTGTTGTAAAGTTGGCGCGGGAGTTTGAAGTCGGTTGTTTAAAAAGAATTTTTTATATTAAATTATTTAAAATATCTTCAAAAATCCATATCCATACTAATATTATAAATGCGAAAGTGTGTCAGTCTGCTTGTCTGTCTGCTACGCTTTCACGGCCCATCTTTTCAACCGATTTTGATGAAATTTGGTACAGAGGTTGGTTGCATCCTGGGGAAGGACATAGGCTATTTTTATCCCCGAATGTTAATGAGTTCCCACGGGAATCAAAAAATTTACTCGCCGCGGACGAAGTCACTGGCATCATATAGTTTTAAATATAAACAGTAGGAAATCATTTGTCAGCAAACTTGACAGAATTTTGCAATGCATCCCAGGAAGCATACTACCATTGCTTAAAGCCGTATTGTTAACGTTCTTGTTTTAGAAAGTATAATCCTTATTTTAGGGACGACAAGGCACGTGACATGAAATTGCCATTTTGAAATAATACTGCTTTAAGCGGTAGTCGTAAACAACCAGGGCTGCACTCAAAAGTGAAGAGGTTTGCATTTTACATGATGCAATTAAAAATGAGGTCAAGATTTAATAAAAAAATATGTAACTTTTTGTGTCCCATTGCCTTTATGTAACATTCAAGCGTTGTTGAAAAAATTGATCTTTTTTCACACTCGTGCTACACTTTGAAATGTTTTCATTAAAATTTAAAAATATTCTTTGTGTTTAAACAATACCTACTGAATCTACCTAACATTTCTTTCTTCTTCTTTCAATCGACTTTCATGCATATTGCTTAATATTATAAATGCGAAAGTATGTCGGATTGTCTATCTGTCTGTCTACTTAAATTTTCACGTCCCCTCAGAATACAGAACAAACAGTTTATTCTGTATTCTGAGCACGGTCCATTTTTAGGGTTCCGTACCAAAATGGTAAAATGGAACCCTTATGGTGCGACTTTCTCCGTCTGTCTGTCCGTCGTCACACTCGATTATTTCAGTAACTACCGAAGCTATCGACATGAAATTTGGAATAGTTGTGTATATTAGTGGCCCAAAGACACTGGAATTAAAAAAAAATTGGAAATTATTTTTGTTCTTATTTAAAAAGGGGGGAAAATCGGAGGGTTGAAATTTAAAAGTGAGATAACTGTACTTTGTGGGGTATCATATGAAAGGGTTTACTTTGTACATTCTAAAACAGATTTTTAATTATTTTTAGTCATGATAGTTTTTGATTTATCGGGGAAAAAGTCTGAAAAAATACCGTTCCCCCCCCCCTTATCTCCGGAGTTTACCAATCGAAAAATCTGAAATAATTATGGTCAATAGGAATTTATGTACATTTTACAGGAAAACTATAGCCAATGCTCTAACTAGCATAGTTTTTTTGATATTAACAGTAAACCTCGTACTCGTCGTCAAATAAACATATTGGTTTTTGCCTGATTGTTTTGCTTCAGTACCTACTTCTTGAGTACGGAACCCTCGGTGCGCGAGTCCGACTCGCACTTGGCCGGTTTTTTTTTTAAACCGATTTTGACGAAATAAATTTTGTACAATATTTGCAATAGATTGCAATCGGGGAAGGATCTTTTCTCTCTCTCTCTCTTTCTCTCTCTATCCTCCTGCGTTTTTCTGCACTTAGACGCAGCTGTAAGGACACAGACAAGGACTCCCTTGAAAAGGTTTTCGCGAGATTTTCAAAAATATAAATTCACACAGACATAATCAGTCATCATCCGGTTCGCTATCTATTTATGAAATATTTACAAAAACTTTGTGGTTAAATTTCGTTCCCATTTTATTTAAAACTTCGCAGTGAACACAATTTCCTTACGATCCGGCTTTGACGTAATTTTCCTTTATGAGATTCCGACTTTTTCAATTTACGCCAATTAGCGAAAACACGTGGCTTATTATCGTAAGATTAACATTAATTAAGATCCTAGCGGAGCCTCAAAGCGAGTGCTCGGCTTTTAAAACATTGCAAAAGCTGCTAAGCGCTAAAATATTTATAAAATGTTGAAATTCATGTCTGCCGTTTCCCTGCTTTACAAAGTCCCTTAATCTTTCTTTGCTCAACTTTCAACGTACCTTTGCTATGCGCAGTTAATTTGCATATTATGTCTGCTCCGTGGCTGTAGTTTCATGATATTAAACTACGCATTTGGTGCTTGCAGTTACCGTTACTCTCTAAAATCGTCAACGTGATTTTGCCCCTCAAAATGTAGAGTTTATAATATGCATTTGTTGCTAAAGATACTTCAACTTATCAATAGCCTATGTTAATTTTTTTAGCCTTTGACTGCGATCTCACCTTATGGTAAGTGATGATGCAGTCTAAGATGGTAGCGGGCTAACCTGTTACGGGCATGGCAGTTATATTAAACCCATACCCCTATTCGGTTTCTACACGGCATCGTACCGGAACGCTAAATCGCTTGGCGGCACGTCTTTGCCGGCAGGGTGGTAACTAGCCACGGCCGAAGCCTCCCACCAGGCCAGACCAAAGAAAATTCAGAAATTATAAATTCCCAAATTGACCCCGCCGGGGATTGAACCCGGGACCTCCGCACTTTAAGGCAACAGCGCTACACACTGCGCCACGGAGGTCGTCAATTTGCATCTCGATTTGTGTTGCTCAGTCGACGACTGCCACCCAAAATATTATCAAGTCGTCACATTGTTTTTTTTTACAAAATAGAACCCTAATAATGTACTTACATACAACATCAATGTTTCTTTAGTCATAAAAAAAATTTAAACTAAGATAAAATCCTTTCTACCGGTTTATATATTACTAGCTGATACCCGCGACTTCGTCCGCGTGGATTGAGGAGTTTTAGTTCCCGCGGGAACTCTTTAATTTTCCGGGATAAAAAGTACCCTATTATTTAATCCGGACTTCTAACTTTACGTCTGCAAAATTTCAAAGCAATCGGTTCAGTAGTTACGGCGTGAAAGCGGAACAAACATACAAACAAACTCACTTTCCCATTTATAATATTAGTAAGGAAGTAAGGATAACATGTCCACTTGTCCCACGAGTTGGTACATTAAGTTAGCTAAATCGATAGCTATCCTCGCAGAATGAGACAATTAACTAAGTTTACGCTACGTTTGGCTAAGACTCGCTTTAGAGTCTTGTACTTGTGCGTAATGTTGTAATTATTTACGCTACCCAGTGCCTTGGAAATGTCAAATAGGTATATCTTAGAATAAGGCACGCTTCAAACGTATAATTTTAACCGTCAGTTGTTAGCTTAGTTTTTTACAACTAAACAGTTCTCAGTTTTTACTACACACGTTACGATTTAACTGGACAGTCCAAATAAACATTTAAGTTAAGTTATTTGTAGCGGACTTTAGTTATATCAAAGGTAATTGGGTCGTGTTCCATACTTCAGATAATTCATTCCATTGAAATATGCAAGCGTGACAGAAAGATGGACAATTTTGGTGCGGATCTATAAAAACAGATGCACTTTTGGTTTTATAATAATTAGTAGGAATGCATTTCATAACGGGGTTAATTCGGGTTTAGCAAATCATAGTAGAATTAATGAAATAATGACCGAAGTCATTTAAGTCTGATTCCAAAATCGACGAACTAACTAGTTACAGGTTTAAGCTACTTTAATTAGATTTGGCAAAATCCAACGCTGCCTAAATGTTATGTAGTTTCAGCTGTGTTGTGTAAATTGTACACGGAAGATAAAAACATTCGCAAAAATAATATTACAAATAATACAAATATGAAAATATTACAAATTTTTTCTTCAATTCTACAATATAATTATGTGTTTTTAAGCATTTATTTAGGAATCTTTTTTGTTCACCCGAAATTCTGTAAAACGTCAATACGACGTATTGCACCTGCAACATATTATTCGGTTCAAAAATGAACGTTCGTAGTTCGTCGAACGTTTATATTTGCAAATCTATCTACATATAACTTAGTACAAATTTCTGCAAAATTAAAATGAATAATATTCTTTTATCCAGAAAAACGGTGATAAGAATTCTCTTAATTAAATGGGAGCATTTTTTTGTGTTGGTTTAATCCAGCGATTTTTTTATGTAACTTGTAGATCTTTTAATTTAATATACTTTAAATTAATTATATATACTTAAAATCCATTCACAAACCAATATTATAAATTTGAAAGTGTTTTTGTCTGTATTATGACCTTTAAGCCTTTTTACGATTCAACCCTTGTGATATTTTATTTGGTATTAAGATAGCTTTCATCCCGAGACTGACAAAGGCTACTTTTACTACTTTTAATTCTGAAAAATATATCTTTAACCTGTACAGGATAACAAAAGATAATCAAAAAATTCTAAATGACGGTTTACTGAGATATTTATATGGTTATATAACTTTATTCTGTATCTTTTATAATAACGGTTTAAAGAAAATATATTGTAGAGCTTGCTCTACGTACCCAATTTCATAGTGGTATTTATATCTTTTTTAAATAAACTATGGTATGTGTTCTCCACTCTTTTTCTTACTGTTTTCTAAAAGGGTGAATGCGATTAGTTATAAGGTCAGTCACTGAAGATTGAGACTGGTCTTTACTCGATTTATTGCCTAGGATTAGCGGAATCGAGTTACAGTGGCTCTGAGTACTAGTACTTGAGTTTAAGAGCAATTCTATTGAATTTGGCCATTGTTTACACTCGAATCCGTTCATTGCTATTTTACGAAATGGGCAACCGACATTGTTCTGCAAACAACTTCGGTATCCTTTCTTCTCTGTAATTTTTTTTATTAGGATTACCATTTTTGGTGGCAACCACTGGCAATGTTGCTGTAGTATAGATAATTAACATGAATATTGATAATGAATGAATGAATATGAATGAATATTTATTTATTACTAAATTTTGTACATTTCACCTCAAAGGAGTCCTGGCTCCTAAACTAGGAGATCCCGTATCTTAGGAGCCAGCCATAAGAATGAATTTATTTTTCTGTGCTACAATGGTGGTTATAGTATGAAAAGTTGCAGCATATCCAGTAAGGCAACCCTGACATACACATTCTTATGTAGGTAGTTAAGTATTTAAATAACATAGTACAAGTGTGTACTAGTACTAGTACTAGTACTAGTTATAACACTTCATAGAAATTACATCTTGAATAAATAAATAATGTCTTGAATAATTAATTACAAATAACGTCAGGCTTTATAGATAAAGCTGTTGCTCTTATACTACCTACCCTGACTAGCTGACTAGCTGATGCCCGCGACTACGTCCGCGTGTATTGAGGTTTTTTTTTGTTCTCGCGGGAACTCCTTAGTTTTCCGGGATAAAAAGTAGCCCATGTGTTATTCCAGACTATAATCTATCTCTGTGCCAAATATCATCCAAATCCGTTCAACCGTTCGGGCGCGATTGAGTAACAAACATCCATGCATACATCCATCCAGCCATACATCCATCCATCCAAACTTTCGCATTTATGATATTTATTATTTGATTTGATTTGATATTTGATTTGATAACACAAAATTATACAACAATAATACTTTCAAGCACAATAATATATATGTAACTTTTGTTGCAATAAGTAACTATTATATTATACAATTATGTACTTATGTTAGCTTCCACATGGAGTGTAAATCAGTTCAATATTTTGTCATAAAACAAAACTTTATTACAATATCAAATAACAGAAATTATTAGACGCTTTAATAACTCTCTATGGAAGTGCCCCATTAATTTATCCGAATTAAGGATCAGTTTCGCTACTACATCATTTAAATCAAAACTCAATAATTCCATGTAAATAAAACGAAAAAAAGGATAATCTTGCTTTGGGATGATGAACAAACTAGATGATTTCACGTGGATTGATATTTATAAAAATCCCGTGGGAAATTTCCGGGATAAAAAGTTGCCTACATTCATTTTGGGGATGCAACCACAGTACCACAGTCCGTCTATCGGTTAAAAAGCATTGAAAAGGTAAAAGACAGACAGACATACTATCGCATTTTTATTTATCTATACCATCTATACTAATATTATAAATGCGAAGTGCGTATGCCTGTCTGTCTGTTTGCTATGCTTTAAAAGCCCATTTTATCAATCGATTTTGATAAAATTTGGTACAGAGGTAGGTTGTATCCGGGGAAGGGAAACAGGCTACTTTTTATCACGGAAAATTGAATAGTTCCTTCGGAACTTAATCTACGCGGATGAAGTCGTGGGCATCATTTAGTGTCTATATAGATAGAAACGTAATCCTATTTTTTCTAATTTTAACTGAAGCCGAATAGAAATTTTGAGTGTGTGTATACAATGTGCGCGCACGCTTGCTCACGTGAGGAAGTATCTATCTATGAACTTCGCTACCAGCCTATTGCAAACAAGTGTCATATTATGGGGTTTCACATCCAGTACTCCAGCTTGGAACTACAGACTAAATCACAGCAGGGAAAGGTTCCTTCATGCACAAAAGACGAAATTGTCGTCAATGAGCAGAGAAGACCACTGAAATTGGATACTCCTCAACCTACTATACTACCACTCGTCTTGATTTCCTTATATCTAAGGGTCATGATGTCACAACAATAATTATGGTAGAACTTCTCTTAAGAAGCTTACAACTATCTATACTTAAATGTATAGGTACTTAATTTTATTCATATTAATTTTAAAATGACCTATTATGTTAACACGAATGTCATCAGGAATTGTCAGCGAGCGGAAATTACATTCGTAATCAGCTTATTCCGAACGAGTGACAAAAGTTGCGAACTGACAGGATCCTCTGAGCGGGAAGACTTCACAAAATGCTAATTACGTACCTGAAAATTCAATTAATTCTATAATATCGTTTGGTTTTGTACAGTTTTAGTTAATACTAGCTGATGCCCGCGACTACGTCCGCGTGGATTGAGGTTTTTTGCTTCCCGCGGGAACTCTTTAGTTTTCCGGGATAAAAGGTAGCCTATGTGTTATTCCAGACTATAATTTACCTCTGTGCCAAATTTCATCTAGATCCGTTAAGCAGTTCGGGCGTGATTGAGTAACAAACATCCATCCATACATCCAAATTTTCGCATTTTAATATTTACTTGATTAAAAACTAGACTTAAAACTCGGCGTGCGCCTTGCCCTTTTAAAATCACTTCTCATTATTACTCTGCTGTGAATTGCTCTATTTCCGGTTTGAGTAGTAATATACAATTGATTTTCAATTATTTTATTAAGCTACCTCATTTAAGATTAATCTTTCTTTTAAGAAAGTCTTAACTGAAGTTTTAAATGCAATAAAGAAGTCTTTCTACAGAAACAGAAAATCTACCTACTCGTAGAGGACTTATCCGGATTAAACTAAAATACACGTCCTACATGCACGTTAAAGTAAGCAAAGAGATACGAAAGACGAAGTACGACAAGAATACCGCAGACTTAAGTTCAAACATTTTTCTGAATTACCGCTTTAGTACTCAAAAAGTTAACGTTTACGTTTTTATTCAGTTATGTGCAACTTAAATCGTTGGTTGTGATCTCGACTAGTGGTAATATTAGCCCTATCTTAGACAAGTCTAAGACAGTAGCGGGCTAGCCTGGAAAGGCTTTTATAGTTTGCATTAAACACCTTATTAGTTGCCACGCTGCATCGTACTAGAATACACGTACAGAATACTAATAGATTACTTAATATAACCTTTCAGGTACTGGACTGCCTCGTTGGTCTAGTGGTTAGCATAGTCGACTGCGGATCACGAGGTCCTGGGTTCGATTCCCGGTCGGGCATAAAAGTTAGGTATTGGGTTTTTCAATTAAGAAATTCTCAGTGCCAGCCTGGAGTTGGAAGTTGGCGGTGTTTCACTTCCGTGCCTCGGAGAGCACGTTAAGCCGTCGGTCCCGGTTATTATCACTAACATGATAATAATCGTTAAAGCCCGCCAACCCGCATTGGAGCAGCGTGGTGGGTCTAAGCTCTAATTCCCGCTCTCCTATGAGAGTGGAGGCCTGTGCCCAGCAGTGGGACGTTAATAGGCTGTAGTGATTATGATGGATGATGACTGGAACGCTTAATCACTGTGCGGCACGGTTTTACAGGAAGGGTGATATCACCACGGCCCGAAGTCTGCCACCAGACCAACACCACCAGAACACAATTAGACAGATAAGATAATTGTGAAAAATAACAATGGTTAGGTGTGTCTCGAAATACGCATACGGTAGGGTTCCGTATTCCCACTATTTGCATACAACTTTGGCGGTCATTATTGCGTAAACGGCTATGTCATTAACTATCTAAAAAACAATGATTTTAAATATCTATTCGTCGATGTATCACTCAAGGGGATAATTTACCGATGTAATTTATTCGGCTCTCGCTTTTCATTTTCAGGAGGTACCTTGAAAAATTATAATTATATCCAATTTTTCACTTGCCTCAGTGAAGCGGTACTGTACCAAATTTCAATTGTACATCTGTTTTAGTTGATATTTACTTTGGCTTCACACACAGACGGGCAGACAGACAGAAAGACTGGTCGGAACTTTAAGGTTTTTGTATTACCTACTACTGAACCCTAAAACCGGCACAAATAGTACGTCAGGGTCGAAAACAAAGCGTTATAGACAGGGTCGATGTAGCGGAAACTGATAGAATGAGCCCCTTCGCACGGAATAAAGCCGATGCGAGACTCGGCTCTCCAACGCCCTCCAAGACAACGGAGTGCGCAATTCGGTGACACATTTATCGTGATCATTCAAGCGATAGTTGTAATAAATGTGGCGCCAATTAAGGTGTAATTGTGGCTGTTTGTAGAAATCCATTGTTTTACAACGACTTATAAAGGGGGCACAACATTACTTATAATTTTTATGGACTTAGAAATTATCGAAAAATACACGTTACTTTATGAAAACTAAGAGCGAAAACTCACTAAGTACGAACATAAATTTTGGCCAGCAAAAAGCTCGCGCATGCTTGTCTTGAGGCTTTTTTGACCGAGCGAAATGAAGGTCTCTGAGTCTACTTGGATGCAATGACAGTTGCTACTTGTTAAGCTAATTGTTACGACGCACAATTGGTACGTCTGTCCGCCCGTCTGTCAGAAACTTATCACTTCAGA
Organism: Erebia epiphron; assembly: GCA_963932025.1. NCBI lineage: Eukaryota > Metazoa > Arthropoda > Insecta > Lepidoptera > Nymphalidae > Erebia > Erebia epiphron. The sequence goes on from OZ009949.1 coordinate 30,075,791, forward strand.
ATTAATAAATATAATTACTTAAAATTCACATAATATGAAAAATAATACAAAATTACGTAAAAATTTATAAAAACCCTTTTAATGGGGGCTTGGGCTTGGGTTATTTTCGCTAGTTTAACAGTAAGAAGAATATACGCAATAAAATTTCATTGGATTGCGTTTGATACGTTCATAAGAAAAAGAGGGTTATCATGATGACCTAACACCATATTAACGATAGCGATAGTATAATGTCAATTAGATTATAATATTTGGTAAATAAATAATAGCTATTTATGCAACTGTATCGTAATGACTAATTACGTACAGTTGCATACAAGATTTTATCTACGACAAGGACGTCTTTATAATTTTTTACTTTATAAATTAATAAAAACCAAAAGTGCCAGAACCCAGAGCCGCTAAGCTATAGGTATCCTATTTATGAAGATAACCATATCGATACAGCTACGACTCATAACGATACAGCTCCCATACAACGAACTGTATCGTTATGAGAAGCAAACACGAAAGAGGGTTCAATTCGATATAGCTGTCAAATTCGAAATTGGAACTTTTCGATGCTGGAGTAGATAAAATCCATAATACGATAAGTATAAAAAGGTAAGTAATTATTTGATAGTAGACCCCATTAAAACCTTAATCCAAACAGAAGTGGCTACTCGTAGATGATATCGTGTGTGGCAACACGAAAGTTCCATTTAACACCTAGGCTGGAGCAAATGGCTCACTAAACTCAAATAGCAGTCACGAAATGGTGTCATTAGCCGAATTACATACGTGACCGCATAATTGAAAGGGACTCTAGAGTTACTTACGAGCAGATTAACGGAGCACAAGTAATGCGAAACTATTTTTTAACAGACTTCAAAAAAGAAGGATGTTCTCAATTCGAATGTATGTTTTTTTTTGTATTATGTTAACCGATCATTCCGCCAATTAAGAATCAATTTTAATGATTCTTCTTTTGTTTGGTAGATCGTACTTCAGAGGTGGTCCTATATAAATATTATCTAAATTAATTTAGCGCTTTTTGAGGAAATCAACGTTTTACTTTTTAGTTTAAGTTGGTTTAATATTGTATCGGTATAGTTTTGAGTCGGTTTTATTTATCTTTTTGTTTGTCATTTACATTGAACTGTTTTTTTTAATGATTATTGTTTTTCTGGTACTTTAGGTATACACTGCTATAAAACAAAATTAGTAAAAATATAGTTACTTACTGATTTTTCTAACCCTCCATATAAGTTTAGGTTAGTGCAAAAATAGGTAGGATTTGTAATTGCTATTTAACCTGTGAAAATTTCGGCAATCGTTTGTTTGGTGTGAGGAATCGCAGTGACCACTGACCACGTTGAGCTATTGAAACTTTTAAATTGTGTTTATCTATACTTTCTATATTTCTATACTAATATTATAAATGCGAAAGTTTGGATCAATCACGACAAAACGAACGGATCTGGATGAAATTTGGCACGGAGAAAGATTACAGTCTTTTATCCCGAAAAATTCATAATAAAATAAAAAGATATACTTAACTTTTTAATAAATTAATTTGAATTAATAGCGATAAAGGGATACTATTATTAATTAATAATCAGATATAATTTTATAAATATTCACAAATTAAAATATAACACCGTTGAATAAACCAGGTAATTAAATAACAAATGAACAAAATCCGATTATAGTAGGTACAGCTACAGGCACCGAATCCACTTTAGTATTAATTAAAAAAAAAGCAACGCTACATTGTAATTGAACAAGGAAATGTCGTTTTCGCAAAGCCCTTTTATTCGAAAGGCTTTAGCTTAATTATAATGAGCAAAGTTCATTAGCAGGCGTGCTCTTTCTATCCAATTTTACTTTATTTACCTTACGTGCATTCATTCCGAGTAAACGAAGTAAATATTGGAATTAAATATGTACCTACTCACTGGTTACCACTGAGTTAGACCATGGAGCAATTATAATACATCTGTCGTCAAAAAATTCATCAAGTCAAGTTTACTTGACCCTTAATTTGAAAAATAGGAATATTATCTGACGCGGTAACAGCGTCGCTAGTGTCTATGAAAAATAAAATAAAACAAAAACTAAACAGGCTTAAAATTAGTTCCAATTTTGGCCACGGGATCAGATAAGTTTTGTGTAATTTTACTATGTAATTTTTTTGCGTATAGGTAAGTACCTAATATTGTAGTATTCGTTGCTGGGATTAGCTTTTTAGGGTTCCGTAGCCAAATTTGGCAAAAACGGAACCCTTATAGATTCGTCATGTCTGTCTGTCTGTCTGTCTGTCTGTCTGTCTGTCTGTCTGTCTGTCTGTCTGTCTGTCTGTCTGTCTGTCTGTCTGTCCGTCCGTATGTCACAGCCACTTTTTTCCGAAACTATAAGAGCTATACTGTTGAAATTTGGTAAGTAGATGTATTCTGTAAACCGCATTAAGATTTTCTTACAAAAATAGAAAAAAAACAATAAATTTTGGGGGTTCCCCATACTTAGAACTGAAACTCAAAATTTTTTTTTTCATCTAACCCATAGGTGTGGGGTATCTATGGATAGGTCTTCAAAAATGATATTGAGGTTTGTAATATCATTTTTTTCTAAACTGAATAGTTTGCGCGAGAGACACTTCCAAAGTGGTAAAATGTGTGTCCCCCCCCCCGTAACTTCTAAAATAAGAGAATGATAAAACTAAAAAAAATATATGTTGTACATTACCATGCAAACTTCCACCGAAAATTGGTTTGAACGAGATCTAGTAAGTAGTTTTTTTTTAATACGTCATAAATCGTAAACCGCAATTTACCTTTCATTCAATCAACTCAAATATTTAAAAAAAACATTTAATTTAAAACTTACTACAGGTTTGTACGGAACCCTCGGTGTGCGAGTCCGACTCGCACTTGGCCGGTTTTTTTTTTGAGTTGCATAACTTTTGAACAAAATGTGCGTTGTATGCAGTCAAATATGTAAACTTTGAAGTCAAAGGTGACGACGTAACCCCCGAGTCATCACGCCTTAAAAGGGGTGAAGCAGGAGGGTCTTTCCCTTTTTGTTTGTATGTATCTATCCGTAGGTGTTGCGTAGCCGAAAATGAGAGAGCTATTATGTTTTGTACTTACTAAGTAGCTCGAGAGGCTTTCTAGGAAAAAATGCGTGGTATGCATTGGATGTTTTTTGTTCTCTTAACTGCCTCGTTCGTCTAGTCGTTGGCACGTTCAGTTTCGGATGACGAAGATCCTAGTTTCTATCACTAGGTCGGACCAAAAATATTTCTAAAGTATGTTTCTGTCAAGAAAATCGAAGTTCACGAATGCCCGTGTTAGTAAATTGGTGTTATTTTTCTCCTTGGAACTTCCACGCACGGTCTGCCATCGGCTCCTCGACTGGTTTGATGTCTTCCATCCACCTAGTGGGAGATCGCCAACGCTGCGCCTTCAATTAGTACCACATAGTACTGTGTTTGCACACTTGTGCACTCCATCCTGTGAACATAATAGATCCATACTTCCATACTAATATTATAAATGCGAAAGTGTGTCTGTCTGTCTGTCTGCTACGCTTTCACGGCCCATCTGTACTACCGATTTTGATGAAATTTGGTACAGTAATAGGTTGTATCCCGGGAAAGGACATAGGCTACTTTTTATACCGGAAAATTCAAGAGTTCCCGCGGGAATCAAAAAAAATTTTTTTTTTTTTATCCACTACAAGTTAGCCCTTCACTGCGATCTCACCTGATGGTAAGTGATGATGCAGCCTAAGATGGTAGCGGGCTAACCTGTTAGTGGCATGGCAGTTATATTAAACCCATACCCCTATTCAGTTTCTACACGGCATCGTACCGGAACGCTAAATCGCTTGGCGGCACGTCTTTGCCGGTAGGGTGGTAACTAGCCACGGCCAAAGCCTCCCACCAGGCCAGACCAGGGAAAATTAAAAAATTATAAATTCCCAAATTGACCCTGCCGGGGATCGAACCCGGGACCTCCGCACGTTAAGGCTACAGCGCTACACACTGCGCCACGGAGGTCGTCAAAAATTTATCTCTTCAACCGATTTTGATGAAATTTGGTATAGGGATAGGTTGTATCCCGGGGAAGGACATAGGCTACTTTTTATCCCGGAAAATTCAAGAGTTCCCGCGGGAATCAAAAAAACTTAATCCACGCGGACGAAGTCGCGGGGATCATCTAGTAGGCTATAAATTGCATACTAACTTCCTAAGTGACCAAATAATTTTAAGGCAATCACTCAAGAAAATGAAGCTTATTTCATTGCGGCGACCGGAGCTCTATTCAGATCCGATCTATAAATGTAAGTGCTAAGAGGTGATTCCGTTTAGAGCTCCGCCGGAATGGCCTATAAATGTATTGTTATATAAATTGCGCTGGCTCTCAACCAGTGCGACCCATTTAATATTCAACTGTGCTAGCCACTTTTAGCATTCAAGTATCGGTGAATAATTTCAGATTTGGGAAATTTAACTAACGGAAATAGGCTGTGGAATTTCCGTTTTAGAGAAACACTGGATGTATTTCTACAGCGCCCCCCGGTAGCCATATCTATTACTTTAATTATTAGTGCGAAAGTTTGGATGGATGGATGGATTGATGGATGTTTGTTACTCAATCACGCCACAATGGCTGAACGGATCTGGATGAAATTTGGCACAGAGTCGGAGATACTCGTAGATTATAGTCTGGAATAGCACATAGGCTACTTTTCATTCCGGAAAATTGAAGAGTTCGCGCGGGAACCATAAACCCTCAATCCACGCGGACGATGTTATCAGGGAGTAGTATCATAAATGCGAAATGTGTTTGTTTGTTCTCCAGCAACGGATCAACCAAACTTTTTGCATAAGTATCTATTGGTTTTGTTGAGGTATTTGTTTTGTTGATCTGTTAAATACCTAGAGTGAGAGTGTCATAAGCTATTTTATCCCGGAAAAATGAGGCGTTCCCCATGATTTTCAAAACCCGGATCCTGCGGAGGCTCTGCCCTGAAGCCCGTACCCCCCGCTTGGCCCTCACGGGCCAAACGGAGAAGACCCTCAACGGATGAACTTGCGAAATACATCTGGTTATGTCGCAAAAAAATAACAAATACGCTTTATCGCATTTTTAGGGTTCCGTACCCAAAGGGTAAAAACGGGACCCTATTACTAAGACTCCGCTGTCTGTCTGTCTGTCTGTCTGTCTGTCTGTCTGTCTGTCTGTCTGTCTGTCTGTCTGTCTGTCTGTCTGTCTGTCTGTCTCCAGGCTGTATCTCATAGACCGTGATAGCTAGAAAGCTGAAATTTTCACAAATGATGTATTTCCGTTGCCGCTAAGTACAAATACTAAAAATTAAAAAAAAATATATATTAAGGGGGGTCCCCATACAATAAACGTGTTTTTTTCGTATTTTTTTGCTCAATATTAAAAACGGTAACAGGTAGACGGTTCAAATTTTCACAGAATATTAACTTGTATATTACCTTTCAAAATAAATAATTAAATATCAATAAAGTAAATATTAAAGGGGGGCTCCCATACAACAAACGTAATTTTTTGATATTAACAGTAAACCTCTACAAACAAACTTAGTTTTGCGGTTCATTAACAAAGGTAATTATACCTACTTCTTGAGTACGGAACCCTCGGTGCGAGAGTCCGACTCGCACTTGGCCGGTTTTTATTTTATTCGTTTGGATTTTGTTTACATAATACTAGATGATTCCCGCGACTTCGTCCGCGTGGATTTATGTTTTTTGATTCCCGCGGGATCTCTTCAATTTTCCGGGATAAAAAGTAGCCTATGTCCTTTCCCGGGATACAACCTGTCCTTGTACCAAATTTCATCAAAATTGGTTGAACAGATAATTTTTTTTGATTCCCACGGGAACTCTTCAATTTTCCGGGATAAAAACTAGGCTGTGTCCTTTCCTGGGATGTAATCTATCTCTGTACCAAATTTCATCAAAATCGGTTGATTAGTTGGGCCGTGAAACCGTAGCTGACAGACAGACAGACACACTTTCGCATTTATAATATTAAGTATGGATCTACAGCATTTCAGTCAGTATCAGCACTTGTAGGTAGGTAGTAAGTAATAGAATTTATTACACGCATACTCAGCTCAGCGCGGCAATAAACGATCTATTGAATGATGTTATTTAATAAAACGACCCCTGTTTATACCGACTCGTATCGTAAACTTGTATTGCGAGGATATCATTTTACATTTCAAATGGCATAAGCATTATAGTTACCTCGACTTTCATGCACTGTAGTTTATATTACTTTTATCGATTTTTAAGGATAATATATTATTTTTTTATTCATTACAAGTTAGCCCTTGACTGCGATCTCACCTGATGGTAAGTGATGATGCAGTCTAAGATGGTAGCGGGCTAACCTGTTAGGGGCATGGCAGTTATATTAAACCCGTACCCCTATTCGGTTTCTACACGGCATCGTATACCGGAACGCTTAATCGCTTGGCGGCACGTCTTTGCCGGTAAGGTGGTAACTAGCCACGGCCGAAGCCTCCCACCAGGCCAGACCAGGGAAAATTCAGAAATTATAAATTCCCAAATTGACCCTGCCGGGGATCGAACCCGGCACGTTAAGGCAACAGCGCTCAACACTGCGCCACTCCTTTATACCCTATCCACCAAATTTTCACGGTTACGAAAATTAGGAAGAATTAAAAGTTCGGCCTAGAAATACCATCACAATAGTAACAATATTTAGTTCTTAGTTTTTCAAAATCTAAATTTTCCACTAAAGATTTAATAAATTATAATTAAAGAAACAGGTCCGACATAATAACATAACTTGTCATATTCCACTTGAACAATTAAAATGGACGTGGAAAATCATTTATCGGCTTTATAATATGTAAATTGTGCCGTTATGTAAAAGGTATTTTAACTCCCCAGATCAGGATTCCGTGCCGGTTCAATCGGATCGCGATTCACAAAAGGCTTTGTGAAGTCGATGAAACCCTACCGTTCAGTATTGTTCGCATCGTAACAGCACTGGATTACATACCAAAAAGTTCCCTGAAAACTCTACCTGCTATATTATTATGTTTCATGCAAATTGGATTTTTTTTAAACCTACGTAGTTTTTTGAAGTGCTGTTTTTTACCCATCAAAACTGTAACAATTTCTATTTTGATAAAAAAAAATATTAAAAAAATTGCTCGCCCAAGGCGTTTCTTAATAGTTACTGTACGCAAATAGGTGTGTTTTTACGTATTCAAGATTCTTTTTCACTTTCATTTTCTAGATTGCTTGCGGAGTAGTATAAAAATAAAGTATAAAGTACACGCGTAGAGGGCTTCGTCCACGTGGATTTAGTTTTTTGAAAAATCTGATTTTCCGAGACACAAAGTATGCCTATGCCCCGAGAAGCATCCTGCGACCTATATAAGTGTATGTGAATCAAATATCTCTGGTGAACAAATCAGCTGTGAAAAGTCACACAAACGGTCATTCTGTCTCTCGCATTATTTTAGTATGAAAAACTAAATCCGTCTGATATAGTGTTTTATTTAACTAGCAAATGTAAGAGTTTCACATAAGTGTCAGTTGTAGTCCCAATGCTCAAGTTTCTAGACCCAGCAGCTTGCAATGTTGATGCTATAGAATTATAGATGAATAGGCCAGTCCCATAAAATTAAACGACCTGAATCGACCACCAGGCTCGGAACAAAAGTTGCCATTAGAATTTCTTTACATTAAATAACCAAACCCTATACTAGGTATCGATATCAAAATGCTTAGAAAACACTCCGATGGCCCGATGGGGCACTAAATGGAATCACCTCACAGCAATTACATTAGCCAAATCGTATCTGAATGGAGCTTCAGTCGCCGCAATAAAATGAGCTTCATTTCTCTGAGTAATCCTAGCGGTATTATATTATTTCTGCTTTAAAATCATTTATTCGCGGTAACATTGAATTTGTATTTGGGTCTGTTAATGTTAATTTTCGGTAGGGTTTAATAATATTCATTTACATGTCCTCCATATTATAATAAATTTGTATTATTAAACAGTAGATATCCGTACCATATAATATTTCACTTATACCGGTGGTTTAAAAGATAAACAAATTCTACTGTCTTTATTAAGATAAGCGATGTAAAACAGTCTGTTCAGAGAATTTTCTGAGTTCAGCAGTCAGCTACGTAGTAATATTATAGACCACCCAACGTTGGTCTAGTGAGTAGCGTGTTCGACTGCGGCCGACGAGGACCCGGGTTCGAGTCCCGGGTTGGACTCGAGTACTTATTGGTTTTTCTGACAAGGTATTCTCAGTACTAGTTGTTCTAGTAGTGTCTGTTGTCTGTTGTGTAGTGTGTCTAGGAAGTTGGCGGTGTTTAACCCCCGTGCCTCGGAGAGCACGTAAAGCTGTCGGTCCTGCGCCTGATCTCTCTCCGGTCGTGTCGGATTTTCCGTCGTAAAGGAACAGAGAGTGCACCTGTGTACACACTTGTGCACTATAATATATGGCTAATCTCTCTGGAGGTAGGCAGCCGTGGTCGAAATTCGGTCGGGAGAACATGCTTACGTCTCTACTCTACTATCTGCATCCGTGTCAAACAGTTATATAAAACTTCCTATATTTTTCATATCAGGAGAGTAAGAATGTTAAGGTTGCCTGGCAGATTGCTGTTAAGCGATAAGGCCGCGTTTTGTATTCCACATCCTTGTTCTTGGTATTTTATTAATATTTGTGTTCTTTATTATACTTAATGTTGTTTTGTGGTGTACAATCCATACTAATATTATAAATGCGAAAGTGTGTCGGTCTGTCTGTCTGTCTGTCTGTCTGTCTGTCTGCTACGCTTTCACGGCCCAACTACTCAACCGATTTTGATGAAATTTGGTACAGAGGTAGGTTACATCCCGGGGAAGGACATAGGCTACTTTTTATCCCGGAAAATTCAAGAGTTCCCGCGGGAATCGAAAAAACTTGGTCCACGCGGACGAAGTCGCGGGAATCATCTAGTAGTACAATAAAAATAAATAAAAAGGATATAAATAAAGAAATGTACCTAAGGGTCAATTCCTTAAAATCTGAAAGCGGCAGTCAAAAAATGGTTCTATTTTATCATGGCGATATTAAATAAGGGTAATAATAACGTAACAAATGTGTTGTCGGGCAACGAGGCAACTCTTTTTATGTGGAACCGTCGGGAAACGGCATTTACCTTTGATAATACTTTCCTAGATATTACGAAAGGAATTTCGAGAAATATGATTTTGTATGATTACAGATATGATAATTCTATGTTTTCAGACATGTTTTAATCTAAAGTTGAGGAATTACTTACGTAATAGCGTTACCAAGTTACTTTAAAGCATAGAGATTTCTCAAAACATTTACTACCCTATTTCACATACTCTGATCAAATTAAAAAGTCATTGATGTAGAACTTTAGTACCTAAAAAAGTTGGAGGCTCTTCAGAATAGGTAATTTGTAGGTCTTCGATTAACCAAACGAGTATAAAAATCTACACGTAAAAAATTGCAAGTATTATTTCGACTACAAGTTAGCTGGCCTGCGATCTTACCAGGTAGAAAAAGACTCACTTTCTCATACAAAACTACTAGTATGGATTAGTCATGCAAATCCCTACTACAAAATCACTTAAGTACCTGTCATGTTTACACCTCAAAGGAGACATACCTAATCCTGAATATCTTCACATGGACTGACTAGTGACTGTGGGCTTAATGCTTGGCTGAGTGCAGTTTGTTAACGAGGATGAAATATTGTGTAGCATATATTAATTGAACACGACCTTCCTGGCTCTGTGGTGAGCGCCATGTGTGTCTTACACATGGGAAGTCTCGGGTTCGAGGCTCGAAATGGGGTGTAATTTTGTGGTCTCATACTTTTCGGATTTTCTCTGCTCTGGTTTGGTCGGAGACTTCAGCCATGGTTAGTTGCCACCCTCCCGGCAAAAACCAAGTACGACGCCGGATAGAAAACTATAAGGGTTATAATGGGTTTAATATTACTGTCAAGTACACCCCTAACAAGCTAGCCGGCTACATAGACTTCGTCATCACTTCACACCAGGTGAGAAACCAGTCAAGAAGTAGGTAACTTGTAGTTAAATAAAATTAAAATAATATCGCTCAATTCCGGAAGGTTCAAACACCAAAGTTGATTGAATAAAAATGTCAACCTAACGGATTCTTAATCTAATCCAATTTAAAATTAATCTGTGAAATGAAAAGCGGGAGGGTTGGACCGAGTTGAGGGTAGAATGGATTTGTTTCGGACGTATTTCTAATTTTCATTATAGACAACATAGCCGCTGAGTGTTTAAGTCGTTTCTTTAGGCGGTTAAACTTATTTACTTAATTAATTATAATACCAGTAAACGATTTGAGGTAATTATAATACCAGTTAATTGTCGTAATTCATAACCATGTACCTACTAGATCTGTTGATTATTGTTGTTTTTGCAAAATGTATGCCTAAGATTCGATTGTGGACTCTCTCGAGACTTCAGACTCTGTTGCTCTACCATACATTTTCCAAGAGTCTACTAATTAGATACTACAATATCAAAACTACTATAATATCAATATTCGAACCACAGATTCGGACGAACATAACGAATGTAAGTACAGCTGTAACGCGTGGACTTTATGATCTAATCCTATTAATATGACCTATTAATTTTTCCTAAGTTATAAAGGCGCACGGAAATTTGTTCCTCATTTTCTTTTAACATACTTCACTACAGCCTATTAACGTCCCACTGCTGGGCATAGGCCTCCACTCTCATGCTGGGCACAGGCCTCCACTCTCAAACATACTTACCTAGCAGTAATATATACAACGTCCAGTCGAGTCGTCCACTTGGATTAAGGTTTTCTTTGAAAATCTTGTGGGAACTATTTGATTTTTCCATACCAAATTTCCTTAAAATCTTGTAGACAGACAGACTAGACGGATAGATAAACCCACACACTTTTGTATTTAAAGATTAGTACCTATTTATATTTAAAAAAAAACTAATCCTGAGTTGACTGTCATAATATTATTATCAACGTTCAGCTCCACTGGATTTCTACCCGAATGAAGCATGGTTGGATAAGCTAGTCACAGTCTTACATTATACATAAATTTTGTACATTATCTTGATCTTTGATCACCCTCACCTTTTCCCTGTGTGAAATAGGCATTATGGCCTAATATTTTCGTAGGTCGTAATACGGTGCTCGTAAAAGGGCACGATAAGATATTATGATCTCGATTATTTAACTTTTCTATATAAGCCAATAGAAAAGTTACCTAAATATTCACATATTCGGTCGTTGCGGCGTCGTTGTGAGAGACGATAAAGATTTATAGCTCAATAATACTTTGATTATTCCTAAGATTCAGGGAACTCGACTTTTATGCGCGTTCAGGTCTTTACTTATGTAATAATGTTCGATATTGCCATTCTATATTTGTTCCTACGTTGCTAGCACCCGTTTCTTAAACGTATTACTTATTAAATTATACTCTAGATAAAATCATACTCATTTACGTGGATGAATGTAAATTTTTACATTATAATGGTCATCTCAACTACTATAATCAAACCTATCAAGATTTCGTATTTGTAACAACCTAATTGAATAAACTGCTATGATTAGGACTCATAAATTTAACCATATAGATCGTGTATTTAACTATTTACGTATTAATAATAGTAGAAACAAATAAAACCCTGTAGACTATGAATTTATCATTAGGTAACCGATTTAGCCTTCTGTGCGGACGAACGGTTATTGTCCCCGCGAAATACGTCGGCATTTCAAAGGACTGAGTTATTATGGCGATACGTTTCTCCGAATATATTACCGGATGCTGCTAAAAATATCGCGTCTTGTCCACCTTTGTCGCTACGTTTAACATGTGACAGATTTTTTATATCTCGGTACAGGATTTTGTCATAATAATAATATAGTGTAATGCCGCTAAATATTTCATTTATTTAATTTGTTACAGGTACTGAATGAAAATTCAGACGAATCAATGAAATATCTTTATTTTACGTAGGACTAGCTGATGCCCGCGATTTCATCTGCGTGGTTTGAATTTTTTTGATTCCCTCGGGAACTCCTTAATCTTCCTGGATACAATCTACCTCTATAACAAATTTCACCAAAATCGGTTGAAAGGATGAGCCGTGAAAGCGTAGCAGACAGGCAGACAGATACACTTTCACATTTATAATATTAGTATGGATTAGTATGGATACCACTTAAAATAAGTATAAACTAAACCACCGGTAAGTACGAAAAACAGACAACGGAGAAGAGTCAGCAAAAACTTAGTAGATGCTGAGTTAATCAATTTTATTACAAGTAATAAAATTAAAATTTTTAAAAAAACCCACGATGAACTGCAGAGCTCCATTATACCTTTGACCTTTATAACTTTGAAACAAAAATTAGAACGTAGCAAACGTATATATTACATAATATCTAAAACACAAAACTGCATCTTTGACAGCTCAGTAGTTTTTTTGACCAGTGTGGTGGACTATGGCCAAACCCTTTTCAAATGGACAAATCAAAAGAGTCCAAACGCGACGGGTATACGATGAGAATTTAAGGAGTTCCCATGATCGCCTCCTGACTCCATCATGATACCCTGGGCAGCATCTAGGTACAAGCAAAATATATCTAAAACAAAAAGCCCGCATCTAAATCAGCACAGTAGTTTTTGAGAAAAATGGTAACATATTGAAAAAATAAAATCATAGACTACAGCTCAGCTTTGTTGTCTATGGTCCTAAAATATATCTAAGAACCTTCTCACAAGCTATACACATCTAATGAAAAAAACCGCATTTCAATCGGCCCAGTACTTTTTGTAAAAAATGGTAACATATCGAAATATTAAAATCATAGAGACAGCTCAGCTTGGTTGTCTATGGTCCTAAAATATATCTAAGAACCTTCTCTCAAGCTATATATATCTAACTAGTATTTCGCCATGTGCGCGAGCTGCTAAAGCAGCTCACGGGTTGTGGTTAGACTTACAAGTAGTACAGATTTCACTGTACTAAACTGAATTCATTTATCATGGTGATAACAAAATAAATAAAAATGGCGCTGATTTTTTAAAACTTTGGTAACAGTTTCCTGTTTCGTAACCCCAGGGAGTCCTAGATATCGATTTTGAACGAAATTGGTCAATTAACAAAGAATTTCAAAATGGCGCTGATTTTCTAAAATTTTGGTACCAGTTTCCTGTTTCGTGACCCCTGGGAGCCCTATATATATATTTTTGAAAGAAATCGGTCAATTAACAAAGAATTTCAAAATGGCGCTGATTTTCTAAAATTTTGGTAACAGTTTCCTGTTTTGTGATCCCAGGGAGCCCTAAATATCGATTTTGAACGAAATCGGTCAATTAACACAGAATATCAAAATGGCGCTGATTTTTTAAAATTTTGGTACCAGTTTCCTGTTTTGTGACCCCAGGGAGCCCTAAATATCGATTTTGAACGAAATCGGTCAATTAACAAAGAATTTCAAAATGGCGCTGATTTTTTTAAAATTTTGGTACCAGTTTCCTGTTTTATAATCCCACGAAGCCCTAAATATCGATTTTGAACAAAATCGGTTAATTAACAAAGAATTTCAAAATGGCGCTGTTTTTTTAAAGTTTGGTAACAGTTTCCTGTTTTGTAACCCCAGGGAGTCCTAAATATCGATTTTGAACGAAATCGATCAATTAACAAAGAATTTCAAAATGGCGCTGATTTTTTTAAATTTTGGTACCAGTTTCCTGTTTTGTGACCCCAGGGAGCCCTAAATATAGATTTTGAACGAAGTCGGTCAATTAACAAAGAATTTCAAAATGGCGCTGATTTTTAAAAATTTTGGTACCAGTTTCCTGTTTTGTAATCGCACGAAGTCCTAAATGCAATAAACCGCATCTCAATCGGCCCAGTACTTTTTGTGAAAAATGGTAACAATGGTTGAAAAATTAAGATCATAGACTACAGCTCAGCTTTGTTGTCTATGGTCCTAAAATATATTTAAGAACCTTCTCACAAGCTATACACATCTAATGCAAAAAACTGCATCTCAATCGGCCCAGTACTTTTTGTGAAAAATGGTAACATATTGAAAAAATAAAATCATAGACTACAGCTCAGCTTTGTTGTCTATGATCCTAAAATATATCTAAGAACCTTCTCACAAGCTAAACATAATATCTAATGCAAAAAACTGCATCTCAATCGGCCCAGTACTTTTTGTGAAAATTTTTAACACAGAAAAATTAAGATCATAGACTACAGCTCAGCTTTGTTGTCTATGGTCCTAAAATATATCTAAGAACCTTCTCACAAGCTATACACATCTAATGCAAAAAACCGCATCTCAATCGGCCCAGTAGTTTTTGTGAAAAATGGTAACATGTTGAAATATGTAAATCATAGACAACAGCTCAGCTTGGTTGTCTATGGTCCTAAAATATATCTAAAAACCTTCTCACAAGCTATACGTATCTAATGCAAAACACCGCATCTCAATCGGCCCAGTACTTTTTGAGAAAAATGGTGACAAAAAAGTGCACAAACAAACAAACACACAACCTCTTAGGGCAAACACATATACTGTCTCCGCTTCGTCGAGGGTAAACATAAAATGAACTTAACAATTATTTATTAAACAAGGTCTTCAAGTACGTATAACATGGTATTAATTTTCTGAAATTCAAGTAGTATCTTTAAAACCCTACCTGCGCAGTTGTCGCGGTAAAGCCAGTATGTTCATATTTGGCTAGTAACTAAAGTCTAACCTGAAATTATAATGTTTATCTCTAAGATATTCTAATTACTGCGTCACTAAACGATCGTTTATTCCATACTAAACAGTACTAAATACCGCTAAGGTGTTTGCACATCATATTAATCACGTCAACAGCAAGCCGCTGTTCGCTCGCTATTCGTAGACGAACAACAAGCATTGTTAGCGCCGAGCTGAGCAATTCAGTGAAAACAGGATGATGTAAACACCGCCTTACAATACTATCATTACCTTAAAGATACGGGAAGTGGTATAAAATTGATAAATTTAAGTGAAATGCAAATTTGACCACTCAATGTGCTATGTTTAAACTTTAAACTTGAATGCGCAGAAAACTCCCTGAATTTTTCGTGTCCATTGCGTGTATTAAAATGTGTTTTTTACCTAAATTTTTATTCAGTAGTTTGTGCTACCATTATAAAACGCGGCGTTTTATGGACTGCCGTTAAATTAAAAAAAAAAACACTTTAAGTAAAATTATTTCTGCAATATCAAGGTTATTCAAAAGGCTGCGCTGTTATATTATTATCAAATGATATTTTTAAAAACGCAGGTATAATAATGATTATCAAAATCAAAAGCACTTTTATTTTTTGAACGTGATGAACAGCCCAAGCACAACAATGCTTTTTCTGGGCTAAAAACATCGTCAAATCATTGCAAAACCCTCGATGTTAATGCTTGGCTTGCTGCTGTGTTTGTTGTCTGGTAAGTAGGTACCTACAAGTTTAGAATATGTTCTTGTCCTTTCCAGGTGCTTTTCCTATCGCTGTGCTTAGCGTCTTCCCTATAATTGATGACACGCAATAATTCATCGTTTGTGTCGGGTCTCACGCTCCCGATATACGGACGAGACTGGTCACGACTCCTATGTATAAATAATACGTGTGTATACAGTACATTTTCAAAATTGTAATAAAAGTATCATAATTATTATAACTGTTTAAAATTAATAGCTTATAGTCCTACTTCTGCAAACTTAAAATCATCTTAAAATTTGATAGTTTCTTCAATATTCTATTAATAAGTATTAGTCTTAATTGAAGAAATCAGATAGGTAGGATCAGACTAAAGAAACTGGTGGAGTTTTGATAATTGTCACAGTTATTCTTCGATGTGTCCCGATGATACTTAAAGTTCTCTAGGGTAAGGGGTTTCCTTTTCAAACTTAGTTTTTTTTTAATTTTTATAACTGCAAGTTAGCCCTTGACTGCAATCTCACCTGATGGTAAGTGATGATGCAAGTCTAAGATGGCAGCGGGCTGACCTGTGAGGCGCATGGCAGTTATATTAAACCCATACCCCTTTTCGGTTTCTACACGGCATCGTACTGGAACGCTAAATCGCTTAGCGGCACGTCTTTGCCGGTAGGGTGGTAACTAGCCATGACCGTAGCCTCCCACCAGGCCAGACCAGAGAAAATTCAGAAATTATAAATTCCGAACCCGGGAACTCTGCACGTTAAGACAACAGCGCTCAACACTGCGCCACGGAGGTCGTCAAATAAAAAATAAAAATAAAATATTTGTATGTGACTTGGACTGCCTCGTTAGTCACTAGTGGTTAGCATTGTCGACTGCGGATCATCGAGGTCCTGGGTTCGATTCCCGGTCGGGCATAAAAGTTAGGTAGGTATTTGGTTTTTCAATTAAGAAATTCTCAGTGCCAGCCCGGAGCTGGAAGTTGGCGGTGCTACACCCCCGTGCCTTGGAGAGCACGTTAAACCGTCGGTCCCGGTTATTATCACTAACATGATAATAATCGTTAAAGCCCGCCAACCCGCATTGGAGCAGCGTGGTGGGTCTAAGCTCTAATTGCCGCTCTCCTATGAGAGTGGAGGCCTGTGCCCAGCAGTGGGACGTTAATAGGCTGTAGTGATGATGATGATGATGAATGTGACTTGAATATTCGTTGATTTGACTATACGGTCAAATGTAGGTATTAAGTTACAGGTACCACCGGCTATAAACTAGAACTCTTTGTTGATACTCATAATACTTTCCCAGTAAAAAACTAGTTTCGAAACCAAAAAGACGATCTCACTGCGAGCTATTGATACCCCGCTTGGACGGGCGCATTCGGTGTAGCCCATAAATAAATCGACTCCCGTTTTTGCGCTTCACTGTACCATAAAAACAATTCCTTACTAACATAGCTAATTTAAATTGCCCTGCCTCCCCGTGACATATTCGCAATCCATAAATGGTAGCCATCCGGTATCAACCTCGTTGCACTTAGCGCCGCGTTCGCCTTGGGACTCTTGACATGGAATTAAAAATGCATGTTACATTAGGGTTCCATTGGCATGTCGCCCTACCGTGCAGATGGGAGCTGCTAGTTCACTCGCTTTCTAGGTAATAGGTTATTTAAGTTTGTGGATTGATGTGGGGAATATTGACTCGACTCCGGAATGCCTTTAGAATTGCAACATGCGCTTTTCATATGATTCAAAAAGCTTCTCTTCCAATTTGGGTGAAGTTGAACAGATATACTAAAAACCTTTATGTATCACTTCGTATTTCGTAATATATATATTTGTTTTTTCCGTCAATTATAATATTTAAAATTAATAACGAAAATAAAAGTAACTTAATATTTACGTTAGCTTAAAAAATTTACTTAACTTACAACTTACCCAGTGTATATCGTTCCAAACCTCACTACTTTCCGTGTAATTAATTAATCTGTGGTCAGTGGTGATGCTTTTATGTCTACTATGCTTTTAACCTTATTTCACTCTAAATAAGTAGCAGGCATTAGCTAGTGCTCACATAAATTAGTACACGATCTGATAAGAATCCAATATTTGTAGGTTGCCGAGTAAAAAGAGCGAATTACACGTTGACTTAGTTGCACTTGTTTATTTAACTGTATTTGTTTTCCCGTGTTCCTTTCCTTTTAACGTGTAATTCCGAAAGGTTCTCTAGATTTAGATGGTCAGAGGTTGAGTTCTCTCACGGGAACTTTGCCGGAGTCCCAAACAGCTTTGTTGATGTTCCTGATATTTGACCATATTCCTGGTACCACGAGAAATTCTTCGAAATAATTCATTAACCACTTTGTGTCAGATCTAAATATGGATTTTGAGAAGTTTATTGTCTCGTATCTTGCAACCAAAGATAATTTATAGATCGTTGCAGGAAGATAGCCTTAATTTGTGCCTAAAAAAACAGTATTAAATTCCGTTATTAAATAATTATGTGAACGGTGTCCATTTTTAACCGACTTCAAAAAAAAAAAAGAGGTTATCAATTCGGCTGTATGTCTTTGTATGTTTGTTACGCGATTACTCCGCCAATTATAAATCAATTTTGCTTAAGAATAGCTTCCTCCTGCCAGTTTGTCATTTTTCCAATGGCTAAAATAACTTTATTGTCTGCAATAATACGTTTTTTTACCTTTTAATATTAAAATAAAAATTTGGACAAGTTAAGCCGTTTTATCCATTAATCTTAAGTTTAAAATATGCGTAGAGTAGTCATGGACCCCGGTAGTCTATTTGCTTTTATTAAATTTATTATGGACCTATTAATAAACATTTATTATGAGTCATATCAACACGCAACGGGTCAAATATATTACACCCGATACTTTAGCTACTTACTAGAACATCAGAAGTTATGGGGGTGAATAAACGCGGTACAACCATCGCATAAAGTGGGAATTGAAAAGCATAATGGATGTCAAACGTGAGTGATGGTGCAAGGTGATCGAACGGGGCATCATTGAAAGCATGTGATGCATCATAGTCGACATCGCGGTGTTGCGATAAAATCAATATTTCACAAGCTTTTCATACATTATGTATATGAAATAATTTTAAAAGTATAAAATACTTATATTTTAAATATTAGAATTAGATGATGCCCGCGACTTCGTCCGCGTGGATTAAGTTTTCCCCTCGGGAACTCCTTAATTTTCCGAGATAAAAAATAATATATATAGCCTATGTCCTTCCCCGGGATACAAACTATCCCTGTACCAAATTTCATCAAAATCGGTTGAATGGATGAGCCGTGAAAGCGTAGCAGACAGACCGACACACTTTCGCAATTATCATATTAGCAAGTATTTTATATTTATTTAAACTGAACCCGCGACTACGTACGTGTGGCTTTAGGCTTACGAAATTCCCATGGGAACTCTCTGATTTGTAGAGACATTGATTTAGGATATAAGCTATCTCTATTCTAAATTACAGCCAAATTTGTTCAGTCATGGCTTGAAGGAGTAACAGACATCAAAACATACAAAGTTACAAACATCCAAACGTACAAAGTTCCAAGCATCCAAACATACAAAGTTACAACATCCAAACTTTCAAATTTAAAATATTAGTAAGACAAATCCACTAGATCTCAATCGAATTGAGTGATGATATTATACTGATTAACTGAGTAAAATTAACAAAATAATTGAAGGAACAGGGAGGCTTTAAGAGACAAAAAGTAAGCACTGACTTTCATAGTAGTTCAATCATCGAAATCAGTTAGCACTACCACAGACAATCCTTTAAATATTTCAACATAAATCTAGTGCCAGTATTAAATCCCTATCTTCAATGCAAGAGTAGGCAGCTAGGCTTTAAATGGCTTTAAAGGCTTCAAAAGGCTTAATATCAATAGGTCATATTCTTTCCCAATTAGAGAAAAGACCCTTATCCAACAATCCTGCTTGAAGATTCTCTTTTTATTCCAATTTCTTTTCCACTCTTCATTATCTGTGTGCAAAGTCCTTCATTACATTGCAGTTACAATTGCTTTCGATTGAGTTAGAGAGAGCAATGGCGAGCAATTTAAATTTATTTCGTGCCTTGCCGCATCGTTAAAGTCAAGGGCGTGCTTAGTGCCAGCGCCCATTAGCTTAATATATGGGCACGGGTAGTTACTTTTTTGTTACTTTCCTCCCAATGCTCACATTATTAATTGGTTAATGGCTTGTAGAGGGTTTGCCGAGTGACGAAGTTACTACCGCACACAAAATACTGCTTGAACGAGGCGTATAAGACGAATGCAATAGAGAAAATGCATGCGACTGATTCTTTTAAATATGGCGTTTACGTCATCAGCTCTAAGCACCTCTATCGGCTCTTGCGGATTTTGGCATCTCTTGCGGCTATCCTGCTGATCATCTTTTCGTATAGGACCATCATTTAAAAGTGATAAGGTCAAATCTATACTTCTATGCAAATATTAAACATGCAAAAGTTTGGACGGACGGATGGATGTTTGTTACTCAATCAGCCAGAATGGCTGAACGGATGTGGATAAAATTTGGAACAAAGATAGATTTTAGTCTGGAATAACACATATGCTTCTTTTTATCCCGGAAAATAAAAAACCAGACTGAACCTCAATCCACACGGATTAAGTCGCGGGTATCAGCTAGTATTAACATAATATGTCCATGATCCAAAATGATGTTTACTACAGTGTGATTGCTTATATTCTATCAGTTTTGCAACATATGTACATTTTCAACAAGCCTTTCGATTCAACGGATGCGTCCAATTCGCTCGTGGAATGGGACTGAAATTGGAAAAATTGCTTCGAACCAGGATTATGTAATACGTACAATAATATGTCTAACGTGTTTGAATTGACTGCAAAATGTTGCTTAACATTATTATGTTATTATATATATTATTATTAGGTACGTAGCTTTAAAGTGGAAAAGTGTAGTAGACCAGCACTTTAGGTTACCTTGGAGTATGAAAATACTATCCCCCGATTGTGAAAGGAAATCGTAATCGTAATCGTTTGTCAAACGTATAATCCGAGCTGTTTATGGAGTTCATAGATGCCTACACGTCAAAAAGCACGTATGAACTCCTTAAACAGTTCGAGTCATACGATTTAAGCTGCCAAATAATTACGATTGGCTTAGACAATTGAGCCTCTGATCCTGAAGCGACTATGGGATACCTATCGTGGCCCAGTATAATGACGCCCAATAAATATAATTATAGCTGGTATAGCCCTAGTAAATAGTAATATTACCTTAAATAAATGTGATTCTGATAGTTCGATCTTTAGTGGTCTTGGATAATGATAGTAGTCGTTTTAAAACATAATAATTGTTGGGGGAAAAGGGCAAATTACAGTAATTTATAAACAAACATTCTAATAAATACTCGTACTCATATAAAAGGGTAAATATCTTCAGAGCTCTCAGAAACATTTTTCCCATTTACGTGCTTCTTTCAAAAAGGTTTCATTACACTAAATTAGGCTCATAAATGTACTGTTAAGAAAGAATTTTCAATTTGGCAAAGGTTGGTTGGGTACAGACAGGTCGTAGGAGGTATTCGCAGCATTTGTTAAAGCGCTCTACGACTTGCTACGCCACAGTGTAAGCACACAAGGGACCGGACAGGGCAAAAAGTCTGCGCTTCTGCAAACGTCCACTTCGGTGTGAAACTACGATTCGCACTGCTGTGCTAGTGACTAGCTATTAGTTATTATTCTGTATAGTGCACGAGGATTTTATTCCGATAGATAAAACTATTTATTCCGTTTCGCTCTTAATCTTTGGTATTTCAGTAAGTAGTTGGCTGAAAGAGTTTCATTTCAGATAGATTTTAGGCGGATCCAGGTTTTAACCGAAACAATCTTGTCGAGGATTCTCGGGTTATATCAGCTGAAAATGCAGCAACCAACTTTTCTTGGTATCAATAGCAGCATTAGCATATTTCTTGGTAGCATTAGGTTACTATAATGTCATTTGTGTTAAAAGCCTTAAGTAGAATTTAGGTACATGAATTAGACATAAATGAAAGCTTCTTGCGGCTTAAGACTAACAAATTTTAGAGGTAAAAGAACAACGGTTATCAAAGTATATTAGCACGATGAGAATAAAGTTCTGAAACACTGTTCTTTTTAGGCTATGGTTATAATGAAATCGTTGCTATCTAGGGGTACTCTTGGCAGCATGTCGCTCCAGAACTAATATGAGACGAACACGAATCATCTCGGGTGATCATTTATCTCACGTAGATGCAAGGTCTTTAGTCTGGTTTCGGTTTAAGGAAGAAAAAGAAAACATCGTAAGGAAACCTTCATACCTGAGATTTCTCCAAAGCATTAAAAGGTTTATCAAGTCTGCCATTCCATACTTGGCCAGAAAGTTAGACTCATCTAATCAGAATGGTAGAACTCCGTGCTCAGTTATGAGCTAACGGCGGGTTGACGTGATGATGATAATTATTTGAATGATGATTTAGATCAGCCCCCGATTGTGTAAGAAAATCCTAATCGTAAATGTTTGTCAAACATATAATAGGCATGATGACAGTAACCAAGAATCAATGAAATTATGAATTTATCTAATGAAATAGGTTTCATGGATTATAAAAAACGTATTTTATTTTCTACTAGCGAATGCCCGCGACTTCGTCCGCGTGGTTTGAGGTTTTTTGGTTCCCGCGGGAACTCCTTAATTTTCCGGGATAAAAAGTAGCCTACGTCCTTCCCCGGGATACAACATATCCCTGTACCAAATTTTATCAAAATCAGTTGAACAGATACATTTGTTTGATTCCCGTGGGAACTCTTCTATTTTCCGGGATAAAAAGTAGCCTATGTGCTATTCCAGACTATAATCTATCTCAGTGCCAAATTTCATCCAGATCCCTTCAGCCGTTCTGGCGTGATTGAGTAACAAACATCCATTTGAGGTTTTTTGGTTCCCGCGGGAACTCTTTAATTTTCCGGGATAAAAAGTAGCCTATGTGCTATTCCAGACTATAATCTATCCCTATGCCAAATTTTTATCCTCAAGGACGTTAAATAGAGAATTTGTCTTTCAATCACGCCGCAACAGAGCAACAGTTCGACGTGATTTCTTGCATGGGTATAGATGAGGGCCTGAAGAGTGACATATTTATTTTATCCCGGATATCCCGGATAATTAAGAAGTGCCTGTGGGAATTAAAAAACTTAAGCCACGCGAACGAAGTCGCGGGCATCCCCTAGTAAAACTATAAAATACAGCAATCCGCCATATTGGATAAAGCACCAAGAAGCGAATGACGTCACAATTGTTTGTTTTTGAGCTTTGACAATCACACTATTATTTACTGCACAGTGCACACTACACAGAGTACAATGGTAAAAACAATAGTGACGTCACAAACGACGCCATGACACCGCCGAACGTTTTGGGGTGAATTTTAAAATTTAAATTTCAAATGCCAATTTTATCTACTTAATCTTATTTTTCTCCTGAAATAAGATTTTTTTTTTTTTTTTTTATTATTTTTGTACAAAATATTGTCTTAAATCTATTTTTAAAAAAGTGGACAAAGGTCATCATGCCATGGGGATCACTGATGCTTGCAGATCAGAAAGTATGAAATAACTCCTTAAACAGTTAGAGTAGACAATTGGGCCTTAGAATTTGTCCATTAGAACACGAATACGGATAAATTAATCATGACGACATAAAATGGGGTTGGTTACATGAATAACCATAACATAGGGCTTAAATTGTCTAATGATATTAATCATATCTCATACTTGTGGGTGGGCTGAAAATCATATGGATGTAATTAATAACGCTGCGGTGTCAGGTTTGTTGCGTTCGGCAAAGGACGACACGCATATGCGGCAACCACAACCACTTGGTAAAGAATATTAGGTCTTATTTCACATTCAATAGAGTTTCATATCCAATGCTGAATATTTATTAGTTTTATTTTCATGTTGAATAGTATTATGTGATTGTGAATTTGGTCTGTAATATTTTGTCAGCCATCGCGTCAGCGGCTTTGTATGAAATTCGTTAATCTGAGTGTAACAGATATTTGGCGATGGTGTTTTATTTTTTTAATTTCGTAGCAAAGTCCCAAAGTATCAATGTGCTCGAGTTCATGCGGGTGCTTATACAACGACCATGATGTAAACCTCACTAAAAAAGGCTTTATTTATTAACTAGATAATGCTCGCGACTTCGTCAATGTGGATTAAGGTTTTTTGATTCCCACGGGAACTCTTTAATTTTCCGGGATAAAAAGTAGCATATGTTCTTCCTCAGGATACAACCTATCCCTGTTCTAAATTTCATCAAAATCGGTTGAACAGATGAGCCGAGAAAGCGTAGCAGACAGACAGACATACAGACAGACACACTTTCGCATTTACAATATTAGTATGGATTATTCGTTTAAAAAAGACTAAATCCTTGAGAATTTTTTCTTGAATATGAGTGAATGTAATTTGAATATTGTATTATTTTTAATTGAACATTAGAACTCAAGAAGTTACTTATTCCATATAACTTGCTATCTTTACCTATTCTCGTGTTGGTATTGCATTAGCATTGGTGAGAAAACAGCGAAATTACATTTGCCTCAGCTATCACTATCACTGTTTACTTAACTCCGGTACATAGTTTGTATGTAGAATATTTAACAAGCACAGAGTTTAGCAGTTAAACTTTTAACAAAATTCTGTGAATATGAACTGAAAGTCTTATTTCATTATGTGCCCGCGACTACTTCCACTTGAATATAGTTTTTTTATAACCCCATAAAAGTCGTTGACATAGATGTCAGGAATTTTAAAAGTAACCTAATAATTTTTCTCTTGTCTTTTTTGAGCAAAACTAAGAATAACGTGTTTTTAAAAGCCAAACTATCACCTGTTCAGAAAGTATATTCTACTGAAATGAGCCAGCAAGAAACAGCAGTAACTCTTTTAAGAAAATGAAATACTGTAGAATAGAATAGTTTTAGAAAGTATTAATCATACTAATATTATAAATGCGAAAGTGTGTTTGTTTGTCGGTTTGTTGGTGTGTCCTTCAATCACGCCGTAAAGGAGCAACGGATTGACGTGATTTTTGGCATGGGTATAGTTGAGAACCTGGGGAGTTACATAGGCTACTTTTCATCCGGAAAATTAAGGAATTCCCGCGGGAATAACAAAAAACTTAAACTACGCGGACGAAGTCGCGGGCATCAGCTAATAGGCAAAATGAAATCGAAAGGATGGCAGTAGACGGCGTGTGGCCGCCCGCCCAACCGGCGATTGTGCATCTGTGTCGCCTGTGTCATAAAGCTTAGTATTACACGTCGAACTTTATTTTTTTCTGTCAAATTTACCGAAAATACAACAGGCAAAAAGTCTGTGTGTGCACTTTCGTACGGAGCCGCAGAGACTACCGAGTACCGCGGTAAGATAAAACGGGTTTTCCCTATTAAACAGGCGTTTCGCGCGGAT
The DNA here is from genome assembly GCA_963932025.1 of Erebia epiphron. Classification (NCBI taxonomy): domain Eukaryota; kingdom Metazoa; phylum Arthropoda; class Insecta; order Lepidoptera; family Nymphalidae; genus Erebia; species Erebia epiphron. Next base: position 30,100,855 of record OZ009949.1, read on the forward strand.
GTATAGTCCTATCCTATCCTGTGTGTTTTCATTGTATGTCACCGTCTACAATTTAATTTGTAATTACAAGTTGGTTATAATAACTGAGATATTATAGTTATAAATGTACTGGTAGGGCACGACGTTTGGTCCTGTCGCGCTATTGTCTGCAGTCCGATTTAGGTGAATTAAAACAAACAATGCGGACGTTTCGCGCAAAACATTTTTCCTGACTGTCGCTTACGCGGACTTATTGTCCGCCATTACATTTTTTTCCACAGTGTTTTTTATCAGTCACAGCTATTTGTATCGTAAATAATAAATACAATGGTTATATGAACCAATCGCTTTTGTAATCTCGTAGTGATCCATTTAATATTGTTAGAACAGACTTTGACTGTAAAACCTAATGTGTATTCGAAGCTTTATTGCAATCCCAACACTAAGCAAAAAGATCAACGATATGACAGGTTGAATATATCGCGCGACGAGTATATCCGGGAGATCGTGTTCGTGTGAGGTGCGTCTGCGCTTCATGCCTTATTAGCACGGGAGATTAGTTCTCAAATGTATCCGATATATTATAGGAGTTGGGAGTTTAAATTAGGATGAGATGAAAATAAAGTTACCAGTTCCCATTTCATGTTCATAACAGATTCAAACATTTAAACATACTTAGTTTGGTAACAAATGTTGAAAAAGCGGTGATAGCCTAGTGGTATAGACGCGCGGATTTCTATTCGGCTGGTCGGGGTTTCAATACCCGGGCACGCATCTCTAACTTTTCGGAGTTAGGCGAGTGCGGTTTGAGCAATTAAATATCGCTTGAACTGTGAAGAAAAATATCGTGATGAAACCTGCATGCCCGAGAGTTCTGCCTAATGTTCTCAAAGGTGTTTGAAGTCTGCCAATCCACACTTAGCTAGCGTAGTGGACTATGCCACACCCTTCTCAATCTGAGAAGAGACTCGTGTTCAGTAGTTAGCCGGCAATGGGTTGAAATAATGATGTAGGTACAGCTGATGTTTCCTCTAGCTGTCAATAGATCACTCATAACCGATTACCGAACGATCGACTTATTAATCTTAGTTTAAATCATTTATTTAAATTATAGACTAAATATATATACTAAAATAGCTGTAATGTAGATATTTTAAAAACTTCTATGCTCTAATACTGTTGAAGGGTGAATAGAATTACCACACCTATAGGTAACAAAGTTACGTAGCAAGTTGCTCTCCCATTGCAATTAGATAAAAGAAAACAAAAAGCTTATTGCAGAACAAAAAGATTAATGATGGCACTAATGCACAGACAGTACATGGCCTGAGGTCTTTTGCCAGGTACACGTTACTATGGACGCAGTCTGTCTATTATTAAGTTCCAATCAACTTTAAACCTTAAAGACTCGAGTCTTCACCCGCAATACGATATGACTAAAATGGACTCATCCCTATGCAATGTAATTCACTCAATACCTCACAAGCACTTAGCTCGCTCATATTTTGTCAGAAAGGGAGATTAAAATTTTATTTATAAAATTTACAGTTGCAAAATCTATGAATAAATAGTTCTATTAAGCAGGTTATGGAGTATAGCTGAAGCCTGCGACTTTGTCCGCGTAGTTTAAGTTTTTTGTTATTCCCGCTGGAACTTCTTAATTTTCCGGGATAAAAAGTAGCTTAAGTCACTCTCCAGGTCCTCAAATATTCCTATGCCAAAAAGCACGTTGAGCTGTTGCTCTATTGAGGCGTTATTGAAGTACAAGCCAACAAACAAACACACTTTTGCATTTATAAACACTTATAATTATAATATTAGTATATAGTATAAGTCTATAGTAATAGCTATTTATGCAACTGTATCGTAATGAGGGTCATTTTAATTCGAGTGCTGTTTTTTGATACGAGGCTTGCCGAGTATGAAAATAGGATAGTACGAGAATTAAAATGACTAATTACGTACAGTTGCATACAAGATTTTATCTACGACAAGGACGTCTTTATAATTTTTTACTTTATAAATTAATAAAAACCAAAAGTGCCAGAACCCAGAGCCGCTAAGCTATAGGTATCCTATTTATGAAGATAACCATATCGATACATCTACGACTCATAACGATACAGCTCCCATACAACGAACTGTATCGTTATGAGAAGCAAACACGAAAGAGGGTTCAATTCGATATAGTTGTCAAATTCGAAATTGGAACTTTTCGATGCTGGAGTAGATAAAGTATATAGTATGACGATCTCTATAGAATCAAATAGCATTTAGGAGATACATGCAAGAAAATGATTACTAAAAAATAGGCAAGCATAGCTCGTAATACTGAAGTGGAAATTGGTTTAATAGAGAAGATACCTCGCCCGGGCAGTCTAAATTATTTTTTGCGTTTTAAAAAAAAGTAAATACAACTTATTATTCTGAACGAAACCGCCATAATAAATTCACAGTGGACCAATCATTACAGAATAACTACGTAAATAAATCTGACCCACTTCGCCCCAACAAAAAAGAAATCTTCGTATCAAACATCGCACAAAATTAATTCGGCCTTTATACGGCATCACAAAAATGACCAGATGTCATAGCTCCATGTTTGCTAAGCCATTTCAAACCTTAACGTTATATCAAAAGAGTGTTAAAAAAATGACAAAATTGTAAAAAGTAAAACGCTATCATAATAGCACAGAGGGGTCAATAGCAGCGATCGATCGATGCCGGAAGTTGCCATTCGGCCGACACAGGATGCGATGCCTGAGTAAAGTGAAATTTATTTCATGGCTATTGGTTTCTGTTGGCCCTTTGTGTGTCTATTGGTTCGATAATTTAAATTACACGTGGAGTACCTACAAAAGAAAACAAGAGAAAAAAGAACTTGATAGTTATCAGTGAGATAGTGAGCGAAGCTAGCTGATAAGCCAATGAGCTGCTATTCTTTACTACTTCCGTGACGTTTAACTTTTTATACATAGGTTTCTTTTTTCGCTTCTTACCATGATTGAAGTCAAAAGTTATATTATATTATATTAGCGCATGATATCCCTTTTGGTCATCAGTATCCCAGTTTTTAGATAATAATGCCGAATTAAACAACTCAAATGTACAGTCTATTTGTCTGTTTGGGTCACCTATGACATATTATTTTAGTTCCAAAAATGTACAAACATAAACTCCTACCTATTGAAAGGTATTTTTATTTTTTACGTACAAATGGTTCTATCCCAAAACAGAAAGGATAAAATAGAACCGTCAACGTTTCTATTGGCTTTTCCAATTTAGTCCTTTATAACTAGATGGGTCGAAACCATGTCGAAACTTAATTTTCTTTGATCAAAATGGAAACAAATTCGAGACTGGATGACTCAATTTTATTTCACGTGACAAAATACACTTTTTCAATGATAAATAACGAAAATTGAACATTTCCATGAAAGCCGCTCGAAAGAGGCCAATCGAATAAAGTAAACAGCGGCTTCATTTGGTTACGTTTATTTCAACAACGAACGCCATCAATATCTATTATTACATAGTAGGCATACCAACTAAAACGACTGAGCTGAAATTGTTGGCCCGAATATTGCTTTTCATAGTAACTAAGCCAAGCCACTGGCCATATAACTACTATTATACAAAATTGTTACTGAATACCAAGAGCAAATTAAATTTTAAAGCACAACTATTTTTTACTATGACGTTCCATAGCCAATCAGTAGTACTTAATAAATATATAAGAACATTTCCAAATAAAACCTTGGCGTTAAAGGCGAGATTTCTGCGTCGTATTTTGTGAATTCTCGGTCATAAATAACTTTTTTACATGGCTGAACAAATTCTCCACCGTTTCATTATTAACACTTGCCCTTGAGTCCTTCGCAGCAATTGGATAAAAGAGGCATCTTGAGTGAAAAACCTTTCGGGGCGTCCTTTGGATCAAACTTTGAGGAACAACGACACTCGACAAATGTCAAAGTGCTATACGTTCAGAATATTGAAAATCTTCGCAAGGTTTCCACGCGTAGAATTGATTAACAAAAGATCAATAACGTTTTTTGTGCCACATTAAAAAGTAGGTTATAGTCGTTGGCGACAATTCATACTATGGCTAATAAAAATTCGTAGGTAGTTTTGATTTTTAGCGATGAAAATAAGGCTCCGTCTCATAGATCGCAAGCTATATCTTTGTGCCGAATTTAGTCATAATATTTAAACTTCTAGATTTATTTCTAGATTTTTTTCCACCTTCATAAGAAATGCCCAGACGGGCGTTGCCAGTTTTGGCTCTGGCGATATCTATGCTCGCGCATTTTTAAAGGTGCGCCCTTGGATTTAGGAGGCCCTACTTTCATGAGTGCGTCCGATACTATTACAGTGCTAATACTCGCTTTTGGTACTGCAAATAATGAGCCGTTCCAAAAATATTTTTTTTTGGTGTGAGTTGGCTTTGCTTATAACTTGATGGTTTCTACGGAATAAGAAGAATATTGAATGCAAAGATTCAATTAATCTTTACTTAAACTTACTAAATAACTTCCTTAAATATACTTCTATACTTGGACTTAAATATTTTCCTCTTATGCTTTTTGTTGCTTATCTTCGGCGACTTTTGCTCATAGGTTTAATGAATTAATGCGATTTCGATGCTATGATAGTGTGATCACCTTTATCTATAATATATAAATTGTTCATCATAATTTATTTTGCAAGCTGATACAAAGTCAAGAGTAAAAAAATGAGGTGCGACATTTAGGTCGAGAAGTGTCTGGCGATACAGGTCAGCGCTTGACCTAAAATGTAATTAGTTAGAATTTTCGAAGTCGCCAGCAAACTTGAACAAGGTTCAATTATTGTTTTTTATAATTATTTTCCCAGCCCGTAAATAATGATCACAGTCATACAATGCACGTCAAAGAAACCTTGACGTAATGGTAAAACATGGGGCGTACTACCATCGCTTGAAGCCGTATTATTTTAATATTGTTGACGTTCGTGTTTTATAATTAAAATCCTTATTTTAGGGAAGTCAAGGTACATAATAGATGGATGAATGGATGTTTGTTACTCAATGACGAAAGAACAGCTGGATGAATTAATTTGGCACATAGATAGAGTATAGTCTGGAATAACAGGAATTATTATTATAGAAAATTAAAGAGTTCCCGCGGGAACCAAATCCTCAACCCACGCGGACGAAGTCGCGGGCATCAGCTAGTTTTGAGATAATACTGCTTTGCTGCTGCTGATGTTATATTGATAGCAAATAATAATATTACAACACCCGGCTATTATAATTCCCAGTATGTTTATGCAAACGTAATATCACAATTATAATTAATGTGGTTGGATTAATATGAATAGAACCAGCAATACGAAGTACGAACTCCTATGTTACTATTATTAATTATTATGTTTTAATGGTATAAACGTAAAACAAGTTTGTTTAGTAAGTTATAGGTCTCATTGCATCCTTATTACGTGTAAAAGTACTTTTCTTACAATAAGTAGCAGTGCTCAGAGAGTTCGATAAGCGCTCCACAGCATCACGAAATTATTCCATTTTTACTATTTGTACATTTGTACGGGTACCTACTTACGTAAATATAACGTATTTGAATAAAACAAAATACACTTATTGTCATTTTGATCTCCATGGCTTTTTCGTGTTATTATTTTATTCAACTGATTGAAGAAAGGAGAATTGTTCTAGTAGGTACGTTTCTTTATTATTTTATCTTTAAAGATACTATTATAAGTATTTTTCCCTGCTTACCGAAAAACTTATTCTTCAACATAATACAATACAAGCTAGCGTACTTTATAAGTTTTTAATGTACGCTAGCTTTTGCCCGCGACTTCGTCCGCGTGGACTAGGTACACAAATTTCATATTTAATTTTCAAAAATACTTAGCGGATGTAGCTACGTCATAATAGCTGTATGCCAAATTTCAAGCTTTTCGGTAATAGATCAGTCAGTCAGTCACCTTTTTCTTTTTTATATTTAGTCTCTGTACTTTCAAGTCTGTATTTTTAGTAGGCACTAGGTGATCGTTGACCTGGCCACTGGACCGCTCCGTGTAGTTTAGAGCGATTTAGAGGAACCATTAGAATAAAATTTTTTCACACCACTCGCTCAACAACGCCCAATTACATGGCCTGTTATCTAAGGTTAAAGTAAGACATTAAATCCCTAGGGTTATAATGTTGTACTGAAATACATTATTCCCTAGGGTTATAATGTGATTTGAATTTAGAATCATCGCGCATCTGAAGCAAGATCTGAAGGAAATTCTATTCATTCCAAAGAGGTTTTATTCATAATTCTTATTGCTTTATCCATAAAGTCTAATTTCGGTAAACAGAATGTGTTCTCAGCAGGCGCGGCCAACTCGATTTTCGAAAACCGAAGCCGTGGCCCACTAGATTCGCACTGACGACATTTGTTTGTCAAATCGAGTAGGCCACGCCAGCTGAAAGAAGTGGTTGTATCGCGAGGTGTGAAAAGTAGAGTATTCACCGTAGGGGTAATGCTGTATTAATCTTGGGCGCCCCTAATTCCCGCGCTACTCTCAGGATTCTAGATGCAACACCCTCGCTACGCTCTGGAGTTACTCTAAAATCCCTCGTTCCGCTTGGGATTTATCCCGGCGCCCGTGACATAATACATCGCATTACCCCTGTGGTGAATCTACTATTATAGTTGCATGAGAAAAATTAATTTTAATTAGAATAACTGAAGTCGTAGAACTAAGCCTGTTAGTATTATGTATGTTTGAAGTAACCGTTACGAGTTATTAGGTATAGTTAGAAGGCATTTTAAAATTAAGCCACATAAAAGAGCATAGCAATTAATAGAGCGGCAGTATAACAGTAAATTCAATTAGGTGAGCTAATTCTGCGACATCGATTCATAAATTAGATTTCAATAGGTATTTGTGATAATTACAATAGTTTCAACAATACCAATCAATTGTTCAAACATTTCGATCATTATTAACACATGTAATCGAAAATAGCACTCGGTTCAGCTTTGTTATTATAGCAAACACTCTCTTTGTTGCTCTTTCATTACATTCGTCTAATTAGAATAATAAATGTGTTTCAATTATCTAATTATAGAATAGTTAACGCGTTACTTTTTCAACCAATTTATTTCAGTTCATATTTTCTGTTTAATAACTGTATTTATTTATTTATTTAACTGTATTTGTATGCTTGTAATGTCGGTATGTAGGTATTTGATTGAAATGAGCCAGAATTTTTAACTCATCCATCATCCATCTATCGGCCTGTATGCATCCACTGCTGGACATAGGCCATTTTAAGTATTTCAATGAGGGCTACCGCGTTTAAATTCGCCGCTAGGGGCGCTAGTGTAGAGTGAGGTCCACGAAATGTCAAATATCACTGGGCTTTTATCGCGAGTCTAATTATTTAGTTAATGTTGTCAATATTTAGCAATAACCGATTAATTATGGAAGATGTAAGATACGTGTCAATAAATGCCAGTGCTCTGTGCTTTGAAAGCGGGGCTAAGAAAAAGAAGTGCAAAAATAAGCGGGCTGAAAGAACAGCTAATTCATAGGTTAGTATTTCCCTGGTTCCTGTATGTTTACTATTTACAAAAGGGGGTTTTTTCCAGAAATATGCTTGTTTACCGAATTTACAGCTATACTTTAGGACCTTACTCGCAAGTGGCGCTAACTAGTGAGCATAAAAACGGTAGCCCTCATTGAATCAATTCATTTAAGGATTACGTTAACACAAACACATAAATTGCGTAACTCGTGAGTCGTCAATAAATATTAAATACAGCAATACAAAAATTTCGATTCCTACTTTTCAATACTGATTACTGGTAGGTAGGTATGATGATTCTCTAGGTTTTTGCGGTGTAGGTACCTAATGCCCAAAATACCTAAGTTGTTAATCTACAAGAAATAAATTCATATTGCTAATCAGGGCTACCGCGTTTAAATTCGCCGCTAGGGGCGCTAGTGTAGTGTGAGGTCCCCGAAATGTCAAATATCACTGGGTTTTTATCGCGGGTCTAATTATTTAATTATTGTTATGAATATTTAGCAATAACCGATTAATTATGGAAGATGTAAGTACGTGCCAAAGAATTCCAGTGCTCTGTGCTTTGAAAGCGTAGCTAAGAAAAATAGGTGCAAAATTAAGCGGATTCTTTCGAACAGCTAATTCATAGGTTAGTATTTCCCTGGTTCCTGTATGTTTACTATTTAAAAAAGAGTTCTTTTTTTCAGTAATATGCTTGTTTACCGAATATACAGCTATACTTCAGGACCTTACTCGCAAGTGGCGCCAACTAGTGAGCATAAAAACGGTAGCCCTCATTGAACTACGTGTTCCAATTTCAATCTTCTTAATACATTTTCTGATAATATTCACCGTAAGTACGAGGATTAAACATAAATTGTTGTGAAAAATAATACTGGTTATTTTATCGTGAAATAAAGGGATATAAATTAAATTTCGTTTGTGTATGGTCGTGTCATTCATGATTTACTTTACGAAAAATGTGAAAACCAGTCTCTTTTGTTGCAAAAACCCCGCTCAGTGATAGAAGTAGTAACATAAAATTAAAAAAATTACTTACTGTATAACTTTTTGTTTTTTACAATAAGTAAGTACCAAGACCAAGACATCGAATATAAGTGACTCTTGCTCGCATATTTATTTTTGATTCCATTTTCAGAAATGGATCATCAAAAACTGTAATTAAATACAAACGATAAAAATGAACAACCACCGAAATATTAGAAAATCATTTTAGCTTTTAGAGCCTTCCAACGAAATATAATTCAATACATTATGGCTATAAATTGGGAAAGGACTTTTATGGTTTTATTTAAGTACGTGGGTTCCACTTTCGATCTTTCTTCTCATTTCAATATAATTTCAATTATTTCTACCCAAATTACGTTTTTAAATACGGCTGAGACTTTCAGTGTTTTCTCCTTCAATTTCAATCAATTTACTCGGAAAATAATTTTACAAATCCACAAGAAACACAATGTAACTAAATTAGATCCTATTTCGAGACACTCAAGCCCTGTAATGAAATCGAAAGACAATATTATGTTAGACACACTTGTAGAGAAATTAGTTAGTCGGCATTTTACTTATCGATTGTACCAATATAACAGTAAGGTAACGCGTTTAAATTTCATAATAATATAAGGGCATTGATATCAGTAAATGCACAGATTACTAACTATTACTAGTAAGTAAACTTATTCATAGATTTTCAAAGACTTGTACCACCTCTATGCTTGTACCCCTAATCTGGTAATTTGTTACAGGGCAATTTGACAGTTGTTATCTCAGCGGAAATATAGTCTCTAGCAAACAAGAAACTGTAAATAATAAATTGTTCCAGTGTTTTCTAACAAGTATAGTTAGAATTCTATGACATAAGGCTGCTCTTTTGGTAGCATTTTAATAGTGCTTGAAATAATAGCAGGTATTTAAAAACAAAACGTCCAATATAATTGAACTTAAACCATTTGTATAGCGGTATTAACTCGCTCTGTTCATGGTAAAGGACAGCGTACTTTATTTGCCGAAATGCTAAAGCGGGCGTGCTGCGGCTTGGCGCACAGCTCTGTTCTGGTGCGACGATGCAATTAAATTGCACATGTACTTACATGCGTCTAGATGGTCTAGGCACTGAATTATACCTACATTCAATGAATTGCAGTAAAGGGCTCTGAAATAGTTTTTGCAGCTTCAACTGCCAACGATAATTTATTAATTGTTAATGTTCAAGTATGTAGATAGCGCAAACACGTGGCTAACTATCTGTTCGAATATGCAAAAAATCTAAGACATGGCATGGCATTAACCTTAACTTAATCCACGCGGTCGAAGTGGCGGTTTTCGTCTTGAAGGCTTAGTATTATCCAACAACAGATTTATCGTTTTTAATTAAATAAGTTCAAGCATTCCAGTTTGTAGTCAGAAGTCCTTAATCTTGTAACAAACAATGTGTGTTCGACCCAAATTAAATTCGAACAAGTTGCAACAAGTCTTAAGACGATGTACACAAAATCATATTTCCAAAAGCGTAGTTTGCAAAGAAACTGCATGAATACCCAATCTTGTTGAACTTAATGGAAAAGTTTTGCGCCCGTAGAGATCGTCTGCCATTCGCCCTCTTAACAATGCAGTCACGTTAGCGCGTTAATGAAAATTGTTTCGTGACGTCTGAATTCAGAGCGGTCTGCCTTAGTTAGGTATGAAGGTTCCATTTTGTACTGAGCTTTTTATGGAAATTCGATTACTGGTTGCACGATCACGAAGAATTGTACTCAATAGATCATGGTCTGATCCTTCCTAAGCCTTATTGATATTCCTCGACCGTCGAGGTATTTCTTTGGCACTTGTGAGACTGACATACGACGTGATCCAATCAGATAATATTATAAGGACAGGGTCCCACATAGTTCGGGTCTTGAATTTTCTCAAAATATGTGTCGTAGTAGCGTACGGCATTGGGAGAAGGATGTTACAAAAAATATGATTGATATGTATGTGCTTTAAATCTTTACTTAGTCCTGTCATCAAATCTGGAAAATTCGTGATTTATTTTTTGTTTAAACCTATTCTGTTCTTATTGAAACAGTAGCGACCGACCGCGGCTCGCTCTTGGAATCTACAAGTTAGATAAATCCGGCCTGGAATCCATACTTCCATACTAATATTATAAATGCGAAAGTTTGGATGTATTGTTTTTGAAATGGGATTATTATTATTATCAAATTAGAGGTAGTCTGTCGTATTATATTTACGTAGCTGTGCCAGCTACTAATTGGGTAAGTAACATGCAGTTCATGTCACCCAGCCATTTACCGAATTAGGTCAACATTGACCATGACCAATGCAATTGCATGAGTTGCTAGTTGAATTCAATATAATATGGTCTCGTCTTCATAATGATAATTATTACGTAGATACTAGGTATGATGACTAAATTAATAAAATAGATTCCACTCACTCATCATCATCATCATCATCTCAGCCTGCGGACGTCCACTGCTGAACATATGCCTTTCCCAAAGAACGTCACCACACCCGGTCCTCAGCCTTCCCCATCCAGCCACTTCCCGCCACCCTCTTAATGTCGTCGGTCCATCGTGCTGGAGGGCGCCCCACACTACGCTTACTTGTACGTGGTCTCCACTCCAAAACTTTCTCATTCCACTCACTAAATAACTACAAAACCTATTTCAACGTTCACATTTCAAAGTTTGTAGTTTTGACCACTTCTCTGATAAATTGGTGTGTTGTGGTGGTGATAAGTGGCAGAAGAGGTCTACGGTGCTGGCTTGGTCTCTTCGGGAATTAATGTCTTAATTTTCCTGGTAAGTGGCGACAATATAGCCCTTCTCTTTATGCTTCTTTCATCTTACACTTTATCGTAATACTACTATTACCTATACTAGCTGATGCCCGCGACTACGTCCGCGTGGATTGAGGTTTTTGGTTCCCGTGGGAACTTCTTAGTTTTCCGGGATAAAAAGTAGCCTAGGTATTATTCCAGAATATAATCTCTGTGCCACATTTCATCCAGATCCGTTCAGCCGTTATGGCGTGATTGAGTAACAAACACCCATCCATACATAAATACATAAATATCCATCCAAACTTTCGCATTTATAATATTTATTATTTTATTATTAAGTATTTGATTGATTGATTTGATTTGATGATTTATGCGGAAGTGTTCTGTCTGTCCGTCTGCTAAGCTTCCGCGGCCTAACTGTTCAACCGATTTTGTCGGGTACGAAGAAAGGTTGAAGGGGAAAGGACATAGGCTACTTTTGATCCGGGAAAATCCGGGTTATGTGTATTTACTATTAAAATAACAAAATACGACCTCCCTGGCGCAGTGTTAAGCGCCGGCAGGGTCTATTTGGGAATTTATAATTTCTGAATTTTCCCTGGTCTGGCCTGGCGGAAGGCTTCGGCCGGGGCTAGTAACCACCCTAAAGGCAAAGACATGCTGCCAAGCGATTAAGCGCGGTGCGATGCCGTGTAGAAACCGAATAGGGGTATGGGTTTGATATATAACTGCCATGTCCGTAGCAAATGAGCCCGCTACCATGGTAGACTGCATCATCACCTACCATCAGGTGAGATTGCAGTCAAGGACTAACTTGTGAATAAAAAAAAAGTGCGTGAGTGTAGTTCACACACGGCAGAAGTGAAACTTCGGAAAAGTAGCCTTCGAGAGAATGAAATAAATATAACTTGTATTCTATCTCATTCTCTCGCAGGCTAAATCCTATTATGAATATGTTTGTCTCTTTTTAGTGTCGCTTTTTCGTTTCATCGAATATTCAAATCACAACGATTCTAAAGAAGTTTCACTTCAAAAGAAAAAAAAAGAAACGACTAACTAAAAATCAGTAGTAGATTTTTTGAGAGGACAGAGCTGCAGGTACATCCGAGTAGACGTCTGTACTCGCAGTTTTACAATAAAACTTTAAAATATCTCTCGAAAAACTAGTGTCGGCTGAAAATTTGATGCCCCTGCAGTTTGCCCGTCCTTGCACGAAGACCCTGGACACATGCCAAGTCAAATATTATCTAGATAGTAGCGGCGAGTGGAAAGCGATGTAAAGTGACACTTAAATAGATTTCTTTCAGAATACGTGATGAAAGCGTATCTTCTCGGAAACAAGTTTCTACTTTGTACGTCGTTAAGAAATCCATACTAATATCCATATCCATACTAATATTATAAATGCGAAAGTGTGTCTGTCTGTCTGCTACGCTTTCACGGCCCATCTGTTCAACCGATTTTGATGAAATTTGGTACAAGGATAGGTTATATCCCGGGAAAGGACATAGGCTACTTTTTATCCCGGAAAAATCAAAGGTTCCCGCGGGAATCAAAAAATTTATCTATTCAACCGATTTTAATGAAATTTTGTGCAGGGGTAGGTTGTATCCCGGGGACATAGGCTACTTTTTATCCCGGAAAATTCAAGAGTTCCCGCGGGAATCGAATAAACTTGGTCCACGCGGGCGAAGTCGCGGGAATCATCTAGTGCTTTATATTTGTTTACTAGACACCGACCGCTACTTCGCTTTCGTTGGAATTTAAAGAAATTCAACCTTATACCTTGTCAACATTATTATAAGAACCTTTTTGCAAAATTTAGCTTTCTATACAAGGTTTCGGGCTGGGCTTGGTGAGTCTGTTAGTACCTAAGGTACAGTGGAATGCTGAATCCACTGTACCCTACTAAGAATACCTAAGTGTAATTTAAGAGTTCCATAAATTTCCACTAATGTTAGTTTTCATTGTTTACATCAGATGTTTGTTCAAGGTTTTCCATTAGCGAATGACCTCTGTGAATCAGTTATTCTAATTAGGTGTACTTAGTTAAGTAGATAGCTGCAAGGTAGTGCTTGCAGCGACAACAATATTATGTGCCTAAGCTCTATCTCGTGTATTTTCCATCGAAAAAGCTTTGCGTATACCGTGAGAGGAATCTGTTGTACAGGATTGGCTCGGATTGCAGTTATGCGATGATATAATACGGTTCCGTATTCAGTAGGTAGGTATCGTAGATAATGGTAATAATAATACTACTTAATACTTATTCTACTACTGTAGATTAATCATCGCTAACCATCAGGTGATATTGCAGTCATGGGCTAACTTGTAGATATAACTTTAAAAAAAATATTGATTGAGCAATAATCTATTGAAAAAAATGCTCGTTTGTTAACAGTATGAACGGAGTGCTATAAGTGCGGGATACACACGGTACGACATAGATTTACTTACTGTCTAAAATTCTAGTTTCTTCATTATCATGGACTTCCGCAAAGTAAAACCTGCTTCTATCTAATAACAGTATGAACCTCATGAACTTGGTTACCATGAAGAGTGTGTAAATAAAACGTAGAACTATTTTACTGAATATTATGGGTTTAATAGTTGTGTTAAGTACTTAAAAATCATCAAATTAATATTATAAATGCGAAAGTTTGGATGTTTGTTACTCAATCACGCCCCAACGGCTACGGATTTGGCTGAAATTTGGCACAGAGATAGATTTTAGGCTGGAATAGCACATAGGCTACTTTTTATCCCGTAAAATTAAGGAGTTCCCGCGGGAACCAAAAAACATCAAACCACGCAGACGAAGTCGCGGGCATTCGCTAGTCTAAATATTAAGATAGCTATACTACAAATATGTTTAGGTTGTTCAATGCAGCTCTGCTGACGACAAGCGAAAACTGCTCCCTAACTGTAATTTTTCAGTCGGCATGCAGTAATTCAAATGCAGGTTCAAACTTTCGTCAACTTTGCTTAATCATAAGAAACAGCTATATACCTTCGTGTATTTTTAACTCCCGATGCAAAGAGAGGCGTGTCATAATTATTTATGCTTGGCCGTCGAGTGTATCTGTGTATGTGTAAAGTCACTAAAAATACGTGCAGGTGCTACTTCTATATTAATAATTTTTGTAAATGCGAATGGATGGATTTGTTACTCAATCACGCTAGAACAGCAGAACGGATCTGGATGAGAGATAAGAGTTTCAGAGTTCAGATAAGAGTCTGAAATAACACTTTTTATCCCGAAAAATTAAATAATTCTCGCGGGAACCAAAAACACTTCAATCCACATGGACGAAGTTGCGGGTATCAGCTAGTAGCCTAATAGACTAAAAAAAAATTACACACAGGTGTGCAATGAAGGCGAGTTCTCCCTAAATTAGGGTTGCGCATCTCAAACTCCAAAAATACTGAATATTTAATTCGCAAACTTATCTAGGCTGTAAAAGTTCGATGCCTAGTTTGTCTGCGCTCGTGTGGAGATATTGCTGGCACCGAGCCAGCTCAAATACTAACCCGATGGTAGAACGGTTTGGAGCGAGCACTTAAATTTTATATTTCCCTACGAATACCTGGGCGGAAGACTTGCAAAGTAGCTGTGTCATATGCGGCATAGCTTAGCGGCACATCTTTGCCGGTGTTCACTAGCCACGGTCGAGCCTTCCACCAGACCAGACCGGAGATAATTCAGAAATTATAAATTCCCAAATTGACCTCTAACTTTAAGACAGCAGCGCTCAACGCTGCGCAAGGGAGGCTCATTCTCCATTTACCAAGTTATGAAAACGACTGAAAATGTTGAGGTTATCTTACCCTGTCAACGTAAAAAGAATTGCATTCAAAAAATAACATCATAGTTAGAAACTACAGAAATACGCGAGCTTGTTGAAAGGTAATGCAAAAGTTTGGTCCCGAAGCGGGAAACAGAGGGGTGTCATTTGCCTTTTTAATAATGCAGTCACGTAATGCTCCCTAATGAAAATTGTTTCGTGACGACTGAATTGGGAGAAATTTAACTTGGTGTTAGGAACATCGGGCTATTTGAAACGAGACATACTAGGGTGTGAATTTGTAATGCAAAATTGTTCATGTCAAAGATGAACCTTACCTAATTTTAATGATACTGTGAGTGTAAATTTGCAATTATTGTGCACAAGCTGATGCCCGCGATTTCGTCCGCGTGGTTTAAGTTTTTTTTGATTCCCGCTGGAACTCCCTAATTTTCCGGATATAAAGTAGCCTATGTTACTCTCCAGGTCCTCAAATATACCCATGCCAAAAATCAGATCGATCCGTTGCTCCGTTGCGGCGTGATTGAAGGACAAACCAACAAACCAATAAACCAACAAACCAACAAACAAACACACTTTCGCATTTATAATATTAGCTTGATGATGTAGACTTAATACTAGACTATAATACTAGGTGAAGATTATTTTTTTTTTCTTTTTATTACTTCTTAAGTAGCCCTTGTCCTTCCCCAGGATGCAAACTATCTGTATACTAAATTTGATCAAAATCGGTTGAAAAGATAGACCGTGAAAGCGTAGCAGACAAATACACTTTCGCATTTATAATATTATTAAGGATAAGTCATTATCTATCTACTCACTCGAACCAAACTCGCGAACTACTCTTCAATTGCAAATATACCTTGAAGAATAAGATATCAATATCTCGTAGCTGCTGCAATCCACTATCGGCACGAATAACACCTGGAAAGTATGTGTAGGTATTTGCTTTACACCTTTCCTCGATATTGGATCTGCGAGTGATACCTTAGCCCACTGATTCTCGAATAGATGAAAGTAACTTTGAATAGAGACTTTTCTTATATTATTTTCTAGCGTACTATTTTTGTAACCATATATCATTTGAGCTGATGTAAAATATGGAATCAAAGTGAATGGAAAGATATCATGAGCCCGAGAGTTCTTCATGATGTTTTCAAAGGTCCGCCAATACGCACTTGGCCAGCGCGGTGGACCCGTGAAAAGACCCGTGCTCAGTAGTGAGCCCGTGATGGATAAAAAGTTAAGTATTTTCCTTTATAAAACCAAATTTTTTTTATGCTTATAAATTTTTTTATATATTATAAAAAGAAAAGGTCACTGACTGACTGATTTATCAACACACACTTCAAACCACTGGACGGATCGGGCTGAAATTTGGAATACAATTGGATTTGGCGTCAGCTTTTGTGACCTATGCATCCGCTAAGAAAGGGTTTTTAAACATTCAGTCCCTAAGGGGGTAAAATAGAGCCTTGATTAAATTTTTATAAAAATCTAACTTAACTTGAGCGAAGCTGCGGACAAAAGCTAGTTAAGGGAGCTTTGGAAACTTGAAAAAATTAAAAACGTGATTGGTACTCCACGTTATGTTTTGTATCGAACTGCCATAAAAGTTCAATAGTGCATTGCTGCAGCGGCCATCATAACAGGCATTGAAGGACGAACGTGTAAATAACAAAACAAAACACATACGTAAGTCCATCAATGCCTAGTTGAGGCCAAGGCTTGAATAGTACTTTTCTCAAACAATGCGCGGAAATTAAAACTAAGTAGTACCTAGACAGAACTTCGATTACGATTTTCTTTCATTCTTCCATTGAACAAAATTTTCATAGGTTTTCAAATATTTTTCTTTCGATTTTGGCGGTAACAAGTATTCTATTACGGATCTTGCCGCCACTTGAATTTCAGGTGGCGTTAAAGTAAGTTCATCACACTCATTGTCTTCACTTGAACTCATTTTGTCAAATAGGTACATTTCAAAATCAATGACGAACAACGAACAACAATAATTTTTTCATCCCACCATCTCGGAAAGAGTATTTTTACGCTTCGATATCTGAATGCAAAAGCCGTTATTATCCTCTTGAGGATAAAGTAAATTGAATTTAGAACATCGTGTGCACGTTAGTAAATATCACTCGTCTATGAAGTTTGTGAATTCTAAACATCATTAAAACCTATTTACTTCTACCTCTGTGGTGCCGAATTTCCATACAACCGTTTTTAATTTGTTAAAAACTCACACTCGTAACCTTCTTGGTGTACTTTTTTAATTTGCTTTGCATTTTTCTTTCACGTCATATTGTTTAAAATTAAAACCTTCGATTATAAACAAGAAAATTAAAAATAAGTGAAAAACCTAAAATGAGTGATTCTAGTGACGAAGAAGTTAATTTGACGCCAACAGAATTGACTGAAACTGCTAAAAATGCGGAAATGAGCTTTCTCCCTCAACAATCACGCGAGAAGTATTTCATTTCCTCGCTGAGGTGGGATGAAAAGTTACGTGTTGCACTCGAGTGAAAAGATTTTTCACCTCGTGCTCTTTTGATTCCCTCGCTGACGCTCAGGATTCTAATTTTTGAACCACTCGCTGCGCTCGTGATTCAATTTTAGAATCCTTCGCTTGCTCGGTCATCAAAATTGAGCACGCGGTTAAAAAACAACTTTTCACTCTTGTATAACAAATAACTATTCCCGCGTTCAAGTGTTCATTTGTTTTTTTTTCTATAAACAGCTTTCTATTTGCAAGCTAGTTCGAAATTTAAATAAAACCTTTTGGTAAGTTACCTCCTTGGTTGCCATGTTTCGGAGTAAAAGATCGTTCCATTTTTAAATTACACGACAGATATGAATTTACTATGTAATTTATTTGGTCGCTAAAACACGACTGATATGGATTTTCATACAACTGTACCCGGCCGCTGCTCGCATGTATTTGCCTAGTACAGCAAGTTCGATTTATCTCGAAGAAGGTTGTCAAAATAATGCTCAAATTTCCAAGCATGTTTGAGAAAAAATATATTACTACTAGCTGATGCCCGCGACTTCGTCCGCGTGGTTTAAGTTTTTTGTTATTCCCGCGGGAACTCCTTAATTTTCCGGGATAAAAAGTAGCCTATGTCACTCTCCAGGTCCTCAACTATACCCATGCCAAAAATCACGCCAATCCGTTGCTCCGTTGCGGCGTGATTGAAGGACAAACCAACAAACCAACAAACCAACAAACAAAGTGACTTTCGCAGTTATAATATTAAAAAAATATATAAGTATGAAGTATGATGTTAGAGTCGAATACTTTCAAAGTACCTACAGTTACATCAAATCTCAACTTGCATTCTTCAAAATCCAAACTTAAGTAAGCATACGATCTCAATATGTGATGTCTGGAGTATTCCGCTATCAGAGCGAATATCACCAAGAAAATACGTTTATTTGCTTTACACCTTCACCCGATATAGCAGCTTTGAGAACTTTCCAAAGCTATACTTGATCCTTGAGTACTTGGTTGAAAAGTAAATCGGCATCCGTTTCTAATGAAGTAAAGTGATTACTCTAGTTCGTTAGTTGGCTGCTCTCTAAATTTTCTTACTTTATCGCTAGACGATCGTGTTTAGCATCACCTTAGATCGCACATTTACTCTTAACCTTTTCCAATAAATTACACCTGCCTGAATGCGCCCACTGCAAGGCATAGATTTTTTCGAGAACACACCACCACAAACAGTCCTCCACCTTCCTCATCCACCTTTTTCACTTAATTTGAATTGATCGAGCGCCAGTTGTCAAGCGCAAGCTGTTGAAAATTCCATACAAATTGTAGTTAACGTTGTCGCGATCGAATGGGAAGAAAATCTCCCACTAGGCACTCTGTTGATGACGTCAAGCTTGCGAAATGATTTAGGTACGTGGGGCTTTTCAGCTATTGCGGCAGTGTGTACTCGTATTTAACATGTCAAATCTCAGCAAATCTCTAAACGCCCTCGAACCGACCTTCAAAGACCACATTATCAAGTACCTACACTCAATACTTACTAACCCCACAATATATATTACAATATTCCAGCCAAGTGACACACTTTCATGTTTGTCGATTGCCGTTTTCGCCTCAAAGTCGGACATAAAGGCAACCCGAATGGCATTTCACTCAAGATGCCCCTTTTATCCAATTGTTGCGAAGGACTCAAAGGTATATAATAACGAGGCCTTGAGGGATACTTGTAAATATGCAAGAAGTTTCTATTCCAGGTTTAAACGTTTGATGGTGAACAATTATTGACAAGTAAGTAACTATGGCAATTTTTTAAGCAGATGAATATTGATATCAATGAATAATGCTCAAAAATGCCAACAATTAGGTAATCTGGCAACAAAGGTGTTCAAAACGTCAGTACTATATCAAACATAGAAATAGGAATCTGGTTACGTTTCAAGGCAGTTTTAACTGTTTGGAGTTTATTGGAGTTTACCTCTATTATGAATCGATTTTCATGTAATAAGTCCGGGGTATGAAAAATGGGGAGTAAAAATAAAATTTCTCCGGTACGTTATTTACTACGTTTCCATGGGGACACTTTTCGTTCGTTATAAGTTTACTCCAGTTGTGCGACGGAGCTGACACAATGAAGGAACCAGAAGGGTTATCTATGTGTTACAATGATTTTTTAACCGACTTCCAAAAAAGGAGGAGGTTCTCAATTCGGCGCGTATCTTTTTATATTATTAGTATGGATATTTTATATAAATATTTACCATGTAGCGGTTACCACAGTGCAAACTAGATGGCGCTAATTGTATCTTCACCGCAGAATAAGATAATCGACTGAAAACTCATAAGTTACCATACAAGCCTGAATCACGATATCGAAGTTTTCTGAGAATAGCGCTATATATAGACCGTTGCAACTTACAACGGTCGGACCAGAAAGGTCCCCGGGCACAACACCAGCCCGGAGGAAGATCTTCCTATTGGTGCGGACGAGTACATACCACTCACTCGTCCCACAACCACACCACAGAATTCCCTCAAAAACTTCCCTCTTATATATTATATATATATTTATATATTGTGATTTTATATATTATTATTTTATATACTTATTTATATTTATTTACCGCACCACAGAATTCCCCAAAAACTACCGTCAACGTAGACTGTACGTTTCACTCCGATACCGTAGCATCTTCAGGAGATGTTGCCTCCACAAAGCACGATTGTGAAGAGCTGACACACACAATTTTTTTTTAATGGGATTTGGGATGGGAATCTAAACGGCAAAAATTGGAGCTAGTGCAACGATTTTTTTTGCGGCATTAATCAGCATCATAATCTCACATAAGTAAATATAAAGCAAACACATCTTGAAATTTCCTGCGGGGTCAAACTTACTACAAACCAATATTGGCAAAGCATTGGGTGAGTTGTTGACCTAACCGAACTGAAAATTGACTGCTGTTTTCTTAAGACCAACTTAGATTACTCCGATTGGGCATGTGCCGATTGAGTTCGGCTTTCCAATTCGTAGTAGTTGAAATCAAAATACATTCAGTGAAACTTACTCTAAGCAATCTTGTGGAAGTGACCATGAAATCAAAATACATACCACAGCTTTTAAGTACAAGCAAAGTTATTATTTCGTATAACTTTAACTATATTTAAGAGAAGTGGATACAAAAGCTGTCGTAGAGATCGTTTAATCTATCTAAGCCCCACTGCCACACATTAGTTGTGCACTATATTATAGATGGTTAACTTAACTGGCCGTAAAATTGAACTGGCTTTAAAAAGCCGATGACTAAACGAAAAATGACGACAACCAGAGGCCCAATTGTCTGAGCAAATCGTTATCATTTGACAGCTTGAAACTTATTACTCGAACTGTTTAACGAGTTTATAGTCAAGCTTTTCGACGTGCAGGCATTTATGAACTCCTTAAGGACGTATTTCCGAAACGGATAGGTATGAAATCGCACTACTACACATGCTTCATTCGCACGCACACACATGCACGGATAAGCTGCGTTGAATCAATTTGTATCGATAGTCGATACTACGATATATTATTATTTATTATTTTATCTATTTTTTATTTCGGGACTTCGGGCTCGTTTTGTTATTTATAATGAGATCTTAGCTCAATACTTGGTGAAGTGACCTGAAGGTATACTTCAACGACTACTACTGGAAATCCTAGACGCGTAGAGCTAGGCATATTGAATTTGGGCTCGTTTTGTTAGTTATGATGAGATCTTACCACAGAACCTGGTGCAGTGACCTGAAGGTATACTTCGACATCCACAACTGGAACTCCTAGACGCGTAGAGCTAGGTGTATCGAATTTGGGCTCGTTTTGTTAGTTATGATGAGAGCTTACCACAGAACTTGGTGGAGTGATCTGAAGTTATACTTCGACATCCACAACTGGAACTCCTAGATGCGTAGAGCTAGGTGTATCGAATTTGGGCTCGTTTTATTAGTTATGATGAGATCTTACCACAGAACTTGGTGGAGTGATCTGAAGGTATACTTCGATATTCACAACTGGAACTCCTAGACACGTAGAGCTAGGTGTATCGAATTTGGGCTCGTTTTGTTAGTTATGATGAGTTCTTACCACAGAACTTGGTGGAGTGACCTGAAGGTATACTTCGACATCTACTACTGGAACTCCTTAACGCGTAGAGCTAGGTGTATCGAATTAGGGCTCGTTTTGTTAGTTATGATGAGATCTTACCACAGAACTTGGTGGAGTGATCTGAAGTTATACTTCGACATCCACAACTGGAACTCCTAGATGCGTAGAGCTAGGTGTATCGACTTTGGGCTCGTTTTATTACTTATGATGAGATCTTACCACAGAACTTGGTGGAGTGACATGAAGGTATACTTCGACATCCACTACTGGAACTCCTAGACACGTAGAGCTAGGTGTATCGAATTTGGGCTCGTTTTGTTAGTTATGATGAGATCTTACCACAGAACTTGGTAGAGTGACCTGAAGTTATACTTCGACATCCACTACTGGAACTCCTAGATGCGTAGAGAGAGCTAGGTGTATCGAATTTGGGCTCGTTTTGTTAGTTATGATGAGTTCTTACCTCAGAACTTGGTGGAGTGACCTGAAGGTATACTTCGACATCTACTACTGAAACTCCTAGACGCGTAGAGCTAGGTGTATCGAATTTGGGCTCGTTTTGTTAGTTATGATGAGATCTTACCACAGAACTTGGTGGAGTGATCTGAAGGTATACTTCGACATCAACTACTGGAACTCCTAGACGCGTAGAGCTAGGTGTATCGAATTTGGGCTCGTTTTGTTAGTTATGATGTCGAAGTATACCTTCAGGTCACTCCACCAAGTTCTGTGGTAAGATCTCATCATAACTAACAAAACGAGCCCAAATTCGATACACCTAGCTCTACGCATCTAGGAGTTCCAGTTGTGGATGTCGAAGTATACCTTCAGATCACTCCACCAAGTTCTGTGGTAAGATCTCATCATAACTAACAAGAGCCCAAATTCGATACACCTAGCTCTACGCGTCTAGGAGTTCCAGTTGTGGATGTCGAAGTATTCCTTCAGATCACTCCACCAAGTTCTGTGGTAAGAACTCATCATAACTAACAAAACGAGCCCAAATTCGATACACCTAGCTCTACGCATCTAGGAGTTCCAGTTGTGGATGTCGAAGTATACCTTCAGATCACTCCACCAAGTTCTGTGGTAACATCTTATCATAACTAACAAAACGAGCCCAAATTCGATACACCTAGCACTACGCATCTAGGAGTTCCAGTAGTGGATGTCAAAGTATAACTTCAGGTCACTCTACCAAGTTCTGTGGTAAGATCTCATCATAACTAACAAAACGAGCCCAAATTCGATACACCTAGCTCTACGCGTCTAGGAGTTCCAGTAGTGGATGTCGAAGTATACCTTCAGGTCACTCCACCAAGTTCTGTGGTAAGATCTCATCATAACTAACAAAACGAGCCCAAATTCGATACACCTAGCTTTACGCATCTAGGAGTTCCAGTTGTGGATGTCGAAGTATACCTTCAGATCACTCCACCAAGTTCTGTGGTAAGATCTCATCATAACTAACAAAACGAGCCCAAATTCGATACACCTAGCTCTACGCGTCTAGGAGTTCCAGTAGTAGATGTCGAAGTATACCTTCAGGTCACTCCACCAAGTTCTGTGGTAAGAACTCATCATAACTAACAAAACGAGCCCAAATTCGATACACCTAGCACTACGCATCTAGGAGTTCCAGTAGTGGATATCGAAGTATAACTTTAGGTCACTACCACGCTCGGGGAATAGAGACTAATAAATTTCTAAATTCTATCAAATAATAAAATTATGTTATGTAGGTAACATATTATGTACCTTATCGATATATCAGCATAGTCGATAACGTAAAATATAAATTATGTTCGCTCAACTATTTCGTGTCCGTACAGCGATGTTTTTCGACATCAGCGACTGCTTGCAACCGAGACAGGGTCCACTCACGACGGCGGTCAAACGCTGACTAATTTATAATTTGAAATCTAACCAGAGACCGAGTAAGATCAAAATAACCTTTATTTTCACTGTGTTAAGATTAACAAAGTGTGTGAAAAAAATACACGCGATTTTTATTTAATTTCTTGTACAATTCGTACTATTTTTAATATTTTTCTTACCAAAATTTGGAGGTGAACATATCTACTAACAGATGGTATTTTTTAATGACAAAAAATCGGCATATTTACAGTAAAAAATGTACCTAAAGTCACCCCTAAATCGTCAATTTTGAGTGAAGAGGTGAGGGAAAATCATTTTTATAGTATTAAAAATAAAGATTTTTTACATAGTTATTACCAACAATTGGAGATATAGGATCAATCTATGTATAGTAATTTTTAGGTCCATCTTATTTTGCTTGACTTAGTCACAAAATGTACTGAAAACTCCAATATTTTAAGGGATTTGCAAATACGCCCTTAAACAGGTCGAAGTATCCGTTTGACAAACGATTCCGACTACGATTTCCTTACACAATCGGGGAGCAGTTATTGTATGCTTATACGACTTATTGCTATGATAATAATACCTACTTTACATGTGATGATCGTCAAGACTAATTTTAGGATTAGACGACCTCTGGAGCAAGTGACGGAGATATTAATAAAATACCAAGTATAAAATACTTATTATTTTAATTATACGTTCAAAAAATTAGATAGTAGATTCGATTACTTGACAGATTCAAAAGCACTCGTTAATTTGAATAAAAAACATTTGAATTCTGAATTTATTTTCAACTAGATGATGCTAGGTGATGATGATGATAAGTTTTTTGATTCCCGCGGGAACTCCTTAATTTTTCGGGATAAAAAGTAGCTTATGTCCTGCCATGGGATTCAAACTATTCCTATACCAAATTTCAACAAAATCGGTTGAACAGATGAGCCGTGAAATCGTAGCAGACAGACAGACACACTTTCGCATTTATAATATTAATTTTTAATTATTTTAAGATTTTGAATCAAGAGTGATTAAGCATCTTCTAGGCAAGCGCGTTCCACCTTAGGCTGCATCACTACTAATATGCAGCCTAAGGTGCTATGCTACCAAGCCTGATTGCAGCCTATAAATAAAAAAAATAATAAAAAATCGTGATAAAATTGAGGCGTGTTCACATTACATTTTCAACTAGATAGCATGGAATCTACTCGTACTTAAGGATAAGACAAGCTAGGTACTTAAATTTGTTGCGGCACATGAACTAAAGCCAAAGTATAACATCTTGTAGCATAATAAAACAACTTAGGATAGCTAATGCGATCGTTTTACGGTTTTACCACACAAACCCAATTGCTCTTATTTTCCCGTAAGGAGAGATTGGACTATATTTAAGTGGTAAGTAGTTTTTATTTTTATTGTTAATGTAGCGAGGCTTAAAATATTAGAGATTAATTTTGGATTTATGCTCACAACGCAGGGACTTAATATTTCAAGAACGGGGATGGATAAAAGATAACATTTTCTTTATGAAAATCCATTACACGCCAGCATTTATAATTAGAAGACCTTGTTTTGGATTGATTATACTGATGGATTCATTTTGAGATCGTATAAGAGTAGGTAAACCTACAATAGAACGGAGTTTCTGAACAAAAACAAACGCTTGCGGCGTTTGTTGTTACAAGGTCCTTATTATACGGTTTAAATCTTTGTAGTATGATTTTGTACCGCTTTTGGACAAACTTGGGATGCCTAGGGGTTCTGTTGCTTTGTGTTGAACTAGGTTTTGCCCGTGGCATCACTTACGTAACTAAGCAGTAAGCACAAAGAGTATTTAGGTTTACCTATCTGTAGTACTGTAGTAGGTAATTAAATTACGAATAAGCCCTTATCTTTTTCAATCTATAGCTTGTAATGAGTACCTTTAATTTTCCGAATTAAAGAGTTATACTTACATTAACTTGTATAATAATATTATGTTTATTAGTCAAAAAACTACAACTGTCATTAAAATTACTTATAATAAATCCAGAATACAAAGTCATCCAATATAATAAGTAAAAATGATTGGTAGGTAGATATTTGCACAAAATCAATGAATAGAACATGGAATTTAATATTGTATTCATAGGGCCCGCGTATGAATTGCCAGACGGCATTATCTGCCAGATAATATTATCTGGCTATAGGTAAAATGTAACATCAAAGCTTTGACCGACGCGACGGCAACGTGCCTGTGTTTTGACGCCGCCCGCGACGAGTGCAATGCAGGCACTTGATATTATGTATGACACAAGCACTGTACAGTGTAGAGTGTGAGTACACAGACACACGTGTACAGTCAGCGGAAAAAATGCTTTTATGCTAATGATGTTTACGTCAGTGGCATGCAGGTTATATAAACTCTGCTTACCCTTGTAGTAAAAGCTCAATGCTTTACTTTACTATGACCTTAACTAACTAACTAGCTGATGCCAGCGACTTCGACAGCTTGGATTAAGGTTTTTTTAGTACTCTTCGGTACTAGTAGGTATGGGAACTCTTTAATATTCCGGGATAAAAAGTAGCTTATGTGTAATTTCAGACTATAATCTATCTCTGTGCCAAATTTTATTCAAATCCGTTCTGCCGTTCTGGTGGTATTGAGTGATAAATCCATCCATCCAACCATCCAAATTTTCGCATTTATAATAATAGTATATGTAGATGCCTATATTGACTTCAAACCCTTGTGTAAGCCACTGGGTTATGTGCAAGGTCGAGATCAGCTAATAAGTGATTTTTATTTGGTGCTGACTTGCTCAGGATTCTAGCTTTCTCAGACTCAGAGCCTAAGCTTGCGAAGAGGACCAGATGGTTCGTCTTAATACAAAACAAGTAAGTACCTACTTATCCACTACGAGCCAATTATCTTCTTTCCTGGTGGCTCCTTCACCAACTGCCAAGTCTTGTATGTATAGCTTATGTGCCTACTTTCTATTCCCTCTTATTTAAAGTTCAATGGATATATAATACCAGTAATTATTCTTAGTAAATATAGGTAATTTACTGAAAATATTGGAGGTTTTATTCAACAAGTTAATGTATTAAAAATAATATCTACTCACCATCCCTATATTGGTTCCATTGTATAGGTACTTATTCAGATTTATTTTAGTAACTGTGAACGATAATCCTAGCAACACATAAATAATCTCCCGATGGTATCAACAATTTCAACACATTATTATGTAAATTACGATTATTAGTTATAAGCTCAGCCAATTTTAGCCGCGCGTGAAATATGAACGCTAATATGCCTTTAAACCTCTCTATCAAAACCAGCAGCTGTACATTCATCGAACTATATTGAAAAGCTCGATTTTTATTTTTATTGGTAATTAAACAATTAACCCATTTAGATATACAAAGGGCTGTCTGAGCTCGCCCCTCCCGAGGAAGAAATTTTACACCCATTCAAGGCATTGTGGTAAATTTTAGGACGCCTATTCAGCCAAACGGATGAAAGGTTCACGTCGAAAACAAGCTATTTGCTAAATAAATCGGACAATTTCGAGACGCTTTGTGGATTCGCAGCAGATATTTTAGGTCAGGCGAATATTTTGCTAAATACCTATACCATAAAAGGTATTGGCAGTTCGTCTGGTGCTGTAAATGTTCAAGGGAGCCAGGTAATCATTTAACATCCTGTGACCCGCTAGCTCAATAATAGGCATGATGACAGTAACCAAGAATCAGTGAACTTATGAATTTATCTAATGAAATAGGATTCTTGGATTATAAAAAACGTATTTATTTTTCTATTTCTAGTGAGATTGCTATTTATTTTGATGAAATAAAAACTATAAAATACAGCAATCCGCCATATTGCTTATAACACAAAGAAGCGAATGACGTTGTTTGTTGTTTATTTTCGAGCTTTGAAAATCACACTATTGCTTACTGCACACTGCACAGAGTACATTGGTAAAAACAATAGTGACGTCACAACGACGCCATGACACCGCCGAACGTTTGGCGTGAATTTTAAAATTTAAATTTCAAATGCTAATTTTATCTACCAAACTTTATTTTTCTGCTGAAATAAGATATTTTTTCGAAATAGTAGATACTTCCGAACATAATATAACCATTTCTTAAAATCAGTCATCATGCCTATTGTTAAGACGTAATCAGCTGTCAAATTACTAGCTTGCATTAATATAGCGCTATACTGGTAGCGCCTGACAAACAATTCGACACCCCATGAGTACGGAACCCTAATTATCGGATTTTTCCCTGTACTTGTGCCGTGAGACCTTTCTTCTTGCCAAATTTCATGATTCTAGGTCAACGAGAATTGCCCTATAAGGTTTTGACCATCCTACCAAAATTTCGGTATGGTCTCTGTGGGCGACCATCTAATTCTAAGCGATAAGTTTATCTCACACAGATTATGTGGTAATTGCACTAGTCTACAATTTTTCACAGAGGATATGAGCCGATTCCAGGCAGATCTTAGCAGAATAATGAAAATTTCCCTATATCCCAGCAATTTCTGGTCCATTTAAAGATATCTTTCAACAATAATAGTTCAGTAAGCCTGATAGGCGGATACTAACCATTCAGAAAAGAGTTATGGCTCATCATTCTTACTCCTTCCTTTGATAGCATGAACCGGCTCCTTTAAATTGTCCGTCACGAACACTCGGCTTCCGTTTTATTTGATAAATGAATATTCAACTTAACTCCTTTAGATTCGAGTTACGGAAATCTTTTGTTATGACTGGGTATAAAAGTTGTGATATCTATAAAACCTGGCTTACTTTATTTTATGTCTATTTGATTTGCTTCTTTGACTTAATAGGATACAAAATACTTATATGTCGCTTATCTAACAACACCGCTCAAATAATATTCTGCTACTTTAATGGAGAAATGAATTTTTTTTTGTAGATCATTATGATAGCTTCCAACCCAGATTTTTTAAATGACGTGTTTTGCAGTGAAATTGACTTAACCCATTTAAGCCCGCCATTTAAAGCCATTAAGCCTCTTAAGCGTTATGGCTTTGGAGCATCTAAAATTACAGATATCTATTGTGTTACAATTTATAGAATAACGGCTGCTTATTGGTTGAAATGCTTGAATTTCATATGTAAATAGCGCGCGTTAGTAAAATGCACCTAATGGTATTCAAATGTTGGAAGCGCCAATTTTCGACTTGAGCGGTTTCGTTAGATAAGCGACGAAATGGAAAAATCTGTCTTAGCAAATCGGTTTGAAAGCTTAAATTGTATTACTCGAACTCAGAAGTTCATACCATGCTTTTCGACGTGCAGACATCTATGAACTCCTTAAACAAGTCGTTAGACCGTTCGTTAGACCAGCGATTAAGATTTCCTTACACAATCAGGGGGCTGATTTAGCACTGTAAATGCGAATAAGACGCGCGTTCATGAATCGCGCGTTATCTACGTGTAGAAAATACGCAAGGTAAATTGGCACAAGCATTGCCGAACAGTAAATAAAACAATCCAGTGACTTTTTAGAGTTTATTTAATAAAAATTTCTTTTGACTTGAACACGATCACTAAATTACAGACAGATAAAGAAATTGTGTAACATTGAATTATTTACGTCGAATCAGTCGAATAGCTTACAACAAACAATTATAAAATTATACTTAGTCCCGCTGACATTTTGAAATACGTTTCGAATATGAATAGGTATTTACAGAAAAGGTGGATCTAGTAGAACAGAGCTAACGAGACGGAAAGCCTAGCAATTTGGCTTTAAAGTTTAAATATGTACTTTATTATTTTTCCTCAGTTTTCCTTGATGGTAAATATTGTCTGTATAAATAAACCTTAATATAATATAAATAAAAAGGCATAAAAATTAGTTTGTCTTTGGGCAAAACGAACGCGACGCGCGATTGTGATACGCGACACTGTCCCACGATTGTATGTAACGACCGTGTACAGCGGTCACTCTCCTCAAAACATATTTTTCGAACATTTATTTCTTTTTCTATATGAAGCAGAGCGCAAGTATCGCCTCCCAAAAGTCACGTGTCGCTGTCGCGCATCGCATTCGGGTACCGCTAAGGCTAAGTTTACGCGTAAGAGATGTGGGCTTTATGGCCCAGTGGCCAAAATTGGAGCTAATTTTCATGGTTGTTCATTTTTTTTTTTTAATATTTATTGGCAACAATCAGCAACGCTGTCACCGGGTCAGATAAGTTTGTGAAACTGGTTTTATTTTTAGTAAGTACGCTATAAAATTTCTTCAGCATCTCTTACGGCGTTTTGTAAACCTAGTATAGACCTTAGATATTAGAGTATACTATTTATAGACTAGCTAATGCCTGCGACTTTGTCTGCGAAGATCGACGTGATTTTTTGCATGGGCATAGTTGTGGACCTGGAGAGTGATATAGGCTTTTTATCCCGTAAAATTGAAGAGTTCCCGTCGGAAAATTTAATCCACGCGGACGAAATCGCGAGCGTCAGCTAGTGGTTCATAAAATTAATACGAAATGAAATAAAGCCATTACATTCATCGCGCGATCCTAGACATCCGCGATAGCTTCGCTCTACTAAATGCCACCTAAATTTTCATATGTTCATGAAAAATTACAAACATTCATTTATATTACGGAAATAACAATCAATGTTGTTTAATTCTCACTGTATTTTAATATTGACCCTGTACATAAAGCTTTAGTTACCTAGGTTTAGCAATGCCATAATATAGCGGGTGCTATATAAAGCGGTTAATCGTGAATGACGTATTTAAGATATTGTCAACTGAAATAATCCCATGGCCGCCTAGTGACATGCAAATGAGCAATGCAAACCTAGGAAACCTTTCTTTATCAGCATTTCGGATAAAATTAGTTATGTGATGCTAACATTTGGAGGCTATTTTGAAGACATTTGAAGGCTATATTAAAGACATTGAAAATTAACACGATTCGGGGATTCCAATTAAAATTAAAGAAAGTGTTTAAATTTGGTTCAATCGTAAAAAGCAATAATAATGCAAAATACTACTGGGAATATGGTAAGAGACTTTAGTGCAACTTTTCAATTTTAAAACGCTGAATAACAACAAATGCTGTTCTGAATTGCAGTCTCACATCTGTTTGTTTGTTTATATACGAGGCCTACAGATTTACGGCGGCGGACAAGACACGTATAGTCCGACAAACTTATCTGACTGGCAGGCTGACGTATCATGCAAACGATTCGCGATAGCAAAAATAGCAAAAATTGTACAATATTTGCTGTCTAATCGCAAATTCGTATTATGTATCTTTGATACCTACTTATTACGAATTTGCGATTAGACAGCAAATATTGTACAATTTTTGCTATTTTTGCTATCGCGAATCGTTTGCTGATACGTAATCAGCCTGCCGGTGACAGTGTCGCTAGTGTCTATAAAAAATTAAATAAAAACAAAAAATAAACAGGCATAAAAATTAGTTCCAATTTTGGCCACCGGGTCAGTTAAGTTTGTGGGACTATACGTAAAAGTTTTCTGGTAACGTTGAAGTGTAAGCACGTGTAGTGCTTACACTTCTACACTAGGGTCATAAAAGTAAGTAGGTATGATTAACTAAAATATGAAACAGAAATACTATCAAGTAAATTACGGACCAAATAGAATAACTTTGAAATTATTCATCTCACTGAGTAAAAAGGGATTTATTAAAAGGGATCCTGTATGTAAATATTGTAATGCTCTGCGGTAAACATATTATTTACCTACATTTAAAACGAGAGCCTTTTAATGTCCTAATGTAGTGCAAACAAACAATTTATTTTCAATGAAACTGTTAAAGGCTCGCTGACATTGCAGAGGGCGCGGCCTGTCGCCGGGCGTCCTCCTAAAAAATCCTCTTGAATTACTTTAAAACATTTTCTAAGAACCATGGAGTAAGTGATGGATCATCCAAAATGATTCATTCATGGTTTCAAGCTTCAATTTACGCCATAGGCCTTCATGCCGCCTAAAGCCGCAAAATTAAATTTTCCATTTGTATGCCACAGCTATGCCCACGGCTACAGTATGCAAACCCCGCAGTGTAAACGTCTTCAAACAGTAGCCTGTTATACAATTTCTAGTAGCTGTATTTCTGTCACGCGTTTTGTCTATCCCTGACGCCTAAATATGTTTAAATGAATCCTTAATTTTTATCGTTGGAAACTATCCAATTCGATGTTTTTGATCTGTGTAAAATATGTAAAAAACTAAAAAGCTTAGAGTTAGACCAACAAATTTTGCCAAGAAATTTCTAAAAATATCAAATGAAGATAAAGATAAAAAGTTTTCGTATAAAACTTGTGATTTCTTTTTACAAAGTTGCCACGAAGTGAAATATTTTAAACATTTTTAAACAAGATCTACTCTGTACTATCTTTCATAATTTTATCGAAATCCAATTTAAATAATTATTGCAGTATTAAAATTGAACTCTATTTTCAAGGCCGGCAGTAAGTGGGCAGATTTTTTTACGAATTGTACACATCTGTAACCTACGTAAATCACATATAAATATTATCTAACACAATTGCGACACTTCATATTGAAAGTTTATGTACAAGTTATATGTTTAAGACGTAAAGTGCACCATGTTTATATTTATTTACAACATTTACAATAAGTATTAACAATCATATTTTCACTAAAAATAACGGCAATATTTTTAAATCAATACGTTATTATTTTACAGAAATGAATTGTAGAAATGAAATATTGGACCTTGATTAAAAAATAATTTAGTACATTATAATAATATTCTTTTCGGATGGAAAATATTACTTACTAGTCGAAATTGAAAATTATATTAAACTCCAATACAACTGACACTAATAAATAATTGGTACTATAAGCTTTGATGATAAATATAAAAAGCCATTTTATGTATAAAATCGGATTTAATCGTGTCAGCCTTTTTGTACCTAATCTACTAAAAATTGATAACTAACAACAACGTACTCATTATGTTTCTATGAAACTGTTGTCTTAACAATACAAAATATCAATTAGGCTTTTCTATCACTTCAACGTATACGCCTCTTTTAACATCAAGTAAGTAGTATGTACACTGGCTTTTACAATACATAATTATAATATTTATTAATATCAAGCATAAAACAGTTCGTCTTTTAGACGACCTTAGCAACACCAATCTGGTACCCCTTGCTTGTGACACATGGAATGTTGATATTAAAATAAATTCTCTTAAATCAACCGGTCCTAGGCAAAACGTGTATTTTTTTTGATAAGTGAGTATGCAAGTTAGCTTTCAAATTTCTAATGCAATTGACATAACGAGCGATAAAAATTCTTTTCGTTCATACTGAGCGCATGCAGTAAAGAAGAGATAAGATAAGAACTTCGCGTCAGCCGTAATCAGTGACGGCTTTAGTATCGCGTTTCACTGTGAACAGACCTTAACTATATATATACGAGGTTAATGCAAGGTTAACATATAACAGTTGCATGCTTCAAGCAACTATGCAGTTGGCGTTTATCGACGCTTAGTACTGAGTAGTCCTTCGGAGGAGTTGGAGGCGGGAATTACGAGGGGGTTCGACCCCTCAGCTCTGTGCTAGGGAATCCAGCGGCACCACCAGTTTTCCGTTGGAGTAGCTGCAACAAAGGAAAATACCAAATTGAACGAACGCTCCGAATGCCTAAAGCACTTTTATTTTTCGCTCAATACCTTTTAATGATTGGGGGACTTTGTATTGTAAGCATGCATTATTTTCTGTTGATTTGAATCTGAATAATAATAACCTGTATGGTATCGTTGCCGTTCTGGATTTAGCTCTGCTCGGCCTACAGGCTTCATCTGAAACCAAGACATTTAAACGTATGCATTAATTCGCTAGCCCGTCGATTGCATCTATACTAGGTAAAACGAAGAAAAATACTTCGTAAAGGCCTAATCGAAAGTTCCGCCTGTTCGTAGTATCGGCAAAGCTTAATTAAGTGGAAGCGAATTCTATTGTCTCGGTTCTTGCCGAACAATACTTATCTTAAGTCCAAGTTAGCAAAAGTAATATCTGCGATACCTTAATGAGAGAACTTTATATCGACTATCGACTTTGTTAATCGTTTCTGAACCAGACTCATCTGTGCTCGTTACTGACTTTCTTAGTATTTTCATAAATATCGAGACAATAGAGTAGAAAAATTGATATGTGCTTAAATGAGAGCATTCATTGTGATGGTGAATAGGTACAACAAAAAGATAGGAATAAGTTGAAAAACAAAAATAATGTAGAGAGTTCCTCCTAAGGGTAATTGACTATTTTAGACTGGACGCGCTTTATGCCAATTTTTGTATAATAATAAAAAAATGTGTTTGGTTAATCGCTAGACAGTGTAATGTAAGCCACTTCAATAAACGTTAGAATGTGTATGAATTTGTTTAGAAGTTTAGAGTTTTTGTGCCTTACCATAAAAGCGGCTAACATCGTTGCGAGAGGCACGCATCGCATTTGACGGGCTCGGTACGCCTCTTGCCCTGAGAGCCCTGCGAGCCGGACTTACGCCGGAAAGTGTACCTAACGAGCAGACCTGCAATGAAATGCCGCACCGTTAACAAAACAATCGAAAACAACAAGCAGCGTCCATCTGAATAGCGCCAACAGGCGGATGAAGGTGGACAAATAAAACAGGATGTCATGAGTTGTACTGCTCGAATTCATTTAAATTCTTGTGACGATGTAAAAATTTAATTTTGTCTAGATATTATGTGTTACTTCGACAAGTTAATTTTATTCCTTTTGTGTTTTGAGCTAAATACAGAATGTAAAATCAATCATATTAAAATTATCGTGACTTTCCGTAAAAAGAGTGCAAAAAATAAAAATAGAAATAAAATCAAATATTCAGTAAATAAAAGATAAATGAGTGAAATTCTAGTGCAACACTTAACAGACAAAATGACATGAACACAGATATTAAAAAATATCTCACCTGTTAATCCTGCCTTGTTTATGCTGTTTGAGCTAGAGAAACCAGAGATTTTCTTCCAAGCCCTCTTATTCCAGAAGCCGCTAGTCTTGGCATCACCACAGCTCGAACTCCTCGGCGACTGGGCGTCCTTAGGACAACGTAAATTACATTCTTCAGCGCCTAAGATACGGACACCTGCCCCCCGCGTTCCATATGCTACTGCAGGTAAATGAGGTACAGATCCTGTAGGCTTCCTTCGCAAACTACCTACATAGCTTGCACCACTACTACTTCCACTAAAACCACTATCCAAATCTGGAGGATTACAACTAGCTGGTGATAATAATTCATCCGTTGGACCTACCCTAAGAAGTTCTTCTATATTGTCTCTATCTTCCGCTCGTTCTGAATCAGGGGACTCGCACTCTGGCATGAGCATCGCTTCCACACTTAGATTTAGTTCCCCCAATATTCTCTTATGCCTTGATTCTACTCGACGTACCTCTTCTTCAACGACACTTCTATCTAGTGATACAAGAGATTGCCTCGGAACGTACCGATGTTTCGGACAGGTTCTAGAACCGTCTGTTATTTCCTCGTAAATATTTTCTTCGGTACCATATCTCGTGACAAAATTATGGCGATTTGTTCGATCTCGTGCTATCCCACCACGACCCCGTTGACGATTAACTTTTCTTGATGAAGAAGGCATAGATAAATGATGGTCGTAGTAGGCGTATGAATAATCAACTGGTTCAAATCGTTCCATAGTAGCCGCGATATTACTGCGGTTCCACGCTTGTGGCGGTTGGTCCCTCGAAAGATTTACAGCCGCTAGTCTCGCGGGTAATATTTCATCCAGATCTCGAGCGCAACGCTCATCGAGCGATTGAGCTCCATCGCCGTCCTCTCGCCTGTGTTTTCGATGTGGTCGACGAGTTGTTTGCGACCGCGGGTGTCCTCGATCACAGTCGGAATCATGGTCATGACTGTATTCTGGTGTACGACTGCGATTAAAATCCGATCTATGTTTATTGCAATCGATTGTGTGAAGAAAATTATGTCTTAAACTATAACTAGAATTTCCTTCGTAATCCGAGCGATCGTAACAGGGACTATCGTCTGCGTTGCTCGAATGGGCATGTGGACAATCGGCAGCGATGCCGGATTCTGATGAGGGGTAATCGTGAACCTCGGCTGTGGTGAGAACTCGATCGTCTGGCCGAGCAGGTTCTGAAGTTGCATGACGATGATGGGGACGAGGTCGACCGGTTTCTCGACAGCTTGCGAACGCCCTTTGGAGCGAAGGTTGAAGCGGGTATCGTCCACAGCGTGAATCGAACACCGCCTCCCCAGACTCGTCGGGGCTCGGCGGCGCGCTGCGTGATTCCATGGTTCATCGTCCAATCGCCATATAGTGCCTGTAAAATAAAACATGTTTTATAATATCTCAAATATTTGAATGAAGAATTTAAAAATATTTTGCTTTTAATACGAGTCCCTATCTCGGGAGATGTATGCCGGAGGGAAATGAATCCGAAATTACATGCTCTGTGATAAGGGTAGGGTAAGTGACAATCAACACAACAACCGACGTCGATATATCATCATCAGTCGCCAGATAATAAATTCGGGCTCACAGTGTTTGTTGTTGCGTTTTATAAGGTTAACATATTGTTATTACTTGCCAACCATAAAATATTTTCAGTTAACTAACTTAGATTAATACTGTAAGTTGATCAACTTGTTTGGCTTTCTGGGACAAAGCTTAAAACTTAAGTTTGCGATGAGGCCTAGGCACAGAATAAAAATGTAAATTGTAAAACTGAGCTATCTAATAATATGACTAAGATTTTATAAGTGCAAGATTTTCAGGGACCTTCACTTAATAATTTTTTTGTAAACATTCTCATATTCTGATAAGTACCTAGTAACATGGTCCCTACAATGCACTAGTATGTAATATAGGCACGACGGTAAGGTAAGCAAAAAAATAATTTCAAATTTGCTGCAACTACTACTGTGCCTATGTAATTTTACGCGAACCTTTAGGTATAATTTAATTTATAAAAAAAAACCTTTAACAACTTTTACTGTCGCATAAAAATGAAAAATGTATTCAAACGGTGCAAAAACGTAATAAATCCATTTTTATCATAACAAAAATTCCACATCTGAATTTTATTGCGAACTCGCTTCAAGTTATTGCACGCATTCCAGACCAATTTATTACGATAACGATAATAAGTGTCCGTGAACTAGACAGTGTCGGGGGAGCTGGGGACTACCCTCCAGCCGTCGCCATGGTAACGTTCCCGCGGTCTATCGGCCCTCTTCCGCCCAATATTCCTTGCATCTAAATCATCATCAATGTTGGGAAGCGCCTCGTAAAGGGCCCGTTGACCGTCCGGCAACAATAATTTGTAATGGTATTGCATCGTGCCGAGATTTCCCGTCCCTGATTGCGTATAAAGACGTTCTTTCGACACATTTCTTATTCTTTATATGTTTGGGGGAACTGCTAATGTTGGCTTCATACCTTCATGTTTGTTTTTCGTCCCTGTCGCGTTTCGAGACCACAGCCAATTCCATTAATTTCCCTTTATGGAAGTTTCTTCTGTCGATGAACGCTTTGGTTCAAATTGTATTGGCTCTAATGCGATAATGCCTTTAGAATGTTTTCTTCATTTGCGAAATAAACTGGGACACATTTTCTAAATGGTAAAGTTCAGGAATAACTAGCGGTAATCGCTTCTTTAAAACAAACTCATAGCCTATCAATTAAGGTTAAGAATTTAAATAAGAAGATCAGTATTGATTACTGAGATCTGGTATAGTAGAGATGTTATTATAATATAAGAATCTATAGTACTTTAAAAAGCTAGCGATTTTAAGCTTGAAAATCTTGACGGTGTATTTTTAGACTTCTTGCTTTTATAAATAACTTTCCTCTTAGTTCTAAGAGGAGGTGCACTTAAAGTTCCCCCTTTTAATAAAAGATATGCAAAAGAATACCTTGTTGCAAATGCTTAGTAGAATTTATTATGGGCATTATTCGAATCGTGATATCAGCACATTTACTCCCCCAACGTTCCCCTAACCTTACGTGTTAGATACGGGGGTAAAAAAATCATGCAACATTGCCTTCGGTGGCATAATTGCAATTCCATGTTATTTAACATTTATTATGAAACTTAGTTGACTTTTTCTTTTCAGCATATAATTTCCGCTACTTTTTTATTATTATCATATACTCTACACAAAACTTATAGTCAAACCCAGTAAGTTTTATTAAACTGCCTCGTGAAAAGTTATATTTATTAGGTAATTTTCACTGACCAGGCTTAATTAAACAGATTCCAGAATTGACATCTATTTTAATTATAGTACACGAACAGCATTTCATCATATCATACTAATATTATAAATGCGAAAGTCACTTTGTTTGTTGGTTTGTTGGTTTGTTGGTTTGTCATTCAATCACGCCGCAACGGAGCAACGGATTGACGTGATTTTTGGCATGGGTATAGTTGAGGACCTGGAGAGTGACATAGGCTACTTTTTATCCCGGAAAATTGAGGAGTTCCCGCGTGAATCAAAAAAACTTGAACTACGCGGACGAAGTCGCGGGCATCAGCTAGTATTATAATAAATTATACCGATTGCAGCTGAAAGGAAAAAATGATTAAAGTAGGTACAACGAAAAATTTTGAACCATTACCCAAACTAAAAATGCGAAAGAATGTTAAACAACCAATACATTAAAAAGTCAAACACCAATATAAAATTAATAATTAATTATCATCGGATAATTACCGCTGTAATTTGTGACTCATGTTTTAACGCCACCAGAGCGGGACAATTTCTCGCTATTATAATAATACATCCATCCATCACGGAGCGATAAGATAATAAGTGTTTTTTCTATGCACCCCTCCTTGTTTGTTCGTTAGAAATAATAGTTTTTTTGTGTGAGACACATGTGTACAATTTTTTTGGATGGAATTCAATATTTTGTTGCTTGTGCAATCGAACGTGGCTTTATAAATTTACAAGCCTCCAGAGTTTACTTTTATTGGAATATATTTTATTTAAATTAAATACTTAATTGTATTCTCAATGTTTCTTCTCCAGCTAAATTTGTGGTAGAAGTAAGACGTATGACAATAGTGTAAAGTTGGGGTTTGAAGTTGTATGCTCCCTGAATTAAAAAAAACATAACCACCGGATAAACTCACGTGTTATGTCGTTAAATTAGCAATGTTTTCGTTATTTTTATATTCATTTCAATGATAATAAATTTTTCTATCAAAAATCTGATCATAAAAAGCCTTTTAACATCTATATAAAGAGTATAAAATCATTTACTAGCATACGTAACTATTTCATCAAAGTCAAATAAAACAAAACAGTTTAATTCAATTAATTAAACGATCGTTAATCCCAATATTAGATAGGCATTTAAAATAAAACTAATTTTTACAGCCGACGCCCACAGCCAAGCCAAACGCAATAAATGTGCTTTTACGAATTACTTGAGGTTCACTAACTGCAAATAAACTATTGACAAATGCTACTAAGAAATGGTAAAACTGTTTATTGCTAAGCTATTTAGTGATGGCCAGAAGAAAACCATTAAGCTTCGTTTGAGATGCTACAGTTACTGTTTTAGGACTAGTTAAACGTGCGAAAATATAAACGCACCAAGCGTAACTCGTGCCAGTGTAAACTTGGTTATGTTTGAACAAATGCGTACTGAATTACTGTTGGAGTTTAGTGTGCAATAAATGATTTTCAATCATTTATTTTGCTGGTAACGATGGTCTGGCATGTTCGCATTCCAAATTTAACTGCTCTACACTCAAATATAAACCTTCAACAAAAAAATAACTGTAATGTACACTCGGGTGTGTACTATACATAGAAACCACTATAAGGTTTAAGTCATTATCTAAGTGTTTTTAAACCAAGATTTAAAGTAATTTAGAATCGTGCATTGTAAAAGCAACATCCCCTGAAGATGCTCTGGTATCGGAGTGAAACGTACGTTGAAGGTATTTTTGAGGGTTTATGCGGTGTGGTGAATGTTGCGGGCATCAGGTTCGACGCACTGTACCTTCTACATAGCCTTCTGTGGCGGATTATAGCCAATTAAACTTCTAGTTTTTTTCATTAAAGTATTTTATCAACCAAATCCAAAGTCTATACGTACGTACAATACCACTGGTTATTTTTCCGTGTCATTATTGCTTTAATGGTATTTTTATTAGTATTTTGAAACCTCCATCAGGGTTGAAAGCTTCCTTTTACTACGCAGTTTCTGTCCAAAACATCACGTTGTTATTGTACCTACACCAAAAGCTTTTTTCCACAACACTGATATAAAAAGTCAAATATCAAAAGTCCGCAACGATAATAATATTATTATGGAATCATTCGTTGTTTTACGGCTTAGGTCTTTCACGTCAAGATTCTTCGTCTATCTAAGCACAAATAGAAATTTATATCATTTATCACACGCCCCTTTAGAGATACTCGGTTCAGTTTGTAAGAAAAATATCCAATATTCAATGTTCAAATTG
Source organism: Erebia epiphron (assembly GCA_963932025.1). Taxonomy (NCBI): domain Eukaryota; kingdom Metazoa; phylum Arthropoda; class Insecta; order Lepidoptera; family Nymphalidae; genus Erebia; species Erebia epiphron. The sequence continues at coordinate 30,141,072 of OZ009949.1, forward strand.
TGTTCAAAATATCTCTATAATATTTTTACGTTACGTTATGTATTAGGTGTGAAAATGAGCTATGAAAATAGCCGATAGACTTGTCAAACACAGATAATTTTGCTGAAAAAAGCGGTCAATGCTTCGTCTTGAGGATTTCAAGACATGTCTTTATTTAGTCATTGCCCTTGCAGTGTCAGAGTTGAGGGGTTTGACCGGAGTGAAATGATAAAATATATAATTCGTACCCATCTGGCAGTTCATATCTTATTATTATTCTGATGGAAACTTCACAGTCTATAAAATTATCAATAGGTTGATTTTTGGTGCCCGTGCAAAGTTCATACATGTGTTATACAGTGTCCATATCAAACAACGAAAGATCACCTAAAATAAAACAGCTGTTAACTCTTAATTTAAAAAATGTATATGCTCCATGTGGGGATTAAATTATTATGAAGCTTGAACGGTAGAAGTAGAAGATTGAAACGGAGGCGAAGATGAAAGTAAACATCTTGTTATTTCACCTAAATGTAACCAATGAAACGCTACTAAAATTGGGGGTATTTCTAAGTGAAAATTTGCTAAGGAAACGGCGCGGCGAATTGGCTACCAGCCTATAAAATGTAATGTCACATTCATTTGCAATTCAAGAGTCCTCAGCTTGTATTATGCCTAATAAAATTTACATATTTAAATTAAACAGGGAAGTAACAAAACGCTGAAGCTATCAGACTCAGATTACTTGAAATACGTATTTCGTTTGTCATGATCCGAACATGTTTTTTCAATCTAAGACCCATTTCAAAGCAATTATATACAGTACTTTGAATAATAGTTTCTCTAATACCTTCTTTCGTTTTACTAGACATACCAATGCATTTAATTATATTACAATATATTGTTGACTCGAATTTAGTAACATATTTTATTCAAAGCTAAGCCCTAATAATCATAATTTAATGTTGAATGAAATATTTTTTTATATTATATAAATCATTCATTGTTAAATATTTATGGTAGATATTTTATGTAATTATTTTTTTATATAATTAAACTCTATAGACTCGAATATTCAAAGATAAAATATTATAAGAATGGGAGTGCGTCTGTGTAAAAGGCAATCACAAATCAAATACATCAGTTCTGTAGGTATTTAAGGTAACAAACCCATCGGCTATCTGCACAAATGACTACCATACCAAGTCGTGAACTGTGACCATACAGTGTATTAAATGATATCAACAGTCAAAGGTTGTATAAGTATGGTATGGTAATGTATGTACTCATGCGGTATAATATTAACCGTACTAACGCTATATTCTAGTGGCGATACAACATGCAGGCATTCAAGGTGTTTGCCAACTGCCAAAGGTAATTTTCTATACTTACTCTTACTCTTTTCTATACAAAGATAATTTTTTCTACTTATCTACCATCATATTATAATTTTTAGCACTGTTTTATTAATAATTAATCATGGGGTGTCGACTACATTCCTATTCGGTGAAGGAACTCATAAAAACCTACGTAAATTATTGATACGAGTACATCGCAGGGAAGAAGGCAATCTTTAATGAGAAAATACGAATAGCTGATAAGTTATGTTGTAGATTAAGCTAAGAATAATTACATTGCCTACATGAGCTTTTATTATACGACTGCCTGAAAAAAGGAGTATTATTGTTTGCAGGGTTCATGTATGTATCTATGTATGTATGTATGTATGTATGTATGTATGTATGTATGTATGTATGTATGTATGTATGTATGTATGTATGTATGTATGTATGTATGTATGTATGTATGTATGTATGTATGTATGTATGTATGTATGTATGTATGTATGTATGTATGTATGTATGTATGTATGTATGTATGTATGTATGTATGTATGTATGTATGTATGTATGTGAGTTTGTATATTCCACCATAACTTCTATACGCCTGAACCGATTTTGATAAGTGAGGTATCGTTAGAATCCCTAGCTTATTCCGGGAGACAGGCTAGTAAAATTTTAAAAAAAATTGATGGGGTGACCATGGTTCCGCATTAAAGACTAAAGTTGAAAAAATAAATTCGAAAATAAGATTAACTATATAATCATCGTCTAGAAAATGATGAGTAGATTCCAAAAATATATAACACTATAGTTCAATATCCACGACTGCCCAAAAAAGTAGTGTTATGTTTTCAGGGTTCGTGTATGTATGTGTGTCTACGGCAGAGCAGTCGTATTTTTTTATAATTTTAATTATATTCACTTGTTTCAGGCACTGCATATTTTACAGTGAATACGTCAAGCAATCTAGCGGACACAAAGCATTATCACATGTGCACTGACTGATGTCAAAGGTCGTATGGTGTGAGCTCGGCCGATATATTACTCGCTAGCTTATCTATCCGTGGTGGTACACGCTATATCGGTTGATTTATCTTTGGTAGAACATACCGAGTATATTTCCAATAATTTCAATCGGTATACAAATGCATCGTTTATGGTAAATTCTACCGTGGAGTCCATAATGAACTTTTGTTACATCAGTGCCGTAAGTAAGTATAAATTTTGGGATAAAGGTGCAAGAGTGTTGCTTAAATACTATTTAATAATACTTATTACGATTATAAATAGGTACGATGCCGTGTAGAAACCGATAATATGCTGTACCCCTAACAGGTTATCCCGCTACCATCTTAGACTGCATCATAAGTGATGATCAGGTGAGATTGCAGACAAGGGCTAACTTGTAGTAGATTTTAAAAAAATTATGTAATGTGATGTTTCTTACTCCTTCACGCTACATTTACTGAACAAATTAGTCTGAAATTTGGAATATACAGATAGCATAACACAGGTTCCTATCCTCAATTAACACAGGCCACATTTTATCCCGAAAAGTTATAGAGTTATAGTCTAAAATAATAGTAAAAAATACAGCGAGCACTGAAAATGTCAAATAATGCCCCAACTGCAAGTACTAATTAAAAATTATAGGTACCACTTGAAAATATAATGGGTCACATTTCGAAAGAGGTGTTAATGAAAACGGACCTTTCAAATGTAATCAGTTAATGTATCCATGAATCCTGCGGTTAAAGGACTGTTAAGTGGGGTCCACCATCGTTGTACGGAAGCGGGGCGCGGCAGTGACAACCCATTTCACATTACACAAGTTTTACTAGTCACCTGTGCTAATGAAACCACTCAATTGAATGGACTGTGGTATGTATTGGATCATAAATCTTCATGTTGTCAGTTTTGAAGCAAACTTATACGAGAGTTAACTGGTTGAATGTAGGTATATCCCAAGACCGTGGCGTGCAGGTCATAAAGGCACAGCCCGTAGTTGAAATAGCTGAGTTCTAATTTTTAGGGTTCCGTAGCCAAATTTGGCAATCCGTAGCCAAATTTGGCAAAAACAGAACCCTTATAGATTCGTCATGTCTGTCTGTCTGTCCGTCCGTATGTCACAGCCACTTTTTTCCGAAACTATAAGAGCTATACTGTTGAAACTTGGTAAGTAGATGTATTCTGTAAACCGCATTAAGATTTTCTTACAAAAATAGAAAAAAAACAATAAATTTTGGGGGTTCCCCATACTTAGAACTGAAACTCAAAAATTTTTTTTTCATCTAACCCATAGGTGTGGGTGGGGTATCTATGGATAGGTCTTCAAAAATGATATTGAGGTTTGTAATATCATTTTTTTCTTAACTGAATAGTTTGCGCGAGAGACACTTCCAAAGTGGTAAAATGTGTGTCCCCCCCCGTAACTTCTAAAATAAGAGAATGATAAAACTAAAAAAAATATATGTTGTACATTACCATGCAAACTTCCACCGAAAATTGGTTTGAACGAGATCTAGTAAGTAGTTTTTTTTTAATACGTCATAAATCGTAAACCGCAATTTACCTTTCATTCAATCAACTCAAATATTTAAAAAAAACATTTGATTTAAAACTTACTACAGGTTTGTACGGAACCCTCGGTGCGCGAGTCCGACTCGCACTTGGCCGGTTTTTTTCTTTATTATTGGCAACACCAGGAAGGTGCATGATCTATGCGCGGGAGGCCATCTTATCAGACAAGAACATTGTGTTGTTACAGTTGTAAAGAAAAATAATTGTGGTTTATGTGTGTTAATGGTTCAGTGATAGTGGTTGGTACAGTGATTCTGTTTTTAGGGTTCCGTAGCCAAATTTGGCAAAAACGGAACCCTTATAGATTCGTCATGTTTGTCTGTCTGTCCGTCCGTATGTCACAGCCACTTTTTTCCGAAACTATTAGAACTATACTGTAGAAACTTGGTAAGTAGATGTATTCTGTGAACCGCATTAAGATTTTCTTACAAAAATAGAAAAAAAAACAATAAATTTTGGGGGTTCCCCCCATACTTCGAACTGAAACTCAAAAATTTTTTTTTCATCTAACCCATACGTGTGGGGTATCTATGGATAGGTCTTCAAAAATGATATTGAGGTTTGAAATATCATTTTTTTCTAAACTGAATAGTTTGCGCGAGAGACACTTCCAAAGTGGTAAAATGTGTCCCCCCCCTGTAACTAAAATAAGAGAATGATAAAACTACAAAAAATATATGATGTACCATGCAAACTTTCACCGAAAATTGGTTTGAACGAGATCTAGTTAGTAGTTTTTTTAATAATTTAAAACTTACTACATGTTTGTACGGAACCCTCGGTGCGCGAGTCCGACTCGCACTTGGCCGGTTTTTATTATCTTCTGGGCAAATGGGCTTTGACGACTATTACCATGTTAGTGATCATAATCGGGACCAACGGCTTAACGTGCTCTCCGAGGCGCGGGGGTGAAACACCACCAACTTCCTAATTCCGGGCTGGTACTGAGAATTTCTAGTCCGAAAAACCCAATCCTTAATAATTATGGCCCGACCCGGGACTCGAACGCGGGACCTCATCGGCCGCAGTCGAACATGCGTAAGTAAGTTAGTATGGTCCGTATCAGTAAACCGACATCAAGCTAAAAACACATTCTTAAGTATCGGTCAATATACGATTAATATCGATACTTGAGAACATGTTCTTAGCTTATGTTGGTTTATTAATACGGGCCTGTGTCGGTTAAAGTTTAAAAATAGTTCAATTGAATAAAATAAGGATACTGGGAATTTCCTAACGCAATCCTTTATTACAAACCCAAATTACTATAAATTTTACCAAGGTAGGTTGAATGTAATGAAATTATGGCCCCCAAAGGGATTTTCCCTAAAGGGCTGCAAAGTTACCGGGAAATCAGGTCAGCTTTGTCATTTCTTGCAAAGGTACATGGGACTTATGACGAGTAGGAATTTGTAACACACCCTCGTCAGAAATAACGCAAGGGCGGATCCCATAATGTTTTACATACTATAATGAACTTGGCCCATTTAGGAGGAATTCTTTTCGTTCTAATTAATTTATCTATTCAGGGTAGGTTTCTAATTATATTATTATACATAGTTGTAAGATAGATAAATACTTTATTGCACACAAAAAAGAATACAAAAAAGCAGATAACTAAAACTACGTATGCAAAGACAGCCTTATTGCTGACAGAGCAATCTCCACCAGGCAACCTTACCTTGTTACTTAGTAGGGTATTCGTAGCTTATTAAGATCTTTTATACTATTCTTTGTTATGTATACTAATATTATAAATGCGAAAGTTTGGATGGAGGATGGATGTATAGATGGATGGATGTTTGTCAATCAATCACGCCAGAACGGCAAAACGGATCTGGATGAAATTTGACACAGAGATAGATTATAGTCTGGAATAACACATAGGCTACGTTTTATCACGGAAAATTAAAGAGTTCCCTCGGGAACCAAAAAATCTCAATCCACGCGGACGAAGTCGCGGGCGGTATAGGATTTTTAAGTATGGCCTGCTGGCAGAAAATACTTATCAGCTGGGAATACGGTGATACAAATTAGGGGACTCATAAAACACAATACAATTTATAGATCGCAGCGCGGTTTGGCAACGATTTGTCGATGTTATGATGATTTGTCGATGTTACGCCATGTTAGCTACGATGTTGAATTTTTGTAAGCTGCTGAAAGCCATCAAAATATTTTTAACATATTCTGCTTTTCCGCATATTTTTTTTCAAACTTGAATGATTTATTACAAAGTATCCATACTTCCATACTGATATTATAAATGCGAAAGTGTGTCTGTCTGTCCGTCTGTCTACTACACTTTCACGGCCCAACTACTCAACCGGTTTTGATGAAATTTCGTACAGAGATAGGTTACATCGCGGGGAAGGCCATAGGCTATTTATCCCGAAAAAATTAACAGTTCCCGCGGGAATAAAAAAAAATCGATCCACGCGGACGAAATCGCGGGTAGGTATCATCTAGTTTATGAATATTGTAATTATTAAAGTTTTAGCTAGAATTTTATTTCTTTTACACAGTTTTAATATTTTTAGGGTTCCGTACCAAAATGGTAAAATGGAACCCTTATGGTGCGACTTTCTCCGTCTGTCTGTCCGTCTGTCCGTCTGTCCGTCCGTCACACTCGATTATTTCAGTAACTACCGAAGCTATCGACATGAAATTTGGAATAGTTGTGTATATTAGTGGCCCAAAGACACTTGAATTAAAAAAAATTGGAAATTATTTTTGTTCTTATTTAAAAAGGGGGGAAAATCTGAGGGTTGAAATTTAAAAGTGAAATAACTGTACTGTGTGGGGTAAAAAAATGCCGTCCCCCCCCCCCCCCCCCCTTATCTCCAGAGTTTACCAATCGAAAAATTTGAAATAATTATGGTCAATAGGAATTTACGTATACTTTACAGGAACACTATAGCCAATGCTCTAACTAGCACAGTTTTTTTGATATTAACAATAAACCTCTACAAACAAAGTTAGTCTTGCGGTTCATTAACAAAGGTAATTATTTATTAATAATGGTACGGAACCCTTCGTGCGCGATTCCGACTCGCACTTGCCCGGTTTTATTTCTTCTGCTTTTCGAGTACTGACAAGTTAAATAAGGCCTGATAATTCCAGCTGCCGCTTGAATTTCATTGACATTTAAAATTACGCCTTAATTACAAGCCGAAAATAGAGAAACTTAATTTGAACTTCAGGGAACTTTTTACATCGTTTCCGTGTCAGGCGAAATGTTGGAGCTCTTGGCTGATTGACTTATTACAAAATTTTGTTATTTTAACTTTTAATCTTACTAATACTAATATTATAAATGCGAAAGTTTGGATGGATGTATGGATGTATGGATGTATGGATGTATGGATGTATGGATGGATGTATGGATGTTTGTTACTCAATCATGCCCCAACGGCTGTACGGATCTGGCTGAAATTTGGCACAGAGATAGATTATAGTCTGGAATAGCACATAGGCTACTTTTTATCCCGGAAAATTAAAGAGTTCCCGCGGGAAACACAAAACTTCGATCCACGCATACGAAGTCGCGGGCATCAGCTAGTAAGTACTATAATTTTATCATAAAAGTTACAATCGGTTCATAATACAATAACGTACGGAGATAATTAAGCTTACAAAACCTATTTACAGCACGAAATAGGTAATAGTTAGTTAGCCTATGTGCTATTCCAGACTATAATCTATCTCTGTGCCAAATTTCATCCAGATCCGTTCAGCGGTTGGGGCGTGATACTCAATAACACACACATACAAACATCCATCCATACATTCATCAATACATCCATCCATACATCCATCCATCCAAACTTTCGCATTTATAATATTTATTGATTGTGATGATTGATTTGAAGAATCAAGATCATCTTGACTTATCAAGGATTACAGAAATAATTTACTTTTAATATAGTAAGCTTAGGTAAGGCTTGCGCATGACAACCATCACGATTAATGAAAAGCAATGATGAAGTTAAGATTGAAGTGCGCTTACCTAGAAGATTCCTACAATATTACCTTGAAGATCAAGCGTCACTTCAAGGACTACTTTTACAAGCGTCCGGACGTCAGAAGGGCGTTGCATACCTCAGCGGATCGTATCGAAAAGTGCCCATCATGTTGAACAAGTAGTAATTAAAATGACCTACATAAAATCTCGAGTTCCATAGACTTAAGTGTAATAACTTAAACGAATCTAACCCTCAACCGAGCCGCTCCATTAACGTAACGTGCCTGAGCCCGCTGCAAGTCACCAAACTAATGATCTTGGTTAGTTTTTCTTCAAATAGGTGCTCGTTCCCTCTCGTTAAGCCGGAGTTAGTGAAATGAATTTGCGGTTTATTCCGCGGAGGACATATTTTATCCAGCCATTAATTTAACAAGGCTTAATTTATTTTTAAGGTTATCTTTCTTGTTGGACTAAAATGTATAAAGATTAGTGGCAAATACTCGCAAATATGTTAGTTTTATGAAAAACTAGCTGTGAATTGTGGTACCCAAAATCTCGTGGGAAATAATTTAATTTTCTCATAATTAATTTCAAAGGTAATATGATCTTTTAATTCTAAGTTCTGTTGCGGCGTGATTGAATTACTATTTAACGTCCTTTGGGATAGAATTTATAAAAACTGTGAATTATGCATTTCATAATTTAAACCGGTAGCCCAAATATCAAGTTTCACGGCTATTTAACTTGAAAAACGCTGGCCTTTTACACCAAATTACAACCCCCATTTTACCCGTTTGGGGGTGGAATTTTGAAAAAATGTGCCACACATACTTCTTTATTTATTACCTAAAGACAAAATACCAAGTTTCATTGATACAACTTGAGAAATATCTTGAGAAATGAAGGACTTTCATATAAACTTTCATCCCCTATTTCACCCCTTCGGGGGTAGAATTTTCAAAAACTGTGAAACACGTATTTCTTTATTTTTTACCGATAACTCATATATTAAGTTTCATGGATTTAACTTGAGAAATGACGGACTTTCATACAAACTTTCAACCCCTATTTCACCCCCTTTGGGGTGGAATTTTGAAAAATCCTTCCTTAGTGAGCGCCTAAGTTACAAAAGGAAGCTACTGTCAAAATTTCAAGTCTCGAACCCTAGCGGCTTAGGCTGTGCGTTGATATATAAGTCAGTCAGTCAGCCAGTCAGTCAGTCAGGACTTTATATTTTTAAATAGAAGATGTAGCAAACATATGTACATAATGTCCTCCCGACCGAATTTCGGCCACGGTGGCCAATCTCCTGAGAGATTAGCCATCTGCGCGGGAGATATTATAGTGCACAAGTGTGTGCGCATACACAGGTGCACTCTCTGTTCCTTCTACTCTCATAGCCCGATGGGACGGGAAATCCGACACGACCGGTGAGAGATCAGGCGCAGGACCGACGGCTTAACGTGCTCTCCGAGGCACGGGGGTGAAACACCGCCAACTTCCTAACTCCGGGCTAGTACTGAGAATTTCTTGTCAGAAAAACCCAATGTTTGTTGTGACCCGACCCGGGACTCGAACCCGGGACCTCGTCGGCCGCAGTCGAACATGTAAACCACTAGACCAACGAGGCAGTCAAACATATGTAGACCATTTTTAACCCCCGACGCAAAAAGAGAGGGGTGTTATAAGTTTAACGTGTCTGTCTGTGTATCTGTGTATCTGTGTATCTGTGTATCTGTGTATCTGTGTATCTGTGTATCTGTGTATCTGTGTATCTGTGTATCTGTGTATCTGTGTATCTGTGTATCTGTGTATCTGTCTGTGGTATCGTAGCTCCCAAACGGATGAACCGATTTTCGTTTAGTATTTTTTGTGTCATAGATAATTTTATCCCGAGTGTTCTTAGCCATGTTTCATGAAAATCTGTTCATCCGTCTGAAGGTCATCAGCTTTTTTTAAATTTGTAATTTATACTTGTTTGATATGTACTGTAATTATTATTCACTTAAAAGTAACCGCTAGTAATAATAGTACGCGATTTTAGTAATATTTTCGGTAAAACAATGCCTATTTATTGAATTCAGAAGAAAATATAAGCTTCGTATAGAATAGTTTTAATTGTATGCTTTACCAAGTTGATGTTGTGAAAACTTGTCAAAACCAATCCACTTGGAAGAATAAAGACCGTGATATTAGCCGCCGCAATATAACTCTATTTGACGATCTCCATGGCTTAGCGTTGAGCGCTGTTGTCTTAACGTGGGAGGTCCCGGGTTTGATCCCCGGCAGAGACAATTCGGGAATTTATAATTTCTGAATTTTCTCTGCAGGTCTGGCCTGGTGGGAGGATTCGGTCGTGGCTAGTTACGACCCTACCGGCAAAGACGTGCCGCCAAGCGATTTAGCGTCCCGCTGAGATGCCGTGTAGAAGCCAAAACCGGGGTATGGGCTTCATATAACTGCCATGCTCTTAACAGGTTAGCCTACCATCTTAGACTGCATAATCACTTACCATAAGGAGAGATCGAAGTCATGGGCTAACTTTTAGTGGAAAAATAACCGATTTGCAGAAATTAGCAGCCGCAATATAGCTTTGACTAAAAGTAAAGGCGAAACCAGACATCTGATATGTCAGCCTGAATCTCATTCGAACCAATTTATCAATGTTAACATGCCACAACCCACTGCAAGTCACTTAACTAATGGTCGCGGGTAGTTTCAAATAGGTAGGTACGTACTTGCCTTTCTTTCAGCTGAAACCAAAATTAAATGGGATCTATTCATGTTTTTAATTTAAAACAGACAGTGAATGATTGCTACTTAACGTACCTACTTTTACTAACTGATTTTAAAGGTTAACAAGTAGTTCTCCCTGGAGTATGGAATCTTCATCATCATCGTCAGGCTGTGAACATCCCCTGTTAGACATAGGCTTCCTATAGTACGTAAGTTCATTAAAGTCGCCCGACAAATAACAATGAAATTGTAATACGAGTGAAAATCCCAACTCCAGACTCATCGTTTCACGTCCTCTGAGAAGATTTCTTCGAGCGAAGGAAAATAAGGATTCACCTGCATTAAATAAGACTATAACAAATTTCAGTGTGATACATTAATTGTTTTGGGAGCGCCATATCTGCGCGGAAAATGCTGATGAAAATTCTCCTCTCGTCTGTAAGACTGGATTTTTCCTGGCAAAAGATTTATTTGGGAGATTGTATTTTGAAGAATGTACCTAGGTTAAAGTTTAAACTACTAATGACTAGATGATTCAGGCATGCTATTTCACATTTGGTCCCTTGGCCCTAATATTATACCGCAATGTAATTTATCTGAGCGAGTAAAATTACTATAAAGGTTGTAAAATACAGCTGTTTTATTCAATTACATCTTTAGTTGTGGTTATCACTAATGGGACTGGGAAGCGGGTGCATCAATCAAATTCTCATCCACTTTGTGTCAACATGAAATTTTGATACTAGCATGATTGATTGCCGTTTGCGTAAGGAAAACTTACGGGTTCAGTTCACTTGAAGGTTGAACTACGATAAATTTCCCTAATTTCCCAAGGGAATTTGGACGGTATTTTCAATTAGGATGACACAAGCTTTAAACCTGGTCAAATATCAATCGATACTTCATAACGGAAGATGACAGCAAGAAGGTTGTGCTATGAAGCAGCGTTGACTCTTTAGATATTTAACTTTAAAGGTTCCAATTCAGCATTTTCGTTCTCACTACAATTCTACTGTCATCCTGGCTATAATCTGATCGAGGGGTCAAAAAGGTACCCTCAGCCTGAGGTCTTAAAAGAGTTACTATTTTAACATTTAAGAAAGTTAAAACGAGATAAACTTCTATGAGGACATAATTCCTTCATGTGAGGAAATAATTTCGTCTCGTTTTAACTCTAAAACAGAGTTAAAACGAGAGTCCAAAAGAAGTAAAATTACGCTCTAAAGATATAAACCTGAGACGAGTCGCAAGTGGAAGCCAACCGCTTTTTTACCGCAAAAAAAAAAAAAACAACTATTGTAAAAATGGTCATGAACCTCACCAATCAGGGACAATACGACGTAGACTGAAATGCAAATTGCATAAATCTAAATGCAGTTCGATAATTTTAAAGACGATAAACATTCATAATGTAACATTTATAAGACGTCGACTGCTTTATAGAGGTGCAAAAATAAAAAGGTACAAAATGTTCTCCAGTCAGCATTCCCGGCGGCTAAGGCGACGACAGAAAACGAAGAAATAACGCTCCATCCACGAGCTGAAATACTTAAGACGGAACGGTTCAAGAACTGCACATTGTTTGTATTTTTTATGAATAAAACGTTTCAGTTGTTCTGTGAATTTGATTTTGTTGTAGAGTTGTACGTTTTTATAAACTAAAGTTTCACTTTGCTTTCAATCTGTCGTAACGAGTAGCATAGCTGATGCTGGAATACCGTTTGTAAACCTGCGATGGAAATGCAATTTCGTTGTTATTTACTTAATCACCTAAAATTTATTAAGAACTTTCCTATTTCATAATTTGAAACTCAACCAAGCGCTTAAACAAACGTGACATTCATGTATTTCTAGATAATAAGAACAATAAAGTAATCCAATCTCATGTATCTCGCCCAAGCCTAATCATAAGTTTTACTAATGATTGTAACCAGTTAAAAATAATAAATATTCACTGGTAAGTGTGAAATTTATCCTGAATATCTTTCCGAGCAAGGTATAAAATTTTATAGACTCATAACTAACTTTACATCCATAGTGTTACATGCGATATCTCTTCCAGGTTAGCGAATCGCTTGGCCGTAAGGATGTTCAATATTACACGGTAAATATAACAAAACGAACAATTACGCGTACGGCGACTGCCGCAGACCGTAAGAGTCGCGCCTGTCCGGAAAAATGAACTTCTCATGAAATTTAATGTGAAAATATCTTGAAACGACGCCAAAACCACGCCTGAATTATTTATGTAGCATTATTTTAATTGCGTACTCCTTCGTTCATTACAGTAAAAGTGTTTCTTAATTTTGTATGCTAACTCAGTATTCCAAACTATACTGTCGTACGCGGCCATTAAAATGAAGTATGAGGCATGACTCAGGATGTTTTGCGGAAAAAATGGGAATGCGAAAACGTAAGAGCCTCGTTGGCGTGCTCATTTTTTTGGCAAAACTTTCAGCTAAAAAGTTCGAGTGCTTAACATCAGACTGATTGGATCCGATTTTCGAAGCAATGAGGCGAATTCAGAAGTTCGATTAGGTGAAGGATTTATTATAAAAAAGCTTAATTGAAATTTGATGAGATTTTTCCCTCAGGCAGGGATATATTTTATGCCTAGTAGTTAGTAGTAGCGAAACTCGATATTTAACCTGACTTATCAAAAAAATATTCTGAGCTTCGGCTTTTTTCAATGAAGGCAGGTAGATGTATATTTTGTGCTCATCGTCTGATATTATGGTAGCTCCTTGTATAGATTTTTTAAGACTACATGGTGAACGCGAAATCGTCCGCGTGGATTTAGAAAAACAAATTGTTTTGGTTCTTGAAAAATTCCTTGTGAACTCCTAGAATTTACATTATTTACGCCGAGAAAGCGCGCGTAAGTACCTATAGCAGTTAGCCGCTTACGTATTCATAATATTTGTAAGGATTTTATTTTCTCTGACAACATATTTATTCTCAGCTAACGACATTATTTCTAGTTCTGATCAATAATATGATATAGAGTAATGTAGTGTTGAGATAATTTTAGACAGCAGTCAATGTGGGCAGAGACAAAGCCTGGAGCATTGCGTAGGTAAGCTTCAGACCGATATGCGTAAATCAATCGCCTACGGATTGCACGACGGGATGTGCGTGAATCGCTATAAACATATCCTCACTTCGTCCTATGTAATAAAATGATTCTGCGTATTTCTGTCGTTGCATATTTCGAAACAAACTGGGTGAACAAATATAAAGTATATTTACAAATAAAATCAGAATATAGATTCTTTACGTAAAAGATTCCCTTAGAAAAAGCAATGCAGTACAACTCGTACAATCTTCTTCTTCCTGCCCTTATGCCACGCTATGTGGGGTCGGCACAACATGTTCTCTTCTTCCACTCACTTCTGTTATCCGTCAACCTATCATTCACCCCTTTTTTACGCATATCCTCTTTCACACAATCCATCCATCTTTTCTTTGGTCTCCCTCTACTCTTTTTTCCTTCCACATGCATATCTATCATTCTTCTCGTAATATGCCTTTCTTCCCTCCGCATTACATGGCCATACCATGCTAGCCTATTACTCCTCATCATTTCTATCACTGGCGCTACTTTCAAACTTCCCCTCATATATTCTTTCCTAATCTTATCCATTCTAGTCACACCACACATCCATCTCAACATTCGCATTTCGGTCACATGTACTTTTCTTTCATCCGTCCCTTTCACCGCCCAACATTCTGAACCATACAATGCGACAGGTCTAACGACTGTCTTATAGATTTTCCCTTTTAGTTTAAGGGGCATTCGTGGGTCGCATATTACACCCGCGACCTGTCGCCATTTCATCCATCCCGCATTCATTCTTTTTTTCACGTCTCGGTCAATATTGCCGTCGTTTTCAAAGAGCGAACCGAGGTACCGGAAATCGGAACAGACCGGTAGGGATACACTATCCAAGGAAATTTCACGGAAACGGGAGGAGCCACCGAAGTCACAGAACAGATGTTCTGTCTTCGTTCGGCTGATCCTCAGGCCAACACTCTCTAATCTCTCTTGCCATTTTCCCAGTCTGTTCTGGACCTCAGACGCCTCTTCCCCGACAAGTACAATGTCGTCAGCGAACATCATGCACCAGGGTGCCTGCTCCTGTATGTCTGATGTTAAAGCATCCATTACCAGGAGAAACAGGTAAGGAATTAAAGCCGATCCCTGGTGCAAGCCTACTTCCACATTGAAACTGTCTGTAACGCCAGCTTCTGACCGGACCCTTGTGCTCGCTTCTGCGTACATCGCTTTCATAAGCCTGACATACTTCTCAGGTATTCTTTTCACTTTCATAGCCCACCACAAAACCTCTCGGGGAACTCTGTCGTAGGTATGCCTTCTACAACTCGTACAATAATACAACAAAATCTACAAATATGCTTTCAATAATAACATGGATAGGACTTTAGATAGCATTAAGTTCCTCACCCTTGTACCATTGAATACTAAAAGCAGATAATATTGAAATAAATAAATACAAAACAAATATTGAAATTGATATTTTGCTTTGGATAATCAAGCGAGCGAGCGACGGCTGCCTGTGCGAACCGTATGCCAAGCCGAAGATTTTTTTCTTTGAGATGTTGTGAAAGATGGCAACTCAGCTCCTTTCCATTCTAACGATCGGCCGGTAATAATCTTAACAAAATACAACGAAAACCCAAACAGAGATCCTCTGAAAAAAATCCCAAAGACGTCGTAATATGACAAGTCCTTCAGTTACAAAGGATCAGATTCATTTATAATTAAATCGTATATTATTACGAGAGGATTTAGTTACAAAGCTACGTAACATAATAAAATTGCTCATTTCGTTCAGATAACAGTTTCACTCAAAATAAACACCCATCTAATAAATTCGGTTCGTGGAAATATCGGCAAGTCAATGGCAAACAGTGGGACGAAAATGTTATGTAAACATCAGGAATATCTGCTCTCTGGCCCGGGGTCCTCCTACTGAATAAATAACACCACAGTGAAAGTAAACTCAAACAAAAGCAAATTTATTCACCAAATACAACGATTAATACACGATCTCAGGGGGCCTACTATAAACTTCACGGAAGCCAGTTACTATTATGCAGTGATGATGCCGTTTGAGACATCAACTGATGTTTCAATTCGACTAAATAAACCATAAGTAAACAAAAGTCATAATTTTATTAGATGTTTTTTCAGTTTGAATATCATGTCATAATATTTTTGTAATACATTAAAAATAACATTGTTCCCATCTAAAGCTCTCAAAGGCACTCATAGGCGATGGTGAGAGCTATTCTCGGAGTAAGTACCTCTACGTGATCAAACATAACTTATGGAGTCGCGAAGCTCAAGTGGCAATGTTCTTGTAGTTTGAAGAACTGATAGATCTCTCGGTGTTTAGATGCCAAAATTAAGACCCTGCATTAGGAAATGTAGAATTATGAGACCCACCACTTGATGGAAAGGCTATCTAAAGTGATTTGCTTGGAGCCGCCAGAGTTTAGATACAAGCTCCACAAAATTGTATTCCATGGAAATCCTTGCATGAAACCTTTCTCCACCATTGGGAGCAATCGACTTTGGGTCCAGCGCCCCACAGAATAGTATAATAACTTACACAAATGTATTTTATTTACTATACCTATCTAATGTAATGTTTTGCTTTTTAAAAAGAGCAACTGCTGAGTTTCTTGCCGGCTCTCCTCATTTTCCGAACTGGTGGTAGAGTCAAAACATGACGTAACTTAAGAGAGAGAGAAGAATAAATTGAGTACTGGGCGTCTATCTGTTAAAACGATCATAATATTATTACCATGCGACTGGATCACTCATCCGACTTTGAATAAGGTAGTTTTATAAAACGATCATAGCATCTACCTACGTCCAATATTGAATGGATAAACAATATTCCATAGTAGGCCCTTAGAACTTATATACAGACTTATATTACTCCCGGCTAAATTTCTTCTTGTTGTTTGTTAAATATTCGTTTTGTTTTTCGAAATTGTCGTGAGTTGCTTTACGGCGCTAAGTTGAAATGTGTCACAAGAAAATAGGTATTTCATGAGTTTCGTATACATGAGGCCCCAGAGATGACGACTTGGTAAACATGAATATAAAAACATCAGTGTACTTTTATTAATAATGAATAAAAGTCCGAGGATAAATCTTGTACGGTACGGTACGGCAAGGAACAATTCGTGCGCGAGTCCGACTCACACCTGGCCGGTTTATGTAGGTAGGTACACTTACTGAATTATTATTCTTTGTTACTTATAATTAGATGTTTATTAGCACATAATACCCACAATTGTTGTTTTCGCTCTGATGATATCCATTTTTTACGGGTCAACCACTAAACCGAACTTGACCAAAATAAGAGCTAAGATTTAAAAAAAACAAATATTACAGTTAAAATTCATTTAAAATACCTCCAAATCCCTAAGCGCCGAACTTGAATGTTATGTTATGAAGAATTCATTATTAAATTAAAAATGTCGTACAAAACTGATTCTGGGAATCACTTTTGGGAAATTAATTTAATTAACTTCCTTGTAATCTGTACCTACGTACGGCTTCACGGAAACCTTTTATTTTAAGGGTGTCGTACTCGCTTGTACGAAATTATTAGTAGAAATTTGCTAGTTTCTGAATAAATTTTACATAGGTGTACTTAATCATACTAATATTATAAATGCGAAAATGTGTTTGTTTGTTGGTTTGTTGATTTATTGGTTTGTTGGTTTGTCCTTTAATCACGCTGCAACGGAGCAAACGGATCTACGGATCTACGGAAACGGTATACCTAGTTGAGGACATGGAGAGTGTCATAGGCTACTTATTATACCGGAAAATTAAGGAGTTCCCGCGGGAATCAAAAAAACTTAAACCACATGGATGAAGTCGCGGGCATCAGCTAGTAAATGCTGATTAAAAAAAAATATCCTGAGGTTATTTATATTATTTATGCATTGAGCTTTCTAGGCTAAAATGCTTTCGTCAGTCTATGCTTGAATTGATACGCATATAGCTACTATAAATGCTATGGTAAATATGCATGCATATTATGCGGTCATGCACCTTGCCGATTAGCAAACAAGGCCCTGGATTGCTTTATTCATAATACAAAATCTGTGACTAGATGCCATACAAATCAACCCCGCTGATAGCATATTATTTGGTTGCAGGCAGAAAATCTACTATGTACTTTTCCCTCTTCTAAGAAAAAAAGATACGCACCGAATTGAGAATCTCCTCCTTTTTTGGAAGTCGGTTAAATATATACCAAAATTATGTTGTAACTTTCTTCTATACACGTAGTTCTATATCAACCAGATTCTAGTGAAAATCACCCGACATTAAAGAAATGCCTTCAGATCAAGTTTTAAAAGGCTAGAAAAGCCAGAATATTTTTTATTTAGGTACCCCACATACGAGAGCACACCAATTTGGGGCAATAGAGGTTTCATACTGGCAGCAGTATTAGCTCCTTTTGTAGTTTCAATGCACCTTTTGTTTTGATTTTCAGCTTCAAAGGGGATGTATCGAGAGTCGATCATACATCGGGTGTATTGACAGTGTTTCATACAAAGGGAACATATATTTTTACTTCCCACGCTACGCTAAAAGATCGACTATTTTTTGTGTTGAATACAAGCAGCCCTCAACTCATGATCTATGAGGTTTTAAATAAAATAAACATTTTCTCGATGCTTAATTAGATAAACACCGTTTAAAAATGTTAACCAAAGTCTTGCTGCATTATGGCTACGAAAATACCAGATTTTAGGACGAATAAAACAGAAAGAGCTAAAGCACTCTTTATAAAGCGATCTCCAAATATAAAACAGTTATTGAAAACTAAACTGGTTCATCTAGCTAGTCGGATAATTTGTGACGCATCTTAGTAGGTTTAGGTGCTCTTATTTATTATTTTAGTGCTTGTTTACTCAGTCACTGTCCTAAAGGCAAAATAAGCTTACAAACAGAAATTGAAATTCCGTCACAAGCGCAGCCGCAGTACATATGTTCAACTATACCTAGAGACTTACGGAGTTTCGGAAATGATTTAATTAAGTACTTACTAATGTAATTTCACTGATATGATAAATATGATTACTCGTATATCAATGTTTGTTTTAAAAACTTAACAAGATGCTTAAAAAGTGACTGATCCCTTTTATAAACTATACAATATTAAAGTAAATGATAAATAGTTATTTACAACTTTTCACAAGAGTGAAAAGTTGTTTTTTAACCGCGTGCTCAATTTTGATGACCGAGCAAGCGAAGGATTCTAAAATTGAATCACGAGCGCAGCGAGTGGTTCAAAAATTAGAATCCTGAGCGTCAGCGAGGGAATCAAAAGAGCACGAGGTGAAAAATCTTTTCACTCGAGTGCAACACGTAACTTTTTATCCTCAGCGAGGAAATGACATGACGTGAAAGAAAATGGTGCGCGCAAAGCAAATTAAAAAAGTACACCAAGAAGGTTACGAGTGTGAGTTTTTAACAAATTAAAAACGATTGTATGGAAATTCGGCACCATAGAGGTAGAAGTAAATAGGTTTTAATGATGTTTTGAATTCACAAACTTCATAGACGAGTGATATTTACTAACGTGCACACGATGTTCTAAATTCAATTTACTTTATCCTGAAGAGGATAATAACGGCTTTTGCATTCAGATATCGAAGATTAAAAATACTCTTTCCGAGATGGTGGGATGAAAAATATATAATAACACATCCTACAAAATTGTATAATGAACAAAATGTCAAACCGACACCTCGTGATGCTCGTGACAAACGTATTGTTGCGAAATGAAAACAGCGACATAAAACGCAGTTGACGATTTTTAAACGAAAAATGCTTCTGGTTTATTTTCCTAACCGAGATCATGCCTCGACTGTGCTAAGACCTAATCTCAAAGATATTTACTGAAGTGCATCGTCGTGGTTTATGTTTTAAATCCTCTTAGAGCTAACGTGGTATCCCTTGTCCTCCAACTAATATGCTATTAACTTTTATGAAGATTATGTCCGTGTTATGACATTTATAATACCAAAGATGTATAATGATGTATTTTGTATTTTCAATAGGCTAAAAAATTAACATTATGGTACGGGTTGGCAACCAAATAGATTAAATTCCTATACATATTATATTCTTACGATCTTTACCATCTTTCGTACACCAATTTTTTATATCTACCTAGTGAAAAATATAGTTTCAACGTAAATTGTGCAAACACTTGTTTTAATAAGCGTTTAACTACTATAATTCCGCACAGGTAGTTGCGCTTGCGATTTCGTTTACACAAAATATTTTACGAGGATTTCAAAAGTCCCGATGGGAGCCCGTGTAGTGTACCTATTTCTTGAATAATTTGGAGTTTTTAATATAATTATGCCACATAATAGTACAGCTAAAATTATGTAAAAAAAGAAGAAATGAGCTTAATAAAAGTTAGTTATTTCTAAATCAGCGACAGACTCTTCAATTTTAATTATTCGAATATGCAATCACATTCTCATAACTGCAAATGCTTTGCAGCAGAACTTTAATCAAGAGATTTCCTTAGTCAACTATAATTTGTATAATTATAATTATAGCTGTACTGCATCCAACTATATTCAAAGAGGAAATTATAAGTAAGCTACATACGTTTCGTATTCCACGAAAACATATGTAAGCATAATTCCAGATATGTTTGTACTCTCTTCAAAACGTGCACGAGCAAATGGTCACAACGTGTAGTGGTTTCACGAGAGATTTAATGTAAACAAAAGTATAAAACTTGGCCAAAGCATCACAACAACGATAAATTAATCGTTTGATCAGACTGCAGTTGCTACTGCAAAGCTCTAAATCAAATTGCGATCTAAACACAAAAGTATTCAATAATCGCTGAGTCTGCCGGTAGGAGACTAACTTTCAAACGTCAAAATACTCGTATTTATGCAAATTATTTCAATATGGCATATCACCGCCAAAGAACGAACCGAGTGAAATACATCGAATGAGTCAAATATCAGCCTAATTAAACATTCATCACTAAACAAATACACAATCTTTTATCTTTTCCAAAATATCAATTCAATTTTAAACGCAAAGCTGACAGTTCGGCCGTCCTGCAAATAACACGTCCTCGTGTTCAAGTCTTAACACGGGCAATTATGCCCCAAATCGTGAACATGCGTCTAGCCCCAAATCATGATCAGGCGTTCTTGCCTGTGGCGTTCTTGCCTGAATTCATGATCAGGCGGTCATGCCTGGGCCGCTCCTGCTCACGATTACTTCGCTAATAATATTATGTAAAACACTTATCAAACTGCCGAACTCTCAGTCTTCATCAAAACTCATGAATACACACTCAATAACCTGAAACGACTCACCTCATTCGATGCACTCTTCAAAGTCTGAATCACTTATTTACTTTCACAAATCTACACATATTTTGAGGTTAAATACACTAATCTCACAAAACTTTTTATCTTGAGTAATACGAGTACTTTCACATAATTTAAAATTTAAAGCGAATCTACCACTGGTTCGGAATGCCACAATCCTAGCGAGAAGAACCAGCAAGAAACTCGGTGGCATCTAACAATCAAAATAATAGCCACCGATCACTCAATAAAAATTATGACTAACTGTTGAATCTATTTTTAATGTCGGTACTTCTAAATATATGATTTCAAACAAAAACTTTACAAAACTGTGCGGATGGCAAAGTGAATCAAGGCAACGTGAGCTATATCCCACTTCTGAAATTTGTAAGCATAATTCCAGAAGTGGGCAAATAATTAAAATTGCTTTTAAAATATGTTTGTACTCTCTACAAAACGTGCACGAGCAAATGGTCACAACGTGTAGTGGTTTCACGAGAGATTAAATGTAAACAAAAGTATAAAACTTGGCCAAAGCATCACAACAACGATAAATTAATCGTTTGATCAGACTGCAGTTGCTACTGCAAAGCTCTAAATCAAATTGCGATCTAAACACAAAAGTATTCAATAATCGCTGAGTCTGCCGGTAGGAGACTAACTTTCAAACGTCAAAATACTCGTATTTATGCAAATTATTTCAATATGGCATATCACCGCCAAAGAACAAACCGAGTGAAATACATCGAATGAGTCAAATATCAGCCTAATTAAACATTCATCACTAAACAAATACACAATCTTTTATCTTTTCCAAAATATCAATTCAATTTTAAACGCAAAGCTGACACATATTAGCGGTGTTCCACGTATTAAACCCTATAAAGGCTGAAACACAACCAACGCGTAAAGTAACTTACGCGGTATGTCACCATATTAACTACGCGCATGCGATTGACTACTGTTTGTATTAAGTACAGAGAACAGTCAGAATCACTTAAAACTGCACTGCGTGTTGGCATACAAGTGCAGGTGCAGTGACGATACCTCGAGCAGCAGCCACGCGTTCTATCTGTTTCAGCCTTTAAAACAGGGCTTTGTGTGTGTTTATTTATTTCAGCTACCGAACCCGGTTTCAACGAAACCCTGTGACCCAAAAGAAAGCTTTTAGTACAAAATAACAAACGATTTATAATAGAAACAATCACATTTTATATCCCAAAGTTCACAGAGAAGGGTTAGAATAAATATTTTTTTGAGAAGCCGTGTTAAGTTATTTTATTGACGTAAACAAAAGTTAGATGGTAAATAAAACAGACAACGTGCATTTCCACGTGCGTAAATTTAATAAGGCAATGCCTAAGTTTAGACTAGGATGTTACAGAACTGTTTATAGAGTATCTAGTCTGAGTTTTCTAATTTACGTCAGACTGAAACACGCACAATACGCGACAGAAGCGCGTCGCGATGGCTACTGAACCGTAAAACGTCACACACTAAGTAGAACGTATCAGAGTACGATCCCAAATGCTATGGAAACCTAGTGCAGTGAGTTGTATCAAAATAAAATGTAACAGCAAATGCAGAAGCAATGCTCACCCCAGCATCACGTAAAATTTCTGGGAATCGTGTTAGATCGTTACGCGTCCGGTTTGTTTAAAACTTTAATAAATTAAAGCTACAACTCTTAATAATTTTATGGTATTACTATTAACGGTTACCTATTATGTTACTAATCCTTAACTTATAATACAAAACATTATCATCGAAATCGTTAGAGCCTTTTCAAAGAGTCACCAGTTAGGTACACAATATTAAAAGTTAAGGTATATAAGTTAAGTAAATTTTAAAAAGGCAGAACAAAATTAAATTTCTCATTTTATAATCTGGTGGGGAAAATGTTATGGATAAATTGTTTAACAGAAGAGTCGAATAGAACATTAGGTATTTTGCTGGGAAACGTCTGTAATGTTAATAACGTCTACGCTATTTACCCACACAAAATTAAACGACCGTGACGGCAATATTATTTGAAATAACCAGACTCTCTGAAAGTATGTATTATAATATTATAGACATTTAAATGAACGGCATGGAGATCTATGTAGGTGAGTTACACAAGGAGTTAGACATAATCACAAAAATTAGATTAGATTTTGCTAACTTTTGCTCTATTCTCTCTGGAAAAGAATATTAAATGTCTTTGTTTAATAATGCTCAGGAGTAAGGAATAATGCGAAGCATTTTAGTCAATTAAAATATATTTTTAATATTATTTTTGGTAAGTTTAAAGGGTAAAGGTACATTACGTTTGATAGATTTCTTTTCTATCGATGTTGTCGTTCGACGTTGATCGGTTGATGATGGTACCTAGCTACCACAGGCCATACAATTACTACTCGGTGATATCTACGAACAATCGACGGAAAGTGATCGATAAAACAATGGATCCATCGATTTATTGTAGCTGGTTGGCCTAGAAAATCGCCAAGTGAAAATCAAGAGCCGATAAAACCGAAACGATAAAAATATCGAGCATATTTATAAGTAGGTAATTGTCGATCGACGATCGCTGATCTTTACTATCGATACCACGTTGGTGTGGTAGCACCCGAAATCCAAACAACATCGAACCTACGCGCGCAAACATTGCGACTCACATTCCCCGAGACTTTTGTTGATTAAAAATTCGCTTAAAGCGTTGTTCTACTGATTGTGCTTAGAGCAGCTGTAGTAGACGTCTTCTTTTTTTGCCCGATCTAGCGTACCCACTACCGAACTTATAAGCGCATTATCAAATCCGCGTATAAGGTAGATTCCCTTCACAAAATAACAACGTCTCTAATAACACAAACCCCCTTTGTTTGTTTTCGGTTTCATAATAACAATATGATCATAGTCCAATGGAGTTCAGTGACTATAACATTTTCCTTTTGATAAAATTAACGAAATTCAAGTCGGTGAATTTGTAAGTAAATGTTAGTTAACGTTTGCCCGTTTCACGGTTGGCTTGTCAGGGGGGCTACTACAATCGCTTAACGCAGTACTATTTCAAAATGTCAGTTATATGTCACGAACCTTGAGGTCCTTGAAATAAGGATTATAATTGCAAAACACGAACGTCAACAATACTAAAACAATACTGTTCTGAGCGATGGTAGTATGCCCATAGAACAGATTTAGGGTGAAGTTGACGGGTTTCCTGACTTCCCGCAACGGTAAACCGGCGTAATGCCTCTCTTATATTAGGTTAATGGATTAAGGGCTTTTTCTTTGAACGGTTACGGCCGAGTGTACCTATTTGGTTATTAGGTACATAATTGATAATATACCTAAATAAACACAGGGTTATATTCGAATAAACCCACTACGCCTAATTAGGGTGAATTTTATTCTATAACTGATGGAGTAATACCATGTTAGACCGTGCCCTGTCTGAGGCCAAATATTATGCCAACTGTCCGGCGCATGCAAGAAGTTTTTCTAATGCTGTATTTTCTACCAGAATGGTAGAAACTTCCTTTTTTATACAATTACCTTTCCAATAAGATCTTTCTTTCTTATCTTAATCGCTAATTAATCACATCGATTTCCTTTATAATATTATAATTGGCAAATGATTAAATTTTCACAGCAATTTGTGTCGAGTAACAAATTCAATTAGTCATAGAACAAAAAGCCAGCCGGGTCCCGTCCCATCCAAGCGGTTCAAATAATGGTATCAGTAAATTGCGCTGTCAGCAAAAAATACTGCTGAAAAGTAAAGTCACGACACGGTTGATTATGTCGTTAGGTAGCTACCACAAAAACGCCATTTTGCTATTAGTGGCATGTTAGCTAAATAGAAGGTAGGTACCTATAATCAAACCTACAGCCACAGGGTGTAAAATATTTTTATGTTTACTTCTTTTTAAACCCTGCTGGCTCAACGTGCTCCGGCAGAGTTGAGTTGAGAGCGCGGCGACATTGTTGATTACAACTCAAAGTAATTTAACAAACCTTCATTTTAGCACGAGGGTGACGGTATTGTTATCTAAGGATAAACGCCTGAATGAATATTATACCGCTCCGGTACAGTCCGATTCCAACTTTATGACTTCTTGGAACGCAGAATACAATATTAGATAGGTATCAGCGGGACGGTTTCAGTTGACTGTACCTGCGCGTACCTACATTCACGGCTAACTTTCGAGACGTCATAAAGTTTGAATCGGACTGTACTGTATGTATACATCATAGCGTGCCTTTAGTGCGGCTTTAATATATGCACTACTAGCTGATGCCCGCGACTACGTTCGCGTGGTTTAAGTTTTTTGTTATTCCCGCGGGAACTCCTTAGTTTTCCGGGATAAAAAGTAGCCTATATCACTCTCCAGGTCCTCAACTATACACATGCAAATCACGTCGATCCGTTACTCCGTTGCGGCGTGATTGAAGGACAAACCAACAAACCAATAAACCAACAAACCAACAAACAAATACACTTTCGCATTTATAAGATTAGTATGATTCTTCCACTGTCGTTTTTTTTTCCAGCAATTTCTATAATATCTTTCTACAATACAATGTCGCGAGCCTTATATTCGGTATATACAATATTATTATTAACTGTCGCACTAAATTATTCTTATTAACGTATAATTCTTGCATCCAATATAATGTTATTATTAATTGTAACACTAAATAATTATTAACGTAAAGGCTAGTCGAAGGACGTAGCGATTATAGGTATGAAGAAAGGGGATTATCCCGTAATCCCGCGTGGCTATGTCGGGACACGTCCGTGACTCCGTGGCAACATTAAACCCACATTAGCTCTCCATCGATTACCATTTGCGACATTTTATCTAACTCGAGTCACCTCCTCGTTATTTTGCGGTTACAGAAAAATTGCTTTGTATTTTACCTACGTAACAGGACATAATGCTAGACCAGACACCGTGCGTTACACAATGTTGCGAACTGTACCTAATACTTACTAGCAAAGAGCTGCAAGGCGTTCAAATTCAATTAATTTTGTTTATATTCAAATAAACTTTTACAGGTGCTTATGAATCGTCCACGAGTTGGGAATGTGACCATTGCGGAAAGTGGACACCAGTGCGCGCTCTCAAAATCGCGTTTGCGCGGCAATCGCCGGTACAGTACGACAACAGCCACTCGCGATTTCGTTTGAGATGTCCAAACGGGATAAAGAAACGCCAACCGAACGGCTTTAAAGGTCTAGCCCCACTTGAGATGGACGGAGCAGCGTGGCAGGTATTCTTTGTATGAGTTTGTACGGAGCCGCGTCGCCCAGTGAATATCCGTGCCATGTCGCTTATGTGGGCCGAGTTCCATACGACCTCTGCAGAGGCGCTGGGCCAGGCCTCTGTATGGCTAGACCTTGAGAGCGCACGCTGGTTTCAGCTTCTTGTATAGAGCCGATCTTCTGTGTGTTTCTATTATGTAAAACTAGCTGATGCCCGCGACTCCGTCCGCGTGATTTAAGTTTTTTTGATTCCCGCGGGAACTCCTTAATTTTCCGGGATAAAAAGTAGCCTATGTCACTCTCCAGGTCCTCAACTATACCCATGCCAAAAATCACGTCAATCCGTTGCTCCGATGCGGCGTGATTGAAGGACAAACCAACAAACCAACAAACCAACAAACCAACAAACCAACAAACCAACAAACCAACAAACCAACAAACCAACAAACAAAGTGACTTTCGCATTTATAATATTAGTATGATATGAAGTATGATTGTCGCTGTCGCGCGTCACTTTGTGTCTAGTCCAGGTCTCTACAGCTTGGTAAACTTATACGCGCTTGTGGCGGAGTGGTCACTGTCAAGTCACTGTCAATCTGACAGATTCTGTTAGATCTAAATTCCGCCAGATGCACATAATTTATGCTTGTCAGAGTGTAGGTAATTAATCGTAATTATTGCAGAAGCCAGAGCCTTTCAGTGCATAATATTGTAATAGTGATTGGTCTGCAGCTGCAGCCAGCCAGTTGAGTCGTTTTTGAAAAGCTTAGTAATAAAAATATTCAGATCTGGTTTGTTGAGACGCGACTAGTTCCCACCTTAACCCATGTAAAAGTTTCAATCGCTCATTTAAGTTATGTTAAAGATGTTTAACAAGTAATAAAAGATGTATTGTTACCTCAAAATACGTTCATTAGTGTCGTCGAAAATATGTTAGAGCATTTCTAGCATGACAATATCCAACAAAAAGTATTTGACGAAACTCCGTAACAAGTTCCAAGTTTCATCAATAAAATTGGTCCGGCTATTTCGGACATCACGTCACATACGTTTAGCCGCGTGGATGGATCCGGGTATTAGCTTATCCAATGCTCAACGAAAACAGATTTAAGGCATACTAAACTTGACGGGTATTGGGCACAGTCTCACAAAGCTATGAAAGCGGCTTAGGTGAGAAAGGGGATTAGAGCGTAATCTGCAACGGAGCGGTTGACATACGCCTCAGGCGCTCTCTGTTTCCAGTAAACATCATACTAATCCATATCCATACTTAATATTATAAATGCGAAAGTGTGTCTGTCTGCCTGTCTGTCTGCTACGCTTTCACGGCCCATCTATTCAACGGATTTTGACGGAGGTTGTATACCGAGGAAGGACATAGGCTACTTTTTATCCGAGAAAATTCAAGAGTTCCCGCGGGAATCAAAAAAAATTATCTCTTCAACCGATTTCGATGAAATTTGGTATGGGGATAGTTTGTATCCAGGGGAAGGATATAGGCTACTTTTTATCCCGGAAAATTCAAGAGTTCCCGCGGTAATCGAAAAAAATTGGTCCACGCGGACGAAGTCGCGGGAATCATCTTATCATACTATACTAATATTATAAATGCGAAAGTCACTTTGTTTGTTGGTTTGTTGGTTTGTTGGTTTGTTGGTTTGTTGGTTTGTCCTTCAATCACGCCGCAACGGAGCAACAGATCGACGTGATTTTTGGCATGGGTATAGCTGAGGACCTGGAGAGTGACATAGGCTACTTTTTATCCCGGAAAATTAAGGAGTTCCCGCGGGAATAACATAAAACTAAAACCACGCGGACGAAGTCGCGGGCATCAGCTAGTAATATATAAATCGGACAAGATCCGACAGCGCTAGACTAGACAAACCACTTCCTACCGGTGCTTGGAATGGCTGCCTTGATTATGCCGTGGTTTAATGTGGTAGTTTGTTAGTACGGTTTCGAATAACACTGTGGGAATGCAGTAAAAGGTCACATCAAATCCAATGATTTAGCGACTTATATCATCACCTAATTAATGAAGGAAAGTGTGAATACAAAGAAAATACAAATGTTAATTTTTTTAAAGTTTTTTTTTAAAGAGAATTATAAACTTTTACGCCTTGCATAACGTGTTATGTCCATCTAGCTTTCGTTTTTCCAACTTACAATGCAATATTTATCTTGGCTATGCTATGCCAGGTTCTTTTAAAACATACCAAGGGTATTCCTATCGAGAGCTATTTTATACATATGTACCTATAATATCGTAATATTTAGTATAGGTACTTATGTTTTTGTATTAAAAAAACTGGTAAAACTCCTTGAGGTAAAGTGCCAATGACTTCTGTTGTCAGATACTCCAGTGTTATTTATGATAATAATGATATTTTCAAAAATCTCAAATGTTGGTGTATCCCCGATAGTAGCTGTAGTCAGACAAGGAGTTACAGCGTCTCAGTACAAAGCTTTGTAGAAGCCAATTACTCTATGTTCTAACTTCTAACGTTATATACTCTGTGTATTACTTAATTCAGAGAGAGTTAACGATCATAAACTTAAACTGCTTGATTTAACGTTCAATATTGCATCCTAAAATACTCACTCAGCAACGCCCAGCCTAATCGTTAGACCTAAAAAGCTAAAATTTTGCACAGGGATTCCTTTTTTAATGTAGACTAGGAATAATGCCTGTATTTTCGAAATTCCTACGGGAGTGAGGCCGGGTGTTCACTTGGGTTCAAATATGACAAAGAAGCTAGCCATAAAATACTTAGAGCCACACTCAGAGTAGTTTAATCATTACTTAGGGTTCTTTTTCTTAGTATTGATTTCAAAATCTATGCTAAGAAGTATAGATTTTAATAAAAAAAACCTATACTAAGCGATTAAACGACTCTGAGTGTGGTAGTTGATAAAACAATAGAGTTACCTTATGACATGTTTAAGCCGCCGGTAGTGATGTCAACTGAAAAGAAAAAGAAAGAACGTTAATCGTGACTCGGGCAGCGCTCGAAACTGACCAATTGTCAGATAATAGCCGCACCCACATACGGGTGTATTGACTCACAATAAATGTCACATATTTCTTAATAGAACCGCAGTAGTGCCTAGCGCTCGGTCAATTGAAGTGACCGTTAAGACAGGTTTATGTCAAATGAATCGAATCACCTGCTGCGAGCTATCGTCATTGTTAAAGTGTTGGTCTTTATAAGCAATTTCCTGCAATCAATTTGTGCATTTATGTGCACGCCCGTTCTTATGATTGAGCATCAGTCCTCTTGAGATTATGAATGGTACTGTATAAATAAACTTGAGTGGCATTCTGATGTTTTCTTAGCACTCTTTGTGAGGAAATTATTAAGTTACCAACCATTTGTCATTAGAAAGAAGCATTTTTAACGAACCTCGACGATCATTCTGGCTCTCTACAGAGCTGATGATGTGGAAAATTTTAAGAAGTTTGCAATTTTTTTAAAGCTCTCATCGCCATATTATAACAACACTGTAGAAGCATTAGTAGTACACTGCATACTATCGCATTTTATAAAACAATTGAGTTTTAAACTTTCTTAACCAAAAATATAGATTACTAGATGATTCTCGCGACTTCGTCCGCGCGGGTAGATTGTTTTTACTCCCGCAGAATCTCCTTAATTGACCAGGAAAAAAAGTAGCCCATGTCCTTCCCCTGGATACAACCTACCTCCATATCAAATTTCAACAAAATCGTATGAAAAGTTGTCTCTAGAAAGCGTAGCAGACAGACAAACACATTTGCGCATTTATAATATTAAAGTATGGTTATAATATTGAAGAACCTTACAGTATAAAAACGGTCAGGTTTGATATGACGTAGAACTTTAGGTTGATCAGTTATGATGGTCATGAAATACCTGTATCTTTGACTGGAAAATACATTTGGCATATTGTCATTTATGTATAGTTTTACTGTTAAATATCTTATGTCTGGTTTTTTTAATATAAAAAATCAGTACTTCATAGAATATTGTTCAAAAGGGGCAAAGTTGTTCGCGTGTTCAAGTTCTACTTAAATACATCAGGTAATTTAAAATGCTAATAGCCTGTCGTCTGGAAAGTAGGGAGAAATGAATAATGAAACATCCGATACGAATCTCCTGTATTCCGTATTGATTGAGCCGATTGGTGGATTATGGACCTGTTTTACCTATGTTCGTAATTTTACTAGTACCTTATCCATATAAGTGTACGATTAAATACATAGTTAACCCTAAGTAGGTACTAGGTAGGTTTTATATTATAAGCTACAATTGAAATATTATCAACTATATTAGTTAAGGACTTAACAGTTCAGTGGAATTAAATTGTACATCAACATAGTCCGTTATATCATGAAAATGGCATTAATTGGCAAAAATGCTATTTTTAACTTTGAGTCCACTTTGAGTTATGAAAAATATTTTGAACAAGCTTAAGCCCGCAGTCACTCACGTTAATTTCGAAGGGTCGAATTTTCAAAAAAAAAATTAGCGGATGCCTACGTCATAAATCATAATGGCTATCTTATATGCCAAATTTCAGCCCGATCGGCCAGTGGTTTGAGCTGTGCGTTGATAGATCAGTCAGTCAGTCTCCTTTTCACATCTCTTCTGTAGTATTAGTTACTACTAAATAAATCGGGCCGAAGCGAAGGAAAGCCACCGAAGAGATTGGTTTAAAAAAAAATCTTTAAAGCGTTTCCTCGTCAAATGATTTATCCTCATAATATGATTCCTCACAAAAAGAAATAAAGCTCGAAATATTCTGACGGAGTTAGTATTTATGCCATTTTTTTACTAAAAGTCTTAAAAGATTATGCAAAGAATAATAATTGAGCTAAAATCTACATTATGTTCGGGATAGATATTCAACTTTCTTCTTCTTATTTTGTTTTATGGCTTTTATTAGTGCCACACTAGCTCAATGCATTTTGCCAATGTCAGGTGGAATATTCAACTTTTGCGCGATGGTTTCTATCATCGTATCGTGATATAAAAAAACTTTCTATTTTAAGGCATTTGTTTCTTAAAAACCACTAAAAAAAATCATATATCATACTTCATACTAATATTATAAATGCGAAAGTCACTTTGTTTGTTGGTTTGTTGGTTTGTCCTTCAATCACGCCGCAACGGAGCAACGGATTGACGTGATTTTTGGCATGGGTATAGTTGAGGACCTGGAAAGTGACATAGGCTACTTTTTATCCCGGAAAATTAAGGAGTTCCCGCGGGAATAACAAAAAACTTAAACCACGCGGACGAAGTCGCGGGCATCAGATAGTAAAAAATAAGCCGTCCACAAGGTTGCGGTCAGCCACTAGCTAATACTTTTACAATTGATCGCGGTGGGCTGTGTAAAAGCTCTCACGATATCCCTATCTGAGACGGCATTACAATAGCGGCGGTGGTAGATAAAGCCCCTTTTTTCATTTAAGCGACTTGATAAGGAACCCTTTTAAATTTAAAATGGTTTATTCTCTTATATTCCGCCAGGTTTGATTTATCTGTTCTGACGTTGTACAAAACCACACCTGGTTATTATGTAGATACACTTAAATAGCTTAAATACAATAACTTAAAATCACACTCTGTTTATTTTATACAGGATATAAGTAATTTTGACACTATGACAAGAATTTTTTTGACTGCATCTGCCGTTTGGAAAGCGGATTCCTCTGGGAAGAGCCAGGAGTTTTAATTATTTATTAATATTTTTTAAATTAATTTTAATAATTTTCGTCTGAAACGATTCTGAAGAACGAAACAAAAACTACATTAAACACCCAATGCTGAACGCAGATCTTAAAATCCTAAATAACTGGAAGTGGGATCGACGCTTTATCTTTGTTGTTACTAGTAACCGCAGAGTACTTTGTCCAGGGGGATACTACCATCGCTTTTAGCCGAATTGTTTAAAATATTATTATTCGTTCGTATTTTGCATTTTAATCCTTATTCTAAGGACGTCAAGGTACATGACATAAAACTGAAATTTTGATATCATACCTACTGCTTTAAGCGATGGTAGTAACCCCCTGGATAGAAAATTATAATGCGGATAAGTCCAACTTCCTTTGTTGAAGTCTTTCATGACACGGATATGGATATAAAATAAAAATCACTTTGAAAAGATCATAACGGAACCTCTCAATCAATATAAAGCCGGCCCACGTCGCGCACTAATCGCTCATTTGGATTACGATTATGTGGACTTGTGGACGAAAGCATGATGGTGGACATTAACGTGGCTGTTACTTCTAAATGGAATTAGCTGTTGAAAGAAATTTACGATGTAAGTCCCGAGATATAGGTTCTTACGCGTCTGTCATGTGACAACTTGAGTCGTAATTTCAAAATCGATTTTTATACGCTATCTTGATTATCGATTTTCCATTTGTCATTTTACAATAATATAAGTACATAACTTTAACTAACTATAAATCTTACTAATATTATAAATGCGAAAGTTTGGATGGATGTATGGATGTTTTTGACTAAATCACGCGCCAACGGCTGAACGGATCTGGCTAAAATTTGGCATAGAGATAGATTATTATAGTCTGGAACAGCACATAGGCTACTTTTTATCCCGTAAAATTAAGGAGTTCCCGCGGGAACCAAAAACCTCAATCCACGCGGACGTAGTCGCGGGCATCAGATAGTTTTAACTAACTTATTGGGAATTAATTCGATGATAAATGACGTGGTCTTGGATTCTAAGTTTCAAAAATCTCGTGGTATGTCGTAGATTTTCCGGGATATAAAGTAGCTTATGCCACTCGGCTGTTCCTCAGCTACACCCAAATTAAAATATAATCAAAACAGCATATATAGAAACCATGAAACCTGTTACAGACATTTAAAACTTACTGTTTATTTCTAATAGCTTTAGAAAAGCTATTATTTTTGTCTCCTTTATTAGTCTTCATTTAATTAATACCTCTTTAATGTTACGTGTATGGCTCGATGTGGAAATACTATTGCCCTATATAATTATGTATTCGTATTGGCCAATTGAAATAAAGGTACGCCCACACTGAGCGAGTTAATCGTTCGTTTCGTTAACGACTATGTGAACGAATGGTGGAATGCGTTATCGTGCTCCTAAATTGAATTAGCCGTTGAAAGAAAACCGTGTAAGATTCGATATGTAAGTTGTCTATCCGATGTCAACTTGTGTTGTAATATCAAAATCGATGACCATAATCTTGATTGTCGATATTCAATTTAGCGGATTAGAGAAAGTATTTAATTTTACGGATTTTATTATTCCGGACCACATAGCGTACATAATAAATTAAATGTAGAGATTTCACGATTCAATTATATAAGCGACATTTATGAAAACTGGATTTCTTTCAAAAATAAATACTAAATATTATGTTTATACCTTTTAAAATTATGGAGGTTGATATTAAAATATAAATTGTGGCAAAAACGTTGTCTTATCAGTGAGTAAGTGAAGAGTAAGGGTATTTTTATTTTAGACCCTGTATAAAGTATTTCGCAAGTGTGGATTTGTGGGCAAAGGCTACAACACATTGTTGGGTGCCACAAAACTCAAAAAGACGTCGAGGAAGGCCGAGGCACCGCTGGCGCGACAAACTCAGTACCTTTATGAAGGACTGGACCCAAACATCTATGGACTGAGATAAATGGAAAGAGGAAAGGGAGGCCTTTGCCCAACATTGGGGCACTACAGGCTGCAAGTAATAAAATAATAATCAAGTATTTCATAGTACAAGTGTGCTGTCGCGCCGAAGCAGTCAGCACTGACCAGTGGGAGCTTTTATTCAGGCCTAAGTTTAAATGGTAGATATCTTGTAAAACCGCAAACAATTATGTTAAAACAGCCTACCGAGTTTAGATGAGACATTTAACCGCACACACGTTTGTGATGTCACACGGTAAGTGGCTAGCTACACACCTACATCATACACTCAGAAACCGCAGCGGTATGACACTCATTCCAACAATTTGCGGTCGAAGGGTAAAGTCAACTGTGTAAAGCCTGTGTAAAACGGTGTTAAGTTTCTACAGGCTTTTTTACAGGGATTAACACACAGTTAGTTTATGCATCAAATTGGTTTGACGCATAAACTGTGAATTCTACTATGATTTGGTAATTAAATTATGAGTTTGGTATGTCAGTAATTGCATTATCATCCACGAACATAATATGTCAATGTCTACAAATCGTAAATTTGATTTCTTTAACGTAAAATGACAAGAAAACATCCGAACGATGTACCTATTAGTCAATTAACTGAAAAAGCCAAACGTTGTTTTTATCGAATGCAAGCAGATACGGATATGAGTTAAGTAAGCTTATTTTAGATTGAATGTAATTGTATGTTCCCATTTATCTTAAACAGGGCAGACGTCAGCGGCAGCACAAAGGGCTACGTGTGGATATGGATGGAGGACGCACACAATAGATATCCAACAATGTCTTCGAAAATTTGGCTTTTTATAATAATGAATGCTCTATTACTCTTTGAGAAGCGCTATTGTCGTATATTTCATCTTAATGTCGTGACATGATCGTAGATAGTGCGTAAGCTGTATTTTTTTTAAAGTTTTCAATTTTTATTATTATGAAAATTAAGAATTCGTTTATTTTGACTGTAGTTAAAGAACCGAACATTGAAAGATGATACGAGTTCATGAATCGGTGCAAAACTGAAAAGAAGTTTTAGAGAATTATTAATTGGCAGATAAAGAGATATAGTAGAAAAAACTGAAATCAAACAAGGTTTAAAATTGTAAACCATTCGTTCATCACTCGTCATTAGACCTTTCACTAAACAATTTACCATTTTATCATGAGACCGGACTTCTGTTAATTGTAAACGTAAAAACCGGCCAAGTGCGAGTCGGACTCGCGCACCGAGGGTTCCGTACAAACATGTAGTAAGTTTTACATTATTAAAAAATTTGAACCGTCTACCTGTTACCGTTTTTAATATTGAGCAAAAAAATACAAAAAAAACACGTTTATTGTATGGGGACCCCCCTTAATATATATATTTTTTTAATTTTTAGTATTTGTTGTTATAGCGGCAACGGAAATACATCATTTGTGAAAATTTCAGCTTTCTAGCTATCACGGTCTATGAGATACAGCCTGGAGACAGACAGACAGACAGACAGACAGACAGACAGACAGCGGAGTCTTAGTAATGGGGTCCCGTTTTTACCCTTTGGGTACGGAACCCTAAAAAACGGTGACCAATCATTTCGCAAAAAACAAATAAAAAAATTTTCATTTCACAAACAACATTTCCCAAAAGTAAAGTATTTGCAAAGTAAAGTATTTGTGAATTGAGTATTTGTCAAATAATCTTTTAATAAATTATATGTTTGCGGAATACGACGTTTGTGAAATGATTAGTTTTTGAAACGTTTTTCGTGAAATGATCATTTGTGAAATGTTTTTTGTGAAACATTAGTGAACCGTAAAAAACGTCAACTTTATCAATAGTTAAGCCCTGTAGCCCAAAAATAATTAATTTTAGAATTCACATAATATTTTTTTTTAAATTTAAGGTCACTGGACGTTCACTTCTAAATACTGCCATTGAGTAAGACTATGGAACAGGAACAAATAACCGTCGCTTAAGCCGCATTATTATATTGTTCATGTTCATATTTGAGAATTATAATCCTTATTTTTCAGACGTCAAGGTACGTGACATAAAAGTGACATTTTGAGATAATGCTGTTTTAAGCGATGGTAGTAACCCCCCTAGTAATCCACATACATCATGCGTAAAAAGACCCCCAACTAAACATTTCGAACTCGTAAGCAAGAAACATTTTTTTCAGTTATCACATCTATCTTTTAGTTTACCAAAATGCCGTTGCATAACATGTGCAAAGTGCATGACCACCACTACAGCCCACTGCTGGGCACAGGCCTCCACTCTTATAGAAGAGAGGGAACTAGAGCTTAGATCCACCACGCTGCTCCAATGCGGGTTGGTGGGCTTTGACGACTATTATCATGTTAGTAATAATAACTGGATGACAAAAATCACAAATGAACTTTTGCACCAATCACATTTAGTTCATTTCGGAACAAGCTGCTCTAGTGCCACAACAACTTTCTGTCTCACAAACTGACAACTGCAAAGCTGAGCAGCTGCAGAATTGTTGGCCGGCTTTAAAGGATTGAGTAGGTATCAGGTGCCCGTTAGAACCTCAGTGATACGAAAAGTCTTATCTAATAAGAACCAAATTGTACTTTTCCAACCAAACTCTAATTGGGTCATTATCAAAATAATAAGTCATAAGTCATAAATATTTATTCAATTTAGGTAGGTAAACTACACTTATTGACGTCCAGTTACATTAAAAATATGATGGTGATAATCTGTTACGGTATCTTAAAACTAAAGCTACGAGGGTTCAAAACGCGCCCTGGTCTGAGAAGAGCCCACAACAAACTCAGCCGGATTTTTTTTTCATTATCACCATCTCACAAATCATCTTAACTAGGGAACTATCAGAGCCATTAGAGTAAACTATAGCCAAGCTTCCTTGTCATTTAAGCTTAACTTGTCATTAAATAATTATGAATATTGAAAAATAAATGATCTTAAAAAGAGAGAGCATTATTCCATCATAAAATTTAGTAAAAGAAGAAGTCGATGAACTCGCTGTTATATCTAAAATTGAAGACATACTACACTAGCCCGCAGTTCTCTTGGTAAACTTTGTTTCAATAGGAAATATTCATTAGTTTAATGCAAGTAACAATGCTTCGGTACTCTTTTACCTTTATATCCTATACAATATGCACTTATTGATGAGGTTTTAAAAATATTACAAAGTGACTGAGATAAATCACAATGTAAAACCACGAGCACACTGCTTGAGGCGCTGTCAAAGTAACAAACCGAAGCACAAAACAAGGGTTCGTCTCTCCTGACATGCCTGGAATCAATGAAAAAAGGGGGAGAAGGGACACAGATCCCTATTCAATATGTATTTCCTTTTTAATAAAAATTAAACAAACAATTTAATGCGATTTAATTATTTAATTACAAATTTGATATAAAAATTTTGGGGTACTTTACTTTATAATGGGGAGAAGTACTAGTTTAGGGACGAGTGGCCTAGTTGTGACAACGCAAATCAGTCGATTGCGTTTGTTAAGCAACGTTGACCCAAGTCGGTAACTAGATGGGTGACCGAATTTGGAGGTTCAAATTTGGCCTTTTCGATTCCTCTGTGCTTGGGAGAGCACGTTAAGCCGTCGTTCCTGGTTATTATCACCAACATCTGATGATAATCGTTACAAAACCTAAGAGTTTAAATACTCTCAGTCGAGTCGTATGCGGAAGGACGTGGAACCCCACCGCATTATTATCCCAAGAAAACTCCTACCATTATTTGATCAATGGAAAGGAACAACGACCCTCAGTAATGAGGAATACGGCGCAGACAGAATTGGGAGAAACGTTAGAACCACAGCGTTAGTCGGCTCTTCTAGTTGCGTACCATTTCATTTCAGCTTTGCGATTCGTTGAGCAAATAAAATATTATACATTGTTACTTCTTGTGGAATAAAATATTATTCCACAAGAAGTAACTCTTGACTGCGATCTCACTCGATGGTAGCGGGCTAACCTGTTAGGGGTAAAGCAGTTATATTAAACCTTAGTCAGGTTCAACAGTGCATCGTACCGGAACGCTGAACGCTGGTAGGTATTTATCGGTAGGATGATAACTCGCCAGGCAAATCCCATTGTTCCAGCAAATATAGAAATAACCGTGTTCAGCAGTTAGAAACGAGCAAACTATTTTAAGCTGGCTGAGTATTTAAAAAAATATTTTAATTTTACGTCTGTGTGCACGATTCCTTATTTCCCAACCATTCTAATATATCAGGCGTGCGTGACTTGCACCAGTAACGTCACCTGCTTTATATCAATTAATTCCCAAGGTACGAAAACTGAATACCTTTCTGCCACTCTTTTGTTTTATTTTTAATTTGGCGACAGTACTTTTTTTCTGTATACATAATTATTATTATTATACAAAGGAAAAACTGACTGACTGGTTCTGTACAGCTCAAACGGTTTGGCCTGGAGACTTTAGATTTTGCACACATCTAGGTTCACACTGTGACGTAAAACCCCACTAAGATGGGATTTACAGAAATTTCATCTAAGCGTAGCTATTATTTATCACACAAATATTATGGTAGGTACTTATAGTATATTAACATGCAAACAAACAGTCATTTCAAGAAGTCAATGATTTAAACTCTCTAAGAGAAACCTCCAATGATGTCATCAGAAGGTATTTCTTTGCAGGGACCGAATCTTACTGATGTATTCTAAGTATAGTATATAATGTAATTTTCAGTACTTACTTACTGAAAAATGCCTACGGCTCTTAACATAACAGTGGACATATTTCTATCTTATTTCTCTTCTCAGTAAGATTAAATAAAATATAACTTAATTAGAGCAATTAATACTTTCAACACTCAGTAAGTATTTTAAACAAAGTATGTACCTAACTATCTCTGAAAGCTTTAAAAGTACCAAGATTGCCTTAGGTGCTATAGCAAATTGAGTTTAAAATTATCTACGCAGCTTGAATTTAAAAGTCTGTTGATTTTACTTTATAATCTAATAAACACGCACACTTCAGAGTTAGATTTCTTAGTACTAGCCTTACAATAAATCATTATGTTCTTTGCGATATTCTACTACTAAGACGGTAGTTAAATTAGTGCTATAGGGGTCCCTTTACTTTTATTGTAAAATATATCAAAGAAAATGTAAACAATGAATATCCAACAACTAAGCTAGCAAGCAATAATAAGTAATTTTTTTATTACTCAGTTATAATAAAACTACGTAATCTAAATAATAATAAAAAAATCTATGTATTAATTTTTATTATCTTTCTATCTATTAATTAGGTTACATGATACATCAATAACATGATATAAATCAACATTGTATTTACCTCGTGCGCTATCGTTTTTCAACATAGAAAAGAAAAATCTAATATTATTATCTTCGGCCCATTTTTGTATAGATGTATTCACAGAAAGATCAAAATATTTAAAATGAATAGAAATAGACTAAAAAAACTGCTTAAAAGAATTCTTAATTAACTTTGATTATCAAGATACAGAAAGAATTATAAATACATAGTTAGTTCAAAACATTACATGAGTGCGTTGTTACGTTTGGTAGCACACAAACACACACACACACACACACACACACACACACACACACACACACACACACACACACACACACCCATACACTCTCACAAATATTATTTAAGCTCTTTTAAGCATGTAACTTCACACTTTTAATTTGTTATAATTGCTTTTTTTATATATTCTAATATAGCCAAAATTTGTAATAAACTAATCTAATGATAAACTAAAATGTATATTAACGAAAAATTGTTACCTGTTTAGAAATCACACCACATTTTGAAAAATATTTATCTTTAATAAATGTTGGGAAGGAACTGGTCCCTAAGATACGGGTCCTCCTAGTTTAGGGGCCAGGAATTTATATTATTTGTACTTAAGTTAATTTCTTTAATAAAGATTTATATATATTTCTATTTCTATTTCGTAATTTATGTAGTCAACATCTTTATAGTTCTAGGTTAAAAAGTCAAGCAACAATAAAGGAGAAGGAAATAACAGCTGTAAAATATTTATAGCAGGCCTAATATTCGATCTAAGCCTTAGAAAACTAAAATTAATTAAAGAAAATCCTTAAAATTAACGACTGTATAGAAACTTTTTCACTAGCAAAACTCATTCGCCGTTCGGAAAATTTACTCATTTTCTTTTGCCTTAACCATTTACTTTTCAGAACATTTTTTTTTCCTTAAGGTCTTTATGAAACACGTTTTGTGAAACTGATTACTCAGAAATCATATGATTGAGGTTTTCCTGTTTTATTAAGGCAGCCTCATTGCTGTAGAATTTTAGTAGTACTCATTCTATTTCAATGGGCAGCCCACAATATAATCCGTATTTTTTTACAAATGAAATGATAATGAAAAATTGCAAAATGAAGCACATAAGCACGTTGGCCCACTCGCAATCTGCTTAGCTACTCGGCGAACGTGGCACATACAGTAAGCACTGGCAAGCTTGCTGACTGTTGATGGTTTCAGGAATGGCACAACAAAACGCAAGAACATCAAAAGATCTTGAAACAATTTGCATGCCAAGATATTAGCCGGCACCCATCGAAAGCGCAGGGTCGATGTGAACTGGAGGCATTACAATACCTCCAGTTTAGGATTGTCATAAATTAAATAAAGCTTCTGCATACACAACACATAAATCCGTAAACAAATAAATTCACGCAAGTATAAAGCAATTTAATCCAGCAGTATCGCGTGCCGTGAAAGCAAATGCCACTCGTTTTATTTCAATTATCTGAGCCCATTTACCCGAAAAATGAAAGTTGTTATATTATATTCGACTGTTTCCTTTGTACGCTTGTCCTAATTTTTTGTAACCTACTTCATATTGCCACGAATGATTGCGGTTATTCTTTCATCAAATAACACAAAGAAAGGTACCCATTTAATTAAGAAGGATTACCTTTGTGTCAGCGGGCGCTGGAAAGAGCTATGTTATATTTCTACGTAGGTAGGTACTCGTAGGTATATGAAACACAAAATTACTGCCATAGCTTACCGAGTCGCCAATACTGAAAATATGAACGAAGCACTTAGTTCTGATCATGATAGTGTCGAGTGAAGACCCTGCACGGAAAGCGCTGGAAGGAAGGCGTCAAATGGACTGACAATCTCAAATGAGCCACAGGAAGCCGAAGATGGTCACCAAGGTCATAAAACCGTGTAAATCCCTTTGGGATACCCTTAGATAGGTAAACTCTTCTATAACCAGTTACCAGTCGCTTGTAATGATTTCCAAAAGACACACTTTTGGCCACTTGCATTTGGAATCCAGGAACTCGTTTAATTTTCTCCGTTCATCCCGTTATAGCACTGGTATCCAAAAAATCGGTACGCTAACCTATTCTCCAGTATTCAATGTACCTAGTCGATTCGTGCCTCTAAATTACGAAAATAAGCAGACTAATACATATTTCCAATTAATAGATTTTGAATAGGCTCTTATAGTCATATCAGCGCGCTAATGTACGAGTATAAATCAAAGTTGATTTCTATGTACAAGTGTTATGACCTCATTTCCAATACCCCAGCGATGTGAGGCCAATAATAAAGTCTGAGGCACTCCACCTTGAATGGCCCTTCAACCTTTCAACTGCGCCTGTGATGATGAAAAAGGGAATTATTCTTATTTCAAACTACGCTTACCTTGGGCTCCAAGAAGCCCCTTTTGCTTTGTTCCTCGAAAAACCTGCGTCGTTATCAGGGTTAATTATATTTATTGGGCTTTCAAGATCGGCACGCAATGCAACCACAAATCGCAAAAGAGTCATGACCATGTTATTCGTTTACTTTGTCGTTATTTTATGATCAATGGAGATGAATTGCATAAAGTAAAAACCTATTTCTAACTTCGATTATTTTGCATCATCAAAATCATTAATACCCATTGCCGGTCCGCTACCTGGGCCACTAGCACTGCTCAGCACGGCTTACCAATCCAATAATGTTCTGGGTTAATTTAAATCTTAACTTTAGTGTTGAGATACCGTACTGAATTACCATCAAATATTATTCTATTTTACTGATGTTCAAATAAATTTACGTACATTGTAGGTACCAAAAATTAAAAATATTTTTAGATATTGTTACTTTAATATCATCAGGGAATCAGAGAAGTTAAAAAGTAGATTACTTTATTTTGTTAAAGAAATGATGGACCCTGTATCAGCTCTCGTTTCTCCAATTTTGATAAAAGTTATAGCTAAGTTAGTATATCGTGATAATGCAAATTCAAAAGAGATTAAGAGTCCTTTGTTCTGTCATAACAATAGCTTATGTTAAATCATAAGGTGTACCTATTAACATTTTTCGCGGCCTGTCCTTCACATTAAACACGATTTGTATTCCGGAGTTCTAACTCGCAATACAAGAAATGGTCAACGCCATAGGATGGCGGAAACGCGTACATTCTTGGAAAATGCAAATTCAAAAGTTGCTTGGTTACAAAAGTATCTGGTTAGGGATTTTTTTAAGTCGTTGACGGTTACAGAATTGGTGTATAGCTTTTGATAGTCAAGTTTTCGTAACCAGACATCTATGCAAACTTAAAGATCCTTGCCTTCTGCAAGTTAATTTTATTGTATGCTCGATGGTCGCTGCATTTTCTGATGCGAGTGCGACTTTCCAGCTTCATTGGGTTTCTTCGATTTGGCTTGAATCATCAAGCCCTTCACTGACATCTTACCTGATGGTAAGTGATGATGCAGTCTTAGATGGTAGCGGGCCAACCTGTTAGGGGTATGGAAGTTATATTAAACCCATACCCCTAGTCGGTTTCTACACGGCATCGTATCGGAACGCTAAATCGCTTAGCGATACGTCTTTGTTTTTCAAGCTTTGTGTTCCGCGGTCTGCCTACTGCCACTTAAAATTCGTGACTCCTTGAGGTAAGTCTAATTAGGTTATAGGTATATTAATATGTTTCCTATAAGGGTCTTCTCCTTTCTGATTTTCTGACCCACTTTGAGCTTTCTTTATAATAATTATAAGTTGGCAATCATATTCGTTTGTGTTGATGTTCAATAAGCTGAATCCTCTAAATCCATACTAATATTATAAATGCGAAAGTGTATGTCTGTCGGTCTGCTACGCTTTCACGGCCTGTCTTTTCAACCGATTTTGATGAAATTTGGTATATGGATAGTTTGTATCCCGGGGAGGGGTATACTTTTTATCCCGAAAAATTGATGAGTTTCGATAATCAAGAACGTGAATCAAAAATAATTAATCCACGTGGACGAAGTCGCGGGCATCATTTATCATATCATATCATAAGTAAGTATCTACAAGTCTACACTCTACAGCACTAACTTGCCATCGATACAAAAAAATATAACCACTTCTTATTTCCGGTACAACCTCTAAAATATGTAAAACCAAAGCAATATTCAATGATTATAATATGCCATGTTGTTGCTGACCGTACATGTCTGAATGTAAAATTTAGGGTGCAACCACACTAGACGGTTACAACCGATGAATATCGCGATAACTACAAAACACTTCCGGGTCCCGACTGGCTGCCCACGAAAATTATGATCTACTCCATAAAGATGGAAGCGATAAGCTAATATTAAAGTAAACGTTTTAAGAAAATCTAAACTTAGCATTCATGTAAGTATATGATTTATTTTCTTATTGTTATAGTTTTCCAATAAAAGAAAACTTTAACCGTAGTATTACTCAATTGGAATGAAATAAATTTTCCTACAGATAAGAATTTCACCACCAAATAAAATACTATTTATAATTGAGAACAACATTATCTATTGTAATATACACAATGAAATTTAGAAGATTATCTATTCCTTTCTTTATTATTGTCTTCTGCTTTAATATATGAAAATATATTTACCACTGCGCTGTACAAATTGTATAGGCGTAACAGGATGTCATTTCCAGTCAAATTAGGTTGGTAGATGTAAAAAAATCGTTGGCTTCCCGGCATCTTTCACTTAAACATATTCGTTTAGCCCCAGGGGCTTTGGGGCGATGATTAATGAACCGTTCCGCAGATGCCTATTGCCAGCTCCTGATTCGTGCATAAATAAACAGCGCCTGAAAATTATAACCGGATTATGTATAATGACGGGGAAAGATGAAAAATGGCTTTAACGCGCACTTTTTATTCGTTTCCGTATACCTGTAGGTAGAGCCACCGTTTTATTGTTCAAATCGCAACCACAGAATATGGTAATACGTCAACGGAAGACTCTATAATTCGTAACGTATATTTTTATTCCACAAACAAACATCCATCCACCTATCAAGCTGGCGATCCATCGATCAACTGGCCTTTTGAAGAGCGCGCCACCACAGTCCTCCGCTGTCCACATCAAACCACTTTTCACCTCATTTATCAGCGTGCTAGAAGTCTGGACGACACTGCGTTTACCCATTTTCTCCATTTTACAATGTGTCCATTCCTACGATCATCAATGCTGCGATAGACATGGCTGCCCTATACTTACAGTAATTTTAAGTAGCTTGCTAAATCTCGATGTTATGTCAGTTACTACGTTATTTAATTATTTCATTGAAGATTCTATCCCTCAGAGAGATTCTATCGCTCCATGAGCCACCCGTAGAGCAACTTTTAATTTGTGGAGGAGGCCAGCTGTCAATGTCCAAGTTTCCGCTAAATAATTCATCAAAGGAGGGACAACACTCCTTAATTACTTTCATATCATATACGTTACAGTCTGTATACTGTGTATAATTCCAAACTC
This sequence comes from Erebia epiphron, assembly GCA_963932025.1. NCBI lineage: Eukaryota > Metazoa > Arthropoda > Insecta > Lepidoptera > Nymphalidae > Erebia > Erebia epiphron. Next base: position 30,185,789 of record OZ009949.1, read on the forward strand.
CTTCGCAAGCTTCTGACTTCGCGCTTTGCAAGAAAACTCTTGGATTAGGACGGACAAGATTTCGTGAAACTGGGGTACTTCAATTTCATAAAACAAGAACCAGTATCAATGAAATATACCATTTTATTTGTCTCTCAGTAAATTTCTTGCTAAAGATTAAATTAAATTTTTTTGCTGCAAAATGTTGAATTTGTTTATTTATATTATTTGCAATAAATAATGAAATGAAATGTGGTAGAATTCGGTAGCTATAAACGATATTGTAATGATACTTGAAAGTTCAACCGGTATTCTGAGTTCGAGGCAGGTACAGCATCTTCCCTAATTGGTAACCTACTCCCTATATTATTACTAACTTGAAACAGTGAAGATGAATGCAGTGTTGTATTAATTTTATTCAGTGTAACTCACAAAAAGAAACCAATTAATATATAAAGAGGATTAATTTTTGTTTGTGGAATTTGGCAGGTTTGTATTATTTCTTGTAAAGTTTAATCGATATTTTGATATATAGATCTATTTACAGATATATTAGTTATTTATCTTCCTTAATTGGTAACTTGTTCTTTTACGTGTTTCAAAGAAACTCTAAAAAGGAAATCGCTCATATTAATATTTTGTAAAAACTAGTGAATAGGTTCTAATAGCATAGAGTGAAACATTTCATAACATATTTATATATTTTCGTTACCTAACTTGAAGAAAGAACCTATTGGCGATACCCATAATAAATAATTCTTAACCCAAAAACAAATTCGTATTGCGTGCATCCTAAGCATACCTACTCCTAAGCATTTGTTATCCAAATGCTTTACTCGGTGGCTGTCAGTCCACAAATTGAATACAATTTATCATGCAATACATAAAGAGTTGAACGGGCTTGATATTTTTCGTGGAACATATTATATGTACCGATTACGTATCGTGCAAACGATTCGTGATAGCAAAAATTGTACAATATTTCCTATTTTTGCGATCGCGAATCGTTTGCTGATACGTAATCAGCCTGCGGGATTGTAGGAATAAAACTAGAAATGAATAGGTAACTAACTAGATTCAGAACAGTGGTATTGAAACGTTATTCGTAATTCAAACGATGTATACTTTCAAGAAGTACTGAGGATATGATAAGCATAAATCAAAGTAGTTTCTGTTTCGAGAATTTTGTAGTTGAAATATGGTATGGATCCGTTTCAATAAGTATTCTATCTGAAGATTAACTGAATATTATATAACCAAAAACCTATCTGCTGTTCTCAGAATGAGACCTTCCATTTGATACCCAACTCGATAAGTACCTTTATATATTATCATACCACCAATGCATGCCGGGCATGCATAAATTGGAATGCGACTTGCATACTACTTATTGTACGTGGATGGTAGGTACTACATATTATGTAATCTATGCAATGATGTTTGCCCGGGAATTTCGACTGCGTAAGGGTGCAGACCTTGTCGATGCTTGTGTACCCAAATAGGTTGATTGATTGGATTTGATAAGATGTTTTGCGTATTTTTGTGTATCATTTTTGACCATTGAACTATATTGTCCTAGATAACTCAGTGTTTTTGACACATTTTTCATGATAATATGCGGATTGCTTCAACGAAACTTAGAAACCTCATTAATAAATAAAGAATAAGAAAAGAACGGGAAAAAGGGAGATGATTACACTTCTCCTTCTCAATTTGAATAACTTTGCGTGTAAGAGTTGACAATGAGGTCAACTTTGGAAAAGTCATCATAATTCTAGTAAATACCTTGTCTATTTTGGTGCAAGTTTGCGTGTCACCACTCACCATCCAATCATCAAACTTCAAAGACGCACCGCAAATCTAATTGAGTTTCCAACATGACGCTGTGTCGATGTAAGACCAGCTTGTATACGAAAAGCCTCTTTCAGTACTGACTTTCACAACGTAACTATGGGTTACGAACATAGGTTACGAATTAACTTTTATTTAACATATGGGCCCATGGGGAAATAATTTTACATATATTATCTGGAACTCTAAATTTAGCAGTTTGGGTCCAGACGCTTAACTGACGATCAAGGGTGCCTTAGATGTAGAATCTACCACAGCTTGCTATTTATCAAAGGGTGCCTTTGATGAATAGCAAGCTGTGGTAGATTGTAGTGCTCGTGGGACCAGCCCAAGATACTTCCCAAGAAAAATAAAAAGTAGCCCATGCTATGCCCGTTTTCAGTATACAAGCTATCACATTCGCCTTTCAAAATAAATTACACATAAAACGACAAATTCAAATCAAATCCACTAAAGTGTAGACTATAGTTTATTTTAGAGATTCTTATTAGTTCCACTATAATAGTCACGAGACATAGCTTTGAAAATCATATAAAATACCTTTAGCATAGTGTAGCACATACCTTCTCGTAGGTATCAAATAATGGGATTCATTTTAACTTTGTTATTTCATACTAGAACGGTAGCTGTCCGCATTCCGAACGTAGATATAATCAACGTGGAATCCTAGTGTTGTAAAACGTACAATATCTCAAACGAAACGCTCGCGCCGTCGTCTGCTTCGAAATGAAACCACACCAAATACTGTTGAATTAAGCCAAAGCATTTTTCTCTTGTAAGAATATAATTTAATATAAAAAATACTTTTTAAACAACCGACTTCAAACTCCCGCGCCAACTTTACAACAACAAGCACACGCTATACAAAGTTTTTATTTTATTGTTGATATTTTAAAAACTGCTCGACCGATTTCGATAAAATTTATATGGAACCACATGGGAAGTATGTTCTTTCAAATAAAAAAAGAATCATCCAAATCGGTCCACCCAGTCAAACGTTCTGAGGTAACAAACATAAAAATAAAAAAAAATACAGTCGAATTGAGAACCTCCTCCTTTTTTTGAAGTCGGTTGAAAAGAAAATAATTTATAAAATACATAATATTTCCCTTCGCCCACTACAGTTCTTCTTGGAAAAAAGGTATTACAATTTCCCGTTGTAATTTAGCTAGATTTCATTTTTTACTTGTAGTCATAAGATATAACGGACGTCTGTGTACCGAGTACCAATCATAACCTTTTATAGTACCTTACTTTCCCATCAAGTTTTCCAGAAGTATAATATTAATTAAGCCAGTCAAAGTCAAAAGTCAAAATATATATATTAAATTTAGATACACTGTAGGTACACTGCCTCGTTGGTCTAGTGGTTAGCATGTTTGACTGCGGCTGACGAGGTCCCGGGTTCGGGTCCCAGGTCGGGCCATAATAAGTGTTGGGTTTTTCTGACTAGAAATTCTTAGCACTAGCCCGGAGTTAAGAAGTTGGCGGTGTTTCACCCCCGTGCCTCGGAGAGCACGTTAAGCCGTCGGTCCCGGTTATTATCACTAACATGATAATAGTCGTCAAAGCCCGCCAACCCGCATTGGAGCAGCGTGGTGGGTCTAAGCTCTAATTGCCTCTCTCCTACGAGAGTGGAGGCCTGTGCCCAGCAGTGGGACGTTAATGGGCTGTAGTGGTAGGTACACTTATTGACGTCCAGTTACATAAATAATATGTTGGTGATAATCAGTTGCGGTGTCTTAAAACTAAAACTTAGAGGTTTCCAAACGCACCCTGGTCTGAGACGAGCCCACAACAAACTCAGCCGGTTTTTTTTTTATTACCACCATCTCATAGTGCTGCGGTAACGGCTATTATCCCCCACATTGATCGTTAGGCAAAGTAAAAAATATAAGCCTCTGATAAGTCGATTGATTTTAAATCCTTTATTATTGCACACTGTTGCTATTAGTCCTTGATAGAGTTTGGTTTGGTTAGAATGGCAGCTGTGAGTATAGAGCTTTTTTCCCTTTCATTCTCAGCTGTAGATAGTTTGACAGCTTTCATTCGAAGCGGGCTATATTTTAAGGACTATAGAAGTAATCTGTTGTTTTTGCTGGGCCTATAATCATGCAGAAACTCCTCTCTGATCCATCCAGCAAATTGTTTGCAACTCGCGGCATAGATGATATTTTTAATGTTTAATTTTTAGTTTTTAATTTAGATTTTAATGTTATTATAATGTATGGATTTTGATGACAAAATAGTTGTCTTAAATAAGCCAATTATTATAAATGAAAGACTCGCAAGATACAAACGAAAATAGGTTTTCTTCAATATTTATGTCATACCTCATTAATAAGTATTGAGTTAAGATACACGATAAGTGTCAGTGTTAGTAGGGTGAAAGTGGTTTATGGGGCAGAAGGGTTTCAAAATAAGAAATCATTACACAATAGGAGTCAGTTAATGGCCCATTAAATGAACCTATAAATTTAAGTTAATCATGACTAATTGAAGTGGCATAAAGGGAACACGCATGCATCAGCTTAAAGCCGGGTGTAGAATGACGGGTAAGGCACCGCCTCAATTTGTTATCTCTATCCTGTGTACTTTATATTTTATTTTCGTAAAAGCAACTTATTAGCTTCATGAAAATATCATTTTTTTACAAATAATAGTTGAATACAAAATACGAATGCTTCGCATGTTTCTTTTTTAAATTATTGATTCATAAAAAAATCTGCTGTTTTACAGAACGAATAATGTGTTGTTTTAAATTTGACATGCAATTTGACACTATTATAATATCATATCATAGGACTTTTGTCAATAGTGTACAAGCACCTTAAGTTTTAATATACTGGGTGGTCCCATAAACATAGGTTTCGAGTTTAAGTTAGATAATACACAGGCAAAAGGTAAGGCTACATAAAAATTAAGATACAGACGGAATTTCTGAAAGGAAACTGTTATTTGATCCACTAATTTTATCATGTGCATTAAGAAAAATAGCGTTTTAAGTACCTATTAAATGGTGATTGAAGAAGAGTTAAACACAGGTGTATTCTGTAATTATTTGTAGGTACCTTCTCTAACTACAGTAAGTCCGATAGAGTTCGATGGATTTAAAATCCATTATAATATAACATAAGAAACTAGGTCGACTGGTATCAGATAGCTAAAAATATGTTTTTTATTTAACAGCTAAACTTTTCATGTGCTTTTAAATCTTTGAGTGAATCTACCGCTAGTTCGGAATGCTATCCTACCGAGAAGAGCCAGTAAGTAAATCGGTGGTTGCGTTTTTTGTCAATCAAAGTGTATCTTATATATACACCGTAAGATTGTAAAAACCGTAAGATTGTAATCCAACGCTTTTTTTTCGATAGACTGTAAACAGTCGAAATATTGTGAACCGTTCAATGTTTTAAGTGTCAATTTTTGAAATATTCATTGAATTTACGTTTTCTTGTCTCTTTCTTGTAGGTTAGGTTAGGGTTACACATAAACAACCAACACAAATAACCAAGTAGTGCCCGGCCACAGGCCGGGCACTACTTGGTGTGTGTTATGTGTGTAGTGTGTGTGTGTTATGTTCTATCGGGTTAATAAACCTAACAGATTACAATCTACCGAAAAATAATCCGTTATATTGTAATCATTCGACAGTTTACAATTTCGCGAGTTGGATTATAATCCAACGGTTTTTACAATCTTACGGTGACATATATAAGTTAAGTGTATAAGTTAAGGACAGTTTCCCAAAGACGTTTAACGGTAGCGCTACAATAATTTAAGATACGTACCACCTTACTATACTACCTGCCTTACTACCCCATCCGGAAAATCTCATGCATGATTACTGTATTGTTTTAGTATTAATGTACCCGTAAATATGGTAATTTAAATACATAAATCCGTTTTTTTTTAAATCGATTAATATGGAAATAGTCCCAAAATGGATCAAAAATATACCTATTTAATTTGTAACACATATCCAAGAATAGATACGTGTTACAATAGAATCACCGATCAACTTGATTCCACCTAAAGGATCTCCTTTTAAAACCCTTCATTAAACTTATCCGAGTAGGATCCGAGCTTGGAATCCGTGTAACGTAATCGATTTAGAAACTAGAAGCCGCGAAGGACAAAGTGCGGTCACAAATTTACATTTAAATTTGGGCTTATTTTAATTTAAAATGCATTTCTAAAGTTTATTTGCATATATATGAGGACCATTACCGTTTCTTTGTAGATTAATAAAGTACCTATTCTGTGAGTAGTATTTGCGTCGAGGGGACAGTGTCGTGAAACGATTTTACGCCACACAAACATGTCGGGTCGGCAACCACTTAATAAAATTAAGCAATTTGTTAGCTGTGCATTACACCCATATTGACAAAGAGGGTAGGGTCTATACGCTTATATACCTACCTACCTACGATAACTCGTTAATTTATTTTACACCTGTGAGGTTAAGAGTTTCAGAAAATTTATAGTGGAATGGGTTCATAGGTTGAATATTTTTACATTGAACGCTGCAAATAATGACCTGAATCAATGAAATGATTGACTTTTACGGAGCACAAAGAGTTGTCTTAATCAAATTGTAAAATATCTTATAATCTTTAATAGATTTATTTAATTCAAAGAGTAAAGAGGAAGTCTTTATTGGGATTTATTTTAGTAGGATTTAAGATACTCCAATTATTTTCAGTCTTTTCTTAGTTTTTTATGAATTGAATAAAGCTTAGTTTTCAAAATGAATCAATCCCATTTAATTAATACTAAGTACTTAGGTACACAAAATTTTACTCACGCATGATACATCAAACAGGCAAACTGATTTATTGGGCGCTGTTAATCAGAGCGGCGGGGATTTCGTAAATCAGTCATTCGCTAAGAGATTTCTGTGATCCGATTTTAGGGGGAAAGAGAGATGCAAGCAGCGCCTAATATTTGTTCTTGTTGTGCTAATAGCTCGTAAATATTTCAGCGGGAGCGGACACACATGCGCTTGAGACAAATGGCCGCTTATAAAATATATGTGCGCCGTCACTTTGAACCTTTCCCATTCGTTACGACGACTGAAATAACAATGCCGACCCAACCGATTCCCGGGTTTTAAAATTCGAGCGGAAATGCGAGCTATCCATCAATTTTCTCGCATGCTTTACGAATACCACCCCTAATGATTGAAACATTGAGCTGTGGAGTGTGGTTAGGGCGCTATTTTTGTCACACTGTCTAATTTGAGAGTGAATAAACCCGTCATTCATGTCACGAGTTCAAGTTTAAATTAATCAGCTTCGTATCTATAGAAAAAAAAAATTATTTGTGTTGAATACATAGCATTTCATATAATATACCTTATATTGAGAACATTTACATTACATTTTTAGTTTAAATAGTTTTCATCCATAATATGACTTTATAAGTATTTGTCGGGAAAATAAAAAAGAAAACTTATCGTATGAGTTAGGTAAATAAGTAATTACAAAACATGCAATTTAAATAAATTACATAAGTATTTTAGCATTATATTTTTTTACTGTTTGTAATACCATTGATTTACCTACCTACTTGTTTGAGTCTCAGCTACAGATATTAAAACGTGTATCACGGCCACAGACCATACAACCAATTGACTGAGCATAGCGTGCCCCCTCACCAGCCAAACGTTAGCACTATCAGTACTAACGCTACGTTTTGTGCCTATAGCCGCCCTCAGTCCGTATTCGACCGTGCTCGGAAATTGATCGAGTAAAAAACGAAAAATAGGCCTCTCTGTAGCATTAAATGGCGTGCAAAGAGAAGCAATACCTCCAGCTATGTAAAGGATGGGATAACATTACATAAGTAAGAGTAGTTTTGTAATAATAAATGAAAATCATCAATACGCAAAAAAATAAAAAAACATAAAAATATTTACCAAAATGAAAAGGAACCTTTTCTTTCACATGTAGTTCTACATATCTCCGTCTCTTCCACGCATAGCCCAGTGTAGCCCGTGTAACTATCGATAAATTATATCGATAGCCTTAGACTACTTGAATGCCAATAAATTAATTTACCAAGTAAAAACTTATATTTCATTAAATTCCGAACAATTCTGAAGTAGAAGAACAGGTTAGATGTCTATTATTTATTTAAAAGTTGTTGTTGAAAACTTGTTCTTTAGTATAGAACTTGGGCACTTGGGCAATTAAAAAAAATTATATATCAGATAATTATCTATAATCATACATATGGTATGGTAGCCCGCCAACCCGCATTGGAGCAGCGTGGTGGGTCTAAGCTCTAATTCCCTCTCTCTCATGGGAGTGGAGGCCTGTGCCCAGCAGTGGGACGTTAATAGGCTGTAGTGGTGGTGGTGGATACATATGGTTGTCTTTTGCTGTTTGAATAAAATTATTTGTATTGATTTTCCAATGGTAATTTTTATCGATATATTTTTGTCGCGCAGCGGGCAGCCCAAGTGCCGCGGTAACATATACTTTGTACTTATAACTGTGTAAAGTTGACCTTGAGCCAGCCAATAAGAAATGCTATTATTACCTCGTCCCCCACCTGAAAGTGGTGAGATGTGTTTCAAAGCGAAAATGTGGCTATTAGCTCTCAATAGGTTTACTACTCGGTGATCACGGCTAATCTTTAGCGTAGCGTAGGCCGAAGCGTAGTACAGATATTAAACATATAATACACAAATATATCCTGCCGCTCTTATTTTTATCTAATTATGTTTAAAGGGATTAGGTACCTTCAGACATCGTCGCTTTTGGAACTATGTACACGTATGTTATGCGGTAGATGTTACGCCTTATAAGAAATGCCAAATAAGATAATTTTAATATAATTAGGAAGGAGGAAGATCCAACTTTCACATTTTTATATTTGCAGATCACAAATGACTCTAGCGCAACAAAAAATTCATAAACAAGTGAATATAATTAAAATTATTAAAAATACGGCTGCTCTGCCGTAGACATATATACATACACGAATCCTGAAAACATAACACTCCTTTTTTGGGCAGTCGTGTAGTAAAAAATCCCCCTTGAATGGAAGTACCACTGCTACTACGTAACGCTACCACAGTCATTAATTACCTTTGGAATCTTATTCACATTTTTATTAAATTATATTTTTAAGTGAATCACTGGATATTGAACTGTAGTATTATATATTTTTGGAATCTACTTATCATTTTCTAGATGATGATTATATAGTTAATCTTATTTTCGAATATTTTTTTTTAACTTTAGTCTTTAATGCGGAACCATGGTCACCCATCAATTTTATTTTAAACTAGCGGACGCCCGCGACTTCGTACGCGTGGCATAAGTTTTATAACTCCCACAGGCATTCCTTAATTTTCCGGGATAAAAAGAACCTGTGCACAAAAAACATCCGTTGCTCTGTTGCAGCATGATTGAAGGACTATTTAACGTCCTTTGGGAAAGAATTTTCAAAAACTGTGAATTATGTATTTCATAATTTAAACCCGTTTCCCAAACGTCAAGTTTTATGGCTATAACTTGAAAAACGGCGGCCTTTTACACCAACTTAAAACCCCTAATTTACCCGTTTGGGGGTGGAATTTTGAAAAACTGTGACACACGTTATTCTTTATTTTTTACCTTTAGCCAAAATACAAAGTAACGTTAAAATAACTTGTAAAATATCTTGAGAAATGAAGGCCTTTTATACCAACTTTCATCCCCTATTTCACCCCTTTGGGGGTCGATTTTTCAAAAACTGTGAAACATGTATTTCGTCAATTTTAACCCGCAGCTCATATACCAAGTTTCATGGCCATAACTTGAGAAATGAAGAACTTTCATACAAACTTTCAACCCCTATTTTACCCCTTTAGGGGTGGAATTTTGAAAAACTGTTACACACGTAATTCTTTATTTTTTACCGTTAGCCAAAATACCAAGTTTCGTTGATACAACTTGTAAAATACCTTGAGAAATGAAGGCCTTTGATACCAACTTTCATCCCCCATTTCACCCCTTTGGGGGTTGAATTTCCAAAAACTGTGAAATACCTATTTCTTCATTTTTAACTCGCAGCTCATATACCAAGTTTCATGGCTATAGCTTCCATAAAAAATTTCAACCCCTATTTTACCACTTTAGGGGTTGAATTTTGAAAAACTGTGACACACGTCATTCTTTATTTTTTACCATTAGCCAAAATACCAAGTTTCGTTGATATAACTTGTAAAATACTTTGAGGAATGAAGGCCTTTTATACCAACTTTCATCCCCCATTTCACCCCTTTGGGGGTTGAATTTTCAAAAACTGTGAAATACGTATTTCTTAATTTTCAACTCGCAGCTCATATACCAAGTTTCATGGCTATAGCTTCCATAAAAATTTTCAACCCCTATTTTACCACTTTAGGGGTTGAATTTTGAAAAACTGTGACACACGTCATTCTTTATTTTTTACCATTAGCCAAAGTACCAAGTTTAGTTGATATGACTTGTAAAATACCTTGAGGAATGAAGGCCTTTTATACCAACTTTCATCCCTCATTTCACCCCTTTGGGGGTTGAATTTTCAAAAACTGTGAAATACGTATTTCTTAATTTTCAACTCGCAGCTCATATACCAAGTTTCATGGCTATTGCTTTCATAAAAAATTTCAACCCCTATTTTACCACTTTAGGGGTTGAATTTTGAAAAACTGTGACACTCGTAATTCTTTATTTTTGAACGAAATCCACAATACCAAGTTTCGTTTAAATAACTTGAGAATATCTTGAGAAATGAAGGACTTTCATGCAAACTCTCATCCCCTATTTCACCCCCTCGGGGGTATAATTTTTAAAAACTGTGAAACACCTATTTCTTAATTTTCAACCAGTAGCTCGTATACCAAGTTTCATGTATATAACTTGAGAAATGATGGACTTTCATACAAACTTTCACCCCCTATTTCACCCCCTTAGGGGTGGAATTTTGAAAAATCCTTTCTTAGTGAACGCCTACGTCCCAAAAGGAACCTACTGTCAAAATTTCAAGTTTCTAACCCCAGTGGTTTAGGCTGTGCCTTTATCCCTTAACGATTTTATATATATATAGATAGATAGATAGATTATACTTGCCTATGTCACGCGGAATAAGCTAGGGATTCAAACGATACCTCATTTATCAAAATCGGTTCAGGCGTATAGAAGTTATGGTGGAATGGTTATGGAGTTTGTGTAACTCACATACATACAAACATACATACATATACATGAACCCTGAAAACAATATACTCCTTTTTTCAGGCAGTCGTATAAAAATATTAAAATATACGAAGCCGAACGCCAAAGTAGTATAGCAAGATAAATTTTGCGAAATTCCCAGCTTTTTTCATTACATTGATGTCGGGCACTTCCATTAGGTAACTAATTTTATTAAAGTTTTAGAGGCCAATAAAATGTCAACTTGATTGGTAGAAAATCGTAAAGATAAGGGAATAATAAAGTTAAATATGGTAAGGTTTAATACAGCGAAGCTTGTGAAAAGGATTATCTTCTAAGACAGAAGCGTACAAAAAATATCACCATCCTCGTCTTCATCGTCATTTTTATTTGTGAATATTAAGGGCGGAAACACACAACGGTCAAAAAATGTCCAAACTCTCTCTATTGTACAGCTGCACAAATTACCGTGACAGGACTAAACGTGTTTCCCTTCCTTAACGGGCGTTTTACGCGGACGTTTTGTCCTGTTCTGCCCATAGTGTGTTTTGGTCGTTACCTTCATGCAGTCATATTATTTCTCCACAATTTGTAGCAACATGCGATAAAACCACCAAATAATATACTTATATTTTAAAAAAATATTTTTGGTAGATAACATGAATGAACAGAGACATAATTATTATGTATTCATGTAAGAACATAGTCAAATTATATAATTATCTTAATATATATAAATCTCGTGTCACAATGTTTGTCCTCAATGGACTCCTAAACCACTTAACCGATTATAATAAAATTCGCACACCATGTGCAGTTCGATCCAACTTGAGAGATAGGATAGTTTAAATCTTAAGAAAACATCAATTCACGCGGACGAAGTCGCGGGCATCATCTAATACAATTATATATTATAGTCAATAGCTTATCCCTTTTCTATTGATTTTTTTAAACCAGCGAACTCAAAGAAAGTCTCTCCACGTACCCCAAAGTTAAGCTAACGTCTCCCGAAATTATTTGAGAATGTACCTATATAACAGAATCATCAAAAGTTATAGCATTGTTAGCGGCCCAGCCGGTGTTAACTGTTCACTGCCCCTAATATGGTCCCTTCGACCTCTGGATTATTATTCAAGGTACGTAATTAGTGGTTTCACGAGTACAGGTATTGAGAAAATACAATACCGGCATTCGAGCCGGGAATCAACTGAATAACGTCAAGTTTGCGTGGGACAAAAATTAGGGTGGCCATATTTATGAGGGTAGGGGTTTGGTATCGCCAGGTTACTTTGATAGTATGACTCGCATCGTTATTCGTAACGTAATGCTTAGTGTTCCCTACTCCCTACTCTAGCAATAAAACTTGACTTGCAACAACAAAAAGCAACAGCAACAGTTGACTTGTTGCAATGGCTTACGCACAGAAAATGTGGTTCAAATTGCATAAATAGGTTATTTCTGCAAGTTTTATTATAGAATGATTGAGGTGAGTAACTGGTAGTCACATTCCTGGCGGCCAGTTTTTCAACTAATCGATCTATATTTCGTAGAATTAGAAAAACGTCGTGAAGAGACATTGCATTTAGTGGAAATAACTTCAAGATTGAATATTTATAAGGTAATTTTTTTTGTACCTAGTAATTTCCAAGTATGCAGTGACTTAACCAATTAATGCACTTGAACTTAAAGCCATCTATGGATAACGGCTAAAACTAATGACCAATTACAATATCTATATTTTCCTGCAATTTAAAAAAAAATTGAAAACAACAACTGACTAGAATTACTATATCAAGTAACTGACTATTATAGTTTATTGTAATAAGAGTACGTAGAGCTTAATATCACATAGTAATTTTTTTGTGAATCGTAGCGGAGTTCGGCAATAACAACTTACGCTGAAAGTTGTATATTTTTCTTAAACAGTTGATTCACGGCATGAACAACTTGAAAATATATAATATGTAATTAATTTTATTGTCTATGGTTTTGTGTAAGCTTACGGCATGGCCAGTTACCAACCCGCAAACGAATCCACCAATTTTGCTATCCGTAACGATGCTATAAAATCCTATAAGGGGTAAGCATGTACTAAAATTCTACATCAATGGGGGTAAGTATAGGATTATTTAACTGACACGTCACACAATCTTAGAACTAAATTGTCACCGATGAAAAAAAAGAGTTCCTTAGTTCGTAATCCAAATTCAAGGCCCATGCATGTACAATTCGAATCCTGCTAAGTTGTTTCTCATGTATACCCTATGAGAAAAGTTTGGGCAGCGATGGATTTATTTGTCAACTTTCCTCTGATAAAACTTTGTTTGACATTTGATTGTGAGGTCATGCCCATTCTGCGTAAGTTTCAAGGACCGCCTCTTTTAACTTCGAATTAATTTCCCTTGGTGATATCGGCATTCAAGCCATAATTATTCTATGGGATCCTGTGCGCGTCGTGAATATGATTATTAACATAAAAACCACAATAATATTATGTTTGTCTCTTTTATTTAAATTTCAAATGAAACGCTATATTTGTTATGTTTCGTGTTTTCGTTAGAGTGGCGATCGGAAAAAAAAATTAATTTAGAATTTTGATTTATATGCCTAACGTACTATTAAAAATATAATAATATATTAACTTAAGACCACCCCGATTGGGTTCTATGACAACGTATTTATGAAGAACGAACTTTTAAAGGATATAAAGCTAAAAACACTCATGCGACTGGTGGCTTCAACACTGGATTTTCACCAAAGTTTATAACACATATTTTACATGTAAATCATACCTATTATTTTGTTTACTGTAAAACAAGTTAAGACGTCATAAAATATTAATTTTTAAAACACTTATAAAAAAATTGGCTTTACATTCTGTTAACACAAGATAGTACATGCCGAACTGAGAACAAAAGCAGACAAACTAGGTCTAAATCAGTTTAATATTTATTAATTTTTGACAAAACGAAAATAAGATTTTTCACAAAGTGTCATAAGTCATAACCTGTTAATTGATGTAAACAAGTTGGGTAAACTACACGATTTATGAAGGCAAGAAAAGATTGGTCTAATTTATGATAATAAAAATATATCCTGCTGGCTGCTGCTCTTACACTACAATTTATCAGATTTTTTTAATCACACAATATTACATTATTTATCATTAAGTTGGTTTGAAATCGATTGATCGATATAATAAATATATTATGTCTTACGTCTGTAGTTACCTTATGCATCATCGACGTCAGTGCGTTTCTAAGGAACGATATAAAGCTCGGAAGTTGACAAATATCCCACGTTATTCCTGTACTAATTAGACACAAGCGTAGGCGTATAGTGACAGGCGACATGTTTGCGGAGGATTTTTCAAACTAAATTCCTTGGGTGAATACTTCATAAGTATAGGATATCGAATAATTTGTTTGCATGATGTTAAAAATTTAAAATTAAATGTTAAAAATAAATAATGTAGAGTTTATTAGAATTAGTAAAATCTAATTTTGCCAGTAGAACGTAAAATGAAATTTAGAAATATGGATTATATTCTATGTATACGTTATAACATATTACGTATATTCTGGTTGCTATTAGCAAACCAATAGTAAGGTAGCTCTTATGCAACACATGTGCTAGCGGAAGCCAAAATTTAGCACTCCGATATTCGACTCACGACAGGTGTTTTCATCTAAGATTGCAAATCTCGGGTATTTGATTATACGATGTGTCTATAAATATGCAGATAATATTTGATATAAGTACCGTTCTTGCATTTTCCATGAGGTTTTTTTATTTATCTATATTATTTAATTGTAAGAGACTTTTTGATTTTTTATAGTGTACTTAGACTAGAAATATTATTGATATTTAACATTCTAATTCTAAACCATTGAACACTCTGAAAAAAAATCTTCGCAAGTGTTATGTAGGGTAAGAACATTATGTAGACGAAATAGGGTAGGCTAAGATAATGTGTCATTATTTCAATCGGTATGTCAACTATCATTTTCCATTCTAATAATAAATGCCTAATGAGTCAGACGTATTTCTTTTACTCGAGTAGTTATAAATAAAAAACTTTGTATTATAATTTTTAGAAGCCATCCTAGACATTTTCCGGCGATTTTTGTTTGTTTCTACTATCAACCCACGGAAAGTTAATTGAAGCCATTTACTAAATTGCTTAATAAATTATCATATCTCACTTTATTACCTACTACCTAATATGTTTCTTCTTACCCTGTCCCCACTACCAAAGGTTAACTGGAAGAGAATACCTCTAGGTATTAAGTTCGCCTTTGTACATTGTTTTAATTATGTGCAATAAAGAATTTAAACAAACAAACAAAAGTTACATAACTTAAATAATCTCTTGCAGAAACGGAAAATAAATACTAACCTATAGATTTTATTACCGTGTCAACTTTGCTCAACCGACGCAATTCATCACTCACAGCTTCTAGGTTTTATAACGTTCCTAAATAAGGAGATTATGTCAATTTAAAGGCGTATCTACACGTTACTATCTGTTACGCAAAAAGTACTATCGAATAACATATAGTGTACGTGCTTATTATGACAAAAACTGTCATCAGTCGACAACTTGGCAATCCTAATATTATTTTTTCACAAATGTACAAGTTATAGCATAGAAAATAAGTAGCAAATTTGCGTATTACCTATTCGGCGGATATGACTCTCTTATGCTGAAACTACTCCT
This sequence comes from Erebia epiphron, assembly GCA_963932025.1. Lineage (NCBI taxonomy): Eukaryota > Metazoa > Arthropoda > Insecta > Lepidoptera > Nymphalidae > Erebia > Erebia epiphron. The sequence continues at coordinate 30,201,530 of OZ009949.1, forward strand.
ATTTCACAGTCAAACGTTGCCTTTATAAGTCTGTGACGACATATTACATATTATGTCTAAGATCCACTCTAACGAGTACTTTCCCTTTAAAGGCACTCTTGATAATTCTAGTGATAAATGGAAGGAATTCAAAAGCTCAGACGGCACGATACTTCAATACATACATGGGTATGCATGCAGTATCAGGTTTACAAAAGATTTTATTTATATCATAACAAATAAACATCATTAGACAAAATATAAAGTCATCGTTCGTGATTCATGTCATATTCGATCATTGAATTGGAAATCATGGAATTGTCAAAATAACGATGTCCTTCCAACCAAAATATTTACCTAAGTAACTACCCATGTCGTCGGACCATTACTTATAGTTTACTAACATTGGTAATATTTTTTATATTATTTAGTATGAGTTATATATTATTATTATTTTTACATATTTTGAGTTATCGATAAATTTATATAATTTCCAAAAATTCGATTTTAATTTAGTAACTTCCATTCCTACTCATCCTTTCGGATGGTGTGACGTAGGCTTAACAAACACTGCGACACTGCATTCCAAAGCGAAATACCAACGTGGACTTGAACTCGTATGTACTGTCCACTTTTACACGTTAACGTCTTTCTACTATCTCCTTTTAAATTCCGGTGGACAGTAGTAGCAAAGGTGCGAAGGCGTTAAACAGGGTTCGTTAAACTACAAGTCGTTTTATTTTTTACTCAAACTTGCGTGCGTTTAGAAGGTACCGATAAGTATACCACTTTTTGTTACTTTTTCTAAAGAAAAATTGAACTTGATTCAATTTTCCGCTTACGTTTTTTCCCGAATCAAGCATGCTCTTGACCGTCAAAAGCGCTGCTGTAGATATTTTTTGTCGTCAACTTCTTTTTTTCGGGTACCCTAATAAAACTTTTTATGATCACAAATGCCGAAGAAATATTATATTTTTCGAACGAAAGCTGTTTTTTATTCATCAAAACATTATGATTCTAGTATTCTTTTTTACAATCCACTCTACAATAAATTTATAAAACCTATATTATGTCAAGTTATTCGAAAAATATTTAAGTATACTTTCTCAAACGAAACAAATTTAATACTTGATAATAAAAAAAACTTCATATATAATCAATTTTGCTGCAATTAAGTGTACAATATCTACATCTGCCTACCTTCTATAAATTCGAATTTACAGGTTTACGGTTTCGAATATCGAATCATTATTGTCAAATAAAATGTAGACTTTAAATAAAATTTCATTTTATATTCATATTATTATGGTGCAATAAATAATACGAATGTAAACAGCGGGTATGAATTAGGAATTTACCTATAAGTAATAAGTAGTATTTACCTGTAAGTAATAGTTAACCTACGTAAATTTATTCACAGGCACTGAGGTACCGTATACCTACTAGAAGCACAGAAAAGGTTGCTAGAAGTGACTATTTAAGCCGCAAACAGCCGTGTTTTAGATCTCAGTTCATTGATATTCAGATAATCGGCTTTAATGGTCCTTCTTTTTGTACTATTTCGCTATCCTCGTCATAATTACTCATTGTTACTCATTAAAAGGTACGAAAGAAGAATCGCTAAGTTTGTCCTTTACCTAAAATAAATTATAAAGTACTTCGACATGTTTAATGATGATACATTTATTATAATATTTATTATGTAATGATAATAATATTATTTATTTTGCATAGACATACTCGTAGTGTTGCTCAAGCCGCGAAACCGCTTTATCACGTTCACTAGAGTTCAGTTTCCACCGGAAAAAATCGTCACGAATTATTGAAACGGTCAGTTATTTTCATTAAACGGATCACGACACGATACCAGCTCCATCTCAAATTCTCAAACCATCGCAGCAATTAAAATAACAGGGAGCTTATTATCAGGCTATTAAACTTGTTATTAAAGGACGGCTTAGACAATTATCTCGATTCTCAAGTTATAATTGCACGCCGACCTCCTGAATTTATTGCGTAGGCTCACATTCCCTACGGCGAAATGAATATCGCTGTGATGAGAAAAGCTATGATTAAATGAATTGAATATATAATTCCAGGTTTTAGTCGAGTATATTGAGAGTGTTAATTTATGAAAATTTTAATATAATATCAAAATATTAACTTTTTGGGCACTTAAAACAATTTTTTTCGAGATGTGCTTTGAGGCTTGAAATCTAATATTTCAACTTGGTAGGTACTTATTTGTGTAACCAAAAAAATAGTTAGCAAGAAAATAATACAATTATTTTGCTATAAACAACAGACCGCCAACAGATATAAATAGCAAAATAATTGTACTCTTTTCTTGCTAAATCATGAACTTCCGCAAAGTAACGCCTGATTCTATCCAATCCATACTAATATTATAAATGCGAAAGTGTGTCTGTCTGTCTGTCTGTCTGCTACGCTTTCGCGGCCCATCTGTTCAACCGATTTTGATGAAATTTGGTACAGAGATAGGTTGTATCCCGGGGAAGGACATAGGCTACTTTTTACCCGACTGCGGAACGCACAGGGTTATGTGTTCATCAGTCTATATATGTATTTTTGTTCCTTGCAGGACAGCTACAGCCTAAACGCGTGGACCGATTTTGATGATTTTTGCACCAGTTTATGCCGAGTATATCAGTAGAGTATCACTGTGGAAGCCGAATTTGAGAAAAAACAAAATGGCGCCCTCTAGAAACCATAATGTAACAAATTAAAAAATTAAAGTCGATAGACTATGGCAAGTGGGGTATCGATGAATAGGTCTTGCAAAATCATAGTTAGGTTCCCTTGATCATTTTCTCATTTTATCGATCATTTAGGATTTACGAGGTTTCAAAGGTACATTTTTAGTGTATTCCTTTGTGTCGCACTACAGACAAAACGGCTGAACCGATTTTGATAATACTTGCACCACTAGATTTATCTTAATCTTGTGAGTGTCACTACGGAGGCCGAATTTGAGAAAAACAAAATGGCGTCCACTAGAAGCCAATTAATAAATAAAAGTCGATAGGCTCTTAGCCTATCAATAGTCGATAGGCTCTATAGCAAGTGGGGTATCGTTAGATAGGTCTTTTAAAATCACACCTAGGGTACTTGAACCATTTTTCCGTTTAAATGATAATTTAGGATTTACGAGGTTTCAAAGGAAATGTTTAAAGTTCCTACTCATATCATCTATGTCTATCAAACTAGGTGGATTATCTCAAAAACCACTCAACGGATTTTAAAAATTATATTACTTATAGAAAGCTACATTATTAACAAGTAAAATAGGCTATATTTTATTTCCAAAAAAATTAGAGATCCTTACGAAAATTGCAATAATGTGAGTTAAGTCGGAAAAAACGATCTCATCTGAGAGCTTACGTGGCGTGCGCTGCCTAAATCGATAAAGTTACACGACAACAATGTATGGTGGAAACGTTCCTCTCAAAAAGTTCTAAAAAAAGTCCGCGATAGCATATAACTATCTTTTAAGGTTGACTCACAATAACCATTTTTATGATTTTCAAATTTGGTCACTGCCTTACTTGCGAAGGTGTTTTACCAACATAGTTTTAATCGTTAATTACTTGTCACAATGAATATCTTACTCATCTCAAGTATTTAATTTAGACAAAAATTGTCCTTTACACCATTCAATTTAGAAGAATATCTTAAGAGATATAGAAATACAGTAACCTCATCAGAAAATGACGCGGACCACAGCGGATAGGTAAAGGGTGAAGGTGGGGCGTACTCTCACAATATAATAAATATTACAGTAGTATAGTAACATATCATTGTATACCTAAGCTTAATGTGACGAAATAAGTAATAACAAGTTTCAAAAAACTTGATGATTTTTACTCCTTCAATCGATCAATCAATAAATTCATCAATGCCACATGCAGCGCATATTCGACTAACATAACTTCCTACTAACATTTTTAATGTCTATTAAAATATTACTTCCGAGTCCACTTAGTTATAAACTAAATCCATACTAATATATATTAATATTATAAATTCGGAAGTGTGTTTGTCTGTCTGTCTATCTGTCTGTCTGTCTGTCTGTCTGTCTGTCTGCTACGCTTTCACGGCTCATCCGTTCAACCGATTTTGATGAAATTTGGTACAGGGGTAGGTGGTATCCCGGGGAAGGACATAGGCTAATTTTTATCCCGGGAAATTAAAGAGTTCCTGCGGGAATCAAAAATCCTAATCCACGCGGACAAAGTCGCGGGAATCATCTAGTACTTAATAAATAAATACGTCCACTACGTGCTAAATACGTACAATTTGTGTTTTTGAAAATACTTAAAAATACCTACTTTTTTGCATTGTCTACGGGCATTTTCGTAAGTGGCCGACGTTCATTGCCGAGGTCTCGTGACGTCGATGCGATAGGACTCTCGAAAATTAATAAGCACATTTTTAGGAAAAATAGCAGATTTACGAACTTTACCAAATTAATATTAGCATTATAACATATGCAAATTTGATGATGGTTATGGTGATCACCGCTCGTCATCCATACTAATATTATAAATGCGAAAGTGTGTCTGTCTGTCTGTCCGTCTGTCTGTCTGCTACGCTTTCACGGCCCAACTACTCAACCGATTTTGATGAAATTTGGTACAGAGATAGTTTACATCCCAGGGAAGGACATAGGCTACTTTTTATCCCGGAAAATTGAAGAGTTCCCGCGGGAATCAAAAAACATAAGTCCACGCGGACGAAGTCGCGGGAATCATCTAGTTACGAATAAATTAATCCGATGCTCATTACTACTTCTCATACAAAATACTTATTCGTACCTTTGGTGCTACCACAGAATAGGTAATAGGTGCTACTTCGGGCAGATAAAACGTCGCCTGTTTCCGATAAATACTTAACAAAAAAATTTGAAATAAAAAAGTAATTTATGAAAAACAAAAAACCCGACTGCTTGGATACCAAAAAGTATAAAACAAGACATGAATTGAAGTATTTCATTATTATCAATTTAAATCGTATAATATTAATAAAATTTATCAAGGCGCAGTCGCACGTTAAGTTTAGCTTTAGGACGTGCGACTGCGCCTTGATACATTTTATTAATATTATATGATTTAAATTGATAATAATGAAATACTTCAATTCATGTCTTGTTTTATACTTTTTGGTATCCAAGCAGTCGGGTTTTTTGTTTTTCATAAATTACTTTTTTACTATCCCGGAAAATTTAAAGGTTCCCGCGTTAGAACCCTACCCGGCTATTCCAAAAGAAGGCGTGACAGACTGTTATGTACGCTAGATGAGTTATTTTATAATTTATTGCATTTAATTAAGATTTCCTAACCCCGGCCCCATTGCAATTCTTAAATATATTATTTTATTATTATCTTAAAAATATCTTTTATTAGTGGGGTCAACGTTATATGGAAAACGGAGGCATAAATGAAATCTCATTATAGGTAACTAGCGGACGCCCGTGACATCGTCCGCGTGGCATAAGTTTTTTAATTACCATAGGCATTCCTTAATTTTCCGGGATAAAAAGAACCCATGAAAAAGCGGGAGTTCCCGCGGGAGTCAAAAAAATTCATCTGTTCAACCGATTTTAATGATATTTGGTACAGGGGTAGGTTGTATCCCGGAGAAGGACATAGGCTACTTTTTATCCCGGAAATTTCAAGAGTTACCGCGGGAATAGAAAAAAACTTGGTCCACGCGGACGAAGTCGCGGGAATCATCTAGTAATTAATAGTTATACAAAAAAAGAAAACGTGTCTTTGAAATTTCTTGAATAATATTTTACTATGAATGTATTTAGCTGCTATCTTGCTACGCATTGATAATCTAATTAGTTAAAACTAAAAGGTTTTAAAATATATTAGAAACGGTCTAACATAACAGGGGTAAAAAGCAAGACTGTGCAAAAGCTATCTCAATTACTAAAAATACATCGTTATATATCCCATTAACTCTGAATAAACATACATAACTCCCGTACCCCATCGTATTATAAATCACAGTAGGTATCTAAGTATACCATGGATGCTTACAGTGTAACCCTCGTTCGCATAATTGGTCGTGCCTAAGAGCCTGAATCGAGGTCAAGAGCCTTTACAAGTTCTATAGACTGACCCGCTATCTATTAGCTCTCTTAAACACACTGTAATATATACGAAACTTGACAGAAAGCGTAATTAGGTTCATAGCGATTTATCTGCTGACGGCCTTTTTATTGAGTTACTCATCACCCAACCTTTCATCTTATTCATAATATTAAAAAAAATGTGGGATCTGAAATTAATAAATGGGTCTAAATTCCTATATAATAAGCTATCTGAAAATACTTTCACTTAGTAGGATTTAAAAAGATTAGAAAGTGAAGTTCTTTTCACTCTTAAACATAGACAGAAAAATAACTTGACTTCAAACATAGAAAAGCGATACGAAAAAGTTTTTTTACGCGATTATACTCATATCTTTGCATTGTTGTAAATAGGCAAATGCAAAACAAACGAGTTAGTAACGATTACAGCATATCAGATTGCACTGCACAACTCTAAAAATATATGAAAGTCTGATTGATGCTAAGCAGATTAAATCCAAGAATTGATCTTGTACATTTAAATTATGCTAATCACTTTAAGAGCGAAAAAACGGTTTGACGTGCCGAAGCAAACATGGGAGTAAAAACACCCAAGAGGCATGTCGCGTGCGAAACTGAATGTGTGGTGGTGGGCACCAAATACGCGCGTACGTCGATGTACACAGAAACGAATTTCGCTTTCGGCGGCGGCGGTCGGTTAACTTTTCGGACGGGCCGCGAGTTTTAATTTGTGATCAATTATGCTTGAGCACTGTTATTTATCGTTGTTTTATTTTATTTGCCTTCTCACAGCGCCGGTGGGTGGTCCGCGCCACGATTAGGTGTCTGCTCAGACGGACAACGTTGCTGACGGAATTTTAAATTAGAATGAATGCAATCACTGAGTACTATACGCTTTAACTAAATACAAGTACATAATATTATGTTCAGCTGCTTGCGGCGAGTACCATGTCTCGTATTCGCCACAGACGTTGTACGCGACAGAAAATTGTGGTATGAGTACCACAATGTAGATCAAACAATGCTCAAAAAAGTAAGTCCCCTACTAAATCACGAACGAAAGGCGGGCTCTTGGTCATAATATTATGGTGGTCCAATGCGGAGATAACATCTCACCAGTGGCAATCAAGGACAGAAAGACCCCAACTGAACTGGGAAAAAAGCATGAAGAAGAGTGGAACAACGCGATTTCATACAATATCGTGCCCAGAAGAACTTGTACCTCTATGGTGACTGCAACTGGTATGGTTTGGTTGTGGCACGTGTGAAAGGACCCTTACGGACAATGCTCACCAATACGTTCCACCGATTGTGCCATAGAGCTAACGAACCAATAACGGATCGATTACTTCAAATATTATAGCTGTTACGAAGCGGAATTACAATTTGATTGGCATTATTTTATTTTCCAATCCTATTTGGATACGGCATAATATAATCAATTTTTATATTTTATATTTGAAATTCACTTTGATTATAATTTTATTGTAAGAGGAAATTGTGTTACACGTACTATTAGGTACCATTTTTTACCGACTTCCAAAAAAGGAGGAGGTTCTTAATTTGGCGCGTATCTTTTTTTTTAAAAGTTATGTCGGTGCATATCTCCGTAGTTTCTGGACCGATTTGAAAAATGTTTCTTTCAGTCGTTAGAGGAAGCTCCCGAGGTGGTCTCATAAAAAATTCTGACTCCAAATCCTCAACCCTGATACAAAAAAGTTGAAAATAAAAAATTCTTTCCAAAAATACCGACTTCCAAAACCACTGTAAAGTAACCTTATTGAAAACAATAAAAACTTAAGTTGTTTTCAATAAGGTGATGTATATGCGGTATAAATAAAAGTTTATGTTAATAGTTTCCTTTTTATTTGATACGTCTTGATATTAGGCTCATAAAGGAGTCACAATTTATAATGTTCATAGAAATAAATACATAAAATATTTACTTATTAATATTTTGAAGTTAGCAGTTAGAACCCCACCCGGCTATTCCAAAAGAAGGCGCGACAGTTAATGTACGCTAGATGAGTTATTTTGTAATTTATTGCATTTAATTAAGATTTCCTGAACCCGGCCCCATTGCAATTCTTAAATATATTATTTTATTATTATCTTAAAAATATCTTTTATTACTGGGGTCAACGTTATATGGAAAACGGAGGCATAAATGAAATCTCATTATAGGTAATAATATAAAAACTAAAGAATGAATATTCGGTGTGCAAAATGAAAATTGTGTTATAACCAAATTGTAATCACGTCCTGTCTAAAATCCTGTTAGTCTTAAATGTATTACAAACGCAGGAATTTTGTTATTCCGTGCACATCGCGCGACCCTCGAATGGTTAGCGGTAAATTGTTTCACGTAATGTGATTCTAATTGAGCAGCTAATACGTATGAGCATTGCTTAATTAGCCGTCCCACGGTTAACTGAAAGTATTTCTCGGTACGGTAAAAGTGATGTTAAACTTCAAAATTATCTCTTCAAAGCTGGAATTAAAAGCTCTTGTGGGATCTGTAAAAGGTGACTAAAATTGTGACTAACTAAAACTGAAGAGATTTTTTATTCACTACAACTTAGCCCTTGACTGCGATCTGATGGGAAGATCTGATATTCTCGTCTGATGGGAAGTCATGATGCAGTCTAAGATGGTAGCCGGCTAACCTAGGTATGGGGTATGGCAGTAATATTTAAACCCTAATCGGTTTCTACACGGCATTGCACTGGAACGCTTTTAATCGCTTGGCGGCACGTCTTTGCCGGTAGGGTGGTAACTAGCCGCTCACCAGGCCAGACCAGAAAAAAAACAGCAATTATAAATTCCCAAATTGACCCAGCCGGGGCTCGAACCCTTGACCTCCCACGTTAAGACAACAGCGCTTAACACTGCGCCAGGGAGGTCGTCGTCGTCGTTTCGACCGCATGACCCGTTGTCCTAGGTGAGCGACAAAACCGACAGATCTGTTAAAAGGAAAATACACTAGGGGCAGGACAGGAGAAAACTTCTGCGAAAGAGAACGGATTTTATCCTGCGTCACTACTCATAGTGTCTACAATGTCGTATTTATTTGTAAAATATAAAGTAACGCGGACTTTTGGTCCGCCAGTAAAGTTTTGTTAGTAATTGTACTAGCGTGTTTTTGCTCTTAAGAATCTTGCATTTTGCAGACCACCTGAGTAGGGCAAAAACGAATTACGAGGCTTCTATACATAGCCTTTAGATAGAGCTCTATACATTTTCATTTCTCATAAGTCATTTATTTATAATAAAACTAGAAAAATAACAATAAACCACGAACACAAATAAAAGTAACATAAAATAAAACATTAAAGTTGGACTTACATCATAATTTGGCCATTTGCGTGGGTGGTAGGTCTGACTGACTGATATCATTCCTTATTACCGCGGGGCTCAAGGCTTATGAAATACAACCGGTTTCGTTTATTTAACACGTATTACACTATATTTTTAAAATCCTTTCAGCACAACAACTCACAGAACTCTAATATTATACAAAAAAGTCAATGTAATTTGTGTGCCTACTGCCTACCCTTTATTATTGGTGCGGTCAGTAAGCGCCGCGTAAACATTATGCGGTCGATACATAGATCTATGTTTATTTATTGTTTAAAGAGATGAAAAACTAATAAAATAAACAATAAATAAACATAGATCTATGTATCGACCGCATAATATTCGAGAGAAACTCGATTTTGACGTAGTCCAGGGAAGGTTTAAACGGTGAGAAAATATGGAAAAATTGCGAGGAAGATAGGGCAGGACAACATCTGCCGGGCCCACTAGTCACAAATAATGATAATTTAACTGATTCCTTTACATTATTTTTTAGCAAACCCAAGATACCAAGAAAATACTCGCAAAGAAGTATTGCAACTCTTTAAAGGTTTTCCTCTGAAACTGCGTCCTCATTTATAATCAGAAATAATTTCAACATAGAAGTATTAAATTAATTAAATCTTCTATGAAATTTATTATATCAAAATGTTTTATAGGTGCAGATGATTAAAATGATTCCGGATCTTACTAATTATTTTAATTAACAAACGGTAAGTTTGATTGAGAGTCGTTGTGTGGGGTATAGACTATAGACTATAGTATTCAATCATTTACGGCATGCAAGATAACAATCGCTTCGATAGTTTAGATTTTATCGACTACTAGCGATGAGAAGTTGTTTATCTTTAAATTCTTTTAAAATGTAGGCCAAGTTATTATTGGATGAATTGGGTTATGAAGAAACACCGAATGAATGCTGAGGGTTTATAAAATTTAATATTTATTTTGGCAACATAAAACTTTCTTTTAAGAACGTTATTCAATGTTGTAAAACAAATATTTTTATGGCAAGGGTTGAAATTATAATCTTAGAACTTATGAAGTAACTAGATGATGCCCGGAACTTCGTCCGCGTGGAAGGTTTTTTGATTCCCGCGGGAGCTCTTGAATTTTCCGGGATAAACAGTAGCCTATGCCCTTCCCCGGGATACAATCTATCCCTGTACCAAATTCATCAAAATCGGTTGAATAGATGGGCCGTGAAAGCGTCGCAGACAGACAGACACACTTTCACCAAAATCTAATTACATATAATTATTGGTATTTTGTATCAGTTCACAAATAAATCTTTGAATGCATGTACATAGACATACACTCAAAATTTACTTTGAGAGTAGCTAGGTAACCTTAATCCCAAGCGCAACCAAGTTTATTTATGCATTATTCTTGAACTATAGTAGGAGTTATTGTGCTTACAACCATAATTAATGATTAAACGAACTTACCTGTAAGTGAAGTTCTATCATAATTATATGAGTCGCTTCATTCGAAGATATAATCATAGACAACGTAGTTTCCTTTACTTAATAGCAACCGATCGCACAGACTTCAGAGGAGTTATAAAAAAGAACCCCCACTACCCGCCTCTGTGTCGCACGACAGAGGAGCGGTTTCGTTCGTCATTTAGTTTAGAGATATACTTATACTTAAAGCTCTTGCGAAAATATGTTTCGGGATGGGTGGGTTGGGAGCTTAATATTATATCTTCGAATGAAGCGACTCATATAATTATGATAGAACTTCACTTACAGGTAAGTTCGTTTAATCATTAATTATACTTCGTCGCTTCATTCTTCAGATATAATCATAGACAACGTAGATGTTAAGAGATAGGTATATATTTTTGCAAGAACTATATCTACGCTGAATAGATACTAATTATTGTTATCAATAATTTTATTTATTCTTCTTATCTCTTATTTGAGCTGTAATGTTTTAAACAGTTCATGTTTAAGGTTGGAATCATGTACCGATTTCCCGAGATGTTTATCTACGTACATTTAATATGACTTTAAAATTTCTCTTAAGTATTTATTGTACTTAAGTTTCAATTTAAATAACTTTCAATTTACCAATAATAAAATCTTGCGCTTTTTTGCTTTAGTTGCTAGTAACAAGCATGAACGTATTATAGTTTCGATGCAAGCGAATGGAACTAGTTATTGATGTCAATACTGCAAGATTTATAATCTACTACAAAGTAAATTAGCAGGGACAATACTTTATTTTATTTGTACAATTAGCCCAACAGACGTCCAATGGGACGCTTAAGTGCGAAATCCTGCCCAGTAGCAGAAGAAGGCATATTTTGTTTTTTGGAAGTGCGGCGGGAAAAGAACAGGTATATTCTGGTCCTGTTGTGAAGATATTTCGGGTATTGCTTTAGCTATATGTTTAAGTAAAATTTTATATTAAAATACCGTTTTAAGTTTTTTGTCGAACAATTATATCGTCATTAAGGTTATGGAATTTAATAAATTCCTATCCGCGTAAAAGTTACCCCGAAATTATAGGTGAAGAATGAATATTCGGTCGATATTGTGACAAACTACTAATATCGACTTTGAAGGGTTAATCAATTGGTTTGAACTTTTTAGCCCCACTGACGTTAGGTGCTTTGAAGTAAGTTATTTAAGGAGTCTTTCTATACTTTTCAACGATGGATAACCTAGCTGTGCGTCATTGAATGTAGAATGTTTGTGAAAATTTTTTTTTTTTTTTTTTTTTAAAACATCATTATAAGCTATTCAATTCATAATAATTTTTGAATGGATGCATTAATTTCCTGATATTTTATGACACAGCTGATCTATGTGAGGTAAGCGTGATCCAACTGTTACATTTGCGGCCGCTGCTCCATGCCGATTTTTGTTTTTCATTAATGTCTTAATTGGTTACTCTCATTCAGGGTCTGAATCGACTAAACAAGAATTTTAATTTTGCTCTAGGCAAGTGTTGCGGGAGCATATTATTGTTTACGCGAGTAAATTGTACTAACTACCATGTTTGCCACGAGTGATTACGATGCCTACATCGTACGTATTATTATAACGAAAGTTTTATAACGGTTTTTCGAAGATTGTTTCTAATATGTGGATAATGAATATAATTATATGAATGGATCTTAAACTTAAAATTCTTTTTATTTTATTTTGTACCAAAAACTTATAAAATACTTAGAAAAACAGAAACATAGTGGACAAGGAAGCACTAATCTCTATACGAGATCGCTACCAGTGACCCTTTGCACCGTGCTTGGATTCCCGTTTCGGGTAAGACAACCTGCGCGTTTTACTGTGTTTGCAGAAACAAATGCCCACGAAATATCTTTAAAGAAGAAAACAATAATTACGATGGAGATTTTACACTATTACTTTATGTTATATTATAATCTACATCCGGTCATCAAAATACTCGCCGTTAGATTCTCTTTATTTAAAAACCAACTTCCAAAAAGCAGAAGGTTCTTTGTTAGTTTTTGGTTTTTCGAACTGTTTTAAGCATAATCAACCGTATTACACATCAGCGGGTGTATGATATATGCTTCCCGGGCACTATTAAGTTGTAAAACTCGAGAGTACCTACGTTGTTAGGGACAAAACATAAAACTTGTGGGTAATTTTTGCAATCTTACCACACATTTCCTTCGTAAATGTTCTTTGCATACCCCTGCCACGCTGAGGGTAGAATACTAGCAGGTATTTTATTTCAAATTTGACGTATCTGTATGTACAGTATTTGCAAACAAATTAATTTATTGCTGAAGTAGCTGCTAAAAAAAAAAATTAAGATATTTATTACCTCAGAATTCTCTGAACTTTCGTTACCACTCCGCAGGTGTATGTAAGTTTGATACCGAGAGGCCTTGCAAACAATTACATATTCTGAACATTTTGAACCCCAGATCTTGAGTCTGCATACACTGAATGAAACATTTATGTTTTTTATCAATCAATCAATCACCTTTAGGTACCTATATAGTGCAGTCACTATAGACTGAAAGGCGCTGAAATCTGTAAAAGCTGAAAACTTAAGAAGCGGTGTTACGCTGTATATATATATATTATATGTATATTTTTTACCAAGTAGGTAATAGTGCTTCAATATTACTATATTGCAGTCTCAAAAATAAAAATCTGAAATGCTAGATCTTTTCATGTTATATCCGGGCAGATATGTAAGTAACGTTTGCAGAAATGACTAGAACCACCACAAGTGTTTCATTGAAAGTAAAAACACTGGTATAGAATTTTACTAGTCTTCTTTATAGTCGATTAGACATACCTTTTTTATAAGATGGTACTCCAGAGATTATATTATCATGGAATCTGTTCCATAGGTTTACATTTTAAAATAAGGCTTTGTGGTAACGGTATTAGATTAATAATTGCATTTACTTGCTAAAAGAAATTAAATACATACATATTTCTAAGTATTCTGTTTATCTGTCACCGTAAATAATAAACACTTTTATTGTGCCCCCATGCTAATAGATTTATTCTTGAAAACAGAACCTCATTAGTATAAGGTTTCTTGGCCTTATCGGTGATAGTGTATGAATTATGAAGACAAAGCAAAAAGGGTAGGCGATGCAAACACTAATAATATAATGTATTATATTACATGATAGGTACTTGTGATTGAATAAATCATGTCCACTATTTTGATATAACTAGCGGTAACACCTAGGTACGAAAGATCTTTTAAAGCTTTAGCTTTGATTTCGAATTAAGTAAGTATCCATACAATCTTTGATCCAGTAAATACTGAAGATTGTTAATAATTTACAGCAGAGGATAAATAAAGTAGAAGGTAACCTTCTTTATGGTAAGTACATAGTATTTACCTGAGTCCCGGTTACTTCTCAAGTATTGGTCGAAATCAATTTGTGTTAGGCTTACTAAGCTGGGCCTTGGTGACGTATCCGATCGTTGGTCCACTTTGACCCTCAACGCCTTCCCCCTTGTTCAGAGAACGGTGAACAGCTTGCTAAATGCCAGCTATCTTGATTTGGTGGACAAATAATTCTTCATCGCCGGACTGCTAATTGAGCAGATGCCATCGCCAGGCGCGTCTAGCTGAAAGGTTTGATTTCCGTCGTGCTACTTCGCGGGTGACCTCGCAGTGTACCATTGTCGTACCTTAGCACTTCTTCGTCTAAGTACCTATTTTACTCAAGTGAATCATGCTGAAACGCTTAACCTTCGTGTTACCTTTTAGGAAACCCGCCGGAAAGACCTTTAGTGCAATTAAACACTACATGGACGAGTAATTTCTTAAGTGCGTTCCATGCTGAAAAACGTTTATATTCTTTCGTGTTACCTCTCGGGTAACCTCCCAGAAATCCTTTAGTGCAATTTAACATTGCATGAAAGTATAATTCCTGTAGGTAATGAGCGCGTATAGATGATTCAATACTAACTTTTATTTTAAGTACCCTCTTTAGGAAATCATACATTTTACATAGTAATAGTATTGTACCACAATTCCTCAGGCGCGTCGTACTGAATGGTTTATTCTCTATCGCAGTGACTCTCGGGCAACCTCCAGGAAAAAACTTTAGTGTAAATAAACACTGTATGAAAATATAATTGATTAGGCGCGCCATGCTAAAAAGTTTATTCTCCTTCATGTTGACTCTCCGGCAACTATAATTGATTAAGCGCATCATGCTGGAAGGTTTATTCTCCTTCGTGTTGACCCTCGGACAACCGCCAGGAAAACCTTTAGTGTAAACAAACACTGCATGAAAGTAAGGCGCGTCATGCTGAAAGGTTTATTCTCCTTCGTGTTGACCCTCGGACAACCGCCAGGAAAACCTTTAGTGTAAACCAACTGTGCATGAAAGTATGCTTGATTAGGCGCGTCATGCTGAAAGGTTTATTCTCCTTCGTGTTGACCCTCGGACAACCGCCAGGAAAACCTTTAGTGTAAACAAACTGTGCATGAAAGTATGCTTGATTAGGCGCGTCATGCTGAAAGGTTTATTCTCCTTCGTGTTGACCCTCGGACAACCGCCAGGAAAACCTTTAGTGTAAACAAACTGTGCATGAAAGTATGCTTGATTAGGCGCGTCATGCTGAAAGGTTTATTCTCCTTCGTGTTGACCCTCGGACAACCGCCAGGAAAACCTTTAGTGTAAACAAACACTGCATGAAAGTATAATTTATTAGGCGCGTCATGCTGAAAGGTTTATTCTCCTTCGTGTTGACCCTCGGACAACCGCCAGGAAAACCTTTAGTGTAAAATATAAACACTGCATGAAATAATGATTACTCAAACACGTGGTGCTGAAATAAATTGCTGAAAATGAAAGATTAAAGAGTCACCTGCAAAACGCACTTTTTTTTTTTTTTTTAATATTATTAAATATGTAAGTATTTAAAGAGAAAATTATCTTTAATCTATAAGTGTGTAGAAAGTAGGAACGTGAGATCGTTGCTACGCACGAAAAAGGAATGACGAACGAAACCGCTCCTCTGTCGTGCGACACAGAGGCGGGTAGTGGGGGTTCTTTTTTATAACTCCTCTGAAGTCTGTGCGATCGGTTGCTATTAAGTAAAGGAAACTACGTTGTCTATGATTATATCTGAAGAATGAAGCGACGAAGTATAACTTATACTAACCTCTAAACAAAAGGGGCTCTTGTTTACGCACAGTGGTCGCATTCAGAACAATATGTCACAAAAAGTAACTGTGCGGTTAAGACATTTTCTCTACTTTATGATAAAGCCGGCCGAAACAAGCGTCTAAATATTGTTTAACTATTTACAACCACGCTGTTCTTTTGAACAATGCCCTTTTGTTTATGTTCACGAGTTCTATCTTTAAATTTAATAAAGTACCGTCTTTTTTATGTTACACGTTTTGAATTTTACTATTCTGTTATTTAGATATATAATTTTACATATTATGCCATAGTTCTATAATTTATGTGTTCGTCAAGATGTGTTAAAATTCTATGTCTGAACTTTAATTTTACATCGTTTTTAGGGTTCCGTACCCAAAGGGTAAAAACGGGACCCTATTACTAAGACTAAGACTCCGCTGTCTGTCTGTCTGTCTGTCTGTCTGTCTGTCTGTCTGTCTCCAGGCTGTATCTCATAGACGGTGATAGCTAGAAAGCTGAAATTTTCACAAATGATGTATTTCCGTTGCCGCTATAACAACAAATACTAAAAATTAAAAAAATATATATATTAAGGGGGGTCCCCATACAATAAACGTGTTTTTTTCGTATTTTTTTGCTCAATATTAAAAACGGTAACAGGTAGACGGTTCAAATTTTCACAGAATATTAACTTGTATATTACCTTTCAAAATAAATAATTAAATATCAATAAAGTAAATATTAAAGGGGGGCTCCCATACAACAAACGTAATTTTTTGATATTAACAGTAAACCTCTACAAACAAAGTTAGTTTTGCGGTTCATTAACAAAGGTAATTATACCTACTTCTTGAGTACGGAACCCTCGGTGCGCGAGTCCGACTCGCACTTGGCCGGTTTTTTAAATAACTGTAGACAGTCCAGTAAATTTGGTACTTACATTGCCACTAACGAAACCGTTCAGTTCAAGGATAAATTGCTGGGGCCTAAGTGAAATTAAAATTCGACAAGTTAAATAATATTGTCATTTATTTTACATACAAGACTGTGGCAAACATTGTTTGTAAGCACAATCGTACATCGAATAGAAATGGTGTCATATCTAGAATTAAATACAATCGCAAATGTAATAAAGCGACTCTACAATTGCATTGAATAGACATGATTGTCATAGAACGCATTAAAATTCATTGAAAAGTTGTCTAATATAGCAGTACGTACTTGTATATTCTGGCGCCATCAAAAAACTTGTTACATATCACGACTAGGTGAACCATAAAATTGATCTACCTTGTATGGATGGAGCTTATTTTGACTGAACATTGGACAGTGGATTAGCGTACCTAATGTATGAAACCTTTCATTTTGTAAAGACGAACAGCAGGGCGATCTTTTTCATCAATCATTGATCCATCGCAATGACCTCTGATTGGTTTACACTCTTCCGCTATTGGACGAAGTCCATTGACGCAGCAAGAATACCATAGAATCAGCCAGTCGGAGGTGATTGCGATGTATCAATGATTGATGCAAAAGATACGCGGTCGTCCTGCAGCTGTAACGATCTGACAACTCCTTAAAAACTTACAAACACTCTGTGTCTGCCGTGACTCGCGAATCGCGCCTTTTGCTACACTTTGTCGATGAAAAAGCATTGATTAAAGCAAGATGAATAAACAAAGCAAGCAAAGCATACCAAATAAGTATTGTCTGCAAGTGTGACGCTTGTTAACTCCAGTCAATGCTAAAGGCATTTTGTATTGTCCCTAAATTGTAAATAACGACTTCTTTTGGCTGAATATTTTGTTATTTTTAACCAAGAATCAATGGAATTATGAATTTATCTAATGAAATAGGATTCATGGATTATAAAAAACGTATTTATTTTATTTATTTTATTAGATTGCTATTTATTTTGATAAAATAAAACTATAAAATACAGCAATCCGCCATATTGGATAAAACACCAAGAAGCGAATGACGTCACAATTGTTTACCGAAAATTTAAAACACACGCCCCGTGAATACGACCATCTTGTTGAGGCGAGATATCAGCTGATAGTCATAGGTACAATTCGCATGTCACACTACTTCATTTACAATCCAGTTTGACGTTTTTATATTGTGTTCCTAAAATAGACGAGCAAATGTGTTGGCTCTTTCATCGTAGCCTCGTAGGTAACTATTTAATAAATATTAATATACTTAGACGATCGTAATGGTGTTTTCGTGTAGTGACAAAACATGCGTTAATAATTATGCCTTGTTTCTGTTTTTCAACGAGTATAAAAATATTATAAGAAAGGGTTAGAATATGTTTGAACACAGAATAATATGCTTTATTCACAAGTAGATAAGGAAACTTTCGGCAATCGTGATTATTCATTAGAGTTATAATCTTTAGATAACAATCTTCGCAATACTTCTTAAACATATTTTCATTTTGCCTTTAAACTACCTGGTTAGATTTGTCGCCTCCACAGAGAAAATTAATGTATTTGTGAAGGAACATAATATTGCATAACAGGTAGCATACCTTTTGGCAGTAGTGAATGATGGGCTTAAAGCCCTTCTTTCACTACTACCAAAAGACAAGAAGACATAAATTTCTAAATATGAAAAAGCTTGTTTGTTCGCAAACTAAACAAAACAATTCTCAGCACTGGGTAGTATTTAACAAATATAAGACCGTTAAAACTGTGTATTCGCCTTCTGTTTCAAATTTCAATGATCTCATTAATTTTTTTAATGATTCACATAAAAAAGAAAAGGCAGGAATCAAAGCAATAACCATTTACCAGCCTGTATCTTCCCAATCAAATATCACGATAACAGTAAACAGAAATCAAATGACTGTAAATGTAAATCCGGTAAAAGAATACATAAATAGGAACTATGAAATATTACAAATGAAGACAATGTAGATAAAGTGTAAAGCACTAAGAAACCGACGAAATAACATCCACGATAAGTATTATCCGCTTATCATAACAAATTATACCGTGTTTTTTATTTCCCCTTACATTTTACTCGTGTCCTTGCCTCTGAGAACTCCCTTCTCATGCCTATCGAGTATACAAATCAGAAATGTGTTACTATACAGCTGTTTGATAAATAAATTTGAAGCGTATACAGTTAGCTATAAAGACTGTTATGCTTTAAAGATGAGCAAGTGTATGCAAGATGCCAAGATAAACTTTAAAAGGAACAGCTCTTACAGCGTTGTACTCTATGATTGGTTTTCCGTACAGTAGATAACAAGGTACAAGTTTGTTAGTGTCTCCGTCAATGCAGCTTTATCGAGCGATAGCAATCGGGTTTTTTGCGTAACTAATGTAGATGAGCGGACGTAGAGGAAGATTACCCTATGGAATGCGTGTATAATGATTAACAAGTAAATTAACATGTTTTAAACTCTTTAAGTCCACCAGCTCCATGATCAGCAATATTAATCCACAATAATCGATAGAGCGTAGATCCTTTTTATTTTTATACTAGTCCCTAATGACTCGACGATTATAAAAATCAGGCTTGAAGAGTTGACATTTGATACCCTAGTATAATGTTGTACCTACTTATAGAATAATTATTAATGCGTCCCATAAAAATCAGTTTACGGGAAGAAATAGTGAAAGTTGGTGCAAAATTGAGCTAAATAAAACTGTTCGAATAGTTAAAACTACCTTATAGATGCGTAAACAACCGAAGATATCAGTCAGACAGATCTAATGCAATGGAGTCACCAAAATCCAAATGCAGAAGTCATAATACCTGAAAATAAACAAACGAGTATTTAATACAAATAGCAAAATTTAATTGAAATACATTATTATTATCATTTGGACTACTTTTCCATCAAAATTTATCTTAAATTAATTTACAAACATGTCTGCCCTTGAATTATACCCTAATCGAAATATGTTTTACTTAAATTAATTAAAAGTTTGAAACAAATTAACAGTAAACCCCATAGATATTTTCAGGAAACATTTTCCTACCTCAAGTTTGTAGATGTTTATTGCTTAATAGTAGATCAACAATATATACGATACATTTTTGTATATAAAACAATGTAAGTATCGTGTATATATAACATTGTTTGGTGATAAAATAAAATAAAATATTCTCAAAATTTCTCGAGCACGTGGGAGGTCTAGTACTCATAATAAAAGGATCAAGTAAATAAATACTATTTATTTACTTTAAGCGTAAATAATATTAACTTCGAAAAATATATTTGTTTAGGTGTCTGTTTGTTATGGGCGAGTATAGATTGGCAAGTTAGATTAATAAACAATTATTATTCTAACTAGCTTAGCTACATTTAAACTCTATTTGGTTACTTGACAGAAGTTTTAACACCACTTTAAAAGTACCTACAGTAAGAACCTATTCCAATAAATATTCAAACCAACATCTTCCTTAGGAAAGCTATAAGAAAATTCATGTAACGAATTTACTGAACTAAGATCCCGAAGAGCTGAGGTGGTAATTAATAAAAGTGTTTCTTTTCTTACTGGAAATTGGATTACGTTAGAGCAGATCGATAAGGTATACCGGCTTACTTACTTACTTGAGAAACCTAGTTAGGAACATACTTTAGGAGCGTTCTAGTAGGTACAAAGCCTAATAGAATCCCAATTAAATTCTAAAAAGTATAATATAAAAGACGGCTTACTACTTATTATATTAGATAAGCAAGCAACCCTTTAAAATTAAGCACAAAGTTACTTAAATCTCTCAACAATGCTTTAAATTTCACTGCAATAAAGAGTAGGCAGCCATCAAACTATTAAAGTGTCTAATTAGATTGTTAAATTGCTATCAGTAACTAATCTAAATGGCCTAACTGTACACAATAATATACTGTAGGAAGCGCCATGTAAATTGTGCTTGACGATGACAAGACCGCGGGTGTACGTTCTCGTCCAAACTTCATTAAAACGGCCATTGTTCGCTCGTCACACTATTAGTTTTTGCCGGCTCCATTACAAAAACTGTGAAGGATTACAAAGGCCCTCAACATTCGTTAAGCCGAAACGATGAAACTGGCTATCCGATGCATGAACAAAATAAATGGAATATTGTCGCAACAAAATACGAGTAGGTAAGTAACAACACTGAGCAACTCTACGCTTTATTTTTGTGTAAACAAAGTGTTAATTAATACAAATATTTTATCAATTTATTTTTTCAGTTCTATATCTTTACTTGTGTTTGTGTTATGTTGTTTAATTAGTTTCTGTTTAAATCTATAGACAATTAACTATAAAATAAACTAAAGAATCCGTGTTCTTGTGTGCAATAAATATTATATTCTTAAATAGTGTCTGCTAACTGTATGTGTTTGTACTTTGTATCTATATTTGTAAGAGCATCACAAAATTACTAGCCCTAAAAGTTAAAACCTACTTGAGAATTTGTTTTATGTAAAGCATATTTGTAACATGCAAAGAAAGTATTCATTAAACCGAAGACTAAATATTTGTTTATCGAGTAGTTTTATTAGAGTTAATTCATAAATCAATTTGATTAAATGATACTCATTTATCATGCAAGAAACAAATCACGTACCTACTCAAGCCCCAAACACATCAAACATCAACTGATCTCAACAAGTACGTCAAGAATTCAATAACCAAAGAGCAAGCAAATAAAAACTAAAATTGATTCAGAGGATAAAAATTTATCATCTTTATTTTTTCACAAAAAATACTTTTTATTCGGAGTAGAACTGTGGGTGTTTTAACGAGCTTTACCTATTCTCGTTATGACTGCAAGGGAGGTTTTATAAAACTAATGAATGCCAAAGACTAGCTTTACTCCCGTTTGCGTATAACCTTTGAAGTCGACAGAAGCCAGATACGAATCATTTTCGGCAAAATATTTTTTGGTAGTGCCAATTAAGACGCAAGGTACCAGGTTCGAAACGATAAGTTGAGAAATTATATCAAAAAAATCTAATTTATTTTGAAGAAATTCAAAATAAACTTTATGTACTTACGTACATAAAGTATGAATAAATTGACGGTTTGTGCCATGTGATTCTTGGTTCACGACTTGAGACTTGAACGTTTGCCAAATGAGCACAAATTACTTTACCTATGTCACGAGGATGAACACGGAGGAGATTGTTCGTAGATCGCCTGCAAGCAAATTTAGTCAGCTACGTAGGAATTTTTCTAATTCTTGAAAAGGTTACCTTCTTTTTACAAATATTTTTAGATAAGTGGGATCTTTCGCGTTCATTCGAAGCTAATTTAAAAATTGTTACTAGGTATATACCTAGTAACAATTTTTGAATGAAACCGATATCGGTTTCATTTCTGTTTTTTCGACAAAAACAACAGACCTCTATTCGCGGACCTATTCGTATCTTCCTGTTTCTACTACAAATTATACCGTAGATAAGCATCTCCATTTTGTTAACTTGGACTTAGCAAAGTTGTGATGGGCTAGCCAAGTTTAATAACTTGAGAAGTTTAAAGTCAATTTAACATTTATGAGGTCTACCAGAAAAGTAAAGACGGCGAACTTTTACAAAAACATTTCACGTTGGTTGTACACTACTCTAAATTGTGTAGTCTTGCAGTTATTTTGCACGTTTAGCTAAGTTGATAAATGATTTACAAATATGGATATTATATTAATCTGAATTACCTAAAAAAATATTGCAATAAATCCTTGGACCTAATATTTACTCCAATACTACACCTAACTTAAAGCATCTTGGTGATCTTTTTGTTTTAAATGTAGCGTGCTCAAGTATATAAGCTTGATAAGATCGCCGTGTAGTCAAGCAATGTGAATTAGCTCATATTATTAGTATCCGTAGGATTCACAAACACTAGTTGATTCAATATCATCGGATATACCATTCTTATTATTATGAATCGATAATATCATAATGCTTGAATTTACACGTCATGAAATTAGTGCTTGACGAGCAACACATAAAATTATTCATAATATTATCGTGCGTGATTAAGCGTGGGCTGTTTTTCCTTACAACTACCAATACTATAGTAGGTATTCACGCTCAAAGGTATCTCTTCTAAAACGGGTTTGTATGGGCTGCCATTGCGAGATTATTGTGTTAAATTTGAAACTTTATTTCTTGTTCAATAAAGACTATTTTCGTAAAGTTAAATAATTTTTATGAGCCACGACAGCTTTACAATCACACCAGTGAAAATATTATAACAAAATTAAGTATGTAAATTTTTTAAAAGAGCTGATAATAAAGCAGGGCATAGGTCGGTGAATGTTAACGTAAACAGTAATTTAGTGAACAACTCTGATTATTGGAAAAATCTTGTGTTTGGTAGATACGCTACCAAAAATTAGGGTTTTTTATTTCAGTAAGATATAATATGTAGGAAATAGGAAAATACATATTATAAGGTAATAATAGAACCAGAGTTGCATCATTGTTCTCATGCTGGACAATGTTACTAAAATGACTGATCCTTACCAATGATCTTTGTGTGAAAAAAGAAGTTGTGTGAAGAATAAAGACTAATAACAGTATTATTAAGATGCTAAGTTGTGATTCTTAAACAATTTTACTCATTTTGTTTTTTTTTTTTGTGCAAGATAACTAAAATAATTGTTCACTTTCATCTAAAACAAAAACCGACCTATAAAAAAATACGTACCTATAAGTACCAACTTGCCCTAAAAAGTAAAAAACATTATCTGGGTATATATTTTGTTTCGATATCAATTTCGATAAAATTTATATACGTCCCACCGCTGAAGTATGATCTACCAAACATAAAAAGAATCATCAAAATTGATTCATAATTGGCGGAAGGATCACGTAACATACAAAACATTAATTAAAAAAAAAGAACGTAAAAGAAAAAGAAGTTGAATTGAGAACCTCCTTCTTTTTTGAAGTCGGTTAATAATGGTCCGTTTGTAGTTTTTCGTCGAGGTTATCTTTTCTATATATGTACGATATTTTTTGACCCATGAAAATTAAATTATTTGTTTATATAAATCTCTAGTAAGTTTCAGAACATGTGCTGTAATAAACACAAAATTCTACGAAAAATTTTCTCCCAAAATACATTATCCGTGCAGATAAAATGCCTTTCTAATATTATAAGTATTATGACAGTATTTCTGATATCAGAGTTGTCCATCAGTTTAATCGCATTGGGCGCAAACGCGTCTGTCAAATAAAAAAAAAACAAGCAAGTTTGTATAAAAAAAAATCAACTATATTACAAGCTAAGTCGCGAGAGTTTGCTAGAGCGCTCGTCCCAAGGTTTATGTTTTGTTTTGCCGTAAATGGTAGCACTGTATGTATCTCTTGGAATACTGCAGTCGGCGCTTCGTGCAATTTAAAATTTATTAATTTTAATCGTCCCTCTTTCATAGAGCGTTGCATTCATGCCACCTGCTGTTACGGAGCCTCGTACAAGTTTTTAATGTGGGTAGAATATTTTTATGATAAACTAGCAAGTGCTTGCGGCTCTACCTTTTACTGTTCTAGTCTTACCAATAAAGATACCACATGGTTAAATAAAATCGGTATGTACTTGAGCTTAATTTATATTGTATTTAAATATTTTTAAGAAGTTTCAGTTCTTTAGTCGTTTAAGTGTAAGTTAAGGGTCTGTAGTGTAGTCTCCCTTTAATTATAAAAAAAAACTTTAGCTCAAACGCAAAAGCTCAAACTACAGGACGAATCGAGCTGTGCATGCAAATTGCTATTATGATTTTTGACGTAGGCATCCGATATGAAAGGATTTTTTAACATTCAACCCTTAAGGGGATAAAAAAGGGATTTTAAATTTGTGTAGTCCACGCGGACGAAGTCGCGGGTAAAAGCTAGTTCTATATACATATTTTAGACCGATACTTGGTAAGAGATAAAAAAAATCCAGAACCTTATTACCGGTTTTTGGGTCCCCAATAATATCTGAAATTGGAAAATTTATTCACGGAAATTTTGAATAGCACAAAGACCTGTATCAAATCAAAAAGAAGTCACGTGCTGTTGTGTAGATATTTCAGTAGATACGCAATATAGAGTGGTAGCAGTACGCATAACATCTCATGAACTAAAAGTCACGTATATTGTCAAACATTTGGCAGCGTATCATTCTTAAAACATCAACGATGGAATCCCCAAAACATTCAGCTTTTTTGTGAAACAAATACGTATAGGTACATTGCTGGTAGATCTTTATAAACTCTAGCATAACTTCTGACTGACGGACAACGATGACAACAGCAGACAAAAAATAAACATCTGACGATTCTAACGCTGAAGACAAAAGGGAGGATAATTAAAAATTCATAATCAGTTTGTACGTAGCGAAATAGTGGATAGATATTTTTATACTAATATAAAGGATAATCCACACTTATATTACTATATGTCTGTTTGTTAGTTGCTTCTTCACATGACACCTCAACTAGTAACTGAACTGATTTAAAAGGAAGGCATCTATAGTTTGCGGAGACAAACACAGGATTCTGTCTACCTAAAGGTTGAAAGTTAATGCAGAATGTAAAGGTTTTCCACGGAATTTGTCGAACCCTTCACTTGAATTGAACTGAACGCGGGCAAAAGTAAGTTTGTCAATTCAAAAATCTTGTCCTAAGATTTACTTATCCAATTCGTACACAACTTTACACCGGTCTATGTAAATTATTTAAATTTTTTCAGTTATAACGTCGCTTTTCCTACGAAAGGACCTATCTAACACTTTTGACGTAACTGCACTAAATACATCATAATAATGTACTTTTGATTCTCTGTCGATCTGTCTTATCGACTTTTTCATATCTTTTACCGTTTACTGGCTAGGACAATCGGTAAGTATGGCGTATATGCTCATTTGCGAAAAGGAAATCATACTAAGTGGCGTATTTTATACTTAGGGCTATTAGAAAGATTTTTATTTAGTGATCAGCTAAATAAAAATCTATCAACTATGACGTAACTGAAAATACGTCATTTAGTGTGAACTAGACTATATTGAATAAAAATGGGGTTTTCACTTACGTCTGAATTTTGATTGCGACGGAATAACTTAGACATTAACTAATAGAGTTAAAAATTTATGTAAATTGGTGACAAAAAATGTATAAAACCTTGGGCAGTAAAAAAAACCAAAATAGTACGAATCCAAAAACTTTCAGTCAAAAAATGATTTAAAACTATCCTAATTATTATTATATATAAAGAAATAAAAAACAAATTATTTTGAATTAAATGTGATTTAATTATTCAGTAAAAAATACAGTCGTATCTCCTAAGTAATTAATTTTTCAGAAAAACAGAGTTCTTATGAAGTGGCGTAACTGTTTTAAATATTTTTACCTAAATGAATACGCACATTTAAATAAGACAATTCCTACTTGCAAAAAGGCCTTGATTCACAGATTATAAGAATATTTTTTTAATTTTAATATAGCTTTATTTGAGCAAGCTGTGGACAATATAGTTGAGCACGAAACCGAAAAACGCTTGCCCTGAACAATTAACTCGATGTCAGTTAGGTCCTTTCGTAGGAAAAGCGACGATAATACTGTCGACATGGATGGAATTACGAGTTGAAGCTAGTTCACAACAAGCCGTTTCAAAATGGCTGATCACGTGACAGGTTGGAGTGGCACAGTCGCTCTACTGTTTTTATCCGGTGTTTTTTTTCGAGTGCCGATGAAGAGCCAACCCACACTTAGCCGGCGTTAACCTGTAATCTAAATTCATTTCTCGATACGACCCACCGGCCGAATCTCTTTTTATTACGGCTCCGAGGCCCATTTGCAGGTTTTTTTATTTCTAACAAATTAGCTATTATTATTGTGACGGCCGGATCCATTATCCAACGAGGCTTTTACATCATACAAATATTGTGTATCTACCTACGCTCGTTTCTATAACCAATTTTCATAAAAAAGAGGAGTAGTAAGTATAGGTACAGCTGAAGCGTCTTCACTTCAGTTTTTGACTTTACGATTTGGCATAATAATAAGTGAGGCGAAAACGTTACTGCTACGGCACAGAATAGAATTAATAATTATTATTAATAATACATAATAATATAAACTTATAAGATAGGTATAATAATAATATAAATGTAATATAATATAATAAATATAATATAATAGTATCCTTAATCATATTATAAATGCGAAAGTGTGCCAGTCTGTCTATATCTGCTACGCTTTACCGGTCCATCTTTTCAACCGATTTTGATAAAACTTTGTGTAGAAGTAAAAAGTAGGTTACGTCCCTAGGAAGAACTTTTTATCCCGGAAAATTAAGGAATTTCTTAGGGAATTAAAAAAAAAACACGCGGACAAAGTCGCGGGAATCATCTAGTTGGCGTAGTTGACGATAAAATAATAACGCATTGTATCACAAGAGTGATTATAAATGTTGCTAAGTACCTATAAGATTCGAAATTAAATCGATATGTCACCGTAAGATTGTAAAAACCGTAAGATTGTAATCTAACGCTTTTTTTTCGATAGATTGTAAACAGTCGAAAGATTGTGAATCGTTCAATGTTCTAAGTGTCAATTTTTGAAATATTCATTGTATTTACGTTTTCTTGTCTCTTTCTTGTAGGTTAGATTAGGGTTCGACATAAATAATCAGGTACTTAGGGCACTTAGGTTCTATCGGGTTAATAAACCTAACAGATTACACTCTACCGAAAAATAATGCGTTATAGTGTAATCATTCGACAGTTTACAATTTCGCGAGTTAGATTATAATCTAACGGTTTTTACAATCTTACGGTGACAGATATTTTAAAAAAACTTAATCTTGACGATCAAGAAGAAATTATTTTATTCCGCCTCTCAGACTAGTGATTGCCTTTATTTCTGCTCGGTAAAGGTTTATTAAATATGTATTAGACTCCGCTTTCTGTCGCTGAATAGACGATACCAACGTATGAATTATTTAAATTGTGTTTGTCCGTAAATATTCCTTCCATATCTAACTTAGTCGTAAAAAACGGACTTCATGATATTAAAAGAAATATCATGATTATAAAAAACGTAAATCCTCAGACACTATATATTATTTGCATTCGCCAAAAATGTACTCAAAAATGCAGTAGCTTGAAGACGGTGTCCGTAACAAAAGCAAAAAATTGCTTACGCAAAAAATAAACAACATAACCGTTGTAACTTTTTCATACACAATATTACCTTTTTTGCTTCTTTCATATTTAATGAGGTCGTGTAATGGCAACACTGAACACACTGTGTGAGACGATGTGATGCGTGGCGACAGTCATTACGCCCCATTATGAAACGATTTCTTCGTGAGAGCAAAACTGTAGGTACCGTTCCTAACGAAATATGCTGTCATAATTTATATAAACATCCAAAACACGACAATTTGGTAAGGCCTTTTGATCTTGATTTCTCGGACCGATTACAGAAATTGTGCTGCCGGAAAATTTAACTCGAGGCTATGTTGATAATTATTATCTGCCTAATTATAGTGTTATTGTCTAAAATGCTGTGCTCGTCATTTAGTTTACTGTCATAATATGCTTGACAGAGACCTAATTACCATAGTTAATCCTACTACTACCTTATAATTTATGTTATGTATATTACAATATAAAGAAATGAGATTTATAATACTTTTTATACTTAATTGATAATATAATTGATATTAAAAGATAGTTACAACATGTGGGTGTGCAAAGTGCAAGCGATGTTCCTGAATCGAAAAGCTGCATAAAACATTAATCATTTTTAAAAAGTGCAAAAATAATGATACAATAATTATTAGGTACCTTACTTCATACCAAAAGATGAAAAAAGACTTCCAAACTCATAACAAATTTGTTAAAAAAAAGCTCGTAAATTTCGTAAGTTTTGTGTAAAAATTCGCATAGCTATCACCATATAGTAGGCAATTTGGACCATGTCCAGTAACATGGCATAATTAGTATTGGCGTTCAAAAAAAGATGACAATGTGAATTGTCTAATATACCTACTTGTTATATAACTTTAGCACATTACATTTTTTTCGATTCATTGTGAACTTATTTGGTGATTAGTAAAAAAAACCTGGCTGAGTTTGTTGTGGGCTCTTCTCAGACTAGGGCGCGTTTGGAATCCTCGTAGCTTTAGTTTTAAGATACCGTAATTGATTATCACCATCATGTTTCATAAGTAATTGGACGTCAATAAGAGTATGGTGTACCTAATTTGAATACATAAATTTAAGTTTGACTTGGACTTTCATATCAATTTAATGTTGGATCATTTAACTGGGTACAGTAACTATTAGTAGCGTACTAAATTTCTGAATAGCGGTCCACAAGATACCCTTATTAGGTTTCGATAGACTGCACGACGCAAGAAGTTCCAAACAAACAAAGCCTGACCATAACAATCGGATTACTTGTTGCAACAGCGTGTGTTGTTCCCGATTGCGGATCTCGTTTCACAAACTGCAAAGCAGTTGTGTTGTACTCGTACTTACAAGCTCTTGTACCTATACTGTTTCGGACGTTTATTGGGTACTAGATGATGCCTGCGACTTCGTCCGCGTGGATTAAGATTTTTTGGATTCCCGCGGGAACTCTTTAATTTACAGGATAAAAAGTAGCCTATGCCCTTCCCTTAGATACAAACTATCCCTATACCAAATTTTATTAAAATCGGTTGAAGAGACAATTTTTTTGTTTCACGCGGGAACTCTTGAATTTTCCGGAATAAAAAGTAGCCTATGTCCTTCCCCTACAATACAACCTATCTCTGTACCAAATTTCATCAAAATCGGTTGAATAGATGAGCCGTGAAAGCGTAGCAGACAGACAGACAAACAGACATACACTTTCGCATTTATAGTATTAAGTACCTATGGATAAGATCACAAACTAGGGGTCAATATTACACAACTTCATCGACCTACTCCGCAGTTTGAATATTAAAAACTAGCTGCAGATGACCGCGGCTTCGTCCGCGTGCTTTAAGTGTTTTGATTCCTTAATTTTCCGAGAAAAGTAGCCTATGTCACTCTCCAGGTGCGCAACTATAACCATGCAAAAATCATTTCGATCCGTTGCTCCGTTGCGGCGTGATTGAAGGACAAAACAACAAACAAACACACTTTCGCATTTATTATATTAGCATTAATTACAAAGGACAGGCAAACAAACACTGCTGCATTTGTAGCAAATATTTTTGTATTATGCACGTCGAATGTCGATGGACTAAAAATTACCGTAAATACAATTTTGATAACTGTTCTCGAGATATATCCCACGAAATTACATAATGTGAATTCAATTTGTTAAGTAGGTACCTAATATACATGCGTGATACACGCAATTCCAAAACGGTTTGCTACAACCGTGAGAAAAACAGCGATACTTAATATTCGTTAGTTACGAAACAGTATTCTAAAGGTAGGGCAGTTAAATTTTCTGCTACGTTTATAATAATTTAATATAAAAAATACTTTTTAAACAACCGACTTCAAACTCCCGCGCCAACTTTACAACAACAAGCACACGCTATACAAAGTTTTTATTTTATTGTTGATATTTTAAAAACCGCTCAACCGATTTCGATAAAATGTATATAGGACCACATGGGAAGTATCCTCTTTCAAATAAAAAAAGAATCATCCAAATCGGTCCACCCAGTCAAAAGTTCTGAGGTAACAAACATAAAAAAAATAAAAAAAAAATACAGTCGAATTGAGAACCTCCTCCTTTTTTTGAAGTCGGTTGAAAATAAACTGTTCGTACCTGCAAAGTACACTATGAAATTAATTTGAACTCAGATTATTTAGTTAAGTACTACCAACCCTACTAATTTCAAAACACGTACTACATTACTTTACGTTACGTTTTATTAGTACATTTTGCTATACCTATTACCTGCTTACGTTTTCAAGTTGGAACGGGAGTTCGAAAATTTGCTATGCTAGAAATTATTTTTAGTAGTTTAGTTATTTCTTTAGTCAACTGTAGCAAAATAACTAACTAAATCAAGAACTTCAAAAATGTAGCAAATTGGGTATAAATAGGCATATATAGGCACATTTTATGCGTCAAGCAGAAACCCACATCAGTTAGCACAATATAAACATTATAAATCGCGATCGGTTTATAACTTTATATAACGCTTTCATAAGCACTATAAAAAAGAACTGGTAAACGCTAATTTGAATGGTTGCTTAAATTAAGCCCGTGCGGTAAAAAACAAAGAGAACGGCGAACCAATCAGAATCGGCAGCTAGTGATGGGGCGGAGTCGCTCTTTTAAGCAGGAATAAAACACCATACATTTTGCGATGGAACGAAAAATAATTAACGCATTCAATTTTAAATAGTAAATTCCCTTTTGTTTGGGCAAACCTTTGACGATACATTCCGGTCTTGCGGACCCCTTTACGCGCTCCCGATTACGTGTCGGCGCAATTGTGTTTCGTCAGTAGTGTGTACTACCTACTGTGTAAAAGCAAAATGGTAATGCCAAGGCTTTGAAATTACTGTGCACACTCATAACATCGATTTACTGCACAGTATGATCCAGGTATTCAACCAAATCTTGCATATATCTATTGCTACTCAATTGATCAAATTAGCAGTCCAGCTATTTAACCAAAACTTGCTTATATTGCTACTCAATTAATCAAATTAGCAGGCTACAAATTTATTAAGGAGCGACTTGAACACACTAATTAATTTCAGTTTATTGAACGTTAACGTTAACAGGAGTTCGATTATATTATATCAACCAGGATGCGACATAAATGACCTGTAAAGTTCAGTGATCAGTCGTCTATCCTTTACCAGCTTGGGTAAAAGTAGCGACACGTACCTAACTTTTTGCTGAAAAACACTATGTACCTACCTTTTGTATAATTTTTTTTAGTAAAGAATAATGCTCAGATGAATGCCGTCATGAACGGTCATCGACAGTAATGTACTTGTAGGTGGGTAATCCTGTATAGAATGCATTAGCGTTCGTTTTAGCGTAGGATTACCTGGATTAGATGCTGAACTGGTTAGATTAAACACTATTTTAATCCCCTCCCTCCATAAATGTATTTTATGAAATTACTAATATTTTATTATGTTAGAATTATGTAGGAAGGGAAATCATTCTTTAATACAAAAATATCCTTGGAAACATAGGCAATTATAAATAGCGTAGACGTATTATACGCAGATCAAACTATGAAGTAATTTTATTATTGCATTAGTAATATAATTGTTATTGGTTTAAATCAGCTATCCATAAAATAACCCCAACCTAGAAGAGAAATTAATGTCAGTTTCACTACATATTAGCTTGGGAGGTCGCTTATAATTTCTGAATTTCTGGAACCAAAAGCGTATTGAGAATTTTCGACGCAAATTAGTTCATAGCTGCTTACCATGGATACAAGTCATGTAACCATCTAGCTAATTATTAAACTACTCTATGATTTATGATACTATTACTATGGTTGCCTTAAATTTACACAAGTTGAGTTAGATTATTTTCATTCACAGGTTTATGATATTATGCTGTCGAGGGAAAGCTGGAGCTAATCTGTTCCTTTGTCCTGCAACTACACGCCATCATAGAGTAGGACGATAGATCGACGAATAATAAAATAAATAATATTAAAATATATTATTATTAATATAATATATTATAATAATAATGAAATAAAAGCGATACATCAGTGACGCGCGATGGCAACGTTTAAAAATAAATAAATAAATAAATAAATGTTTATTTAGCTTTTTAGTTAGTTAGTTAGTTTAAATAAATATAACGCGCCGTAAGTATAAATACATTTTAAATATATACTCATGTGCACGCAACGCCTTTTGAAAGTGGTAAGTGAGACATTTTAAAGGCTTTCACACTGCGGAGCGTGCTAAGGAATGCTATCACTCTACTATGGGTTTATCCAGATACTAGCGATCCGCCCCGGCTTCGCACGGGTAGCACTAGTAATCCTAATAGTCTATACCCAATGTAGCCAGTGGACAGTGGGCAGTGGGCAGGTTTTACATTTTAATATTACATTGTAAGAGTACCTTCGTCCCCGTCTTCACCACACCTGCCACATTGTTTTTGTGTAACTTTACCTATTTAGTCAGCGCACGCCTCGTATAAGCTCTCAGAAGAGACGATTTTTTCCGACTTCGTTGACATTATTGCAATTTTCGTGAGGATCTCTAATTTTTTTCAAAATAAAGTATAGCCTATGTTACTCGCTGATAATGTAGCTTCTATAGGTGAAAGAATTTAAAAAATCGGTTGAGTAGTTTTTGAGTTTATCCATTACAAACAAACAAACAAACAAACAAACGAACAAACGAACAAACAAACAAATATTTCCTCTTTATAATATTAAGTATAGATATAAGCACTAAGCAAGGATTCCTAAACTAGCACTGATGAAGATATTTGTCTGAATAAGATCCAGATCCATAGAAACAAACATTACGTTACTTTACTAACGTTAACTAACTAACTTTTAGTTAACAAACGTGACTAAAATTTTACAAGTAGGTACTCATGCTGAGTTGATGAGTTCTATGCGGAAGAATTTGAGAGTCGATACCGTACAATAATGCATACGATATAAACAGAGTTTAGGGCACTTCTCTGAAATGAGGTAAAAATCGAGTGGCGAAAAAATTTTTTTTTTTTTTGAGTTTTTGATTTTTTAAGTATGCTTTGACAAAGGGGTACCTTCATGTAACACAGTGATGAGGAAGGCCCGCGTCAGAACCTAGTTTTCTTGGAGAAATAGCGTGTTTGGTAATTATGGTGTGCATGGTAGTGATAAATTATGATTTGGTAATGAGGTTTGGTGTATGGTGATTAGGATTAAGGTTATGGTAATTTAGTATGGACATGGTGATGAGAAATTCTAGAAATCCATAGAACTAAATCGAGGATCTTAGATCTTTGCACTCATTCAAGAAGTTACTAACCCACAAATTCATTCAGATCATGATCATCGCTGAGATATAGGATCTTTATAAAACAAGAATTTATTTTTATGGGCTGAGGCGTGCAAAACTAACCTCCTATAATGATAATTAGCTAAATTCTCAATAAGTTAGCTTAATAAGTTGACAAACAGTAAATTTACCTGGGTGAATAAGAGAAAGATGAATTGACCAAGACTTTTCACCATAAAATTCTGGCTGGCTGGCACCATAAAAGGACGAGGCTGGTGACCCAGCCTCGTCCTTTCCTTCAGCCTTCAGGCTCTTCAGGCCCCCGACCTTCTCGTTCAAACCCCCTAAAACTTTCAACTTGAACTACAAAGTCTTTACAATTACCTAGCAAAAGATTAATTGGCAGATCCAAACACAAACGTAATAATTATGAAACGTTCATACCAGGCGAATAAAAGATACCATCTATCGGAATACGAGATCAGTAATGATCCCGAGAGTTCTGTCTCTCCAACATAGCTACCTGATGCCACTGAAAACTGAGTGTGACAGTATCCTTCATCATAGTAAATCTAAGATCTTGGGAGAAGGGAAAAGTGCTATGATGAGGTATAAAATCTTGATGAAGATATAGTTAGAGGTCCCATAGGCAGCATTTACCTAATCACCCAAAACTGACAAAATCTAGTCAAAAACCGGTAAATTCGCCGGTCATAATGCCAGACGTACAAGAGTGTGCGTGTTTAGCGGTGCAATCATGTAAGGATTGCCGATCAAATCGTCTAAGTTCGGCTTCAAAGTAAAATAAACCATAACAGCATTGAATTACAGCTCAATTTCGTGTATCCGTTCTTATACGTTTAGGGTATCGTACATATCTAAACATATGAGAATGGATACATGAAATTGAGCCCTAATTAAATGCTTTTATGGTTTATTTTACTTTAAAGCCGAACTTAGACGATTTGATCGAAAATTCTTACATAGTTGGGGGCCTGTTCTTCAAAATTATCAATTTTTCAATTGAAGAATTTTATTCTTGCTTGTCCCATCTTGTCGTTGAGCAATGCTTATTATAAATAATTGTTCTCGAGAGGAAATTATAAATCTCACTTACAAGTCGAATTCTGAATGACCCGATACAAGATCCATACGCTGCTGAAGATACGGAAGACCGAGTAGGACCCAGGCTACGTTGCTTAGCGTTTGTTGACAATATGATTGGAAACTGGAACCTTTTAAAATCGTTGCAGAGTTCCCAACGCAATCCTGTCAGTGCATAATACTGGACCAGACTATGATACCAATCCAACCGCAACGAGGAGGGCTGAAAAATTAACATCAGAAAGACAAAATCATGCCTAATACTCACGTATCAGTCCACCTAGAAATCATTGAGACCCTTTTGTAATATTTTGTATACCTTGGCCACGCGGTTCAACTATGTAGGTCAAATTTTGAAAAATAAGTTTCCAGCTGAATCCGATTCGACTGGGACTGGGCAGCGTTCAAAAAGCTTGGAGATGTATTTTTCGACTTCGATAGTTCGAAGAACCAATAAAGGTTGGGGTCCCAAGGTGCTGGACTGCTCCCTCACGACATGGATGGATGACATGTAGCGAGTCGCAGGGATCCGCTGGATTCAGCGCAAGACCAAGGCTCAGAAGTCCTTATAAAAGGGTTATGTGTGGACAGCCAGACCAGCAGTGGACGTCATCAGTTGATGACTAGGATACATATTAACTACTTATAAGTCCCTGTCTGGTTTTTTCACCATATTATATCTCAAAAGTCAAAACAGATTCATGACATGCACCAAGTGGACTGCTGTTGACGTTCCGTTTATTCTATTTACTCTTTTGATTTTTTATCAAAAACTACTGAATGGATTTTGATGCAACTTTTTGCATTCACTAGATATTACTTCAGAGCAAATTTTAAAATATTTTTAATATTTATAAAATTAAGAATTATATTTTTAATCTATAATTTTCTAATTTTTACTGATATTTTACTGAATTTATTGTATTTATGTAGTTATTTCAGCCTAAATTTTATGTTTTTCAATTATTTTTAGTATAATGTATATTATTTGCCAGTTATTTATAAATACTATGCCCAAAATATTCTTAATTTTATTATAAAATGCTTTTATTTGTGTCTTAATGCCATTTTTATAAACTTTTTTAAATTTCATTCATTTTAATTTTTTTAACGTCTAAATATATTGCAAATAATTATTTAAGCTTATAATAATTAAAAGCTTTCCTAAAAATAAAGAAATTTCAGAAATATCTTTGATTTAGTTTTAAAATAATTCAAAATGGTCATGGTAATTGTGGTAATTAGAATCATGGAATTGATAATTTCGCCATTTTTAAATTATTTAAAAATTAACAGATTTATTTAAAATTTTGCATGCTATTTATGTGAATTAAAAACACGTTTTACATCATAAGAAAAAATAACAAGAAAATATAACGTGTATTTTAAAAGTGGTGATTTTTTTATGAATTAGATAGGAAAGTTGACAAAGTGCAGAATAACAACATTATTTCCCAATACCTTCAAAACGCTTAGACATGCGCTTAACCTGTTACAATAAGTTCTTCAAACACAAAAGCCTTACGTATTAATGCTATCATGATGGATGCAGTACATATATTATCATTGTTATCATAGTGTTTGCATCGGGTCACGTAAATTAGGAAAAAGTCGTGGGACAGACTTTAGTATCTCGTAATTTTTTCATTTTTCGTTATTTTGTTACATGTTACATTCAATTTTATAGGTTTATTATTTATTAACAATATATATTTTTAAAATTTTTTTTTAATCGATAGTTTTTGAGAAAAAAAATAATGTTCCCAACAACTTAGGCAGTGGGACAGTCATGGTAGTGAGAAATTTGAGGTTTAAGATTTTTTTTAAGATGGATCTCACTTCTTTTATCTTCTTTTTCTTGATGGATGATATAGAGGACACTATCTAGTGTCTACAAAAAAAATAACATAAGCCTGAGTTAGTTTTAAGGTACGTTCTCCAGCTTGGGACACGCTTTTTACAACATTTCGAAGAAGCATCCATTAAACACTTATCATAATCATCACAGATTAAAATGCAAATTGCCCTATGATTCATCAGCTGTTTGTTACAATAATGGCTACACGCCTTGTAATTACCACACCCATGCACTTTAAATTAATTTCCTAGTGCAGTGAACCGACGGACACTGTCATTATGTTCTGATATTGCTAGCTGTTTATTATATTTTGTAGATAATGATGACAGCCGCTCAAATAAAGCTGGGTGCACACCGTGAAAAATTGGTTTCATTCGAAAACAATTTTTCATTGGGAGATTAATAATAAACTATTTGAAGCCCGCGACTTCGTCCGCGTGGATTAAGGTTTATTAATTCCCGCGGGAACTCTTTAATTTTCCGGGATAAAAGTAGCCTATGACCCGGGATGTAAACTATTTCTATACCAAATTTCATCAAAATTGGTTGAGTAGTTGAATATGATATCTATACTTATATTATAAATGCGAAAGTGTGTCTGTCTGTCTGTCACGACTCATCTCATTTGTTTAACCGATTTTGATGAAATTTGGTACAGGGATAGGTTGTATCCGGGGAAGGACATAGGCTTTTTATTCCGGAAAATTAAAGAGTTCCCGCGGGAATGAAAAAAAAGTCAATTCACGGTAACGAAGTCGCGGGCATCATCTAGTAAGTTATATGCCTACAGAAAATATAATGTAAGAA
Source organism: Erebia epiphron (assembly GCA_963932025.1). NCBI lineage: Eukaryota > Metazoa > Arthropoda > Insecta > Lepidoptera > Nymphalidae > Erebia > Erebia epiphron. The sequence continues at coordinate 30,239,287 of OZ009949.1, forward strand.
ACAATAATTTAGGAAAATTATTATATTACAACGGAACTTAGGTATTTACCAGTAGGAGCATGATATTTTTATCAGACAGAGCCTACATAAGCGCTATATTATTTCTGGAGCCTTTAATAAAAAATTCTTTTTAAACAACCGACTTCAAACTCCCGCGCCAACTTTACAACAACAAGCACACGCTATACAAAGTACTTATTTTATTGTTGATATTTTAAAAACCGCTGGACCGATTTCGATAAAATTTATATGGGACCACTTGGGAAGAATGCCCTTTCAAATAAAAAAAGAATCATCCAAATCGGTCCACCTAGTCAAAAGTTCAACAAAAGGTAACAAACATTAAAAAAAAAATACAGTCGAATTGAGAACCTCCTCCTTTTTTTGAAGTCGGTTAAAAATGAAACTTCTTGGTATCTTTTTACCCGAGATTATAGTCTGCGGTAGGTCGCCATAAAACACGCGTCATTAATTCAAACATTATGTTTTATAATAATTTAAGAAAAAATAATCGAAAGTATAATATAACATTACCTAATAGCAATTTATGATGGAGGGTTTCATAGATTCAAGACACTAATATTAAATTAGATTTAAATAGGGTTACCATATTACTTCCCAACGTTATAACTCTCAAATCAGGACTTAAAGAAGTAGTTACTTAATGTAGGGTCATTAAGTTACTACTTCTTTATGTCCTGATTTGAGTCGTATATGTCACCGTAAAATTTTAAAAACCGTTAGATTATAATCTAACTAGCGATATTGTACGACAGATTACAATATAACGCATTATTTTTCGGGAGATTGTAATCTGTTAGGTATATTAACCCGATAAAACCTAAGTGCCCGGCCTGCTTTATGTCTAACCCTAACCTAACCTACAAGAAAGAGACAAGAAAACGTAAATAGAATTAATATTTCAAAAATTGATACTCGGAACATTGAACGGTTCACAATCTGTCGACAGTTTACAATATCGCTCGTTGGATTACAATCTAGCGGGTTTTGCAATCTTATGGTGACATATACTTAGTAAAATTTTTATTTAACTACAAGAAAGCCCTTGACTGCGATCTCATCTGATGGTTCATGAGAAGTCTAAGATGTTAGTGAGCTAACCTGTTAAGGCTGGGCTTTAATTGCCAAGACTGTTACTGTTAGTTTGTTAATCTTTTCCTTTATACTTAAGTTAGTACTGAATCTATGTAATTTAACAAAATTAATATTGAAACTATACCTACGTGATAACGAAATAGGATATGTTTTCATCCGAGAGAGACAAAAATAGTTGCTGGATTTTTATAAAAACCTTAACCAACAAGCATAATTGTATAAGCCTCAAGTTTTTTTTTAAACTGAAGTTGATTCTCGAAAATCAGCCTGAGTAAAAAGTTAAAGTGTCGTCCCGTTTTTAGGGATCACCGTAAACACCACCTGTCCTAAGAAAACAGGCTGGTTGGCAACTCTGAATTGGAGATTGAAATTGATATTATAATATAACATCGCTCGGATATAATCAGATCCCTTAAAATACAAATGAAATCAAAATAACCCTTCTGGGCTATAAATTCGAATGAAAAACGGACACCTCCGTTCATATTTCCATTACATTTCCAATGAAATTATTATACTACTTATACCAGTTTAAAGTGATATTCTATACTTATCAAGCTGTTTTGAATTTTATGCTGTGTTAAATTTCGAAGTCTATAACCGTAAAGGCCTTTATTACTTCATTTGACTTAAACGATTGGGTATGTAAATATTAATTTTCACAGTTTTATATTACAATATTTTAATATAAATAGGTTAATACTTTAATTTTAAAGAGGACGGCAATCAAAGAGCCATTGGAAACAACAGTAGGTAAGTAGTTTGACGTTGAATTGTTGTAAGTGGTATTTTGTGGCATGGCATTTTATTTTCTCTGCCTCTCTGCGTCGTATTCGTCATTGCTGAGGGTCTTGACCCCTTTCCATTTATCACTTAATGGCAGGAGTTTTCTTGGGATGATAATGCGGTGGGTTCGCAGGTCCTTAAGCATACGCCTCCACTATTTCAACTCTTAGGTTACTAAAAATTATTATCAGATGTTAGTGATAATAACCGGAACCGACGGCTTACAGTGCTCTCCGAAACAAGAAGGCCAAATTTGGACTTCCAAATTCGGTCACCCATCCAGTTGCCGGACTTAGGTCAACGTTGCTTAACAATCGCAATCGACGGATATGAGTTGTCGCAACTAGGTCACTCGTCACTCTATTTTAATTTTACTATTTGTAATTTTGAGAAAATTCTCATGCTCAGTAGTGAGCCGGCATTTGTCGAAGTGTGCTTCTTTATAAAATAAATGTTATCATCAGTATATTCTTAAATAAAAAATACATAATATTATACACCATCGCAACGAGATTGTAGGTAGTAGAAAGCACTATAATTAAAAAAGTAGCCGTTACAACAAGCTATACTCAAAATAGTTTTTGTTAACACGAAAGCTCAGGTAAAACTGCCTTTTGATAATGTCAGTATTCAACTCTTTGGCTTCGTTAATGCACTCCAATGTAGCGTCGAGACTGAATGCTTTTTAATGGGCTGACTGCATATTAAATAAATTATAACTTGCATGCCTCTCCATAAATAGTTTGTGGGCCTATGTAGGCGGTTGACACTTGAAAAGATAATTAATTTACTTGGATATGTACAAAAAGCTTTGCTTTCTCTTCCCTCATTAATCTTACTCGGCGAATGTTGAAAGCTGAATAAATATTATATTTCTTTTGTATAGAAACACGGCTTCTATTTGGAGTGGTGAAAATAGACCAAAATATAACTATAAGTCAAGTATCTATTCATAATTAGGTCATGGAAGACATATTTCAAAATTATTATGTTATTGCTTATATTTACAATAATTATGTGGAGGTTAGAAACTAGAAGCCTATCTGTGTAACATAAAGTAAGCTAGCCTTACTTTCTATAAGTAGTTAAGTACCAACAAGCCAACCTATCACAAGTGGAAGGAATTATGTACTTTTTACCAATAAATTATTCAGTTTTATTCACAGAACCATCAAGGAGCTACTGATAAAATCTGGGAACGTTAGGGAGTCATATTAGGTACTGTACCTACTATAGCAATCACAATTTAATTATGTACTAGCAAAATTGGATAACTAATAAGCCCATTTTTTAAATAACGCAATTGAATTCCCCGGGTGCAGTTATTTGCAGTATAGGAAAGTCCAATTTGAAGTGAAAATTTTACGAAATAATCGTATAGTTTGACTGAATTAAATTACCTACTTCCTGTTTTGTGATTTCATTTAAAAGTCCGATTGAGTATTCTGTTCAATTTTCGAATGATATTACAGCTATGATCATATTATTTTATATTCAAAGTAAATTTACAATTTTTCATTTAGCTTCAAATAATTAACTAGCTGTTAAATGAAGCGTAAAGTGTATGGTCGTATTTTATATGAAATCCATACTAACATTATAAATGCGAAAGGTGTCTGTCTGTCTGTCTTCTACGCTTTAAACGCCCATCTTTTCAACGAATATCGATAAAATTACGTGTAGGGATAGTTTGCATCCTGGGAAGGACGAAGGCTACTTTTTTTCCTGGAAAATTAAGGAGTTCCCGCGGAAATAAAAACCTACATTCACGCGGCCGCCTACATTCACATATACGCGTACAAATTCGCGGGCATCATCTAGTTCATATAAAAGACATTAGTTAATTATTATATTATGTTTTAGTTAATAACTGTTTAAGTTGGTTAAGTAATTTAGGTAATTAGCCAAGTTTTTTGAGCATCTGTACTGGACTACGACGAAAGCTCTTCATAGTAGGAAACCCACTGAGTATATAAATAGATAGATATTTTGACTTTAAATATGACTATTTGTTAATAGGAAACCTACCTACCAACGGAAATGACTCATGAAACTTAATAAGTTGCTAGGAAAAAAAGGCATGGCTAATCCAAACAATGCATTGTAACGTAACACTTATAAAGTGGCTATACAATATAATTTCGGACGAGTTATATACAATTCTATCTTAAATATTAATATGTATACGTCACTGCCCATTTTGCCTTTTACAAAGCATTGTTGTAATGTTAACGCATCATTCTCATGTCAAAATTTTAAAAGGTTTGAAACTATAATAATCATGCTAAGAGCCGATCATCAAAATCGAGATCAAGTATGTATCTGTTAAGTGTTTAGTTGTAAGTGTTGAGAAATACTTTATTTATGTAAGTAAGTAGACAGTAAATTTTATTATAAATAATTTATTTATTTCTAAAATTAAATTTATATTTTTTTTACCTCAAGTATTACCTTAATCAATCAATCAAATCAAATAATCAAATCAAATAAATATTATAAATGCGAAAGTTTGGATGGATGTCTGGATGGATGTATGGATGTATGGATGTTTGTTACTCAATCACGCCCCAACGACTGAACGGATCTGGCTGAAATTTGGCATAGAGATAGATTATAGTCTGGAATAGCACATAGGCTACTTTTTATCCCGGAAAATTAATGAGTTCCCGCGGGAACCAAAAAACCTCAAATGGATGTTTGTTACTCAATCACACCAGAACGGCTGAACGGATCTGGATGAAATTTGGCACAGAGTTAGATTATAGTCTGGAATAGCACATAGGCTACTTTTTATCCCGGATTTTGATAAAATTTGGTACAGGGATAGGTTGTACCCCGGGGAAGGACGAAGACTACTTTTTATCCCGGAAAATTAAGGAGTTCCCGGGGGAACCAAAAAACCTCAAACCACGCGGACGAAGTCGCGGGCATTCGCTAGTAAATAATAAATTCTTAATAGGAACTTGAAAAATGGCAAGTGATTTCATACATATTACAGCTGTTGATCGTTTTTTTTTTTAATTTAAAGAGTAAATTATTGGTCCTCAACTGGGATCTCGTCCGTAAGTGAAGATGCTGTATAAGTTGAAAGTTTATCATAAGAAGCATGCACCAGTCAGCAAAGCCCAGGGAGGATATCTATTACGCAGAAAATCACACCCTTCTTCAAAATTCCCTTCGAGCTCTTAGACCATAACTGTATGTTAATATTATAATATTATAAACAGTATAGCTGACGAAACACGTGTTGTCGGTGCGGCCATTGTTAAAAAATATGTTGATATTATACAAAACCGGCATGTCGAATCGATTAACTGATAGCATCTAGAATACATTAAACCAAGTGTCTGTACTCAAATTGAAGCGAGTATCAAAGGTAGGTAAAAATAATAACATGACTAACGAGTTAGCAACGTTATTTGCGCCTCTTGGCCTTCAGCGCCGAACAGGCCAAGAGGCGCAAATATGAAGACCTCAATGGGAGCTTCATATTCGTGCCTTTTGGTGTGGAGACCTTGGGGCCGTGGGGCCCGGGGGCTCGAGCTCTTTTTGAGGAAATTTCGAAAAGGGTTATCGAGTCAACCGGGGACCCGAGAGCCGGCGGCTACCTTGGTCAAAGAATTAGTTTGGCCATCCAAAGGGCTGCTGCCAGCATCTTGGGTACAATGCCTCGCTGCGGTGGTCTCGATGACGTTTTAGATTTAATTTAATTTAATTTAGTTTTAATTTAATGTAAATAGTTTTAATAAATAACATCAGTTATTGTTATTAAATACATTCAATTGGTTAGCAACTATCGAATAGTTTAAAAATGAATGTATATTAAATATTGTTCTACTCGTAATTGACCACCCGCATCACATTAATTCCTAATATATGAAATGAAAATATTTCTGACTCTTGTCAGAAATATTTTCATTTCATAGATGATGCCTCGCGACTTCGTCCGCGTGGGTTAGGAATTTAGGATTTTTAAATTCCCATGGGAACTCCGGGATAAAAAGTATGCCTATGTCTATGTCCTTCCCCGGGATATAACCTACCCCTGTACCAAATTTCATCAAAATCCGTTCTCCTAGTCCTCAACTATACCCATGTTAAAAATCACGTCGATCCGTACTTGCGTTGCGGCGTGATTGATGGACAAACCAGCAAACCAACAAACAAACACACTTTCGTATTTATAATATTAGTATGATTAATACTTATATCTATAGCAGCAGGAACTCGTAGGAAATCAGAAATTGTACGCGGACAAAGTCGCTGGCAATCACCAGTTTAGATATAATAGGTTACTTTAATACTGTTCATGGTGTAAAAGATCCAAAGTTTTATAATATCACATCCACTGTTTAAACGCTAAACTCAGCTCTATTCTATTTCGTTACGGATATCGACCGAGAAGTTTCGTTTCATTTAAAATTTCAAACTCCATAAAGTCCATTCTTGTCGCGTTAAGAACTGTTTAAATATTACAATCGTGGTGGCGAAGTTTTAAACAATGTATCTTTTAAATACAAATATACCTATAATGTAACGTATCTCAAATACAATGTATTCGTATTGAGAGATTCACACACTCATACAGTACTTAATGGTTTTGCTTCTTACCCAGAAGAAAATAGCAACGCATTTAGCAAAGCGCAAGACTCATAATATTATTTTGTATTGCAGAATCCGCCGCCGTTTTGTAAAACGGCGGAATTCACGATTTAGCGGCGACAAAATACATAATATTATGTGAATTTAATTATAAAATTATATTTAATAATTATTATTTATAGCAGTACTAGCTAATGCCCGCGACTACGTCCGCGTGGATTGAGGTTTTTTGGTTCCCGCGGGAACTCCTTAATTTTCCGGGATAGCCTATGTGCTATTCCAGACTATATTCTATCTCTGTGCCAAATTTCAGCCAGATCCGTTCAGCTGTTGGCGCGTGATTGAGTAACAAACATCCATACATCCATACATCCATATATCCATACACCCATCCATCCAAACTTTCGCATTTATAATATATTTGATTTGATTGATTGATTTGATTTGATTTGATTTGATTTGATTTGATTTGATTTGATTTGATTTGATTTGATTGATTGATTGATTTGATTGAATTTGAATAGAATTTGAATTGAATTGAATTGAATTTGAATTTGAATTTGAATTTGAATTTGAATTTGAATTTGAATTTGAATTTGAATTTGAATTTCAATTTCAATTTCAATTTCAATTTCAATTTCAATTTCAATTTCAATTTCAATTTCAATTTCAATTTCAATTTCAATTTCAATTTCAATTTCAATTTCAATTTCAATTTCAATTTCAATTTCAATTTCAATTTCAATTTCAATTTCAATTTCAATTTCAATTTCAATTTCAATTTCAATTTCAATTTCAATTTCAATTTGAATTTGAATTTGAATTTGAATTTGAATTTGAATTTGAATTTGAATTTGAATTTGAATTTGAATTTGAATTTGAATTTGAATTTGAATTTGAATTTGAATTTGAATTTGAATTTGAATTTGAATTTGAATTTGAATTTGAATTTGAATTTGAATTTGAATTTGAATTTGAATTTGAATTTGAATTTGAATTTGAATTTGAATTTGAATTTGAATTTGAATTTGAATTTGAATTTGAATTTGAATTTGAATTTGAATTTGAATTTGAATTTGAATTTGAATTTGAATTTGAATTTGAATTTGAATTTGAATTTGAATTTGAATTTGAATTTGAATTTGAATTTGAATTTGAATTTGAATTTGAATTTGAATTTGAATTTGAATTTGAATTTGAATTTGAATTTGAATTTGAATTTGAATTTGAATTTGAATTTGATTTTATGTATGTTTTTTTGGAAAATCCGAGAGAAATTGTTAAAGTTTACTTGTTTAAAAACTTTATATATACCTACTCTATTTCATAAGTTCAAGTCTTAAAATACAATGCTTATAATATCTCAAAAATATAGCAGATAAATTTCGAAACGATGTTCAAGTTTGCAGTTTATGTTTTAATAAACTCCGTGGCAATGAAATCTGCTCCAATACCTACGCGTACAGAAAGATAAACTTGAAACATTGTTTTTGTCTGAAAGCGAGAAACGTAAGTTTTCGGCAACCTTTAGACGAATTTCGAAGCAACGTCCAAGTTGGTAGCTTATTTAATAAGCTGCGACGCCAGCTACATTCAACTAAGCCGCTCTTCGAGCCACGTTTTTGGGGTAGGTGCAAAGTTTAACAAAACCCGAAACCGACTTGTTGGAAAGTTAGATCAGTCTGTACATTGCACTAAGCTACCACTTTTAACTAAATTGAAGTTGGTGGGCAAAGAGTGCAGTGCGAACGTGACGCGCCTGTCTAACTCCTAGTTTGTGTCCGCATTACGAGAGTGGATTCGCTCTTGTTGTCTATGCAGGGTGCTTCAGTGTGGCACTTGCTGTTTGATGTGGTAACGAAATACTGAAAGCAGTATTTTGTGAACTAGGCATCTATATCAGACATAGAGAGAGCACTACGATTCATTATCAGACTTCTCTATCGTATAAGAAGTAGATATTTTGTAAGCAAGATCCATGTCCGACTCATGTTCAATACCATGTAATATTAGTACATACATATTATGTTTTCCATGGGATTTCTATTGGAATATGTTGATTTTTTTAATCTTTGCTTTCATCAGGAAACACATAGTATCAATTTTAACATAACATTATTTATATTTTTATGAATATTCACAATAATTCAGAGCTGGCTGACAAAATCAGTAGGGATTCACGTATTATGCATAAAAACTTTAAATCCTCCTAAGAATCAGTTTACTTATATCTTATGCTTAGTTATTATTTTTAAAAGTAAACCAATCAGCCAGCCAACTGCTTGCCAGTCTTTGTTAAAGCTAAAATTTTCTCTTCCTATCTAAGTTTTCTTTATTTTCGAAACCGTCTATAAAAATCCGATGCTCATGTTTACAGTTTATTTATTATATAGCACGTCCGTTGCATTCACTGCAAGCACTTTCACATCTATAAAGTTTCTCAAAAAGTGAAACGGATTCGATAAAAGTTAGATATACCTAGGATCTAGTTACTACTATGTACCTACTGCAGCAGTATAGTCTGTACCTAAGCTTACACTGTTAGGTGACTTGAACTTTCTATGCAGAGTGCACGCTGTAGGTAGGTGCACACAGACTAGTCTCTCGATCATTATCACCATAGCCTATAGTAATGTATTCTAGTTCTTAACACAGTGTAAGCTTTTATTTCTTTGCAATGAGATTTTGAGTGCAAGAATATTGTTAAGAAAAAGTGAATCGAGAATTGAAAAAAGTTAGTCTGGGAACGTTTTACTACACTTACACTTTAAACTACATTGAACTTGCTGGACAAAGAGGGAATGAACATGGCACATCAAACTATCACCTAGTTTGTACGCGTTTGAGGTATAGTTTTGCTGATTTATAATAATTATAAGTAGGTAATGGCGAGTCTGTAATATAAATTGTAAGCAATTGCAATAACATACAACAGGATAAGTAATTTTTCGGAAGAAGTGAAATTCAGAATTGAAAAATATATAGTTGGTCTGGAAACGTTTCACTAAGCTTACACTTTCAACTAAATTGAACTTGCTGGACAAAGAGTGCATTGAACGTGACACATCAGTCCATCACCTAGTTAGTGTCCGCGTTACGTGAGTGGATTTGTGCAGGTACTAAAATTCTACATCAATTGTGCAGGTTCTTTGTACGTGTTTCGGGAAAAGAGCTATAAATGTTCATTCGGTATGCCATGTTGAGTATTGTCTTTGACTCATACTATAGAGTATAGATTTTCCTAGATCTAGAACTTTAATTTTTAAAAGAACTACCTCACTTACCTACCTCAGCGTCTCTCGGATGGAAGATCAAAAAATCCTGTTTGAACGCATGTAAGGTTTGAAAAATTTTAAGTTGATAACTCAGTTAATCGCAGTTCTATACTATCAGTATCTTAGTTGGTGTAACCCTATTGTATGAATGTACCCATTATAGTAATGGAGTGCAAACTACAGTCCTCTAGGATGGCAAAAGATCGTAATGTTAATTAGTCATTTAATAAGGTGAATTTTGTAATATGTTTGGTTGCCAAATAAATAAAATAAATCCGTTTTCCCTTTTGCAAATCTGCGTTCCTGGTATAACACGTGTAAAAAATATTAACCATGTTAAATATACGCTGAATTACGAGTAGCTTTCAGATGGCAATATTATGTACCTAGATTATTAAACACAAACAGCATGAAGTTTTGTCGCTGTAAGTCTGGGCTCTTAAATGTTTGGCATGCCAAGTATGTATTAGTCATTGATTTCGTCATGTCTGCGGTTGGCATAAGTACCAAAGGAATGGCTTGGGGCCAATCCTTTTGATATTTTCTTTGAATTCGTGATCGAAGTACGATAGTGGCACTCGCGATCGATAGGTATAAACTGCAACTTGTTTTTATACGTTCTTGTAATAAAATGACGCATTCCTCAACTGGAAGGACTTTTAAATTTCTGAGTATTTAACCAACTCTTTTACTAATAGCTCTGTTTAGGTACTTCTTCTATTATTCAGTTGGAATATGAGCCACTTACACGCCACGCGCCTAGAATTTTCCTTCTATGTTAGGTACGTTTCCTACTTCAACACCTCAGTTTTATCAGATCATAAAACATTTGGTAAATAGTTTCAAGCAAACATGCTACTCGTATTTCCTCAGCTTTGTTGCAGGGCATGTACATTTTCATAACTTATGGCCAGCGCTATGTATGCCCGCAATTTTCAGCCCACTGCACGCAGCAAAAACAAGTTTTTGCTTGAAACAGGGAGTTTTAAGCATAGAAAGCACGTTACGAACACATCGTATAACATTTTAGCATTTCAAAGAGAACTGAAAGATAATACCTACTACTTACCTACTTTATTATATCTATATCCATACGAATATTATAAATGCGAAACTGTGTCTGTCTATCTGTCAGTCTGTCCGTCGCCTGCTACACTTTCACGGCCTGTCTTTTTAAACGGTTTATAGAGACGGGTTTCATCCCGGGAAAGGACTTGAATTTATTATGAAAAATGAACTGCGGGAATCAAAAAACTATAGCCTACGCAGACAAAGTCACGGCATCGTTTAAAACTCTATAGCAATTATAAGTATCTAAGGTTTTTACTTACTTGTAGCTATATTATACTTAGGTACCTGCTTATTATTCCTAGCTTCTTAATTAGCTCACGAGATCATATCATTTCCAAGACAAACGGCCCTAGATTACAGAGTAGGTATTATGTATGCCACAGAGAATTTCTAGCAAATTATTATCGTGTTGCGCCTTTCTTATTTGTTTATGTCAAAGCGAATTATTATTAAAATTGAATTGATTCTATTAAATTCAGAAAATAGAACTGTTTGTTTAGGACTACTGAATCGGTAATAGAGTAACTTAGAGATCTATTGACCAAAACGCCCCAGGGATCGGACAGGACTATGTACGTCCTGTCGCGTGAAACATTTATGCTATTATGAAGCGTGCAAACTAGGAGAGTGGACAAAACTTTGTTCCCTTCTGACGCGGATGTTATAGGTGGGCGTTTTTCTCTTATCCGGTCCCTAGTGTGTTTTCGCCCTCCAGCACACGGTATTAGGGACATAAATCAGTGGAAGTCATTAAAGGAAGTCGTTGTGGAGGTAAGTAGGTACAATCAACTGTGGAGCCAAAAATCTAAAACATAACCCAGAGGAGGTTAGGAATCAGAAAAGACTGATGAATTAATGATTTATTAGTGAAACTTGTGAAACAATTTAAGTCCCAGTTACATCATCGCCGCGACACCCATATCTGTAGTTGACATGCTATAAAAACTAGTGCACACCGATTTTTTTAAGCATGTTACATGTGTAAGAGAGCGTAATATTAAGTGCCGCTACAAGAGTTATAACGCTGAAGTAGGCACTCCAATCTACACCATTTACGGTGTCAACTCTAAAAATAGTTTCAACCTAAATGACAAGACTTGAAGTTTTAACATTTGCATCTGTCACCGTAAAATTGTAAAAACAGTTAAATTATAATCTAACTATCGAGATTGTAGACTGTCAAAATTTAACGCATTATTTTTCTTTAGATTGTAATCTGCTAGGTATATTAACCCAATAAATAATACCTGACTTGGCACTACCTGATATTATTTATGTCGAACCCTAAGCTAACCTACAAGAACTATTGATATACAATGAATATTTCAAACATTTACACTCAGAACATTGAACAGTTCACAATTTTTCGACAGTTTACAATCTATCTAGATAAAAAGCGCTACAATCTAACGGTTTTTACAATTTTACGGTGACAAATACATTTTAAAATGTCGGTCTTTACATAGAGCTAAGTCGTTTGTTGGAGGTAAAACAAATACTGTAGAAGTTGAGAAAACACCAAAATTTTCTTAAAGACCTACCAGCAAAGACCACCAATAAGTGCCGCCAAGCGTACCGGAACCAGAGGCCCAATTGTCTAAGCAAATCTTAATCAATAATTTGACGTTACGTGACAACCTCCTTAAACAGTTCGAGTTATATCACAACAACATTATACAAACGATTACTATTAAGATTTTCTTACACAATCGGGGGGCAGATGTTCCGATATGACAAAGATCGGTGGTAACTTGGTAAGTTTTTAAGTAAGAAATACCATATCTATTCTAAGTCAGTTTGCTTCCATCTAAGCATGTAATTTTGCTGGACGGGTGACTAAGTTGCAATACCTAGTAGAATTCAGAAAAAAAAATCACCCTAATTAGTTACTTAGTCAAGACTCTTACTTCATCAACGTAATAAGGTAATGTTACAGGATAAGACGCAGCAGGGTACTACATAACGACGCATTTGGGCTGTGGAGGCAACAGGTGGCTCGTCTCGGTATAGAATATTAAAGAAAATACACGCCTGTGATGAACCGTCTAAAATTTCAGCACCGACTCGACAGTCTTGTTTTTCGTGTTGCATCGAATGTCAAGAATTTCTTGTTACATCGATTTTATATCGCCAATATTTTTTGCACAGAGATGGAGTTTGATTCTGCAAATCGATATTATTTTCTACTGAAATTATAGAAATAAAAGTATTGGATTTTTTTTTAAATCTTTCTACCTACTTTAACTATTATATTAGGGAACCAAAGCACCAACAAATTGTAAAACATACCAATACTGCTTCACAGTATGGGAGGACATACTGAGGTAAAAACTTAAAAAGTCTAGTTTCTGTACGCTGCATATATGCTGCCTTTGTAATTATGCCCTGACACTAATTGACAGCAGGCGATGTATTCATTCGATGTGACACTGCAGTTTTATAAAAGAGTTCTACTCAACCTAAATTAAATTGGCTTTCGAAGCTATTTTATAAACTGATCAAAAGTTTTTCAATTGAAATCGATTCGCGTTGAACCCTTTGGGAATAAAAATGTTACTTTTTATACTAGTAGATGAAATTGTATTGGCATTCGAAATGGATCTAGAATATTTTATTAGTAGTATAATAATACACCCGTAATAACGATTCGCTCCACGGTACCACTGTCAATCCTCAGGTTAAAACAACTTAGTTACCTGCCTAGCCATTACACGTCACGCTGTAGTGCATTGATTCGAAGAATCTAACATGTTAAAGGTCTCATAAAGAAACAGCGTATACCTAAACGCTTACCAATAACCAACGCACCTAAGTAATTAGGTTTTTTTTCTCAGTTGCCAATTTATATGCCGTTCGCTCGAAGGTGATTCAATAAAATCTGTAGTTATTGTTAATCACAATTTATTGAATGCCGCGTTAAAATAAAGCATAAAATGTAAATAATGTAGATTTTACTGGAAACTAATAATACGCTACCGAATGCTATTCACGGCTAACTGTGGATATGTCAGTGTCAGCAACAAAATGACAGTCTATGCAGCGTCTGCGGTCGACACCTGTTTACTAATTGACAGTAACACGCTCAATACGAACCCGCTTTGAAAAAGTTTAATAAAGTCCCGAAAGTTTGTCTGAAACTAGACTTTAATGCCAATTATACTTTTGCGTCCATTCCACCACCGAGACAGTAACACGCTCAATACGAATCCGCCCTTTAGAAAAGATTAATAAAGTCCCGAAAGTGTCTGAAACTAAAAGTTAAGCCAATTATATTTTTCCGTCCATTCCACCACCAAAACAGTAGTCAGTAACAAGCTCAATACGAAAAAGATTAATTAATTAAGTCCCGAAAAATATTAATATTTGGTTGATATACAGATAATAAACCAGTCTTTGCAGTGACTAAACATTGAAAGCTTTCTTATTCCTAAATAATCCTTATATCAAAAAAAATATTTCCAAAAACCCGACTTCCAAAGCCACTGTAAAGTAAAAAATAATTTTGATTTCTACACACTATGTTGAAGTCGGGCGAGCCTGACGCGTCAACTTTGCCTATCTTAGTTATACTCGCCCGACTTCAACATAGTGTGTAGAAAATCAAAATTATTTTTTACTTTACAGTGGCTTTGGAAGTCGGTTTTTTGGAAAGAATTTTTATTTTTAACTTTTTAGTGTACTCTTAAACCCCACGGCTTAGGAGCGCAGAACCCTGCAGTGTCAGAGATGAGGAGTTGGGACTTGGGTTTAAGTATGAAGTCGTTGCTTGACACCTACAATATGAATTCACCATTAAAAAACCTAAATCGCTATTTTTAAGGAGTTCTGTACCCTGCAGCATCAGGGTTGAGGAGTTGGGACTCAGAGTTGAATCGTATACACGTGACTTGATACCTACTATACGGATTCACCATCAAAACTTCCTAACTCCCTAGTTTTGAGTCGTAGGTATACCTCTAGCATCAGGATTGAGGATTTGGAGTCAGAATTTTTTATGGGACCATTTCGCGAGCTTCCTTTAACCACTGAAAAAAAAAATTTAAAATCGGTTTGGAAACCACGGAGATATGCGGTAACATACATTAAAAAAAAAAAAACATACGTGCCGAATTAAGAACCTCCTTATTTTTTGGAAGTCGGTTAAAAATCAGTAAGACTTGTGGCTTACCACAGTTAGGTAATAATGTGTTTTCGTTCTTAAAAATATTCCCAAGTTGGATGGATTCTATAAATATTAAAAATACTAGATGATTCCCGCGACTTCGTCCGCGTGGATTTATGTTTTTTGATTCCCGCGGGAACTCTTTAATTTTCCGGGATAAAAAGTAGCCTATGTCCTTCCCCGGGATACAACCTGTCCTTTTACCAAATTTCATCAAAATCGGTTGAACAGATACATTTTTTTGATTCCCGCGGGAACTCTTCAATTTTCCGGGATAAAAAGTAGCCTATGTCCTTCCCTGGGACATAACCTATCTCTGTACTAAATTTCATCAAAATCGGTTGAGTAGTTGGGCCGTGAAAGCGTAGCAGACAGACAGACAGACAGACAGACAGACAGACAGACACACTTTCGCATTTATAATATTAGTATGGATTTCTACAAAGAGCGTAGGTGTACACGTGCCTTGCGGATTTTTCCGGATTGGAAGTTGGGACGCCGCGCCGGAGGAATACCTCCACCCGCAGCCGGTTACTAAGCGACACGGCATAGGCAGTGTAGTCATATACAGTTATTGTAATCACAACAAACCCTGTTGTGATAACAATAAGCGATGACGCCTATGTCAAAAATAAATGATTTCTTACGTCTTCCAAAATATCTAAAATTCAAAGATTCGTGGCTTTTTGATTCCCGCGGGAACTCCTTTATTTTCCAGGATGAAAATACTCTGTAAGTCCTTCCCCGGGATCATCTATCTCAATACCAAACTTCATCAAAATTGGTTGAAAAGATGGGTTATGAAAGCGTAGCAGACAGACAGACAGACACACAATTTCGCATGTATACTAGAATTATACATATTATTATCCACAATTTCGCAATTATTATTAACTGGCTGATGCCCGCGACTTCGTCCGCGTGGTTTAAGTTTTTCTTTGATTAATTTGAGAGGAGAGTTTACCGTATCTACGGGATGGACAATAAATGTTGGACAGTTTTAAACCCATGAACATTTTGTATGGGGAAATCGAGGGAAAATGTTTTTCTTTTATTTTATTTTTTCTTAAAGTTTCCAATATTTTCAATAATTATTCTGCTATTCGGGACGGAGACAAATACAATAAATCAAAAACCATGAAAATCGGTCCAGCCGTTCTAGAGTTATAAGTCTTCGAACAAACCCGACTATACCTATATTATTATGATCTGCGAAATTAGTTCTTATCATGCTGGAGTTACCCCTCTCCCACTCGAACTGTAGGTAAGTAAGTAAACCCCCCTCCCAAACCAGGAGAAATAAATCTGCAGGAGCAGCATCTTGTATTAAATGAAATATTTATAAGATTTTACGCTAGACATAATAGGTTTACTTTATTTATTCAAAATGCGCATGAATAAAATAAACTCGCTCGTATAAATATGGTTTTTAGTCGGATTCGCATTTGAATTTATAATCCCTTGGTGAAGGAAATGAAATAACTAGAAATGCTTCTTGCATTGTAGTATACTTTTAAACGTTTTTCTTGACTTTTTAACATTCTTTGATTATAAAAAATCCCTCGCCGGATTCAATAAAATATTATTAGGAGAACTTTATGCATTATAATTGGTCTACTCATAAGCGTCAATTTGTTACTTCTCTACTAACATGTGAATATAAAATACGTTTAATAACTTAGCGTTACTTTTTATACAGAACCAATGTAAAAAATACGAATTCCAGACGCGCTTTCATGTAAGTGATTAGCTATTAATACCAATTTGTCACAAAATCGTGACAACGTGCTGTGATTCATTTGGAAAGCACACATGAATAAAATTTGTACGAGCCGGCCTCATACGGGCGTACAAGCACATGTGCGTGTATTTTTACACTATTCCGTGACGCAGAGTCCCTTATCGCTTGCGACCCGACCGCCTGACCTGCATACATCAGTTCCAAGCAAGCTAAAGTTAATAGAATAAAGATGCTCACACACAATAACTATTTTAATTAAGCATTGCAATAAAAATAACTAGCCAAGTGGCAGTCAGAATCGCCCACCGATGTTTCCGTAGCTATGAAGGTGTTATCTATATGGTTCAGTGATTAATTGATTACTATCTCCAATTTTTTTTACTTCTTACATTAAGCTGTTGTAAGAAATTTCCTACTTATTGAATTAAATTGGTCTCGTTTTGTGGAGACTGCGGCCGTAACTGGCAATTTAGCGTTCCGGTACGACGCCGTGTATGGGTGTAAGCGATACCCTTGACAGGTTAGTTCGCTCCCATCTTAGACTACCAACATCATCACTGACCACTCTGTAGTGGAATAAAAAACTAAGGAGTCCTTGTTGAAACCATGCTCTTGATCTCCTGTAGGCCTCATAATTTAGACGTGCATACGGCTCCTTGTATACAAACATACGCACACATACGTGCACATATTAATAGTGTGAAATCTGACTGTAGAATAGAGGGAGAGCAATTGAGTGGTACTGCCACCGAGTGTATACATATATATTTCAGGCCTTACTTTAAGGCTAGCTTTTTATAGAGAGGTATCCTACATAATGGGTGCAGGCGTTTAAGCGATAGCGTGAGTCACTTACTCGGAGAGCACTGGCAATAATAATAAACGTTCATCAAATTATTCGCTCAGTGCGTTACGGAGCGAAATTGACAAAGCAAGCAAAAGGCTTTCAAGGCTCGCTTGCGTGCTGCGATGTGTTTGCATCAGTAATTTGTTTGTTGGCGGCAGCACAAGACAGACTACATTAATGGATCCTCGCTCTGCACGCAACTACATGCCACTCACTATGGAACACAGGTTATCCTTATATATTTTTCTATAAGCGTCTCTAGATGATGCCCGCGGCTTCGTCCATGAGGATTTTATAGATTTTTAAAACTAACCTGGAAACTTTTTGATTAATGATATTAGGGAGCTTAAGTCCGTCTTCGTCATGCAAGCTATTTTTTTTTATTCCGCTACAAGTTAGCCCTCGACTGCAATCTCACCTGATGGTAAGTGACGATGCAGTCTAAAATGGTAGCGGGCTAACCTGTTAGGGGTATGGCAGTATAGTCATTGTAGCGAATTCGTCAAAATTGGCTAATGTATTTGACAAGTGACAACTATTAAAATCAATTATTATATTTAGTAATTATGAACTAGCGGATCATCCAAAAGTCGTAATATCTACGTCCCCTGTTAGTTTTATGTTCGAAACCCATTTTAAATTATCGATTGGAGTAAAAAAGTGCGTCGAATTTTGATGATGCCACTGTTCAGTATATCATACAACATCCCATAGGTACTAAGCGTACATTTTGACGTTTAAAAAAAGTTTCAAATTATCAAATACTCAATTAGTTATAGTGGGCGAGCCGTGAAAAGGTAACAGACAGACAGGTACTGGTATATTGACAGAAATAAACTTTAGCATTTATACAATTAGTACCTACGTGTACTTACTAATAAACAATATTTTTATAAGTATAATTTTGTAATTGTGATTGTGGCGTCTACCTCCTAGATGCCACTGGATTAGGTGTTTGATTAATTATGGATCTTAAATAAAACACTTGTTTGTATCTTGGTGTAGGTCTCAGAACACGTCCGCTTGCCCCAGCGTTCCGCTAGCAAGCGAGGGGGACGCGCCCGGTCTACTTTGTTTATTTATTTAAAACTCTATACATCACATCTCTCTCTTTCAATAAATTTATATTTATTAAAATAGTCTTATGGTTGAAGTCAATCTACTTTGTTAAATTGTCAGTACCTACCTCATAAATTTCACCAAGATTAAAAATTCCAATCTTTTAAATTCAAATAGACTTTGCCAAGTGCTATTGAATCTTCAAGTGAATCTACCACTGGTTCGGAATGCCGTTCCTACCGAGAAGAGCCAGCAAGAAACTCGGCGGTTGCTCTTTTGAAAGAATGAATTTACAATGTCATCTTTTAGCATTTCAAAACTCTATGGGTACATTACATAATAATGATCTATTACATTGATCCATCTCTATCTTTTAATAAAATAAGCGTAATAATATTAATATGTTGATTCAAATCAGTGTACATAGAAACATTACAATAGTTATAGGTAGGTACATAATTTAAATTCTTCATTACAAATTATATAGATCCAATTATCGATCTATATCTATCTTTTAACAATCGGCACCAAATGTCTATTTATAATTATGATAACAATAATATTATGTGGGTTCAAATCTGTTTACGTAGAGGACTGCATCATTAAAATTCTTTATCACAAATTCTGTCCCCTTAAATTGATTTCACTTTAAAATCATTATTATTTCAACAATCGGGATATTTTTCATTCATTTTTGTATACAACAGTCAACATGTGAACATTATATTTTATAATTAGTATTTTATAATAATATTATCAAGTCATTCAGTTCAGACGTAACAAATAAACATTTTATAGATTCTAACAATTACTAAGTTCAATCTCCTGACATAATCTGTTGGAATACATTTGGTGTTATTCAAAACCATAGGTAACACAGGCAGCATATTATTATTAGAGTCATAACATCTCTAGAGCAATATAGGCAAACAATTTAAACATTTTATTAATAAAATGTGTAATGAATGTTTTAACTTTATAGTTAGCTAGTAAATAAGTACTATTAAATATTGTCCATACAAACGTAATACCAAAATAACCTGTAATTCGAGAATATTTCCACCTTATTATAGGTCCCTGGATAATTATCTTTTCAAAATACTTTCCCAAAATTAAATGTAAGCATATTGCGTTTCGCATGGTTTTACGACATAAATGACATGTTTTCTCCTTATTTGTTTCATATTAAAACCAACGATATCTCACGTACTAATTGATCAGGAACATAGCCTATATTGTCAAGTTACAGAATAACAACACGAAGTTAAAAACACAACAATTTTTCACGAATAAATGATCTGATTCTGATTCTGATTCTGATTCATTCATCATTTTTGGTATTCACGGAACTTGGATTAAATGTGTACCAAATTCTGTACGCTCATATTGCTATCGCGCTTGCACGTGATCATGTGTCATTAGCCAAACAGAGATAGTAATATACCGGCAATTTCATATTTGCGGTTCGAATAGAAGTTGCGAGCGGCGTTCTCCTTAAACTCCTTTATGTTTTCAATTATACTACCCTTTATGTAACATAATATGCTATCGCCGTTTATATTTGAGTAATTGTACCTCGATCATCTTTTCTTTTATATTTTCTTCTTTTCATTTCGAATATTCCAATTTGATTTGGTTGTTTGTTGTAAAACGCTTAAGACCGTTCCAAATCCTAGTCTTGTAACGTGCTATTAAATGCATCATACCATCATAAAATTTTTCATCCTCCGCATATCTGTGCAGCCTTCCTTTTCGTAATTCGTTGAAGTAAAGTACATATCAGAAGTACATATTGCCACTGAATCTGTGGCATGGTTACAAACTCCATGCCGAAGTGAGTACTTGCTTACACAACTAAATACAATATACCTAATACAACATAACGTAACATTGGATAGGTACTTAGTAGGTAAATACTAAATTATCCCTACTCGATGGGCAACATGATAAGGTCTACTATAGCTTTAATAAGAATTATTGTTTTCTATTAAAAGTGTAATATAGACCTCAATTTCATTATTTAGTATTATTACCAAATAAGTATGTTAAAAGCTAAAATACTTTTTACCTACTCATATAATTTACAGTAGAATTTTAAGAAGGTACCTATCCGTTAATTCCATAATTTTGAAACTATATACAGGTAATAAAGGATTTATAGGTAGTTTTAATATATGTATTAAAATAGCATGATATGATTTCCATCTCACTACATTAATAATGCTCTTACCTAATAGGTATTTATACATACAGTGCGTAAAATGAAGTTTAATAACATGATTTTACGTTGCACTAAAATGTTTTTAATTAGGTATATCTAACAGTAGGTTATTGTTACTAAAATATTGCTTGATACTCAAATGTTATCGTTGTATTTTTTTTTGTCAAAGTTATCTATAAATATGACGTCATCAATGAAATCAAAATACATTACCAAGTTTCTCTTATATCAGTAGCCAAAAATTTATTATTATCATTAATTTAGTTAAAGTATTCTATTTTATGAAATAATGGTTTTCTAAGTTTTTAACATAACATTATATGTAATATGGGTACCTATGACTCGCAATTGTAGCTGACTCGAGTTACAAGTAAAACATGTGCTCAGCAAGGTTTTATAATCTGAACCATTTTTAATTTAAGTAACTTAACTTTGAGACATTACATAATATTATGTCTTACTTATTATGGTAATAAACAGATAGGTAATAATTTAGAAACTGTAATCATATCGACGAAAGGAACCATCAAGTCATGGCCACTTATTTACTATTCTCTTGATTCTACATCTTCAAATTATTTATTTGTTGTGGTGATTTGACTACCTATTTAGTTAAGTAAAGTAAGTGAGAACAATAGACTTTTAAGTCACTTATTCATAATTTAAAATATGAAACAGCAACTCACACGTATTTAAATTGAAATTTGACCCATTTGATTTAAGTATTACACTCATTACACTCTATTTGATCTGTGCCAGGAACGCTAATAATAACGAATAATAATTATTTGCATAAATATGGGTGCTTTGTCAATTTCAGTTTCCTTCCGGTAGACTCAGCGACTATTTGATACTTTGGTATAGTCGCGATTTGAGAGAGGCTGTGATAACAATCGCGCCCTAATCAAATGAATATTGTCTATAAGCTAAGACAAGTGTGATAATAATTAACTAATTAAATTCAATCTCTCGTGAAACTTCTATATTTAAAAACAATTTAGTTTAAACGAGAGAACCCAATGTAATGATAATTAACTAGGTACTTAACTAGATTAAATCTCTCGTGAGACTTCTACGCTTAACCAATTTAGTTTAAACGAGAGATCCAAATTAAAATTTCAAATTAATTATATAACATTTCCCAATTTCCTCTTAAAAAAAAATTATTAACATAATATTGGTTCGACTGTTTCTTTTCCCGTACGCGATGCCTTTTGAGATTAAAAGATCATTGCATATACTACAGCCTGGAGATTGAGATGGAGATTTTAAAATACTACTGACGAAAATAACTAATACGACATAAGTGACGCGAGCCTTTTCCAACCTTTCAGTTATTATTAAATACGGTTATTGTATGGGCCTTTTCCGATTAGTCTTCTTTCGTGCTTGCTATTAGAGACTCATCTGCTTCCTTGTTTTATTTCTATGTGGATTAGTTTTGTTATTTTACTGATTGTATTAAGTAGGTACTGCCGCTAAAGTATATCCCTGCTTGGAGAGAAAACAAATCGTTAATTATTTTATTCAATATTTTAGAATAGAAACCAACCTCCAAACATCAGTCATCTCCATCCTTTACATGTGTATCCAGCAAGATACTCCATCTAGATACAAATAAATGTACGTCACCTTTCGATCGAGGCTACCTAGCTAAAAGCTAATTCGTGAATAATTACTATTGTCATCTTTCCCACCCTTACTCATGGCATTGCCTCGATGAAAGCTGGTGTTTGAGTAATTCTGAGGAACCTGTAAAATATAAGCATAAAATTTAATTTGCAACCTACGTTGTACGTAAGTACAACATAGGAAGTACAACATAGGTTTTTTTTTTTCCTGGCATTTTCATGGCAGCGTATGCAATTATGCATCATATTGAGTTTACACTCATTCGCCCTACTTTATTTGTACACGTACCATCATTTTCATGACAGCAGTGTATTCACACTGAGTTATTGACTCATTCGCCCTACTTTCTCTGTACACGTACCATCATTTTCATGACAGCAGTGTATTTCCACTGAGTTTTCACTCTTTTGGCATACTTTCTTTGTACACGTACCATCATTTTCATGACAGCAGTGTATTTCCACTGAGTTTTCACTCATTGGCCATACTTTCTTTGTACACGTACCATCATTTTCAGGACAGCAGTGTATTCACACTGAGTTATTGACTCATTCGCCCTACTTTTTTTTGTACACATACCATCATTTTCATGACAGCAGTGTATTTTCACAGAGTTTTCACTCATTGGCCATACTTTCTTTGCACACGTACCATCATTTTCATGACAGCAGTGTATTTCCACTGAGTTTTCACTCATTTGCCATACTTTCTTTGTACACGTACCATCATTTTCATGACAGCAGTGTATTTCCACTGAGTTTTCACTCATTGGCCATACTTTCTTTGTACACGTACCATCATTTTCATGACAGCAGTGTATTTCCACTGAGTTTTCACTCATTCGCCTTTTTTTTTTTTTACATATACTGCCATTCAATGCAATGAAACTGATCAGGTTATATAAACATGTTATAATGATTCTAGGCCCGACACCTAATACACCATGCCAGTATAAACAATATACGTTTTGTTTTGGTAACAAGTACCGGCCCTTTTTCTAAAGCCGAAGATATCCGTTGTTTACACTACTCGAGCGAGTTATAATAACAGATCTCAAGTTATACAAGTCCACTGAGGCCCCAATACAAAATTGGTGACGATAAAATAGGTGTCGATTCTGATGCCTTTTCTAAATTAAATTAGAAGAACGGAAGACTTTGTACTAATTATTCAATACTTGAAACTAACACCCAAATTGTTTTTCCATCAAGGTTTGACGGTTAAAATAGGTTCGTCCGTCACATTATTATTAAAGTAGTTTTTTTTTTTTTTACCAAAATAGGTTTTGCACTGATACTTTGAGAAATTATTAGTAGATACTAATGCAATGCACCAACAAGGTATTATATAATATTATTAATACTTATGAGTTTAATTACATCATTTCTGTTCTGTAAAATTTTGTTGCTTTCAGAATCAGCACCAATATTTTGAGAAATTATTAGTACCTACATAATAATTCAATGCACCAATAAAGTATTATATATTATTATTTTTATGAGTTTAATAACATCATTTCTGTTCTATGGAATTTTGTTGCTTTCAGAATCAGCACCAATATTTTGAGAAATTATCATTAGATACATAATAATTCAATGTACCAATAAAGTATTAAGTAGGTATATATTATTATATTCTTTTTTTATTTTTTTCACAACACGAATATTTGATATAAATAATTGACTCCCATATTGGTTCATTTCAATCTTAGCTCTTTAGTATCGATATATATTATTAATTAGGTAATTTTTTATAATTATTTTGCACATTTTACTTACGTTCTTACTCCTCGTCGCCATATGTGGCGTCTACCTCCTAGATGCCACTGGATTAGGTGTTTGATTAATTATGGATCTTAAATAAAACACTTGTTTGTATCTTGGTGTAGGTCTCAGAACACGTCCGCTTGCCCCAGCGTTCCGCTAGCAAGCGAGGGGGACGCGCCCGGTCTACTTTGTTTATTTATTTAAAACTCTATACATCACAGTGATGTCCTTAACATCAGTAAAGGTTCTAAAATGTTGAACTCAATAGCGTCTAGACCCGTCTGATTATATTTTAACGGTCCACCAAGTAAGAAAGAATTCACTTAGTGTAGGTACATCTAACAAGGTATAACAAAGGAAGAGGATTGTCTGTCATCAAGATTGTAGCAATATTTTCTACATAGCTATATTTTAAGACTTTCTTTAGAATTTACAGTCTAATGAAAGAATTTTTTAATCTACATTCATTAAAACAACTTGAGCAGTTGGATTTTATCAAAGCTATTTTAGAAATATTTAATTGCTTTTGTCGTTGGTGACTTAGCAAAAGATAGGTACCACAAAGACGCATGTTAACGTAAAATTTCTTGAATTTAGTTTGAAACCTAATTTACCTTTAAGGACAAAGATTAAACGATAAAACAGTAGTGCAAGTTAACAACGTAAGACTTAACTCATTAATCAAGGAATGTAAATCACTGTTCAGAAGTTTCCAGAAAACTCGAACTTTCAGGAAACTAAGGACTGCAGTACCAAGACATTATCTAACCCGATCTTAACCTATGTCAGGTACTACCAGAAAGATAACAAGTTATTATACTGCGTGAATATAGTTTGAATAGTATCACGATCACATAATAATATCAAAATACATATTATAGAAATAATGACAGAACTAGAAGTGAAACGATACGTTGAGAATAATTTGGAAGATTTGTGTGGTGTAGAATATCGCAAGCTGCAAGTGCAAGATACACACTGTACCACATAGATTACCTACTGTGACGGATTATGACGAATTAAACTTCTAGTTCTTTCATTATCATGAACTTCCGCAAAGTAACTGCCTGCTTCTATCCAATAGGTACATATAGAAGTAGCAGAGCGCCAAATCTTCGTCGTCGCTCTGATTTCTAGTGAAAGTTCAATGCATGTTTAAACACAGACGTATTTACATATAGCGTGAGATTTGTTTTAAGTTGCTTTGAATACTAGAAACATATTTAACTATTTATCTACTCCAGCATCGAAAAGTTCCAATTTCGAATTTGACAACTATATCGAATTGAACCCTCTTTCGTGTTTGCTTCTCATAACGATACAGTTCGTTGTATGGGAGCTGTATCGTTATGAGTCGTAGCTGTATCGATATGGTTATCTTCATAAATAGGATACCTATAGCTTAGCGGCTCTGGGTTCTGGCACTTGATTGATTTGACTTTTTTATTAATTTATAAAGTAAAAAATTATAAAGACGTCCTTGTCGTAGATAAAATCTTGTATGCAACTGTACGTAATTAGTCATTTTAATTCTCGTACTATCCTATTTTGATACTCGGCAAGCCTCGTATCAAAAAACAGCACTCGAATTAAAATGACCCTCATTACGATACAGTTGCATAAATAGCTATTTCGTACCTATTCGTGAGTTGTTAAAAGACAGGAAATACTGTTTCGGTTAGGTCCATAAGCTGTTTCCACTCTTCCGAGTTCGCTAAAATTATCTTGACAGGAAATTCGTTAGGCTTCAAAATGAAATGAATTATACCGTCACGAGCATCAACATTAAACACCTACACAATAATTTCTTACTGCTTTAGGCTTTCTCCCAAAACTTCCCAAGAGGGAGTACTTTCCCCAGCAATAGAGAATAAGATGGCTCAGCTGTTATTTTTAATATACATTTGGATTAACTTCTTGAGTAGGTAACTACAGTTTAGGAAAATGATTAATGTTTTTGTATAATAAAGTTTATAATTTATGTATATTTATTTATAGTCACTAAGTAAAACTCACATTGGATACCTACTTATTCATATTATATACCTAATTTACTGAGAGTCCTAAAGTGAAATAGTAGATTATTAACCGTATAGTTACTTTATGATACATAGGAAAATTTTGTAATAGATATATAATACAGGTTCACACTTCACATGGAAAGGGTGGGTAAGCAGTGGTATCATAAAAAAGAATTTCTTTAAAAAGACTACAGGGAAAAAGAATTTCTTGCTAAGTCTCAAACAAAATTCTACGGTTGAAAAAAAAACAGCGCCAATATCTTAAAAAAGCTTCACGTTTCACAAATTGCTTATCATTTCGCACAAAAAGAATTCTTTATATCGCTGTACGGTCGACAAACGCCCAGACTATAATTCCTAACTATACAATATATCAGTCGCGCGCCGATCACTGACGGTACCGGCCGTTTTGCTTCTAGTACGTTAGAGTATTACATCGCTTATTATTATTTTTTACAAAGTACCTTCAAGTGAGTAACAAGTTTATGTCGTCTTGTGGGGAGAATGTAGGCTGTGATAAACAAGTTGAAATGTGTACCAGGGTGGAGGAAAATTGTTTGAATTTGATTTCAAATATGCAAGAAATTGGAAATATGGAGCTTGAACCCTATAGGGAGGGTAATATTACGCCGAAAGGCACCGAAAAAAGAAGGCGGCCGAATAGTGATGTAATAGAGGAAAATGATTTGGATGATGGATTTATTACAGTGCATAGTAGGCGTTCGAAGAAATTGGCTAGGAGTAACTCAAAAAGTAGTGATTTTGTCAGATCCAAAAACAGTAACTCTGAAGAAATTTATCAAGTGAGTATTACATCTAAACAAGTGTTGCCTAAACAAATAGCATTTGCTAAGCTTTTAAGAGCTGAGAACATTATTAATATTCTTAGGATAAAATTTAGGAGTCCATATAAAGTACTCTTACAGTTTGGGTGTAGAGAACAAGCAGAGAAGTTAATTCAGAACAAAAAGTTAATAGATATGGGATATAGAATGCAAGCAGCGGATGAAACTAATATATCTTATGGTATAATTAAAGAGATAGATCTAGACGAAGAGGAACAGGAGTTGTTGGAAAATCTTAAATGTGACCAAGAAATTTTGACAGTGAAAAGATTAAAGCGCTTGACAGAAGGAAAATGGATAGATAGTGAGACTGTAAGGATATCTTTTAAAAGCTCAACTTTGCCTCCGTACGTGTATGGATTTGGTTGCAGATTTGAAGTGAAACCGTATATGTTTCCTGTAACTCAATGCGCGAAATGCTGGCGGTTTGGTCATCCGACCCGCCTGTGTCCTATGAAGAAAATTGTTTGTCCGAAATGCTGTTTAGGACATGAAAATTGTGAAACAACAGAGTATGTATGCGTTAATTGTAAAAATGATCACATGGCAAATGACAAGACTTGTCCAGTATTTTTAAAGGAAAAAATGATAAGAAAAATAATGCAAAAAGAGAATTGTACTTACCGAAAAGCAATTGAGATAAACCGGGATAGTAAGAAAACAAATGAAGTTAATGAGAGTGAAAGTGAATGTGATAGTCTTGATCAAAATGATCACACAGTAAATGGCACAAATTATTTAAAGACTTATAGAGACATCTTGATGACGGAAGCTTTAGTACACTCGGAGAAGTCTGAGGTAGAGAATATGATAAATGAAGAAGATTTGGCATCAAATACGATTAAATCTCAAATTAAAAAGAAGAAAAAGAAACTTTCAAGGTCAAAAATCGACAACGAAGATTGGTTAAACCAGAGTTTACAGGAAAATAAAGAACAATCTGAGTGGCATACGGCAGATGAAGTACCTAAGAAATCTAATGTTCATAAAGGTAAAATTACTCTTAAATTATTTTTCCAGAAAATGAAAGATATTATTATGTCAAACAGTAAATTAGAAGACAAGATGATCGCAGTTGTAGAACTTCTTTTTGAAATTATTTCCAAGTTTGTATTTACATATTTCGAGAAGATAGATGTTTTGAAGAAATTAGTGTCAATTTTTAAAAATGTATAATTTAAAAGATTGTGTGTTGAATATAGTTCAGTGGAACTCACAAAGTATTAAGCCTAAAGTGGCTGAGTTTGAGTGTTTATTATATCAAGAGAAAGTGCACTTAGCCCTTTTAAGTGAAACATGGCTAGTACCAGACTCAGTATTGCGTATTAAAGATTATAATGTACATAGAAATGATAGGTTTGATGGTTACGGTGGTGTTTGTATTATAAGCCATAAAAGTATTAAAGTAGAATTTTGTCCAATAATCATTTCAAACTCAGATATAGAGATAGTACATATTAAAATATTAAATTTAAAAGATTTGATTAATGTAATATCAGTTTATTGTCCTTCAACTGTTCGTACCACTCAAGCCGATTGGGATGATCTTTTTTCTAGATTTCCTCATAAAACTATTATAGCTGGTGATTTTAATGCCCATCATACAAACTGGTCATGTAAAGTTGATCTTAGAGGTACTCAATTATTTGATTCCTGTTTGGAAAACGGCTACATTTCAATCAATGACAATATCCCCACTAGAGTTAAATTAGTTAATAATAACCTTCAGCAAACATCACCTGATGTTACTTTCATTTCATCAGATATCGCAATTAATTTTGATTGGAAAGTTACTAATGAAAATTTGGGCAGTGATCATTTAATAATAAAATATTCTATGAATTTTCGGGATAGGTATAGATGTACAAAATTTCGCAATTTTAAAAAAGCTGATTGGAATGGGTATAGTAATTTTGTCGAGTTGTATCTCAATTCAATGCACACCATAATAACAATGATATACAAGAAAGATACAATAATTTAATAGAAGGTATTAATAAAGCCGCTGATGAAAATATCCCTTATATAAAAATTTGTACTAATCCTAATGCTAAATTTCGGCCAAAACCATATTGGAATCCATCTATATCTAAAGCTGTTGCTGAACGCAGATTAGCTTTAAAATCCTTTAGGCAAAATCCGATTCCTGAAAATCTTACAAAATTAGAAGATAAAATCATATATGTTAAAAAATGTATTCAACAAGCTAGTGCACACAGTTGGTGCAGTTTTTGTGATTCAATAAATGAAACGACTTCAGCCCCTGAAATGTATCATCGCATGAGGTGGATCAAAGGATACAAGCGGTTCCAATCCAAAGTTTATTTCTCGTCCGAAAAAAATGAAGCTCTATTGTGTAGTCTTTCTCCTGACTCAGTATCGTCTGAATGTCCGTCATTTAAATCATCGAATTCATTAATGGAAGGTGAGTTTACTTTGGATGAATTGTATCACTGTTTAACCAAAACCAAAGATACTGCCCCAGGTGATGATAACATAACTTATTCAATGATTTATTATATTCCAGAAATAGCTAAATTATACCTTCTTAATATTTTTAATATGATATATACATCCGGCTACATTCCACTTCAATGGCGTGACATTAAAATCATACCTATACCTAAAGCAGATAGTTCAAAACTTAGACCTATTTCGTTAATCTCATGCATTTGTAAAATTTTTCACACTATGTTATCTAGACGCATAGAGTGGTTCGTTGAGAGCAATAGAATTTTGTCACAAAATACAACGGGGTTCAGGAGATCTCAATCTTGTTTGGATAATGTAGCCCAACTCGTAACGAAAGTACAGATTGGTTATACAAAGAATCATCCCACTTTGGCTTGTTTTTTGGACGTAGAGAATGCGTACAATAACGTGACGGTGGAAAGTGTAGTTATAGCTCTTGATGATATTGGTGTAGGAAGTCAAATCTGTAAATATTTTTGGATGTTTCTAAATGAGAGACATTTAAAAATCGAAGTCGGTACGGATGGTAAATATATTTGTAGATGGACAAACAGAGGATTAGCACAGGGCGATCCTATATCACCTTTACTATTCAATATTGCTACAGCTAATATATGTAGACAGATCCAATCCGTTTGTATTTCACAATACGCAGATGATTTTGTTATTTATGTAAGCAGTTATAAGCTTTTAGACTGTGCTAGTAAGATTCAAGCAGCTTTGAATACTATTGTTCGTTTATTGGAAAATATTGGTTTGAGATTGTCTGCAGAAAAATCTAATTATGTAGTTTTTAGTAGAGGTTTAAGAAGACAGCAAATTGTACTAACTATTAATGACATTGAACTGACTAGAACTTAATGTGTTAGGTACTTGGGTTTTGGCTTGATTGCTCCTTACGATGGAGAAGACACATAAATGAGATTTGCGAGAAAAGTGCGAAATTTTTGAACTTACTCAAAGTATTAGCCGGGCCATCTTGGGGAATTCATCCAAAACATTTACGTCGTTTATATATCTCTATCGTAAGAAGTAGACTCGATTTTGGCAGTTTTTTATTTGACAATAGTGCTAATGCTAACTTATCAAAATTTGACAAAATCCAAAATCAAGCATTAAGAATAGTGGGTAGTTTTATTAAAACTACACCAATACATGTGATGGAGTGTGAGACTGGTGTTACTCCCTTATGGCTAAGAAGAAGATATCTTGGCATTAAGTACTGCTTGAAAGCAAAATCTATCAGTGATAATAAAACATTATCATTACTAAAAGAATTACATAATCTCTGCCAGAGTTCATATTGGAAAATGAAAAAAATACCTTTACTTGTTACATTATATGATGAGTTAAAAAACGAAACTATATCATCATCTAATCCTATTGAAATCTTCTCCTTAGACATTTGGACTACTAAAATTAAGATAAAAAATGTTTTAGAGGATAGTCTTTCTAGTGTTAATACATCTAAAAAAGAATTTGATTCGATTATTGAAATTAATATTTTAGAAGAATTAAATTTAAAGTATTCAGACTGGTATAAGCTTTATACGGATGGTTCTAAAACAATCCATGGTACAGGAGCAGCATATTTTGATCAGAAAAATAAAACATTTGGAAAGTTTAAGTCAAATTCTGTTGTCTCCATTATGACTGCCGAACTTTTAGGAATTTGGGAGGCTTTAAAATATGCGAATACAATTGGACGAAACAAAATAGTTATATTTACTGATAGTCGAAGTGCCATTCAGCATTTAGCTCGATGCGCCTCTGGACGTAGCAGAGGTGTTGTGATAGCTTTTTCCATTCTAAAAATGCTGAATCACTTTCAATGTAGAGATGTGAATATAAAGATTCAATGGATCCCATCTCATATTGGTCTTATTGGAAATGAAAATGTGGATAGTTTGGCTAAGTGTGCAATATTGGAAGGCATTGATGTTTCGATTACACCTTCCATTTCAGAAATATTACCCAAATTTAAAAAGACTTGCTTTGTGTTATGGAAAAATGAATTTGATACTAAATCGGTTGGAAAAGGAATATGGTTTAAAACCATTCAAAATATGCCTGCTAGTATTCCCTGGTTTATTCATTCCAAACTGAATCGTCCGTATATAGTGGCTGCTTTTAGATTGCGTTCTGGTCACATTCCATTGAGGAAATTTGCATTCTTGATGAAAAAGGTAGATTCACCAAATTGTTTGACATGTGATAAGCTTGAAGATATGCAACATTTATTAATGGAATGTGTTCAGAACAACAGTCTGAGGGAACAAGTTCTGTCAGAATTGAATTTAAAAAATTATAATATTGGGTGTTTAAATGGCATTTTGTCTGAACCGGATTCCGTTTCAGCTAAAATCCTATTTCACTTTTATATTAGTAGTATAAAAAATAGAATAGATACATAATCAGGATTTTTATGTAGTAAAATAAATTTAGTAAGTAGAATAGTTAAAATAATGGATAAGCTACAATAGGACTGTCATATACATATTGTATAAAAGCCCTTGAAAATAAATAAAGATGAAAAAAAAAAAAAAAAACTATACAATATATAACTACAAAAGTCATTTCAAATGTCAGAGTTTAACAAACCATACCTATAATATTATTATTAGATATGTGGCGATCAAAGCAATGTACAGTGAGTCAGTGATAAATATTTGAATATATTGTATTACCTGCGACTTTACCAACCAGTGGTGGCGAACCGGTGATAGATTCACTCGACGATTCAAAAGCACTTGTAAAAGTTTAGTGGAATAAAAAAACATTTGAATTGAATTTGAATGTGCTTTTTAGGGTTCCGTACCCAAAGGGTAAAAACGGGACCCTATTACTAAGACTCCGCTGTCTGTCTGTCTGTCTGTCTGTCTGTCTGTCTGTCTGTCTGTCTCCAGGCTGTATCTCATAGACCGTGATAGCTAGAAAGCTGAAATTTTCACAAATGATGTATTTCCGTTGCCGCTATAATAACAAATACTAAAAATTAAAAAAATATATATATTAAGGGGGGTCCCCATACAATAAACGTGTTTTTTTCGTATTTTTTTGCTCAATATTAAAAACGGTAACAGGTAGACAGGTTTAAATTTTCACAGAATATTACCTTGTATATTACCTTTCAAAATAAATAATTAAATATCAATAAAGTAAATATTAAAGGGGGGCTCCCATACAACAAACCTAATTTTTTGATATTAACAGTAAACCTCTACAAACAAAGTTAGTTTTGCGGTTCATTAACAAAGGTAATTATACCTACTTCTTGAGTACGGAACCCTCGGTGCGCGAGTCCGACTCGCACTTGGCCGGTTTTTTAAGATGCTAAGATTTATCACTATTTTTGCGCCTATGAAGTCTCTTGAACACTAAGTAGGTTTTGTCTATATTGTATTTTCTACTGGAAACTAATTTAAGTATATTTCTGTTAAAGTTAATAATACCTATTGATCTTATTTCAATTTTAATATTGATCTGATGCTGGCATTTATCTAATTCCACCCTAAACGATAACATTAACTCTTCTTAAAATTCCAAACCATAAAATCCTCTTTAAATACATAAAAGTAGTGATAATATCATTAAAATGTTTTATTAAATACCATCTAGAGTCAGAAAGATGACTTATAAAGTTTAATGTTGCTTTTATAGTAAGTATACTTTGGGAACTTCACAACAAAAAAATACAGTTTATATCAGCTCTTTTGATTTTAGTAAATTGAGTATGTCAATCCCAATCGTAGTTTGTTTGCAATGTACATAAACGAAAATCAACACATAAAACAAAGTTACTGGCGCGTGAATCATGAATCGTGATTGAGAATAATTAAATATTTTTATAGACTCTACCTCTATAACGCATATTAATATATCTCGAGAGTGATATATTTCTTTTTTATACATAGCTCAATTACTCATTGACAGATTTGTTCTCGTAGAAAGAGACAGAAAAACGATACAATGATGTACGGGAGATGTGTTCGGGTGCGGGATGGGAGTACTGCTTGATGGGAGATGGGTGCTTTTTGCAACTCTTTTGTTTTCCAACCGATTTCGTTATAACTCGCAATGATTGAAGAAAATAGGAAACGATCAATAGAAAAAGTGGAAAAACAAGATGGCGGCCGAACTATAATAGTGTTTTAAAATTTTTGGGTCTGGTTAATTGGCAGAGCAAAGTGCGAAGCTGATAAGTATGCCAAGTGCTTTGTAGACTACAAAATTATGTTTCTTGTGAATCTGTCTCTAACGAACTGTTATATTAGAACTAAATTGGCGTGTATCTATTTAAAGGTCTTTACTTAAGACCTTAGGCTTTGATAAACAGACAGCGAATGTATAAAGGCTTGAGTGATGTGAAATGGGCTTGACAAAACGAGCAGTGGATACAGGGATTTACCACGGAGAACCCTATGACATAATATAGAGTAAACTACAATAATAATTTCTGTTTTTTATTTGGTGAGCTATCATGCTTACAATAAGTACCTACTAATTAGGTACTTCTACTTTTGAAAATATTAGAGAGAGAGAGAGAGAGTCGATCAGTCAATAATTACTATTCAGGCATGAATTTTGTGCTGAATCTGTTGGCCAACTAGTTACCTAAATAACGTTTAGAGGGAAGCGTTTATTTTAAGATTAGGCGACTTCATACCAAAAATTAAAAAAAAACCCTCGATATCATATACCTAACAGTTTGACAAGATCCTTACCAAAACGGTTCTACAATAACGTTCGTGAAGGAGTGTCGTGATGTCCACAGCATACTAAGCAAGGAAAGGTATTCAAGCTGTTGTGAAATCAGGACTTATTTAGAGGCATCGACTCCGTTAATTGACAGGTGCATAGCGTGTTGATGTAGATAAGGGAGGTAAACGTACAAATTAAAATGCACACACGTTTTACTGTCCGCCTTTTATTGGATAATAAAACAGGTATGAGACATTGATTGGGATAACGGATCACGAAAATAGGGCAGTGGTATTATTATATAATATTATGCCTATACATAAATTATGATTTATGTATAGGCATCATAATATATATTAGTCCTTAGTCCGTCTCCGGGTTGCATGCTAACTATATTATTATTTTCCCAAAAGGAGACGGTTCAGATTTGTATGGAGCGTGGGTACGGTCCTATTACAAGTAGAGAAATTAAAGAAAAAAAAAATACTAGACCAGTTGTGATCGTTCAAATCTACGAATTCGTCGTAATTTCAGTGGTGAAATTATTTAATCTTTCCACAACACTAAACATGAGTGGGTAGCAATGGCGGATTCATATTTTTGACGTTTACTAAAGAAAAACTCGTTATTTTGACAGTGCCTTTGATACATTTCGCGGCTACTGATTTCTCTATGTCTGAAAGTTGCCATCTTGGAAACGTATCGAAAACTAGAAATACATTTTTTTTTTCACGTTATTTACTTTACTATTCTAAATTATTATATTTTTAATACAATCTTTGTATTTTCCTCTATTCATGGTTGAGAGTACAAAGAGTCCACCGGGTACACGCTAAACGGAATGTCGGTAAAAAGTTAATATTTGACAGACAGAGACGACAGGTAGATATGTGGATGGATATTTTAAAGTATAGGTATACACATTTTTATATAGTTAAGTTAATGTATTTAATTATGAGCATAGTTAATAAGATCTTTCTTTGCGTTGCGTAATTTTAATGAAATGGTTACTATGGCGTTAATTAATTACAAATACTCTTTTATTTAATTGAAGTCACTTATGAGTAATAGGTACGCCTACTATAATATAGTTTGTTCGTTGAACGGAATATGTAATTAAATAACTAAATTAAGAAGTGCTAATAGGACTTAACATGTAAGTAGGTTCTTCATAATTAGTCCTTATAATATTCAAAAACTCTTATTTACTATTAAGTAAATATGTACCTATTATACTGATTCTGATACATAAATGTGTTGAATAGTCTCTTCAATTTATTACTTTATATAAAATCCATTAACTTGACTAAATAAAATTAATAATTAGTCCTAATAATATTCAAAGACTCTCAATTATTATTAAGTACACATACTGATACATAAATGTTAAAGTATCGCATAGTCTCTTCAATTTACTATTGTATAAAAATATCCATTAAATTGACTAAATAAAATGCATTTAAGCTGGGTATGCACTAACGGCTTATCTCGGCGAGAACACGCCAACGTTCAATGTTGTGCCAATTAACCGGGTAGTTCGCCTTCTATTTACAAAGGTTTTGTTTTATTCACGGTATTTTTTAAATACTTTTAATATATCTTTAAATTTAATGCTTCTTTTTGTAGAGGTGTCAACCAACCTCCTTTATTATTAAAAATGTTAATGTTTGTTTGTTGTTTGGTGTGTCCTTCAATCACGGAAACATGGATCGACGTGATTTGTATGGACATAGGTAAAACCTGCAGCTTGATAAGGCTACTTTTATCACAGAAAATTAGAGTTATATTTTTGAAAAACTTTAATCAATGCACACGAAGACGCGGGAATTTTCTATTTTATGGATAAAATAGAAGAAATGAATAAAATATTGTATGTAAATTTTACGAAAAAAATTTACTGATGAGCATTGAAAAACTTAGAGTGGAAATACTTAATACAAAAACCTCGATTTAAGAAATTCCAGCAGTTAATTTAACTATACAAGCAACAATAATTGTTTATTATGTGAATTAATTTTATATAAAGATTTGTTTAGAAATAATTTTCTATTATCTAACATATTTATACAATGTATTCTACTTAAGGCTGACCATACACGGACAGCTTGAAGCAGTCAGCATGGACTGCATAGTGAACTAGAGTCTTCTACGTACACGCATACATGGAACCGCTCGAGCAGTTGCGCCTGCTTCAGGCGGTTAGCAGCAGTTATCAATGGTCCGTGAATGTTGAACACTGGCTAACTGAACTTACTTAAACATGCATATCAAAAATTTTTGATATGCATGTTTAAGTAAGTTTAGAAACTATCCTAGTGTGTGAAGCACTGTAATAAAATTATAAAATTTAGTTTACTGGCTAACTGCTCGAGCAGTCCGTGTATGGCTGACCTTAGGATATAAAGTATACGTACTTAGCATTCTATAGCTTCTCTGAAGCTTGAATTTCCCACATCGTTCGAAGAAAAGCAGCTACAATTATACTTACTCTACATCTAGAGTCACAGCACTCGCACTTTAAATGCTTCTATCAATATTCATTATGCGACACCATGGCGTTGACTTCATACTCAACCTTGACAAACAAATTATTATATCTATAGTATTATTAATTAATTAGTACCTGTATAACATGATAAGTATAATTTATAGTAACGAGACCTATACTTAAAAAATAACAAAATAGTGTGAGGAAATCATACTGAAAAATTGTATTTTTATATTTTCATGAATTTATATTTATAATTAACACAAAATTTTAACC
The DNA here is from genome assembly GCA_963932025.1 of Erebia epiphron. Lineage (NCBI taxonomy): Eukaryota > Metazoa > Arthropoda > Insecta > Lepidoptera > Nymphalidae > Erebia > Erebia epiphron. The sequence continues at coordinate 30,276,368 of OZ009949.1, forward strand.
ATCTCAATAAATAATTCAATTACCTCATCTCAGAATTTTTCGTTATATTCCTTAATAGTTAATAACGAAAAATTTAATTCAAGTGCCGAATTAAATTTTTAACTGCTTCATAACTACACAATACCACACATAATTAACATTTCTAATGGAGTTTGATACCATGTTTAAAAATGCCATGCATAAAAATATATTATTTTAACAGGTTTGTTTTACTTTAGGTGGGTTTTTACTTTTTAGGCTCAGATTAGCTTCAAAAGAAGACAACTCTATAGGTGTAAACTATGACTTACTTTACAATAACTTCCTCGACACCACCGTGGCAATTTATAAAGTTGACGTCAGATCTTGAAAATAACTGTTATTTTATACACATTAGAACTTAGAATGAAGGCTGAGTAGTGAGAAGGTAGTAAAATTCTAAAATAGCCGGCAACGCCTTATTCTTTTAAGGAACCGATTCATATGTCGTGGGGAAATAATGTATGGCACAGTAACACAAAATTTTATTTCAACTTTAATATCCCATTGTGGTGGAAGTTGGAACGACATGGGACATAAATAAGAGGGAATAAGTCGGGCGACGATTACTCAGGGCTGTAATGCTGTGTGAATCCAGAATCCAGATTAGGTATATTTTTATCATAATTTGGTCATGTCATTTATCAATAAGTATTTTGGTGTATTTGGCACCAAATTAATAAAACTTTGGTCATAGTAATCCATAAGATTCGCTTAAACAACAATCCATCCATCCATCTATCCACCAGCCTGTATGCATCCACCAGCCCGCCAACCCGCATTGGAGCAGAGTGGTGGGTCTAAGCTCTAATTCCCACTCTCCTATGAGAGTGGAGGCCCGTGCCCAGCAGTGGGACGTTAATGGGCTGTAGTGGTGGTGGTGGTGGTGGTATGCATCCACTGGTGGACATATGCCTTCCTAAAAAACAATAATGGAAAGCAAACTAACTAATATTATTAAAAATAATAGATACTTAAGGACATACCTACTTAATTAATAATCATAATAAATGTTGGGAAGTATTAAAATATTTACTATACAGTGGGTTCTACTAAGTCCAAAGAATGTTTCAAAATACACAAGATATAAGAAGCTTTCAACGAGTTTAATGTTTACCCATTTTGTGTTACAAAAAATGTTTGTTACCTACACGTCCCTGATACTTTATTGTGCGGTTGGGACTTGGGACGGTAAATCTTCAAAGTTAAATAGGTACGGCAATTATTCAGAGGAGGCACAACTTTCATTGTATGCCTTGGTAATATGACCGCTCGAAGCGTTCACTAAATATGAAGATTCATGCCATGTCATCCATCCCAAATATTTTAATACATTTAGGTACTATAATGTTGGCGAGGCTTGAAATGATGACCTAAGGCTATGATTGGATAGAGTGACAAGTAACCTCGTCTTTTTAATATAATATAACAAAAAAATATGTATTGAAAATTTATACTTATCAGGCCATCTACAATCTACGGATAACTAGACATGATCGGATGGTTGAAAACAACTTTTTAACATAAAATTTCCACCATACATCTAAGTTTTTATTTGTTACTAATTATGATATAATTATAAACAAATTAAACTAATAAAAGAAAAAACATTAAGATCTAAATTAAATCTAAATTAAATACTAAATTTAAAACTAAAAACTATACATTAAAAATATCATCTATCCCGCTGCAATGAGGCAGTGTGCCCAGAACGCTGGTTGCGTTACCCCGCTGAATAGCCAAACTTATATGTTGGCCGAGGTAACTGCCAGCCCTCCCGCGATCACCAGTGGACTCTGTGAGACGAGAAGATAGATCCTTAAAAAAGGATCTAGCATCTTTGCCCCACGACCCCAGGATTTCAACACCAAAAGGCACAAAAATGAAATTATTTTCAATAATTTCATACTTGCGCCTCTTGAATCTTTCTGCATTAGTGGCCGCCGTCCCCGCTGTCATGGAGGTCGCCTGCAAGTGGGATAACGCTAGCGTATCCACGCATGTGGCATCCCAAACAAGCGACCTTCCTTGCTTCCACGGAACAAGAGTCATCCCGTCAGGTCTCTTACCATCACTGCGCGCCAAGCCATTAGGCTCTAATACTGCAGGCACCTTAGCGGTGGCAAGAGACCTACGAATGATGTCGTTCAGGGAAGCATGTCGCAAAAGACGACCGGCACTTTCAATACAAGAAAGCCCGTGATGGCCATACGCGTCCACTGCCCCACCACAGTGGCAAAGATGTGGCTGTTGTAACTTGGCGCCAAGTCAAAGACCAACCGCAATCGACAGAGTGAGGTGGTCCAACAGAGTGCCTAAATGCTTAGACGGGAGAGCATGAAGCCAGTAACTTGATTCCCTCGTAGACAACGTAAGAATTAAACAAACAAACAACAAACACACTTTCGCATTTATAATACATATTAGTAAGTATTAGCTTCCTATCTAAGAAGTTTTTTTTGTCTACATCTAATAAATACCTCGCAGTAATACAATACTACATCATTGTAATGTAATAAGCTCAATTCAATTTCGTCAATCACATCGAAGATCAATATAAAACCGCAGCTTCCCTTACGATATTATGCGGTGTAATTTGAAAAGATTTCTCAACGGAATAGTCCCTTTGATCGGATGAGATAAGACCTCGGTAACCAGAGACATTACATAGTCTATTAAAGTCTGCCGCACACTCATACAATTGAGCTTTGATGAAAAGCTCCACGATGACGGCTACGCACATCAAAACTTGTCCGCGAAAATATCCGCTTAAAAGCTATGGTCAAGTACGATTCGAGGTACCTATATATTATTAATTGTTATTTTAACATTAAAAGTAAGTACGTTTTTTTATTGGAAAGCAAAAACGCAATTTTAGCATTTTTTCATACTTGGAATTATTAAATAACTAGCTGATGCCCGCGACTACGTCCGCGTGGTCAAATTTATTGTTACTCCCGCGGGAATTACTTAATTTTCCGGGATAAAAAGTAGCTTATGTCACTCTCCATGTCCTCAACTATAACCATGCTAAAAATCACGTCGATCCGTTGCGCCGTTGAAGCGTGATTGAAGGACAAACCAACAAACAAACTGACTTTCGCATTTATAATATTAGTATGAGAGATATACATATTATTACCACGATATTTTCATGTGTCTATATATTCTAAGAAAGTAATATAATAACATACACGTTTGTCTTTATCAATCTTAAAGCCAATATTGGATCCAGATTCACAAAAAAATGAGCACTGATCCCACATAAGAGATGTTTATCGCATTAATATAATACCGCATTAAGGTTACAATGGATCGGCTCAAGAGAGGTCCAATATAAGAAGCTTGGAGCTTTGTTGTTAGAATAACTTTATGCTTAGAATGTACCGTACACCATGGGATTCAATAAGGCATTGGCCCTTACGGACTCTTACTTTTGTCATTCATGTCTTTTGTGCAAAATAATGCAATTCTGTTCAAGTGTGAGATTTCGCTAGCTTTCTATTGGCATTTGGCTGTTTCATTTTGCAACAGTTGTTCAGTTTGTATATATTTATTTAAATTACATACTTTAATGAAAAAGTTTTTGTATAAATATAACATTTGAATTAATCAATAAGGGATCTCTTATCATTCGGGTTCGGAAAGTTATTCCTGCTTAAGAATATTTGTATATTTAGTATAGTCTAAGTTCACTTCAGTTCGCTTGGACATAAAGAAAGCGGAAAAGTTGTTGCAACGACTACGTGTCAAAACAGAAATGGTTGAATGCTCGTAGGATGTAAGGAACCACACTGCTACCGAGTAACGTCGCGCCTTTACCGTTGCTCTAAATTATTGTGAGTTGTGATGTCTTGTTTATCAAATTATTATCCTATAGGTGCTCGGTGCTATGATGGAGTCATCATATTGAGTCTAACTTTATTTCCCAACTACAGGAAGGTTTTTAATGTGTGAAATTAAACTTACTGTAATGTTATAATAGTTCTCTGCTTATATGACATATTATTTACTGACTACATAGGTATGAATTCTGAATTACGCCATTCTGAACTGTTCAGCTGCAGTCATTTGAAAATAACGGGAAGGGAAGCACGCTCGGTATGAAAATATCGAATTTATTGCTTCATAAGTCATGAGGGTTAAGTCATATTAGTCGACAATGGGCTATAAAGAGTTTATAGGTACTAAACTTCGATCTCATGGCACGTTGGAGTTCAGAAGTCAAGTGCACGATTTCGAAATTATTCCATGTACTTAGTTATTTGACGACATACCTTTGCAGCCATGCTAGATTTCTTAGATGTCGTTCACTAAAAAACCATTTCAAATATGTATTTTTATTTTATAATTTTAGTATATTTTAAATGTTGGGTCTGACACGCGTTGCACCTTAAAATGTCGAAGTGTGTAAAGACCCTTAATATCCTACTAAAATAGATAATAAGTTACTATCTAATATTATAACATTGTTTACTTTATCAACTGTTGATAAAGAGAAAAACGTTACTTAATAAATAATACCATTATAATTATTGTACTTGTAAAGTAGCCATAAAGCCGAATGCATATTAATTTTTTATTAGCTTAAAAGACCCGGAGACACACCTCATAAACACATTTAAAGCATGTAATTTAGTTGTCTTACCGTTAATTTTTATTGCAAGAGAAGTTATATGAAAATAAAATATATTGCTAAAATATATAAAATATATTGTTGTCACAACTCGCAATGGTTATTTTGAGAAGATGACTAAACTGATACGTATAATATGTAAGTAAATACTTAAAGATTTTGATGATAAGTTAGATTTTCGTAAGTTACGATTATTTCAACGACAGAGTAAAATCGCAAGTAAATTAATGGCGGTAAATATTTTAGTTTCAAAATCGCAGATACACGTAAACTCCGTTCCCCTCATTTTATTTCATTAGGTTTTGTTTTTGACTATGGATACGTGCTGTAGTTGTTTGAAGGCACCCAATACTGACTTTTTTGTCCTTCAATTACGGCGCAACAGAGTACCTAACGGATCGTCATGACTTTTTGCATAGGTAGGTATAGTTGATGACCTGTGTGCATGCGCACAACGAGTAGAATTATGTCTATCCGTTATCTCTATTTGTCCACCAAGGCTAACATGGTTACTTGTCTCGTTCTGTCAAAAGTAAAGATAAAATTTATATTTCTTATCTGTGGTATTTTTCTCTACGAAACTTTACGTGCCGTGTGTTTTTTTTTGTAATATACCGCATTTTGTGCATGTCATGGTAAACGAAAAATTTGCCGGCAACGACTCTCTCTCGTCGCGAGATAATCTCGTTGTGCGCATGCTAAGTCTGCTGGAGAGTAACAAAGGCAATTTTTTATAACGAGAAGTCACAAAGATTTTCCGGGATTTTTAAAACCTAATCCACAAGGGATCGTGTTAAGGGCAGGAAGGTATGCTCATTTTAGTTTGATTTGAGAAATCAATTTGCTTAAATCTTTTTTTTAAATAGTGATAATGACTCTACGTTTAACTTTAAATAGTTACCATGCTAGAAAGGCCGGAGCCGGGAAAGGCAGTTATCCGGTTTCCTTCTCGGAACAACGTAACTTGGTTAACATTATTACCGCAACCATTTTGTATACCTGATATACCTGATAAGGTGCCTGATAAGCTTTTTATAAGCGCCATATCAAACTTGTCAACAAAATGTATGTGTATGTATAAAAAATACATGGTAAAAACGGCCAAGTACGTGAAAGATCGGACAATGCAAAGGCATAGGTATATGCGAGTACAAAGTGAAAAGAAGAAGATTATCTCTCGAAGAAGACGCTCTCGAGATTTTTGAGTATCTGCAACTAAATTCGGACCAATAATTCCATTCTTGAATAACTCAACAACAAGTAGCGCCTATCTCCACGACTGTGTATAGCTGTACGTATTCTCACTTTGTTAGGTCGTGACCTATCTCGAGTCGACGATAATCATATTTCTATCAAATGTCTTGCTAGGGTAGAGCAGAAGACACCAACACATGTGAATGATCGCCCAACGTAAGATGGACAGACCACTTGGTCAGCTGTAAGTGTATTTTATCTGGCAGACACTTTTATAAGGAACGCTCATATTAGCGCGACAGTACAAAATGTGTGGTCCTCGTCGTCTCAGCCTATAGACGTCTGCAGCTGGACGAAGGTCTCCTGCATGGATCGCCGCTTGTTTCTACCAGCTCCCAGCTACACGCTTGAGATCGTCCGTCCACCTATTGAGGGGTTGTCAAGACAAAATGTGTAATGTATGAAAATTATGATTAACTGCAAACAGTAATCCTCAAGTGACAATTGACAAAATGGAGGCCATAAGCCGACCCATTCTTGGTATAGGTGCTCGACGCGTATACATTTAATTTTTTTTATTTTATTTTATTATTTATTGACAAACATTTATTACATTTGCTTAGGTTCTTAACACCCTTAAGCCTCGACGACTTGTCTGGGTGCTGCACATTCCTCTTACATAATATATTATGCGGATATAATAAAAATTAAATTCTACTAACTATACAACTAATAATAAATAACTAAAAAGCAACATACAATAAATTAATACTTGGCACACTTATATACTTAGCAAATTATATAAAACATAAACAAGACAAGATCAATTTAACTAGCAGCTAACTAAAATTCAAACAAGAGGATATTTTAAATAAAACATAGTGCGCGGAGGCCGGCGATGCTCGGCTTCCGATCGTCAAGAATTGATCTACAGGCTGTTCTTAGTTAATAAAATTAATGTCATAATTTGTGTATGTGTAATTGTGTTCCCTTATTTTATATGGTTACGGGTTTTTTTTTTTTATCCACTACAAGTTAGCCCTTGACTGCGATCTCACCTGATGGTAAGTGATGATGCAATCTAAGATGGTAGCGGGCTAACCTGTTAGGGGCATGGCAGTTATATTAAACCCATACCCCTATTCGGTTTCTACACGGCATCGTACCGGAACGCTCAATCGCTTGGCGGCACGTCTTTGCCGGTAGGGTGGTAACTAGCCACGGCCGAAGCCTCCCACCAGGCCAGACCAGGGAAAATTCAGAAATTTAATAAGTAATTTAATAAGTTTTTAATAAGTATGTAATTTAATGGTGACTAAGCGCTATTCAATAAATAATTTTTGACTTTATATTTAATGTTTTTCTTTGTTAGTTTGGACTTAAGATCAATTGGCATTTCGTTTATAATTCTTGGTAGTAAGTAGTCTGTAGTTTGTTTTCCATAAAAGTTGTTTGCTTTTGCATTAAGACCAAGTAGGTCAAACTAAATCCATATTATTGGCCGTGAATATTTAAAAAGCATATATTTTGAAATATGTAGCTTAATTTTATTAATGGTCGGAATGTTAGAATAGCCCAAAATGAGGGGCTCGTCCCGTTATAGAATTTCATCAATCACATTAGCATGTTATTTGGATACAACATGGGTTGAATGTAACGAATAGTTTATGGTTTAAGCGGCTTTTAATTAATTGGCTGTGCGGTGTTATATTTATCATCAGATTATTACTTAAGCTCTTTATGAATTAAATTTTACCATCACTTAATATATCTCAGGAGAAGCTTCGATTAAGAGTCTTAACTGAATTCATTGGCATGTATAATATTCAAAATAATTATTGGTTTGTCAACTATTACGTTTAAAGGCCATAGATATAGCTATTTCTAGATATGTAGTCAATGAATTAGTGACTCACCCGACTTCAACATAGTGTGCAGAAATCAAAATTATTTATTACTTTACAGTGGCTTTGGAAGTCGGTTTTTTGGAAAGAATTTTTTTTTTAACTTTTTATTGTCAGGGTTGAGAATTTGGAGTCAGATTTTTTTATGGAACCACCTCGAGAGCCGTCCACTAAGGACTGAAAGAAAATATTCAAATCGGTTCAGAAACCACGTAGATATGATAATGTAGGTAACATTAAAAAAAACCCCCGCCGAATTGAGAACCTCCTCCTTTTATGGAAGTCTGTTAAAAATAGTGAATTAGTAGCTATTAGATAAAGCCCGCGACTTTTTCCGAGTGGATAAGGTCTTTTTTATTCCCGCGAGAACTCCTTAATTATTTTCCAGGATAAAAGTATCTCATGACCTACCCCGGGATACAACGTATCTCTATATACACAATTTCATCAAATTGGTTGAAAAGATGGGCCGTCAAAGCGTAGCAGACAGACACTCCCTTACGCATTTATAATATTATGTATTAGTATTCAAGTATGGATTGATGCTAAGAGTGAAATTAGGTACACGGCAAAAAAGGCCACGAGCACACTTTTATATGGAGCTGCACAGACCACCGCGACAGGAGAAAACGTGTTTCTTATAAAACGCTGGTGTTTTGTGCGGATATCGCATCCTTATAAATTCTGTCCAAAGTGTGTTTGCGGCCTAAGCCGTGCCTGGCCGCATATGCAAACGGCTGCGGCTAGCACGGGCCTGCGCACGTAAGATGGAGTCAATTCTTAGAAACGATCGTAACTCTAACTTATAAGTGGTAGATACGGAGAGTTAATAAGATAAGCTACAAGTTATTGATTCTATAATTCTAAGAAGTGAGTCAAGTCACTCGAGAGCTCTTGAATGAAATTATTAAACATTCAATACATACAACTTGCTTGTAGTTTACAAGCAAGTTGTGAACTTGTATAAGTTTGTTCAGTAAAAGCATATGCACAGACAAGCGAGGACTTTGAGTTACATGTACCTACTTGCAATTTTAGATAGAGAAGAGGAATTATCTGAAAAGAAACCTAACCTAACTGACCCAAACGAAACGTTTGTGTGAATTTGTAAGAGTTGCAATGTTAAGAATTAGATTGGATTTCCTTGCACCAAAGATCAAGAGATTACCAAATACGACACTAAAAAAGATCAAGAAATGGTTTCATCCAGGGGAAAGCATTTGCTAACCTTTTATCCCGGAAAATGAAAAAGTTCGCACAGGATTTTCTAAAAAACTAAATCCTGAAACTTCTGTAACTAATCCCTTCCCTATCTACATGCAAATTTTCACAGACAGTGGTTTTAGCTTTACTTTGATATCAGGTTATCAGTTTTTTATGTGTACATATTTTATAGTATAATAATATTCTACAGTCTACATATCCCACGATCACACCTGCAGTTAATGCGAAGCCATGCTGAGCGCATATGTATATACCTATTCAAAACAACCGCTGTGGGGCAGTCCCTATCATAACATCATTGTTTTCACTGTCCGCTCCTGCACTAAGGTATTATGTAAACTTTAATGTACGCTAGCTTGAACAGGATTCCATAACAAAGAGTAATTATACGCCCGGGGAAGTAAGCCAACGTAAACTTTACTAATGTACACATCATTCGACGTCTGTTTGCCATGTCAATTTATTTTAAAATAAGTTTCGTTCGTTGGAAAACATACGAACGAAACTTATTTAACTCACTAATAAGTTCTACGGGTCGGAACGGTTGGTTTAGTTCATACTTGTCTGCTTTTCCTTTTTAAATAATATGTAATACAAACTATAACTGACGAATTAGATCGAGAATCGAGATTAATTAATAGAGGCATCTACATTATAAAGTGAACCTACACGTCATACAAACAGCAAAATCTTAAGTTTAACTTTTTAACTGGGTGTTATATATAATAATATCAGTCAATTTCTCCTTAATAAAAATAGATTAAAAAGAGTATTTGTCAGATTTTAAGGTGAGAGAAAGATAAATTATTAATAGATTAGAATATAGTCCAACTTTATTGTAGGTATAGAAACACAAGATAAGTGACAAAAATTACAAATTACAATTAAGTCACGAATTTTTTTTACGAGATATTTCTCTGCGGTTAAGTAATTGCCTCATCTGGTGACAGAAGGGCTGGCTCGGTTTTTTGGATCAGCCTAGCTGTCCAGCGCGGAAATGCAGCCAGCATTCTTGCCACCATTCCATGCAGGCAAGATTTATATAGTAATTAGGTTAGGCTAGCTAGAGTTCTATTGTATTATTTTAGATAAGTTCAGTACGAGTCTTACATCAAACTGATGACGTCTATGGGTGCTATGCTATTCGGTGTCCATAATCCAATGTAACATAAAAGCCGAGCAGACACAAAACTACCGCCATTTCGTACGTCGCCGTTAAACGGAAGAGCTAAGGTATTCCAAATCTTCACACATTATTGTAATAATATCGTATGTATGTAAATAAGCCGTCCAGGTTGTAAACAAAATATCACATCCCTATAATGGGATGGTGACCATTTCGTGACACTTTCCCATGCTGTGATAGTTTGGTCCTTTGTTGACCGAGCAGCGTGGAATGTTGCCCAGTCGGTTCAACTTGAAGGTTACACTGACTTGGGATCTAATATTTACACTTATTTACATCGATATTTATGAAGTGTGGGTCTTTGACGGCATTACTTAACATGTATCTATACGGTCGGTGTAACGTTTTCTTTGACAATAAAACGAATAGCTATGGTTATCTGTTTTGTTATCTTAATATATATTGTTGGCGGATTATAGCAAAATAATTGTATTCTTTTCTTGCTAAATCTTAATATATATAAATCTCGTGTCACAATGTTTGTCCTCAATGGACTCCTAAACCACTTAACCGATTATAATAAAATTCGCACACCATGTGCAGTTCGATCCAACTTGAGAGATAGGATAGTTTAAATCTTAAAAAAACATCAATTCACGCGGACGAAGTCGCGGGCATCATCTAGTTCTTCGATAAGTATAGAATTGGTTAAATGAAATCTGTGATAGGGCAAATAGAGATACTAGACCTTTTACATTAAAGATGCTGCGCTTTATAATAAGTAGTTGTTTCTTCTCATAATATAAAAAAAAAAAGAAAAAAAATTACTTAATATTGGATAAAACTAGGCGTTACTTTGCGGAAGTCTATGATAATGAATGAACTAGAAGTTTAATCTGTCTTTACAATCAGTCTTTACAATCGTGCATTGTCGAGTCAACATCTCCTGAAGATGCTCAATGCTCCAGTATCGGAGTGAAACGTACGTTGGGAGTAGTTTGGAAGATTTCTGTGGTGTGGTGAACTGAATATTACGTATAATAAGTGCGGGATACACACTGTACCACATAGATTTACCTATTGTCGCGGATAATAGCGAATTAAACTTCTAGTTCATTAATTAATTACTTAATATAAAAATTATTACATATTGTAGCATAAACCTTTTTACTTAATATGAAAAATAATGAATTTGGTACAAACACAGAAAAGAACAACAATCACATTTTATTATTCTCGACATCGTTACAGAAGTCTCTAGTTATGTCTCGTCGAGTTTATTTCCTATGCCCTTGTAATAAGATGCAAACTCCTTCAATATTGGATGCGTATTATATTCCCTGAAGATTGTAAAAGATTCGTTTACCTGATTGTTTGTTGTGAGCCGAAAAGGGGCTATTGGAAGGACCATTTTTTTATTCAATTTTACGTGTGGGAATTTTAATACGTGGCCCAAAAAGGCACGTTCTTCCGTCTGCAGATGTGCCACATTTGGTGTCTATTCGCAAAACACGTGTTGTTTGTCGTAAAATTTAGAAACGCTTTTATTTATTCCATACAAACGATTTTACTTTGATAATCTTTAACCCGAATGGTCATACTAAGCTAGCTAAATTGGTCAAATTAAAGAAAAGGATCAAACTTAGAAAAACAATATTTTGCAAGATACTGCCTCTTTACTTTCACAAAGTTGATCGTGAATCGTGATCTTCAATCATGGGGGCCTGACGGGAAAGAGAAGGTCGTTAAAAATCAACCACAAGCTGGTTAACTATCATTAATTATTATTTTATCTTTGAAACACAGTATGTTTTCAATTACCAACTGCAACAATGATTGATGTATCTGGTGCCTTTGCACATACGGACAAATTTATCGCTGCCATCGATAGCTGGACAACTATCAATTTTATCAGTGTAGGCATGCCGCGTCAGTATAATAATGCAAAGTCATCGAATCGCTCATATTATGTCCCGCGGCAGCTTAGCCCTCGGCAACTTCGATCCACTTAAATAAACATCATTTCTTGGAAGATTTTTTTGATAGTTTTTCTATTAGATGCCTCAAATATAATTATGTTGCGGAGCTGTGATTTCGAAAACTTTATGATGGTTTGATTCAGATTAAAATACTATTCTAGCTATAAATTATTACCGTAGACGTAATGTAGTTACAAATGTTGCTGAGGAACCTTTAAACGTCCTTCTCTGAATCATCCTTTATCAGTTTAACTATATTGTTTCAAAACAATACGAACAGTTGTTGTCCTCTAAACATCAAAATATTTCACAGCGCAGGGGACACAAAATTTAATTTCCATTCGTAATCGACTAATAAGAAGTAACTAATGTTTGAATCAGCTGGAGATTCTGAAAGAAATTCAACGGGCGGCGCCCTGCGGGACGCCCGAACAATACCAACCAAATTAAAAGGAACCGTAAGCGATTTGACTTGAGCCTCGCTAAATTTATTACTCCAAGTTTTTATTCTTTGTTTCGGTCGCTAATGAGATTCGAATGTTGCAACTGTTATTCGAGATCTTGGAGAAAAAGATTAAAAATCTTATCAAGATTCCCTATTTGAGTTTCGTAATTTGCGTAGAGATTTCCTTCTTTTTCTTCAATACTGTAAGCGAAGGAGACGATTTTACATCCTATAATTTAGATAAATATAAAGTGATTTGGAGCGAGTAAGATGATTATACAGAATTGCAAGCAAATAGGCAGTACATTCGTACAGAACTATATGGGATTCTATCACGTCGAGATAAAGTTCGAATTGAACTGTAGGTATAAGGCTTCGCGGGTGGTCTAAGACGAGTTAACTGTTGAATTGAAACAGGAACAAGAATGCAAATTTCAACTTATGTTTATAGCCGGTGTGCCCTAAAAAGAGGATTGCCTTAATTAATTTGGGCAGAGTAAAATGCCTTTGCGTAGAATGCATAGTTGGCATGCCCAACTTTTATCTTACTGACGAGCAACACGCTTTTGCGGTACGGTAGTTTGCTTAGTTATACACATCATATTATACTAATATTATAAATGCGAAAGTGTGTTTGTTTGTTGGTTTATTGGTTTGCCCTCCAATCACGCCGCAAAGGAGCAACGGATCTACGTGATTTTTGGCATGGGTATAGTTGAGGACCTGGAGAGTGACATAGGCTACTTTTTTATCCCGGAAAATTAAGGAGTTCCCGTAAGAATCAAAAAACTTAAACCACGCGAACGAAGTCGCGGGCATCAGCTAGTGATTAATACACAATCAACATCATATTGTAATAACGAAAATCATCAACCTGAAAACTTTGTTATCAATACTAATAATAATGTTAAATGCATAATTGTGTCTGTCTATCTGCTACGCTTTCACGGCCCAACTACTCAACCGATTTTAATGAAATTTCGTACAGAGATAGTTTACATCCTGGAGAAGGTCATAGGCTTTAGATACCAGAAAATTGAAGTGTTCGCGGGAATTAAAAAACATCAATCCACGCGGACGAAGTCGCGGGCATCATCTAGTAATTAATATTTGACCTTTCTAGTAAAAAATAAGTAAGTAGGTAGGTACCTCATAAATTTAAGAATGTATGCATTATAAGTTATTGAATGAAAAATAATAACTGGCAACTAATAATAACTGATGTACTCTAACCACTGAGTCTTATGCTGAGGTCTATAGAGCGTACTTTGACTTTGCTCAGGCTTTACTTAGAGTTAAAACGAGATGGACTTATGTGAGTAACATAAATCTGTCACGTTTTACCATATCTTAAGTCTGAGCAAAGTCAAAGTACGCTCTATAGATCTCACACTTAATGACTTTGAAAAGCTTGCGTAACTCTAACTGAATAATGCATAAATAGAATAGAATACCGGCAATACCCACGAGTAAAGGCGTAACATCGTGACGAGATGCAATCCACTCAACTTGTCAAGTTGCGCATGACATCGTGGTGGCTTATTCCCAGTGATCAATATTAACGTTTAAAACTTTATATAATTTTGTTAAGTAACTACAAGTAATAATGTTGATGATAATGATAAAACATTGATCGCAGTAGATCACCCTGAAGCACGCCGGCCACGAGGAAAATTTCCCTGAGCTGTATTTTTCTTATTGCGGCCAATGGAGGCTCAGTCCGAAGTTCCGAACCAAGTGTTAAAGAAAGATAGTCGACCAGACGTGTACTTCTCAACTAATTCAGTTTGCCCTGTGTCGTGCCTGTCTGATTGAAACTGTTCATAATACCTCTAATTAGTTTCTACATGAAGTAGTCCAGTCCAGTCTAGTCCAGTTTTCAATATCCATATTGGAGAATCTTTACATGGCAGCTAATCACATACGCGCCACATCTGCAGCCTACTTATTACACACATAGCCCAACATGAACCAATTAGATTTTTTTCCTAATTAATCATACAATCGAACCTAAGAGCTCTTAATGAAAAAGAAGAGTAAGAACATTGCGCCAGAGAGGGACGTCGAAAATGGTGTGGAACGAATGATGCAATACGAATTAACTACGGCAAACTAGATCCATTGAACAATGCGGCGCTCTTTTGAGAGCCTGACGAGGCTAAGTAGGAACAAAGGGACAATAGTGAAAGAGCCGAGTATCGAAGCGTGGCGATCCAACCCCGCTTCCGGTAACGTGGGAACGCCTTTTTACTAACGATAACATTCCCTATGCCGCCAAAACAGCCCTCTCATCACATATATGGAACGCGCCCTTTGACACAAACTTTCAAACCAAACCAAGGCTTCCTTCTGTGACTTCCTTACTTTTATTCCCCATCCCCAAATAATCAAGAAATTCGCATAGGTATGGGTATAGGTATGAACCAGGACCGAATATGGCCCAGGAGCAGTGGTGCAGTAGCAGTTTAAATAACTTCCTTTGTGTTCCAGTTTTTTTTTTAAATTGATAGACTGATTATAATTGATAGATTAGCGCTCATACTTATGAGCGCTTATGAGTAGATGCACTCAAAGTTACTAACTACTTAGTTAGTAACTTTGAGTGCATCTACTCATAAATAATGTTGTCACGTATAGATATCTTATTAAAGAGCTTTTTGTTATTAAGTATATGATGAGTTAAGAATCCGTATCCCCGCTAACCGACATTTTAAGAACTTTTGATGAGCTTTGTGCATGAGATATTAGTATTATAACAAAAAGAAAATTAAAACATTAAAGTTTAATCCCTCCTTAGTAGAATGTTGCAAAAAGAAAATTAATTTTATTGAAATATAATAGTGAAATTCTCATTCTTGCGGAATACGATTACCATTTTTACACTTTTAGGCGATACTTTTGACCCATATAAATCCAAGAAAAATTATAATAAATGACTTATAAAAAATATTAATATGATAAACACACTCTTAAAATTGGACTGTTGCAATTCGTTTGTATACGTTCTATACAAAATTATTTCATAAAAAAATCAAATCAATGTGCACGATTTATCAAAATTTACGCGTCACAATAACCCCTATTTCTCAAAAGTTTGGCGAATTTACTGATAAAATAAAATTTCCCGTGAATTTTTAGTATTTAAATAACATAAATTGTAAAAAAATAAATTTCTATAAAATACCTATATGACCAAAAAAAATTATCAAAAGTCTAATAAATTTCACGTTTAAAATGCTACTGCAGACCACACGACCGGCATACCGAGCCCAGCGCTCTTCGAGGGAGGACGTGTTGCTGGATGGGCTCTTTTGTATGTGTGCGTGAGCTCTCTCACAAGCCTTTGTAAAAACGTGTTGCTAACAATACATAGCGCGACTGCCTTAGTTTGATGAGCAGAGAATGTTAGGTTCTTGATCCGATTCAATCGATATTGAATAAATGCGTGATACGTATTTAATTATGAATAAATAAGAATATTTTTTATAACTATTAAATAATTTTGAACGATACAATATTATAATCTCATACTGTTTTTCTCGTCAATTGGGATTTAAGTATGCGTTATATTTGTATGGGTTTTGAATTTACTATCCTGAAATATTATATTTTCTTTAAAATCGTAATTGCAAAACTCAACGTGCCATACGTTGTTGCTGAGAGATTTTGGTAAATACAGTTTTCATAGGATTACTTATATTGATTTTTTATTTATCCACTACAAGCTTAGCCCTTGACTGCGATCTCACCTGATGGTAACTGATGATTTCCATTCTACGAGGCATCGTACTGGAGCGCTCAAGGGCTTCAGAAATTATGAATTCCCAAATTGATCGTAAACAATCATTATATCGCGCCCCGCGGGTCAATAAAAGGTACCTATTATAAAAATGTTTATACGACTGCTTGAAAAAAGGAGTATATTGTTTTCAGGGTTCATGTATGTATGTAGGTATGTATGCATGTATGTGAGTTTGCATATTCCACCATAACTTCTATACGCGTGAACCGATTTAGATAAATTAGGTATCATTAGAAGCCCTAGCTTATTCCGGGTGACATAGGCTAGTAAAATTTTCAAAAAAGTGATGGGGTGACCATGGTCTCGCATTAAAGACTAAAGTAGATTTTTTTTTTCGAAAATAAGATTAACTATATACTCATCATCTGGAAAATGATGAATAGATTCCAAAAATATATACTAATATAGTTCAATATACAGTGATTCCCAAAAAATATCATTTAATAAAAATGTGAATAAGACTCCCTTTTTAATTAATCAATGACTGTGGTATCGTTACGTAGTAGATAGTTACGGGCTACGGCAGAGCAGTCGTATTTATTAATAATTTTAATTATATTCACTTGCTCATTGTTTGCATAGATTTTATTTATTCTTTTACCTTTCGACAATAGTACCGTGCAAATCGCACTGCCTTTCAATCAAAATACTAAACAATATTATAAGTCATAAAATATTACCGCAACGATTTGAAATTCTAAAACGAAGAAGCTCATCATGAATACAATTTAATTTGTACTTTATCGTAAGCTGCATAAGGTATATATTGCAATACACATTTTAATACAATATCATTTCATTTACAAATTTACTTAGAGTTACAAAGCTCAATGGTCATAAAGTTTTTATTTATAGGATATTGTTTCGTTTCTGGTAAACAAGACGAGTTTGTATGAAATTTTATTACTCAAATCGACTGGAAGTTTTTTGACTTTTAGTTGTCTTGGATTTCTTATCTAAACTGATCTAATTGCATGGCCCGCGTGAAGTATGGTATTTTTATATTACCTGATATTTGAAAGGGTCGCTTTTAATATTATTTATGACCTAATCACGTACAGATTGCACTTGCATAATACTCAAGTAAACCTGTCTATCGATTACTTGACGACAACCAAAATTGCAAATGGCAGGTATGTCTATATTTTTATATTCTAAGAAACCCACAAATCTCTTACTGTCACCTTTATAGTCGCTTGCGATCATTGAGGTGCTCTGCTCTGCTCAACTGCTTCCAACAAAACCATACAAGTTTAGTGTTTTTGTTTTTCTGACCTTGGCATCTCTATATGGACTTTGACACTGTAATCAGTGAAAATAATATTTAGGGCCTTGCTTTGTAATTGGATTAGAGTATTCGCTTCTGGATTTGATTTTACTTGTTTTATATATCACAAGGTAAGATTATTTTATATTCAGTTACCTGAAAGTTGCATAGTCACTAGCCACGGCCGAAGCCTTCCACCAGACCAGACCAGAGCAGAAAATCAATAATAATATTATAAATGTGAAAGTTTGTTGTGTCTGTCTGTCTGTCTGTCTACTACGCTTTCACGGATAATATTTCAGCTATACAACTTGGTAGAGAAAACGAAGCTCTACTGCTTTTTTTTTTGGGTGCCACGCCAGATGCATTGTGTAAAGAGATAATAGAAATAAAATGTCCCCAATCTGCCATTGGAAAGGAGGATCATTTCCAATGGCAGAGGAAGCCGTAAAGCAAAATAAAACAAAATAAAATAAAATAAAATGTGGAAAGCAGTAAACCAATCAATGACACAAAATAAGAGCTATGGTATTACCAAATAAGGGCCAGTTACACATAACTCAAAAACCCAGATGTTTATTTGCCGTGTGGACTGGCCCTGAGCATAATCTAAAAATCGAAGTAATTGAAAGAGATTCATATTTTTGAAAAAAAAAAACATGGAAGTTAAATTATTATAATTATTTACTCCAGAAATTTTGGATTCCTGAAAAGCTAGATCTATGCCTCTCAGAGACAATGTTTTATGATAAAAACATTTAGATAAGTATACTATATAAGAATATTTAAAACTCAGCCCTTGACTGCTTTCTCACCTAATGCTAAGTGATGATGCAGCCTAAGACGGTAGCGGGCTAACCCGTTAGGGGTGTCATATCCCTAATCGGTTACAACCCATAACCCTTATCGGTTTCTACACGATATCGTACTGGAATGCTCACTACCTTGGCGGCTCATCTTTGCAGATAGGGTGATATATAGCTACGGCTGAAGCCTTCAACTAGACAATACCAGACAAGATTTGGAAATTGCAAATTCCGGAAATAACCTTGCAGTGGTCAAATTGTGAATTGTAAATAGGGTTAGGTTTTATTTATATATTTTAACTAATCATGATTACAATTTACTTTGTACTTAATCATAAACTGCATAAGGTATGTTTTGCAAAGACATATTTTAATACAATAAATTGGTAACATTTACATTACCTGATACCTGAGAGGGTCCGCGTGTTTGTGATATTATTTATGACCAATCCTCTGCACGTGCTAACTAACTACACCTGCGTAATACACAATACCAATCGCTTATCTGTGAGTTGTTTTCAAAATAACAATGGTGTTTTCGAGACAAACTAATTACTCTGATGACCCATGTAGTAAAACTTGGTCAATAATCGTGTACCTCAATTTTTAGTAACAGTCAGATAGCCGTATAGGTTTTAAAATTTAACAAATCATCAATTTTAATGAAAAGTAAATAAACGAAAAACTTGTAGGTGTATCTAGTTTTTAGTGTTACATTATGATACCCATGTGTAAATATATTTTATAAAAGTTTATGTACGCCAAATAAACATTTATTAAAAGGGAAAATAATATTTAAGTGATAACTAAGATTATACAATTTTATTAATATAGTGAAAATATTACGAACTTGACTACACAACATGGCAAAGTATCAAAGTATCTTTATCGGCCTATGCCGTCTTTGTGTGAGTGCAGCTAACGGTCTTACTGTGCGCTATACCTACAGATTCCAAAATTGGCCGAGCGCGCAATTAGGCGGGCGAGAATACGGACCCTTAAGTTTGTTATTAAGTTTTT
The DNA here is from genome assembly GCA_963932025.1 of Erebia epiphron. Classification (NCBI taxonomy): domain Eukaryota; kingdom Metazoa; phylum Arthropoda; class Insecta; order Lepidoptera; family Nymphalidae; genus Erebia; species Erebia epiphron. The sequence goes on from OZ009949.1 coordinate 30,295,789, forward strand.
ATTTCTGCACTACCTCCCGTTGTTCTTTTCTTAATTTTCTCCCTAGCGCTAAGGTTGTCTGGAAGAGATATCTGCTTAGCGATAAGACCGCCTTATTGAACCTATATTTTATGTCTTCTTGTATTTTGTTTATTTTGTATTTTTGTGGTGTACAAAAAAGAGTATACATAAATAATTACATACACACATACATACATGATATAGCTTTACATATAAACCGTTGGGTGTATAATCAAAGTTCACTTTAGCAGTCTGCAGTGCTCAAGATCCATGAACAACATTAAATTAACTTTAACAATAAGCCTGGTGCACTATGCACCAACTTTCCGCCCCCTTAAGCACATGTAAGCAGAAAGACGGAGTGTGAAGATTTCTTTTGGGACATTATCTTTTTTGTCTCTGTGATGCGCTATTTTACTTCATTAGTAACTCTTCTTCAATAACTAAATCCCACCTATTTACTTAATATCCTTCAAAAAAATGTTTGTTCTTTAATGTACCTACTTTTTTTGAACAGAGTAAAGCTTATGAAACTTAGCTATATATGTAAATATTTATTTAATATGCATGACATTTTTCTGTATGCATGAATCATAATAAGAAATTTAAAAACCAGCGATACTACGATATTTATGGGATAGGATATATTGGGATTATTACGATTGCTTTCAGTAAGTAATTGATTCCAGACAATCACATATAACCCGCTTAGCATAAATCGGAAATCGGAATTAAATTACAGGCATCTACAGATTTGGAGGATTATCGAAGTTCAAATAGATCACATTTAATCAAACTCTGTTCCTGAATAGATTTTCCGAACCCAGCAGATTTCAATATCAATAGGACTCTGGAGAGAATCTGGTCACATCTCCATTCTCCACGTTTCTAAACAATAGTTCATCAACTTGGTATGTAGGTAAGTACTACGAGTTTGACATGTCATTTCACGGACTATCGGCTTCTACTGTAACTATTTAGCGGTCCTATTTTCTTGACGGAATACCAACGCAATCGGGAGCGATATTCTTCAATTAGGCACTTGTTTCCCACTGGTCTTTTCATTTCTTTTTTCTAGTGTTATCTTCACGATATTTTTCACACCAATTACCTACATATAGGTGTACTTAGCCTTCATTACTTTTAAAATTAAAATTCAAGTTTAAACTTGAGTCAAATATTAGATTTCTATTAACTTTTTTATTGAATCTAAATTACAGATAGCGTATTTTCTCTACATTGGGAAGTTAATCATAAAGTGTCATAATCGTCAATTACTATTATAATATACTATTCGTATTCATGTTTAATTCTGTGTAACGTGTTTTTCTAATAACTACGTAGGGATTGTATTGTACTAAGTAGGGACCAAAAAGCCCAAGCAGCGTCAGAGCTAGAGCACGTCTCGGGATTTTTCTATAAAAAAATGGAAAAGTTGGAAAAAAGATATGCATTAAGTGTTTTGTCCGTATTAATCTTGTGCTGCTAGATTTGAAAAAGATTTTTAGCCACAACTTAAATATTAAGAAGTTTTCAAGAATGAAAGGAAGACGCGTGAGGATATCTGAGCAATCTAAAATAATTTCAAATTGACTGACTTTATAGTCTGGTCTAATAGAGATGAGCAATTTTTTCAACTTCTATAAGATCTGATCATGTCGTCTTATCTGTCACTTGACCAATAGTGATAAGAGTATTGAAAGACAACGAGTTTTAGATATTCGCATCATTATTGGTCGAATTGCAGATGAGATTACGTGATCAGACGTTAATGAAGTTGGAAAAAAGCTCATCTCAATTGGAACAGAGTTTATAAAAAGCTCCCAATATAAAAACTTCCGAAGTTCGGCCATAAAAGATCGCCAAATGATTTCCTGAAACGCTATATTTTTCTCTGTAGTCGATCGCAGACATTAGATAAGGGTGTCTAACAAAACTAACAAGTAAGGAAATCTCTTGCCAAATACAACCCCAACGCGGAAGCTCCACTCGAACGGGAAAGCATGATTTATTGGTGAAACTTGTACCATTACTCATCTCACCATTCGTTACTCCAATAAAAAGAACGTCTTCCGATAATTTATTAGAAGCGGTATGGAATTTTATTACGGCTGTCTATTTTAGAGTGCCGTGCAGCTCCCCGTCGCCGTTATTAAATCGTAAATAACTAAAATTATTTATGACAACTTTCGAAAATTTTGAAACACTCTTGTCATGTGTAAAAAGAATTTACTTAATTGCCTGTTAATTTTTTCCCTCATTAGGTACCACGCCCACTTGCATGTGAGGATAGTATAATAAAGTTGAAGGTGTTGATCCAATTTAAAATAAGCTGTTCAAGGTGAATTGATTTTTTTAATAATATCAAGCATAGCTGCTTCGATTTGCTTCATATTTTTCTTTCCCATGGTAAAATGTAATCATGAAATTTGTGACTATGCCACTTAAAATGCGTGCTCTGGTAAAACTAGTAGTCCAGCGACACCTCTTTTGGCGCCCCTTTTATATTCTATCATTTCAATCCAATAGAGAAAAAAAGATGAATTTCAACTTTCACACTTTTAGATAACAGCCGCAAGAAAAATTTCATAAATGCTGGTTTTATTCGGAAGTATAAACGAATACCTATAAATGTTGCACCTCAACACCAGTTCAAAGTTTGGACATAAACAGATAATAAAAAACAAGTAAAAAGAAGATGTATGTGATAATAAACAGTAATAAAATGGAGTTATAAAGAATTCTGATTTGTAACGAAGCGAAAGCCCCAAATAGAGCGATTCGAGGAAAGCTGGGAAGTCGGTATGTAGGTTTTTTATTAGAATACCAGTAAACATGTTAGTCATTGAATGGATGAGAAGTTAGTAGTGTATTTTTATGGAATTTACAATAATATTCATAACATAGATCCTTTGAGCAATATAAGGTTACTAATAATATTCCGGAGCATCGATCTCGATTTGGACGCATAACGATTTTCTATGCTCATTTTCTAACTAGATAGAAAAACCATTCGGGGTATGTGTGCCAGCAGGAGTCCAATATAATAAGATCAATCACTTTTATTGATGTAGGGCATAAATTGGAGTGAGAGAGATTTCCAAAACGCTAGTGATTTTGGTCTGGTGAATCCGCCAGGAGACTTGCAAGCTGTGTTCCTATTTATTGACCAACCTTTTTTGTGTTTGTATCCTCTGGATAATCAATAAAGCTTTTGGCATCATACTGATATTATAAATGCGAAAGTCAGTTTGTTTGTTGGTTTGTTGGTTTGTCCTTCAATCACGCCGCAACGGAGCAACAGATCGACGTGATTTTTGGCATGGATATAGTCGAGGACCTGGAGAGTGATATAGGCTACTTTTTATCCCGGAAAATTGAGGAGTTCCCGTGGGCATTGAAAAAACTTATTTCACGCGGACGAAGTCACGGGCATCAGCTAGTGATTAAATATAAGGGATCGTCAACAGAATTAGTTAGTTAGAAACTTTCTTAAGGCAGGTTCAAGATAATTTATGAACAATTTCAATGCCAATAAACTTGACATTGGTCCATTATGTACATAAGTAGAAAAAAACACGGAGTCAGTAGGTAGGCCTGAACTACAATAATTAGACGCTAGATAAAATAGTATTTGTACTATATAGTACCTATTCGCGTTTCTAATATAGTTCCGTGCTTCTGAACATAAAAAACTTTTTTTTTACTTATTCCATCAACTAAAACCAATTACAGTCTTTAACGAACCTATAATCGGTTTATTTTATTGCAATATTAATAGTGTGCGTCGAATTCAACAATTAAGGATGATACACCCAATTGAAACTTAATTAATCATAGATAGTCTGCTACTATTTTGTCAACCTATACTCGTTTTTTTTAATCCACTACAAGATAGCCCTTGACTGCGATCTCACCTGATGGTAAGTGACGATGCAGACTAAGATGGTAGCGGGCTAACGTGTTACGGGCATGATAGTTATAATTATTAACCCATACCCCTTCCCATATCGGTTTCTATACGGCATCGTATCGGAATGCTAAATCGCTTGGCGGCACGTCTTTGCCGGTAGGGTGGTAACTAGCCACGGCCCAAGCCATACCAGGCCAGACCAGGGAAAATTCAGAAATCATAAATTCCCAAATTCACCCGGCCTGGGATCGAACCCGGGAAAAGTTATATTACAAAAAACTGTTGGTTTCGTTTCATAAATAATTAAATGAAAAACTAATAAATAATAAATGAAAATGCATTATGTAACCATGACATACCTGGTTTGTTTTGAGGATCAACTTCAACGCCTGTTTCGAAGCTCTCCAAATGCAGAGATTAACCCTTAAAAGTTAAATTCTGTCAAAGTTGACTAAGAAAACTTCTCATAAACTTGATAACAAATCCAATTGGTTCAACAACGCGGCACAAGAAAGGAATTTCCACCAGATAAATAATGTTTATGTCACTTTATTATTCACAAACAAAAACTTTTCAAAACTTACACTTCACGAGAAAGTTACGACACAATGCACGCACTTTAAAAAGCTTTGTCCGTAGCACATAAGTTCTAAGAAAGCTTCTTCAAAAGTTGGTATAAAACACTGCACAATAATAATATTAGTAGCGGGGTAACGTGTGATCACATTTACAAGACCGGTTCGTAAGAGTGAACGAGAGCGCGGGACGGTACAGTACGTATGTCCTGTAGGGCCGCGCGAGGCGCTCTGGCTGCATCGTAGAAGCCAGAGCGGGCGAGGGGGCAACGATAGACGAAAATGGCTTCACAAGTTAATTTTTTTCTCTTTCCTCCTTTAATATTCCGCATATGCCGTACGAGGCCGACGGTGCACGCGCATGCGCCCCATCCCTAACAAACCATGTAGGGTTGTAAAGCGATGCACTCGCACTTTACATAACTTATTGGGCCGTTTATTGAAGCCACTGTTTAATACCCTTTCCATGTCGAGGTTTGGCGCTTCCTACGTTCATACAATACAAGTTAGGATAATATTAATCAGCGTTATGCATCTCTATAAACGGGATATTTTCCATTAATATTAATTTGTTTAGCTTACAAGCCGCTCAAGTAGGTACACTTTTCAGTTCGGTTCTAATTTAAGACTTTTAAGTAGGTACCTAACATGCTCGGTTCTTAAAAGTATATAAATTTATCCTAAATAGGAACAAATATAATAAGATTTAAAAACAAAACATGAAATGAAATGTTTTTTTCATGTCGGATATCTAGGACTCTACCACCACCAGGATGTATATAAATATCGAGCTTAGCTAACTAAGTCCCATCATTTTAGGACTTCGTTGTAGAGATAGCTGATAGTAATAAGCTATAGGCTTACTAGGATCGCTTAAAGCCGCATTATTTTAAAATTGCGTGTTTATATGACGTACACTACCTTGACGTCCCTGAAATAAGGATTATAATTCTGAAAAATGAACGTCAGCACTAATATAGTTATAATAATATTGTTTTAAGTGATGGTAGTATTTAGTAAGCTCCCGTATGTTCATTAGAAAACTTTTAATAGTAAGTATTTTAATGAAATATTTTAGGTATTAATCAATAAAACGGGATTTTATGAAAACATAATAATATGGGTTAAGAATAGTGTGAATTTAACTACGAAAAAAAAAATAGAACACTCATTTTCCTCACATTTCTTTTAATAATGTTAACTGTTCCGTGCATTTGGCTAAAAGCAGTCTTCTTCAGTTTCGATACAGTTCCCTTGTGACCTGTCAATCGTCCAAGCTCACCATTCCACGGGAATACAAATAAAAGAAAACCCGTTTCAGATTCAGCGTCGATTCGGATTGCTCCTTTTACAGAATTTATGTGTTTTATTGCAAGGATAATGGTCAGGTGAAACGTACGATGGTTTTTGTGTCTATTTTTAATGTATTTAACAAGTTTCTACTGGCCTACGATCACGCACAGTTTCTACTAAAGCTTTGGGCACACTCGACGCGTCACGACAACTTAGGTCCCAGAATTGTGATACAACATAGTTGAAAATCCCCTTGGCGCAGTGGTGAGCACTGGGTCTTATGGAAGGTTTTGGTTTCTAGGCTCACATTATGACGGTAGTGATTACCAAGAAAGTTCTTTTAATTAAATTGCATCAGTTCTCTTCATTTGGATCACGTATGCACCTACTGACTTCGCAGGAAATCCTTCAGAAAACACGTAATGTGCAACACCTGATACATATTGCATTTTGCTAACCTTAAAGACAACTTCAATGCAATATTATGACTCTGAAACCTACTGCTGGACGAGCTGAGGAATATAATCTATCATAGTTTATTCATCCATTCTTAATATAGTTTCACGTTGTAAAGAAAAGCTGGAAAATAATATTATCTTATAATCTTTCAGAAATGTTTTTAACCACTGACGCAAATAAAGGGGTGTTTTAAGGTTATCGTTTGTATCTAGCTGTAGGTAACACGTTCTTTTCTAGTTGATGAAATCGGTATCTTGTTACTTAAATATTAATAATATGTTTTAAACTTTTAAGGTCTAGCCCCACGGCACTATGCTATGAGTTTGTATGGAGCTGCACGGAGACGCACTGCGACATTACATACAAAGAATACTTACCGCTACGTACCGTGCCGCGCCGCGTCTATTTAGTGGGGCCTAGACCTTGAATTTATTTAAAGTTTCTCTGTAATTAACGTATTTTTTGACACTGAACAAAAATAGTCTAAACAAAACAGGAGCTATTAACATTTGAATAGGTTTTACTAAAGCAAGGAAGTTGTATTGTGAAGTGCGAAAACAGTTTGATGTGCATTCATAGTTCAGCCGCGATCGTCGGATTGCGTGTACCGACTGATAACGAAGCTAAAAGTAAAAACCTACCGTGAAATATGGACACGCTGTCATCAAAACTCTGCTCTGGCTTTTCGTTTGATTTATTCAGTTTTAGTCATTCATAAATATTACGAGAAAGTTTATCCATCCAAAATGGTCTATGACGAATGATGCAATCAAATATTATTATTCACGAAAAACTATCACTATAGGTAGATAGTAGATACGTACCTGTTATAGTCCAAAGCTGATGTGCGGCTGCATCGCGTTTGCCCTAAGGGCCTAGGCAATCCTTAGAAATGGCCAGAGCACTTGGTCCAAAGCGAAAACTTCGGCTTTTGCCCAAAGACTTTTCAGGCCAATTCGACGTGCCTAAATTTCTAGTCAAAAGCCGAATTAGCGAAATGAAGTTTTGGCTTTGGGCTAGGCAATAATGAAAGACGTCATACCCTGATTATTTGGACAACAACATAAAATAAACGTACTTAATAAATTTTTTCCAGCTGTAATAATTCACGATCATATATTATAAGTTGAATTGCTATACTTAGGTATATTATTGGAGTGCAAAAATGGGTAAATAAGTGCAATAGTCACGTTCGTGTTTCTTGGATTGCGTGTGCTGACTTGATAACGAAGCATAAGTAAGTACGTGATACTAAATTTCCTTGTACCGAGTATCCTTTATATTCATTCATTAATATTTCAAGGATTTCAAACCCTCCACGTTCCTGTTCACGTAAATACGAAACTCCATTAACAGCTGAATGAGACCAGTCGGTATTCACAGAATTACTTTATTTGATACAATTTACCTTCTTCTGAGTAAATACTCGGCTCATACCAGAAATAAAACGCGGATTTAATAATATTAATTGCAATATTATATTATTTACTTTATGTTCTATTCAATGTTCCGCGTTTTACTGTTTTAATTTACCCATCTGGGGATTTCAAAGTTTTCACGGTACAGTAATAAACTAATATTGTAAATCCGAAAGTATGTTTTCCTTCAATTACGCAAAAGATCTAGTCTAGTTGAGGAAATGGTGAGTGATATAGGCTTATTTTTATCCCGGAAAGCTTAGGAGTTCATAAATAAAAACTTATTCCACGCGGACCTCACCTAATTGTCTATGATTTATTAAGATGGTGATCACAGATTTATGTCTGTGCTGGTGATGAATAAAAGTAAGACTTTACAAAAAAGCAAGCTTTGATTTTAGTAACATGTTAGTAATGTGTAGATGTCCAGTGAAGAAATGTGGCTCCGGTACAGCCAAATGCTCAGGGCTATAATGATGAGGAGAGAAGAAAGAGAAAGGGAAGAAAAGAGAAAGATCGAAAACTAGAAGTTCAGGCACGAAGTAATGCCAAGCAGTTCCGGGCTGACCTCGAAGACAGAGGGAGGTTATTTTAGTCCGTGCAAGCCGGACATGCCCTGCCGTAAGGCAGAAGTCCGTAGGGATTTTTTCCTCCCCCGAAGAAAAAAAAAAAAAAAGTAATGTGTAGATACGCTAAGTCGCTTAGTGTTTTAACATCCAAAAAAGTGGGGTCTCTGAAATTTATTCTTAGTAGAGCAGTTTTTACTTTTTTTTAAATTAATACTGCTTGTTACAATAACTTTAGCTTTATGGACAGAAAAAAAATTAATGGTTGACTAAAAACCAAACACGAACGAGATTTGCGTGACGTTGGACATCCATGGGTGGAGCTACCCAACGCTGCCTTGATGCCAAAGTAAATAAAGGTTTATAAGAAAATTGTTAATAAACAAGACGCGCTTTCCACTCTGCTCCACGCTTACGAGTCTGAAATGGTAAAACAAGCAAAAGACGGTAATTCAATTTAAAATTTTGTCGGTTTTCTTTCAAAAACCAACAAAATTTCAAATTGAATTATGGGTCAATTTTTTACCGAGGTCGCCTCTCTAAAACCGCAATTCAAATATCAAAGCACTTGTAACGCTTTCATTCAAACACTTGTATTATTCAAAGCAAGTGGCTAACCGAAGTTCGCGCTATGAAGGCCCTTGTCGCCGCCATGGTTGATATTCATGATGACTCAAAGCCTTCGCGCTATACCTACTATACAGCCCTACGTCAGCTAAATTGGTTTATGGCGATGGGTAAACTTACATATACTTAAATATTTATAACGTGCAAATAGATACAGAGGCTGTATAATTTACCTATAGCAGGGAGGTCAATAATATTATAACGGGTAATTACTTACACCTACCTAAATCACTGCAAACGTCATAGTTGTTTACACTACCTTTCTTTGCAGAACTGATTTCAGTGCAAAGGTTATAACCTTTTAAAAAAAAGCTAAGAACCTTATTAGAGCTACACAATAGGATTTTTATTTATCATATTATCATGATAATGAATAATCATTACCACAAACCAAAATTAACATCGCAATTACAAGAAATAGATATATTTATCTTTTGATAAAAAAAAATTGTAGATCTACATAATATTTTAGATCAATAGATAAATTATTATTAGAGTTGATATCTTGACTTTGAGCTCCTAGCTGTTTCGTTAATATTTAGTTTATGAAACAAGCAAGTTATGAAACAATTTTACATAAAACAACAACAAATAAACGATAACGTAGACTCCAATACAGCCTCCCGTATTTTCATAAACACAAAAGATTTTATAGGCCAAGTTTAAATCAATAGTCTTGTTTTGGCTACTTACACAGACCAATATTATAAAATATCGCTGGCTACGTACTAACTTTTTTTATGATGGTGGTTTTTATTCCACCCAAATTTCCACCCAAATAAAATAATAGATTGAACAAGCCTTTCACGACCCATCCAATCATCGGTTCAAAAAAAGACCAAATTTCGTATAGAAATAAGTACGTTGTATCCCGGGGTTCGAGTCAGAGATAGGCTACTTTTTATATCTCGGAAAATCAACGAAAATGCCGAGGGATTCCAAAAACTAAATCCACTTTAACGATGTTGCGAATATCATTTATAGTTTTTATAATAAAGTCCACTTGCAGAGACGGTTACGTTCAACCACAGAATATGTAATCTCAGGAATAAATTTTATACTTTTGACAGAAGTTTTATAATATGAATTCTGTCATAGTCCGCTAACTTTGGCTTAAAAGGATTACCCGGCGTTTCTGCAAGCGGGCCCTAAGTAGATATAAAGTCAAATAGGTAAACAAAATTGTATACAGTTCTTATCGTCTTTTATCAACAAGGCTGTCACAGATGTTTCTATTAAGACCCGGTACCGTGACGAAGATTTAGAGCGTTACACTCCAGGCACGTAGAGTCACAATTATAAATTTTCTGAAGGGGCTGTTTCATCAGATTACTGAATTGGGTCAAAGTTGCCAACATTACCATTCTCAAAAGATAGTACCTACCTTTCAGTGATAAGCCGAGTTCACCTTGTTTCTGTTTAAGGCCCTCTGCACCGGAAAAATGTGCCTGTAGTCTGTAGCCAAACATTTTCAAGCATTCGCTTAAATCACCTATTGTTTTCAATACGACATATTTCGGTGAGTATGTCACCGGAACACAAAGTTGGTCATTGTTACTATGTGTTAGGGGTAGAAAATATTGCATGCATTTCTCTCGTCTTGTATCCTGGCTCCAATAGGCATGATGACTGATATTTTGAAAAATGGTCAGATTATGTTCGGAAGTATCTACTATTTCGAAAAAATATCTTATTTCAGCAGAAAAATACGGTTTAGTAGATAAAATTGGCATTTGAAATTTAAAATTTAAAATTCACGCCAAAACGTTCTGCGGTGTCATGGCGTCGTTTGTGACGTCACTATTGTTTTTACCAATGTACTCTGTGCAGTGTGCAGTAAACAATAGTGTGATTGTCAAAGCTCGAAAACAAACAATCGTGACGTCATTCGCTTCTTGGTGTTTTAACCAATATGGCGGATTGCTGTATTTTATAGTTTTATTCAAACAAAATAAATAGCAATCTCACTCGAAATAGAAAAATAAATACGTTTTTTATAATCCATGAATCCTATTTCATTAAATAAATTCATAATTTCATTGATTCTTGGTTACTGTCATCATGCCTATTATAACTTCATTAGCAATAGACAAACAACACTTCACTTTTGCCAACATTCCATGCATATGCAAATCATAATAACATAATTACATAATATCTGCCGAATACAGAACGAATATGAATAAATATTGTGAACAGAATTATGAAGAAATTACAAGCACTGTTTGATCATCATCATCATCAAACTATTGCCAGCCCACTGTAGTACGAGTCTCCACTCAGAATTAAATGTACCTATTAGGCTAGAACCACCAGGCTATCACTACTACACAGTTTTATATTATTATTATTTTTTATCCAATACAAGTTAGCCCTTGACTGCGATCTCACCTGATGGTAAGTGATGATGCAGTCTAAGGCATGGCAGTTATATTAAACCCATACCGCTATTCGGTTTCTACATGGCATCGTACCGGAACGCTAAATCGCTTGGCGGCACGTCTTTGCCGGTAGGGTGGTAACTAGCCACGGCCGAAGCCTCCCACCAGGCCAGACCAGGGAAAATTCAGAAATTATAAATTCCCGAATTGACCCTGCCGGGGATCGAACCCGGGACCTACGCACGTTAAGACAACAGCGCTTTACACTGCGCCACGGAGGTCGTCAATATTGTCAATCAACTGAAATCATAAAGTATGTAATATATCCCACCTAAATATGCGCTTGAAGTAATCTTATAAGTTTTAAAACGGATGTATTACGGTGGCCATATAAAATACTAGCTGATGCCCACAACTTCGTCCGCGTAGTTTAAATTATTTAATTCCCGCGGGAACTCCTCAACTTTATGGGATAAAATGTCTAAATGTAAATGCCTATGTCACTTTCCAGGTCTTCAAATATAATCATGAAAAATCACGTAGAGCCGTTCCTTTGTTGCAACAAACAAACTTTTTCATTAATAATACTAGACGATGCCCGCGACTTCATACGCGTGGATAAGATTGTTTTTATTCTCGCGGGAACTCCTTAATTTTCCGGGCTATAAATTAGCCTTTGTCACTCTCTAGGTCCAAGCCTGTGTCCTTCCCCGGGATACAACCTATCTTTGAACCAAATTTCATCAAAATCGATTGAAAACATGGGCCAATACAGCGTAACAGACAGACAGATACACTTGTAATAGGAGTTATTATTTTTTTAAGCAACGCGGGCCCGCCGGCGGGTCGCGAAATTCGACACCTGTCTAACGCCGCGCGCACAAGGGGGTTCCGCATAATTTGAGACCGCAGACGAGGGGACCCTTAGGCTGGCAAGTAACCGGATTCCGGTTACAGGCGTTTACGAGTCATCTGGCGTGTAACCGGATTCCGGTTACAAACAAAATGGCGGAACGCGTCCACCGCGGTTGCCGATATTTTTGTTTCCTATAAATAGATTACTGTCTCGATTCCTCTCTAACTTTGGTATTAAATACTAGGATAGACAAGGACACAGTAGGAATTTTTGACGTTCTTATTCTATGTAATCAATTTATGGGTAGAAATTTTGTGCGAGGAGGACACCAACTTAAAAAAAAAATATTTTTCAATACAGTTGTCAAACATGGCGCACTTTCAGAGGCTGTAGTTATGATTCGAAAATTGAATCTTTCGCATAGGCATCTTACTTTTACACGGTCGTGACTTACTTTTACAAGCTCGGCACTTACTTTTGCAGTTTAGTTTTAAATTTTCCAAGTCAATTATAAAAGTTTAGTAGCAAGGAGTTTTCATACATAGAATATAATCGGATAGGCTTTTTACGAGGAAAAATGAATGAACCCGTACGTTTTAGCATTGAATTTCCAAAATTCTTTTAAATGGTTGTTGATTATATTTCATTACCAGTTTTAATTTAATTATTTTCAACATTTGACAAAAATCGAATAGGCTGTATACGCGTAGGTACGAACCCGTAGCCTAGTTTCGTTGAAAAAAAATAAATGTCCAGGTGTAAATACGCGCCATTTGCTGATTTTTTTTATTTTTTATGTGATAAATTGATTATATTTTTGTTATTAGAGTTCTAGTACTAATGATGAAATGGAATTAACTCCACCAGATATTTTATCTGAGGCGAAAACTGCGCAAGATGGAATTTTGCCCCCAAAATCTCGAGAAAGATATATGATAGCTTACAATAATTTTATTTCATGGAGAAAACATAAAAAAACTAAGTCATTCTCAGAAAATGTTTTGTTAGCTTATTTTCATGAATTGAGTGGAAAATATAAACCATCTACATTGTGGTCAAGTTATTCCATGTTAAAAACTACTCTCAAAACAAATAATGACATAGATCTCCAAAGTTACCTAAAATTATCAGCTTTCATGAAACGGCAGTCACAGCAACTAAAATTCAGTGAAACTACATGTTTCGAGAAAAATACGACTGAGTCTATATGATTTGAGCGATCTTCAACCCGTGCACAGCAGCAACTTTCGCTGAATTTTAGTAATTGCTCAAGCTTTACTCTCAATTTTCAGAATTAATTACTATGTACCTACGTATGTATGTTGAAATAAACTTGTAATTCTTTGATTTGTTTATTACTATTTCCCACAACTGTATTGAAAAACGTCGTGTGATACACGGGTGTGAAGGTTATTGCAAACTCGTGACATTAAAAACCCTCACCTTCGGCTCGGGCTTATTAATGACAGCTCGTTTGCAATAACCTACTTTCCACCCTTGTATCACAATATACTATTTTGACGTTTTTGATTTTGTTCTAGACTAAGAATTATGGGAAAGAGTCTTTGTTACGTGTGTTTTTAGGGTTCCGTACCCAAAGGGTAAAAACGGGACCCTATTACTAAGACTCCGCTGTCTGTCTGTCTGTCTGTCTGTCTCCAGGCTGTATCTCATAGACCGTGATAGCTAGAAAGCTGAAATTTTCACAAATGATGTATTTCCGTTGCCGCTATAATAACAAATACTAAAAATTAAAAAAATATATATATATTAAGGGGGGTCCCCATACAATAAACGTGTTTTTTTCGTATTTTTTTGCTCAATTAAAAACGGTAACAGGTAGACGGTTCAAATTTTCACAGAATATTAACTTGTATATTACCTTTCAAAATAAATAATTAAATATCAATAAAGTAAATATTAAAGGGGGGCTCCCATACAACAAACGTAATTTTTTGATATTAACAGTAAACCTCTACAAACAAAGTTAGTTTTGCGGTTCATTAACAAAGGTAATTATACCTACTTCTTGAGTACGGAACCCTCGGTGCGCGAGTCCGACTCGCACTTGGCCGGTTTTTTTACTCTAAAATGACTAACCATAGTGCACATCAATCAAAAAATCTACAGATACGGGTAATTTTTATAAATATAGCTCGTAACGATTTGAATGACGTACTTAGTTTACATAGCTTTAGTACAAGTAATAGGAGTTGTTATTTTTTTAAGCGGCGCGAGCCCGCCGGCGGGCCTCGAAATTCGACATCTGTCAACGCAATGCGGCTCCATAGAAAATGACAAAATAATCTTCACGACAGGGTAGGCCACGTGAAGGGGCAGCTACTTAATACTACCGAGTCTTATCGAGCCATGTTGTCGCGTTTCTCACTAGAACGATTCCTCAGGTGCGAATCCCGACATGCACAAGGATATCCATAAAAAAGCTTTAATCCACAATTAAAGTCACGGGAATAAGCTAGCTTACGATAACTCTCGTCTTGTATCAAGACTAACAAAAAAGGGTCAACCTCAAGTCGCAATGTTTCTCAGCAAAGCCACTAAAGAAGTTGAGTTATAAAAAGTTCGCCTTGAAAACTCGTGTCGGGAAACGTGGTATAGGAAAGTTTTCACCAGAAAATTTAGTACATAAATTACGTCACATACGTTTTCACTTCTTATCCGGCTTCATTGTGGCCGTAGTAAATTTTTCCTTGCGTAGAGTATACTTTTTTGGAATTTGTGTAGGAGCATGATAATTTATATAATATGAGAATCTGGGCCTATCTTGATCCCTCTATGTTTATCCCATAATATCTACGATTATATTATGAGAAGCAATCCATACTTAACATAAATGTGCGTAGCTGTGCCTGTCTGTTCGTATGATCCTTTCCATGGCGTAAATTTTTTTGGAATATCCACGTCATGCCTTATTGGATAAAAGATTTACGGCACTTATAATTTTAAGCCATTAGTTTCTTTAGTTTTTAGTAGGGTACAACTGAGCGGCCATTTGACTTTCTTTGCATAGAAAATTCGAAACTGTATGAGCCACAAACTTGGACTTTTTGTCTCAGATCGATTTTACCAATGTAAGTACTTGGCTGACTTTTTAAATGATTACATAGTGTGATGTCTCATTTAAATTGAACTCAACGCACGTTGTCGTTTTAAGGTGTGCGTTCTCTGCTTTTCTACATCAAAAATCGGGTACGCTGGTCATATCTCCGATTTGTATGGGATTCCAGCGCTGAATTAGCTTTTTTGTCGACTTTTGCTAGATCGACGGTTGTTTGCTGCTTTACTCGTATAATTTCTCATCTCAGACATACATTTTATAGTGTACTTAAAGCTTTTCAAGTAACTAAAATATTATTTTATTCGAGTCGAAAAGTTGACGCGCAGCCGTGCGTATTCAAATGCTGCTTGGCGCCAACTGCTCGCTGGCTCGGAGACGCTCATTACTTCGCTAAAAGTTGCCTTTAAATATATCATATTAAAATACTGTGCATTGATAAACAACATCTTAGATGTACAGCCACGCCGTAAGATGCCCTACAAAATTAAGTCGGTAACCAAGTCGTCAAAGATCCACAATCATACATAGGTATCACAGATATCGACTCTCCTGCCCCTCGGCCATAATAAATATGTTCGGTGACTCATATGGTGGTAAGTTTACTATGACTTGGGTCACCAATACAGCAGCAAGAACCCAACGTTTAAAAACGATCCTCGGAGCTGCCCGCCATCGAGCTACCCGGTTATTACTCCGATCTCCTTTCTTATTAATTAAACGTAGAAAAATTCTGATTAGCAGTGAGTAGATTAGTTGAAAAATAAACATAATCTGAAATTAGACATTGTATGGAGAATGACGAAAACTAATCATGGTACGTCTTTTTGATTTTTAGTGAACATATTTTTTTATAATCTGCTTTGTTCTCGAATAGTCGTGTTTTTGTAGAAGTACCTAAATTTGTTTTTTTTTTCTTAAGTTTGACGTATCTTAACTATTTTGCAAAGTATATCAATGAACAAGAATTTAAATAATATTATCAAAACAGTTTTACATTTACCATTCTGTTGCGAGAGGCTCTTGTAATTAAAATATGGGAATGTTTGAGACGCAATTACAAATTCTCTTTAATTTTAAGGATTAGGAAAAATAAAATACGTTTTTAGAGTCGGTTCCAGCCATGAGCAACGGTATAATATATTTGCTTTATGTATGTTTGGTAAGTAGCAAGAAAGTATTCTAAGGCCGCAATTACATGACTTGTAAGTTTTTACGTAAGTAGCGTGCGTGAGGAACTTAGGTACGTAACTGATGTTTGCATTGGCTAGGTACACGACTTACCAAGCTGTATAAATTTCGTAAGTTACTCATATAGGTACGCGACTTACGTGAGTGAAACTTACAAGTAATCATGGCCTAAGCCAATAGTTAGTAAATCCATAAAATTGTTGCTATAAGTGACTCAAGTTCAGTAACCCTATTAAGAAGTGTTGTATGAGGAATGAACGCTATTCGCAGTGTTGTTGCGATGCTGAGTTGTGATTCATAGGTGATTTTGCATTGTATTTCATGTTCAATTTAGGTTTCTTGCAATGAATTGTTGATTTTACTTTGGAGGTTATATTTTGGCAACATTGAGTGTTGCAGGATGCAGAGTTTATTTTGATTGATGCTAAGTAATTTAATCACCAATCGTAGCTTTTCAATATATAGGCTGTAATCATGACAGCCAATCACAAAAATTCAGGAGAATGTTGGTGGGACGGTAACAGAAAAATAGTATAAAAGTGAGAGAAAAATGTATCGAGTCAAAGGCCAAATCAGCTGCCAAAAAACTTGGTATCCTGAACAGGGTAAAGCGGTACTTCACGCCAGAACAGCGCCTCACTCTTTATCAGGCACAAGTTCGTTCTGGCATGGAGTATTGCTGCCACCTTTGGGATGGATCCGCCAAGTACCAACTCGATGCATTAGACTCGATAGATCGCCGTGCTCGAAGAATTATTGGCGATCAATCACTTACGCAGGCGAAATTGCTCAGTCTACAACACCGACGCAATGTCGCCTGCTTATCGGTTTTTTATCGGATATACCATGGGGAGTGTGCTTTGGAACTTCACAACCTTATTCCTCCTTCTCCGTTCTACCACAGGACAGCGAGAAACCGTGAGCGTTGGCACCCTTATGTGGTTGACGTTCAATTTGCTCGCACGAAGCGTTTTTGCTCGACGTTTCTGATACGAACCGCTAGGGTGTGGAACACCCTCCCGGCGCACGTGTTTCCTGCTACTTATAACTTAAGTACCTTCAAGGCAAGAGTGAATAGGCATCTTCTAGGCAAGCGCGTTCCAACCTAGACCTCATCATTGCTTTGCACTAAGCATGATTGTCGTCAAGCGCAAGCTTATTACGCAATAAAAAAAAAAAAAGAAAATGGCGTCGGGAGTTCAGTCAGTATTAAAATTTTGAGGAGTTATTACAAGTGGATAAAGTGTATATTAATATTGATTGTATTGGTGAAGATTAAGGGTGGATTACGGCATTTTGCTGAGATAAGTATAAATTACTATTACATACTATTTTAAGAGGTTATGTTAGGTTATCATTATCGATTTCTAAACAATTGGCTTTTGGAATATTTTGAGACAGATCTTGTAGTGATATTTATTAAAATCAATATAATTGTAAAATCAACTTTAATAGTTCATCGTTTTTATATAATATTATGTTTTAATATCATTGGCTGTTCAATAATTTTTAAAGAGCAACTATACGAGTTTCTTATAGTTTCTTCTGGATAGAATGTGATTCTAACATACACAACAAACTTGAATGAACAGAAATTAAAATCTATTAATGGTTATCTTTGTGTTTATTTTTAACCTACTAGCAGTGTGGTCTAATGTCTTTGACAGTTGTTTAGAGCACCCTCCAGTACGATTTACCGACGAGATAAAGAGGCAGGCAGAGGCTTTATGAGGAAGGCTGAGGATCGGGTGTGGTGGCGCCCACTAAGGGAAGGTATGTCCAACAGTGAACGTCGACAAGCTGGTAATGATGATGACGATGATATCAATTTTGTAAAACGGCATCAATTATTGTTACATTCTCAATTGTTTTCAATGGTTGAATTTATGGTATGCTTGCTGGCTGCTGCGATGATGGATTTTGGCCAATAGCGGATGATTGTTAACCGATCAACAGATTCTTAAAAATTTTTTTAGCAATTATTTTTAGGTTTAATTATGGTTTCCGAAAAAAGTGGTGCTGTTTATAGATTATAGCGGCAAATGACTTCACTGAAGCTCTAATGAAAAATGAAACAAGAGAGCTTATTTAAAGATTTTCCTAACATGCTAACATCGGTGTCAAATATTGGACAGACATTTGTGCCATCTCATATAATACATAATATTAATACTTACTAATATACTAATTATATACTAATATGCTAATAATATTATAAATGCGAAAGTGTGTCTGTCTGTCTGTCTGCTACGCTTTCACGGCTCATCCGTTGAACCGATTTAGATGAAATTTGTTACAGGGGCTATTTTTTATCCCGGAAAATTAAAGAGTTCCTGCGGGAATCAAAATATCTTAATCTACGCGGACGAAGTCGCGGGCACAATAAAATAACGGCACTGCTTTCTTAGTAAATATTATATATGTTAAAATTTTATACCGCGACACAGCAAAAAAGCGCGCGTATGACGTAATTTATGCCTCATATTTCGTTAAAAATAGCTTAAGTTTTTATAGAAAAGTTGTTGATACCCGCACCATAAATGTCAAGAGTGCCATATCAGACACTTAAAGAAGCCCTTACGACATAAGCATAGAGTTTTCTTGTTTTTTTCTTTTTGCTCAAAGTTACAACATTTTATGGTTGTAAAGTTAAATTATTATATTTGTTCGCAAATTAAATGCGTGTGACAGAGTAGTAGGTCATGATTACCTACATTTGTAGCTGTTATTGTTAGGACAGTAAGGAGTATGTAGACTCGAAGATTATATTAAAACAGCGTCTGAATAAAGCGTTGGTCCCTGGTGGGAGAGAAAGGTAACCACTCCCGCGCAGAATTAATCCTATAAATTTTAGATAGAAGAACTGCTTTTGCGAAGAAACGAGTAAATGCAATAAAAGAGAACAAACGTGTACTAGAATACTCGTATATCAGCTGATCTTGTTAAGAAACTGGACTAAAGAAAAGTAGTAAATCATGTTCTCTAAAAATAACAAGTGCCATTCCTAATTTTATATTATACTAGCTGATGCCCGCGACTTCGTATGATTCGATGAAAACTTTCTATGATATTTCATGGAAAATTAAATATACTTACTACTAAGTTTTTCGCACCGTTTTAATTTTAAATCTATACTTAATATCATAAATGCGAAAGTTAACAGGATGCATGTTTGTTACTCAATCACGCCAGAACGACTGAACGGATCTGGATGTTTGGCATAAATTATAGTCATAGACATAACACATAGGCTACTTTTCATCCCGGAAAATTAAAGAGTTCCCGCGAGAACCAAAAAACCTCAAAGGGAATAATAATTATATCTATTTATTTTCAGACCGTTTGCGGATCAATTTGCCAATGTATGTGAAACCAACGAATTGATTGCTGTCTTCGTTGTATCAGCGTCGCCCTGAAATAGCTTCCGATCAGTCAAAGTCCAACTCTAATCTTTTCCTAATGAGTCTAACGTTGTACAAGAATATCGCTGTTTGTGTTTGAATGAATTACGGAAAAACTAATAAGCCGATTAAATTGTCTTCCAATTTATTGGACGATTCGAACTCACTCTAAAGAGTTTATTCAAAAGTAAAATTTTGTGTTATACCAATAAATTTAGAATACCATAACGAAATATTTTATAAAGAAAACTATAACCGTTAAATAGACATACATAAATTTTAATATAGTTGATAGTTTAATAAGGCAGACAGAGAGCAGATAGCAGTGTACGAGTCTGAATAAACTATTTAAAGAAAGCTTTTCTGATATTGTAATTTTTTTCATTTTTGTATATTGTCTGTAATCAACAGCGTTTTAACATATATATATATATATAAACAGTTATCTCTTAAAACAAAAATAAGGCCAAAAAGATTACAAAATTATACAATTTTTTAAATAAATGGGTAGACCGTACATAAAGTTATACAAGTGCAAGTGCGTGCGGGTATGTGTGTGTGTGTGCGTGCGTAATATAAAATATTAATTTTTTTTTTTTTGGAGATAAAATATTATTGCAAGCAGCGACCGAGGCAAAAATACCGAGATATCGACCTTGAGAAAACTCAGTATAAGAATAACTAAGTATGAATCCCTAGAATACGACAGCTTACGACAACGACTTAAAAACTAACATCGACTCACTAATGAACGTCAGTTATCGATGTACTAGTAAATTTCAACGCTTGGTAGTTCAATGTAACATACCTGTAGAAAGTAACTAGTGAATTTACAGGTACGCACTTTCGTAAAGAAATGTTTTCTCAAGAATCCGAACAGCGTGGTATCTTGGGTATCCTGTCACTCTAAGTAGAACAAATGCAACCCTTTTCGCATTAAAGTTGTCGCGCAAAACAAAATAAGTCACTGTATCGCGTTGTTTGACTTTGGGGAAGGATTTCTTGAACTCTTTATCTTGTGTTTTGAATGACATTCGAAAAGCAGAACATTAGAATTCTTCCTTTTTTATCTATTTTCCTTTTTTTGTGTTATTTCAAGAAACTGGTTAAGTTAGGTTGGGTTATTTTTGTTTGTAAAACATTTACATTTTATTGTTATATGACTTGAGAGCTGGTTGGCTAAAGATGGTATATTTTTTGAAAGCGTAAAGTTTGTAACAGCTTCTCTCCCTTCTCTATGTTATTGTCTTCTCTTCTCTTATTATCTTTTCTTATCTTTACTGCAATCAGTAAGATAAGAAAACAAAATGTAATTGGCAGCTATAAGATACATGCACCTATCACAACTTACAAAAAGAAGAATTATTTAGATACTCTACCTATTAATAGATAAACAGGCAATTGCATCCAATTGACAACGCTGCATCAATAATATGATAATTATAGAATTATTATGATATGTTTTTCTTAGCTCATTTTAAAGATCAACATCACTAAAAAACATGGAAAAACGAGTTTGGCTTATACCACGATTTCAATGTTAGTTTAACTAATTACCTTTTAGTTAACTAGTCATGATAGTGCAAATGAAAAGCGAATGTGACAAAATTAACTAATGTGTAAATTTTATCGCAATATGCGTTGGTATCAGTAGCGACATATTTGGCAAACGCCTCGCAGTTGCAGCCAACTGTGACAACGCTATGTCGTTGTGCAGTTATTCGAACGGAACTTAAAATCTAAGCCTTTCAAGATTTATGCGCGGCCTCTTTCAGTGAGATACTCAAGTTTTGCCTATACTCATACAATACACATATTTTCAAGTTAGTAAGAATTGTTCTTTTGGCAAGAAAATAATACAATTATTTTGTTATAATCCGCCAACAGAAAAAAATTCTGTATGGTCAAGCATGCAGTTACAAGCGAAGCACCGTTTACCTTAACAACCTTGCATTGTAAGGTCGACATCTCCTGAGGATGCTCCGGTGTCGGGGCGAAACGTGCGTCGAGAATAGTATAAAAGTCTTGTGTTTTTGTGCATGTGAGTGGTGGTGGCATTGCTTGCTTGGGAACTTAGCTTTCTTGCTTGGTTGGGAAGGTAAACGGTGCTTCGCTTGTAACTGCATGCTTGACCATACAGATTTTTTTTTCTGTTGGCGGATTATAGCAAAATAATTGTATTATTTTCTTGCTAAATCATGAACTTCTGCAAAGTAATGCCTGATTCTATCCGATATTGTTCTTTTGAACAAATCCATTATTCGAGTAATATTATTAAAACTTTTGTCCTTGTACTTTAATCATAAATTACTTTTTGGGAGATAAAACTTTCGTTGTTTTTGATTCGATAAGTAGTGATGTCTATGGATAATACATACATACTACTACATGGTACAATACTACTATTATAATTTACGTTTAACTTCAGTTAACCTTCATTTTTTTTTTTCATTTCATTTATTTATTTATTTGCTCAGATTGTACATAGGAAATAGGTGTTACATAATATTTTCACAGGAATTTCACTTCATAAATATATCAATTATAAATCAATTATTCTTACATTATATTACTACAAAGCAAACCAAAGGTGTATGATTTGATTTGTAGGAAACAATCGTAGAAAATTACTGAAAGATATTATTAAATTGTTTTAGAGTTTCATTAATTCATGCCAAACTCGATTATTATTAATATAGGCCATAATATTGAAATTTCCTTACCCTTCCGGCTTCGGTTTACCATTCCTTTTTTAATATAGGTACCAAACCTTCAAATCAAGATCGAATAGGTATCTTCTAGGCAAGCGCGCTCCATCTTAGGCTGCATCACAATTTGCAAGCAGGTCTGATTGTAGTCAAGCGCTAGCCTATAATTTAAAAAAATTGTCTTGAGTCTTGATGTCATACCGAATAATATGACACCTTATTTATCAAAATCTATAGAATAAGTTTCCCAATTATGTATGTATATATCTATACTAATATTATAAATGCGAATGTTTGGATGGATGTACTAGCATGGATGGATGGATGTTTGTTACTCAATCACGCCAGAATGGCTGAACGGAGATCTGGATGAAATTTGGCACAGAGATATTTTATAGCCAGGAATAGCACATGGAATAGAATGGCTATTATTTATCCCGGAAAATCAAAAAGTTCCCGTGGGAACCAAAATACGTCAATCCACGCGTACGAAGTCGCGGGCATCGGCTTGTATAAAGTGTACAACACAAAAGAAACAAGATACAAGGAAACTTAAAATATAGGTACAATAAGTTTTATTACAAATTAAGTATATATTTTATTTAAACATTACATTAAATAAATAAATAATAATTATTATGAGGGCACTGATAAACCAGTAATTTAAACAAACACATCTTCCATGTTCGGTAAATATATACTTAGTGCCGTTGGGAGCTTTGGAAATTTAGAAGCAAAATGTGACAAAATATAGTAGCGTGTAAATCTAGTTGCGAACACTCTCGGTATCAGTAGCGACGTATTTGGCAAGCGACTCATGCTCGCAGCCAAGTGTGACACCGCTTTATACAGTGGGCGTAGCTATTTGAACAGTAAACTTAGAAGATAGTGCTTTCCAAGATTTATTCTCAGGCTTGTTTGATACTTACTCGTATAAAGTCCTACATCTACTGTTCATTATGCTATCTTTTGTTTAACTGGCGTGTGCACTGAGGTACAATATCTTAGATGACCAAACGCCGTGGCCCGGGATAAAATATTGTCAAATGAAATACGGTTATTTAATCTATGGAAAAAAGTTTTAGTGTACTGTATAACTTTTTTCAGTATAAGAATTTGAATAAGTCATGGTAGCAGTAAAATTAAATGAACTAAACTGAATATAAAATGTCCCAATTTGTTATCCATACTAATATTATAAATGCGAATGTGTGTCTGTCTGTCTGTCTGCTACGCTTTCCCGGCCCAACTACTCAACCGATTTTGAAGAAATTTGGTATGGAAATAGGTTATATCCCGGGGAAGGACATACTTTTTATCCCGGAAAATTGAAGAGTTCCCGCGGGAATCAACAAACATCAATCCAAGCGGACGAAGTCGCGGGCATCATCTAGTCATATTATATTTCCAAATGATTTAAGTTATGGTATACTTTGCCAAAATTTAACACTAGATTTGTCAATGTCTACTTGCAAGGCAAATCTGTTTGCAAATGCGCTGGTATCAGTTGTGACGTTTTTGGCGTACTAACTCGCTCTTGGACAATCAAATATAATAAATATTATAAATGCGAAAGTTTGGATGGATGTATGGATGTTTGTTACTCAATCACGCGCCAACGGCTGAACGGATCTGGCTGAAATTTGGCACAGAGATAGAATACAGTCTGGAATAGCACATAGGCTACTTTTTATCCCGGAAAATTAAGGAGTTCCCGCGGGAACCAAAATACCTCAATCCACGCGGACGTAGTCGCGGGCATAAGCTAGTGGATTATAAAGTACAGTACTAGTAAGGCCTCGTATTCACTAGGAGGCAACTTACTCACGGGGTTAAGTATCGCTAGATGAGTCGGGTGACGTTGCTCGACTTCGCCCGACATCGTACGACAAGTCTGGCAACAGGCAATACTGAACAGGCAAAAGGTCGCGACAAGACAAAATATCGAACAACGTTAGACGAGATCGCCCAACGTCGCCCGATTTATCCCCTAGTGAATACGAGAACCATTCTGCGGAACTTAAAATAATAATAACTCAGAAAGATTTATGCGTGCTGTGAACTCTCTTATGATGCGATATTTAAAATTCAGTGCTAAAAATATTCCTCAAAATATTATAGAAAAATTACTTACAACAATTGAATTGTTGACTACTTTAAGTTGATTATGAAGTTACTAGGCCTTTTTCCTCGGCTTCACGTGCGCTATCGCTAATCGGGTCAAACTATATCTAGATATTAAGGATCCCAAGAGACCTAATTAATCTATCTTGAAGGAGATTTCAGTACTATTCAGGTCTAACTATGCTTTTGACCTGAAAAACCTGTTATTCATTTATATGGAACTAAATTGATAGGAACATTTGTATTTTACTCAAATTCATGGTAGTGCAGGAAACCATCGCGATGAAACTTGGTTATTGAAATGTGACCAATTCGAATCAAATACGGATCGTCAAGTAGAAACCATTTTCAACGGTCGCTGCTACAAAACTCATTATGAGAGGATTATCGTGACTTTGACCGATCGCGCCTCTTACGCATAGGGATCAATCAGGAAAGCGATATCAAACACTTTGTGCAAATCGTGCCCTTTTCTCGAATATCCGCAATTAATAGCGACATGGTTTAGATCTGTGTTTAATATAGATGTGTTTTAGCTGATGCCCGCGACTTCATCCTAGTGGTTTAAGTTTTTTTTAATTCCTCCGAGATCTCCTTGATTTTCCGGGATAAAAAGTAGCCTATGTCTCTCTCACTCTCCAGGTCCACAACTATATACCCATGCCAAAAATCACGTCGATCCGTCACTCCGTTACGGCGTGATTGAAGGACAAACCAACAAACAAACACAATTTCGCATTTATAATATTAAGTATGATATTTTGTACATTGTTAACAGATACTTCAATGAAGGTTCACCGAATAAAAAATTCAGGGTCTTTACATTAGGCTTATTTTCTTTTAGTACTTAATAAAAAATAGATGATATTTGGGGCTGATTCTGTATTGCACAACCTCTAAACTAAACGAAAATGACAGCATTAAAAATATTGCTAACCCTTTCATAATACTC
This sequence comes from Erebia epiphron, assembly GCA_963932025.1. NCBI lineage: Eukaryota > Metazoa > Arthropoda > Insecta > Lepidoptera > Nymphalidae > Erebia > Erebia epiphron. The sequence goes on from OZ009949.1 coordinate 30,321,329, forward strand.
CCCGCTGAAAGGGACAGAACTAGATTCAAAGCTGTGATTTTAGTTTAGTTTAGAGATCGTGTTAAATACAGAATTGGCTACAATTTTGTGAAGTTATGAAAAGAACAACCATCTTGTTGGTTTTTTCTGGATAGGAACCAACGACTTATCTATATATAAAAAATTCAAAGTCCTGACTGACTGACTGACTGACTTATATATCAACGCACAGCCTAAACCGCTAGGGTTAGAGACTTGAAATTTTGACAGCGGCTTCCTTTTATGACGTAGGCGCACAAATGATATTTCAAAATTCCACCCCTAAGTGGGTGAAATAGGGGTTGAAAGTTTGTATGAAAGTCCGTCATTTATCAAGTTATATCCATGAAACTTGGTATATGAGCTACCGGTAAAAAATAAAGAAATACGTTTTTCACAGTTTTTAAAAATTCCAGCCCCAAAGGGGTAAAATAGGGGTTGAAAGTTTGTATGAAAGTCCTTCATTTCTCAAGTTATAGCCATGGAACTTATTACATGGGCTTTCAGTTAGATATGCGGAAGTACGTGTTTCACCATTTTTGAAATTCGACCCCCAAAGAGGTGAAATAGGGGATGAATGTCCTTCATTTATCAAGATAATTTTTCAAGTTTTAACAACAAAACTTGGTATTTTGGATTTCGGTTTAATATAATAAAATATAGAAGTACGTGTGTCACAGTTTTTCCAAATTCCGTCCCAAAACGGGTAAAATAGGGTTTGAAGATTGGTGTAAAAGGCAGGAGTTTTTCAAGTTATAGCCATCATGAAACTTGACGTTTGGCAACTGGTTTAAATTATGAAATTAATTCACAGTTTTTGAAAATTTCCCAAAGGACGTTAAATAGTCCTTAAATCACGCTGCAAAAGAGCAACGGATCGACGTGCTTTTTTGCATGGGTTCTTTTTATCCTGGAAAATTAAGGAATGCTTGCGGGAGTTAAAGAGCTTATGCCACGCGGACGAAGTCGCGGGCGTCCGCTAGTTTATCATAAATAGGAACGATATACGAACCAAAGAACACATCACCATTCAAAAACACTAATTGTAATTTTATTTGAATAAAAAGCTCTTTCAAATTGTAATTGATTAAGGTAGTATGCAAGGTTTTGGTTATTGTCTTGAATAAGGAATTTTTAGTCTTCGCTCATGACATCCATTCCTATTATATCAAGATACGATTAGGATTATAAAAATTGGTTAATCGCTTTCCTCTTATGATTACAGTCACTCGAGAGAAAAGGATAGAAGGCTAACTATTATCCTAATAGCATCTGGATTTGATAGTATGTTTTTATTGCTTTAAAATTACATACAGTGTACTTTCACGTACATCACGTATAAAGTCCAGCGAGCTTAGTCTTCAGCATTCGTTACTTTACAATTCATTAAGAGGGGATTATCGTTGACTTTGACCGATCACGCTATTTGAGCGTGGGGATCAGATACGACCGCGACATCAAACAATTTGTCTCATTCGGATCCTTCCCTCGAACAAACGCAATTAATATAGTCAGACTCTTAGATTTATAGTCGAAAACATCTCAATTGTACAATGTATCTGTCACCGTAAGATTGTAAAAACCGTAAGATTGTAATCTAACGCTTTTTTTTCGATATATTGTAAACAGTCGAAAGATTGTGAACCGTTCAATGTTTTAAGTGACAAGTTTAGAAATATTCATTGTATTCACGTTTTCTTGTCTCTTTCTTGTAGGTTAGGTTAGGGTTCGACATAAATAATCTAGTAGGTTCTATCGGGTTAATAAACCTAACAGATTACAATCTACTGTAAAATAATCCGTTATATTGTAATCATTCGACAGTTTACAATTTCGCGAGTTAGATTATAATCTAACGGTTTTTACAATCTTACGGTGACATATCCATACCACAGAATACGTATGTCCATACTGCTATCTATACTAATATTATAAATGTGAAAGTTTGGATGGACGTATGGATGAATGGATGAATGGATGTTGATTACTCAATCACGCAAGAACGGCTCAACGGATCTGGTTGAAATTTGGCACAGAGGTAGAATCTGGAATAACATATACCTAGAGTACTTCTTATCCCGGAAGTTGCGGGCATCAGCTAGTTAGGTATACATGCGAATGTGTAGACCTATCTGTTTCGTTTTCACGGCCATCTGTTCAACTGAATGTAATGAAATTTAGTGTAGTTTAGGTAGCATCGCAAAAATCACGTTCACAAGGGATTTACGGACAAAATCAACGCGGGCAAAGTCGCGGGCATCATCTAGTACCAAATAATAAGTTTTTTTATCTCACCTGATGGTAAATGATGATTCATACCTCTAATTAGTTTCTAAATGGCATCGTATCGGAATAATTAATCACTTGGCGGCATTTCATGTCTTTGTCAGGGTGGTAACTAGCCACGCTGAAGGCTGAAGCCTTCCCCCAGGCAAATAGTTTATTAGCATACTACCTATAATATGATCAAAACAAAGATCTTCCAGAACTTCCTAAAATATGTTACGAGCTTGGAAAGCAAGTTTCTCTTCAAAGCTACAAGCATATTAAGAAGTCATAAAAATGCAAGTTAGTGATGAGTAAATTGTATGTATTACTATGTAAAACTTGTTTAATACTTTACAAATAATTATGTACTTGTCTACATTTATCATTCTTTATTCAGAAGTATGATAAATGATAGACAAGTGGCATGATAGGTACTTTTCTCTTTTAAAATTATCAAAAAAGTGGAGATCCGTGGAAGTCCGATCCTTGGTGTCAGTGATATAGCTTAAAATCACACTACGAACAGGTAGGTACAAAACATCCGCGTGAAACGCCCGCTTCGTATGAGAAACATGATTTTCTTGTCGCAGAAGACTGCGCAACTCCATAATGTAATATTGCACTCTCGGACTTTTTCCGCCAGACTAAAAAAAATTCAGGAGTTATACAAATTACGATGCTGCAATGGGCGGGGAACATAGCTCTGATGACCCCGATGCAGTCCCACTACCTATTCTAAAATGGCAAGTTTAGAAATCTCTACAATATGATACCTCTAAAGTTGTGACCTCTGCAATTATAGGTACTTTTTTCGAATTCTTTGTCGACAATAGAGAACTATGCTGCTGGTCTTTATCGACAGTAAAAAGAGAACTACGCTGTCGGCTTGAACGAATGTTCAACACAGCACAACAGTGTTGATCGACATCGACAAAGACGTCGAAGAAAAGTATCGTGCCACTTTGACATATAATTTGCTTTCAAATCGATTCGTACAAGTCTTCAAGCTGAGTTCTTCCCTCAGAGTCGTTGGCAAAGAACTCATTAAGGGAGGATTATCGTCGACTTTGACCGATGGAGCCACTCGAGGACGGCAATCAGATAGGAAGGCCACTCTGCAATTTGTTTGGTCCTATTCATATTATATTGTTATCTGCGATAAAAAACTATTGTTCACAAGTGAGATTTATGTTTAATCAAGTTTATGACAATAGCACAAATATTTAATGAGTAGGTAAGTTCCCGTGTTAGCCTATGTCACTCTCCAGGTCCTCAACTATACCCATGCCAAAAATCACGTCGATCCGTTGCTCCGTTGCGGCGTGATTGAAGGACAAACCAACAAACCAACAAACCAACAAACAAAGTGACTTTCGCATTTATAATATTAGTATGATATGATATGAAGTATGACTAGTATGATGATGTGAAAGTGTGTCTGTTTGTCTGCTACACTTTCAATGAAGAAATTTGGTGCAGACATAGATCGTATTCAGCGGAAGGATACAGGCCACTATTTATCCCGGAACATTATGGAGTTCCCGCGGGAATTAAAAGTGAAACACCGCGGACGAAATCGCGCACGCTTATCTATCTCTTATACTAGGTTTAATATTTAGTTGATTACATTTTATTTGACTACTAAAGTAATAATTAATTTGACTATATTGAAAATTCAATAATACTTACATAAAATTAATGTATTTACATGATCATAATTAAACATAATTAATTACTAGATAGCGAATTATGACGATTCGATTCGATTCCGCTCGGCGAGTCACATTAATTGCCTTTAAATTGTAGGCTATGAAACACTTAATAATTAATTGAAGTTCATAATGAATCTTCCAAATAGGTAAGTATGCCGTAAAGTTTTACATTACATTACCTACTAGTTTAATTTTATTGTTACTACCGAGTTAAAATAACTTTTTTTGATTGAAAAAGTGTTTTTAAACTAAATGTACTTATAAAAATCCAATATGAAAATTTTAATTAAAGAGCTCACTTCGTTTAACAGAACGTTTACGTCTAACGTTTTAAAAATATTGCACTTGCATTTAAATAACATTTATTTTAAAGCGGGGTCTTACAAAATAATGAGGCGTTGCTAGAAATAACCGCGCGAATTGAAGGTGGAACTAGGTACATTATATTAAATTAATGGTGTTATGTGTTTACCTACCGAATGTTTTTAAGAATTCTTAGCGTGAGGTCCTTTTAGTATTGAATTGTACTTTTTAACCACCGAAGCATACAGAGGCGTATTAAAAAAACGTGTGTCTGCGCTCCCAAAAGGATGGACCTATTTTGATTTACTTTTTCTTGTTTGAAAGGTGACATAATCGAAAATGCGGCGTGATTGAAGGGCAAACTAACAAACCAATAAACCAACAAACAAACACACTTTCGCATTTATAATATTAGTATGATTTTATTGTTATTTTTTTCATTAATTTGGTGACGTTATAGGTGTTGTTTGCGAACAGAATTTCAATGTCTATAGTGAAATTCTATACTCCCTTAAGCAGCAGTTTTTATGCGGCGCGGCCTCTAGAATATTATCTAGTATCTAGTATCTGAAATCTAGTATCTGAAATCTAGTATCTGAAAAATATCTAGTATCTGAAAAGTCAAGCACGCGTATGTTCCAGATGAATTTTTGCGACTTGTTTATGATTTGAGTCATTTATTTAAAAAGTATTTAAATAGATTGCTATATTACAACCTTCCAGCTGCAATAGGTACATAAAACTCTTCACTAGATCCGAGGGATGTAGAACGCAATTTCATAAACAACGAAACAACTACAATATTATACCTAATAGCTATTACTTAGAAAAGTTTTAGGCAAAGCCATGTTTAGTCTCTAAATGTTTGCCTAGAGAGTATTTATAATCATCTATTTCATTATTATGTACATAAATTACTCTTTATCGCTACGTTATACCGAAGGTCTCCCTGACTCTTCGTTCTAAATTATTTGTTATTGTGCTAGGCTTGATTGTATTATGTGCCTGCTCAATTGTTTTACTTTTACTAAAATATACCTTTTGCTGCGCAAGTATTTTTGAGGATCTTATGATATTTACTTTTATTTAATTATAATATTTTTGTTTAATTTTTCTTGTCGTCCTCATTAGTTCTAGCATATTACCACTGTCTTATTAGCTTATGGGCTTACTTCTAGTTAGTTATAATATAATTTTCTCGTTTTGTTTCTCTTGTAGTTCTTATTAGCTCTTGCATATTCCCACTGGTTGATTAGCATAAATCTAAATCCATTTGAAAGATTTTATGATATGTATTATTATATTATTATGCGGAAATACGGTCATAATTACCTCAGCAACTTCCTCGCCTGGCACGTCTAAATTATTCTGCTTCCTTGGATAAGTAATAAAATTCAAAGTCCTGACTGACTGACTGACTTATATATCAACGCACAGCCTAAACCGCCAGGGTTAGAGACATGAAATTTTGACAGTAGCTTCCTTTTGTGACGTAGGCGCCCATTAAGGAAGGATTTTTCCAAATTCCAGCCCTAAGGGGGTGAAATAGGGGTTGAAAGTTTGTATGAAAGTCCGTCATTTCTCAAGTTATATCCATAAAACTGATATATGAGCTATTGGTAAAAAATAAAGAAATACGTGTTTCACAGTTTTTGAAAATTCTACCCCCGAAGGGGGGAAATCGGGGATATATGAAAGTCCTTCATTTCTCAATATATTTCTCAAGTTATATAATCGAAACTTGGTATTTTGGCTTTAGGTAATAAATAAAGAAGTACGTGTTGCACAGTTTTTCAAAATTCTACCCCAAAGGGGTAAAATAGAGGTTGAAAGTTTGCATGAAAGTCCTTCATTTCTCAAGTTATAGCCATGAAACTTAGCTTTTGGGCTTTCAGTTAGTTAAGCAGAAGTACGTGTTTCACCATTTTTGAAAATTCGTCCCCCTAAGGGGTGAAATATGGGATGAATGTCCTTTATTTATCAAGGTTTATTTGTCAATTTATAACAACGAAACTTGGTATTTTGGCTTTCGGTATAATATAAAGAAGTAAGTGTGTAACGGTTTTTCGAAATTCTACCCCCAACTGGTAAAATAGGGGTTGTAAGTTGGTGTAAAAGGCCGGCGTTTTTCAAGTTATAGCCATGAAACTTGATATTTGGGCTACCGGTTTAAATTATGAAATACATAATTCACAGTTTTCATAAATTATATCCCAAAGGAAGTTAAAAATAGTCGTTCAATCACACCGCAACAGAGCAACGGATCGACGTGTTTGTTTTCATGTTTTCTTTTTAACCCGAAAAATTAAGGACTGCCTATGGGAATTAAAAAAACTTATGCCACGCGAACGAAGTCGTGGGCGTCCGCTAGAATATCTATAAGATAATATGGAAAATTGACATAATCATCATTTAAAAGGTAAGGATTTTGTAATACAATGACGTAGCCGATGTCTAGAGTATCGAAGTCATTAGGGGCAGATTAACGTTGACTTTGACTAATCGAAACTGCTTGGGACGATCTGATACGACGAAGACACCAATTAATTTGTCGGATTCACACGGTTTTTAGGTTTAACATCAAAAAGGACAGCTTGACGATCAAGTTTTAATTATTGACGTTTATTTAGATTGGTAGAAAATTACATCAATTAAATCTTAATTATACAAGTTGATTAAATAAGAAATCGTGGTTCGTGTTGTACACGAATGTTTTACAATCCAAAACTAATTTAACAGGATACATCAAGTGTTGTCTTTTTCCGAAGGGTGCATTATGAAAGGAATAGACATTATTGTTCTGTCGTTTTAGTTCAGATATTAGATAAGTGTACTACAGAATTAGCTACCTTCTTTTTCAGCGTTTAGTGCCGATTGTCACGACAAAATATACGAGGCAATGAGAAGCGTTGTTGCAATTTTTTTTCAAGAAATCAATTACGTTATGTTCTTTTGATCTGCCAATCAATATGAGCCAAGGAGCACGATATAGTAAATTTTATAGGTTACATTTAAGACAAAATATACTTTTAACTTAGTCCATGCAACTTTAACATATTCTGCGTTATTTTTAGAACAAATTATACAAAGTCTCAATAAAGGTAGGTAAGTATTAATATAGGTATAGGTTAGTTAAGGTATAGGTAGGGGATGAGCAGGTAAGCTTAGAATGCTTATTATACCAAATGGCATATTATGGTCTGGCAGGCGTACCTAAGGCATTTTTAGTAAAAAATATATTGAAAAAAAAAAACATCGTCTGGCTTTATACAAAGTAATAAGTTGCCTACCACCCTACGTAGGAGTAGAACCAAAATGAAACGAATGTTTTTCTTTAGGAGCCTGCGAAATTAAAAAAGTTCACAAGAGAACACGATTGAAATCATAACGTAAAATTAATTACAGGAGCTTTAGACCATGAGTCGTTTAAAAAAAATATTACTCTTACATTTCAATATTATTTATTTAAGAGAGTGAACTTGTAGCAAAGTAATGAGGTGCCGTGTCCGACTCGGTGAACAGTTGAAGCCAAGATTCTTTAGACTAGAAAATATTATAAGGCTAGGTTTATATGATTTCCGCTCAGTATCCGATACTTTCTTATATTTTACCTATTCAAACTTCAATCTTTTTTGTTTTCAAATTGACTTTTACAAGTGCTTTTGAATCATCGAATGAATCTAACGCTGGTTTGGAGTGCCATTCCTACCGAGAAGATAGCTGTTAGATATTTATTATTTTTAACCGACTTCCAAAAAAGGAGGAGGTTCTCAATTCGGCGCGTATGTTTTTTTTATATGTATGTCGGTGCATATATCTCCGTAGTTTCTAAACCGATTTGAACAAAATTTTTAATAGCGATTTAGGATTTTTTTATGAAGAATTAATATTGTAGGTGTCAAGCAACGACTTCATACTTAAACCCAATTTCCAACTCCTCAACTCTGATGCTGAATGGTAATGCACTCCTTAACCGTAGGGATTTAGAGTACCTACACTAAAAAGTTAAAAACAAAAATTCTTTCCAAAAAACCGACTTCCAAAGCCAATGTAAAGTTAAAAATAATTTTGATTTCTACACACTATGTTGAAGTCGTGCGAGTATAACAAAGATAGGCATAGTCGACGCGTGAGGCTCGCCCGACTTCAACATAGTGTGTAGAAATCAAAATTATTTTTAACTTTACAGTGGCTTTGGAAGTCGGTTTTTTGGAAATATTTTTTTAGATAGAATATATTGCACCAATCGCGGTGAGATGACAGAATTTGTTGAAAAATTAGTCGTAAAATTCCTACTGCTAGATACGTTCGGTATAAGCGAATAAAACCTTACCTACCTGAATTGAATTAAGGTTGAGCGTTTGGTGTCTTTCACTATTAATTATTTTGCTGGTACTAGATGGGATACTTACTGGATCCGATAAGAGTGACTGTCTATAAAACTAACGTTATGAAATAAAATGTCTGGGTAAGTTGCAGTGGAAAATTTTGATAAGACTAGTAGACTAAATAGATTAAAGCATATTAAATATAGGTACAGTAAAAAAATATCAAATAAAATAAAATAAAAACAATTATTTATTTTTGGCATATAAGTTTAGATGTTGCAATCATTAAATCATTTATATGCGTACATCAAGTGTTTTTTAAAATTAACGGAATAGTTAGCAATCATTTTTTTATTTCTGCAATATTACAATATTCTGTGTAAGCTTAGCCTTATGACTTCTCGTCTCGGACACGAAGTCACCGAAGCACGTGGAGTGGTCTGAGACTCGGTAACGATAAAATTATATACACATTCTAATAAAACGCATTGGAATTCAAATATTTCTTCGCTAAGATATAAAATAACACGGTATAGCTTCCTTTGTAAGCAGTAAATATGGGTACCTACCTACCTGATTTTAATAAGTAGTGTTTTTGCTTTAATATTTTAGTAAAAGCGTATTTAAAAATGAATAAAGAATTCATGTAACAAAAATTCATTTAAACCTGTCAAATAAGAACAGAATCCAGCTCCATTATTACGTAATGATCGCAATAATTACCTTTAATTGGCTTTTACCTTTCCGCTATTGGCAAAAGTCCATTATCTCAGCAAGAATGCCATAAATTCAGCCAATCACAATAATTGAAACTAAAAATGTTTGATGCAGGTTTGACAAAATGTATTTTCAATTATAATCTACCTGCCCACTCATGTCATTCATGTCGCATTAGTTTATTACGAATATTAAATAAGTACAGTAAGGGCTTTAATAATATGTCATAGGTTAATACCTACGGCAATGATTAACTCGTCTGGGAATCAAGTCAAGAACTATTACAAAAATCGTTTTTAATTGATTTTGTTTGTAATTATTTAGTCATTATTAACTCTATCTAACTTCACTTCAAATGTTTTAAAATTTTTGGCAACCTAACGTAATACTGTCATAGCAATGCAAGTATTTCATACATATAATATTTCTGTGCCATCGATGATAATTATCATATTATCCAGGACAGAATATAAATCTTCTAAAGCGCCCAGCTTTTAGGTTATCCGTTCGAATTCTCACAACATACAGAGCGCATTGTCACAGTTGGCTGGTTTGCCAAATACGTCACTGTAGATACTTATTCTAACACATTTGCGATAAAACTGTACTAAAATACTTCCGCGGTTGTTCCAAACAATGCATCCGGGAAACATGATATGATTTAGGTTTTTTACGTTTTGTCGCACGTGAAAATCCGACGTGTTGACAAATTATATTCATGTTACAGTAAGTATAGCTGTCTGAAACTTTTTTAAAAAATCACCTAAAATATGTCTAGCACAAATAAGAGGTAACATTGTCTAGCTGCTACCATGAATAACATGAAGTTGAACAATGACTGACAGAGTACATGTCCGAAATAAAATAAAAGTAATCCTCTAAATTAAACAGATGCCTAATCAATAAAATTGATAAGGACTGGATCAACCTTCTCCACCTTGGCTAAAATCTTAGGTAGCTATTGCATAGAGGCAGGCGTTACTTTGCGGAAGTCCATCATAATAAAGGAACCAGAAGTTTAATTCGCTATAATCCGCGACAAAAGGAAAATCTATGTGGTACGGTGATTTTATTGATTATATATTTATTGATTATATATTATATAGATTATATATTTAATATATTATATATATATATATATATTTATATTTATTTACCAATCCACAGAATTCCCCCAAAACTACCCTCTTAGGTGTCTACTGAAAAATGTTGATGGAACGCGCTTGCCTAGAAGATGTCTATTGGTGTGTGAGATATCTCTTTTCATTTTTTGCTACAAGTAATCAACTAGTTTTTTTTTTAAGTAGTGGTTTTGATGTAGAGTTTCAACGTACATAAACACTTTATTATTTCGCAATGATTTTCATTTCAGGTAAGCGCAGTTTTCACCGAATATAAACTATCAGACCGGCACACGCGAACTGGCAATCACGGCGATTCATGGTTTTGTTGAATGCAACAAATCGAAACCCGCACACGGCTAGAATACAGCCTAATGTGAAAACATTGCTACCGATCGCTAGGATTTCCAAAATTTTCACGATGTGAAATTTTCCTCATGAAAATTTCGTTAAAAAAAAAGATATTTCATTACCGCTAAATAATGTCCGCGACTTTGTCCGCATGGATTAAAGTTTTTGAAAAATCCTCTAGGAACTATTTGATTTTCCTCAGGACATCAGGAAAGGGCCTTTGTAAAAACCGATGTACCTAAGTAATAAGCTTTTTTTACTCCCACGGAAACTCAATAATTTTCCGAGACAATAAGTAGACTGTGTCACTCTCCAGGTCCTCAACTATACCCATGCAAAAATCACTTCGATCCGTTGCGGCGTGATTGAAGGACAAACCAATAAACTAATAAAAAAAACAAACACACTTTCGCATTTATAATATCAAGTGTGATTCATTTCAGGTTTGTAATTTGTTTCTGGTTATTTTGTCTATAAATGGTCAACTGGTCACCCTACGAGCCAATCTATTCATTACTTTTCCGGAATTTCCACCACTGTTGACGAAATCAAATGGACTTTCTAACGCAATTCGCTGGAAGCCAAATTAATTACTGACGTTTATGAAATTGCTTTGCGCGATTGAATGTCGAGGCTGAATACGAAAAGTTCGCCGATATAACAGAATGCGAAACTTTGGGTAGTTCTTTTGTTTTGTATATTTAAGTGAGAAAAACATTGAAGATTACGAAACTCTTCGCTTTCGTTTATTTGCAATTTTACTGAGTGTTTATAGCTTGTTTACGTCGGTTCTTACGGACTAGTGTTGTGTTTTTAAAAAATACTGTTGCTGTGATTTGTTGTCGAGGAATTTTTATCTTTTATAAACTAGCCCTTATCCGCCATATACCTATTTAGTATTTTCCAATCTGCTTTTATTTTAGGCATAGGAAAATTATACTTTTAGAAAGAGTCTTATATATCATGCTGGCAGTCATGACCCCTGGTCATTTGGGATAATATTTACCATTAAATTATTACCCATTATTACCCACTAGGAAGATGCTCAAATTGATCCATTGTTTTTTTTATCCGCGGGATGCTTCAATTTTCCGGGATAAGCCTATGTACCGTCAAAGCGTAGCAGACAGACAGACAGAAAGACACACTTTCGCTTTTATAATATTAGTATGGATTAAATAACTTTATAAATCCTTCAGTAAATTTGATATCATGTGTCTACAAGGTTTTCTTGATAAAATTGAAAAGAATGCTGAACACAACGTGAAAATCAAAAGAAAGAGTGAGTAAAGAAAACATCAAAATTCAAGGAATGATGTACGAATTTGATTGCCAAACTTCCACCGCAAAAACGATTTCAACAACAGTAAATTTGCCAAGTTTCAAGGTAGAACATTATTGCTAGTTTAAACTTCGTCCTTGGGTTAGCTTTTGTAACTTTACCCAAACAGTGCTACAGTGAAGCCTTCAATAAGAAGAGTTAAAATAATCTGTGCCAAACAAATGATTTTTAGCTTTCCTTTTTTTTTTTTTTTTCTACTACAAGTTAGCCGTTGACTGCGATCTCACCTGATGGTAAGTGATGATGCAGTCTAAGATGGTAGCGGGCGTACCTGTTAGGGGCATGGCAGTTATATTAAGCCCATACCCCTATTCGGTTTCTACACGGCATCGTACCGGAACGCTAAATCGCTTGCCGGCACGTCTTTGCCGGTAGGGTGGTAACTAGCCACGGCCGAAGCCTCCCACAAGGCCAGATCAGGGAAAATTCAGAAATTATAAATTCCCAAATGACCCTGCCGGGGATCGTACCGGAACGCTAAATCGCTTGGCGGCACGTCTTTGCCGGTAGGGTGGTAACTAGCCACGGCCGAAGCCTCCCACAAGGCCAGATCAGGGAAAATTCAGAAATTATAAATTCCCAAATGACCCTGCCGGGGATCGAACCCGGGACCTCCGCACGTTAAGGCAACAGCGCTACACACTGCGCCACGGAGGTCGTCAAAAATTTGAGTCTTTCATTGTTGAAAAGTATTTTACAACTGACGTAGATTGTCAATTTTATCTAATAACCGTATAACCGTACCAGTTAAAATAAATAATTAATGTCCTCCTGATCGAATTTTGGCCACGGCGGCCTGTCTCCAGAGAGATTAGTCATCTGCGCGGGAGATATTATAGTGCACAAGTTTGTACGCATACACTGTTGCACTTTCTGTTCATTTACTCTCATAGCCCGATGGCATGGAAAATTAGACGCGATCGGAGAGAGATCAGGCGCAGGACCGACGGCTTTACGTGCTCTCCAAGGCACGGGGGTGAAATACTACTACTAACTCCGGGATTATACTGAGAATTTCTTGTCAAAAAAAACCCAATACATGTATGGCCTGACCCGGGACTCGAACCCGGGACCACGTTGACCGCAGTCGAACATGCTAACCACTAGACCAACGAGGCAATTTACTCATTTATGTAACTAATGCAAAATGATGCCGATGTCTGCGTGGATTTAGATTTTAAAAAATCCAGTGGGATTTTATCGTTGGGATAAAAAGTATCCTATGTCTTTCCCCGGTATGCAATCTATCTTTACATGGAATGGGCTGTGTAAAAGTGACAGTCACAGTAGGTACTTGTCAGATAAGCCAATGTACCTACTCGTAGATATATTTTCGCATTTCTATGATATTAGTATGGATTCTAGGACTTGTTAAAAATGGTGTCAGGTTAAAGCAAAAGCATTTTTTAAATTTATGTTTTTAAGTGAAAATTAGACTTTAGTATTGCCTTTCTTGTCTAATTATAGGCGACATACTATTCCCTATTGTTTGGTTTAAGTAAATACCTCTCCGCGATACAGGTTCCCTAGTGCGGAGACCAAGCTTAAGTTGACTGTAACCTGTGTATTATTAATAAATATATATTTTACTAGCTAATGCCCGCGATTTCGTTCGCGTGGTTAAAGTTTTTTTGATTCCCGCGGGAACTCCTTAATTTTCCGGAATAAAAAGTAGCCTATGTCACTCTACAGGTCCTCAACTATAACCATGCCAAAAACCAAAAATCACATCGATCCGTTGCTCCGTTGCGGCGTGATTGAAGGACAAACAGACAAACCAACAAACCAAAAATTCAACAAACAAACTGACTTTCGCATTTATAATATTAAGTATGATTTATTTTATTTTAGGTAATTAAAATCACATATTGTGTTAACGTTGCATCACTCTTCGTTTACGAAATTGTTTTTTCGCCTGAAAGCCTAACTATATTCAAAAAGTTTGCGGACAAAACAACACGCTACAAAACTTTAGCTACATCTTTTTGTTTTCGTTTATTAAAGCAGCGAGAAAAACACTCAGTTCCAGAAACTCAACGTTTTAGCTTGTTTTGGAATTTTATTTAATCGCAATTTTACAGGTTGTTTGTCTTAGTTTATTTGTAACTAGCTGATGCCCGCGACTTAGTCCGCGTAGATTTTTTTTTTCTCGCCGGGAACACCTTAATTTCAAGGCCCATATATAATAGGACACCTACGTCTGTACCTACTCAATTTCATCAGAAACGGCTAAAAAGATGGGCCGTGAAAGCTTAATTAATAAAGAAATAAACGTACAATTTTGTTGCATGTCTCCATTTGCGGACCTGGAGTTACGTCGTACGCTACATTTTATCGTACAACTGCCTCGTTGGTCCAGTGGTTAGCGTGTTTGACTGCGGCCGACGAGGACCAGGGTTCGAGTCCCGGGTCGGGCCACAATTAAGTATTGGGTTTTTCTGACTAGAAATTCTCAGTACTAGCCCGGAGTTAAGAATTAGGTAGTGACTCACCCCCTTGCCTCGGTGAGCACGTTAAACCGTCGGTCCCGGTTATTATCACTAACAAGATAATGGTCGTTTAAGTCAGCCAACCCGCGTTGGAGCAGCGTGGGGGTCTAAGCTCTAATTCCCTCTCTCCTATGAGAGTGGAGGCCTGTGCCCAGCAGTGGGACGTTAATGGGCTGTAGTGTAGTGGCGGTGGCTACATTTTATCCCGGAAATTCAAAGAGTTCCTCACAGATTTTTAAAAACAATCCAGTCGGATGAGTCGCGGGCATCAACTAGTCAAAATATTATATTCCTAGGTACTTACCCCAAAAATGTTGAGAGAATAAAGCTTAATCAATATTGACACGGAATAATGCAAAACCAACAATCTCTTTTTCCCTTTTTTTCGTGTTTGCTTTAAATATTTCTTTTTATTTTACGAACCGCGGTAGTTCAATATTGACATGGAATGGAGAAATGCCTACTAACCAATTCACGTTGCCTTATCTTGCCTGCTTTGTGTACTAAGAAAATCATATCATACTAATCCTTTAAAATTAAGATCATCATCAATTTTATCTTCATTTTGAATATTACTGGTTGGTTTCCGCAGCTTCGCCTGCGTGAAGTTGAAATAGTAGTGCATTTCCAGTCAAACTATCACATCATTCCCCTAAAATCTAAATTTGATGGGAAATTTATAAATTTGGCAACACTACACTACACCGATAATTTTATTACGGTTAGTTCAATAATACGACTAAATTAGAAATGCGCCTATTATTCAGAGTACTGTAGGGTTCTTCTGGTATTTTTTACTTGATGACATAATACAAAAATTGAAAAAGGTTTTTGACTACTTCTTAAAAAGCAAGAAACCATCAGGGATGTCAATAATATCAATCATGACAATTCATCATTAATAAAAATGTAATAAATGGACATTTACGTGTGATTTTATTCGTGTATTGATCAATATATATCTTTTGATTGACTTTACGATTCATATTATGAATAGTTTGATTGATTTTGAAGGTAAAGTGAATAAAAGTATGAAATTGTGAAATATTGTGAAGTGTTAACTGCACTGCAACTGTTTGTTTACAAACATTCTACATCGAATTTGGCTGGAGTATAGGACAACGGGTCAGACCCCAGAACAGGATGCCAAAGTCATAACCAGTGTTCAGTAGGCTATCTGACTTTCAATGTAAATATACCTACTTTCTACTAAATCCAAGTAGGCTTCTAAACTATGTCAACTACAAAAAATCCAGTCGCCCATTAAAACCTGATAATTGACTGAATTAAGTAAATTCGACTTTTAAGAAAGTCCACCCACATCTGATCGATTTTCTATTATAATATTTGCAGCGTTTTCAAAAGAAAAAGACATTGGAAAAAAGTATCTGTCCGACGTGAACAGTTACCGGCGACTGGTCGCAATTTATTCTTCTCACAAACACGAGCGCCGTTGATTCAATATTGACTCTGGCTGGAGCCGGAGTCAGGGCATTCCCTCGTGCTAAAGATAAAACCTTACTTAAAGATACTTTGCAGCTATTGAGTTATTTAAATTAACAACTCTTTCCAGTATCATTTATTTGGTTTTGCAAAAAAATGGAAAACTCACCCTTTTACAACTTCGTCCGTCGGCAATCTGTTATAACTGTTTCAAATGAAATTAAATTAAATGAATTGAAACCAAACTTGGTGCAAACATGTGTTCCGCAGGCCTCAGCGCTTCAGGGAAGTGAGGGGAAAATCCCTGCCTTTTTAGACTAGAAATAGACTTTTTCAGTTAAGGATTTACTAGACTTCGTCCGCGTGGATTACGGTTTTTTGATTCCCGCTGGAACTCTTAAATTTTCCGGGATAAAAAGTAGCCTATCTCCTTCCCCGGGATACAAACTATCCCTGTACCAAATTTCATCAAAATCGGTTGAACAGATGGGCCGTGAAAGCGTAGCAGACAGACAGACAGAAACACTTCCGCATTTATAATATTAGTATGTATGAGTATGGATTTGTTAAGTATTTCATGTGTTTTATATTAAGGGCTCTATCGCCTTAAATAATAAATAGAAATAAAAAAATAGCGACATCACCAGAAACCTAACCTGGACTTATAGATCGGTCAACGTTAGTAGACACAGTACCTATCTGTAAGAAATATAACCATACTACAAAAGTAGCATAAACTGGAAAGTACTAAGTCGTCACAATGGTTGTCACTGTAAGACTTGGAGGTTCTCAATCCTTTCTGAACTTTAAGCCATTAGTCTGTACGAAACTTTAGAAATAAGTGGGTTGCTGAGGCCCTGAAGTCCCAAACTAGGTTAAAATACTTTGAAGACTTACAAACCATCGTCATTATTACTATGACGATAGCCATCATCACTTCCTACCTGCACAACACATCTAAAAGTTGCCACTGATTGCAGATTAACACAGAGGAAAAAAAATCGTCACTTCTACCCATTGCCGGCATCTCTTCTCAGAACGAAAACAGATTCGCTATAATCCATCACGCTGGCCAAGTGCTGATTGGCAGACTTTTCACACCTTTTTTAAACATTGAAGAACTCACAGGCATGCAGGTTTCCTCACGATATTTTCCTTCAACAATTGATACATATTTTCTTAAATCACTAGACTATAGTTGCCACTCTTCACTATTCGATTTATAACGATACTGCAGCACAGCGTTAATATCCCCATTGTTTGGCAGAACGTTTGCAGTTTTCAAATTAAGTCTTGCCCAATTTTGTGTCACAATCTAAATAGCCTCTTTGTGCGGTTTCAGCCGCAGATTCTGACGAAATATGAAATTCAAGGCTATTTTCTCTTTTGGAAATAAATTATTTGTTAGAAGTATTCCAAGCAATATCGAGATGCTTATAAAGACTTCTCTGAATTAATTCCCTTAGATTTCTGTCCACGATATTATTAAATGTAGGTAATTTGAAATTAAAAGACGCAGAATCATTCAACGTTCATAAAATTATTTAAGTAGTTCTACAGAAATTGTTTTATAAGTTTTCTTCTACAATTGACAAGTCTTCTAAAGATTTATCTTTAAAACAAGTATAAATTACAAATTAAAAAAAAACCCTGACTAGAAAAAAGCTGATGACCTTCAGACGAATAAACAGACTTTCATGAAGAATTTTAGGTGATGCTTCTCCAAATCATACTAATATTATCAATGCGAAAGTGTGTTTGTTTGTTGGTTTATTGGTGTGTTGGTTTGTCCTTCAATCACGCCGCAACGGAGCAACAGATCGACGTGATTTTTGACGTGGGTATAGTTGAGGACCTGAAGAGTGACAAAGGCTACTTTTTATCCCGGAAAATTAAGACGGTCCCGCTGGAATCAAAAAATTTTTAACCACGCGGACGAAGTCGCGTGCGTCAGCTAGTTATTTATATAAGAAGCACGTTACTTATTTCTATACCATCCTATTTATTAAATAGTTAAACAAGTTTAACAAGTAGCGTTGCTGAACCGTGAATATTCTCCTTTGAGTATTTTTCAATCTAAGAACTGAGTGATAAATGTGAGTACATCTATCTGAAACCTCCACAATCGAGCTGGATTCCAATTAATTTGTCTCGGAAAAGTTTCATTCGTTAGAAGATACTGGATGTAAAAACTTTGATGGGTTTAACTTTGCTGTAGGAAATGTAGTATGAAATATTTTACTTGCTGACTTGCACACATTTTTTTTTTTTTTTTTATTGTATAAATAGTGCGGACACAAACGAATTACACGAATTATTAATTTAAAAATGACACAACCCAACTTAAAATTAATAACCATAATAATTACTTAAAAATATCTTTAAAACATCTTCATAACTAAAATTAAAATAATTAAAATCACACCACACAACTTAAATATTAATAACATTTAATTAATAATAAAAAATTAAAAACTCCAAAATTAAAATCATGTGCTTAGAATAGTGATATCATATTTTAATATTATAAATGCGAAAGTGCGTTTGTTTGTTAGTTTGTCCTTCAATCACGCCGCAACGGAGCAACGGATCGAAGTGATTTTTGGCATGGGTATATAGTTGAGGATCTGGAGGCTACTTTTTATCCCGAAAATGGAGGAGTTCCCGCGGAAATCAATAAAACTTAAATCACGCGGACGAAGTCGCGGGCATCAGCTAGTTGTTTACATATTGGTAATATTGTAGGAATATTCTGGACTATAGTTCACGTCCAAGTCCACCACAAAGCTATAGAACATTCCTACGATAAAGGTAGAAAAGACAAAAATACAAAATACGTAAAATTGGCGGAATACGAACCTCATTACTATTTACCATTTCAATTTTTCAAAAAAATACCAACAAAATGGTTTGTCTAAAAATCCACCAAAAGCCAACTCGATGCTCAAAGATTTTGTTTAAATTTACTATTTTTTAGCTTTACCAATATGAGGCCGGCGCTCGCAACTTCTATTCGAACCGCAAATATAAATTTGCCGGTATATTGCTATCTCTATTTGGCTGATGACACAAGATCGCGTGCAGGCGCGATAGCAATATGAGCGTACAGAGTTTTATAAACATTATGGTCTTGTTCCGTGAATACCAAAAATGATGAATGAAAAATTGTTGTTTTTTTTAACTTCGTGTTGTTATTCTGTAATTTGACAATATAGGCTAATGTTCCTGATCAACTAGTACGTGAGATAACGTCGGTTTTAATAAGAAACAAATAAGGTGAAAATATGTCATTCATGTCGTAAAAACATGCGAAACGCAATGTGCTTACATTTAATTTTGGGAAATTATTTTGAAAAAATAATTATCCAGGGACCTAAATTAATACAAGTTCAATCTTAATAAGCGCCATAATATGGTGGAAATATTCTCGAATTACAAATTATTTTGGTATTACGTTTGTATGGGCAATTCGCCCTCCGCCGGCCCGTTAAAGCCCGCGACTACATCCGCGTGGATTGAGGTTTTTTGGTTCCCGCGGGAACTCCTTAGTTTTCAGGGATAAAAAGTAGCCTATGTGTTATTCCAGCAGGCCAAGCATGGGAGGGGACAAAAAATTATCCCCCGATTATATCCACTGACAAGAGATAAAATTATGCTAGAACATGGCAACAGGGGAAAGGAGAAGTATATCCCTGTTTAACTTGTGCATAGGACGTGTGTTTAAGTTTATTTTCATACCATTAAATTATAAAAAAGATGTCTCGAGCCTACTGGGACATCTTATCCTTTCCCCGTGGATAAAATCTCCCCGCCCATGCTCGGCCTACAGACTATAATCTACCTCTGTGCCAAATTTCATCCAGATCCGTTAAGCCGTTCGGCCAAACTTTCGCATTTATAATATTTATTTGATTATTATTTTTAAATATTTATCAAACATTTTAGATAGAAGATACACAAAGCAAAGAATAAACCTAACCCCATTATATTGTCTGCTTCCAAAGCAATACCACGTTAGTACGCTGTAACCATAAAAAGTAGTGTTTTGGAAACAATGACAGCATCGTCGCCGACGATTTCATGGCAAAATGTAGGGGATGACGCATGCAACTAACGGCTTTGAGCTTATAGCTTTCCCTCATTGTAGGTGTAAATTAAAGCGTGCTAAAATATTACTCTAAGATTATTTAATGAGTACCAATATTTCTACACAATATTTTTGGACTAGCTGATGTCCGCGACTTCATCCACGTGGATTGAGGTTTTTTTGGTTCCCGCGGGAACTCTTCAGCCTGTGTGTTATTCTAGACTATAATCTATCTGTGTGCCAAATTTTATATAGATCCGTTCAGCCGTTCGGCCGTGATTATATTAATGATAAAGGCGAATGGATGGAGGCGAAGGCGAATCTGTCGAAGATTATATTAATGATAAAGGCGCATGGATTTGACTCGCTCCAGCAATGCTCAGGACAGTGGTTACTTATGTATCTGTATATGTTGTATGTAGATTATTGTAAACATACCATATACTATTTATTTTTTTTCAAAAGAGCAACCACCGAGTTTCTTGCTGGTTCTTCTCGGTAGGAACGGCATTCCGAACCAGTGGTAGATTCATTTGACTATTCATAAGAACTTGTAAAAAGTCTATTTGAATAAAAATAATTTGATTTGATTTTGATTTTGATTGAGTAACAAACATTCATCCATCTATCCAAACTTTCGTATTTATAATATTAGTATAAAAGTATAGTTTAGGTATGTGTCGTGGAATTTCCACCAATAACCAAGGCAATTTTTTTCATCATCATACAGCTTTTCTACAATTTGGTCGTCACTGGTGTCGTACCCATAACCCGTGGTCAATATCGGTATGGGAACTATAAGCAATATATTGAGAAAAATATTTTCGTTCAAGAAAGTTGATGGAACCCACTGAACATCTGTAGCACAAGATGGTATTCTCTAGAATCCATGGAAGAGATCACCTGCATTATTCATCTCTGACTGTGACTTCGATGACAACGAGCCTTTAATAATATCTACAGTTTTAATTATTCTTTTATTTATGAAAAAAATAATTAACCTGATCCCATCTCTATCTTCCAAGACAAACTGCGTACGATGTCTAAGAGGCATTTAGTGAGAATGAAGATTGAGCGGTAAACGTTCGCATTTATGACCTCATAGCGGATCAAACTCCGCGGAAATAATATACCCAAGGATCGTTGAGTATCATTACTTCCCGGGTGGAATGGCTTCAACATATGCAAGCGAATTGAAGATATTGAAAAACGTACTAACTACAACCTTACAAACTTATTATAAAAGGTGTTCAAAAGAAAAGTCGCAAAGTAATCCTTTTTGAAGTCGTTTTAAATCCCGTAATAATGGAGTAAAGAGATTTTCCCCTGGAAAACTAATAGAATGAACTTAAAATTTGATTTAGTGAAAACTGTTCAGTGTTCATAGAACAAAAGTGTCCTGAAAATTTCGTTCCGGGAAAATGCATTATACTCTTCAACAAAGCGAAATTTATGAGGTAACTTTTACCGGGAGCGCCAGGTAGATCGTAAATAACAATTTGATTTATGTCTGTTAGCGGATACATCGTCAGTCAATAGTACCATATAGTACCTAATTACAAGTTATTAAGACTTAAAAGATGTATTGAAACATCATAAGATGTTCTATAGGCTATATATTATACGTTTACTTACTCACGCCTACCTAAGATTAACGGCTTAACTCTGAAGGATTTTAAAACTCGGGTATTGAATTATCTTTTCTATTTCTGTCTGTCTGCTGTCCGTCTTAAAACTCGTACCTGGAACTGGTAACTTGGCAACTTTTATCCTGGAAAATCCTTCCCATGTATGCAACCTATTTATGTATTAAATCGATATAAGAGATATTGTGTCGTGAAAGCATAGCAGGCTGACAGACAAACAAACACCCTTTTACATTAATAATATTATTATGGGTTAAGTTAAGATAAGTATGGAATCAAAAATGAGTAGTTACAATATCCCGCAACTAGTTTTGTAGTGATGTATTATCACAACAGCTGCGCGATCTAGATGGTATCTGATAATTACAGACTGTAATTTGTATTTGTAATTATCTGCGGTAATGTTGCTTCGAAGTAATTATGCGAGTTGTTCTAAATAATTCACATAAAACTCGCATTAGATAAAATCGCTGGTGGCACTTGCGCTGAATCGCGATTGCGATGTTTATTGAGAAGATACGAAATAACAATTAACATCTAAACACGAATGTACATACCAGCAACATTAGCACGGGATATTATGTGAATTAATTCCCATTTTCATACAGAATGATGTTATATTTTACTGTCATCTACAATCGAACAAATAAAATAATTTTAATGAGCAAGTTTAACATTAACATATTTCAAAAAGAAGAAGGATAATATTTTAATCGGAAAAAGCGCGTGCATAACTTGTCGTTTGTACTTTCACATAATTGTTGGCTTGAAAAGTGTTTTGTCAGCCACAAACCGTATCCAAAGCCAAAATAAATCGCATATTTAGTAAAATATAATACCTGCCGCATGTCCGCGATGAAAAATGTTCCCGCATCGCAAAGCAAACTGTTCCAGCGGATAAAGAAGGCGAGTCATTTGAAGTCGATGTTTGTAGCGAGGCTTTATTCCGCCTCAAACGCGAGTGGAGATTGCACTCGGGTAACAAGTGATGCAGGTCGCGCTCACAAAACATTCGATAGAGGTACAGTATAGTGTAATTTCCCCCAAGTGGGGCACGACCCTAGACGTAGCAATCAAGCGACGAGTTTCGTTCCCCTTGCGTCTGCCTCAAAAATAACATTAAAACCTCATTGGTTTTGTTGGGGACGATATTTTATACCTCTCATCGAAGCACTCATCCTAATTAATCAAATAATATAATTAATTATAAAAGAAACTCGCGTTACTAAAACTGTTATAATACCTAACGTTTATATTATACTAGCTGATGCCCGCGACTTCGTACGCGTAGATCGAGGTTTTGTTGTTCCCGCGGGTACTCTTGAATTTTCCGGGATAAAAAGTAGCCTATGTGTTAGTCCAGACTATAATCTATCTCGGTGCCAAATTTCATCCAGATCCGTTCAGCCGTTCTGGCGTGATTGAGTAACAAACATCCATTTGAGGTTTTTTGGCTCCCGCGGGAACTCATTAATTTTCCGGGATAAAAAGTAGCCTATGTGCTATTCCAGACTATATTCTATCTTTGTGCCAAATTTCAGCCAGATCCGTTCAGCCGTTGGCGCGTGATTGAGTAACAAACATCCATACATCCATACATCCATACATCCATACATTCATCCAAACTTTCGCATTTATAATATTTATTTGATTTGGTTTGATAATTAGTAGAGTTATAAATCAAGCTTAAACAAATCTTACATTTGCTTGTGTACCTAAAAGTTAATTACAAGGGTGTCTAGTCGAGAAGCGTCACGCGTCCGCTAAATAAAAAGTAACATAAAATTGTCCTTAAAATAATAAATAACAAGATCATAGCCGCGACCGACGTCCGCGCGTTTTAAGATTTTTAAATTCCCGTGTTAACTATTTAATTTACGGGATATAAAGTAGCCTATATCCCTAGGATGTCCCTATTTCTGTAACAAATTTCGTCATATCCGGTTAAGCAGATGGCCCTTGAAAAGGTAACAGACAAAATTACAGACAGACACACATTCGAACTGTATTTTTTTCTACATTCGAAATCCTAAGAGAAGTTTCTTTTAAACATAAATAACACAACATTGCGGGAACATTTCTATGGAAACGTAGATAAGTAGTTTGTCCTGCTCAAACATATCCATGAAGTTAACGCTGATATAGAATATGTTTTCTCCCGAGTACTGAATCGCCGGAAGAGGCAGTCACTAGTATCCAATTTGGAAACAACAGACTTTGTGGACTACACCTTGTTTCTATAGCCATCGATAATATCCTATTTTGTGTTGTTTATCACTATCTAGGAATCATGAACAAATTTTTAACTCACGTTAAAAGTTTGTGTTCTGAAGGCGTACCTTGTTTATCGAATCGTTGCACTTTTTTATTCAAAACCAAATAATTATTCATAGTTATTTTAGATAAAAACCTTTGCAATTTAAATATGATCAATGAAATATTTTTCTATCTCATGTATGCAAGCAGGGATGCAATTTTTTATCCCTCTACAAGTTAGCCCTTGCCTGCGATCTCACGTGATGGTAAGTAATGATGAAGATGGTAGCGGGCTAACCTGCTAGGTATGAGGTGCTGTTTCTACACGGTATTGTACCGGGACGCTCAATCGCTTGGCGTTACGTCTTTAGCCGGTAGGTGGTAACTAGCCACCGCCGCAGCCTCCCACCAGGCGAGAAAATTCAGAAATTATAAATTCCCGAACTGACCCTGCCGGGGATTGAACCTGAGACCTCCCACTTATAAAACCACAATGCTCACCACTACGCCAGGAGTATCGTGAAAATCTCAGTCATGCACATATAAAGTAGGTATGTTTCTTTCAGTTCAGTTCACTCAACATTTATTATCCTATAATAATATGTAAGTCCATTGGCACTGCATTAATATGGTTATATAATATTTGACCTGACGCTGCAACCAAGGCTCCTTGACCATCATAATAACATAATGATATTAATAGTGAATTGACTAGATAAATCGTTTTAGCTATGCTCAGTTGAGACTATGAATGTCTGAAAATATTGCAAAGTAAAATAACATTATGCCTTCAATTACCTAAATTAAAATAATGAACCAAGATTAATATGGATACCTATTAAGAAATAAATTATATTTACGAATAGGTATCAGTTTCCAATTAATAAAAATTCAACAACAGGGAATATTTTAAGTGAAGGCAAAAAGATTTCGCCTACACGGAAATTAATTAATTTTGAAGAAATATTTCATATTGAAAATTACTTCTTGTGAGGATTCCTCACAAATGAATTCTGTTAGGATTCTTTTGTGCTTAAATTTATCTTTTCTATATTAGACGTTATCGGGAAATAGAGACTCAAATATTACTTTTTTATTATTAGATATACAAGCTGATGCCCGCGACTTCATTCGTGTGGAATAAGGTTTTTTAATTTCCACAAGAACTTCTTAATTTTCCGGAATAAAAAGCCCTATGGAATATGTCACTCTCTAGGTCCTCAACTATACCCATGCATAAAATCACATCGATCCGGTGCTCTGTTGCAGCGTGAAAGACAAACCAGTAACCAATAAACCAACAATCATACATTCATATAAATAATATTAGTATGATACTCACTCAAAAATGCGGCCTTCCATAAAATAGCGAATTTTATTTTTATACAAGAAAACGCTTGGTATAAAATAATGTAAGAAGAAACATATAGAAAATAAATTGTCTGAAATAAAGAACCGTCTGCAAGTTCTTATTCGGTCTGTCTTCGACAGCGTAAAGTAAAAGGAATGGAGTTTCTAACGCATTCTTTCGTTTCACTTTATTCGCTAGCATCAATCGTGGGAACTGGAGGTGAAAATTTAGTATTTTTGTGGTAAAACTGATATTGGGTCATTTTTATCATTTTAAAATATAGGCAGCTTGGGTTTAAATAAGTATGGATATTAATTTCTACATAGTATTTAAGGCAAAGTGCCATTTTAACTTTTTCTGAAATAGACAATGAGTCAAAAGTCTTCGGTGAAAGAAGTCTTCGATGAAATGAAAAGCCTTTCGGTGTAATACTTCGCTTCTTCTACATTCATATCGGTACATTTGAATCAGTGCTGTGAAGTCTCCTCACGTTCTTCACTGAATCAATTTCACGTCAGCCCAGTGCATCGCCCGACGCATAGTCCTACTCTCATTCATGTAATTTTTTGCAACATATTATTGTAACTAGATTATGCCCAGAGTCCTTCCCCGGGATTAAACCTATCCTATCATATTTTCTCTTATGCATAGATACCGTAAGCCTTCACAGAGAAAGTATTTTCATAAATACCAAACCTACACGATAAGGAGTAACAATAAAATAAAAATTAATAATCTAAATAAAAATTAAAGCATTGTAAGGTCGACATCTCCTGAAGATGCTCCGGTGTCGGGGCGAAACGTGCGTCGAGAATAGTATAAAAGTCTTGTGTGGTGGTGCATGTGAGTGGTGGTGGCATTGCTTGCTTGGGAACTTAGCTTTCTTGCTTGGTTGGGAAGGTAAACGGTGCTTCTCTTGTAACTGCATGCTTGACCATACAGAATTTTTTCTGTTGGCGGATTATAGCAAAATAATTGTATTCTTTTCTTGCTAAATCATGAACTTCCGCAAAGTAACGCCTGATTCCATTCAATAATTAATAATCTATCAATCAAACTAAGTATTATTTGCAAGGTGATACCCGCAACTTTGTCTGTGTGAATACATCCTTTTTGAAATCCCGTTGTTACTCTTAAATTTTCCTATATAAAAAGTAGCCTATGTCACTCCGGAGATCTTAAACTACTTGTACCTACTCGTGCAAATTTCACATATTACATTCGTTGTTCCGTTGCGGCGTGAAAGAGAAACCAACAGTCAAACACACTCTCGCATTATTTATTATATTAGTAGAATGAATGTTGTGGTTGAAACACCCATGCCTTAACTAACCACGTATAACCACTTTCAAAGTTTTACAAAGAAAACTAAGTAGGTATGTAATTCGAGCGTCCTCAACGGATATAACTTTCAAGAGGTAACTAGGATGCACTCACCGCCATAACGGGACAGTAAATTTCAAATAGTATACACTTTCTCGCGTAATATGAACGTTCCTTACATAATCTGAAAATATTTGCTGACTTTTCTTGTTATCTTTTTGCAACAAGTGAAAAAGACAAGTTTTAAAAAGATAAGTAGGTATATTTTAAGCTAAAAATTCTGCCGCTTTGATATCACTATCACTACTCTTTAATTAATATACTGCTCGTGCTGACTGACTGATTTATCACCTCTCCTGTAAAATTTTGTATGAAATTTTTTTTTTTACTCATCGTTTCGTACAGAAGACAAAAATTCATTCAGAGGAAAAATACGGAGAGAGCTGATGATTGAGGATTTCGAAGAGCTCAGAGCTCAAGAATTCTTATGAGTTTTTTGTTTTTTTTATTTATTTATTTTTTTGTGTCGAACGCTTGGCACGCTGGCGCTTCCACTGTGCTCGCTAGCATAGCAGTGTGTTGTTTACTTCAGAACACGTAGGCAGTAAACATTAGGATAGAAGGAGAGTAAGTAAGTAGACAGTGGGCCGTGCGGTCTACTACGCGGTCCGCTTCAGCGGGCCGCGCATCCACGCGCCATACTAGTTCATTATAAAGTGCCTTCACCGTTTGTCTGACTTTTCAATCTTATCTCAGAAAAAATACTGTATGAATATTTTTCACACGGTGTACACGTAACCACGGAGCCACGTTGTGTTGCGGTCATCGTGTTTTGTTTGTCCAAGCCTTCAAAAAGGAGTCTTTTATGCGTGTACGCACACGTACAAGTGACAATTATAAAAAACCCCACAAGTGCCCGCAAACTATATAGTTTGTTTTATTCCACTAAAAGTTAGCCCTTGACTGCAATCTCACCTAAGTGAAGATGCAGTCTAAAATGGTAGCGGGCTAACCTGTTAGGGGCATGGCAGTCATATTAAACCCATACCCCTATTTGGTTTCTACACGGCATCGTACCAGAACGCTAAATCGCTTGGTAAGGTAGGGTGGTAACTAGCCACCGCCGAAGCCCACCAGGCCAGACCATGGAAAATTCAGAAATTGGAAATTCCCAAATTGACCCTGCCGGGGATCGAACCCGGGACCTCCGCTCGTTAAGACAACAGCGCTCAACACTGCGCCGCGGAGGTCGTCAAAACGCGTCATCGCGTTTTTTTTGTCCAAGCCTTCAAAAAGGAGTGTATGCGTGTACGCAATACGCATACGTGCAAGTGGAAATTATAAAAAACCCTACAAGTGCTCGCAAACTAATTACATAAATACCCTTCCAAACGAATCATCATTTACATAGCCATGTAAATATTGTAATGTGAAATTTACAGGATGTTGACATTAATACTACCCTAGAAAATTCATAAGTATGGCATACGTGAACAAAGAATGCGTGCGTACTTGTATTAAACAATGCGTGCATCGCTACAACCTCAAGTAGACGAACTAACAGGGCTGTAATATGGTGCTTTTGTTTAAAAATAAATTGGCAGTCATGGGTGCCGATAGAAGTGAAAACTAAAACATAACTTAATATAAAAACCGGCCAAGTGCGAGTCGGACTCGCGCACCGAGGGTTCCGTACTCAAGAAGTAGGTATAATTACCTTTGTTAATGAACCGCAAAACTAACTTTGTTTGTAGAGGTTTACTGTTAATATCAAAAAATTACGTTTGTTGTATGGGAGCCCCCCTTTAATATTTACTTTATTGATATTTAATTATTTATTTTGAAAGGTAATATACAAGTTAATATTCTGTGAAAATTTGAACCGTCTACCTGTTACCGTTTTTAATATTGAGCAAAAAAATACGAAAAAAACACGTTTATTGTATGGGGACCCCCCTTAATATATATTTTTTTTTAATTTTTAGTATTTGTTGTTATAGCGGCAACGGAAATACATCAGTTGTGAAAATTTCAGCTTTCTAGCTATCACGGTCTATGAGATACAGCCTGGAGACAGACAGACAGACAGACAGACAGACAGACAGACAGACAGACAGACAGACAGACAGACAGACAGACAGCGGAGTCTTAGTAATAGGGTCCCGTTTTTACCCTTTGGGTACGGAACCCTAATAAAAACAATTCAATTGAAATAACATAATTGATTGTATATTAATATATACAATCATAATCCATACTGATATTATATATGCGAAAGTGTGTCTGTCTGTCTGCTTCGCTTTCACGGCCTATCTGTTCAACCGATTTTGATGAAATTTGGTATAGGGATAGTTTGTATTCAGGGGAAGGACATAGGACTTTTTATGGCGGAAAATTAAGGAGTTCCTAAAAAACCTTGACCACGCGGACGAAGTCACGGGCATCAGCTAGTAGATATTATACCTTAGAGCTGTTACAACAGCTAATCAAAATCTTTTCAAAAAAAATATGCATGACAGAACGGATAAAACTAAGCGCCATTTTATGTATCATCGTAGTCAAACATAAAGCCCCTAGAGCATGCGCACGTAGAGTAGCCCACTTAAGTAAAATTAGCTCCTTCTGTAAGCGCGAGGCAACACTATTGGATGTTTTATACTGCTCTAATACTCCCTGACTCCCGTTTGACGTCTAGATTAAAAGGGAGGGTGTAGACGCGCAGATTTCCCGATACGCTTTGTTTGAAGCCTAACTACAAGCTACATGTTGTTATGTACCCTCACTTTCGAATTCTCTTTCCATTTGCGCACTCAAGTACGTCACTTACCTTAAACATGACAGGTAACTCTCGTACGCTCGTACGCGTAATTATGACCTTTATTTTCTGTAAAGCGTATGCGTTAAGGGGCTCAGAGGGTATGAGATTTTTAAGTAGACAATGTAGCGATGTTTTGTTATATAATTTATACAAACAGGCCTAAGTTTCTCAAATTGGTGTACTTATCACATTACCTATACTCATACATTTTTGTTGATTTGGTACGCTACATTGATAAGATGTAAATACGAGTTCTACTATAAAGGTGTCTATAAGTTTTCGAATGAACTTCATAACCACTGTGAAATCAATTCTTACAAGAATTAGAATAAAAGTGGGTATCTGTATATTGACGAAGGTACTTCAATTTAAAAAAATATTTTGGTCATTGTTTATTGAATACTGATTTCAGATTCAATTCTTGTTTGAGAGATATTTATTTTTTCGTTACGAATCTGAAGTCGGCATACATTAAAATAATGTAGGTATAGGGGAGAGTCGGATGTATCGTATCAATTTTCAGATTTTATGAATTATCTCTTTTCTTAAAAAACTTACAAATATATAAAGTTTAGAGTAAACTACAAAAAACGCTTGATATAATATCCTACGATTATACAAGTTAAAAACCCCACCTTTATACCTACTCCTTGCTAATAACGCTTAGATTAAAGATTTGACAAGAGGAAAGTGGTAATTCATGAATTTTTGCTTAATTGCAAAAGGGATTTACTTCACGAAAGATAATAAATAAAGCTTTGCAAGCGCAATATTATTAATAGTCAATAATAGAGGTATTCATGGTATGATCTAATTAGTCTTAGCCTGCTATTGGGAACTAGGTTCACAAGCTAACCGCATCCAATATCGCCCAAGTCTTAATTACACGCCTGAAATGTTAAGCTTCCGAAGTTCATTATATACATTGTATTAATCCAAAACCTTGTTAAGCAATTGAATCCATGCAAATATTAATAGTATAAATGCGAAAGTATATCTGTTTGTCTGTCCGTCTGTCTATCTGCTTATATGCTACGTTTTCACGGCCCATCTGGTTCAACCCAGCGATCTTTTATGTGGTTGGCATGGTATTCCGAACCAGTGGTAGATTCACTTAACGATTCAATAGCACTTGTAAAAGTTTATTTGAATATAAAACATTTTGATTTTGATTTTGTTCCACCCATTTTGGCGAAATTTTATCAAATACTACGGCGTATACTAATAAGTAGAAAGGCAAAGATTTCAGAAGGCAGGCAGAAGAAAGAAGAAAGGAATAGATTTTCATAATATTTAAGTACTAGATACCTAAGTATTACGAAAATCTTTTGCTGTATATAAAATGATAAATTGACTAACTGACTGACATACCAACAATAAACGTTCGATATGTCTAGAAACTTTAGTTTTAACAGGTAGGTCATGATACTTGAATTTTGCATGTGGATTTTCTCTAAAGCATATTCTCACAGGAAATTATAGGCATGGGATTCACAGAAATCCTAATAAATCCTAAAAGGAGTCAGCTAGTGCCAATTTGAAGCTATTATAAGCTACTATTTTATGCTGGATTCGCTAAACTGATTCTATAGTTAAACTAGCTTGGAAAGTAGCAATCGGCTTAGTTTGTATTATTTGATGTTACCTTTTCACAACTCCACTATACCAATCCCAAAGCCTAGGCTGATATAATAAACTAAGCAAAAATTCATGCATTGATTCCATTACAAATTGATTCCATACAGAAAAAGCTCAAGCAAATCCAGTTTCAAGTATAACTCTCTCTCTCTCTGCGTTGTATTCCTCATTACTGGGGTCGTGACCCTTTCCATTAATCACATAATGGTAGGAGTTTTCTTGAAAATAATGCGGTGGGTTCCCACGTCCTTCCGCATATCTATAACAATAAAATATAATTAATAAATTAATTATAAATTAATTAATTAATTAATAATTTTAAAATATAACTATTACAATAAAACATAATTAATAAAAACCATAGATTAAAACATTATTATTAAAAGATTCAAACAGAACAGCCTGTATCTCGAATATCCAAAGTCCAAACGCTCCGGTGCTCTGTACTCGTAAGTCGTACGTCGTGCATTGTTTTATTGAAATACCCTACAACTTTAATTTATTATTGTATGATGATTGTTTACGTTTACTTACTTTTTGCTTACGCGTTCGGGGTACTATTAATTATTATTGTTTATTGTTGTCTTAATGTTATTTTACTTGTCCACATAACATAGTATCTAAGTAATAGATTTAAGAGGAATGTGCAGCCCCCAGACAAGACGGCAAGCTTTAAGGGGAGCTAAGAAACAATTGTAAATGTAAATCTCTTTGTTAATAAATAAATAAATTGAAATTGAAATTGAAATACGACTCGACTAAGAGTATTTAAACTCTTAGGTTTGTGTAACGATTAGTATCAGATGATAGCGATTATAATGTGCTCTCCGAGGCACGGAGGAAACAAAACAGCCATATTTGAACCTCCTAATTCGGTCACCCATCTAGTTACCGATTGGGTCAACATTGCTTAACAATCGCAATCGACTGATATGCTTTGTCACAACTAGGCCTCTCGTCCCTCATTTAAAGCTTAAGCTTATCTATTAAACTAAGCAAAAGAGCTATGGCCAAATTGATTGCATACGAAAAAAGGCTCAAGCAAATCCAGTTTCAAGTATAACTATCGCTGCTTAAATAACATTACTGTAATAAAGTTCTCCATAAAAGAAAACACAAAAGGCCTCCGCTCACGCAATCTGTCAATCTTATATCAACAGAATAAACATTCGTGGGGAGAATGGGCACCTGCCAACGTGAGGGAATGTGCGCCGGATATCAATCACAAATTGCGTTCAGCGGTGTAGGTATTTGGGGCAAATTGAATTTGTTTGTATCAATACCCCTCAGTGCTAACGACTGTTATTGTATTATTCAAATAGGTATAAGCACGAGATGATGATGGATTTAGTTTTTTCCAAATTAGGTACTGTACTTTTTTGTAACAATAATAATTATGATTTATTTCTGTTATTTAGTAACATTAAACTCAAACTCATGTTGTTTTATTCCAATAAACTTATTAAAAATGCTTTTGAATCGTTGAGTAAATCTACCACTGGTGCGGAACGTCTTCCTACCGAGAATAACCAGCACGAAACTCGGTGGTTGCTCTTTTTACCCTCGACGAAGCGGAGACGGTATATGTGTTTGCCCTAAGAGGTTGTGTGTTTGTTTGTTTGTTTGTTTGTTTGTTTGTTTGTTTGTTTGTTTGTTTGTTTGTTTGTTTGTTTGTTTGTTTGTTTGTTTGTTTGTTTGTTTGTTTGTTTGTATGTTTGTTTGTTTGTTTGTGCACTTTTTTGTCACCATTTTTCTCAAAAAGTACTGGGCCGATTGAGATGCGGTTTTTTGCATTAGATACGTATAGCTTGTGAGAAGGTTTTTAGATATATTTTAGGACCATAGACAACCAAGCTGAGCTGTAGTCTATGATTTTAATATTTCAACATGTTACCATTTTTCACAAAAACTACTGGGCCGATTGAGATGCGGTTTTTTGCATTAGATGTGTATAGCTTGTGAGAAGGTTCTTAGATATATTTTAGGACCATAGACAACAAAGCTGAGCTGTAGTCTATGATTTTATTTTTTCAATATGTTACCATTTTTCACAAAAAGTACTGGGCCGATTGAGATGCGGTTTTTTGCATTAGATGTGTATAGCTTGTGAGAAGGTTCTTAAATATATTTTAGGTCCATAGACAACAAAGCTGAGCTGTAGTCTATGATCTTAATTTTTCAACCACTGTTACCATTTTTCACAAAAAGTACTGGGCTGATTGAGATGCGGTTTATTGCATTTAGGACTCTTAATTTTTCTATGTGTTAAATCTTAATTTTTCTATGTGTTAAAAATTTTCACAAAAAGTACTGGGCCGATTGAGATGCGGTTTTTTGCATTAGATATGTTTAGCTTGTGAGAAGGGTCTTAGATATATTTTAGGACCATAGACAACAAAGCTGAGCTGTAGTCTATGATTTTATTTTTTCAATATGTTACCATTTTTCACAAAAAGTACTGGGCCGATTGAGATGCGGTTTTTTGCATTAGATGTGTATAGCTTGTGAGAAGGTTCTTAAATATATTTTAGGTCCATAGACAACAAAGCTGAGCTGTAGTCTATGATCTTAATTTTTCAACCACTGTTACCATTTTTCACAAAAAGTACTGGGCTGATTGAGATGCGGTTTATTGCATTTAGGACTTCGTGCGATTACAAAACAGGAAACTGGTACCATAATTTTAAAAAATCAGCGCCATTTTGAAATTCTTTGTTAATTGACCGATTTCGTTCAAAATCTATATTTAGGGCTCCCTGGGGTCACAAAACAGGAAACTGGTACCAAAATTTAAAAAATTCAGCGCCATTTTGTAATTCTTTGTTAATTGATCGATTTCGTTCAAAATCGATATTTAGGACTCCCTGGGGTTACAAAACAGGAAACTGTTACCAAACTTTAAAAAAACAGCGCCATTTTGAAATTCTTTGTTAATTAACCGATTTTGTTCAAAATCGATATTTAGGGCTTCGTGGGATTACAAAACAGGAAACTGGTACCAAAATTTTAAAAAAATCAGCGCCATTTTGAAATTCTTTGTTAATTGACCGATTTCGTTCAAAATCGATATTTAGGGCTCCCTGGGGTCACAAAACAGGAAACTGGTACTAAAATTTTAAAAAATCAGCGCCATTTTGAAATTCTGTGTTAATTGACCGATTTCGTTCAAAATCGATATTTAGGGCTCCCTGGGGTCACAAAACAGGAAACTGTTACCAAAATTTTAGAAAATCAGCGCCATTTTGAAATTCTTTGTTAATTGACCGATTTCGTTCAAAATCTATATTTAGGGCTCCCTGGGGTTACAGAACAGTAAACTGTTACCAAACTTTAAAAAAACAGCGCCATTTTGAAATTCTTTGTTAATTAACCGATTTTGTTCAAAATCGATATTTAGGGCTTCGTGGGATTACAAAACAGGAAACTGGTACCAAAATTAAAAAAAAATCAGCGCCATTTTGAAATTCTTTGTTAATTGACCGATTTCGTTCAAAATCGATATTTAGGGCTCCCTGGGGTCACAAAACAGGAAACTGTTACCAAAATTTTAGAAAATCAGCGCCATTTTGAAATTCTTTGTTAATTGACCAATTTCGTTCAAAATCGATATTTAGGACTCCCTGGGGTTACGAAACAGGAAACTGTTACCAAAATTTTAAAAAATCAGCGCCATTTTGAAATTCTGTGTTAATTGACCGATTTCGTTCAAAATCGATATTTAGGGCTCCCTGGGGTCACAAAACAGGAAACTGTTACCAAAATTTTAGAAAATCAGCGCCATTTTGAAATTCTTTGTTAATTGACCAATTTCGTTCAAAATCGATATTTAGGACTCCCTGGGGTTACGAAACAGGAAACTGTTACCAAATTTTTTAAAAATCAGCGCCATTTTTATTTATTTTGTTATCACCATAATAAATGAATTCAGTTTAGTACAGTAAAATCTGTACTACTTGTAAGTCTAACCACAACCCGTGAGCTGCTTTAGCAGCTCGCGCACAGGGCGAAATACTAGTTAGATATATATAGCTTGAGAGAAGGTTCTTAGATATATTTTAGGACCATAGACAACCAAGCTGAGCTGTCTCTATGATTTTAATATTTCGATATGTTACCATTTTTTACAAAAAGTACTGGGCCGATTGAAATGCGGTTTTTTTCATTAGATGTGTATAGCTTGTAAGAAGGTTCTTAGATATATTTTAGGACCATAGACAACAAAGCTGAGCTGTAGTCTATGATTTTATTTTTTCAATATGTTACCATTTTTCTCAAAAACTACTGTGCTGATTTAGATGCGGGCTTTTTGTTTTAGATATATTTAGCTTGTACCTAGATGCTGCCCAGGGTATCATGATGGAGTCAGGAGGCGATCATGGGAACTCCTTAAATTGTCATCGTATACCCGTCGCGTTTGGACTCTTTTGATTTGTCCATTTGAAAAGGGTTTGGCCATAGTCCACCACACTGGTCAAAAAAACTACTGAGCTGTCAAAGATGCAGTTTTGTGTTTTAGATATTATGTAATATATACGTTTGCTACGTTCTAATTGTTGTTTCAAAGTTATAAAGGTCAAAGGTATAATGGAGCTCTGCAGTTCGTCGTGGGTTTTTTTAAAATTTTTAATTTTATTACTTGTTAAATAATTCACTTACAATTATTATATCAATGTGTACATAAGTAACCGCTATCCGTTAACTTAGTCTTAGCGAGTCAAATCCATGCTCCTCTATCATTTACATAATCTTCAACAGTATAATAAGCTTTTTTCAGAAGCATACTTTTAATGGATTTCTTATTTATAATCATTATTGCCATTGCAAATGACAACTAATTTGATTAGGAAAAACCTACGCGGACGAGCTCGTGGGCATAATCTAGCAAATTGGGAACCTATAGATCCACTGCTTATATGTATATTTGTAACAAAAACAACATTTACGTTAGTTAGGTATTTGCAATTAAAATGAAAATACACTGGCATTAGCTGTAATGGTTTTACGGCACAACAAACAATGGAATATGTCGACACAAATTGATGTTGACTGACTGAACCGACAACCAATCGAATGCACAGCAATGCAGCTGAATGACTTATGCATGCGATCAAAGAATACAAGCGTATTCCTAGGTAGGTACCTATATCAAGCGTACGTAAATTAGTTCCTAGTAGTCTATTAAACAGTTTTCTATCATATTGCAAAAAAAATTAAGTAAACAAGCAAATACAAAAATAGCTCGCTGTAGCTTTTGCTGTTGTAAGAAAATTCCTCCATAACAAGGCTCCATAATGAAAACACCGATGCTGTAGAGTGTAGGTACTCTTCAATTTTTTTAGACGTACTGAAACGTCTGTCCCTGATACGTGCTTCAGAAAGTAACTCTAGTTTATTATACTTAAAAGGACAAACAGATATGCATTTTCTTCATTATTTGAACGTACAAGATTATTTGTGTCTCCAAATTCATAACTAATTCGATGACTTAAGATCCTAGACCCGTCACCACAGAATACTTTATCTTATTTTTAGGGTTCCGTACCGAAAGGGTAAAAACGGGACCCTATTACTAAGACTCCGCTGTCTGTCTGTCTGTCTGTCTGTCTGTCTGTCTGTCTCCAGGCTGTATCTCATAGACCGTGATAGCTAGAAAGCTGAAATTTTCACAAATGATGTATTTCCGTTGCCGCTTTAACAACAAATACTAAAAATTAAAAAAATATAAATATTAAGGGGGGTCCCCATACAATAAACGTGTTTTTTTCGTATTTTTTTGCTCAATATTAAAAACGGTAACAGGTAGACGGTTCAAATTTTCACAGAATATTAACTTGTATATTACCTTTCAAAATAAATAATTAAATATCAACAAAGTAAATATTAAAGGGGGGCTCCCATACAACAAACCTAATTTTTTGATATTAACAGTAAACCTCTACAAACAAAGTTAGTTTTGCGGTTCATTAACAAAGGTAATTATACCTACTTCTTGAGTACGGAACCCTCGGTGCGCGAGTCCGACTCGCACTTGGCCGGTTTTTTAAACAAAACAAACCACGTCCTGGGTTCCAAGTTGTTAATTTTAGATCCAATCGATAATCAAACGAATAGCAAATAACTAGAAACCTAACACTCTAAACTCTATATTTCAACCGTAATCATCATTATTTAAATTCATCACTAGCCCACGACCTGAGAATACGTCATAATATCCCAGAATGAAAAAAATTTGATCATATTCCACCAAGCTGGCCCAGTAGCAGCTTTCACTCACCTTTGAGAATATCATAAAGAACTCTCGGACCAAAGTAGGTTCATTATTAATTAATTAAGCCTATAAAGCATTCCGACATAAGTATAAAATATTCACGTCTTTGATAATACATTTTGTAATAGATTTTTTAAAGTAACGCTTTCCCTGAAGTTTCTACTGCACCAATTCTGTTTTGTTTCAACTGTGCTCCCCAGAAATAAAGTTAGTGATTCCAACTCACGAATAACACGTAGCTACAATAAATTGATTTGGTGCCAGATGTGTCCCGAGGTTCCACAACTACGCTATTTACCTACTCGTTCTTTGGTGCTTATGTTAACAAGCACATAACTCGTTCGTTAAGTACTTGTTAACATAACAATGCGAAGTAATTAAAATAAATAAAAAAACCGGCCAAGTGCGAGTCGGACTCGCGCACCGAGGGTTCCGTACAAACCTGTAGTAAGTTTTAAATTATTAAAAATATTTTTATTTTAAATATTTGAGTTGATTGAATGAATAAATTGCGGTTTACGATTTATGACGTATTAAAAAAAAACTACTTACTAGATCTCGTTCAAACCAATTTTCGGTGGAAGTTTGCATGGTAATGTACATCATATATTTTTTTTAGTTTTATCATTCCCTTATTTTAGAAGTTACAGGGGGTTAACACACACATTTTACCACTTTGGAAGTGTCTCTCGCGCAAACTATTCAGTTTAGAAAAAAATGATATTACAAACCTCAATATCATTTTTGAATACCTATCCATAGGTATAACATATCCATATCCACACGTATGGGTTAGATGAAAAATTTTTTTTTGAGTTTCAGTTCTAAGCATGGGGAACCCCCAAAAATTTATTGTTTTTTTTCTATTTTTGTAAGAAAATCTTAATGCGGTTCACTGAATACATCTATTTACCAAGTTTCAACAGTATAGTTCTTATAGTTTCGGAAAAAAGTGGCTGTGACCTACGGACGGACAGACAGACAGACAGACAGACAGACATGACGAATCTATAAGGGTTCCGTTTTTGCCAAGTTTGGCTACGGAACCCTAAAAAGCAGGTGTTGTTTGTGTTTTTTAAACAACTGTCGTTTCTATTAATATTGAACATTGGGTTTTCCTTGCGCTAAACCGATTTCGATGGGATCTTAAAGCGGTAAGAGTAAAAATAAGTAAATTATCCCCATATTATTATTATAAGATTTTAATATCCTAACTGAATTGGTATTTCAAAAATATGAAAATAGTTTTTTTTATTACATTTAATTAATAGTATGATTATCCATAATACGATGTTGTGTCATATCAAGGTACACTTATATTTTCTTCTTTCTTCACATGAATTTATCTTTTAAATACATGTGAAGAAGTACCAGTCTGTAGATAAACTTTGTTCTAACAAGACATCAAAACTACCTGTGTAGGTAGGCATATCAGTTTGAGGTTTGTTATCTCACTAATTAACGCGTAGGTCATGTTTAGATGCAGATAGGTAACTTTGCCGTAAAGTTTGTAAAATATACCGACATGTAAAATCGCGAATTTGACAAATGAATTATGCTTGATATAAAATATAAACATAATGTTGAATATAATGTGAGCCATAAAATTGTCCCTAAAATAGAAAAGTTTTCGCTTAATAATTATTAAACTGATCGTTCTGAATAACCATTAACTCAAATTAGTATTTTCAAGTCAACATTTTAAATATTTGTAGTCGCCCACAGCCTGTCGCTAACTTAGTATTTCAGTACGCTATATTCTGTTTTTTGACACCTTTTTTTATTTTCGCTCGTTTAAATACTACCCTTTGAATATTGGAGAGAAAATGATTTTATGTTAAGTAGGTACGTTTTATAAAGAATGGCATAGATTTTCATTACAGTAAGGTTGTATAAACTGTAGTAAAGTGAATGTTAAAAGTTTCCACTTTGACCTACAAACGCAAAGTTCAGATATAAAATTTGCTACAATACAAGCAGTTTATTGCTGGATGTCCCGTGGGGGTGTTCGAACGTGGCGCCGTCAAATAGAAATGGGATTTTCACTTTGCGACGCTTTTCCACAGACCAAGCTATGACACGATTTGTGGTCACGATACGTCGCCCACTGCACTGAATACGATCGGTAGTTCGTAAGTTTACAAGACACGATTCTAGACACCCTGAGTCGTGACTTAGGAAAAACACACTACGGCCACCTACGGCCAGGAAAGAATAAAAATATTACGCAAAACGCGTATTATCCCAAGAAAACTCCTAATTTTATTTGATTAATGGAAAGGGTCATGACCCTCAGTAATGAGGAATACTTCGCAGAGAGAAGAAAATATAGATTTTAGTCAACAAATAATGAGTATCGTGCAAAGTTATGTAGTAACAAGACAAAGCTTTTTCGTATGGCTATAATAATTTATTACATCGTCACTCTAAAAACTCGAAATTCAGAACAGCGTCACCGACGATATAGCAGTGAAGTCGTTCAGGAAACATGTTAGGTACGATATAGTCGTACAAGTCGTACGTATGTCTGTGGAAAAACATCTTTACTGGTGCAGGAAAGTTGTTCAAAATTATTGTTATTGTTTCTAACTTGAACTGTCTACGTTGCTTTGCTTTTGAAGGTTTTACCCATAGAGACACTAGATAATCATAGCTGTGGTATATGTGTCACCGTAAGATTGTAAAAACCGTTTGATTATAATCTAACTCGCGAAATTGTAAACTGTCGAATGATTGCAATATAACGGATTATTTTTCGGTAGATTTTAATCTGTTAGGTTTATTAACCCGAAAGAACCTAACCTAACCGACTTGATTATTTATGTCGAACCCTAACCTGACCTACAAGAAAGAGACAAGAAAACGTAAATACAATGAATATTTCAAAAATTGACACTTAAAACATTGAACGGTTCACAATCTTTCGACTGTTTACAATCTATCGAAAAAAAGCGTTAGATTACAATCTTACGGTTTTTACAATCTTACGGTGACATTTTTATAACGATAATATTTATAACACCCTGTATATTCATTCATAAAAAGATTTAAATAATGAAGTACCTAAAATATTAAAATTTAATGACATGGTTACTATTAATTATAAAAAAAAAATTGAATTTATTTTAGGTATTAGTTGCTCTTTTCATATATTAAAACCATACCCCTCCAAAACCATACACGGCTACTACACGCCACCGTACCGAAAAGCTAAATCACTTGGTGGCACGTCTTTTGTCAATAGGGTGTTAACTAGCCACGGCGGAAGCCTCCCACCAGGGCCAGACCAGATTTAACACCAAATTTAACAATTATTCTTACAGCGATGCACTAAGCAACACATACTGAACTGTTACACATAATGTCTAGCCGTTACTGGTCATTCCTACGCACACAGATACACCCTTTAAAAGTATATTTTCTAAGAAGTGCCAACAAAATATCAGTAACAGGATATGATTAAGGGCCATAAAGGAAAGCCGAAGGCAATGTTTTCTATACCGGAAACACTAGTGACTGCCTCTTCCGGGCGATTCAGCGCTCGGGAGAAAATGTTACTTTTTCTCTTTGTCCTGATCTTTCCTGTTATCGTTTTTTATCAATCTGAGAGTGCGAGAAAAATAATAAATATTGATTTATTATATCCTTTCGTTTTTATGTGCCCTATAAGAACGCGTTAGTGTGTAGAACATTGTTTTCTTCGTAAAGCTGTTGTACCTAAATGTTCTTTCCCCCACAGCTAAGTGCTGCGCTAGGTGCAAACATAAAGTCTACCTATTGGTTTCAGTCAGTATAGTCCCATTCACAATTTGCTGCCAGTGGCATTGTGCAAAAGTATACAGATCTTTTCAGTTTACAAACATTGTTTATTTGAATCATTGAACTCACCAAAGTAACAAAATCAGTTAACCTACGTTGCAGCTGATTGCAGCTTATCATGGTAAGCTTTTCTGCAAATTATGTAATTAACGCTATGGTATTTAAAAAGCATGCAGGGCGGTAATACTTGTATTGAAATTTGCAGTATATTTACACTGGAAGAGACGTGCCTTATAAATGAAAATCTTACCCATTCTAGTGGTAAACCTACACTATAAAGTATAAAGCTACTCCGGCACTGTAATCAAATTAAACTAGATATACTCACCAAAATCCAGACAGGCGTGTGACGTGTCCTCGTTCCAGTTTGAAAAATAAAATAAAAATAACCAGCGCAGAGCATCCAGGTCACAGGTATCTCGGTTCGCCTTTATTTTTTAGTGCGGCTCATAACGCCTTATTGCGCACAGTTTACGATGCAACACGCATCGTTGCCGCGGTTTGCTCCTTTGAATTGCAGGCGTTTGCTTCGAACGGATTTGTCGTAAGAAATATCATGTAACACTTATAAATGTTTCTTTTATACAATTTTTGTTACATTCAAAGCACAAGGAACTTTGAGTTGGCATAGTTTTTTACTTTTTTGCTCATAATATAATTATCATAGATTTTGAGGTTCTTTTATTCGATGTTTTAGTGTTAGGGTAAGGTCATAATATAGCCATTAATGGAACGAATTTTGTGTGACTCGTAATATTAACGAATTTTGTTGTGACTCGTAATATTATAACGAGTCACAACAAAATTCGTTTTAATATTACGAGTCACACAAAATTGAACGACACAAAATTCTTTCCATTAATGGCTATTTAATAAACCTTTTTTTTTCGGCTGTAAATAAAACTCAACCTTTAAAATATTTAGATAAGTAAAAACTTAAATTCTTATTGCGGCACCTTCTAAAATTTCATAAACCCTACTATTATAATAGAATAATATTACAAAATACTAGGTTTTCTCTGTTAATACAATTGTGACAATTTTTTAATTTGGGTAGCCTACTTGGTTGAAATTCCGTAGGAACTCCCTTTATTTATAAATAACTAGCTAATGCCCGCGCCTTATCGTCCGTTTGGAACAAGTAATTTAAATTCCCACGGGAACACTTTCATTTGGGTTCAAGGTGTTAGCAAATATTTCCAGATTAAGTAAAGAACGTGTATATTACACGAGATAGTGTAAGTATTTGAAATTTATTATACCTATAGCGGTGAGCGCGAAGCTGCGAAGCCACGTTTAACGTTTACGAAGTAAACTTGCTCTATTTAAAGATCATTTTTTTCCAAAATTCTAACTAAACTTTTTGTAAAAAACACAAGGATCCATTGTATGTAAGACTCCCAACTCCTGGTGCAGTCCCCACCGGATCATTCCAGCCATTGACTACTCAGCACCACTCCATGAACTCCACTACATAAGTATGTAGCCTTCATTAACTACCCAGCGACACCCCTAAAGGTATCGCTGACTTTAGTGACCTGATTGGCTTCTGGATGGAGCTCGGCTGGCTGAAGTAACTCGGTGGAAAGTTGCACCAGAAGTCTTACATACAAAGGACGACTTCGTCTAGGTACGGAAAAGAAGAAGACTAAGAAGCTGATTAAAATGGCATTTAATAAGACATTTTATAGCTTCTTTGCACTGTCATTTTAATTCTTAAAAAAAAACTTTAAACCGCAGCTCACTAAAATGTGGCAACCCTTTTTCTTCGAGCATCTACAACGTTTTCATTTACAAAATCACAAACACTGCCGCCTATTTATTATGTCAGCGCAATCTTGAGTCGTGCTTAAGGCGAGATGAACATCGACTTAAAACGTCTCGCCTCCATTATTCGCAGATAAAAACATTTCTCCTCGCCAAGCTACTGCTTTGCACAAATTACTCGAGTGCAATCTCGATTCGCAAACCATCGTCTTTATTCGACTCTATAACTATTATACGCACCGATGTGGCAGCCCTGTTATTCCTACAATTTCTCTGTAGGTTTTCGCTGTATTGATTGCATTTTAAATCAAAACGAATAAATAATCTGGCTTCATGATGAGTTTGATTATCCAATTTACAGGAATATTGTAATATACTTGCTCATAATAATTGTATCATTACCCAGTTCATTAAAATTATTATTTTGAACACCATAATGCTCAAAATCAATGCGGGCTACAATAATTTTAATTTCAATCGACAGCGAAGCAAGCGTGTTTGTTGATGAATATTTATGACTAGCTGATGCCCGTGATTTCGTCCGCATGGAATAAGTTTTTTTAATTCCCATGGGAACTCCTCAATTTTCCAAGATAAAAAGTAACCAGGACCTCAAGTATACCCATGCAAAAATTCACGTCAATCCGTTGCTCTGTTGCAGCTTGATTGAAGGACAAACCAACAAACAAACACACTTTCACATTTTTAATACTAGTATGATAGTATTAAATGATTCAATTACTTATTTCAATATTCTTAAATTCCTTTAAAAATATTGAAATTATTATAAAAATAATCTAGCTTTCCTCTTCAATATGATGTCTTTTGATATTCCAGCATTTAGTGCCTAATTATGGTTTCAAAATGAATGATTCATGCAGAACAAAATAAGTATAGCAATTAAATATTTGTAGAGTTAAAATAGATTATAATAAGTACCTATTGAAGATAAAATATTAGGAATCTACACGTTATTTCGTAGTGAATTGCAATGATTTGTATACAGCGTTAGGAAAACGAAATAAAATTGAAAACGTAACATCGTGGAGCGCAAAAAATCGCATGAACCATGCCGGTTCACACCCATGGGCGATACAGAAATATTTTCCGTTTAACTAACGCCGTTCATGTCATACGAACACTGTGCGCGGTTCCGTTATATCTTCTTGATCTGTTCAAATAATGAGAAGTTAGCGCTTTATTGTCTGTCTGTAAGCGATGATACAGATTGCAATCTTTTATCTTTAAA
The DNA here is from genome assembly GCA_963932025.1 of Erebia epiphron. Classification (NCBI taxonomy): domain Eukaryota; kingdom Metazoa; phylum Arthropoda; class Insecta; order Lepidoptera; family Nymphalidae; genus Erebia; species Erebia epiphron. The sequence goes on from OZ009949.1 coordinate 30,365,643, forward strand.
AAAATTAGTTTCGCAGAAACTCGACAATGCAATGGTTGGACCTATTTTTGTATGTGATTGGGTTCCAGGCTGGTTAAGATTCACAATACTGCCGTGGTAATTCATAGAGCAAAGATTCAGTCAGAAAAGACAGTTTCGAGAAAATAGCGCTTAAAGATTTGATTTTAAGCAGTTTTTATTATTTTCTGCTATATCAATAACCAAGCCGTCTTTTCTTACTTACTGTGTCACGTAGTGATTTTAATATCACTTGGATTATATTGTATTCCTTAATATTGTTGAAAGTACGTTAGCGACATCTAGTGTCAAGGCTCACAACGTCGATGTCGATGCGCAGGATTTCCCATAGATGGCGCTTGTTGTCTTTGGTCATAAGAACACGATGATATTATATTTTTTTTTATTATTAAAACATAGTTTTATTATATATTTTTCGAGTTTTTTAATTATTGGAATTCACGTTAGTCTATGGTGGAGCATTTCAGAATGCGACCACACTCGCTGTGGGTCTATGGTAACACCGAATTTTCAGAGATCAGATTTCCGTCGAACGCTCAACATGTGATAGCCGTTTGTCGGGATATCTCAGATTCCAGCATTCTCCATGGCTTCGCCTGGAAAATTAACAATAATGCTGTTGTTCTAGTCATCTTAACAATTGCCTATTTTTCCACATCAATTTTGGTGAGTGACAGAAAATTCGATATTCGATTTCACGTATGACATCTTTCTCAAGATGGCGTACGTAGCTAAGGAAAATTATAATTAATTAGTGTTGTTTGTCTTTCCAGTTCCCATATTATCCCGTATTATTTTGAAGAAGGTTGGGATGGGTGGACTATCCTGGAATGTTCAATTTACAGGATGTCCTCGGTAAGTTGTGTGAAGTGGATAATTGTACACGTGGATTGTGACACAATGCCTTTTGTTAAACTCGCTTCTCTTTTGTTTCAGGGTTTTTGTTTTTCTTTTGTTAATTTATTTTTGCTACTATTACTACTGAGACGATTCATTTTTTTATTTTGATATCCTCGATATATTTCCGAGATTGGGAATTCTCGTCGATGCTTTCTCCGGTGATAAATGCATTCCAAGGATTTGGGTTGGTGAGCTGACGAGGCCGTTCCCTGGAAGTAGACCACGTTCCTGATCCATGTATTCAGGTGACCCCAAATTCACATTCAGCAAGTAAGGAAATCTTTTTTTTTTCCTTTCCGTACATATAGTGGTTTTAAATTCAGTGTTCTCAAAAATAGTGAGTCAGATTCCGTGAACCCCTTTCCACTGAGCTAAATAAACAATTTAAAGAAACTTTAAAATAGTAAATTCAAGGTTTTTATAATAATCTATCTGGACCCCAAGCGTCCCCGATAAACCTCAATTATTTTAAGTATCTGTGTATCTAGGGTGTTTAATTAAGTAGCCTTAAATTACTTGTTAAGATTCAACAATAAGGTGTACTATATATATACCAACAGTAAAGTTTGCCTGAACAAAGAACTTGTATTTATTCCATCTCCCTAGATAGGTACATTTTATCATTCTGTAACTTTGTAAGTGGGTGATTACTTTCGAATCCGGGTAATTTCCATTCTGCCCTAATTACCCTCATTACAACTGCTATATTAACTACCACGGGAAAATTGGACCAGTTAGGTTTTGCTACCGGGCCCACTTTGTCTAAGATAAATGCGGGGTTACCTACCTAGTAGGGATATTTAAGTATGAGAGTTTTTAACAATCCTAAAAGGCAGCACGTTTTAAAAGGTATGGACTACCACGGACAATATGACCAAAGCCACTGCCTGCCATAAGACTCGAACCAAAACCAGACCAGACCGAAAATCGTATGTTTGAAAGCAATGAAAACGTGCCTTAACGCGATTTAAAATTTATTTCCCTACGTGCACCAAGCGAGCTGACTTCATCTGCTTCTATCATCAAATTGATGCTGCATTGATTCTACTTTAAATTTTTACCAAACCAGCGATCCGCCCCGGCTTCGCACGGGTAGCACTAATAAAGCTGTTAGCCTATACCCAATAAAGCCAGTGGGCAGTGGGCAGGGTTTACATTTTAATATTACAGTGCCACACCCCTGCCACAGCCGGCAGCCCTCAGATTATAGGTATTTAATCCGAGCGCCCGCACCGCCGACCGCAGTCGCGCCATTTTCCCTTGCACGTTACATTATTTCTATGCTATCTCTTAAGATCTAAATTAATTGGTGTAAAGGACAATTTTTATCTTAATTAAATATTTGAGATGGCTAATATATTTATTTTGATAAGGATTAAGGAGTCGGTAAATACACCTTCGCAAGTAAAACATTGGCTTAGACCTGAAAATCATAAAAATGGTTATTGTGAGTCAACCTTCAAAGGTATATTTATATGCTATCGCGAACTTTTTTAAAGAGATTTTTGAGGGGAACTATTCCACCATACATTGTTTTCGTCTAACTTTAACTATTTACACAGCGCACGCCACGTATAAGCTCTCAAAAGAGACGATTTTTTCCGACTTAGTTCTCATTATTGCAACTTTCGTGAGGATCTCTAATTTTTTGAAAATAAAATATTGGAGCTGATTCTGTATAACACAATCCCTAAACTAAACTAAAATGGCAGATTTAAATGTAGTTCTGTCCCTTTCCGTAGGAAGTATTATGAAAGGGTTAGCAATATTTGCAATGCTCTAATTTTAGTTTAGTTTAGAGATTGTGCACTACAGAATCAGCCCCATTACCTCTGTTACTCGCTGATAATGTAGATTTCTATAGGTGAAAGAATTTAAAAAAAAAACAATATACGTACCATACATTGACTCTTTTCTGACTGCGAATACTCAAATCATTTTATTGCTTTACAACACTTGAGTTTGAGCGTGAGTTAAGGAGAGTCAACACCATCTATCGGTCCAATTTAGAAAAGCATTGTTTCCTCGCAAATTAGAGAAAATACTATACAGGTCTCGGCCGAAATGGCAATTCACGGCCTTGATTACTTAAAAAGGCCTCAATTCGCGCCTCGTCCTTTTAAAATTCTTTGGGAGGTTCTTCAAATATTACTTAGCCATGAATTGCTTTATTTCCGGCCTGGGCAGTAATGTACTATCGCCTTTTCTTTGCGGCTGCGGCCGAAAAATGTATTACTGTAGCAGGTTGTTAACCGTTAAGTAGTTTTTATTGTTTATGTAAAATGTAAGACTACATTGGGTTTAATTTGAAATGATTTCGATGGTGAAATGTTATATATATATTTATAATGAATATTGTTAATCCATATTTAGCGTAGGCAATTAAGAATTTCAAATTGAGTTTTGAAGTGCCACCAGCAAGCTCTAATGCGAATTTTATGTGAATTATTTAGAACAACTAACATAATTTCTCCGAAGAAACATTATCGTAGAATACAAATTACAAACTACTCAAGTATGAATATAATAAAGAAATAGATAGTGTCAGAGATAGCTGCTACCGAATCAAATTGCAGACATAAGCTAAAAAATCCAAAAAGATGTAATAAAATTAAAATTATATTATACCAACCCTAGCTTGACTAAACCACTAGTCATTTAATCTTAGTAACCACTACAATTTGATTTGAGTAGTAGATTTATAATATTAGATTTTAACAAAATATAATTATTAACAAAAAAATCTCTTTATAGAAAAAAAATAACAGCAAGCAAGACATTTCAACTTGAAAAGTGTCACTGTTAAACAAAAAGTCTGACAAATGAACAATCATAACACAACTTCATTACGACCTTTGCCTGTGAGTTCAACATCTACCAGAAGAAAAACTATTTAAGAAAGCGCAGAACAAAGTGCTTTAATATATAAGAAGCTTTTATTACAGTTTGTATTCTGAGCTCGCAAGTTTCTAGTTCACTTGCTCAAGTAACTTTAGTTAGGTACCTCTCCTCTGTTTGAAGCCTTATTTAAGACCTTCCACGATATCGATAGCCATACGTGAGATTTAATCGTATATTACATCAGCACATGTACCTATGTTCTTATGTTAAAGTAAGAAAAGCTAAAATGTTTCTTGAACGTCTAAATTTACAGTTTTGTCGGGATTAATAGGTACCTTGTTTACTTACAAGGCGAGGGACATGAACCGTATACATAGAAGAGCGTGCCAGGTTACAACCCTAACACTAAGCGCGAAAACATACTAGGGACAAATCATCGTTTGTCGGGTGGGAAAAAAGTCCAAATGGCAGTATTTGAGTTGCTAGTGTGCTTTGTCTATTTGGAAATATTTCGTTCCAAAATTGGCGCTGGCTGTAGGTACTTTATTGAACCAGAATATGCCCTCACCTGCGCTGGGGACATCGTCGTTACAATGTACTTTACATTTTATGAACATGATCCTATTTTAACCTAAAGTTATTTAAATTACCAAATCAGACTCGTACTAGACACCGAACGACAGAATATATTTTAGTACCTACGATATTGATAGACTCAATTTAAATTGTTAAATAATTGGCGCAGCTTTAGTGCATTACCGTGTTCGCAAACGAAGCAAACTTCAAAAGCAAATTGCACGAACACGTCACATTTATCTGCGGGTGAACGATGAAAGCTTCCATTATTACGGGCCATGGAATGGATATGTGCACTTAAGGTGGCCGTCAACTCGTCATGCCGGCTTGGACCATCTCGTGTTTTACATCGATTACATTAAATAATCCAGTGGCCTGCTTCGGAAGTGACGGAAGTACTCTAGAAAGCATTTTAGTTTTACACACGCTATCATTTTTGGCAATTTGGCACGATTTTCCAAAAATACTTTCCACCACGTCCACCGTGGAAATCGAAGTTAAAGGCTTGCTTGGAGAAGAATTTACTTGCCCACCGAGGGGGGTTCGGAAGCTTAGAAAGAGGCATAGAAATATTTAACTTTAGAATTTAAAAATCATAAAAAACAAATCACTTTTAATTGAGATCACAAACTAAGATTATTAAACAGTAGCGTGCGAGCCTGACGCGTCATTTTTGCCTATCTTTGTTATACCCGCCCGACTTCAACATAGTGTGTAGATATCAAAATTATTTTTTACTTTATAGTGGGTTTGGATAGACAACTTGTGTCACTTATGATACGTCAAGACTCTACCACCGGTTCGGAAAGCCCGAGACAGAGACACGCTGCTGGTGCTAGCCGGACAAGCCCGCATTCAGACACTAAAGGTACAGGGTGAATAAATTGTTATGTACCTAAGTAAATATACCTGACTATAAGAACTTGTGTCGTAACTTTAGGCATGATAGGAAAGTCTCGTATTTTTTTACATACTTTTTTTGTTATTCTTGATTAAATATTCTAATTAATTTTCAGAGTCGACCTTAATTTACATCCCACTGGAAACCCTCTGACCCGTTGACCAGCAACAGTCAACAGTAACGCCTCATCTACTTCACGCACCCCTGTGCTGGTGTGTCGGCGAGGGCTTAACACCTTCGCGGGTACCTCCACGCAGGACTCATAGGGAGGGGGCGTTACAGTGAGAAGAGCCGGCAAGAAACTCAGCAGTTGCTCTTTTCTCAAAAAAACAAAGAGGTTACAATATTTAAGAAATACAATACATACGTTACGTTTCAAGTATTACACCGACTTGTGGGTCACTGGATTCGAGGCCGGTTGCTTCCATGCAACTTTGTCGTTAATATAATCGTCGATAGTTTAATAAGCTCGACTTAACAAATGCTGTTTGACACAGTCTTTAAATTTATGCAATGGCAAATCTAGAAACTCTTTTGGAACCATATTATAAAAACGTACACTCGACCCCACAAAGGATTTCTGCACTTTACGCACGCGATATGACGCTGTTACTAGCTTATGGCGGTTTCTAGTAGGTACATAGATTGTGAGTACCTATCAGATATTTGTTTATAATGATTGATATTCTGCCTAACAAAGACTATATTATTGTAAATACTATAATATTATTGTATATGTATTGTGAAGGCACCGTAAGAACACCAATCTCTTTAAATTTTTCACGAAGTGATTCGCGTGCTCCGTGTTTATAAATAGATGTTTTATAATTGGAAGTCGGTTTTTTGGAAATAATTTTTATTTTTAACTTTTTAGTGTTCTCTTTAGTTCAAACTTCAATGATGAATTCCATGTTCGGTGCCTTTAATATCAATTCACCATCAACAGTTTCTAAATCTCTACGACTTAGGAGTGCAGTACCCTGCAGCATCAGGGTTGAGAAGTTGGGATTTGGAGTTAAGTATGTCGTTTGTTGACACCTACAATATGAATTCACCATAAAAAAATCTTAAATCGCTATTGTTAAGTAGTTCTGTACACTTCAGCATCAGAGAAGTTGGAACTCAGAGTTGACTCGTATACACGACACTAATTGTTACCTGCTATATGAATTCACCTTCAAAATTTCCTAACTTCCTATGGTTGAGGAGTTCTGTACCCTGCAGCATCAGGATTGAGGATTTGGAGTCAGAATTTTTTATGGATACACCTCGCGAGCTTCCTGTAACCACTGAAAAAAAAATTTTTAGGCACTACGGTGGAACATACATAAATACATACATACATAGGTACGTAGGCCGCTAAAAAAATTCCTTTTGGCTATGCCTCAGTCTGGTAAAAATATACGACCTAATTCATGTCCCTTACGCAGAATAAACATTCCTCATTATTTTTAACAAGCCAATTTATATTTACTTTATTCATACCTTTATGAGATACGAAAATTAAAGCGAAAATGGCCGTCTGGTAACGTATGACCGACAGCCCAAAGCGGCGAGTGGTGAAATAATTACCTAGATTTATTAGGCTCATGCTCTCATTTCAAGAAAGGTTTAGGTAGAACGGTTTTTTTTAAATATAATATTATTATGTGTTTCTATATTAAATTAATGAACAAAAATGATTTTTAGGGTTCCGTACCTCAAAAGGAAAAAACGGAACCCTTATAGGATCACTTCGTTGTCCGTCCGTCTGTGTGTCAAGACCCTTTTTCTCAGGAACGCATGGAGGTATCAAGCTGAAATTCATATCAAATACTCAGGTGTACGGTCCCTTGGAGCTGTGAAAAAATCAAACTTCTAAGCCAACACAATCAAAAGATACAGCCGTTTATGCTGCAAATTTCGACACTCGCAAGGGAATCAAAACCTACAGGGTACTTCCCGTGAATTCAGAATCTTGAAATTTTGTACGAAGCAACGTCTTATAGCATAGATAAAGGAAAAATTACGAAAAGCATAAATTTTTTGTTACATCATAATTATAATAAAAATATTTTTATGCAAACTTTTGACACTTGCAACGGAATCAAAACCTACAGGGTACTTCCCGTGAACTCAAAATCTTGAAATTTGGTACGAAGCAACGTCATATAGCACAGGTAAAGGAAAAATTGCGTAAAGCATACTTTTTTAGTTACATCATATAACAAAAATATTTTTAATAATTTTAAACTTACTACCCATTTCCGCATGAACGCGTAGAGGTATTAAATTGAAATTAAAATAGATAAGTGGAATAAAAATACTAAAACTTTTACTATTTTACTACAGGTTTGTACGGAACCCTCGGTGCGCGAGTCCAACTCGCACTTCGTCGGTTTTTTTATTTTTATTGGAATAGTTTGTATGAAGTTTTTTTTTCAAATGAAAATCGTCCCCACCGCCCTTTGCCAGACCACTTGAATTGCGATCCCTTCATTATAATATCTCAGTTAATTGGTTAACAACTATAACAACTTGCAACGGTGCAATTTATTTCGAGCACCATCCTAGATTAAATTGATTTTTCTAGAACATAAAGTCCGTGTTGTTGTTATGAATTTTAATGCACTTAAATTTTAATATTACAATGTAAGTGGGCTTTCCTATCAATACTTTAGTAAACCTTTCGATTTCAAGAGCAATTATAATATGATAAATATATCTACCTATCTCAATCTACCTATCACTAATATTCGAGCAAATCTTTAAAAACTGCATCAGTAACTTTCTCCTCCTGCCAAGATGAGTTCAAGTAAGTATCTATTGTTTAGATTCTAAAAATTATAACCCTACCAGAGTTGAGTAAATTGGTACCTAATAGGTCAGCGTAGTTTAAAAGCGATCCAATATCTTCGGGCGGCGATTCGTCAATGTCCATCTTTAATCCCTCCTCTCAATGAGTCCCGAGCCAGCACAGACGACGCATCATCTATCACCGACCGCCTGTTAGACCGAGGCTTCGTGTCTATATCAAGATATTATTTATGGAACCCTTTAAAATGGTTGTGAAATTTCAGCATCAGTTATAAAGTGTATGCGAAAGAATGAGAAAATCTGGAAGCCAATCCTCAATACTCAGAATCCCAAACACGTACCATTTTGTCATTATAATAATATATTTTACACACTGTTGCAAGAATTTAATAAAAGTAAATAGATTCGAGAAGTAGATAGATAGATAGAGATTGAATAAAATTAATTTCGATTACAAGTACATTAAGTACATTAAGTTGAATTAGTTTTTTACTATTTACTCGTGAAATATTTTCGACACACAGATACGTTCGTTTCAGCATGTACGAGTAACTACAACGTCTGGGCTAACCCGACTGAATTGCGCTACTTACTAACATCAAAGTCGAAGGAATTAAGGCCTCTGACGAAAAACTGGTTCGAACAAAATAATTTTGATTTCTACCCGCTATGTTGAAGTCGGGCGGGTATAACAAGGATAAGCAAAGTTGACGCATCAGACTCGCCCGACTTCAACATGGTGGGTAAAAATCAAAATTATTTTGTACTTTACAGTGGCGTTGGAACTCGGTTTTTTTGGAAAGAATTATTATTTTTAACTTTTTAGTGTCAGGGTTGAGGATTTGGAGTCAGAATTTTTTATGGGACCACCTCGAGAGCTTTCTCTAACGACTGATAGAATTTTTTTTCAAATCGGTTCAGAAACCACGGAGATATGCACCGACATACATTTTAAAAAAAACGCGCCGAATTGAGAACCTCCTCCCTTTTTGGAAGTCTGTTAAAAATATATTATTTTCTTATAAATTTTACCCCATTAATCATCCTACAACTATTACCACTCGTACCTATACAATTACCGGAAAATAATAATGGAATGCGGTATCGAAATATCTGGCAAAGTCTGAACACATCTGCTACCAAATCAATTTATTGTATCGACGTGATGGTTGCGAAAGAGAATTCTGACAGATATTTCTGCGGAAAAGAACGTCCTTACTTGAAAATTATTTCAATAGTAATTATTAGGTTCGAATAAAAAAGTACATTTCATGAAAAAATTTCGTGTTTTTAGTATCATTATTTAAAATATCTGCTTTTCTATCGTAAACTAGCCCTTAACTGCGATCTGACCTGAGTGGAAGTGATGATGCAGCCTAAGATGGTAGCGGGCTTACCTGTTAGGGGTATGGCAGCTATATTAAACCAATACCCCTAGTCGGTTTCTTCACGGCGTCGTACCGGAATGCTAAATCGCTTGGCGGTACATCTTTGCCGGTAACTATAGCCTCGGCTTAAGCCTCCACCAGACCTGCAGACGGAAGGCAGAGAAAACTCAGAAATTATAAATTCCCAAATTGACCCTGCCGGGGATCGAACCCAGGAGGATGCATGCATCCAGTCCCCCGCACGTTAAGACAACAGCGCTTAACACTGCACCAGTGAGGTCGTCAAATTTGTCAAATCAGTGCTGACTTAATATTGCTAACCATTCAATCAATACACGATGATAAACGTGATGGGCATGTGATGTGGACATGAAGGTTATAACTAGTCAGCAAACTTATTAAACCACGACTCTTCTTATCAATGTCACGTTTTGTCATATCATCGAAATGATTTTCAAGAGAATCTAAAGTTAAAATTAACAAATAGGTCTGGGGCCATACCATACCTAAACAGAATAGGCTATTCTGTGGCCTACTGTCAACGCTTAAAGCCATATTGTTTCATTATTGTTGACTTTCGTGTTTAAGAAATATATAATCCTAATTTTAGGAACGTCATGGCCCCTGATTTACAGATGAGCCCGTTAATATTCTGATGTAGTAAGTAATTTTCTTACTAATTACTAATTTTACTATTTACTAATTTATATATATAAAATTCAAAGTCCTGACTAACTGAGTGACTGACTAACTTATATATCAACGCACAGCCTAAACCGCTGGGGTTAGAGACTTGAAATTTTGACAGTAGCTTCCTTTTGTGACGTAGGCGCTCACTAAGGAAGGTTTGTATGAAAGTCCGTCATTTCTCATGTTATATTCATGAAACTTGGTATATGAGCTATCGATAAAAAAAATAAAGAAATACTTATTTCACATTTTTTGAAAATTCTACCCCCGAAGGGGTGAAATAGCTGGGGTTAAAACATTATATAAAAGTTCTTCATTTCTCAAGATATTTCTCAAGTTATAACAACGAAACTTGGTATTTTGGCTTTAGGTAATAAAAAAAAAGTACGTTTGGCACAGTTTTTCAAAATTCCACCCCCAAATGTGTAAAATAAGGGTTGAAAGTTTGTAAGAAAGTCCTTCATTTCTCAAGTATAGCAATGAAACTTAGCATTTGGGCTTTCATTTATATATGCAGAAGACAGTACGTGTTTCACCATTTTTGAAAATTCGACCCCCAAAGGGGTGAAATAGGGGATGCATGTCCTTCATTTATCAAGATATTTTTCAAGTTATTACAATGAATCTTGGTATTTTTGTTTTCGGTATAATTTAAAGAAGTAAGTGTGTAACAGTTTTTCAAAATTCTACCCCCAAACGGGTAAAATAGGGGTTGTAATTTGGTGTAAAAGCCCGGCGTTTTTTAAGTTATAGCCATGAAACTTGATATTTGGGCTACCGGTTTACATTATGAAATACATAATTCGCAGTTTTTATAAATTCTATCCCAAAGGAATTTAAAAAGTCCTTCAATCACGCCGCAACAGAGCAAAGGATCGACGTGTTTGTTTTCATGGGTGCTTTTTATCCCGGAAAATTAAGGAATGCCTATGGGAATTAAAAAACTTATGCCACGCGAACGAAGTCGCGGGCGTCCGCTAGAAATATAATAAATTCGAAAGTGTGTCTGTCTGTCTGTCTGCTACGCTTTCAAGGCTCATTTGTTTAACCTATTGGGACGAAATTTGGTACAGGATAGGTTCCATCCCGGAGAAGGACATAGGCTACGCGGGCGAAGTCGCGGGCAATTGTCTAGTTCTTTTTTATAAATGAAAAAGATTGTCAGGTGCTTTGGATATGTCACCGTAAGAATGCAAAAACCGTTACATTGTAATCTAACGCTTTTAATCTCGTTAGATTGTAAACTGTTGAAAGATTGTGAAACGTTTACAGTGGAATTCATAATCGTTGGTTAACCAGTCTCCGCAAAAATGCCGTTCACGATTCGCGTAGTCATTGAATGTTGAATGAATTTTTGTTGCAATTCATAAACGTTCGCTAGACAACCGCCTAGCTGAATGGAGAAGAAATGGAGATGTACAGAATATTGTCTATTGATTGACATGTTATCTGTGGAAATTCGCTATGGAAGTCACTTTGACGCACTGAGTCACTCAAGTCAACGTCAATGTTTGTTTACAAAACAAACATTGACGCGGGTTTCAATTTCCAATAGTTTCCAATTTTAGTGAAGAAGAGAAAGCAGACCGAAGCGAATTCGAAATTTACGTGGTAAAACACTGACGAATGATACCACCTTGATAGCGGTGATGCCTAACATAATGATTTGTATATCCCACATAAAGTCAGAGATGGCCAAGGCTCACATTATTCGGAACATCCGATTGGTATAAGAATCGCCCTGGAGCACCTCTACAAAAATATCGCGAAGATATGTTTGTTCACAGTTAGCAAAAGTGCAGCTTGCTCTCCATAAACTGAACTCCCAGTAGAACTACTTACTTCAGCTCATACGTCCTAACTGTTCCGGCCTGGTGCAAAGATGTGTTCATCAGTGCAGACTTTTGGCCTGAGGGCATATAGTATACCGTTGCTACAGGGAAGCGAGAATAAGGATTTCTTCTGTTTTATAAGACTATAATATACTTATTTTTAGAATTATATCTATAGTATTTTAAGAATTCTATTGTATTGTGTTATTTTATGTGTTATCATAATATTATGTTTAAATATAGTTGCCTGATTCAAATAAATAATTGTTTGGAGACTATACTTAAGAAACCAAACATGATACCTCTGCTGTAAATCTCTGCTGCTCATTGGAACTGCTAATGAATGAGTAATAAAGAAAACTACAAAATATTATAATCCATCTAATATTATTTTAATAATTAAATAGATATACCAGGCTGAAAAAGAAAATTAATCTACTATTATGATTCTTGTATTGCTAGCCACTTCCTTTTCGCCTTAAGCAATGTACATATCATATTAGGCCATCCAACCAAATGAATTAGGTAATCCACGACCTTTATTCTAACTTCTTCAATCCAGATATATTTGCTCAAACTGAGGATATTAGAACAGCGTATGTTCTGGAATCGTCAATAGGTACTGTGTAGTACATAGTGTAGTTCCTTTATTTTGCGCTCGATATGTATTATTCATCAACATCCTATGTCCTATGAGATACTGAGTCATCATAAAAAATAGTGAAGCTGGTTAATTGTTTACCCAGTTCTGTATACCATCAAATAGCCTTTGCGTTAACTAGCCTTGCGTCTTTATATAGGCTAGCCGACTGTGGCGTCTTTCATGAGTCCATCCTCATGCGGCACTTCTTTCTTCTGGCAATAGTTTATTGCCATCGTTTCAATCCTTCGCCGGCCCACTGCCTAAATACAGAGCACGTGCCTCTTCTCAGAACGAGAAGAGTAACTTCCGGAAATACCAGTACTATGTATCAGGACAGCATAAATCGTCGTAGTTTTATATGCACTGCCCGTAATTAGCGATTTCATCATCAATGTATAGCCATCATTCGCTTTACACTACACTTTGGATTATTGGTGGATTTATTGGTTTTACCACAAGTACAAACATAGAAAAACATATTGTATATGACTCAAATCACATTTTTCTTCCATTTCTTATTAAAAATCAACATTATACAAAAATAATGTTTTCAAACTCATGTCAAAGCAAAAGCCTTGTTTGGCAGTGTCTGATTAACGGAAATCGGCGAACCAGTATTCGGCCGCTGCTAGCGGCCAATTTGAGAGTTTATTTCGACTATGAAATGCAAAAAGCTTGAATTCGACACATAGCGCTTGAAACGTCTCGGTGGCGAACGTTTCAAGCGTTTATGAATTCCACTGTAAAATGTTCTGAGTATAAATTTTCGAAATATTCATTGTATTTACGTTTTCTTGTCTCTTTTTGCAGGTTAGGTTAGGGTTCGACATAAATAACCAGGTAGGTTCTATCGGGTTGATATACCTAACAGATTACAATCTACCGAAAAATAATGCGTTATATTGTAATCTTGCGACAGTTTACAATTTCGCGACTTACATTATAATCTAAAGGTTTTTACAATCTTGCGGTGACAGATATACTAGTATTATTACAATTCTCAGTGGTTATCTATACAGTTTGTGTACTTTTGACACGGATCTAGACTATTTGACTTCTAAGATTTGCCTGATATGTGAGATATTTCTTCCAAACATCGTTGTCCAAACAGACCGCGACCGCCGTTAATTATCACCTTCCTCGTCCTTGTTCACGTGCAACGCGCGGGTGCGGGCGCGGTGGCGGGCGAGGTTGACTTGGCGATTTCGTGTTCACATTGGCCGCCAGGCGTATGCGCGGGTGTGACGTCGTACCAGTAGTTGTAAAAGTGGAAAATATTTTTAATAGCAAATTCTGAAGAAAAAAAACCGGCCAAGTGCGAGTCGGACTCGTGCACCGAGGGTTCCGTACAAACCTGTAGGTATATAAGTAAAAGTTATAGTGTGGTTATGGTATTTATATTGCTAAGTGAAATCCATAACATTATAAGTTTAAAATTATTAAACATATTTTTATTTTTATTATATGATGTAACTAAAAATTTATGCTTTTCGCAATTTTTCCTTTATCTGTGCTATAAGACGTGGGGTCGTACCAAATTTCAAGAGTTCACAGGAAGTACCCTTTTTTTCGGTTAGGTCGGTTAAAATTTAGGTTAAAATTTGCAGCATAAACGGCTGTATCTTTTTATTGCGTTAGCTTAGAAGTTTGATTTTTTCACAGCTCCAAGGGACAGTAAACGCCTGGCCGCCAATGTGAATACGAACTCGCCAAGTCAATCACGACTGCCGCCGCGTCCGCACCCGCACATTTTAAGTGAACAAGCACTTATACGTTCTTATACGTTGTCTAATTGACGTCCATAAATTTGGTTAAAAAGATATTTTGACTAGACATAATGCGTAAGCATCAGCAAAAAGCCAGTTTTAAATATTTATAAAGGGCACTCAGCGAAAGAATAATAGCATTAACTTGGGATACGTACTCGACAACACACATAGCGATGATTATTGTGCTTTACATAGTAGTGCTTATTACAATAGCTGTATTTGCAATAGGCCTTTACCAAAAATCGACTAACGCGATATGTCTATCAAAAAAGAGGCTAGATGGAAAGACTGTCGTAGTTACAGGAGGGACGACTGGAATGGGCTTACAAATAGCCACAGATTTAGCAGGAAGAGGCGCTCGAGTAATAATAGCATGTCCTTTAGAAGATGAAGGAGAATTTGCCAAAAAAAGGATAATTAGTGAAACAGAAAACGAGCAAGTGTTGTTCAAGCTACTAGATTTATCATCAATAGCTTCAATTCGAGAATTTGTCAAAGAAATCTATGAAACAGAAAACAGATTGGATATATTGGTGAATAATGCGGCAGTTGGCGCTGTAAACGAGTTCATTACAAAGGATGGAATGGGTTATATAATGCAAGTGAATTATTTTGGTCAGTTCTTACTGACAACACTTTTACTTCCACTATTGAAGAAAAACGCTACGAATTTAGAGCCTGCTAAAATTGTTAACACTGCATCAATTTTACATCTGGTCGGATCAGTGAATTTTAATAGATTGAACGATATAAATTATTGGTACCCGCTACAATTTTATGCAAATAGCAAACTGTGCGTAGTACTTTTTACTCATGAATTGGCGAAGAAGTTGAAAGAAGCTAACGTTGTGGTGAATAGTGTGGATCCAGGAGTGGTTGGAACTCGAATATTTGAATGTATCGGAAAAAATATCGGTGCTTTCCTAGCTTTGGTTTTACGAACGTTTTCGAAAACCCCGTGGGAAGGCGCTCAGACTGCGTTACACGTTGCCCTAGACCAGAGAGCTGGTCTGGTCAGTGGTCAGTATTTCAGCAACTGTAAACTGTCTCGTGCTAAAAAGGCTGGTTATGACGATGAAACAGCTGAACAACTGTGGCAGCAGTCTGTTAGACTTGTAGGATTGAGTGATAAGGAACTTGAACAATGCATAGAAATAAATTAATAAATCTTTATTTGCAAAATTACAAAGGTTCACAGTTATAAATTGGCCTCTATCACTCAGAAATGCGTTATGGGAGTTAGTGTATATATATAGTTTGAAATTATTAATTATTTAATATTTAGTGTATAGTGTATATAAAAATATTATATTTGATGTGGACTCAGTTGCGGGCAACATGTAATTTTCATTATAATATACTACCACTATACTGCCACATAAGATAATAGCTTTGGTCAGAGGCCCAATTTTCTAAAAGAATCTTACACATTTGAGAGCTCTACTACTGCACCGGTTGGCAAAGCAGATTTTGTCTGGTGGGAGGCTTCGGTCGTGGATAGTTACCACCCTACCGGCAAAGAACGGTGCCGGGTATGGGTTTCGTGTAACTGCCATACCCTTAACAGGTTAGCCCGTTACCATCTTTGACTGCTCCTACCATCAGGTGAGTTCGTAGGGGCTAACTTGTAGTGGAATTTAAAAAAAAAGATTATTTTCAGAAGACCCGGCAAAAAATTCACCAGCTGCTATTTTAATAAAAAAGTATAGCCATGGAATATAAAAGCAAATCAAAATAGAAACGATACAAGTATCCGATAAAAAACGTAAAAAGAGTTTTTTTTAATTTGATACTTGCAGGTACTTTTCGTAAGTGCTGGCCCCGATTTAAAAAAAAAATTGTAGGTCCCTAATTAGTTTCGTACCTACTTTTGACTTCGTTTTTTGTTGAATATAAAAATACTAGCTGATGCCCGCGACTTCGTACGCGTGGGTCGAGGTTTTGTGGATCCCGCGGGAACTCTTTAATTTTCCGGGATAAAAAGTAGCCAATGTGCCATTCCAAACTACGATATATCTCTGTGCCAAATTTCATTCAGATCCGCTCAGCCGTTCTGGCGTGATTGAGTAACAAACATTCATCCATCTAAACTTTCGCATTTATAATATTAGTAAGTATGTATAGATTAATTCACAATTTAAATATTTGTATATCAAAAGGTGATGTATAAATATTTTAATCTATAGGTACGCAATCATAGGTATGCACGGATTAAACTCCGCCTCGAAAAGCCTAGCAAGGAACTTGGTCATTAATTTTGATCTCGATAGGTACTTTAACTGGCCAATAGATTTGATAGGAAGTTAACCATGTTACATTTTAATGCTTTTACTGAGATAAAATATAAAACCGGCCAAGTGCGAGTCGGACTCGCGCACCGAGGGTTCCGTATAAACATGTAGTAAATTTTATAAAAACTACTTACTAGATCTCGTTCAAACCAATTTTTGGTGAAAGTTTGCATGGTAATGTACATCATATATTTTTATTGTTTTATCATTCTCTTATTTTAGAAGTTACAGGGGGGGGGACACACGTTTTACCACTTTGGAAGTGTCTCTCGCGCAAACTATTCAGTTTAGAAAAAAATGATATTACAAACCTCAATATCATTTTTGAAGACCTATCCATCGATACCCCACCCCACACGTATGGGTTAGATGAAAAAAAAATTTTTGAGTTTCAGTTCTAAGTATGGGGAACCCCAAAATTTATTGTTTTTTTTCTATTTTTGTAAGAAAATCTTAATGCGGTTCACAGAATACATCTACTTACCAAGTTTCAACAGTATAGTTTTTATAGTTTCGGAAAAAAGTGGCTGTGACATACGGACGGACAGACAGACAGACAGACAGACAGACAGACAGACAGACAGACAGACAGACATGACGAATCTATAAGGGTTCCGTTTTTGCCAAATTTGGCTACGGAACCCTAATTACTAAATATTTATGATACTACATTAAATAATAATATTTAATGTAGTAGTACAAAATAATACATGCATTTAAAGTGATTACATTTCAATTACTCCAAATCTAAATAATATGAAGTTAAAACTAATTTCTTTATATTATTACTGAAGCTAGTGCATCCCTATCTCTTATCCTCGTACACAGACCTACATATAAAAAAGAAAAATTGCGTTTTCTTTCTTTCATTTGAACTGGACTATGTACCTTGCGATGCCACTGACGTATGCTTTGAATATCATGCCAAACTTTATGTTTTATTGAGTTTATAAAGTGCTAAGTTCTATAGTAAAAGCTTTTAATGGTTGTCGTGTCATTCAGGTAGCAAGTTGCAGTTCAAGTCAACATTGTCGGTAGCCGTAAAGTCGCGGCCCGTAAGGCGTTTAATGATGTTTTATGGCTGCTAGTAAATCTTTGCTCAGTTTACGAGCGTGGCTAACATCTTTAGAGTTTTAACTCAAAATTATAAGATATAACGTAATAATTAAATACTAGTTAATTGGGTACTGTTAGTCCCAAGCACTCGGTGGTTATAAAGTAAACAACACGAGTACTCGAACTGAAGTTTATTAGTGGAGAAAATTTTACTATTCTCACAAAATAAAAAAGATAAACTACTTAGATCACTTGTCACACGACTCGCGGAGACCTCCAAAAGGTCTTTCGGCGACATTTTTGGTTCAGGGCCTTAGCTTCTATTGCTGTCCATTCCGGCAGGCCGAAACCAGGTCCGTAGGTGGATAGCAATTAGGCTAATTACCAGAACGACTGGAGATTAAGAATTAATTAGCTGTTTTTATAGGCAATATATTGCTGATTAACACATTATTGTTTTGCGTCAATCTTGAATTCTGGGTCAAAATGCTACATGAATGATCAGCAATATACGCCATAGTAGCTATAGGGATGTAACAGTACGTTCCATTGTTGAGATATTATTGAATGATGCCTTACTCTATATATCCTGCCTGCTTATCTTGTGATAGGAGTATTATACAAAATAAGGTATGGTGCGTGTGCTCGTCATCCTTTCCTAATTTATCCGATTGGACTTTGTTCAGTTGTTGTTGGCACTGTAACCACCAATGTCACCAACGCTATTCGCATTGTTAAAAGGTTGTATTAACGAACACGCTGCCTTACATGCTTGTAAGGCAAGTAAGCAATCAAAAAATCGGCCAAGTGCGAGTCGGACTCGCGCACCGAGGGTTCCGTACTCAAGAAGTAGGTATAATTACCTTTGTTAATGAACCGCAAAACTAACTTTGTTTGTAGAGGTTTACTGTTAATATCAAAAAATTACGTTTGTTGTATGGGAGCCCCCCTTTAATATTTACTTTATTGATATTTAATTATTTATTTTGAAAGGTAATATACAAGTTAAATTTTCTGTGAAAATTTGAACCGTCTACCTGTTACCGTTTTTAATATTGAGCAAAAAAATACGAAAAAAACACGTTTATTGTATGGGGACCCCCCTTAATATATATATTTATTTAAATTTTTAGTATTTGTTGTTATAGCGGCAACGGAAATACATCATTTGTGAAAATTTCAGCTTTCTAGCTATCACGGTCTATGAGATACAGCCTGGAGACAGACAGACAGACAGACAGACAGACAGACAGACAGACAGCGAAGTCTTAGTAATAGGGTCCCGTTTTACCCTTTGGGTACGGAACCCTAAAAAGCAGCAAGCAAGTTTGATATGAACAAGCAAGTTAAGAAAGCAACAACCAAGCAAGTTAATAACTATAGTTTCAAAATCGGCTTGTGTCGCACCACATAATCCTCGTTGCAAATTACAGCGACAGACGTTAGAACTTTGGAGCATCGAGGCAAACAAATTCAATTTGATCCAAACATGGCGGTGAAACACGATTTGTGATTGATTTCCTGCGACGCATACGTTCTCCTGTGTCGGCAGGTGCCTCACTTTTGCAGAAATAGTTATTCTATTGAGTTAAGATTGACATATTGCGCGAATAAATTCCCTTCCCCGCAATATGTGTTAAACCAAATACGAGATTGTTGGATGTAGCGGACCCTTTTACTCACTTTAACGGAATGTTGCCCAAAAAAGGAGTGTAACATTTTCAGGGATCTAAAATATGTAAGTATTTATATGAGTTCCTTTATTCCACCATAACTTCTAAATGCCTGAACAAATTTGGATTTTGGATGCATGGAGTATTGTTAGAATACTTACCTACATCCTTCCGAATGACACTGGCTATAATTGTTTTGAAAAATATCTAATCGGTATGGCAGGGTATTCATGTTTTTTTATTATTTAAATTATGTTCACTTGTTTTTAGGGTTCCGTAGCCAAATTTGGCAAAAACGGAACCCTTATAGATTCGTCATGTCTGTCTGTCTGTCTGTCTGTCTGTCTGTCTGTCTGTCTGTCTGTCTGTCTGTCTGTCTGTCTGTCTGTCTGTCTGTCCGTCCGTATGTCACAGCCACTTTTTTCCGAAACTATAAGAGCTATACTGTTGAAACTTGGTAAGTAGATGTATTCTGTAAACCGCATTAAGATTTTCTTACAAAAATAGAAAAAAAACAATAAATTTTGGGGGTCCCCATACTTAGAACTGAAACTCAAAAATTTTTTTTTCATGTAACCCATAGGTGTGGGGTATCTATGGATAGGTCTTCAAAAATGATATTGAGGTTTGTAATATCATTTCTTTCTAAACTGAATAGTTTGCGCGAGAGACACTTCCAAAGTGGTAAAATGTGTGTCCCCCCCCCCGTAACTTCTAAAATAAGAGAATGATAAAACTAAAAAAAATATATGTTGTACATTACCATGCAAACTTCCACCGAAAATTGGTTTGAACGAGATCTAGTAAGTAGTTTTTTTTTAATACGTCATAAATCGTAAACCGCAATTTACCTTTCATTCAATCAAGTCAAATATTTAAAAAAAACATTTATTTTAAAACTTACTTCAGGTTTGTACGGAACCCTCGGTGCACGAGTCCGACTCGCACTTGGCCGGTTTTTTTATTATTATTTAATGATGCCCAAGACTTCGTCCGCGATTTTTTTTTAAATAAGTGGCACTCCTCAATTTTCCGGAATAAAAAATAGCTTCTGTCTTTCCAGGTCACGTGGATTCACGTATCTAATTCAATTAGTGATTATTGCTTCGATGCAGATCGAAGGACAGACCAACAAAGAAACACACTTTCACATTATTTAAACATTATAGTACCTAGGTATTTGTAAAGCATTATCTTTATATGGGCGGTAAACCCTTGGTATCAAGCATGCAGTATCTGTTCCCTAGAGGCTAGAGAAGTCTTATATACAGAGTTCTATAGAGTTTTTACTATTTATATTTTACTTGCTGGTTCTCCTCGGTAGGAACGGCATTCCGAACCAGTGGTAGATTCATTCGGCTATTCAAAAGCACTTGTAAAATGTCTACTTGAATAAAAAATATTTGATTTTGATTTACAAACTTTATTTGAACTTTTTGTACAATTCAAAATTCAAAATTCAAAATTCAAATTATTTTTATTCAAATAGACTTTTACAAGTACTTTTGAATCGTCGAGTGAATCTACCACTGGTTCGGAATGCCATTCCTACCGAGAAGAACCAGCAAGAATACTTGGTTTAAGTTTTGCGAACAGTTATCTTCCCTTACTGCTACGGTTATTATTATGCAGTAGGTACATTCACATTCTTGTATTTGCCTCTAGGGGTCGATTCAATGGAAACAGTCGGTACACTCACTTGTATTTCCATTATTATGAGTGGTTGAAAGTACATTCAACTTGATTACATCTGTGGTGTCTACCAATGTATATTATAGGTAGGTGGTTGGCGGAGTATATCGCAATGGAATTCCTATATCAGGACCTCACGATACAGGTCTCCTAGTGTGAGGTCCACAGTTAAGCATATAAGGGATACATGAGTCTAATCGCTAAACCAAAAAATGTAATTAGTTTTAAGATTCTACTTGTTTGTTAATGTGCACCTATTAATCTTGTTACCTTTCTGGAAAATAAAGTATTTGTATTGTATTGTATTGTATAATCGCAGTTTAGGACTTTGTTTGTACTAAAATTCACTTTTCAATCTAGAAAATCGAAAGTCTCATTTCCAATCTTACAAGAACGAAAAGTTAGGTCTATTGTTTCGATAATACCTATTATGAGTCTAATTTTTTGTCCCGTTAATAAATCGCTCCATCCTGTCTTCGAAAAGGATCATTGTTAAATTTTACAGCGTATTCAGCAGATAACATTATTCAATCCTATATTAAATATCGGAAGCAGCCGATCCGATTAACAGATTAAAACATGATAAATAATATATTAAGACAAATCTATACTAATATCCAGACTTCCATACTAATATTATAAATGCGAAAGTGTTTCTGTCTGTCTGCTACGTTTTCACGGCCCATCATTTCAACCGATTTTGATGTAATTTGGTATTGAGGTAAATTGTATCCCGGGCTTTTCATAGATCATCATTTTACATAGGCTTTTCATCCCGGAAAATTCACTTGATTCCCGCGGGAATGAAAAAAATTAATCCACGCGGACGAAGTCGCGGGCATCATCTAGTATGAAATAAATGTGTGATATTGACTTTATGGATTTCGTGGGTGACTAAGGGCACTCGTTAGTCTTTCGTATTATTTGGAGCTCCAAACAACACAAATGTATTTTGACGAATAATCCGTGAAATTCGGTATGAGGCGGGTAAGAAGGTAGGTAATGCCTGTAAGTAATTGAATTTGAAGTCCTACAACACTGAAAATCCATCACTCGTTCACATGATTCATGCAATTAAGTCAAAGTATCAAAGTATGCCACAGAAGTTGTTTGAATAAGCCTATCTTATAAAGTCTATAAAAGAAGAAACTGACTAACGCACATATCAGCAGCGCTATCAGCCTTATCGTCAGAGGTAATTACCTCAAGACTGGTTGACTGCTGCAGGGACACACTAACCACCCTGGCCCGTAGCAACAAGGTGGTTCTTCGCTGGGTTCCAGGGCATATGGGTATAGCCGGCAATGAAAACGCCGATACCCTGGCTAAAACGGGCGCTAAGGTAAGACAGATCGGACCAGAACCGGTCTGCGGTATACCTAAAAGCCTGGTGCAGCTCACCCTGCTAACCTACTGCTTCTATGAAACACTCACTCGTTGGAGAAACTTACGTGGTCTAAACCAGTCAAAGGCGCTGGTCAGAACCTTCAACAAGAAGGCCGCCTCAGATGCGCTAGCGCTCAGCAGAAATAACCTACGCACTTTAGCACGAGCTTTAACAGGTCACTGCGGTCTTAACAGACACATGTTTAACCTCAAGCTCAGGGACACGGATATCTGCAGATTATGCGAGGAATCCTGTGAGACTCCGCTGCATATTATCTGCCAATGTCCCGCTCTAGTGCATAAACGAAGCATCCATCTGGGCAAACATATTATTAACCCAGAGGACGCTTCCCGTATTCCAGTCAAGAAAACGCTGCTGTTCCTGGCAGAAACAAGTATTGGCGAGGAAATTTAATCACGGAGGTCATATCACAATAGATCGGAGACGGTCGCAGTGATACAGGACATAAGGGACTGAAACCTCATCAAGAAGAAGAAGAAGAACGCACATATCAACTTACAATTACGAGATTAATTTGAGAAATAGCAAAGCCGTCTTAAAATTATCTAAATCCAAGCAGAAGAAGTGACGAGATAAAGGTAGTTCTCGACTAAAACCAAATATTTAAACAGTCTCAACTCAACT
Source organism: Erebia epiphron (assembly GCA_963932025.1). Classification (NCBI taxonomy): domain Eukaryota; kingdom Metazoa; phylum Arthropoda; class Insecta; order Lepidoptera; family Nymphalidae; genus Erebia; species Erebia epiphron. The sequence continues at coordinate 30,388,741 of OZ009949.1, forward strand.
GAACTGTAAAAGCAGTTCTTATCTTTACGTCTTTCCTTGCGGTGCGGAAGAGCAGTAAAAAGCAAATTCGCTCTCGAGGCTACTTCAACTAATCCGAGAGACATTCGCATGAACTGTAAATGTGCATTTCGTTGTTAAGACAGCTTACCTACTAGCTATCGCACTGCTTAAAAGCATGGAACTTTACGATAAATTGTGTCTTTAAACAGCTAATAAAAATGGCCTGAGGGCTGATTTGTGATTTTTTTAAACGGTCACAAATTTATATCTATTCAAATATAATTACGATTAAAAATAGTGGCTTTTAACAGCTAATAACAAATGAGCTGAGGGCTGATTTGTGTTTATAAAAACAGTAACAAATGAATAAGTACTTATTCAAACGCATTCGGATTCTAAATAAGACTTCTAAATATTAAGTATAGGTTTAACGCAGAAAACATATCTATTAAAATCATGAAGTCTTATAAAATAAAAGTGATTACTTTTCAAAAGCTTACTGGCCTTATTACTTTGAACGAAGCGATAAACCGGGGCAATTACAAAAGATTTTACGCAAAGATCGGACATTACAAACTTAAATGCTCATAAGCTGAACATTGTTTGTTAAGGCTACCATTAAAATCCAATATCACAACGAACAAAGAGTAACCTGTGTCGGTAAAGTACGACAATGTACGTCCTCGGATGCCGCATAACTTTAATGGTTACTTTTACTGACCATTTTGGCTATAATAGTGATATTTTGAACTGTTGAAGAGCCTTATTTCTCGGACAGACTCGTTTAGATAAAAGTATTTCAATAGGTATATCAAAATCTTATAAAGGGACATCAAAACAAATGAACCACCATTATTTGGTACATTAAAATTTCTTTATGAAATACGAATACACTACTACACAGGTCACATAAAATGGAGGATCGAATATCGTACTGATAAGCTAAAGTTACCAAAATCGCATTAAAATCTTAGTAAGTAATTAATGAGATTATGCTACAAGGTATTATTTCTTAGGTTATTTTCAATAAAGTCACGAGAAAACGTGTTTTTATTTTCCGTGAGCGTGGATTGAGGTTTTTTAGTTCCCGCGGTTCCTTAATTTACCGGGATAAAAAGTAGCCTATGTGCTATTCCAGACTATAATCTATCTCTGTGCCAAATTTCAGCCAGATCCGTTCAGCCGTTGGCGCTTGATTGAGTAACAAACATCGACGTAGAAATAGTAGTACGGGACCAATAAACATTGACCCTAAAAAAAATGTAAAGCTGATTTTTGGCACAAGTGTTCCTTGGAGTCTGGGAAGTACCTCTTTAAAATCCCCCCCCCCCCTAGGCCGCGGGCGTTCCCCAAACCCCCCCCCCCCCCCCCAAACGTCTCCCCAACCGCAGTTTTTTGTAATTTTCTCAAAAAATATTAGTGCTAGAAAAAACTTTCTACGGCGAAAATTATCATCATTAAATTATCTACAAAATAATAGCATAGTTTATTTCGATAACTAATACTACTAATAGTTTCGGAGATATGTTAACCCTTTGTGCATGAAAAGAAAATAATTTGCATGTATGGCTTTTTGTAATGTAGTTTCTTGTGATTTCCATAAAAACTGACAGAGGTACAAAAATGTTGTAAGAAGGAAAATGAAAGGCTATTAAATTAACTATAAAATGATATTTAGTTTATTTTGATAAGAGTAATACTTTTGGAGATAAAGAAAATAATATGCGAATACCGTGTACGTTGTTTTTAATTTTCGAAAAAAAAATAACAGAGTTAGGAAAAACTGATTGAAGCAGTAAGAAAAATAATTAAATTACCTACAAAATACATTTAGTTCATTTTGATAGCACTAATAATTTCGAAAATATACCTGTCATAGTTAACATAAAAGCAATATTTTTCAAAATTTTATATGTTTTCTGTAATTTTTAGAAAACTATTAGAGCTAGGCAAAAAAACTCCCAGAAAAATAAATAAACACCATTTAACCACTTATTAAACAAAAATTAGTTCAATAAGATAGGACTAATAATTTCGACTATATTATCCATGTATAGTGTACGAAAACAATTAAAAAATTGCTAGAGTCCTATGTTATTTCCAATTTCTACAAAAACTATTAGAGCTAGAAAAAATCCTCGGAAGATTAATTAATTTCACTAAATTACCCACAAAAAAGTCCTATGGTGAATTTAGATAGGACCAATACTTCGAGAAATATGGCAACCTATATTCCAAGTTTTTTTTTTCAACAACCGTGGTAATATTTTTGAATTTTCACAGAAACTAATAGAACTAAGAAAAAAAACATAAGTAACAAATATATATTTCATTAAATTATCTTCAAAATAGTTTTTAGTCTATTTTGATGGAACTAATAGTTTCGGAAATATGGCTGCCTAACTGGAATAAAAAACTAAACCTTTGTAAAATCCGTAAATGTTTATTGTAATTTCAAGAAAAAGTATTAGAGTAAGGAAAAAAGCTGTCAGGACTTAGTACAAAGATTATGAATTTACCTATAAAATAGTGTTTAGTTTATTTTAATAAGATAAATAGTTTTCGAAATATACCTTGCTGTTGTGTAAGAACCGGTGGTGGTCATGTAGACTTAGCATAATACTACATAATAAATAGAAATTAACCCATAAATGTAACATATTTTTATAATATCCCCTCCTTTCACAACCCCCCTACCCCCTTCCACAACCCCCCTCCACCTCCCACGACCTCCCTCCCACTCTCCACAACCCCTTGTCCTCCATCACCCACAACCCCCTCCTTCCTCCGACATCCACCTCCTTCTCCCACAACCCCCTCCCCCCATTATTTACGAAGTGTGGTGTTGTTTTGTAGATAGATAGATAAAGATATCCTGATTATTACTATTAGTTAGTTGTATTATAGCATCGATGATTTTCTAATAAAACGTCATGCACATTTTCGATCGTAATATTTCCGATAGTATTAGGTCTATTTAAATGAAATAAGAAGCATTTTGTAGACGATTTTATGAACTTTCCAAAATTATTTGTCCTATCATAATGATTTAAATGCCATTTGGTAGATTATTTAAGGTAAAATATTTTCGCCATAGGTGGTTTTTTCTAGCACTAATATATTTTGAGAAAATTACAAAAAACCGGCCAAGTGCGAGTCGGACTCGCGCACCGAGGGTTCCGTACTCAAGAAGTAGGTATAATTACCTTTGTTAATGAACCGCTAAACTAACTTTGTTTGTAGAGGTTTACTGTTAATATCAAAAAATTAGGTTTGTTGTATGGGAGCCCCCCTTTAATATTTACTTCATTGATATTTAATTATTTATTTTGAATGGTAATATACAAGTTAATATTCTGTGAAAATTTGAACCGTCTACCTGTTACCGTTTTTAATATTGAGCAAAAAAATACGAAAAAAACACGTTTATTGTATGGGGACCCCCCTTAATATATATATTTTTTTAATTTTTATTTTTTGTTGTTATAGCGGCAACGGAAATACATCATTTGTGAAAATTTCAGCTTTCTAGCTATCACGGTCTATGAGATACAGCCTGGAGACAGACAGACAGACAGACAGACAGACAGCGGAGTCTTAGTAATAGGGTCCCGTTTTTACCCTTTGGGTACGGAAACCTAAAAACTACGGTTGGGTAGAAGTTTGGGGGGTGGGGGGGAACGCCCGCGGCCTGGGGGAGGGGAGCGGAATTTTTAAGAGGTACTTTTCAGACCCCAAGGAACACTTGTGCCAAAAATCAGCTGTACATTTTTTATTTTAGGGTTCCCATACAAAGCTTGCATAAATAGCCTGAGCTAATCCGTACATCCATCCAAACTTTTGCATTTATAATATTAAAAATATGAATTAATGAATGAATGAAAAAACTTTATTGCACACCAAAAAAGTTACATGAAGAATAAAAAAGTATATATTATCAAAACTAACATGGTAGTATGCAAAGGCGGCCTTATTGCTGCAAGCAATCTCTGCCAGGCAACCCTTGGCTAGAGAGGAAAAAGTAAAGATAACAGGATAGTGCAAGTAAAACTTAAACACATTAGATATAATACTAATTAATAGTCAATAAAATATATACCTACTAGGTAAGATATTATAAATAAATAAACTCAATACTATACTCAATATGTATATATACACACATACATATATATATATATATATATATATACATTTACAATATACATATATATATATAAATACATATCCATAAATACTTACAATATATTTTGAATAAACATAAATATGATTACTGAACCATTGATTTGTAAAAATAATAACAAAGCAATTCTGTAAAAAATATAATTTACAATAACGAGAAATTCTACCCATCACAAATTTCGTGTAATGGGAATTAAGTAATTTTTTCCTAATTTATTTGTAAATCAAAAGAAAACGTACAATATTATGACCTTAGGGTATCATGTCCAATATAATTATCTTTTGCAAAGGGAGAGGCAAATGTAAACAAAAAACCGGCCAAGTGCGAGTCGGACTCGCGCACTGAGGGTTCCGTACTCAAGAAGTAGGTATAATTACCTTTGTTAATGAACCGCAAAACTAACTTTGTTTGTAGAGGTTTACTGTTAATATCAAAAAATTACGTTTGTTGTATGGGAGCCCCCCTTTAATATTTACTTTATTGATATTTAATTATTTATTTTGAAAGGTAATATACAAGTTAATATTCTGTGAAAATTTGAACCATCTACCTGTTACCGTTTTTAATATTGAGCAAAAAAAAACAAAAAAAAACACGTTTATTGTATGGGGACCCCCCTCAATATATATATTTTTTTAATTTTTAGTATTTGTTGTTATAGCGGCAACGGAAATACATCATTTGTGAAAATTTCAGCTTTCTAGCTATCAAGGTCTATGAGATACAGCCTGGAGACAGACAGACAGACAGACAGACAGACAGACAGACAGACAGACAGCGGAGTCTTAGTAATAGGGTCCCGTTTTTACCCTTTGGGTACGGAACCCTAATAAAAACGAATTTAATTAAGTAATGGTGCTTCTTAGGGCAGTCAGAGGTCTTTTTATCCGACTGCCTGAAAAAAGGAGTGTATTGTTTTCAGGGTTCATGTATGTATGTATGTATGTATGTATGTATGTATGTGAGTTTGTATATTCCACCATAACTTCTATACGTCTGAACCGATTTTGATAATTGTTATCAAAATTGGTATCGTTAGAATCCCTAGCTTATTCCGGGTGACATAGGCTAATAAAATTTGAAAAAAAATTGATGTGGTGACCATGGTACCGCATTAAAGACTAAAGTAGAAAAAAAATATTCGACAGTAAGATTAACTATATAACCATCATCTAGAAAACGATGAGTAGATTCCAAAAATATATAACACTATATCCCGAGTGACACGGGATACAAATTTTTGAAAAATTCATAACGGGCTACGGCAGAGCAGTCGTATTTTTTAATAATTTTAATTATATTCACTTGTTATGAATTTGGACATCGACCAAAATTATAAAAACTGGAAAAAAAAAACTTCTATCACGGTAGTAACTTCATTAAAACTGCGATAGCAAACAATGTTACCACAGCGCCAAATACGATCTGGTGCCAACTTTAACCGCAAAATATTCATAAATTGTCAACTGAGTAACATTAAAAAAATCATATTCCTTTATACATTTAAACAATATTTGATTCTTAATTTAGATTGAAGATAATTAAGATTAAATAGAGCAACTCAATGATTTCATCAAATGTACTATGCATAAAATAATGTCACATATTATTACTGCTAAATTTAAGCGTTTTAGACTTAGAATAATAACGATTTAGGATAATAACTACTTAGAAATTCGTATCTATTTATATCTAGGAAGATTCGGTTTGAGTCGATTACAAAACCACCGTACGGAACTCTAATTCATGGTATTGCAAGATATCGCAAAGTTGTAACAAACCAAGATTATCTCCGAGAATGTGAGACTTCATTCCCTACTGGGTCAGTATTATGTAATGCACAAAGCACACAAACCAGAGCACGTAGGTATATCTGATTACTAATTCGTTTGAGCAATAAATTGTCCTAACTTAATGAGAGTCATAATAGTTCATACTACAGTAGGATAGAGAAGGCACTGGCGCATTCCCGCTGACACGTTATCACTGAATTAGACTTTGCATATTCCAGACATTGTGGCAATTTCTGACGCTAGTCTAGATCTGATTACTAATTCAGCTGAATTTCAATTTCCAGGAAAGTTAAATCAGACGTGTAGTAACCAAACGTTTCAGACATTTATTTTATAACAGAAGCCTAAAATGAGGATTAGTTGCACAGTAGAAGAGAGTAGATGCCAAACTTGTAACACAGAATAGGTAACACGTGTAGCTGATATAATTGCTGAACCACCCCAATTTGAATGCATTTTTAGGGTTCCGTACCTAAAAAGGAAAAAACGGAACCCTTATAGGATCACTTTGTTTTAAATCAGGGGATAGCTGAAAATAAAGCACATACCAGATACAAAGGCGGCTTGAATGGAGTGGCGGATAGGAATGAAGCATACGACCATGTTCCAAACGAACCGCATGAAAACCAATCATCATCATCATCATATAGGTTACGTGATTGATATGTAAGTACATATATGGATGTCAAAAACTAGACGGAAAATCTGGCGTTGCTAAATTAATTATTATGATAGATTAAAGTAAGGGGAGGCACATGTTTTATACAAATTAGTGATGTTCAGGATATCCGTATCCGCGAATATCCGTGGGAGAAAAAAGATCCGTGTCCGTATCCGCGGATCTTGACACCAAATATCCGTATCCGCGGATATACATTTTTAACGATCCGGCACATCACTACTTAATACAAAAATAGGTGTGTGTGATCGTGATAGGTAAACAGTTCAGGTGTGAGCTTTTACATGCGTATTCTAAAGAGTACACTGGTAGATCTGAATAGTTACAATAAATCGCCGAAACTTGATGAGTGGCTTAATAGTTAATACCGAGTACGTCCGAGAAGGCCTCACAGCAATGCCGCATCAGGCTGACACGCATTACAGGATTAAGTTTTGCATATTCACAGAGCGCGCTACTCACCAACGCCAGTCAGTAGTTTGATTAAATATTCAGCTGGGCAATAAATTACAGTCTAGCTATAGACTAGACTTAACCACGCTTTATATCAGAGCTTCAAGACTCGAGCATTCAGGATGCATACGTAAAGAGGTAAAGCTACGATCCAAATAAAGTTCATTAAATAAATATATTCATGAAATTTTTATTAATATTTTATACTAGCTGATAGCCGTGACTTCGTCCGTGTGGTTCAAGTTTTTTTTTATTACCGCGGGAACTCCTTATTTTCCGGGATAAAAAGGCGCCTATGCCTCTCCACAGGCCAACTATACCCATGCCAAAAATCACATCGATCCGTTATGGCGTGATTGAAGAACAAACCAACAAACAATTACACTTTCGCAATAATAATATTAGTATGATTTCATTTTCCAGTTAAATATAAAAATAGGTTTTTTAACTACAGCGATATCTAGGAAATAATAAAAGACGCTAAGTAGAATTTCTTCTAAACAATTGTTAACACGGTCTAGAAATCTTATACAATCTCGGTGGAATACTTTTAATTAAATGGAGCACTCTTACCTCGAATTAAAACTTCCATAGTGATTCCGCGATAACTTTCTTAACAGCTTGAAACAAAACTTGTAAGACTAGATTGACCCATTTAAATTTTAGAGATAGCTTTATTGTTCATTGCAATAAATGCAAAATCCGGCAAAAGGTTTTTTTTATACCGTCTCTTCGCTCTAATTAACCAACTTCAAAAAAAGGAGGATGTTCTCAATTCGACTGTATGTTTTTGTATGTATGTTACGCGATTCCGCCAATTATGAATGAATTTTGCTGATTCTTTTTTTGTTTGGTAGATCATACTTCAGAGGTGGCCCCATATAAATTTTATGGAAATTGATTTACTTAGCGCTTAAGACTATTAACAAAAAAAAATATATACTTACCCAGATAATTTTTTTTACCTTTTAGTTTAAGTTGGTAATTACAGGTATAGTTTTGAAGGCGGTTTTTGTTTTAGATTAAAGCGAATAATTATTTTTATCGGTACTATCACGTGTCAGCTTTCTCGACGAAAAATTGCCTCAAGTTCAGTTTCAAAAAGAAAAGAAACCTCAAGCCTGTTAATGCACATAATAATATCTTCAAAAACAATGTAAAATTGGATTGATTAGCTTGCTTGGCATCTGTGCATTACATGGGTAGGTATACGTATCATAACATGGGTAAAACTAAGACTATTCAAACAATACACTATTTGACTATTACGATGTTTGACACTAATGGGATAGGGAGTGCATCTGTTTGTCTGTTCGTCTGCTTTTCTGCTATACTTTCATGATCCATGTGTTCAACTGATTTTGAATTTTTGATACAGAAATAAGTTGCATCCCGGAGAAAGACATAAACTATCTAGTAAAAGAAGTCACGGGCATCCTTTAGGAAAACTACACATTACTAGTAGGTACATTATTTTACTAAGAAAAAAAAAATCGTTTCAAATATTTCCAAATCACTATAATATTATGATAGATATAGTGAGAATGTATCCCGTATCGTAAGAACGATACGATAATGTCCGCAGCAATCACGAATCTTTAACGGATTCTATTATCGACTATTTGGTTCGTAATGTTTGCCTTTTTCCGATTCAGGCTTTAGTCCCTTAACGGATTCTATTATCGACTATTTGGTTCGTAATGTTTGCCTTTTTCCGATTCAGGCTTTAGTCCCTTAAGCTACTCTCGTTTATGTACTTGATTCAAACTTTGTTTCACAAAATATCGAAAAATTGGATTTCGTCAACTTTATGGTTTTTAGTATGATTTCTTTGTGATTTTTTTATGTAAAGAGTTACACAATATAGGTACACCCCTTTGAAGATACCAATAAAAAAGGCCTTATCGTATCGTTAAAATTATACGACAATGTTTCTATCTGTGGTGCAAACCTTTATTTCTTTTATCGCGCCCCGTCACACTGATCTCCCTTGCCATTATTTCGATGCAGTCTCGACATTGAAAGCTATCGTTTACTTTACACGAGTCACTGAATTCAACTGTAAAATACAATATCTCTTGTCGCTACAAAGACACGATAAAACTGTTTCCCTTAACCATAAGCCTAGGTACGACAAAGTTTCTTTCCGCAGCGACCACAAAACTTTAATGGTTTCTTTTATCGACTATTTGGGCCGTAATGGTTGCCTTTAAAACCGATGCATGGCGTAATCACTTAAGCTCTCGTTTACTTGTACGTTATACACGGGTCAGTGAATGCTTTACAAAGAACGGTACCAGTATCGAGTGTCGTATCAAATACCTACCTAAAGCAACCTAAATCCAGTTAAGTAGGTACTAGGTAAGTATATATTAATTTCATGAAGCCGTATTAAACAAAATGACCATTTTAACTAGTTTAATCCTTTTATTCTGTTCTAGCTACTTTTACTAATTTGGTAAAAATATATCTGAAAAAGATTAAAAGGTAGAACTGAATCCAAGTGTTGAATAGAAACGCTAGTCAAAGGTGAACAAAACAGAAATGAAGTCTTTATCTTACTCCTTTTCCCATACAAAGCTCAAAAGTAGTAAAAAGTAACTTTGCTCCCGAGAACACTATAGTGTTCTCGGGAGCAAAGTTACTTTTACACTATTCGCTATTGGATTTGCAGGGTACTGCAAATCCAAGAGACATTTTGTATGAACTGCAAATGTGCAATTTAGAGTTTTGCTATAATCCTATCCTACAAATGGAGTATTAGGTACACTATAAGGATTCCCAAACTATTTTGAGCAAGTGACCCCTTTTCCAAAATGAACCTCAGACCCTTAAAAATCCTATCTCCAGTTTTTTTCCTATTGATAAAAAATAGTTACAAATTTAATAATTAAATTTGCGGTTGGCTAAGTGAGTAATCTTGACATCATTTTGTCATCAAAATTTAACAAAATAAATGGGCACAAAATTCAGTCAATATCAAGTGTAATGAATACTTAATTAATTATTAATTCAAAAATTAAAAAATTCAAAAAAATTCAAAAAATTCAAATTATTTTTATTCAAATAGACTTTTACAAGTACTTTTGAATCGTCGAGTGAATCTACCACTGGTTCGGAATGCCATTCCTACCGAGAAGAACCAGCAAGAAACTCGGTGGTTGCTCTTTTGAAAAAAAAATAATTTACAATTTTATTAATTTATACATATGTAACCGCTGTCCTTAGCATTGCTGGAGCGAATCAAATCCATGCTCCTTTGTCATTTACGTAATCTTCAACAGTATAATAAGCTTTCTTCAGGAGCATATTTTTAATGGACTTCTTAAACTTGTGTAAAGGCAAGTCTAAGATAGGTTGTGGAATTTTGTTATAAAATAGAATGCTCATTCCCACGAACGACCTTCGGACCTTCTTGAGGCGGAGCGATGGAGTCACGAGCTTATGGCGGCCTCTAGTTTGTCTATCATGCAGATCGCATATTTTTTTGTAATTGTGAATGTGCTGTTTTACGAAGATTAGATTACTATAAATATATTGCGAGGCTACTGTAAGAATACCTATTTCCTTAAATTTCTCTCTAAGGGATTCGCGCGGTTTTAAATTATAAATTGCACGTATTGCCCTTTTTTGTAATACAAAAATTTTTTGAATATCTGCCGCTTTACCCCATAGTAAGATTCCGTAAGACATAATACTATGAAAGTAAGCAAAATACACAATTTTTGCAGTTTCAACGTCAGTAAACTGTCGAATCTTTCTGACAGCGTAAGCAGCAGAGCTGAGTTTGCCAGCCAGAGTTGATATATGAGTGCCCCATTGAAGCTTTGAATCTAAGGTCACCCCCAGGAACACAGTGGTTTTTTTACGTACTTAATACACATTAAGTACGTAAAAAACCAGTTGGTAGGTAAATATTTTTGAAAAAAAATAATATTAACAATATATGGGTCGAACTTGAGACCTCGTCAACCCCAAAAATTAGTTTTCGTTTATGTCGACCCCTGGGAAACCGATAACGAACCCTTGGGATTCCCTGCTATAAAGAAACCAAGAAGACCTATTCAGTTAAATAGTACCTACAAGAATATTTTTTAATTTTCCCTACTTGTACTTATTACCTAGTTCTAGCTACACGCAAAGACTTTGTAAAGGTCGCAATATATATTTTTCTGTGCCGTCCCTGCTTGTTATCTTGATTTGTAGGCACTTTTGTCCGCCATATAAAATAACAAACGCTAAGGCCGCTATATCCTCACCCTTGTGGAGAGCTCAAATGATGCATATCATGTTTCCCAGGAACAATAAATAAATCTAGCTACATAAATCCTTCTTTTAAACAAAGAAAAATAGGTGCTATTGATCTCATCTGATGGTAAATTACTATGCATATGCACTATATACATATAATCTATGAGTAGTTATATGAATATACCAACCAACTACCTCGTTGGTCTAGTCATAGTTGACTGCGGATCACGAGGTCCTGGTTTCGATTCCCGGTCGGGCATAAATGTTAGGTATCGGGTTTTTCAATTAAGAAATTCTCAGTGCCAGCCCGGAGTTGGAAGTTGGCGGTGGTTCACCCCCGTGCCTCGGAGAGCACGTTAAGCCGTCGGTCCCGGTTATTATCACTAACATGATAATAGTCGTTAAAGCCCGCCAACCCGCATTGGAGCAGCGTGGTGGGCCTAAGCTCTAATTCCCGCTCTCCTATGAGAGTGGAGGCCTGTGCCAAGCAGTGGGACGTTAATAGGCTGTAGTGATGTGATATGAATATATAACCTAAGACAAATTTTCAAATCCTTACTAACGATCCACAAAAAACAGATTCTACTCAAAAGAGCCGGAAAGTAAATAGCAGATAAGTTGTAGTAAGTAGCAGCTAATTTGGCAGCTACTCTAAACTATTCCTAAACTAGCTGATGCCCGCGACTACGTCCGCGTGAATTGAGGTTTTTGGTTCCCGCGGGAACTCCTTAGTTTTCCGGGATAAAAAGTAGCCATGTGTTATTCCAGACTATAATCTATATCTGTGCCAATTTTCATCCAGATCTGTTCAGCCGTTCGGGCGTGATTGATTAACAAACAATCCACACATCCATCCATCCAAAATTTTTGCATTTATAATATTTATTATTTGATTGATTGATTGATATGCAAGATTGATTTCCCGGGATAAAACTATAGGTACATTACCGAATTTCCCTTAAATAAATTCAGTGGGGGGCTGTGAAAACGCAACAGATAAACAGACAGACATACTGACAGACAGAAGACAGAGTACCTTCCTACTAATGATTTTATTTATTTATTTTATTTATATATTTATATATTCTGTACCAGTAACTTAAAAATAAAACATAAACATTGAAAGGACATGCACAAGGACAACTTATCTCTTGAAGAGATTTCTTCCAGATGCCCCAATCAATGATTTTAGTATGCATTTATTGAACTAATTCTGGATCTTTTGGTATCTTAGATTTTATTCTAATCCACAACAAAACCTTCAAAACCTAAATCAACCTTTTATTGAAGTCGAGCCAAATAATGTCTAGAAAAAATGGTCGATATATCATGATGAAGCCAAAATTAATATAGAATTTCCTTCATTTTCTTCTACAAATGAAGTAATTTGTTAATTTGACTTGACACTTATTGTTGTACTTCATACATTGTGTGCAAGAACTGTGTCTCTACGCGCTGTACAGTTAAAATAATGGAGCAGTTAAGTCAAAAATAACGTAGACACATTGCTACTAAAATTTAGTTCTACCATCTAGGCGTTATGTTTTAAATTCATGTCACTAGTAAAATAAGAACTACCATAGACGACCTTTCTTACGACGAAATACTGCATCTAATTCAGCCCGACAAAGGAAAGTTGAAATGCGATATAAAATTTTACGCCTACCTACTCAACGCACGCTGTCAACGTTAGCTAGTAAGTATGTGTTCTTTAAACAAGTTCCGCCAAAAAAGAGTGGGAAACAACTGGTCATTAAGTTAACTCTGTATTCTGTAAGATTTTTGGGTCGCCTGCGTTTAACTAAAAAACATATCGTCGACATCTAATTTCGCCAATGCGACGTCACATGGAGCCTTTTTGATCGTACTTTGTGTAGTCAACTTAACTATTTACTACGACACCGAGAAGATTCGAGAAAATGTCGACAATCTAATCTACTGTTAATTTTCCTCCCGTTGCGGCCAATATTGCTGTGTGCCATCTCTTTCCTGGTACACTACCTACAGTGATAAATCTACCTCACGGTCTTTGCAATTTTAGGCTTTTAACTATAAAATATTTTATGAAAATAAAGCCATTGTATAATATAATTGCGTACAGAACTGCGGTTTTTTTAAAAAATATCACACTCAGATATCCTCTGACATGATGTCAGAGACCTTTTTACTCGTAATGCGAGTCTCCTCCGCAGTCTGCGGTCATCCGCAGTAAGGTTAGGAGGGCCGTGGGATACACACAGAAGCTGTTTAGCCAAACACATTTAATATTATAATGAACCGTACTGTTTAGCAGTAGGAAAAGTAGACTATCATTCAACGTAAGAAAACGAATAAAGGTTTTTAAAATTGTCCAACGTATAACAAAGAGTGTCTGAATCAATTTATAGTGCGGTCTACGCTGTCTATCCGTCCGTCCGCTCGAGTGACGGTCATTTGTCAACGTCCAAAGTAAATCCCCTTAAATACGTTCTTCAATACGCGCCTCGTGGCCACTAGCTACTATCTCTTTACGCCCGATCAATAAATTGATGGAACCAGATGCTATGTACTCATCCATACTTCCATACTCCATCCATTTTGACGACCTCCGTGGCGCAGTGTGTAGCGCAGTTGTCTTAACGTGCGGAGGTCCCGGGTTCGATCCCCGGCAGGGTCAATTTGTGAATTTATAATTTCTGAATTTTCTCTGGTCTGGCCTGGTGGGAGGTTTAGGCCGTGGCTAGTTACCACCCTACCGTCAAAGACGTACCGCCAAGCGATTTAGCGTTCCGGTACGATGCCGTGTAGAAACCGAATAGGGGTATGGGTTTATTATAACTACCATCAGGTGAGATCGCAGTCAAGGGCTAACTTGTAGTGGATTAAAAAAAACTTCCATTTACATACTAATATTATAAAAGCGAAAGTGTGTGTGTCTGTCTGTCTGTCTGTCTGCTATGCTTTCACGAATCACGGCCCATCCGTTCAACGATGAAATTTGGTACAGGGATAGTTTGTATCCCGGGAAAGGACATAGGTTATTTTTATCCCGGAAAATTAAGGAGTTCCCGCGGGAATCAAAAAAACTTAATCCACGCGGATGAAGTCGCGGGCATCGTCTAGTTTACAATATTCCTGTCAACCTACTCAAAGAAAGTTTCACTAGTATAATTGGTAATTTACTAAATCTTCGATTATACTTACTAGTTTATTTTTTCTCGGTCACTGTGTTCATGGTTGAAACCCGTGTTCATATTGTATACTGCAGTTTATAATTCAAGATGGTCCCTATAATAAAAGAAAATAGCAAGACGTTATTTTTCAGGTTAATAGAAACGTCATAATTTGAAACACTCACAGACCACATTACGTAAACTGGTGTCACAGTTTGTAACATTATAAGGTACCACATTCCTAGTCCTCGTAACTAAAGATAACAAAAGGTTCCTTCCTTTAAAATTTTCTTAAAGCTAAAGGCGTATAAACGTCCATCAGATAGTTAAAATAAGAATTAAGCTTTATGATAATATCAAAATGGTAAGTTTTTAATTTTCATACTTTTTGGTTCTTAGAAAGCTTGTTTTTCATTTAAATGTATTGAAAGTACAACCTATACCTATTATCTTAACAAATCTCTCGGGCTACGCAGTAAAACAAGGTGCTACGACATTTCACTGCTACAATACCGAGCGCAAGAGAGTGAAATGTTACAGTTATTTATAAACTGACTAATTACTATAAGTACTTTCTTGTAATGAATGCATGTAGGTACAATGAGTGCAATACTACGATGAAATCATTTTTGGAAAGTAGTACATATTTATGGTCGCCTTATTAAGCAAAACATTGGGAATGATTCTGTTGTACACAATCTCAGAACTATTCTAAAATGACAGCATTAAAAATATTGCTAACCCTTTCATAATACTCCCTGCGGAAAGGGACATAACTAGATTTGAAGCTGTTATTTCAGTTTAGTTTAGAGATTGTGATAAACAGAATTGGCCTCATTATCCAATTAATATTAAACTACACAGTTATTATACTATAGTTCGATAATTCAAAACTTAGGTAAGTTCTTTAATGAGACAGAATAACTAAAATAACAAGAGTAGGTAGTTTAATTAAAACTAAAACAACTAAGTCATAAAACTGTGTCTGGAACCGTCGCGGCGTCGGCGTCGTGCTCATCCAAAATTACTCTGTAACTTCCCGTCAACTTATACTATACTCGATAACAAACTGCCGTGAAACTTCTAACTACACTTACACGATTATCCGTGGGACGTTGTACAGCTAAACTTCTATGTAATTAGGGTTCTGTTTCATTTTTCTAATTTAAGTATATCTCTGTAACTGGTAGTAACTGGGCGATTTCCTATAAACCTGGACGAATATACCTGTTTTGGAATTTTGAAGGATGAAGTCTGGGTTTTTAACTCATTTAATGGGCGAAAATCACCATAATATTAACAATTACACCTTTACTTATGTCATTAGCGATATCGCGTAAACACATAAAAACCTATGTAAAGCACAAGAAGTAGGGTCCATGAAACAGGTGCAAATTTACGTTTTCTAAAAAAAATTGATTACATTATGTCCTACAATTATCTACATTTTATATCGCAAAAGGTTAGACTACGTTCCAAATATTTCTTCTCCGCATCAATCGGATAAAACAATACCTATCTTGCTGTGTATCTAACCCGGCGGTTTGTTATCAGAGCATCTGAAGTGGCACGTAACGAGGAAGTAGAAACAATGTTCTCCCCTTTATGTTCCCCTACACTTGTACTCGAAATAATAAGGGCACTATTTTCAATTCCTCCGACGTATTCTGCGGCTAGCTAAGGGAGCGGTACCCTTAAGATGTTTAAAGGGGCTTTGCATATATGCGCTGTATTTTATTTTATTGTGTTTGGATACTATACAAACCTTGCTGGCCAAAACGTTGACCATTTCCTACTATCGGGTCTTTTAATGTAAAGTATGTCTTTTTGGGGTTCCGTACCCAAAGGGTAAAAACGGGACCCTATTACTAAGACTCCGCTGTCTGTCTGTCTGTCTGTCTGTCTGTCTGTCTGTCTGTCTGTCTGTCTGTCTGTCTGTCTGTCTGTCTGTCTGTCTCCAGGCTGTATCTCATAGACCGTGATAGCTAGAAAGCTGAAATTTTCACAAATGATGTATTTCCGTTGCCGCTATAACAACAAATACTAAAAATTATAAAAATATATATATTAAGGAGGGTCCCCATACAATAAACGTGTTTTTTTCGTATTTTTTTTGCTCAATATTAAAAACGGTAACAGGTAGACGGTTCAAATTTTCACAGAATATTAACTTGTATATTACCTTTCAAAATAAATAATTAAATATCAATAAAGTAAATATTAAAGGGGGGCTCCCATACAACAAACGTAATTTTTTGATATTAACAGTAAACCTCTACAAACAAAGTTAGTTTTGCGGTTCATTAACAAAGGTAATATACCTACTTCTTGAGTACGGAACCCTCGGTGCGCGAGTCCGACTCGCACTTGGCCGGTTTTTCATCCATGCAAAAATCCTGTTAATTATTTTGTGCGTGAAACACAAACTAACTTTATAACTTTCGCATTTCTAGTTTAATAATTATGTATTTTTTACGTAACTTTTTAAATGCTGCCTCGAAATAATTTACTGTTTTGTAAATAATGAGGTATCCGAGTAAAAAAAAATAGGAGAGAAGACCTAATATATAGTGTAATTAATAAACAGCATTAATATCATACACTCACGGTGAAATCCCAGCTCCCCTGATATTTTCTACACTTATATTTTTAACGCTGATTTACTAAATATTACTAAAGTTTAATTGAAAATAAGAAAAACACTAATTTATGCTTTAAAATTGGATAATTTAATAACGAAATTGTTGAAATGTTAATTTTCACAAGCGTCACTAGCTCAGCTCGTAAAACAAAGCTTCAACGAATTTCCAGCGCTTACAGAAATCGTCAAATTAACGAGCGAGGAGTAATGTGTAATTCCTTACTGGCGGCATTTTGATGACGACGAATTATAATAGCTCTACATTATTTTGACTGCGTACTAAATACGTAGGTAGCTCGCAGAATACGATGACAATTTATTATGTTTTCATTATCTTATCTTGTGCCTCCATAAATAGTGAAAACAAAGTTAAAACTTAATATTGCGAGATTTTAAGTTCTGAATAATTCAGAACCTATCACGCAGAAGGTATACAGGCATACGACTCATCATGGCTAGTTTCTTTGGCGTAGCCATCGTCATAATAGAACACGATTACGTGCTCGACCAGCGCTTGAATAATACAATTACCGCGCCAACATGATTATTGCCTGATCTATGCATATCGGATCTATCAAAGTTAAATCCCGCAACCCCATGGGCACCAGTGTTATTTAAAGGGCGGCACAATCCCTCACCTGGTAATGATAAAAGTGTGAACGCATCTAGGAATCGTGCGAAATCTATCCAAAACTGCAGCGCTTTCAATAACTAAAGACTGAGATAGAGAAAACTAGCTAACCGTTCTTTCAGTTCCCAGTACTCTGGCAATTTTAAATAACTGTCTAGACGTATTTATTTAACTCCATCTCAATGTCAGTCTGATGCTGCTGTTTCCACCACCACCACCACCACTACAGCCCATTAACGTCCCACTGCTGGGCACAGGCCTCCACTCTCATAGGAGAGAGGGAATTAGAGCTTAGACCCACCACGCTGCTCCAATGCGGGTTGGCGGGCTTTAACGACTATTATCATGTTAGTGATAATAACCGGGACCGACGGCTTAACGTGCTCTCCGAGGCACGGGGGTGAGACACCGCCAACTTCCTGACTCCGGGCTAGTGCTGATAATTTCTAAGTCAGAAAAACCCAACACTTATTATGGCCCGACCCGGAACTCGAACCCGGGACCTCGTCAGCCGCAGTCAAACATGCTAACCACTAGACCAACGAGGCAGTACTGCTGTTTATAATTAAGTAATTTCTAATTAAAGCCTCACAATGAACGACGTAAGTTGAAATATTATTGTACTTAATTCCGTAACAGAGTTTATTGGAGAAGAATTTAATAGAAAATGATAATAATATTACATAATAATATTATTAATTTTATAATGTTTTATATAAATATGCGGTATCCCGCGGGTTTGGTATAATAACGAAAATATTTTTATTAGGGGTTCGTTAATACAATTTTACCAGTCATTGACGCCCCAGAAACTCCCCTTTCGGGCACTTACTTGAATAAATAGTTGGAAACTAAAAGTAATAGAGTGTATTTGGTCAATAAACAATGGAGCAAGTGTTTTCAATTTGATAGGCTTAAATGCTTAAAACAATCTATTGTCGGGGTGTTCACATTAATATTTACGTATTTTTCATAGAATACTAGATGATGTTTATAGAATAAAATATAGAATACTATTTCGGTCGCGTGAAAACTCTTTGATTTTTCGAGATAAGAAATCTATGTTCGTAACAATAATGTAATCAAAATCGATTGAACGTTTACGCGCAGTTATAGTGTATAATAGTGCTACAATATGGGTTGACTAGGTGACTATAGACATATAACACACTAGCTGATGCCCGTGACTTCGTCCGCGTGGTTTAAGTTTTTTTTATTCCCGCGGGAACTCCTTAATTTTCCGGGATAAAAAGGAGCCCATGACACCCTCCAGGTCCTCAACTATACCCATGCCAAAAATCACGTCGACCTGTTGCCCCGTTACAGCATGATTGAAGGACAAACCAACTAACAAACGCTCTGTAGCATTTATAATATTAGTATGATTATAATATGATCTATTTTGTCTCAGCGCTGCTGCTTACAGCATTACAAATATATGTATATATATATATATATATATATATATATATATATATATATATATATATATATATATATATATATATATATATATATATATATATATATATATATATTATATATATTTTATATACATATATATATGATACACTGTAATTTTGTATTATACATTATTATATTTTTACTTACTCATACACTCAAAAGTCTAATTCATTTATAACATAGAGGCGATCTTCACATTTAAAACCACGTAGGCACGTACACGAGGGCAGTTTTATCATACCTTGTTGAAACTAGGGCATACTTCAGCCCGAAGTGCAATCAATTATACGTTTGTGACTGACCAAAGACAATATATAAACCAGTTTAAGACTGTTCACTTCATACATTCAATAAAAGCTCGCTAAATGCGCATTAAAGTCGCCGGTACCTTGTAGTTCTTCGCACAATCTGAGATGGCGTAACTGTGCAAGCTGTTTGTTAAAATTAGTTGAATGTAAATTAGCAATTTGCTTAGGTGATTTTATGAAATTTTTGTATTTTGATAATTTTATATACATAATTAATACAAATTGAACCAAGAAAATACGATATTTCACCGATTTTACTATAATCATATAAAGAGCGAGGCTGGTAGCGCCATCTAACGATAGTATTAACCTAGAAAAAATTTTATGAGGGAGTTAGCAATCTATACTTGGTATTATAATTAATCTATGTTTGTGACTAAAGACAAAGGCTTATAGTTATATGTATACACAGACATAAGAGCTTCCTGCGAGGCGAAAAGAAAATGATGAAAAACACAAAGGAGGAATGTGTGTCAGGAATGCAATGCTCAGGCGCCCTATCCCTTTGTTAAGTCGACAACGAAGAGTTGCGAGTAAATGTTTAATTATCTTCCACTCCCTCAAATATCTTTATCTCAAAATATAGCTCATATTACTATAAAAAAAATCTATCAACAATGCCAATTTCCAGTTACAATTTAGAAAATGCTTAGGAGTTGAATTTTAGATTCTACCAATTCAAGATTGTAGAAATACTGCAAGACAAATGGCAGGTATAGACTATAGCAATGTAAAGCTTCGATTATTGCTTCTACAGGATATCTACGCTTAGTTTTGATTTTGTGTCGTCAACGAGTGTTTTTTTTTCTATCAGTCAATTAGTATAACCTTGTTTTGCTGAAAGATACTAATTATTTATTAATATTGAAGTCAGCACTATTGCTGCCATCCCAATCGAGCATGATTTGTAAATTGGTTAGGCCTAGCTAGCTTTAATAGTAGGTATTGTACCTAATGGTTTTTAACGTGGATATAATTGTTATATCTTATCACTTATCCGAAAACTATATTCTCACCTTTCACTAAAAAAATACAAGGACAAAGTGACGTTACCTTCTAATAATTTGGATGCATGCCTTTAAATATTTATTCATCATAGCAAAAAGGTTATACTTCTGCCATTTGGCTATCACGTTTCTGTTAGCGCCAAAGAATAATAATAAAAGTCTTAAATTTGTCTTTTTAAAATTTTACCCAAAGATGTCCGTGGAATAAAGGAATTTTCAGACGATAAAGTTAATTTCCCCACTGGGTGTTTCGGTGAAGTTCCAATTATTTCCCGTGACGCCATCTGCCGATGTGCAGTTGATATATTTATGTGTCTGCAAATTGAAAGTTTTTCGCAGATACAGTATTTTTAATTCGTTCTCTGTAGATATTGGTAAACATAAATAATTTTGAGTGTCATTGTGCCTATCTAGTCTATTTAAATACAAAACAGTTGCTGAATGTAAGCGCATCACTTCAAAATGGATGCACCTATTTGGCTAATTCTTTTTTTTTGTGTTTATAATTGTCAGGACAAGGTTTGTATGACAGAAAATGTTTGGAAAATTGTACGGAAAAGTAAAAAAAATGGGTTAAAAAATCTCCATATACAAAACTCAATGAGACATATGTGAGATAGTTGTTAAGTTTTATATATACATTTATCCTGGGAAAAAATCGGTTCCCACGGAACTCGTCGAAGTTTCGGGCATCAGCTAGTTACAAATAATCAGCCTTTAAAGCCTGATTATTAATTATTACTTCGTGACTCCTTTCGTGATTTCCGCGGGAAGTGTTTAATTTTCCGGGGTAAAATGTCTTGGTATGCCTATTTCAGGGTGTACGATATCTCCTTTCTAAATTTTAGCCGAATCGGTTCAGGACTGCAGCCAACGCTTAAAGCCATATTTTTTCATTATAATTGCGTTTCATTATAATTGCCTTTTGTGTTTCAGAATTATATTCCTTATTATTTTAGGAACGTACGTACGTGACATCAAACTATGATTTTGAGTAGGTAGTATTTTTAGGGTTCCGTACCTCAAAAGGAAAAATCGGAACCCTTATAGGATTAATCCTTATTATTTTAGGAACGTCAAGGTATGTGACATCAAACTATGATTTTGAGTAGGTAGGTTTTTAGGGTTCCGTACCTCAAAAGGAAAAAACGGAACCCTTATAGGATCACTTTGTTGTCCGTTCGTATGTTTGTCAAGACCCTTTTTCTCAGGAACGCATGGAAGTATAAAGCTGAAATTCATATCAAATACTCAAGTCTTCTGTGTCTTGGATCTGTGAAAAAATCAAACTTCTAAACCA
The DNA here is from genome assembly GCA_963932025.1 of Erebia epiphron. NCBI lineage: Eukaryota > Metazoa > Arthropoda > Insecta > Lepidoptera > Nymphalidae > Erebia > Erebia epiphron. The sequence continues at coordinate 30,410,603 of OZ009949.1, forward strand.
ACGCAATCAAAAGATACAGCCGTTTATGATGCAAATTTTCGACACTCGATAGGGAATCAAAACCTACAGGGTACTTCCCGTGAACTCAGAATCTTGAAATTTAGTACAAAGCAACGTCTTCCCAAGTAACACAAAAGTGCTGCATATCAACTGAATCACAGTCCACATTGGAAACTTTAGCTGCAAACTTGCTACATATTAGCTGAATAAAAGCTGAATAATAGCACCCTCAGAAGATATAACTCTGATTTGGGCACAAATTATACAGCAACTAGCTGATTAACTGCCTACAACTGCGTTATATAAGCATTTAATAAGCATTAACAAAGGTAACGGTCGCCCCAAGAGCTGAACATCGGCTGATACAGAGAGTATGTTTTACCTATTATACAGCTCAAACTACAAACCAGCACCCTTTTTACGCTTATGAGCAGTTAAAAGAGCACGAGCGGCGAAATTGTGAATAAATATTACTCCATATATTCTTTAATATATCACACTATCTCGATATTCTGCAGCATTGTTTATTTAAGCGCACCATCATACAATGTGACATAATATATGTCCATTAGTTAAAGTTAATAATTCATTTTCGGTAAGTAAAACTTGTATTTGTATTATTAGTGCCTGAAATTTGATAGGGAAAGCAAGTTTATTGTCAAATATCATATACTTTTAGACCAAAATTTTCACGCGCTCTCGAAATATAACTGTTTCCTAGGAAATCCTATTATAAAATGGATTGTAATATTTTAAAAATGCCAACAATTTCTTAATTATGGAACATTGAATTTGACGAAAAGCTTTTTACATAAAAATTATTAAAAACCTTTTTCCGAATCCAGTAGATATTTTCGTAGACAAAATAAAAATAATTAGTAAATATCATAAATATAGTAGTTTAGAACATGGAAAATGGTGGACAAGCAATGTGAACCGTAATAATGCCAAATAAATGCTTCAAGAGCTATATTAAGGTGCTAGGGGTATATTAATCAGCAAAAAGCTGATACGAGTGATTCTTGTGTCTAACGAGTCAGCCATAGATTGATGTAGAGCTTGATAGTCGGTAACTGTTGTGGCTTCAGCCTGGTCCAATGCTACAACCCTAAGACGCTGTTCCAGGGGCCCATCAGCTGGATTCGAGCCTCTTAGACCATTGGCTCAGGGCCAAATGCGGACAGAACTGTTCCGGCTTAACTTAGATAACTAAAGTATTGATAGATTTAACCTATGCTATGCACTTACCGAGTCCAATGTGACCACGGCTCCTCGATAAGGAATAATGTAGGTTAAAGGGTAGGAAGGGTCAGGAATGAGAGGTACTTGCTGTTCGGCCGTAGCTTCTTGCTTCAAGACGGCACTAACACACAACACACACAGCACCGCATTCAAAGCTCGTCCAAAAGCTGCTTAGGTTAACTATTTACGGAATTATACACAGTTTGCAGCCGGCAGGTGTCAACGTGGCCACACAACTATCAATGCCACTCAGTACCGCAAGTAAGTCTTTATTTAGTACCGAAATAACTAGAAGCTAATTTCTCGCGGGAACCTTAAGCTATAGCGAGGTTCTAACAATACGGATTACAAAGAAAAGCTTATTTTTACAATCAACAATTCGAGGCGCGGCCGCTAGCAAAAACCAATCTTGAACTCTGTCGAACTGTCAACCAAAAGTTTTTATCAAAAAGCGCGGCAAGCTAGCTACGTTCACAAAGTATTCATCTGTCACAGCGACCACAGACAACTAATACATAGGTGGCGCGAACAATCCCCCGCCCGTGGACGCAAGGATTTACGTCCACTCACTAACAGATGGGGAGACGTGACAAGGTGCAAACGGCTCGGTGCAAGACCGAATCTCCGACCATTACCTCGGCGACTCTGGGAACCCCATCAGACCCGTACATTAGCTTAACAATGCGTCCACGACGCCAATACAAAGGTAGCAAATTAGATTCCTTTACCAATACAAGATCACCAACCTTAGGGGGATCGGATTTGTCAGCCCACTTAACACGTTGCTGCAAAAGGTGCAAATACTCGAGTGACCAACGATGCCAAAAGCTCTGAGTCATTTGCTGCAACAGTTCAAACCGAGACAAACGTGAGGTTTTCGCGTCCCTGAAGGGGTATTCGGGCAAGGCGTTAAGGGGCTGACCAATCAAGAAGTGGCCGGGAGTTAAGACCTCCAGGTCGTTTGGGTCAGACGAGAGGGGGCAGAGTGGCCGAGAATTGAGTATGGCCTCAATTTTACAAAACACAGTGGCGAGTTCTTCGAAGGTCAAGATAGTTTCTCCTATAACGCGTCGGAGATGTGTCTTGGCGACCTTGACGACAGCTTCGAAGATCCCACCCCAGTGGGGGCAAGCTGGAGGGTCAAACTTCCAGGTTATCCCCATCTTGGACATTGCAGTACTTAAATCTTAATCTTATTACTAGACAAAAATTCAACAATTTCTCTTAAATATCTATCGGTACCCTTATAATTAGTACCGCAATCGGTGCGAACCAGGTCAGGCAATCCTCGACGGGAGACAAATCTACTTAGCGTGGCCACAAAGGCCTCAGTGCTTAAGGCACTCACGAGTTCCAAATGGACCGCTTTAGTAGAGAGACAAACAAAGACGCACAGATAGGCCTTGAGTGACCGGGCGTTGCGGAGGTTAGAGCTCTTGATGGCGAAAGGGCCTGCAAAATCAGTGCCAACTCCGGCAAAAGGTCGAGTGGCCATGACGCGGTCGGGGGGCAAGTCACCCATCATCGGCTGCGCAGTAGGGGCCTTCAAACGGTAGCAAGGGATGCATTTGAAAATGACGCTCCGGATTGTGCGTCTCCCTGCCAAAATCCAAAACTCACGCTGTAAAATAGCCGAGAGGGCATTGCAACCAGCATGGGCATTTTTCAGGTGATAAGAGGTCACCAGCAATTTAACAAAGGTGCCGTCCTTAGGGAGCAGCAACGGGTGACGAGCACCATAGGGCAACTCAGCATTCCTAAGGCGTCCGCCAACGCGTAACAATCCGTCATCGTCCAAAAAGGGGCTTAAGCGAGCAAGCGGGCCTTTCAAAGCTAAGCCTCCTTTTATGGTGTCGATCACGGACGCAAAATGTTCTGCCTGAACCACACGCACCCAATGTGTCCGGGCTTCTCGACGTTCAAGAGGCGACAAGACAGGATTCAAATTTTTATTACCTGGGTTCCTTCCATTATGGATGAAACGTCTAAGCCAACCGGTAACACCAATGAGTTTATCAAGGGAACTGTATCGTTCCAAGAGGAAGTTGGAGTCTGGGATCGGTCTATCCTCCACGACTCCGACTCTTAAGCCCGGCAAAACTTCCGGAGCGGAGAACCGATTCTGAGGCCAAGTCGACTCAGGTTGCGTTAACCAACTTGGGCCCCACCAAAGGGGATGGTTGACAAGTGAAGAGGCCTCGAGACCGCGAGAGGCGCAATCGGCCGGGTTCAATTCTCCGGGTACGTGTCTCCAAATCAACGGAGTTTCAGAGCACTGAATTTGGGACACCCGATTCGCGATAAAGACCTCCAAGTTGTGAGGGGCGGCTCGGAGCCAACATAGGACAATTTCACTGTCCGTCCAAGCGTACACGTCGGTCAGTTCGACCACGGATGCCAAAGATGAACGGACGTGGTTAAGAAGGCGCACCAAAAGAGCAGCGCCAGACAATTCTAATTTAGGGATCGTCAAGCGTGACCGAATAGGGGCCACCTTGCTCTTTGCCAAGACAAGATGTGTCGCGACCTCACCGGTGACATCGACAGTACGCATATATACCACGGCAGCATAGCCTCGTTCGGAGGCGTCACAAAATCCATGGAGACTGGCGTGGCACCTTCCTGGTGGTAGGAAGCGTCGAGGCATCGCAATTCGGTTGACGTCCGGAAGTGCAGACACAAGGGAGTGCCACTCCTTCAATAATTTCCCTTGGAGAGGATCGTCCCAGCCGACTTCAGCAATCCAAAGCTTCTGAAGGAAGCATTTGGCCAAAAATATTACGGGAGTGATCCACCCGTTTGGATCAAATGTGCGGGCAGCCGTAGACAAGACGGAGCGCTTAGTCCAGACCTTAGGAGGTGGGTTCAATTTGACCCGGTAGGTGAAAACATCCTGGACGGGCTGGTACTGTATTCCAAGGACTGTCAACAAATCGACACCTGCAATTTAAAACATTGTAACTCATTTATCACTACTTTTCAGGAGAGCGATTTAAACATTCAAAATATTCTCACTTTGTTCCTATAAAGTCCTAGTGTCTTCCAATTTTGTAAATATAAGTAAAAAGGGATTATCTACATTTCTGTTTGACTAATATGTTGTTTACTTATGTATTTTATATGTTTTTATGACTTACAATGATTTTTCATTAAAAACGGGTTTCCAAATTACAGTTGTAACTCAGACATACAATGCAATTTAGTAGGACAATAACTAATTTACCGAGAAAAATAATTGTAAGTCTGAGTTACAATGCATAATATTTATTTTATTACATAGTTGGAGTTACCATAAAAATAAAAAATGAATTAATTTGCATTGTTTTTATTATTATAATTCCAAAATATCAAAATAAACCTAAAGTTAATCAATCTTTACATTTAGGTTTACATAGGTTGTAAGTTTTACAAAGTAAAGTAACAATAATCATAGAATTTTCAATAAAAATTAATAAACGTTTTAAGGACGTACAACAGTTGCCTTTAGGCTTTATTGTTGTTGCGTGGAAGTAGGGGAAAATTGTCTTTTGTGACAGAGTGATGGCTTGCTTTACCCTCCAATTTCACGCAGCTACATACATTAAAGTTAGACAGAACCTGTAAACTGTAAATAATAGACATTTTAAATCTTCATTGAAAATTAACCATTATCGAATCAGCCTTTATAATTTAGAAAATTAATGTCTGTGTTACATTCCTGTCATACTTTATTGTAGTTGCGTAAACTGGTAGGAGAAGCAAGTCATAGAGTTTTAAGACAAAGACTATCTTTGTCTTAAAACTCTGAGTCAGAGCGATTGCTTGCTTCTCCTTCCAGTTTGAGCAACTGCAATAAAGTTTGACAAGAAAGTAACACAGACATTTTTGAATCTTCATGGGAACTAGGGATATCAATCAATCACTTTCTAATTTTTATTCAACTAATTAAAATCAGTCATAATCAACCTCAACATTATAATGTAAAGATCCTGTTAAACATCTTTAAATATGTGGGTGCTGGTGGTAGGCGAAGGAAGTGGATAAGCTCTCTCATTGTTTCTTTTACAAAAGATAAGGTATTTTGTGAAAAAACAATGAGTAAGAGCTGTTGCTTTCTTCTCCGTTCACTGGCACTCACATTTAAATATGTTTGACGGGAATTAAGTACAGCAACAAAAAACTTATTCTTTATAATTTATGCATAAAAAAAATAGACACAATTAGGTACCTATTAATCAGACTCACTTGCGTTTGGTACGTTTGAGCTCAAATGAGGCAAATTTATAAAATAATCATGATAGATATCTGGAATAGCTTTGCTATTGCACAAATTTATTAAATCTTTATATTTTGCAGCAGATATAGGCAAGAGCGCGTTATAAGCCTTTGGAATGTTAATATTTTGATCATTGTTTTGAGGTTCCTTTACACTACGATGAGTACCTGATCGGACAGAAACTTGAGCTATATTTATAGACATCTCAGTGTCACTTAAAGAATCATATTGAAAAATAATTATGTTTGGTAAGCTACTGATAAATTTAATGTGCATAATTTTACTCCAGGTTACTTTCACATTGTTAATATCGCGGTCCCAATTTTTGTAAAATGATAACAGCTGTTTATAATCCAATATATCATTTTGATTGGCCTCTTTTACTACATAAGGTGAACCTGTAGACTTGGCGCATCTGATCAATGCAACCCATTGCTGAGGGACATAAATAACTCTATATTTTTTTCTCCGCTCTATTAGTGCGTGCATTGCGTCACCCTCATTTTGAGAGTGTCCAACTTCGAAAAAATGATTATTTATAGTAATATTGAACATCTTACTAGCATACGCGTACATTGCAATTATTATCCTATTTTTATTTTGACCACCACAGCTATCGGAGTAGAAATTGAATTCAGTATAACCTTCCTGAACTTTCATTTTTATAAAGTCGAAAACAAAACTACATTCATTCGAGCCCTTACGTCCGATAGTTTCGTCCCACACATAGCAATATCCTATACGTTTACCCATATCAAAAATTGTGAAATTATAAGTAGCAAGTTTTCTTTTATAATAAAAAATTGATACTTCTGACTGTGGAGTATTTAGAATTTTTTGTAAATCATAGACTGCTGTTACAACAGAATCAGAGTTTTTGGCTCGGCTTTTGTCCATGTTCTTTAATGTTCTAACTACTTCTTTATTAGCAATATGTAAAGCAAAATCATATTCTAACTTACTTTTATCAGTTACAGAAGCGTTTTTAAAAATGTCACATTTGGGGCACTGGTCTTTCTTGGGCTTATAAAACTCAATATTAAATTCCGTGATAAATATTTCTCTATATTGCCGAGATGTAGCCACTTCCTGATCAGGATATTTTTCTTTCATAAATTCAGTAAATAACTTATAAAGAATAGGTAAGCTCAGTTCTGCATCCAGGTACTGTTTAGATGATCTACTTCTAACGTAGTGCGAGTCTACCAATGGCATTTCTGATATGTTATATATGTATGCTAATGTTTTCGTTCGTTCGTTCGTTTGAACAACTTTCATTTTCTAAAATCAAAACAATAAAAATGTAGTAATATGAACCACAATACAATAGCATTAAGTAAGTATAGGGTCAGATTTAAAGCATTTATCTTTAAATAAGTACCATTTTCTCAAAAAAATATGACAATTAGAACAAATAGTAAAACTTAGAGGTTGTTAAGCAAGTATTTAGGAACTAACCTTCACAATTCTCTAGAATTCCACTTTTTCCTAGGGCTAACTCCAGTATTTTACTGCGACGACTCATTTTCACTGAATTCAGTCACATTTATTGCTATTTTTAACATTAAAACAGTACAAATTAATTAACAATGCGTAAAACGCCGGCAATGAACGCGTTGTAACTCGATCAAAACAAGAAGTGCGGGGTCGCAGGGAGATGTGGTTGACACTGCATGCATTGTAAGTTTAGTTATTAGAACAGGAACGTAAATATACGGCGGAGTAAATAATGGTAACTCAACTTACAATTTTTTTATTTGAAATGATAATTATATTTTTAAGAATGAAAACATCGTAACTCAAGTTACGATGAAAGTTGACGAAATATTTTCATCTATGTAAGAAATCTTACCAAGAAAAAAATTGTATCTTATGTTACAATTATTGTTTTGTAAAATTATTTTTACTTACCACGGGCAAGTGTGTGTAACTAAAGATACCTTTTTTTCATCGTTAGTGGACGACTAGTTACAATGTTTTTATGCTGGCTAAAATCGTAACGGGAGTGAATTGAGATACGATGGTAAGCGCAAAAGAAAGAGCATTTTTTTCTTATTAAGCCTGTGTTTAAAGGTCATTTTCGCAAAAAAGTGAGTTACAATGTTTTAAATTGCAGGTGTCGAAATTAGGATTTTCAAGGTTTTCAAAAATATGAGGGTCCTGCTGATCCTCTCCCGGGAGATCCTTCAAAACGTGAGGGGAGTTGGATAGCCACTTTCGCAATTCATAACCTCCGGACTTCAGTATTGCGATCAATTCGTCACGCAGGGTCAAAGCTTCTTCAACACTAGAAGCTCCTGTGCAGATGTCGTCCATATAGACTGACGATTCCAAGATGGCTGATGCACGAGGATAATTCAGCCGCTCGCGGTTAGCCAATTCCAACAAGGTCCTAATAGCAATATAGGGGCTTGACCGGAGTCCATAGGTCGTTGTGTTCAATTCAAAGACCCGTATCGGCTCATTAGGACTCTCGCGCCACAAAATCAGCTGTTACCTCCGATCATCGCGATGCACCACCGACTGTCTGAACATCATCTTGATGTCAGCAACAAAGACAATTTGGTGACGGCGGAAATGCGTGAGGATGTCGGAGATATCCTTGATCAACTTAGGGCCAGCGTGCAGACACTGGTTCAAAGTCACCCCGTTAGACGTAGCCGCGGAGCCGTCAAATACCACTCGAATCTTACCCCCAGGGGTCTTCAAGACAGCATGGTGGGGTAGGAAGTAGTGCTCGTGCGAACGCCAATCAAAATTGGATGGTGACATGTGTCCAAGGTCTTCGTACTCGCGCATAAATTCAATATACTTGGTGCGGAAGGTAGGGTCGCGCCGCATACGCCGTTCCATAGACAAGAGCCTCTTCTCAGCTAAGGCCCGTGAATGACCAAGAAGGGGGCGAGAGGCGAGGAAGGGCAAGCGAGTTACGAAGCGCCCGTCAGTACGGCGGCCTGTGTTATTTTGATAGAACAACTCGCATTCAAGGTCAAGAGGATTAACCGGTGCAGCGTGTGGCGGCTCCTCGACTTCCCAAAAACGCTGGACTACATCCGACAACGTTAAGCCGGCTGCCTGCAATTGGTCTAGCACCGGTGGGTCTGAAGACCACAAAACGGGTCCAAGAAAGCTATGACCAAATATAGTGGAGATGGCGCAAAGTCCATCTTTCTGCAGGACCCTAATTCCTCCTGATAAGATCAGGCCTAGGACATCAGAACCCAACAAAAGATCCATGGGACCAGGTTCAGTCCAGTCAGGGTCGGCAGGGGTCAGACCTGCCGTACAGGAAACCGCAACATCAGCGATTCTTTCCTGTGGTAGCGGACCCAAGATATCGTCAAGGACTGACACCTTGACCAAGGCGCGGAGATCGCCCTTAATTGGGCCAAACATCAACTCCGCTTCACCCTTAGGAGTCGAGGGCTCGGCACCACCGATACCTATCATCCGAACCGCATGAGGACTCCAAGGGAGCCCTAGCTTACCCACCAAATAAGAAGAAGCAATACAGCGCTGTGAACCCGAATCCAAGAGGGCACGAACTATCAAACATTCACCTTTCGGGTTGTACACCTTCACTGAGACAGTCGGCAAAAGAACGGTCTGACAGACGGACTGCTGAAGATTAAGATTCTCAGGAGATGTGGCTGTGGTGGGGGCTAGGGCGGCGACTACCTAGCATTGGTCACCTTCATCAAACCGGTCCTCGAACCAGGGAATCTCGAATCGAGATTCATGCGGAACCTCCAGAGGCGGAGGAGACGGACCTCCATTTGGGTAAATCCACGCGCCATCCCGCGGCGGAAGCACAGGCCTAGTCAAGCGGGCAGAGGCCGGCACACCGTAGTGAGGTTGGCGACCCATACGAGGTGGGCGGCGCTCTAGTCGCGGCCACTCGTGAAGCGGGGGTGAGTAGCGAGTAGGACGGCCCGTCGCCGTGGCGGCAGCAAATCCCGCATCAAATTGGCGCAGGGGGGTCGAAATCCCCCCGCGGGGGGGTGAAGCCCCCCCGGGTGGGGGCGAAGTCCGGACACACCGGGGCACCTGACACGGTGCAGGAGAGCGACGCAGACTAGCAGGGGAGCGATTAACATAAGCACCCCCGCCCGTGCGGGGGGTGCTCTCCCCCACCTGGCGGCCAACGCCATTTTGGTTGGCACACAAGATCGCCAGGTGGTTGCCCTTACAAATAGGGCATGGCTGCTGATGTGGGCAGTCTCGCTGCAGGTGAGCTTCCAGGCAACTATAGCACCAGTGGCGGTCCCTGGCGATGCCCCTCCGGTGGTTAATCGTCTTGTCCAGGAACTGGGGACAAGAAGGTACCCTGTGGCCCGGACGCTTGCAATATTTACAGGGGGTGGCCTCAGTGGCAGCAAGCCCCCTGTAGACTGGCATTGGCCTTCGCTCAGAGGCCCCCTTACCAGGGCTGCCAATCTGACCCCTTCCCTTCCTCGGCTGGGCAGGTTGCTCTGAGGTCCTTGAAGGACCAGCAACACCAGAGTTGTCAGCCTGCCGGCACTCCTCCTCGAGGAACTTTAGCAAATCTGAAAAGGGGGGCAGATAGCTGGCACCGTCCCCACCATACCTCTGTTCAAACCGCAATTTTAATTCGGGAGGTAGGCGGGACAACACTATATGCAGCAACAGAAAAGACCACTGGTCCACCGGGAGCTCTAGTCGCCTAAGTGCATTACATGCTACAATCAACGGGTTTAACAAAGATTCCCTCAAACGAGCAACCCCTGAGACACGTGGCAGAGACAAAATTTGCGCCACGTGCGTGTCCGCTAATCAGCGCACGTTGGCATACCGCCGGGTGAGTAGTTCCCGGGCGGTAGTATAGCTCTCCTCGGAGAGGTCCAGGTGGCAGACCACACTCAGAGCCTCTCCCTGCAAGGAGGACAGCAGGTAGCTCAGTTTCTGGCAGGGAGACAGATCCTTCCTAGCATGCACCAGACTATCAAAGAGGCCGAGGAAACCTAACCACTCACTCAAATTGCCAGAAAATTTAGGTAGGTCTATAGTGGGTAACCTACCTAGTAGCGCAGGTTGAGTCGGAGGTCTCAAAGGAGACTCGAGAAGAGAGCTTAGTCTCGCCTCCTTCTTAAGCTTAGAGCTTTCCTCCACAAGGCCGTCCGTTAGTTCAAAGAACTGCTCATAGTCTCGCTGAGCGGACTGGAGCAGTTCCTCGGGCGGTTCCAAAACCACTAGGTCCCTAAGCGCTTCCTCGACAATTGCCTGTCTGGTCGGCACCTGTTCACATCGCTTGAGCAGTGCGGATGCTCTGTCCTCACGGCCTATCAAGGTACGAGCTGTAGCCGCCCATCGGAGTTCAGCTTGTATCGAGCCAACGAGCCTTTTATGAGCTGACATCTTGTACGCAATAGGTATTGCAATTTGCAATTAAATAAATTACTTTATGATTCACACTTACAATTTAGGCTGGATTGAGGTGGCAACCCTAACTAACAATTAGCCAGCTGTGTGAATTCACAACAAAACAACAACACAACACACAAAACAGCAACAAACAACAAACAAATAACAGCAAATAAACAATGTTCAAATTCTATTGTAAACAATGAATTTATATGTTAGGTTGTTACACTGTTGATTGCTACAATAATCAAAGTAAAGAATTAAAAATAAACAAGAATAAGAACTACAATTAAAAGCAAGTTAAACAACCTACATGAAAATTATCAAATTATCAGGGGTTAACCTTCAAATACAGACAGACATACATGTAAAAACAAAAAACAAGTTATGTGTATAGTTAACCCTAGACAAACAACAATAATATGTAATTATAGTAATTGTAGTATAAGCATAAGTTAGAAGTTACAAATTCAAGTTTTTAAACAATTGCAAAGACAGGCAAAGATAGGTGAGCAACTATATATGTGACTGAAAACACTGTGTAATCAATGATTACCGTTCAATAATTAAAAACAAGTTTTTAATTTGCAACTAGTAGGGGACAAAACCAAAGGTAGTGGTTAAATTTACAAATCCAATTAATAATAAACAATTAATTCAAGACAACAAATTCATATACAGTCACAATCGCAATGCAGACAAGCAATATCAAACCTTGTAATTAGCAATATCAACATATAAAGGGTAAATAATGTATACATAATACCCTTTATTACAAGTTATTATCTGTACACAAATTCAGTTAAAGTGTTGAACAGCTGTTGACCAATTAATTTAGAAGTTTGCCAACAAATCAATAAGCTGCTAACAAGCTAGTATGTATTTAACAAACTAATTACAGTTTGCAACCTTTTCTCAATCTCAACTACAAACTTTCAATTTATAGATAAATAAGTACTTTCATAAACAAAGCAGTTATTTAATTAAACAGACACCAAGTACAAGCTTTGACACCACAAAAGTATAGTTTGTGCGGCAAGAATCAAACCTAATGTATAAAATTCTCTTATGCCGCTTCAATACATTTAACGCAGCAAGTAGGAACTATAGCTAAGTAATCCAAAGTAAAAGTTAAGCTTGTTTTAATTTACCTAGCTATATCCCACAATAAATTCCCCACTAGCTTACACTATTAAACCGGTACAGACCTGTCCGCAGCGTTTAGTACAACCACGCTCTTTGCTACCAATTGTTGTGGCTTCAGCCTGGTCCAATGCTACAACCCTAAGACGCTGTTCCAGGGGCCCATCAGCTGGATTCGAGCCTCTTAGACCATTGGCTCAGGGCCAAATGCGGACAGAACTGTTCCGGCTTAACTTAGATAACTAAAGTATTGATAGATTTAACCTATGCTATGCACTTACCGAGTCCAATGTGACCACGGCTCCTCGATAAGGAATAATGTAGGTTAAAGGGTAGGAAAGGTCAGGAATGAGAGGTACTTGCTGTTCGGCCGTAGCTTCTTGCTTCAAGACGGCACTAACACATAACACACACAGCACCGCATTCAAAGTTCGTCCAAAAGCTGCTTAGGTTAACTATTTACGGAATTATACACAGTTTGCAGCCGGCAGGTGTCAACGTGGCCACACAACTATCAATGCCACTCAGTACCGCAAGTAAGTCTTTATTTAGTACCGAAATAACTAGAAGCTAATTTCTCGCGGGAACCTTAAGCTATAGCGAGGTTCTAACAATACGGATTACAAAGAAAAGCTTATTTTTACAATCAACAATTCGAGGCGCGGCCGCTAGCAAAAACCAATCTTGAACTCTGTCGAACTGTCAACCAAAAGTTTTTATCAAAAAGCGCGGCAAGCTAGCTACGTTCACAAAGTATTCATCTGTCACAGCGACCACAGACAACTAATACATAGGTGGCGCGAACAGTAACATATACGCAAATACCCTCCCAATGAACAGCTGTATATAATCTGTCAAGGATTAACTTTTAGGGGTCCGTGGTGGAACGTTTGGGCATGAGCTAAATAGGTCGGTACTTATTTTAAAACCTAGTTTTTAGGTAGTGTATAAAGGCTAGGTATAATTTTATTGTGCCTAATATAAAATCGTAAGGATAATAGATACATTTCATTCATCATAATTCATAACATAATCAAATACTCTAGGGAAAGTTTATAGGTGATCACTCTGTTAATAGGTAACCTCTAGTTAAATCGTACATACATAATACAAGTATTCATGATCTTATATATCTGCATTAGCTGATTAAATGCCTACGGCAGTACAATTATTCAGCCCAAGTAGGGACAAAGAGGTACAAGTGAATAGTTTTATACCAGTTTGCTGTACTTTAACACCATATACGTCCACCCAAAGTGAACATGTGGGCTAGATAAGTGCAGTTATAAGAGTGCATATTATAGCTGATTAAAACTGAGAAAGTTCAAATATATGCAGCATGAAGCGATAATTGAGTTCACAGAATAACTGATAACATTATAATAACTCACATATGGTTTGTTAAAATGCAAACATTTGAAGGATACACATGTGACCTTTTATTCAGAAAATAGCTTAGTTAAGAGTCCATAAAAATACTTCATTGTAGCTGAAAGTACTAAAAATAGCTATGAGCTGAATAACATGACCTGCGCACCTGATAGTAACGCCCGCAACATTACAGCGGTGCCTTCGTGGTGCTTAATAAAGTCAATGTACAACAGAAAGTGTAATATTAAGCTTTTAAAGTAACGGTGGACTCTAATAAGTCTTCCTAAACGCTTTAATTACCGATGTGGACCTCATGTGACATCTTTTAATGCAGTTTTGTGTTACTTGGGTTATAGCACAGATAAAGTAAAAATTGCGAAAAGCATAAATTTTTAGTTACATCATATAATCAAGATATTTTTAATAACGCATGAACGCGTAGAGGTATTAAATTGAAATTAAAATAGATAAGTGGAATAAAAATACCATAACTTTTACTTAAATATACTTACACGTTTGTACGGAACCCTCGGTGCGCGAGTCCGACTCGCACTTGGCCGGTTTTTTTAAGCATTACTCATTAGCAGTATGGCCCTAGTCGTTGTGGCTTGACGGAGTATCACACATACCAACATACAAACATCCGAACTCTCACATTATAATATTAGTAAGATTACTATGGGTAACAATAATTGTACTTGAGCGTAAAACAGCAACCAGCCTGCGAGCCATTGTTCCAAGTTTGGCCGTAGCTTAATTTACCTGAAGGCACGTAGCCACATTCTATTAAACTTTGCTTTGATTTCGAGTATCCCGCTCTTAATTATAAGTAAGTTTCTCTCTGTTATTGTTAAGTTTCCGGAATGAACCGTAAGCATTGTTTTAATGCACAATTGTACTTCTCTGTGTCTGAAATCTGTAATATCCAGTGGTTTTGTTTCTTGTGGTTATGATTTTGGGCAACTGACAGACTGCTAGAAATACAAGCTGCTATCCATACTCACTAATATTAATTATTAATGCAAAAGTGTGATTGTTTGTTGCTTTAACCTTCAATCGCGAGGCAGCAGAGCAACGGATCTAAGTGATTTTTTGCATGGGTATATTTGAAACTTGAGTGTACTTTTATCACGGAAAAACAAAGAATTCCTTCATGATTTTTAAAACATGCCGAAAGTCACGGGCATCATCAAGAATTGTACGTAAAAATCTGGAAGCAACAAATCTTCCATGTAGGTTTCTCTATAAGCGAAAAGAGGTTTATTATCCACGTTTATTATGAGGCTTTTGAAAAATCACGTGGGGACTTTTTGCATTTTCGGGAAAAACTGTCCTTCCTCGGGATACAATCTAACACTGTATCGAATTTCGTTAAAATAAGTTGAAAAGATGGGCTGTGAAAGCGTAGCAGACAAACAAAAAGACAGACATACTTTCGCATTTATAATATTGGTGTGGATCAAAATATAACTAATAATAATAATAATAATTCTTTATTGCCAGAAAAACTATCATATTTAATTTAACTTATTAATATTATAAATGCGAAAGTGTGTTTGTTTGTTGATTTGTTGGTTTGTTGGTTTATTGGTTTGTTGGTTTGTCCTTCAATCACGCCGCAACGGAGCAACGGGTCGAAGTGATTTTTGGCATGGGTATAGTTGAGGATCTGGAGAGTGACATAGGCTACTTTTTATCCCGGAAAATGGAGGAGATCCCGCGAGAATCAAAAAACTTAAAGGTAGCTAGTAGCTAGTAGGTAAATAAAATCGTACTCTTCATTTTCATGGAATAACCAAGGGTTATTTTTAATATCCGAACTCTTCAACTATTATAACACCGGATATGTAACCTAGCAGCACAGTCCTAAAACAACTAAAGTACCAAGGCTTGAAGGCAGTAAGTATACCTATACTTATACTATTCTAACTGAGTTTCGCGAGAATTCAACCTTAATAGGCATATAGTTGGAATTTGCCATCTGTATTCCACTATAGGACGTACCTATGTGGAAAATTCCAACTACCCGTTAAAAATATCAGAGGCTTTGCAATAGTAAAACAAGCATTTCGAATTCATCGAGAAAACCGAGAATCGAGATGCGGAATATGAAATCGGAACCAAATTTTAATACCGCTGCACGAAAAGAGGAACAATTTTATCGGTAAAAAGTATTTTTGAACGTTTCTATATTTGATACCGTATTTAAAATAAGAGATCACCACAACCGCCTGGCAAATAATTTGGCTCTCGGTATTTTCAGCGAAACGCTGGCAATTATCTTTGCTTGTTTTCACGTGCATCTAATAGTCCTAGAGCTCACGATAAAATCAACAGACCAGGCGAGATTTATTTTAATATGCAAGAGCCACGAGCGCTGCTGATGACAGATTAAAATAAATAAAAACGGCACGGTCGTATTTAGTACTTACACATAGTTTTTTTTTCAATGCGGCTGGGCTTCCAAATCCTATCAATCTCCAAAAAAATGCGGATTAATGAAGTCTGGTACTCAGGTCGAAATAATATTTCAGTAAGTTTCAGTAAGTAAATAATTTATATTTATATGAAGTCTTATGCCTTAAAAAATTAAAAAAAAAACGGTCTAGCGCAAGTCAGACTCGCGCACCACCGTTCCGTACCACCACACAATATAAATTATTGTAATAAATAACAAGAAAAATGTCGTAACGGCACAAAATGGTTGAAATTGGTACAGGGATAGGTTGTATCCTGGGGAAGGACATAGGCTATGGGACATGCCCACGACTTCGTCCGCGTGGTTTAATTTTTTATTCCCACGGAAACTCTTTAATTTTCCGGAATAAAAAGTAGCATATTTCACTCTCCAACCCATGCCAAAAATCACATCGATCCGTTGCTCCGTTGCGGCGTGATTGATGGACAAACCAACAAACCAACACACTTTCGCATTTATAATATTAGTATGATTACCTATATGAATTTCACTTTCATTGGAACATTATATTGTGTACACACATAATGGCACTCTAATATTAAAAGGGCGAATGTTTGTATGTGTGTATGTTTGTTACTCTTTCATGTAAAATCAATTGGATGGATTTGGCTGAAATTTGGAATGGAGATAGATTATACCCTGGATTAACTAACTAATTAACAAAGGCTTCTTTTTATTCCGGAAAATTAAAACCAAAAATCCATAATCCACGCGGACGAAGTCGCGGGCATCGTCTAGTAAGGAATATAATATTTCTATATATTTATTTTATTTTATTATATTACTAGTGACCCGCCCCAGCTGATACTAAATATACAACAGAATGTCTTTAAGGATAGAAAATGGATATTGTGGGTTATCCCTAAGAGATAGACATATACTATCGCGGACTTTTTTGTAGACCTTTTTAAGTTGTACATAATATATTGATCTATCTCATAGGGTTCAGCCAACGTTTACAATGTAAGCGCAAAAAAATGTGCTTATTTACGACATCACTATTATTCATTAGAAACCCCTAAAATTATCAGTGTTTTCTCCTATAATATGCATGTATTAATTATACATATAAACCTTTCTCTTAAATCACTTTATCTATTAAAAAACCGCATCAAAATCCGTTGTGTAGTTTTAAAGATCTAAGCAATACATAGGGACAGACAGTGGGAAGTGGCAATTGGCATTGTTTTATACTATGTAGTGATTTTTTATATTATTTTCTTTTATTATTTTTTATTATATTATTTTCCTCATTTTAAACGCAAGACTTTTCACAAGCGAGCGTTTCCAAAAAAATATAGGTAGGTAGGTAGATAACCATCAAGGTTATGATAGCTAAAGACTGTATGGAGAATTCACTTATTATCTGTACAAAGATCCTGCAACGCTCTCGCGATTCAATGTTTTACAGCGCCATCTATATTTGGTTGGCTGTAATTGATGTTTATAGATACCTAACATGAGGTTAACATATTTATGGGTAATTAGTATTAGGACAGCACTAAATTACGCTAGTTATAAGGTTTACCCACAAACGCTAAGTCGCTTACATGTATCGTCCGTATGCAAAATATGTACTCGTAAGTTAAGTAAATCATTAACGTACGCTACTTACGTATAAACTTACAACTGTAATTGCAGCCTTATACTTAGCCATCGAAAAATCGCTGAGTCAGAAATTAATAACCGTACTTTGTAGTGGAGGCGTGCTCGGTTGGATCTGGAGACCCTGCACCTCCACCTCATTGTTATTTCAAGCAATAAAATCCCAAAATCTTTGGAGCGAAGACACGCATTTTGTCCGGTGGCGGATGAATTATGTCATGACCGGTCCGTACTCCGTAGTGTGTTTTCGCCCTTACCATTACGATCTTCGCTGCGCTTTCCAGTGCGTGGTCGCCACCCCCTACTCGTTGAACAGACGACATCAGAAGAGTCGCTGGATTCAGGCGGTGCAAGACCGCGGCGTGTGGAAATCCTTGCATCGGTTGAGGATGATGATAATGATGATTACGATCTTCAGAGGTGCGTTACATGGTACAAAGGGAGAGAAATAAAATTATTTTCTTAAACATGCCTGGAAATTTGAGTATTATTTTGATAACCTTCTTCGAGATAAATCCAAAATCGAGCAGCGGCCGACTAAAGTTGTATGAAAATCAATATCTGTCGTGGTATAGCGGCCAAATAAATTACATAGTAAATTCATACTGCCGTGTAATTTAAAAATGGAACGATCTTTTACCCCGAAACATGGCAACCAAGGAGGTAACTTATCAAAGGTTTTATTTAAATTTCGAACTAGCTTGCAAATAGAAAGCTCTTTATTGAAAAAAAAAACAAATGATCACTTTAACGCGGGAAAAATTATTGTTGTTCGTCATTGATTTTGAAATGTATTTGACAAAATGAGTTCAAGTGAAGACAATAGGGTATTTGACTGTATTAAAAATATCGTTTCTGCTGTTGCCATCCTAATAGATTATAATTTTTAAGTAATATTCCATTTGACCGAACTAAAAAATAATGTATTGTTTTTCTATAAAACATGAAATAAATTAATTATTTTTCGATCTATGTTCAAGTGATCGTAAACGCTCTATGATTGGTTGAATCATTAGTGACGTAACTATGTAGTAAAATCTAACTATGGTGTTGTAAATAAGAGCAATTACGAGAGATTTTCCGTTTTTCTTTATGTTTCTGTGCTTTTTATTGTTTCAATTAGTCATTACCAACCATACTTTTCCTTATAAATAGTTAAGGAACCCAATGATGTGAAAGTAGATTGTGGAAACCTCTCAAAAGTTGATGCAATTATGATTGGACTTTTCTTCAAAATAGCCCTGATTTCTATGGTGCAGAGCTAAGAAATTTGTGATAACAGCCTTGTAAGTATACTCTATATTTCTTATTAAAGCAATTTATTGTAGAAATCCATATATTAATACCTTTTCGTCCCAAGAATATAACCTAACATTCGCAAAATTAAGTACTAGGTTATATTATTTAGGTACTAACATGGATCGTGATATTATGGTTTGGTTTCTTTCTTTATAGAGCTTCGAGAGTGTAATGGAGATGATACTATTGGTTACGTCCAGATACATCGCGAATCTGGCATTTGTACGCTCAAATGCAAGATATGTCCCGAGCACAAAGTGAGAGCAAAATGAAGAATAACTATGATTGTAGATGAAGACAAAAGTCAATTTATAAGGTGTGAGTGCCATGATTGTGCTGCATCCGCTGGAGGCTGCAAGCATGCTGAGGCCTTTTTGATGTTGACTCACCGGCTTAGTGAATAACCTTCATGTACCTCTGTTGAGTGCTACTGGAAAAAATTACTTTATCCAGATTCCAGAGTAGGCACTACCATGAAATTTGTTACAGTGGAGCAATTATCTAAAAAACACACTCAACATCCTTCAACATCATCTTTAGTAGTACTGAACTCCTATCAGTTTCTTCAAGAGGCTAAAAGAAGAAAGATTGAGGATTGTGTACTGGTCAGATATCAGTATGACCACAAGTTTACTGATATTAAGCAGTTTTCCCTACATCACTTCCTTCTGACAAACAGGGAGATTATAAAAAATGAAGTTAACAAATTTGTAGAATTGATGAGTGAAATGATTTTCATTAATATTGTTACTGCAGTAGCACAAACAACAAGGAATTAAAATAAAAGTTATTTCTGTGTTGGGCATCCTGACTTTGAGTCAACTTAAATATGTAAATTCATTTTATTTTTCATTTTTCATTTGTACCTTATGAAAATGAATAGGTATGATTGCAATTTATTAAACAATTTAGCTTCCTTTTGGAAATCTAATATCTTCCCATAATTTTTCCGTAGTACCAATATAGACTAACACTAATGGTTATTATAAATGATGTAATATGGGGATAGCTATAAGAAAAATCATATTTCTAGTTCATTGTTTTATTTATCAAACTAACTCGAAATAAAATGTTTTTATTTTCAAATAAACTTTTACAAGTGCTTTTGAATCATCAAGTTCAATTCATAGTCTGTACCTACTGCCTTGCTTCTGTGATGCATCTTTAAATTTATTTGGACAGATTTATCAGCAGTTGCGATTGGTTGAGTGTTTATTCCTTTATCATGATGTGTTTGTGGTTTCTGAAAAGACAAAATATTCATCAAAATTAATTTTCTATACATATGAAACAGTAAGAACCTTAACTTACTGACACAAGTGGATCTATAAACATAATTTTAGTATGTTATCATACTAAATGATATACTAAACTACATTATCATATACATCAATGTCTATAAACTTGGAATTTTGTATGTAGGTTCTCTTCTAGGTGTTAGTCAACGTAATAACTTTGACTAGCTGATTGAGTCAAAAAATCAAATCAAAAATCTGAGAACTCTGTGATTATCGGGAACAATAAGTAGCCTATGTCCGTCCCCAAGATGCAAGCTATCCGTGTGCCAAATTTCATCAAAATTGGTTACTCAGATGTGTGAGCTGTGAAGAGATAGCAGACAGACCAACACAATTTAGCTTTTATACCTATTAGTATGGATTTCTTGAAACAAAGTTTGGACTCTGAAGTAAAAGCTTCCTCTATCTCATTGTCATCAACTTGGTTACTCGTTTAAGTAGTATTTTCATAATAGACAGCTTCTTCCATACATTCTTGTTTAAGAGCTAACCTTTAACTCCATCTGCAATGTGAAGTCATTCACTTAAGCCCATTTTGTATTGGTTGTAGGTTATAATAGTTTTCTCCAACTGTAATAAGTAGGTATAGGTACCATAATAAGTTTTTTATTGCAAATTCCACTTCAAAGTTCCAAGTAAGTAATGATCTACTGAAATTATTGAATTACATAAATAGGATAAAATTACAAAATTAGTTATTGTTTATTAATGTGTTTGTAAATACTTAAACACATATTACAAACCAGCTACAAACGGACATGTCTAACCTCAAACAGAACAGGTGAAGTAGGTACACATTTTTAGAGCACTACAATATAATTATTTAGTATTAGTTTATTAGATAGATTGTGTAAAACTCACATTAAAGTGATCCTCGCAAAAATAAACACTTGAAGTGACCACTATATCATTAGGGTTTCTTCGAGCAAGTTGCAACCACTTCTTCCACTTATCTTAGCTTTCTTTGGAACACTTATAAACAGTTTTTCTGGAGTTTTTGTAGACGTGTTTATACATTGCGGTACTAACACCATTGGTAAACCATAGTTTCTTAAAAATAATCTCTAAAACAAAGTTTTTATCAAGGGACACTCGATTAGCACACACTTTGTTTACGTTTTTACTACATAGTGACGTCACAGTAGTCATGTCACCCACATGTTGTCAAAGGGAGCGTTTACGCGGCATTTTAATTTTTTGAATTTATTTTTGAGATTTCTATATAAAATACCGAAAATTATGACGAAATAAACATATTGTTAGCTTTAATAAAGCATTATTAACAATATACGACTATTTTCTAAAAGCAGTCAAATACCCTATTTACTTTAACGCCACCTGAAATTCAAGAGGCGGCAAGAGCCGTAATAGAACTTATTACAGCCTACATCGAAAGAAAAATATTTGAAAACCTATGAAAATTTTGTTCAATGGAAGATTGACTAAGAAGTATGTGTGCCTCGGCTTCGCCTCGGCCCGTTCACTCTCAATTTACACGTTCGTCCTTCAATGCCTGTTTTGCTGGCCGCTGCAGTAATCTAATATAAATGCCGTATTTACAATTTACTTATGCATGTACGAGAAGATGTCCGCGGCTTGGTCCACATGGATTCAGCCTTGTCAAAAACCCCGTGGGTTCTCTTTGGCTTTATACCGTTTAGCCAATGCTCGTCACCGCAATTCAAGTTATCTCTGTACACATTAATATCAACTAAATCTGTCAAGCTAGGCTGTGAAAAGGTAAGTTTAGGTTCTGATATGCAGGCAGACACATTTGCACTTACTCGAACGATTTTGATGAAATTTGGTACCGGGGAAGGACATAGGCTACTTTTTATCCCGGCAAAGTTACGAGTTCTCGCGGGAATCACAAAATCTTATCCACGCGGACTAAGTCCATATAATTCCATTAATAATTACTTTTCCAATAATAATAATTACTTCTACTGAACTGATTTAGGAACTTCGCATACAAAAATGTAATATATTTGCCTTAGAAACTTAAGTAAAGGGGTAAAATAGGGATTGGAAGTTTGCATGAAAGTCCTTCATTTCTCAAGTTATAGCCACGAAACTTGGTATGTGAGCTACCGGTTAAAAACAAAGAAATATGTGTGCCACAATTCTTGAAAATTCTACCCCCAAAGGGGTGAAATAGGGAGTTGGTCCTTCAATCACGCCGCAACAAAGCAACGGGTACTTTGCACGGGTAGTTGACGACCTAGAGAGTGGTATAGGCTACTTTTTATCCCGGAAAATTAAGGAGTGCCTGTGGGAAAACAAACTTATACCACGCGAACGAAGTTGCGAGCATCCACTAGTATACCTATAAATTATTTAAAGTTATTGACATTTCTTATAACTTTTATCTTCCTCTTCTTTGTAGGTACCTATCTGACTATAGTGTTGGTAAAGATAGTATAGTCAATAATACTTGAAGTTTAAAAAATACACTCTGGATTTCCTCTACCAGAACTCTTCGACTGCTTAATATTATACTTACGTTATTATTAAAGTTACATAAAAATATAACAATTATTTATTTATTTCTCAAAATTATCGAAACCTTAAAAACTATAGAACGATAACAACTGCGTTAGTTTGAAACTGTGTTGCAGTTGCTAACGCCCACAGATTACAAGTCCATGAGAATTACACATTAAGAACATAATGAATACATAATAAAGAATTGTATGTGTTATATCTTGCATTATTCTAAAATTAAGTTATCCATCATATCCAAGAAAATAAGTTAGTGAGTAAAAACACTTTATAACGCACAAACAAATAACAAAACGAATCGACTCGACAGAATCGATAGAATTTACAGCTTGTTACGGTGTAAAGGCGGCCTTGTCACTATGAGTGATCTTGTCTCTTCGAGGCAACCTTTTTAAGATAGGAGATTGGTTGCATGATGACAGGGCGGTGCACACGTGTACATTCCTAAAAGAAAAATAAAACAAAACAACAAAGTTTTAAATGAGAAAACCAACTTTTAATGGATCTGAATATCAAATTTGATTTTCCGGGATAAAGTAATGGTGTGAGCTTAAAATTAGAATAATGTTTGACCGGGTAAACACGTTTTTGCTATATAAGTATATATTTTATCATGAAAATGAATGTTCCCCATTTATTTATTTTGTCTGAAAAAATTTTGTTACTATAACCTACAATAGGTTATAATAATGTTATATGATATTTTTCGGTATATAGCCACACTATTTGGTCGGTCACTACGACGCGACGCGCGCGATCGCTCGGCGGCCGGCGCTCGCTTCTTCAGTACGAGTGCTAACGCCTTGTATGCGCCACATGTTTTTTGTTATCGGAGTGTTACTTGTTATTACTGTTTTCTTTTTATTACTGTTTTTTGTTTTTGTTGCTGTTTTGTTATTGCTGGTATTGAAAAATGCCGAAAAGACTACGAAAAACTGTACTCAACAGTGAAACGCGGGAGTTTGTTGTGCGTTTGTGAGATTACTTTGCTCGTGAACAACAAAATGGCGGCCCTTTGTTGCCACTTGACAACGTACGCGACCGTGTTGCTGATGCTCTAGGGATTGGCAAGGCTACCGTTTCCCGAATCACAAAGGAAAAGTTCGGCGAATCATCGATGGAGGAGAACAAACTCTCAACTCCAAAGAAGAAAAAATGTAATAGGGTACATCCCGTCATCAGTCCAGATGACTTCGACATGGCTGCGATACGTAACCATATTTACGGCTACTACTTCCGAGGTGAACTGCCGACTTGTAAAAAGTTATTGACGTCGCTGAAATCAGCCAGTTTATTTAATGGCAGTATGACTTCGCTCAGAGTAGTCATAAAAAAATGCGGATTTCGGTATGGGAAGTGTGACAAAAGAAAAGTGTTAATGGAGCGTAAGGATATAGCATTGATAAGGTGTGATTTTCTACGAAAAATAAAGAAAATAGAGAATTGGGATAATGTGGTCTATCTGGACGAAACGTGGCTTAACGCCAATCACACAGTCTCCAAAACATGGACAGACGATACAGCGAAATCCTGTATCAAAGTTCCTGAAGGCAAGGGCCAGCGTTTGATTATCTGCCACGCTGGTACAGCCAAAGGTTTTGTGCCTAATTGCTTGTGGGCCTTCAAATCAGTCAAAACTACAGATTATCACGAAGAGATGAATTTTGAAAATTTTAAGCAATGGTTCATAAAACTTTTGGATAATCTGCATGAGCCCCACCATATTTTGATGGACAACGCCCCATACCATTCCGTACAAGTAAACAAACCACCCACCAGCAATAGTAATAAAGGTGAAATACTAGAGTGGCTGCAACGCAATGGCGTGGAGGCTGACAGTCAACTGTTAAAAAAAGAGTTGGTCAGATTATTAAACTAACAAAAACTCCAAACAAAGCGGACATATTTTTTGGATGAAATGGCAAAATCTAAAGGTCACACAGTGATTCGGTTACCGCCATACCACTGCCAATATAATGCCATTGAGATGATATGGGCGCAAATCAAAGGTGGGTAATTTGTATTTATTTTAACTTTTATGTACAAATTACATATTTTTTATTTTATTTTTATTTTTTATTTAAGGTTTACTAGCGATTTTTACATCGAGATACTTAGTACAAGCAAGATGTAACGTTCACAATGTGTAAAAATCATATAAAAGTAAACACAACATGCAAAATTCCTTAGCTACATCACATTACAATAATTACAGTTAAAATGACAATTACATAAAATATGTCTGTATGGTTAAATACAACAACATAATAATGCATTTCAATTATATTTACAATATTTATGAGAACCGTTGTTAATTATTCTTAATTTGTATAGGTGTATGATATTACGATAATAATAAAAAAAACATTCCACAAACAAAAATTGACAGATAAAGCATACTATGTATATTATGTACTTTTACTTCAATGTCACTCTTTTACTTTGCATCATACTCAAAATAAATATTGTTTCAGGTTTTGAAGCCAGGCTTAACACCACTCCGCCATTTACAGCCAATAAAATGCTGACATTATTAGAAAAAGCTTGTAGTCTTGTAGTGACTCCGGATAATTGGAGGAAAGTCGTAGAAAAGACCAAAAAACTTTGCTACGATGATTGGGATCGAGATGTGCGATACGACACTCTTGAAGATCAACCATTATTGATAAATGTTGGTGACAGCAGTTGCAGTTCAGATTCCGAGTCTGAGACGCAAACACTCATGTCATTATCAGATTCAGAATAAAATACGGAGTGTAACAAAAGTAAGTGATAATACTTTAGGGTGTGTAGTGTCCCTTATATAGAGTTCACTGGCAAAGTAGCAGCGCTAAAAGCAAAAAAAAATTTTTGTGATTTGCATGGGGAAGCTCATGTGGCGCTTGCCCATACAAATCACAAAAAAATTTTTTTCGCTTTCAGTGCTGAGTACTTTCGCTGTAAACTATATAAGGAACACATGCAAACCCTAAAGTATTATCACTTACTTTTGTTACACCCTTGACCCTGTGTATGTAAATAAATAATTGTTAAACAAATTTTGTTTCATTTCATTTTGTCCTATAGCTGTTATTTTTTAATTTTCTTGGCTATAATATAATCATGTGTGTATGTATGAATGGTATGATCGTAATATTCTATTCCATTCCATAATACATGAACTAAAATGTGAGTATGAAAAAAAATTGTGCACTCGTTTCCATTACCGACATTTTTACTTGCCGCCCTAGTCGATAAACGTCACACGACGTAAGTTTTGCTGTACGTAAACATAAATTCAGATTGAGATAACTTCTTGTAAATGTTAAGAATTGTTAAAAATATCAACGGAATATCATTACTAATGGTATAAAGCTACGTAAAATTTATAAATGGCATTTTTAGACGCCCCCAATATGATCCCAATTTAATGGTGACGCCACTACAATGTTATACGGTGACATTAGCTGTCAGTGTCATTGGGATCAAGGTTCGCCGCGCCGAGTGTAGACCTAACCTCAATCGGTATCGGAACGACTAAACTTCAACATCGTAAGTCATAACATAGTTCTAAGTTAAAAAACTAAAATTTCTTTCTACGTATAATGTGTTTATAAGTGTACCTTTTTAAGTATTCTTAAAAATTGTTGCTGCAAATTCATTAATTACAAGAAAAAGTAATTAATCAGTTTCTTCTCATTATTCCAGTGAGTGCGTGTGTTTTAACTTAAATACCGCTGGGGTAAGAAACTTGAAATTTTGACAGTAGGTTCCTTTTGTGACGTAGGCGCTCACTAAGAAAGGATTTTTCAAAATTCCACCCCTAAGGGGGTGAAATAGGGGTTGAAAGTTTGTATGAAAGTCCGTCATTTCTCAAGTTATATCCATGAAACTTGGTGTGTGTGAGGAATGAACGCTATTCGCAGTGTTGTTGCGATGCTGAGTTGTGATTCATAGGTGATTTTGCATTGCATTTCATGTTTAATTTAGGTTTCTTGCAATGAATTGTTGATTTTACTTTGGAGGTTATATTTTGGCAACATTGAGTGTTGCAGGATGCAGAGTTTATTTTGATTGATGCTAAGTAATTTAATCACCAATCGTAGCTTTTCAATATATAGGCTGTAATCATGACAGCCAATCACAAAAATTCAGGAGAATGTTGGTGGGACGGTAACAGAAAAATAGTATAAAGGTGAGAGAAAATGGCGTCGGGAGTTCAGTCAGTATTAAAATTTTGAGGAGTTATTTCAAGTGGATAAAGTGTATATTATTATTGATTGTATTGGTGAAGATTAAGGGTGGATTACGGCATTTTGCTGAGATAAGTATAAATTATAATTACATACTATTTTAAGAGGTTATGTTAGGTTATCATTATCGATTTCTAAACAATTGACTTTTGGAATATTTTGAGACAGATCTTGTAGTGATATTTATTAAAATCAATATAATTATAAAATCAACTTTAATAGTTCATCGTTTTTATATAATATTATGTTTTAATATCATTGGCTGTTTAATAATTTTTAAAGAGCAACTATACCAGTTTCTTGCAGTTTCTTCTGGATAGAATGTGATTCTAACATACACAACAAACTGGAATGAACAGAAATTAAAATCTATTCATGGTTATCTTTGTGTTTATTTTTAACCTACTAGCAGTGTGGTCTAATGTCTTTGACATTTTCAGAAGTGGGATCCTACAGAGGTAGGATCCCACAGCCCACATACAATTGTAGCACGAGGCCACTTCCTGATGCAATTGGAGCATGAGGCCACTTCCTGGGAGGCAGTACATCAAATCAGTATCCGGATTTACTGGTAGGATCTAATTAAATTATTATTACCGATAGTTATGCTGGGACGGTACCCGCATTTTATCTAATGTTTATACAAATTCGATCGTCCTACAATTGGTGGTTTAATAATAATTATTAGATTTTCCTAGCAGGTTTATTTTACTGTTATACAGGTATTAATTATGTTCCAATTATTTTACGTTACGTTCCATACAGGAATTATAGAAGAAAGCATAAATTTATGGTTTGATTTACATGGTGTCGTTTGGGATATTGTTTTATTAATTGGTTAATATCAGGATGGTTATGGTTATGGTGGTACGACATGTGATCTTGGTTTTCAAAAGTTTTTATTATTTTCTATATTTTGAGATTAAGTGGTTTAAGTTTTGCTGTTCAGTGCCGTATTAATGATCATTTGATAATTTGTGCTATGGTTTAAATTTAACGTATTTCGAAGTTATCAACAAAAAGTAATTATTCTACTTAAAACAAATTATTAACAAAAGCAAAGTTTTCAAGCAAATATTCTAAATTAAGAGTAAATACTTAAATTTGAAAAACGAATCTTATACGTAACTATTGATATTAGTAATGCTACATATTTCTTGATCTAGTTCCTCAATAAAACTTTCTTGTTTTACTACTTGCACTGCAAACGTTTAAGTATAGTTTGTTTACTTTAATTCTTAAATGCCAATTAAATCGTCAACAAAAATACTATGACAGGATGGCGTGAGCAGTCAAATTTTTTAGCGTATTTTGACTTGCTAAATTATTATTAATTTGTTCATTTTAAAACGAAAGGATTGTAAATGGAGTTTCATTGAAGTGAATTTTTGATTATGGCTGTTTTATGGGGATTTTGTCGTATTTGGGTTGGAAGAAGATTCTTCTAGATGAAAAAAAGAGAGGAAACTGGAGTACCTGTGTTGTGGCCCTAAGTATGACCCTCTACTATTAATTATTCAGGGCAATATACAAGGCAAAAGGGGCGTGGGACAGAGAAGGACATCCTGACTGAAGCACATACACCAGTGGTTCAATTAAATCATCCGATCCTTATTTAGATCTGCAGTGTCGAATGTTCAAGTTGCCAATATTATCACTAACCTTCGATAGAAGAGGCACCGATAGAAGTATTTGGGTTTATTTTTGCGTTTAAATTGATTACTGTTCTGGCAAATTCTTCTCATCCGAAACACAACTGTCGCGGAGTATCGTTGAAAGTATTGAGCAACAATTTAAAGATTTCAGATTTGTAACTCTGGAGTTTTGCTATCGGCTTTAGTTTCACTTATTTTTACTGAAGTTTGCTATTAATTGGGTTTCAAAAATTTAATTGATAGATAGTTTGAGTGTTGATATTGTAGAGGCGATAGAGTTGATATGGTAGAGTCGATCGAGTTGATATGGTAGAGTCGATCGAGTTGATATGGTAGAGTCGATAGAGTTGATATGGTAGAGTCGATAGAGTTGAATTAGCAGAGCTGATAGCTGGTATAGTTGTTATAATAATATGATTACAGAAAATTTAATTATTGTTATAAATGAAATTCACAAATGTGAAGTACTTAATTCAGATTTTAGTGTCACATGTTTCGTATTGCTTGTTGACAAAAGCCTCCTCGGTGCGCTCTACCTCGAAACGTTTTGATCTCAATCTTCGTGTCTATTTTATTTAGAATGTCGGTTAATTTTCTTTGCTTTCTTATACCTCGGCTACTGTGTCGGTCTTTGATCTTTACTACCAGCATACTTCTTGCCTCGTGGTGGTACCTTCTCGTGGTTTGCATTAAGAGCCCAGGTTTCGCAACCATAGTTTAAGCATGGTAAGACACAAGCGTTGACTACTCTATTTGTAAGCGCAATCCAAGTCATAAGTCTCTTGCTCCATTCATTTGCAACCCTTCTCTAAATTTCTTTTGTTGTTAGATCTTTAACGGAAATTATCTGCCCTAAATAGATATATTCGTCAATGTAGTCAATGTTTATCCGTCTATTGTAATGTGATAGGGAGGGTCTATATGGAGAGACTATAGTTGATGGTTTTTAACTATATGAGTTATTATAAGAAGTCTTATGAACGGAATGTCAGAGTAATGCACTAGACGAAAGTAAAGATCCGGTCACTAATAGAGACGCATTGACACAGCAAGGTTAGCAGATCAAAAATCATGTAAACATAGTGGACTAAGGCCAACTCGCTGCAGAAAACTTCAAAAGACTGAAGTTGATTGGTTGTTGACTGAGAAATATGATGCACGGGAAAACCGGCGTCGAGGATTTGAATAGGATATCTACTCATAGATGCTTTCATCGTTATCATCTCCGAAGACAAGATAACAGAGTGTAAAAGTGGGGACTTCCATACAGTTCTGCTGCTGCTGATTTTGTTTTCGTCATTTCCGAACGGTTGAAGATGCTTTCATCATAATCTCCAAAGATAAGAGGACAAGAAATATACTGCTGCTGCTGCTGAGTTTGTTTTCATCATCTCCGAGCTGCTGAAGATAAGAAGACTAGAAACATACTGCTGCTGCTGAGGTTGTTTTCATCATCTCCGAGCTGCTGAAGATGAGAGGATTAGAAATATACTGCTGGTGCTCACATAGTTGATGCTGATGAGGACAAGGAGTGTAGAGCGAAGACTCATAAACAGTTGTGCTGAAGGTATCTACAGTACTTAAGGTAAGTCGCATGTTAAATGTGGCGAAATTTTAGAGTTATGTCTCAAGTCAAAATCTCTGGCCAGGTGCAGTAGCTGGGATTATAAAAATTGGACTTGGCACTACAAATATTAAATAGCTGGTTACCAGGTTACAACATACAGATTTGACTACAAGTAAGTTTTACCTTGGATACCCCTATTGATACTCCGTCGGTGAATGGATCAGTTGGACGTGTCTGATGGCGACTTATGAAGACTGTACTAGAGGTAATGATTGGTCTTGATTATTACTAATTGGTTACCCAAACAAGTTGGTAATATAAGGCCTACCCGAACAAGTTCGTAATAAAACTTAAAAGAAGTTCGTAATTTCGAGTTTAAAGATTTAATAGAAGTTAAAATATTATACTGTTTGGATAATCGATTAAAATTAAGTTGCAAGGTTTGCGACTAAGTGATTTGGAAAAAGCCGCAGTGGCTAAATGGTTTTATTGTAAGTGGCTAAATGGAAATTTGGAAATATTTGTGGCAAAAAAAAAAATGGTTCTAATGGTTATAAATGGTTTTACTTGGCAAAAATATATGATGGTTTATTGGAATATATATGAGAAAGTTGAAAAAATGGTTTTAATGGTTTTTAATGGTTGCCACTTGGAAAAATGGTTATAATGGTTTATATGGTTGCGACTTGGAAAAATGGTTATGACGGTTGCCACTATTTGGTTCTGAAAGGTTATACTGGTTATTACAGATTTCTTTGGACAGTTGCAATGGTTGCGACTGAAAGGTTTGAATAGTTTTAATGATTGGAAATAAAACTTTTGTAAATGAATTTGATAAAAAGCTGAGCAAAATGTGTATTTTGGTAAATGGTCATATTCGATGATTATTTGTTGAGTAGGCTCATAGCAAATGGTATATATTTTGATGAAAAGGTATACTTGCTCGATAAATTGGTTTGATAAAAAAAAATAGCTTATGGGTGTATTTGGTAAATTACAATTAAATTACAATTATAAACATTTGGTGAATAAATTTAATTATGAAGGCCGGCAGGTGGAGGTTGAGGAAGGTCTGAAATTTTCTTATAATTAGGGTTTACTGAATAATTTTACAGTTGCGATTTTTATAATTACTTATTAACGTGCGAACATGGTTGAAAATAGTTGTCCGTGAGAATACTAAATCTAACATTTTCGCTCACTGTAACACTATACGCTGATGAAGTGCAAACGTAATCTGTCAGCCGTAGGGTTGGTGCTGTCTTAGAGTCACAGGGTTGTCACTATAACAATTTGATAAACAGATGGGCAAAATGTGTACTTTGGTAAATGGTCATATTTAATGATTATTTTGATTATTTGTTAAATAGGCCTGATTATCTAAGTGTGTTTATTTTGGTAATAAATAAATGAACAGCTCTTCCATATATAAATAATGAATAATATACTTGAATAACGGGAAATTAATGGAAACTATCTGATAAATGCGTATACTCTTCTTATAAACAGATGTATTTTATGAGTCGGTGCTTTATAAAATCTTGTGAAAATCTCTTTGAAAATAAACTATGTACTTTACTTTGCTCGCAATAGAGTCTTCATATTGGTCAAGTAACAAAAGAAAAAAGAAGTGGAGAGCAAGGGATTGATTGGTCGTTACTACATAGAGTTCATTTTTGTCCAAGGTTAGGTTGCTTGGTTGTTTTCATGTATGCGGTGATCGAACCTATTCATACCAATTTTTCTTTGCAGGGACGCAAAGAGGCGTCAGGATGGGCGAGTGTGAGGAATGAACGCTATTCGCAGTGTTGTTGCGATGCTGAGTTGTGATTCATAGGTGATTTTGCATTGCATTTCATGTTTAATTTAGGTTTCTTGCAATGAATTGTTGATTTTACTTTGGAGGTTATATTTTGGCAACATTGAGTGTTGCAGGATGCAGAGTTTATTTTGATTGATGCTAAGTAATTTAATCACCAATCGTAGCTTTTCAATATATAGGCTGTAATCATGACAGCCAATCACAAAAATTCAGGAGAATGTTGGTGGGACGGTAACAGAAAAATAGTATAAAGGTGAGAGAAAATGGCGTCGGGAGTTCAGTCAGTATTAAAATTTTGAGGAGTTATTTCAAGTGGATAAAGTGTATATTATTATTGATTGTATTGGTGAAGATTAAGGGTGGATTACGGCATTTTGCTGAGATAAGTATAAATTATAATTACATACTATTTTAAGAGGTTATGTTAGGTTATCATTATCGATTTCTAAACAATTGACTTTTGGAATATTTTGAGACAGATCTTGTAGTGATATTTATTAAAATCAATATAATTATAAAATCAACTTTAATAGTTCATCGTTTTTATATAATATTATGTTTTAATATCATTGGCTGTTTAATAATTTTTAAAGAGCAACTATACCAGTTTCTTGCAGTTTCTTCTGGATAGAATGTGATTCTAACATACACAACAAACTGGAATGAACAGAAATTAAAATCTATTCATGGTTATCTTTGTGTTTATTTTTAACCTACTAGCAGTGTGGTCTAATGTCTTTGACATGTGTGAGCTACTGGTCAAAAAAAAAGAAATATGTGTTTCACAGTTTTTGAAAATTCTACCCCCAAAGGGGTGAAATAGAGAGAAGGTCCTTCAATCACGCCGCAACAGAGCAACGGGTATTTTGCATGGGTAGGTGAGGACCTGGAGAGTGGTATAGGCTACTTTTTATCCCGGAAAATTAAGGAGTGTCTGTGGACTGTGGGAAAACAAACTTATACCACGCGAACGAAGTCGCGAGCATCCGCTAGTTAAATTATAAGTTCTTGACTTGACCACGACTATGTGACCCCCTCCTGGCGCCAAAGCTGGATCCGCCCTTGGATACGATGATAAAAATAATAAAAACATCATTAAAATGCAGTCACACATTTCATCGCTAGATAATATTCCGCGCTGTACTTTATCCTAATAATATAAAAAATTACGTATCGATTTCTGATGACGAAAAACTTTGCTTTAAGTTTGATGCCTTTTATTAGCTAAGAATATAATAATTTTATTGAGATACTTATGCAAGTTTTACCTATCTACTCAAACAGGTATTTATTTTGTCTGTTTATTTATCCAGTCCAGACTGTAGACTATTCAGAACGGATATTTTGAATGTTATAATTTGTACGTAGATGAAGTCTTTGTATTATACAAGGAATGATCTTGGCAAATTGTATCCCGGAAAATCAACGAGTTCCCACGTGGTCAAGAAAAAACAATGCCACACGGACGAAATCGCGGGCAAATTCAAGAGATAAATTATTCAAGTAGATAATAATAGGTTATCATAACAAGTCATCAAAGCTATAGTCCGTTTTTTAATTCAAGATAATAATAATTCGGCAGGCGTGAATGTCAAACTCAAAAATAATGATACCAGCTTTTTTTGACATTTTAATAATTTAACCTTTTCAGTAACCAAGTTACTGAAAATTTTTAACCGACTTCCAAAAAAGGAGGAGGTATGTCGGTGCATATTAAGATTTGAATTTTTTTTCTATCAGTCGTTAGAGGAAGCCCATTGAGGTGGTCCCATAAAAAATTCTGACTCCAAATCCTCAACCCTGACACTAAAAAGTTAAAAATAAAAATTCTTTTCAAAAATCCGACTTCCAACGCCACCGTAAAGTACAAAATAATTTTGATTTCAATTTTATTTTGTACTTTACAGTGGCGTTGGAAGTCGGTTTTTTGGAAGAATTTTTTTTACTGTGCAGTCTTACTAAAATACATAATACTTTTAAATTAAACTTATTAAAAATGTGAAATGGTTCAAAAATATTATCATAGATTTTATTTTATTAGTGCATTGATAAAAATATTGCAAATAGGTAAGTTTCTAAATACTTATATTTAAATGATAGTATAATATAGGCAGTGTTTTTGTTTGTTGGTTCGTCTTGCATCACGCCACAATGAATTATAGCATCGATGCGTTTTTTTTGTTTTGATTATATTCGTGAATATAGTAAAAGACTTGGATGGAGAGTGACATCGGCTACTTTTTATCCCGAATTAAAATAGTAAGTAGTTAATATCTAAATAAACTCAGCTTTATTGTCATTTTTTTTTTATCCACTAATTAGGCCTTGACTACGATCTCACCTGATGGTAAGTGATAATACAGTCTAAGATGCTAGCGGCCTCACCTGTTAGGGACATGGCAGTTATACCCGTATAATACGGGTAGGATTCGTTTTCTACACAGCATCGTACCGGAACGCTAAATCGCTTGGCGGCACATCTTTGCCGGTAGGGTGGTAACTAGCCACGGCCGAAGCCTCCCACCAGGCCAGACCAAATTCAGAAATTAAAAATTTCCAAATTGACCCTGCCCGGGATCGAACCCGGGACCTTCGCACGCTAAGACAGCGCTGAACACTGCACCACGGAGGTCGTCAAACGGTTAGCATAGAAATAATACAGAGGAGCCTCAAAGCATCAAAAAAATCTCCAACCAACTCTTTCTTTTAAAACTTAACAAATTCAGCAGCAATAATAGAAACGTTCCAGCGCTCCAACATACCTGGGACACATGGTCCAGCTAGGTAAGTCCAATTTCGAGAAAGAGGTGAGCCGCCGAATCCAACTCGGCTGGGCAGCGTTCGGGAAGCTTCGAGATGTCTTCTCGTCCAAGATTCCTCAGTGCCTGAAGACCAGAGTCTTCGAACAGTGCGTGTTGCCAGTGATGACATACGGTTGCGAGACTTGGTCGCTAACTATGGGCCTCATAAGAAAGCTCAGGGTCACTCAGCGGGCGATGGACAGAGCAATGCTCGGGGTTTCTTTGCGCGATCAAATCAGAAATGAGGAGATCCGCAGAAGAACTAAAGTAACCGACATTGCTCGACGTGTTGCGAAGCTGAAGTGGCAATGGGCGGGGCACATAGTTAGAAGAACCGATAGACGTTGGGGTCCCAAAGTGCTGGAGTGGCGATCACGCACGGGAAAGCGCAGCGTTGGCAGACCCCCTACTCGCTGGACAGACGACATCAGGAGAGTCGCAGGGAGCCGCTGGGTCCAGGCGGCGCAAGACCGAGGCGTGTGGAAATCCTTGCAAGAGGCCTATGTCCAGCAGTGGACGTCTATCGGTTGAGGATGATGATGATGATGAATAGAAACGTTTATGCCAATTGTTTTCTTTCATTTCTGCTTTTCAGAACCACAGAAATGTGTGTAACAAAAATAACAGTACCAGTACCGAAGATAGAAAATCGAAATGTTATAAAGCCATTGATGTGCGGGCCAGGGCCCTGCGACGTATGGTCGTCGGTTGCTGAGGCTCTTATCAAACCCGTGCTATCACCTCTATGTGACGAGTACTATAACGTGAGTAGGTACAGTTGTATTATGAGAACCTACTTATATTACTATTCATTATCATAGAATTTTGTGGGTTCAAGACTGCTTTGGTATGTTGCGATTTCTTCATATTTTGTCTTCGTTTTGTACCAACATCAAGTCCTTCATCAACAAGCTTTCGTATACAGATCAACCCCATCTGTACTAAATTTTAAAATTGTATCCAGCTGAACTAAAACAGCAAATTAGGAGTACAGTAAACAGAGGAGTATAGATCGAGTGAAAACAGTGCGTGTGTCTTAATTGTTACAATTTCAAATAGTAAGAAGTGTATGGTTACGTTTCTATTTGTTAAATAAAATGTGTTAATAACTTAATAGTGTTTAATAGAAGTATTGTGATATTATTTGAAGATGTATTTTTTTAAACAATACTGGACATCAAGTCCGTCAACAGTTGATAAATTGCTGGAAAATAAAATGGCGGCGTGAAAGTGACTAGCGTAGGCCAAAAAAAGTAAGAAAACGAAGTACCTAAGCCAGATGGGCAATAATATTGTAACGAATAAATGAGATTGAATTACTGAAGCTGATGTTTCTTTTTCTGCTGGATTAAGGTAGGTTTAATTAAGTATAAGTATGAAGGTACGAGAATTTACACAGAAAAACGTGCCCTATAACTGCAGGGCGACCGCGTATCTTTTGCATCAATCATTGCGATGTATCAATGATTCATGCAAAAGATACGCAGTCGCCCTGCTGGGTACTGATTATTTCTCCATACTATAAAAATACCCTCTTTACCTTCTTATAATAGTTGTGTGTTTTACCCACCTATGGATA
Source organism: Erebia epiphron (assembly GCA_963932025.1). Taxonomy (NCBI): domain Eukaryota; kingdom Metazoa; phylum Arthropoda; class Insecta; order Lepidoptera; family Nymphalidae; genus Erebia; species Erebia epiphron. The sequence goes on from OZ009949.1 coordinate 30,446,835, forward strand.
GGTTATAGTAGATATCAACAGTCCACATTCCTTCCTACTTCTTACTTATATTCTGTGATTATCTCAACCCCCCAACTAGGATCGAAATGAATAGCACGATAAATGGCATTTACCAACTAGTCTGATATTAATATTATCAAATTTGCTAATACTCTGTAGATAATGGAACCGTTGTTTATTCTATCAAGTATAAATTACAAATTTAAAACAACCCCCGACATAATATGGAAGTAACAGAGTAAGAAAAAATCTGATGAACTTCAGAGGGATGAACAGATTTTCATGAAACATGGCTAAGAACACTCGGGATAAAATTATCTATGACACAAAAAAAAACTAAACGCAAATCGGTTCATCTGTTCGGGCGCTACAATACCACAGACAGATACACAAACAGACACATTAAACTTATAACCCCCCTCTCTTTTTGCGTCGGGGGCTAAAAATATAATCTAATCATGACAGCTCAATCACAATAGTAAATTATTAACCAAGGGGATAAAGCAGTGTCTTCTGTCGCGGGTGACGATTTAAATCGCGAGCGTAACGAAGGACTCGAGGTTTACTCCCGAGCGTAGCGAGGGTGTTAAAAAATTAAATCACGAGCGAAGCGAGGGATTTAAGACGAGTCCTGAGTGTAGCGAGGGATTTAAGTTCACCCAAGACTAAGATAGCTTTATCACCGAGGAAAATACTCTACTTTTCGTACCATTTGCGAAAAAATTAACACAATAATAATATGAGACTAGCTGATGCCCGCGACTCCGTTCGCGTGGACGTATGAAAAATAGATAGTAGCCGATTTTCAGACCTACTGAATATGCATATTAAAATAACTAATTAAATGACGATTGATCAGTTATCGACCGGAGATGAAAAATGATTAAATTACTAAAATAAAAAATAAGGGTTGATCGTAGAAGGGTGAAAATTTAGGATTATATGTATTTTTGTATGTTGTACTTATCATAAAAAAATAAAAACTAAAAATTGTGTCTAAAAAATAAAATAAAAAAATTTAGGGGTACATGTTTGGTACATTTATTGTTGATGAGTTGATTTGAGTATTTCTCTGTTCTTGCGTCTGAGGAACTGTTTAGAAAATTAACTTATTTATAAAAATAAATTAAAATAAACTTAACGTTTATGTATTTGAAGAAAACAAAAACGCGGCAAATTCCTAGACTAATATTTTTTTGTCGGAAATACCCTTACCATTTAGGGGGATGAAAAATTGATGTTGGGCGATTCTCAGACCTACTCAATATGCTCACAAAATTTCATGAGAATCGGTCAAGCCGTTTCAGAGGAGTATGGGAACGAAAATTGTGACACGAGAATTTTATATATAAGAAAAATAAGAAAAGCATTTATTATAATTGAATATAAAAATTACTTTTTAAACAACCGACTTCAAACTCCCGCGCCAACTGTACAACAACAAGCACACGCTATACAAAGTACTTATTTTATTGTTGATATTTTAAAAACCGCTCGACCGATTTCGATAAAATTTATATGGGACCACATGGGAAGTATGCTCTTTCAAATAAAAAAAGAATCATCCAAATCGGTCCACCCAGTTAAAAGTTCTGAGGTAACAAACATTTAAAAAAAAAAAAAAAATACAGTCGAATTGAGAACCTCCTCCTTTTTTTGAAGTCGGTTGAAAAATAATGACAATTAAAAGTAAAAGTTAACATTCGAAACATTGGTCCAATTATTGATAAAGAGAGTGACATTTTTGTTTGGTACATTTATTGTTGATGAGTTGATTTGAGTATTTCTCTGTTCTTGCGTCTGAGGAACTGTTTAGAACATTAACTTATTTATAAAAATAAATTAAAATAAACTTAACGTTTATGTATTTGAAGAAAACAAAAACGCGGCAAATTCCTAGACTAATATTTTTTTGTCGGAAAAGCAAAGGCATCAAGCTCATACGGCCTCGTCGGTTTTCGTAGGTAATTTTATTTAATAATCATAACTGCATAATAAATGCGTATTCCTTTTTCAAAAAGATGTTTAATGCTTTATATACAAACTCAATGGTGTACACACAGATGTACATAGTTCAGTATAAATTTCGGTAAGTACATATTCCAAATTTAAATCACATTCTCCCCCTAGAGGATGAATGAAATTCAGTACAATTTTCTTTCCCTGTTTTTAACAGATTAAAAATGACTATTGTTATGTTCGCTTTTTGTGGCATAGAATGTCACTTTTTTGAGCAAGTGGTACGAAAATGGACTTTATTATACAGTTTCATTTAGCTTTACTTTCAAATCTTGCGACGATTTTCCAATAATAATTACTTCTACTGAACCGATGTAGGAACATCGCATACAAAAATATAATAAATTTGCCTTATAGGAACTTAGGTAAAAACATATTGTTTCATTTTCCAGATAATGGCCGACATACGCAATGGTCTCATGTACCTCTTCCAAACAAAATCCAAGGTGGTGCTGGCAATAAGTGGTTCCGGACACGCTGGCATGGAGGCTACCATTACTAACCTCGTTGGGCCAAATGAGACCATGGTCATCGCGACTAGGGGCATGTGGGATGAACGAGCTTTGAACATTGCCCAGAGATACAGTAAGTTTTCTCTCTCTCGCTCCCTCGTCGTATTCCTCATTGGCATTCTATTAATCATTCAAAAAATATTTACAACGTTGCAAATGAAAAGGCCGGTTTAAGAACCCAAAAATTCAAACACGACACAAATTCGTTTCTCCTCCAGGTAAAACGTAAAGCTTGTGCTAGGAGCTAGAATTAGGTTACGGTTAAAGACCTACACGTGAAATCTAAACCTAAAACTTTTCGGATTTTACTCAGGTGTTACCACACCAATCTACTGGTGGGCGTTGCGGCGACGAACCGTTTCTAAAGACCGTTCTCTGTTCTGCGACGGTGAAACCGTTTTTACGTCCTGGGTATAATAGTCTTCGTTGCACAAACCAGTCTTCGAATAACTTGGCGCGATTTTATATTTTACGCCTAAAAAACTACAGTCGAAAATGAATTGATTCAACGACACACGTCGTCGCGAACGTAGTCGTCCTCGTTTCACGTTCGTTATCAAAACAGTTCTTACAATCAAAAGTGAACTTTATGCCCATGACATACAGTCGATAATGACTAAACTATGCTGTCGTTCGTAATGCGACGGTCAACGTTGCAACTGGTTTGAAGACTCGTCGTTGCAACTGGTTTGAAGATGGTTTTTATTTTTTAGGCAGTCTTCAAACCAGTTGCAACGACGACTGTTTTCGTCGTCGGGAAAACCGTTGCGTTTCGTCCGTCAAAAATACGACAACGACCCACCACTACACCAATCGGTTGACTTCGATCAATGGCATCTATCTACGATCATACATTGATGTGGTAACACCCTCAGACCTCAGCTCTCAAAAATCTAAAAATGAGCATTGAGCTGACGGTTAATTGCATTTTGAGAACAATTATTGTCAATTGTTGTACGTATAGCTGTCTGTGATTTAAATGGTGAAACAAACATTTTCATCCGCTGCTGTAGCTGCTGTCTGTTTTTTCCTGTATTACATTTTAGGTTGCATTTTGCCGAATGTTTATCTAACAATATCAAGTAAAAAGCAGGACCTGTATACACACTTACAGATTTCACTCTTTGAAAAAGGCCTTCTTATCTTAATATATATAAATCTCGTGTCACAATGTTTGTCCTCAATGGACTCCTAAACCACTTAACCGATTATAATAAAATTCGCACACCATGTGCAGTTCGATCCAACTTGAGAGATAGGATAGTTTAAATTTTAAAAAAACATCAATTCACGCGGACGAAGTCGCGGGCATCATCTAGTACTATTATATGAATATAATAACGAAATTATTACTTACAGACATCAACGCGATACCAATTCGTGTCCCACTCGATACTACGTTCAGTTTCGAATATATTGAGACTGAGTTGAAAAAATGGAAACCTACAGCCCTTTTCATAACACACGGGGATTCCTCGACCGGCACCCTTCAGCAGCTGGAAGGTCTTGGGGAGTTGTGTCATAGGTAAGCGATTTGTTTTGTTATGTTCTGATTTGACATAGTTTGACTTAAAATAAAATCTCAGTTTGTACGTTTGTACTTATATTATATTATAGTTTAACTTTAGGATAATATGTTTAAAAAAGTTCTGGTCGCCTTAGTGGCCTTAATTACTATCAGTTACAATATATAAACGTGCTAGCCCGGAGTTGGAAGTTGGCGTTGTTTCACCCCCGTGCCTCGGAGAGTACGTTAAGCCGTCGGTCCCGGTTATTATCACTAACATGATAATAGTCGTTAAAGCCCGCCAACCCGCATTGGAGCAGCGTGGTGGGTCTAAGCTCTAATTCCCGCTCTCCTATGAGAGTGGTGGCCTGTGCCCCGCAGTGGGACGTTAATAGGCTGTAGTGATGATGATGATGATGACAATATATAAAACACTACGTGATGTCCGCGACTATTCGTCCGCGTGGATGGAGGTTTTTTGATTTCTCGCGGGAACTCTATAATTTCCCGGGGTTAAAAAGTAGCCTGTGATACCGGTCTATAATCTATCTCTGTGCCAAAGTTTCAATGTAAATGGGTATAATTAATGATTAAACGAACTTACCTGTAAGTGAAGTTCTATCATAATTATATGAGTCGCTTCATTCGAAGATATAATCATAGACAACGTAGTTTCCTTTACTTAATAGCAACCGATCGCGCAGACTTCAGAGGAGTTATAAAAAAGAACCCCCACTACCCGCCTCTGTGTCGCACGACAGAGGAGCGGTTTCGTTCGTCATTTAGTTTAGAGATATACTTATACTTAAAGCTCTTGCGAAAATATGTTTCGGGATGGGTGGGTTGGGAGCTTAATATTATATCTTATAATGAAGCGACTCATATAATTATGATAGAACTTCACTTACAGGTAAGTTCGTTTAATCATTAATTATACTTCGTCGCTTCATTCTTCAGATATAATCATAGACAACGTAGATGTTAAGAGATAGGTATATATTTTTGCAAGAACTATATCTACGCTGAATAGATACTAATTATTGTTATCAATAATTTTATTTATTCTTCTTATCTCTTATTTGAGCTGTAATGTTTTAAACAGTTTATGTTTAAGGTTGGAATCATGTACCGATTTCCCGAGATGTTTATCTACGTACATTTTAATATGACTTTAAAATTTCTCTTAAGTATTTATTGTACTTAAGTTTCAATTTATATAACTTTCAATTTACCAATAATACAATCTTGCGCTTTTTTGCTTTAGTTGCTAGTAACAAGCATAAACGTATTATAGTTTCGATGCAAGCGAATGGAACTAGTTATTGATGTCAATACTGCAAGATTTATAATCTACTACAAAGTAAATTAGCAGGGACAATACTTTATTTTATTTGCACAATTAGCCCAACAGACGTCCAATGGGACGCTTAAGTGCGAAATCCTGCCCAGTAGCAGAAGAAGGCATATTTTGTTTTTTGGAAGTGCGGCGGGAAATGAACAGGTATATTCTGGTCCTGTTGTGAAGGTATTTCGGGTATTGCTTTAGCTATATGTTTAAGTAAAATTTTATATTAAAATACCGTTTTAAGTTTTTTGTCGAACAATTATACCGTCATTAAGGTTATGGATTTAATAAATTCCTATCCGCGTAAAAGTTACCCCTAAATTATAGGTGAAGAATGAATATTCGGTCGATATTGTGACAAACTACTAATATCGACTTTGAAGGGTTAATCAATTGGTTTGAACTTTTTAGCCCCACTGACGTTAGGTGCTTTGAAGTAAGTTATTTAAGGAGTCTTTCTATACTTTTCAACGATGGATAACCTAGCTGTGCAGGTCATTGAATGTAGAATGTTTGTGAAAAATTTTTTTTTTTTTAAAAACATCATTATAAGCTATTCAATTAATAATAATTTTTGAATGGATGCATTAATTCCCTGATATTTTATGACACGGCTGATCTATGTGAGGTAAGCGTGATCCAAATGTTACATTTGCGGCCGCTGCTCCATGCCGATTTTTGTTTTTCATTAATGTCTTAATTGGTTACTCTCATTCAGGGTCTGAATCGACTAAACAAGAATTTTAATTTCGCTCTAGGCAAGTGTTGCGGGAGCATATTATTGTTTACGCGAGTAAATTGTACTACCTACCATGTTTGCCACGAGTGATTACGATGCCTACATCGTACGTATTATTATAACGAAAGTTTTATAACGGTTTTTCGAAGATTGTTTCTAATATGTGGATAATGAATATAATTATATGAATGGATCTTAAACTTAAAATTATTTTTATTTTATTTTGTACCAAAAACTTATAAAATACTTAGAAAAACAGAAACATAGTGGACAAGGAAGCACTAATCTCTAAACGAGATCGCTACCAGTGACCCTTGGCACCCTGCTTGGATTCCCGTTTCGGGTAAGACAACCTGCGCGTTTTACTGTGTTTGCAGAAACAAATGCCCACGAAATATCTTTAAAGAAGAAAACAATAATTACGATGGAGATTTTACACTATTACTTTATGTTATATTATAATCTACATCCGGTCATCAAAATACTCGCCGTTAGATTCTCTTTATTTAAAAACCAACTTCCAAAAAGCAGAAGGTTCTTTGTTAGTTTTTGGTTTTTCGAACTGTTTTAAGCATAATCAACCGTATTACACGTCAGCGGGTGTATGATATATGCTTCCCGGGCACTATTAAGTTGTAAAACTCGAGAGTACCTACGTTGTTAGGGACAAAACATAAAACTTGTGGGTAATTTTTGCAATCTTACCACACATTTCCTTCGTAAATGTTCTTTGCATACCCCTGCCACGCTGAGGGTAGAATACTAGCAGGTATTTTATTTCAAATTTGACGTATCTGTATGTACAGTATTTGCAAACAAATTGATTTATTGCTGAAGTAGCTGCTAAAAAAAAAATTAAGATATTTATTACCTCAGAATTCTCTGAACTTTCGTTACCACTCCGCAGGTGTATGTAAGTTTGATACCGAGAGGCCTTGCAAACAATTACATATTCTGAACATTTTGAACCCCAGATCTTGAGTCTGCATACACTGAATGAAACATTTATGTTTCTTTTAGGTACCTATATAGTGCAGTCACTATAGACTGAAAGGCGCTGAAATCTGTAAAAGCTGAAAACTTAAGAAGCGGTGTTACGCTGTATATATATATATTATATGTATATTTTTTACCAAGTAGGTAATAGTGCTTCAATATTACTATATTGCAGTCTCAAAAATAAAAATCTGAAATGCTAGATCTTTTCATGTTATATCCGGGCAGATATTATGTAAGTAACGTTTGCAGAAATGACTAGAACCACCACAAGTGTTTCATTGAAAGTAAAAACACTGGTATAGAATTTTACTAGTCTTCTTTATAGTCGATTAGACATACCTTTTTTATAAGACGGTACTCCAGAGATTATATCATGGAATCTGTTCCATAGGTTTACATTTTAAAATAAGGCTTTGTGGTAACGGTATTAGATTAATAATTGCATTTACTTGCTAAAAGAAATTAAATACATACATATTTCTAAGTATTCTGTTTATCTGTCACCGTAAATAATAAACACTTTTATTGTGCCCCCATGCTAATAGATTTATTCTTGAAAACAGAACCTCATTAGTATAAGGTTTCTTGGCCTTATCGGTGATAGTGTATGAACTATGAAGACAAAGCAAAAAAAGGGTAGGCGATGCAAACACTAATAATTTAATATATTATATTACATGATAGGTACTTGTGATTGAATAAATCATGTCCACTATTTTGATATAACTAGCGGTAACACCTAGGTACGAAAGATCTTTTAAAGCTTTAGCTTTGATTTCGAATTAAGTAAGTATCCATACAATCTTTGATCCAGTAAATACTGAAGATTGTTAATAATTTACAGCAGAGGATAAATAAAGTAGAAGGTAACCTTCTTTATGGTAAGTACATAGTATTTACCTGAGTCCCGGTTACTTCTCAAGTATTGGTCGAAATCAATTTGTGTTAGGCTTACTAAGCTGGGCCTTGGCGACGTATCCGATCGTTGGTCCACTTTGACCCTCAACGCCTTCCCCCTTGTTCAGAGAACGGTGAACAGCTTGCTAAATGCCAGCTATCTTGATTTGGTGGACAAATAATTCTTCATCGCCGGACTGCTAATTGAGCAGATGCCATCGCCAGGCGCGTCTAGCTGAAAGGTTTGATTTCCGTCGTGCTACTTCGCGGGTGACCTCGCAGTGTACCATTGTCGTACCTTAGCACTTCTTCGTCTAAGTACCTATTTTACTCAAGTGAATCATGCTGAAACGCTTAACCTTCGTGTTACCTTTTAGGAAACCCGCCGGAAAGACCTTTAGTGCAATTAAACACTACATGGACGAGTAATTTCTTAAGTGCGTTCCATGCTGAAAAACGTTTATATTCTTTCGTGTTACCTCTCGGGTAACCTCCCAGAAATCCTTTATTGCAATTTAACATTGCATGAAAGTATAATTCCTGTAGGTAATGAGCGCGTATAGATGATTCAATACTAACTTTTATTTTAAGTACCCTCTTTAGGAAATCATACATTTTACATAGTAATAGTATTGTACCACAATTCCTCAGGCGCGTCGTACTGAATAGTTTATTCTCAATCGCAGTGACTCTCGGGCAACCTCCAGGAAAAAACTTTAGTGTAAATAAACACTGTATGAAAATATAATTGATTAGGCGCGCCATGCTAAAAAGTTTATTCTCCTTCATGTTGACTCTCCGGCAACTATAATTGATTAAGCGCATCATGCTGGAAGGTTTATTCTCCTTCGTGTTGACCCTCGGACAACCGCCAGGAAAACCTTTAGTGTAAACAAACACTGCATGAAAGTAAGGCGCGTCATGCTGAAAGGTTTATTCTCCTTCGTGTTGACCCTCGGACAACCGCCAGGAAAACCTTTAGTGTAAACAAACTGTGCATGAAAGTATGCTTGATTAGGCGCGTCATACTGAAAGGTTTATTCTCCTTCGTGTTGACCCTCGGACAACCGCCAGGAAAACCTTTAGTGTAAACAAACTGTGCATGAAAGTATGCTTGATTAGGCGCGTCATGCTGAAAGGTTTATTCTCCTTCGTGTTGACCCTCGGACAACCGCCAGGAAAACCTTTAGTGAAAACAAACTGTGCATGAAAGTATGCTTGATTAGGCGCGTCATGCTGAAAGGTTTATTCTCCTTCGTGTTGACCCTCGGACAACCGCCAGGAAAACCTTTAGTGTAAACAAACACTGCATGAAAGTTTAATTTATTAGGCGCGTCATGCTGAAAGGTTTATTCTCCTTCGTGTTGACCCTCGGACAACCGCCAGGAAAACCTTTAGTGTAAAATATAAACACTGCATGAAATAATGATTACTCAAACACGTGGTGCTGAAATAAATTGCTGAAAATGAAAGATTAAAGAGTCACCTGCAAAAAGCACTTTTTTTTTTTTTTTAAATATTATTAAATATGTAAGTATTTAAAGAGAAAATTATCTTTAATCTATAAGTGTGTAGAAAGTAGGAACGTGAGATCGTTGCTACGCACGAAAAAGGAATGACGAACGAAACCGCTCCTCTGTCGTGCGACACAGAGGCGGGTAGTGAGGGTTCTTTTTTATAACTCCTCTGAAGTCTGCGCGATCGGTTGCTATTAAGTAAAGGAAACTACGTTGTCTATGATTATATCTGAAGAATGAAGCGACGAAGTATAATCCCAGCTTATCCAGTCTTATCTACTAAAACTATAATAACTGATATATTTTATATTTTACCCATAGCAACAATAGAGAATACCCCTTTGTTGATATATAAATCATTCATTACGTAAGTTATAAAAGTCCACCGATATCTCTAAGGTCCTGCCTACTCCGGGCGTAGGTACTTACCTACATAAAAAATTCTGCTAGGATTTCGTTGCGCCATGCTCTGACGTAGGTATTATTACCTATTCTGTGCTCTAACATGATAATTTATCAGTTATCACAGACGTATGCACACTTAACTTAGGTATTGTTCCATCAATATTTCAACTAAACTAGAAGTATTTACTTTACCACACTTGCAATAATTACGGTCATTTACTAGGTCGGCTGTGAGATTGGCTAGTAAAACAGCTAGTGTAGATATGCCTAAGAGGATTTTGTTACTCTTTTTCAGGTACGGGACACTTCTAATAGTGGACACGGTGGTGTCAATAGGCGCAGTGCCGTTTCTAATGGACGAGTGGGGAGTTGACGCTGTGTACGCATCCTCCCAAAAAGCTCTAAGCGGACCCGCCGGTATATCCCCGGTGGCGTTCAGCGGGAGGGCCGAGTGAGCATACGTTTTTACACTCTTTGAGCCTTACTTTTAATAGCATGTAAATACTTTAAGAATTTAGGAAGCTTTATTGTAACCGCGCTATTCCAAAAAGTAAAGCTAAGCACGAGCGTCTATCATATTCTGATTTGAATAATATCACATCAATTTTAATGGATGTTCAAAAAGAGTATATAATATGCACGTTATGGGTAACTTTTGAGTAACAAAGTCAGAGTAGAGGCTAGGCGAGGTGTTATATATATCGCAGTCATCTGGTTTAATCTGCTATTTGATGGAATGACTAGCGCGTTCATTGAATGACAACATTCAATTGAATGACTAGGCCGAACGTCTTGTCACTCAACGTCCAACTAGTTAGCGGATTGTAACATAGCCCTTTGAACAGAGCGGACGTAAAATCAGTCAGGTGCATAGACTTGAAATTTAGTTTTCTTGTCTCTTTCTTGTAGGTTAGGTTAGGGTTCGACATAAATCTTAGGTTTTATCGGGTTAATATACCTAACAGATTACAATAACTAAACATTACAAAGTCGGCTATATCCCATTCAACGACTATGCTAGATAACGTTCAGTCAAGACGTTGAACGTTACATTAAACAACTTGACGAGTTGTCCTTTAGTCATTCAATTGAATGTTGTCATTCAATGAACGCGCTAGTCATTCAATCAAATAAAGAATTAAACCAGATGACTGCGACATATATATATATATACATATATATATATAGTATATATATTCATTGTTTCAAATTCAACCATATCATAATATCAAAGTAAATAAGCTGACTTTTAATTGATGAGAAAATAGAATCCTCGATCACTAAGTTGGGATACTTTTCACAAATAAAATATATACCTTTTTTATACTCAGAGACAGAATAAACAACCGGAAGCACCAGCCACCATTTTACATGGACATCAAGCTGTTGGCACTGCAATGGAACTGCTACGGGAACACGCGAGTGTTAGTAAGAATTTATAGTTTACGCATCTCGATTTAACGTTGATAGAGTTTGAATATCGAAACATTTCAGGGCCATGGTAAAACCACAAAATACTAAATAGTACCTTACAAGGTAAAACGTGGTTACAAACTAAAACAAAGGTACATTCCTAAAAAATAAAATTTCTTGTGAAGATCGCTTGCGTGATTTATACCTATGAGTTCATCAAAGATAGGAAGAATCGTTTTTTTAATAAACATTAAAAATTTAAAATACCTACTAGCCGTTTAAAACTCCTCAATCTTACATGTATCATTACCTAATGCGTATACATTTAAAATAAAATCTCCAGATGTTGCTGGTATAATAATTTTAAAAGCAAAAGAAATTAAGTTTTGAAAAAGGAATCAGTGATCAAACTAAAGTCTGAAAATAGGTACATAAATAACTAGTAGGGCGCGTGGGTGCGCGGCCCGCTAAAGCGGACCACGTAGTAGACCGTGCGGACCACTCTCCTTCTATCCTAGTGTTTGCTGCCTACGTGTTCTGAAGTAAACAATACACTGCTATGCTAGCGAGCACAGTGGAAGCGCCAGCGTGCTAAGCGTCCGACGTAATCTTTTAAGAAAACATAAAACAGAGACCCCCCTTAAGAATCTAAAAGGGCCTTTCAATGTAAAATAACTTTCCAGACATGCATAAAATCAATATTATACCGCTGACGATCGGGTACCTTTGGGTGCCGCTGAACTTCGCCATTTTGCCTTTCCTAACGGCAAACCGACAATTCTTCCATACAGAACAATTCTTGTAAAAAAAAACCATATTAAAGTCATGCATATTTCCTACGTCCACTCTTCCATCTAATACACTTTCTGAAATAGACACCTATAAAATTTTGCCCGTGCTCCTCACCCATCTTTCAAACCCTCGATCATCATCGCTCACCATAAGTAGGTATATTTTTTTCTCCGTAAAATTATGGAGAGTTCGTCTTTAACAACAAATTTTGAAAAGGAACCGCATCAAAGTCTTGCATAGTTCAACACTAAATTGTAGCCTCTTCAATATTCGCCATACATTTTCTATGGAAAAATAAATTCCGCCATCTTGAATTTTTTTCCTATTCATCAAGTAGACCTTCATGTCCTGATCATCTTTTGCCAAGAAACCACTCTTCCATCTTTTATACTCTCCGAGATAGACTCCGACGAAATTTGTATGGCGGCCATCTTAAATCCGCCATTTTGAAATGTTTTTCAGCTCACTGTCAATTGGATGAAGTTTCGAGTGACATTTGGTCGAGCACCCCCCACCTATCTTCAATACCCTGGCTGTGCTCTTCATCCATCTTCGAAATCCTCAATTATCAGCTCTCTCCATATTTTTCCTCTGAACTAATTTTTGTCTTCTATACGAAACGATGAGTAAAAAAAAAATTTTCATACAAAATTTTACAGGAGAGGTGATCAATGCTAAATGCAAGCTATATATTATATAATAATACCTAAATAACGGATTCATCGTTGTTGTTTGGAAAATAAACATTTTTAGGGTTGCGTACCTGAAAGATAGGTGTGCAACCCAAATAGTACGACTGTGCGGTCACATTTTGCATAATTTAGTAACTACTAGCTACAGACTTGAAATTTGAAATTATTTAGAGGTCGAGTTATTATAACAAACTAGCGAATGCCCGCGACTTCGTCTGCGTGATTTGAGGTTTTTTGGTTCCCGCAAGAACTTTTTAATTTTCTTGTCCCAAATTTCGGCCAGATCCGTTCAGTCGTTCCGGCATGATTGAGTAACAAACATCCATCCATATATACAATACATCCATACATCCAATACATCCATACATCCAATACATTCATACATCCATCCAAACTTTCGCATTTATAAATAATATTAGTAAGATAATATGCCTCCAAGGTACGCAACCCTCGATGCGCGAGTCCAAGACGCACTTAGAAGGTTTGTTTTCTTGGAAAATATTGAGTCCCCTAAGTAGATACGCCAAAATGGTCGTCAAATCAAATTATAAAAAATCTCATTGTCAAATTCTTTATTATTTTCACAGATATCATCACACGTTGTCACCCCCTTTGTTATGGGCTCTGCGACAGTGTTTGCAAGAAATATGCAATAGAACTCTTCCGATGGTCTGGAAGACTCACGCTGATGTCGCAGAGCATTTCCACAAGCGTCTGCAGCAGAATGGCTTCAAATTCCTGGTCCCGAAGCCTGAAAATCGTTTTGTGACGGTCACTACAGTTGTGTTACCAAAGGGCTATGATTATTTAAAGTTCGTCAAACATTTGAGAGAAAAGTAAGTTAGAAGAAAAGTGAGTTGTTACAATAATTCTGTACTCTCGCGTGCTGCAGTTTAGAATTTTTTTTCAACGTGCACTGTGTGGCGAAAACTTACGTAAGTATTTTTTTTTTCATTTCAGTTACAATATTCTGATAAACGCCGGCCTTGGACCTACAGTGGGAAAATCTCTACGAATCGGTATAATGGGAGTGAACGCGACTACCGAAGTAGTAGAGGCTGTAGCAGACGGTATGGCTGCCACCTTCAGAGCACTTACTAAGTCTTCCCTGTGAAACGAGACAATAGGCATGATGACTGATTTTGAAACATGGTCAGGTTATGTTCGGAAGTATCTACTATTTCGAAAAAATATCTTATTTCAGCAGAAAAATAAAGTTTAGTAGATAAAATTAGCATTTGAAATTTAAATTTTAAAATTCACGCCAAAACGTTCGGCGGTGTCATGGCGTCGTTGTGACGTCACTATTGTTTTAACCAATGTACTCTGTGCACTGTGCAGTAAGCAATAGTGTGATTTTCAAAGCTCGAAAACAAACAATTGTGACATCATTCGCTTCTTTTTATGCAATATAGCGGATTGCTGTATTTTATAGTTTTATTTTATCAAAATAAATAGCAATCTCACTCGATATTGAAAAATAAATACGTTTTTTATAATCCATGAATCCTATTTCATTAGATAAATTCATAATTGCATTGATTCTTGGTTACTGTCATCATGCCTATTATATTAAATATAATTATTATAGGTTTTTTATTCTGTTAATATAGTTAGTTTTGTATAAGTTATATTTTAAGAACAATGACAAACCTCTCTTTTTTTCCTCAAAATAAGCGTTTAAAAACGCGGGGATTGCCTGGTGGTTAAGACTGTGACCTACTTCATCAGGAGGTTCCAGGGTACGATCTCCAAACGCACCCACCTGTAAGTTTTCGAAGTTATGGCCGTTTTAAGAAATAAACTATCGTTGCTTCAATAACGATGAAGGAAAACATCGTTAGGAAACCTGCATGCGGCCGGTACAACCGAGAACATGCTTCAATCGCGCTACTATTGTAGCGCGCTACAATAGTAGCGCGATTGAAGTTTTTTTTTTTTTTAACTACTACAAGTAAGCCCTTGACTGCGATCTCACCTGATGGTAAGTGAAGATGCAGTCTAAGATGGTAGCGGGCTAACCTGTTAGGAGCATGGCAGTTATATTAAACCCATACCCCTATTCGGTTTCTACACGGCATCGTCCCGGAACGCTAAATCGCTTGGCGGCACGTCTTTGCCGGTAGGGTGGTAACTAGCCACGGCCGAAGCCTCCCACCAGGCCAGACCAGGGAAAATTCCCAAATTGACCCTGCCGGGGATCGAACCCGGGACCTCCGCACGTTAAGACAACAGCGCTACACACTGCGCCACGGAGGTCGTCAAAGATGCAGTTATAGCAACGGATCTAAGTGATTTCTTGCATGGATATTTATATGCCTGAGGATCATACCACCCGAAGGAGCCGAACGTCTAAAGTCTGAAGCCCTAGGCTACCATTGCTTGAAAGTATATTGATGGTTAGACAATAGAAGTTACTTAAATTTTCTACGTTTCCCAGAATATTAAAACATTTTATTTTTATTATACTTTGGAAACAAAATAAGAATACATCGTCTGAAGGAATTATTAAGTTTCGTGAAGTTCAGTATCTCTAATGCAAATTTTAACCCAAAAATATTTCGCCAGATAAATCAAAATTGGAGTTGGTAAAACTTTCACCATTTGGATGTTAGACAAAAATAATATCCGTCTTATGAGAGTACTTTTGTTTAAAACTTAACTAAAGATTCATCCAATGTAAAAACTTTGGATTCATCTACGGAATGCTGTCAATTCCAAAATTCAGTTATTTTTATTTCAACCCTTGGCCCCGCTTCAAAATAATAGCGGCTTAAGGAAGTTTGTGTAAAAAATATTCCTTCGGATAAACGATTATTTTTAATATATTTTTCTTAATATTGATTCACGTAAATGTACATCAATTTAATCAGTACAAATTGGTCTAGACTCTAGTGGGAGGCTGCGTCAGGCTGTTACTATCCTACCAGCAAACCCGTGGCGCCAAGCCATTTTGCGTTCTGGTACGATGGCGATAGGGAAGTGGGTTTAATAAAGTTGCTATTCCTACCCCTTCCGAGCTAGCGCGCTGCTATCTCAAACTTCATCATCATCGAATAACAAATCTAAAGATATAGCTGACCGTGATCGATGTACTTAGATACATAATATGCAATTTTGTTATGGAGTGGGGTCAGTAACTAGTGTAGATTCAAGATACAATTTGGATTTTCACTAGTAGATACAGCTTGCGAATACTTACATGATGTGGAATAAGTATTCACCATTTTTTTCATTTAAAACATAAAAAACTAAAGCAGAATCAATTGCGTGTTCAATTGAACGTACAATTACTACTTAGATTCAATTGAACACTAAGGTAAGCTACGAGGCTACGAGGCAAAAGCATCGCAACCAGCAATGACGGGGACGTGGTGAAGTCGACTGGATGAAAATTGCTGTGGCCCACGGAACGAGCGAACTGTGAAAATAATGGTCTCTAGTAATACGACTTCATAGATTTTCCAATAGACGCCAGCAGCAAGTCGATGACCTCTGAAACCGGTTACCTTGGCAAAGACTGATAAAACAGTAGAAATATAGCTCATGATTGCTATAAAATGTTAAAAATAAGTAAGTACCATCGTATTCCTCATTGTTGAGGGTCGTGTCCTCTTTCCATTGATCACATCATGTCAGGGGTTTTCTTGGGTTATTAATGCGGTGTGTTCCCAGATCCTTCCGTATACGACTAGACTAAGAGTATTAATCCAACTCTTAGGTTTCTAACGATTATTTTCAGATGTTAGTGATAATTCCCGGGACCGACGGCTTAATGAGGCACGGAGGAAATGAAAAGGTCAAATCTGGACTACCAAATTCGGTCATCCATCAAGTTTCCTACTTGGATCGATGTTGCATGCGTTGCCGCAACTAGACGAGTGGTCACTCGTCTCTCAAACAAACATAAAAATATACAAACTTATAAACATATTTATATCTTAAAGTAGGATATGATAGTAGACGTGTGAGCATTGAAATTGAAATAGGTACTAAAATTCTACATCAATGCGTGCGAGAAATGGTTCAAAGAGATTTAAAAAAAGACAAACGTGGATCAAGTCGCGTGAAAAGCTATTATTAAACAAACACCCATCAAACTATTTCCTCAATGAAAACTCTCCGGAAATTAAAAGCAGAGAAAAGACCCACGGGACATTAACTCGCGGAGAAGAGGGAATTTAATTTAAAATTTGCCTTAGCCCTGCATTTTGTTTACGGAAGGATCTTTGGGAAGACATTTTCCGGCAGGGAAACCAACTTAGTTTATTAATTTGAAAGCTTTTGATACTTAAATTTAGGTGCTTTATGTACCTAGAAAGTAGATAAGAAACAACTAACATTTTATAAGATTAACTGCTTGCAACTTCATTTGCAAGAATTTAGGTTTTGTAAAAATTCCATACTAATCCTGTGCTTACCCAGGATAGAAGTATCCCAGTTCTCTCCTATAGGTTTTCAGTTTGACGCGTATTTTTTTTTTTTCAAATTAAAGCATCAGAATCCAGGTTAGTACGTATACCTACCTAACTATAAATAAAAAGTTATTTAAAGCAAAAAGTTTATTTTTAGGCCTACTCTTGTATCTCTACCTATTGATATTGATAGATTGTATTAAAAATATAATAAATTTGAACAGTAAAGTAAATAACTAGAAAAAAATAAAAAAAGTATTTCAAGTTTTCGATAAGTTTCCAAGATGGCAACCTTCAGCCATAGAGAAGGCAGTAGGCGCGAAATGTATCAAATGTCATTTCTGACAGTCACTGTAAAAATAACGTGTTTTTCTTTTGAAAACGTCAAAAAATATGAATCCGATATTATACACTCTTAATCAGTGTTGCATAACTTGCAAAGATTAAATAATTTCGCCACTGAAATTACGATGAATCCGTAGATTTGACCAATTAAAACTGGTCTAGTATTTTATTTTCCTTCATTTATCTACTTGTACAAGATCAGGCCTACGCTCCATACCAATCTGAACCGTCGCTTTTATTTTATCTTCCGCATCTTTGTAGGTGCCTATCTAATTGAAGTGTTGTTAAATGTAGCAGTCAATTCTTGAAGTTTAAAAAATATACTCTGGATTTTCGCAATCGGAACTTTTTTACAATCGTCAAGGTTGCCCTTGAATGCGACATACTCGTAAAATGGATTTGTCTTACCCTTATTGGGTTTCTACGCGACGCTACGATGCCACCTATACCAATACGTCTTTGCTGTCTGTAGGGCTAATAACCTTTGCCGAAACCTCTCATAAACCAGACCAGCAAAAATCGCAAATCAATTTCAAGAGCCTCTGCCAGACATCAGGCCATCAGGCCTTTCAGCTCTATTTAAGTTAATTTGAAAACAATAATTGGTTTTGTTTTTAGAATTTATTGTTTTCGTCGTCCCTGGCGCAGTGTTGAGCGCTTTAGTCTTAAAGTGAGAGGTTTAGATTCCCGGCAGGGTCAATATGGGAATTTATATTTTCCGAATTTTTTCTCTGGTCTGGTCTGGTACGTGGGAGGCTTGGGCAGTGGCTTTTACCCGACTACCGGCGAAGACGTAGCGCCAAGCGATTTAGCGTTCCGGTACGACGCCATGTGGAAACCGAATAAGGGTTAATATAATTGCTGTCCCCTAACAGTTTACACCGCCCCACTTATCATCACTTACCATCAGGTGAGATCGCAGTCAAGGGCTAACTTGTAGAGGCATAAAAAAACCTACTAAGTATGTAATATTTTATTCGCACTGATCTCCAGTTATGTGCATTATGGGGCTAAACATTCATAGAAAAAACATCCCGGTTGGCATTAAAAATTGGCTACTTGACAGCTGTAACTATAAAATATGAAATATGTTAGATTTGGTAGCTTGTAGGTTAACAATAATTACACAATATGTGTTTTGCATTAAAATAAATTGTAAATATTTTATTTTTGCAAAACATATTTGAGATTTTTTATCTGTGGATTACAAAAGGCGAAACGCGGGCGGTCATGATAGAGCCCCGTGTGACGTCACATTTCAAAAAAAAAAACGTCGTGTGTACCAATATTTGCGTATTGTTGAGAAAATTAACACTAATATATTTCGATTTGTTATTGTGAGAGGAATGGAATGCTATGTGCAGCTGATATTTGCGTGTAAACTTTTGCTCTTCCGAGTTTCCTAATAGTAAAATCTTACATGTAATTGCCGAAATACACAAAGTAATAGTAATTAGGTCTCGTGTTTAAGACCTAAGAAAGTGCTGCTGTAAAGTGACAGAAATATAATTTATGTTAATTTTATGTCATGTTTTATGAAGAAAATGTTAGGTTAGGTTTAATTCATTTTTGCTAGATCAGAGTTTTTAGTTGATTTCTTTAGAACACTAGCATCAAAGTGGTCTTCACAAAGTAATATCGCAGATTTATCCGATTTAAATTCCGGGTCTCGGCAGATTAACTGTAACCACTGCTTACGACGTTTATGACATAGGTAGCATGTATTTATTGTTTAAAGGACCGAATATGTTTATACAATTTGACAGGATACGAATTAATTATTATTTATAGTATTTCTACACACGTCTTGTAGCTTGTAATTTTCACAATAGGCATGATGACAATAACCAAGAATCAATGAAATTATGAATTTATCTAATGAAATAGGATTCATGGATTGTAAAATACGTATTTATTTTTCTATTTCGAGTGAGATTGCTATTTATTTTGATAAAATAAAACTATAAAATACAGCAATCCGCCATATTGCATAAAACACACAGAAGCGAATGACGTCACAATTGTTTGTTTTCGAGCTGTGAAAATAACACTAATTGCTTACTGCACACTGCACAAAGTACATTGGTAAAAACAATGGTGACGTCACAACGACGCCATGACACCGCCGAACGTTTTGGCGTGAATTTTAAAATTTAAATTTCAAATGCTAATTTTATCTATCAAACTTTATTTTTCTGCTGAAATAAGATATTTTTTCGAAATAGTAGATACTTCCGAACATAATCTGACCATTTTTCAAAATCAGTCATCATGCCTATTGCATCAAAAAAGCTGTAAACTTTCCACTCAAAATCACTTTTATCTTGGTGCGTCGTAGTAAGCTTTGTTTTATTTTGAGCTATGACGTCACATATCAAATGTCACGTGACCGGCTGTTTTCGCGCGAATTAAAAATTAATGTATTAAAAATGTATTTTTTTCTAATAAACAACGCTTTTTTTGAGAAAAAGATAATTGTAAGAGGTATAAAATGAACCCACGTACATTTTTAAGTACTTTTCCGAAAATTGTCAATTAGCCAATTAAAATAAAGTAGTTAGAGCACCATTTTTATCATTCTAAATTAAATTGTAACTAAAATAACGTCGCTATAATAATGCCGCGTTCTATGCATCATTCTAAGTAAAGTGCCTAATTAATATCTCAGAGATACTCTATATTTCACTCCAGTGTGTGCTGTGTTACCATTCTGACGGTTCGTGCGAGCTAATTCCCTTTGTTTCACCCGGGAGCCCCAGTTGCACTTCATTCGCGAATTTAATACCATTAGAAACGGGAACACTCATATACATTCAAATGCATTGTTGCCAACATTTACAACATTTTAGCTTGTTGTCTTTTTGACTGCATAATATAATACTAATATTATATATGCAAAAGTGTGTCTGTCTGTCAGTCAGTCTGCTACGCTTTTACGGCTCATCCTTTCAACCGATTTTGATGAAATTTGGTTCAGGAGTAGTTTTATCCCGGAAAATTAAAGAGTTTCCGCGGAAATCAAATAATCCTAATCCACGCGTACGAAGTCGCGGACATCATCTAGTAGAATTATAAAAAAATCTAGCATTTAATAATTATGTTTATTCATCATATCCACGAAAATTTTAAATGAGAAATCCAACTTTTAAAAATCTAATTTCCAAATGAATCTGGATTTCAACATTGATTTTCCGGGATACAGTTAGGTTCCAGTTGACACTCATTGAGTACGGAACCATAAATACACGATGATCAATATAATGATACTTGGAAAAAATAACACATAATAATTAAAATGCGAAGTCACACAACTCATCGGAGAGCAGAACGGATATTTTGGGGCTAATTTTTATCCCGGGAAATCATCGAGTTTCCACGTGGTCTAGAAAATCCAATGTCACTCGGATGAAATCGCGTTAAAATGCAAGTGATAAAATATTTATGTTGAGAATAGGTTATCTTACCAAGTTAACAGTTAATGTTATATTTAATCACTTCTTGTCTGTATTCGAAGCTGGTTTAACGTGTGACAAGCTTGATAGATATACTTGTATAGGTAATTTTATTTATAAAACAAAACTTAATTGCAGTTTCCTGTAGGCACGTTTCATCGGATATTTGATTAAAAAATTGCAAATAGGTGAGTTTCTAAATATATATTCTAATCCCTACTGATATTTAAATGATATTATATAGGTAGTTATATTCTTTGGTGGTTCGTCTTGCAAACACGCCACAATGAATTAAAGAATCGACGTTTTTTTATGATTATTCATGAATGGTGGTTAAAGACTTGGAGAGGTGACATAGGCTACTTTTTATAGCAGAAAATCAAAGAATGCCCACGGGATATTTGAAAAGTTAACTCTACGCGAAAGTTCCGGGCATCATCTATTTAGCAATAGAATTTTAATTACAATTTAAGTACGTTGACATTAAAATAAACTCAGCTTTATTATTTTTTATATACGGTTGACATAGATATAATACACAGGAGACTCGAGAAGGGCGGATCCCCCGGCCTGCTGCATAATATGTTAGCTAGGCTATAACACAGGCTATAAACACTGGATTTAGGTTAAGAAAAAGGTCAAGTGCCACATAAGTTAGATGAAAACAAGATCTACAGACATAACAACAACATTTTTACCAATATAAATAGATTTGAATAACGTACGTTAAAAAAAGAGCACTGCTGAGTTTCTTACCGGCTCCACTCAGTAGCCAATGTTCTTTTCAAACCGGGGTAGAGTCCAAACATGACTTAACATATGAGACACCTGCATGTCCTACATGTTATAAATAAATTAAGTATATCTGCACGTTCTGTGCATGGGCACATTGCCTCATTTCAGCGGCTTAGATGATATTTTTAATTTAGATTTTGATTTATTTCATAGTTTTAATTTGAATAAAGATTATTTGTTACGTTATTATCATAAATTACTAACACCTGCACGTAAACAAATTAATTAGAAAATCATAAATTGTGCTCAAACCTAGCCCAACGCAAGTCTGGTAATTGAGTAGGGCAATAGCGCCAGTATCTTGGGCACCGTGCCCATAGTATGGTCATTCATATGTTTAGTTTTGTTCTTTGTACTTAATGACGTTAGACTCATTAACTGGTACTAATTTTCTTACGTCATCAAGAAAATGGAATCTGAAGAATGTTTTTCTGGTGGGAGGCTTCAGCCGTGGCTAGTTACCAGCCTACCAGCAAAGACGTGCCGCCTAGCGATATAGCGTCCCGGTACGATGCCGTGCAGACACTGATTACTGTCCCTTCATATAATACTAGCTGATACACGCGACTTCGTCCGCGTGGATTGAGGTTTTTTGGTTCCGGCGGGAACTCTTTAATTTTCCGGGATAAAAAATAGCCTGTGTAGCCACACTGTAATTTATCTCTGTGCCAAATTTCATCCAGATCCGTTCAGCCATTCTGGCGTGATTGAGTAACAAACATCCATCCATCCATCCATACATCCATTCATCCATTCATCCATCCATCCATACAAACTTCGCATTTATAATATTAGTATACATTTTTATCTTTCCGGACACAGACATCAACACAGATTCAAAAAAATTATTTTCCCCTGAAAATGATACTTGTCGATGTCCTATTTATGGTTATATAGGTCTCTACGGAATATCTGTCTTCCTCAAACTGGCGTAGGGTTACCATAAATTTGATGAAACAGTGAAATCTCATTTAATAATTAGCAGTGATGTCCCGCATATTGGCGCTTCAATCAGTGAATATGGTAGTCCATCTTACTTCTTACTAATGTTATAAATGTGAAACTTTGGATGGATAGATGGAGTAATGTTTGTTACTCAATCACGCCAGAATGGCTGAACGGATCTGGATGAAATTTGGCACAGAGATAGATTATATTCTGGAATAACACATAGGCTACTTATACCGGAAAATGAAAAAGTTCCCGCGGAATCCAAAAAACTCAAACCACGCGGACGAAGTCGCGGACATCATCTGGTAGGTATATTTGTCATCAATGACGCCCTAAGTTAAATCAGTTTAGCTTAGGGCCATGAAGATATTAAAATATATTAGGTACCTCAGTGAAAATTGCTATTATGAAATATTTACACAGTATAATGTGCACATGTTTGAGAATCTTTGTGTTTTACTAAACACAGAGTATCCGGGGAAAAATCCTAGCAATTCTATAGACCTGGCAACCCTAATACAGCATCCCGCTTGGTCCGCCGGGACAACATCCGTAGTTGCGATGGGAATCGAATCAATTTGTCGGAGCAACATTGAGCATGTTCGATCTTCCTTGCTCGTTCCAATCTATAACATGAACCTTATCTCAATAGAAGCATCGTGTGCCTAACATTTACAACACAATGACCTCATTGACATTAATAGTGATACCAAAGTAGAGTTACATTATCAATTCCATATGAGTATTTTACCCGATAACCATTATAAGAAAATAAACAATTTGAAATGGAGATAGCATTTACCATGAATTAATACATTAGTTTATTTTATCCCGGAAAATTAAAGAGTTCCCGCGGGAATCAAAAAACCTTAATCCACGCAGACGAAAAAGCCAGCATTATCTAGTAATCAAATAAAAATTAGCTAATAATTGATTCAATAAAAAGAACAAGCGGCCACGCGCGGTTTCGCTTCCATTGGAGTTTCTAAAAATCCTACCCTAGTCCTCATTCAAATTAAGAAGTGAATCTCTGGGCTTTTCAGCTTTCTGTTCTGCAATGGATGGGTGTTGATGAGTCAATCAGTGAGTGTGTTAGGACTTTTCTCTTTATTTCAATAGATTGTAATATTTTAACCATCGGGTGGTGTATAAAGTGTCCGGCACTTGCACTGCCCTGGCCCGGGCGAGTCAGTTGCCAAATGCGCCGACCGATAGCGCCAGAATATACTAGCGAAACAACCACCCTATCAGCAGTAAATCTAGACATTAACCCCTATTTAAACCAGAACTTCACTGTTTTCTGGGCCAAAATATCCGATTTAGCCTATTTTTTTTTATTTGAGGATGGGAAATTTGTTCAGCAATAAACTACAGACTAGGGTGCAGGATCCATCCTACCACATGGTGAGATGGCCAGATCTGAGGCAGTCAAGGGTAACTTGCATCCGAATAAGTAGGTCGATTCTTATTCTAATTAGGAAAAATAATTGAGGCAATACAGAGAAAATAGTAAACAGGCCAGGCACGTCAAGGATAAATGACACCCCGTGTACTAACGTTATAAATTGAAGAGTAAAAATCTTTCCTCTCCTTTATTACTAACCTTTATTTATCCATTGTTGGACTCTTCAGCGAGTATCCAGGTTTTCATTGTAAACTTGGTGAGGTGATCGCACCGAAAGGTCTTCTTACGAGAAAAATACTCTTTCTTGTTCCGTAACGGTACTCACTGAAGGCACCAAAAGTTTTAATCACAGTAGAATTTCAAAATTCTGTGCTATGGTAACAGCAATCAGAGCACAGTAATTTGGATAAAATAATGTCTCTATCATTGATAGAGCTGTCAAGATGATTGCATTCTTGGATTGTCAGGTATTTGGGACTCGTAGTTATTTTTTAATGAAATGAAGTAAAACCATGAATGAAGGTAAAATAATGAATGAAGGTCAAATTCCAAACCTGCAAAATATCACAAATTGATGTTGTTATTTGCGAAAGCTTCTTGTTAAATTACATTCAAAAATACTTGTAAATGTGATGTGATAGCGAGCAGAACAAATTCTCAGCTGGCAAGCGTTGCATTCCGCAAACGGACTGCACTTGCCAAATGCTACGCCGATACCGCCAGAACATTGCAGCGAGACAACCACACTATTAGCACTAAATTTAAACATTAACCCGATTCTAGTATACAAACTTGGTGGTAGCTTTACCTAAATATTGGTCACAGTTTTAGTTAAATGCTAGGAAGATCACTATGAATTATTATCTACTATGTATTAGCAAATGCCCGCGACTTTGTCTGCGTGGTTTGAGATTTTTTGGTTCCCGCGGGAACTCCTTAATTTTCCGGGATAAAAAGTAGCCTATGTGCTATTCCAGACTATAATCGGTCCCGGACTCGTGTCTCCCCTAATGTGTCTTGACTCTTGAGTACATGACACTTTCTTTTCTGCATTTATAAAGTCTGCCCCTTGCAAGTGATATAGGTGACTGCTAAAATAGGCACTATTTGGCTAGCTGCTGGCTAGCAATCCATCTAAAACACTTTTTTATCCTAAATATCATTAAGTACAAAAAACCTCCAACCGACCCTTTCATTTAAATATACCACCCTCAGCAGCAACAGTAGAAATATTTATGCAAATCATTTTGTTCTTTTCAGAACCATAGAAATGTTTGCTTCAAAAATAACAGTACCAGTACCGAAGATAGAAAATCGAAATGTTATAAAGCCGTTGATGTGCGGGCCAGGGCCCTGCGACGTATGGCCGTCGGTTGCAGAGGCTCTTAACAAACCCGTGTTATCACCTATATGTGACGAGTACTTTAACGTGAGTTCAGTTATATTATGAGAACCTATTACTTAAAAAAAACAATCGTTATTATCTTAGCCGTGGGTTAGAGACTGCTTCGGTATTTGGCGATCTCCATCTGTCTCAGTATTGTACCTACATCAAGTCCTCCTTAAACAGCTTTTGCATAACTTAAAACCTCGTATAAACAGGGCTGATAGATTTACTGTTTTAGTTCAGTCAATAGTTACGATAAACTGGCATTTTTTGCCTTTTGACTGAGGAGTGTGGATTGAGTGAAAATAGTTCTTGTTTGGGGCCCGCTTTGTGTGAAGTATTTCTTAATTACAATTTAAAATAGAAAGAAGATAGGTTTAATCAAATGTATGTGCCTACGAGAATTAACACAAATTAAAGTGCCCTAAAACTAGTTGACAGTTTGCCAGTCTTGAAAAACGACCCTCTCTTCCTTCTAGTAAAAGGTGTGAGTTTTTACCCGACTCTGGCAAAAAGGGTGGGTTATAATTTTATAATAGTCTACTATATGTGTGTAATATGTACCTATGTATGAATGTAACTATGTGTAAATGTATGTTTGTACTTATGTATGTTCCAACGTAGCACCTTAACTACTGAGCCGATTTGATGAATAAGGTAGTCAATCGATTCGTTATTATGTGCGGATAGCATAGGCTACATTTACACGAACAAAATCGACACAACGGATGTTACATCAAAAAAACCGGCCAAGTGCGAGTCGGACTCGCGCACCGAGGGTTCCGTACAAACCTGTAGTAAGTTTTAAATTACTTAAATGTTTTTTTAAATATTTGAGTTGATTGAATGAAAGGTAAATTGCGGTTGACGATTTATGACGTATTAAAAAAAACTACTTACTAGATCTCGTTCAAACCAATTTTCGGTGGAAGTTTGCATGGTAATGTACAACATATATTTTTTTTAGTTTTATCATTCTCTTATTTTAGAAGTTACGGGGGGGGGACACACATTTTACCACTTTGGAAGTGTCTCTCGCACAAACTATTCAGTTTAGAAAAAAATGATATTACAAACCTCAATATCATTTTTGAAGACCTATCCATAGATACCCCACACCTATGGGTTAGATGAAAAAAAATTTTTTGAGTTTCAGTTCTAAGTATGGGGAACCCCCAAAATTTATTGTTTTTTTTCTATTTTTGTAAGAAAATCTTAATGCGGTTTACAGAATACATCTACTTACCAAGTTTCAACAGTATAGCTCTTATAGTTTCGGAAAAAAGTGGCTGTGACATACGGACGGACAGACAGACAGACAGACAGACAGACAGACAGACAGACAGACATGACGAATCTATAAGGGTTCCGTTTTTGCCAAATTTGGCTACGGAACCCTAAAAAAGTGGGTTCTCTGAAATTTTAACCGTAGTCGGGTTACAGATTTTTAATTAATACAGATAGGTAGATTAGCAGGTATCAACAATCTACACCCCTAGAACATTATGTGTGTATCTCAAACCCCCCCCTCCCCCCAACTAGGACGGAAACTAATGGCACGATAAATGGTATTTATCAACTAGTCTGACGATAATATCATCAAATTTGCTAATACTCTGTACCTACTTAGCTAATGGAACTTTTGTTTATTCTAGAAGTATAATCTAATCATGACTAATCTTGCAACAGATTTTTCCAATAGTTACTGAACCGATTTTTATGGCATACAAGATTATATTATTGTGTTAGCAGGAACATAAGTAAAAACATCTTTGATTTTTCAGGTAATGGATGACATACGCAATGGTCTCAAGTACCTTTTCCAAACAAAATGCAAGTTAGTGCTGGCAATGAGTGGCTCCGGGCACGCTGGCATGGAGGCCACCATTACTAACCTCGTCGGGCCAAATGAGACTATGGTCATCGCGACTAGGGGCATATGGGATGAACGAGCTTTGAACATTGCACAGAGATACAGTAAGTTCTCTATCTCTCTCTCTCTCCATCGTCGTATTTCTCATTGGCAGGATCGTGAACCATTATATTAATCATTCAAAGATTATTTACGACGGGGCAACTGAAGAACAATTAACGTAAAAGCTGATTTAGGAACCTATAAATTCAAACACGAAACAACTTCGTTTCTAGGAGCTTGAATTAGACCGTACCCTAACGTAGGTACGTACTGTACGTAGAGACGTTAGGTACGCGCGCGAATTGAATGCAGAGCTTTTGTATGTGTCACCATACATTAGTTCTGCATTCAACTTGCGCGCGAACTCTACTTGCAGATGAAATCTGAACCTACAACTTTTCGGCTTTCAATCAGGTGTTACCACACCAATGGATCGACTTCGATCAATGGCATTTATTTATGATCTTAGATCCATTGATGTGGTGCATTGGTGTGGTGCATTTTATTTATGAGAACAATTATTCACAATTATTGTAAATGCTGAAACAATCTTTACATTTTCATCCACCGCTACAGCTGCTGTCTGTTTTTTATTTCCTGTATAACATTTTAGCTTTAGATTGATGTTTTTTGGTTCCTGTTTAAACTCTTTAATTTTCCGGGATATAAAGTAGCCTTTGTGTTATTCCAGACTATAATCTATCTCTGTGCCAAATTTCATCCAGATCCGTTCAGCCGTTCTGGCGTGATTGAGTAACAAACATCCATCAGTCTATCCAAACTTTTCCATTTATAATATTCGCTTAGAACTATAGATATCAAGCAAAAAGTAGTGGCAGGACCTGTATAAATTTATACAGTTTACTCTTTTTTTAAGGTTTTCTTTTACTAATGTGTGAATTTATAACACAAATTATTCATTACAGACATCAACGCGATACCAATTCGTGTCCCACTCGACGCCACGTTCACTTTCGAACATATTGAGACTGAGTTGAAAAAATGGAAACCTACAGCCCTTTTCATAACACACGGAGATTCCTCGACCGGCACTGTTCAGAAGCTGGAAGGTCTTGGGGACTTGTGTCATAAGTAAGCGATTTGTTTTTCTAATGCTTTAATTTTTTTATTGTTTTACTTGAATTAAATCTAGAGTATAGGTTTGTTACACGAAGGCAGGAAACTCTTGTAAATAATACACACAGATGATGCTTCGTATAGTATAATTCCACGTTCGGTTATTTCATGTGTTATTAAGTACATATAATGCGATTTAGTTAACCCGAAACACCAATCACAATTACTGGTGACAATAATAATTACACTTTCACTAACAGATAAAAAATGACTCAAGTACCGCCAAGCGATCTTATTTATAGAAGACACATTTAGTTTATTGACGTTTTTGTCATGATATTATATTTCTTGATTCAATTGAAAGTCAAATGAGCTCTTATTATTCATAAACGCTAACAGCTCGGCCGTCCTGTTTAGACGAGTCCTCGCGTGAATCTACCACCGGTTCGGAACCTATACTCTACAGAGAAGAACCGGCAAGAAACTCTGCAGAATGGAAAAAAAATTAGTTATTTTATCGGTAAATGGTAATTGTTCCGGCCATCTGATCATTTAATTGGTCCTCCAATTGCTATTGACATGATATCCTTATTATTTTTTTTTGGAAATCCAAGTGTTTTTTTATTAATTATAGTATGCATAATTTCGATCCAAAAATCTATTGTAATTTAGTTTGATTCCATCACTCAACAATAAGTGACTAAGAACAAGTTTTTTATTAAAATTCGTCATCATGATTTTAGTTTCACTATTGATATGGAGGGTAGGCCCTCTAATTGTAAACACACGTTTTTCTCAGACTCTTAAGTTTTTATGTATTATTTAATTAAATATAATATCTTGGTGTCATAAAATGTGTTAAAGTGCCTCTTTTGCCTACCTATCAGTGTTTCCTTTCAAATTCCAAGTGATCTGTGCTTATTTATGCAATACAACCACTTGTTAGTAACTTTCACTACTTGTCTACACATTTTACTTTTTTCTTTTCACAATGGATTCCATTAAACAAACTATATCTGAACTTAGCGCCCACTTTAATACTAGGATGGAAGAATTTCAAAAAAGTATATTGCAGGGCCCAAGTTCAGCCACCACCCTGTCTACTGATATAGCAGCGCAATTTAGTTCCTTTAGGAGTTTTGTGATGGCATCACTTGAAGGGCTCCAGCTACAGGTCCAGCTCCTGTATAAATCCCATGATGAAATGGAGATGAGAAGCAGACGCAAGATTCTGCTGATTCATGGCATACCGGAGACCAAAGACGACAAGGTAGAATGTGCTGCGACTAAGGTGCTCACGGACCTCTTAAAGATTCCGGTTGATGCTGGGAGTGTAACGCGCTGCCATCGCCTGGGCCACTCAATATCGGAGAAGCCAAGAGCTGTGCTCATTAAGTTTCACGACCTTACACTCAGAAATAAGTTGTGGTTTGCTAAGACTGCTCTAAGGAACTCTGGCATAACTCTATCCGAGTTCCTCACTAAGGAACGTCATAACGTCTTCGTGACGGCACGCCAACGTTTTGGAGTCACCAAGTGTTGGACTAAGGACGGGCAAATCTACGTGGTTGGGCAAGATGGCTCGCGGCATCGTATCAGTACGGTCGCTGAGCTTGATTCTATTCGCGCTCCAACCCTTGCTCCGTCGACTGCAGTTGGTGCGCCCAAGTCTGCTCCAGGAACCCCTAAAGTTGCAGCAGCTCCTCTGAATATTAGATCCAAGAGGGCCGGCAAAAAATAAGTCTATGTTGTTTTCTCGTTGTTTAGTGTCCGGCCTATATTTTCTGCTATTATTACCTATGATGAGATATTAATTGGTTACCAGTGAAAGCACTATGTGAGTCTGTCTTGTCAAAACAACATTGTCTCTAAAAATTTAAAATAAAACCTGTATAGAGGTAATCTAAAAATAAATTAGCTTTGTTATTGTTATTTGTTACTGACACTTGACATGTTTTGACAATGGCAAGCTATGACAAGCAAGATGATGTACTTTACTGTCTATGCTAGGCGTAGACAGAGAAAGTTTAATTACCATAGATTGTGAGTGAATAGACATACTTTGTCATCTCAGTTTACCTTTATATTTTATTTTTTTATTTAATTTATTTTTCTTATATTGATTCATTGCCTCTCTGGTGGTTGATATTATATAGGTATTTTTAAATTAGAATAATAAGCATGTACGTATTACATTACTATTCTTAATTATTACAAAGCGATCTTCACACATTTTTTGGTGGGTAAAAGAACGAGACCGATACTACAAAAACACCTTTTGGTATTATTATAATATACTTATATATATTTTTTGTATTGTATTTAATAATATTAATTTATATATTATATTATATTAAGTAACTAGTCTATAAAAATGGCTAATAATCATAGCTGGCACAGCTGCTCTGATGACGAATTTTATTCAGCTTCTGATCGATCCGACACATCCGACGGTAGTTTCCTCAGCACCACTTTATCCCTTCATTCTCAACTTAGCTCAACTCTGTCATTGTTTCCAAAAAACTTCAACGCTGTTCATATTAACGCTCAAAGCATCCCATCTCACTTTCCTGATCTCCTTGCTTCTTTTGAAAATAACAACGACATCCATGTTATCCTAGTCTCTGAGACATTTCTTAAACCTTGTTTGCCTTCTTCCTCCTATTCCATTAATGGTTTTCACTTGATACGGAATGATCGCACGGGTAAGGGGGGAGGGGGTGTGGCAATATATCTTCGTAACCATATTCCATTTACTATTCTGGACAAGTCACCCAGTATGTACTCCGAATCTGCTGAACACATTTTTATTGAAGTTTTGTTTGGTCAACTGAAACTACTCCTTGGCGTATACTACAGTCCTTCTATACATATAAATTATTTCCAATCGTTTGAAACTCTGCTTGAACAATATGTACCCACAGTTGATCATACAATAATTATGGGAGACTTTAACACGTGTCTCCTCAAAGGAGATGCGCGTGCCAAACGTTTATCTGACATCGTAAATAGTTCTAACCTGCTGATGCTCCCTTCCTCGGCTACGCACTTCTTTCCTAACTGCGCACCTTCTCGGTTGGATTGGATGATGGTCTCCTCCTTAGAACATGTCAATTTACATGGTCAATTCCCAGCTGAAGCGTTTTCATACCACGATCTGATTTATGTCTCATATAAAATACGTCCTCCAAAGGTGAAGCCGACTATTGTCATGCGACGCAGCTTCAAAAACTTTAATAATGATAAATTTCTACAAGATCTTCATAATATAGATTGGGATGTTATCTATACTGCAGCTACAGTGGACGAAAAAGTAAATTTATTTAACTCAATGCTAACTGAACTATTTGACGTTCATGCACCACTACGGCCAATCAAGCTGAAACACTTGCCTGCTCCCTGGCTGACTAAAGATATAAAAGTTGTAATGGCTAAACGCAACTCAGCTAAAGCTAAATATAAATTAAACCCTACCGATGAGAATCTCGCTAAATACAAAAAACTTCGGAACCGTTGTAGTAAACTTTGCCGAGATGCGCAGCGCAATTATATACATGACTCCATAGACAATGGCAATCCTGTAAAAACATGGAAGTTTCTGGCCTCGCTAGGTATTGGCAAGCAGCGAAATCAAACCATCAAGAACGTCAACTTAGATCATCTTAATAATCATTTCACTACCGTGACTCTGATGGATAGCCTAACTAAAGCTAACACCATAGCCTGTATAGGTGCATCGGCTACCCATAATTTCCCTCCCTTTAAGTTTAAATCAGTTACGCTGAATGAAGTTGAAAAACACATTCTTGCAATTAAATCCGATGCAATTGGGAGTGATGGCATAAGCCGAAAAATGGTGCTATTGGCTTTAGAAAGAGTGACCCCAATTATTTATCATATTTTTAATTACTCCTTGTCAACTAGTACCTTTCCTAATGTGTGGCGCTCAGCATTTGTTATACCCGTCCCTAAAACTGCTATTCCTTCGTCATTTTCTCACTTTCGACCTATTTCCATCTTACCCTTTTTATCCAAAGTCGCTGAACGAATAGTCTCCTCTCAACTTCGTATCTACCTATCTTATAATAACCTCCTTAATCCTCTTCAGTCAGGTTTTCGACCAGGACACAGCACTGTCACCGCACTCACGAAGATCTGCGACGACATACGATATGGGCTTGATAACCAGCTCGTTACAATTATTGTTCTGTTGGACTTCAGTAACGCTTTCAACACCGTTACTTTGATTTAATGTTAGCCATTCTGAAGTCTAATAATATATCGCAGGAAGTAGTCAGCTGGTTTCGTTCATACTTATGGAATCGTGGGCAATGTGTCCGTGTTAACAATGAGTCCTCCTCCTTTTCTTATGTTCAGGCTGGCGTTCCACAAGGGGGTGTCCTGTCACCTTTACTCTTCGCTATTTTTATTAATACAATTTCCAATTTCCTCTCCTCTCCCTTCCACCTTTACGCCGATGATCTGCAAATATATACTTCTGTACCTGCAGATCAAATTACAGCTGGAATAAGTAAAATTAATTCAGATTTATGTAAAGTAAGCTCTTGGAGTAAGTCGTATGGCCTCAATATTAACGCTAGTAAATCACAGGTTATCATTATCGGCAACCCAGCACAAGCCCGTAAGGTTGATGTTAACTTCATAGAACCAATTGTGCTGGATAAGACGATCTTGCCCTTTAGTGACACTGTTAAGAACCTCGGCTTGATTATTGACTCCTCCTTCTCCTGGGTACCGCAAGTTAACCACGTCAGCCGACGTCTCTTTGCTGCTATCGGTTCTCTAAAACGCTGGAAGAATCTCCTTCCAGTCAAAACTAAGATATCCTTAGCTGAAACACTCCTTTTACCTATACTGGACTATGCCGATAGCAGTTACACGGATCTCACTGAGGAGTTACTAAACAAGCTTGAGCGCTTACAGAACATGTGAATTCGATTCATCTATGGATTGAGGAAATTTGATCATGTTAGTGCGTATCGTGCTCGTCTCAAGTGGCTTCCAATTAGGTTGCGACGAAATTTTCATGTTCTTTCTTTACTTTTCTCTATCCTATATGCTCCTCATACTCCCAGCTATCTTAAAGAACGTTTCAACTTTCTCGGTGCTGTTGATCGCCATATGCAGCTGCGTTCTACCATGGATAATAAACTCAAAACTCCTAGCCATCGTACAAAATTTTACTGCAAATCTTACACGGTGTATGCTGTGCAGTTATGGAATTCTTTACCCAAAAATATTAGAGACTCCAAATCCTTAACTATTTTTAAAAAAAGTCTCAAAGAATATTTCCTTAACCAAGTTGTGCCATAATAACTAAATAATTATATTATTTCTATCGTAATTCATTACTATGCTTATGTAATATTATTTATATAATAGGTATGTGTAAATTATGTATGCATTATGTATGTACTATTTATTTATGTTTATGTATAATATATATTGTTATCTATATTTACTTATTTTAATTATATGTAATGTATAAATATATATTTTGTCTAGTATGTTTATATTATTTACTCAACTAATAATAATAACGTGTATTTTATTGTGCCACACTACCCTACACATCTCGTTCAATCCTCTCACCAAAGGTTGCCTGGTAGAGATTGCTCAGTAAGCAATAAGGCCGCCTTTGCATACCTAGTTATAGTTAATTTTACTCTGTATTCTTTTTCTTTCATGTGTGCAATAAAGTATTTATCTATCTATCTATCTATCTGATATTTTGCACTGATGGTATCAATAATTATGATTTATCTCAAATTACATAATTATTTTCCAAGCTTTCTCAAAGCTTTCTAAACACATAAAATAAAATCAGAAATACCTTAAAGCTAATTTGCTCATCACTCATACTGGTTATCCCCCTAACTTAGCTCCAAAATCTCAAGACACTGCAAGATCAGCTGCTCATCACACATACTGCTTATCTCCAAAACTTTACTCCAAAATCTCGAAGACTTTAGGATACACCTTAGACTGGACTCCAAGATCACGAAAACTCTAAAATCACAAAACTTTTCTCATCAACTCTAACCATCATAAAACTTAGGAGTCATCTATAAGACTCGAATCACTCAATCATCACAAAGACCACAAAACTTAAGAGTCATTTTAAGACTCAAATCACTCAATCGTCATAAAACTTTACTGTTTAACTCTAACTATCACAAAACTTATTTCTATCTAACTCTAAACATCACAAAACTTAGGAGTCATCTCAAGACTCAAATCACTCAATCGTCATAAAAGCTTTCTCTTTAAATCTAACTTTCACAAAACTTATTTCTATTTAACTCTAATCATCACAATACTTAGGAGTCATCTCAGGACTCAAATCACGCAATCGTCATAAATCTTTTCTCTTTAAATCTAACTTTCACAAAACTTATTTCTATTTAACTCTAATCATCACAAAACTCAGGAGTCATCTCAAGACTCAAATCACTCAATCGTCATAAAGCTTTTCTCTTTAAATCTAACTTTCACAAAACTTATTTCTATTTAACTCTAATCATCACAAAACTTAGGAGTCATCTCAGGACTCAAATCACTTAATCGTCACATAGAGCTTTTCTCTTAAAATCTAACTTTCACAAAACGTATTTGTATTTAACTCTAATCATCACAAAACTTAGAAGCTATCTCTAAGGCTAATCTACCGATCGGCTTACGTATAAACATAATACGTTCTCTTTCGCTTCGTTTTATTTTTTTGAAGTGAAATCTTCTTCAGCCGCGTTGAGCACTTTTTTAGTCGGGAGCATAGATTAATTATAAACCAAGTTATAGATTGCTAACTCCCATATAAAAAATTTTCTAGGTTAATACTATCGATAGGTGGCGCTACCAGGCTCGCTCGACAAAATATGATTATAGTAAAATCGGTGAAATATCGTATTTTCTTGGTTCAGTTTGTATTAATTATTTATATAAAATTATCAAAATACAAAAATTTGATAAAATCACTTAAGCAAATAGCAAATTTACATTCAATTAATTTTAACAAAATTAACTTGCAGAAGTAATTCGATTTGAAACAAGTTCTGTGTATTCTTATGTTATAATCAGCTAGTGGACCATGCAGTTATGCTGCATTCCTATAGATGGCGTCACAAACTGACGATACACTAAAATAATTTTTTCCTCTTGTTTTGGTGCCGGCCAAAGACGATATACTTATAAACCAGGTTGGTACTTGGTATTATAATTAACTAGCTGATGCCCGCGACTTCGTATGCGTGGATCGAGGTTTTGTTGTTCCGGCGGAAACTCTTGCTACCTATTCAAGACTATAATCTATTTCTGTGCCAAATTTCAGCCAGATACGTTATGCTGTTGGGGCGTGATTGAGTAACAAACATCCATACCTCCATACATCCATCCAAACTTTCGCATTTATAATATTAGTAAGAGTAAGATCTATGGTGCCGGCTCAGTGAATTGTGCGTTTCTTGTGTTTCTAGGGTTCCGTACCTCAAAAGGAAAAAACGGAACCCTTATAGGATCACTTCGTTGTCCGTCCGTCTGTGTGTCAAGACCCTTTTTCTCAGGAACGTATGGAGGTATCAAGCTGAAATTCATATCAATCAGGTCTACGGTCCCTTAGAGCTGTGAAAAAAACAAACTTAAAAGCCTACACAATCAAAAGATACAGCCGTTTATGCTGCAAATTTTCGATTTTTCTTGCACTCGCGAGGGAATCAAAACCTACAGGGTACTTCCTGTGAACTTAGAATC
Organism: Erebia epiphron; assembly: GCA_963932025.1. NCBI lineage: Eukaryota > Metazoa > Arthropoda > Insecta > Lepidoptera > Nymphalidae > Erebia > Erebia epiphron. The sequence goes on from OZ009949.1 coordinate 30,483,181, forward strand.
TTGAAACTTGGTACGAAGCAACGTCTTATAACACAGATAGGTAAATAGGAAGAATTGCGAAAAGCATAAATTTTTAGTTATATCATTTAATTAAAATATTTTTAATAATTAGGGTTCCGTACCTCAAAAGGAAAAAAACTGAACCCTAGGATCACTTTGTTGTCCGTCCGTCTGTGTGTCAAGACCCTTTTTCTCAGGAACACATGGAGGTAGGTACCAAGCTGGAATTCATATCAAATACCTACTCAGGTCTACTGTCCCTTGGAGCTGTGAAAAAATCAAACTTCTAAGCTAACACAATCAAAAGATCTACAGCCGTTTTTGCTTTGCCGTCTTTCTACACGTGCAGTCTGTGTATAGACTATACGCAGCGGACCTACAATGCTCTGCGTGTTCAATATAACAATGTGCTGAGGGCGGTGCTGAGGAGGCCTCGACACTGCAGCGCGTCGGCCATGTTCGCGGACGCTCGCGTGGATGATTTCTACGCGATCGTGCGCAAGCGTGCTGCGTCTATGATGTGCAGGCTAGTGAGCAGCACCAACACCCTCCTCAGTACGTTGGCTACTAAGCTGGACAGCCCTCTCTGGAGGCGCTGGAATGGTGCACACATTCTCATGAGGAGGCCTCAAAGAGACCTGTAAATGTGTCGAGGCTTAGGTTTGAGAGCAGGGTAGGTTAGTTTAGGTATTTTATGTTGTTTTTTAGGGTTCCGTACCCAAAGGGTAAAAACGGGACCCTATTACTAAGACTCCGCTGTCTGTCTGTCTGTCTGTCTGTCTGTCTCCAGGCTGTATCTCATAGGCCGTGATAGCTAGAAAGCTGAAATTTTCACAAATGATGTATTTCCGTTGCCGCTATAACAACAAATACTAAAAATTAAAAAAATATATATATTAAGGGGTGTCCCCATACAATAAACGTGTTTTTTTCGTATTTTTTTGCTCAATATTAAAAACGGTAACAGGTAGACGGTTCAAATTTTCACAGAATATTAACTTGTATATTACCTTTCAAAATAAATATTTAAATATCAATAAAGTAAATATTAAAGGGGGGCTCCCATACAACAAACGTAATTTTTTGATATTAACAGTAAACCTCTACAAACAAAGTTAGTTTTGCGGTTCATTAACAAAGGTAATTATACCTATCTACTTCTTGAGTACGGAACCCTCGGTGCGCGAGTCCGACTCGCACTTGGCCGGTTTTTTTACTAACATAGGTTAAGTGATTGTTACTAACAAGTTATGGGTGTTGAAGCCTGAAATAAAAAGTTATTGTTATTATTATTATTTGCTGCAAATTTCGACACTCGCAAGGGAATCAAATCCTACAGGGCACTTCACGTGAACCCAGAATCTTGAAATTTGGTACGAAGCAACGTCTTATAGCACAGATAAAGGAAAATTGCGAAAAGCATAAATTTTTAGTTACATCCATACTTCCATACTATATCCATACTCCATACTATACTAATATTATAAATGCGAAAGTGTGTCTGTCTGTCTGTCTGTCTATCTGTCTGTCTGTCTGCTACGCTTTCACGGCCCATCTGTTCAACCGATTTGGATGAAATTTGATACAGAGATAGGTTACATCCCGGGGAAGGACATAGGCTTCCGCGTTCAAGAGTTCCCGCGGGAATAAAAAAAAACATCAATCCACGCGGACGAAGTCGCGGGCATCATCTAGTCATATAAGAAAAAAAATATTTTTAATAATTTTAAACTTACTTCCCCTTTCCGCATGAACGCGTAGAGGTATTAAATTGAAATTCAAATATTAGATAAGTTGAATAAAAATACTATAACTTTTACTTATAGGATATACCTACATGTTTGTACGGAACCCTCGGTGCGCGAGTCCGACTCGCACTTAACCGGTTTTTTTTTTGTTTGTGAACGTGATAAGACTAATGGACTCCGAGATCCTGCTACTTAACTGCTGACCTACGCTTGTTCTGGACTCTGAGATTCTGCTGCTATACGATTAATCTTTGAGGTTAAGTTTGGCAATTGTTAGGTATTCTTTAGCCATTTAGCTAATAATAATATATTTATCGACATGCAGGGTTCCAAAATATGTAAACAAATAAATATAATATAGATAATTATTTTATTTATAGCTAGCTAATTACAGTAGAAGTCTGGTTGATGGCGATATAATTTAGGTAGGTACTTAGGTAATAATCAAGAAAAAATATTTACAGTAGGTATTGTGCATTATTCAAGAAATACTTGATAAAAAAACTAAATTTACCATTACTCTAGAGTCTACCTACTTCAGAACTATAGGCACATGAGTTCTGATCTGCTTAGAGCCTTCGGTCATGGCTAGCTATAACCCTACCGGCGAAGCCAAGTGCTGCCAAGCGATTTAGCGTACCTAGAAATCGATTTGGGGTTTATTATAAGTACCAAGCCGTTATACCTCTTCTTATTAGCCCACTACTATCTTAGGCTACATCATCAAATACCATCAGGTTGAATTGCAGTCAAGGGCTGACTTGTGAAAGAATCAAAAAACAAGAATAACTAACATATATAAGAAATACTTTAAAAAAACACAAAAGCAAGTGATCAAGATTGTTTTTTTAAAAAAATATATAATTAGACACGTTTACGTGCTCTCCGAGGCACGGGGTTGAAACACCGCCAACTTCCTAACTCCGGGCTAGTATTGAGAATTTCTTGCCAGAAAAACCCAATACTTGTTATGGCCCGACCCGGGACTCGAACCCGGGACCTCGTCGGTCGCAGTCAAAGACAATATATAAACCTGTATTATAATTAATCTATGGTCGCAGTCCAACATGCTAACCACTATACCAACGAGGCAGTCATGGATATATAACTATACGTTAGATGGCACTAGGTAAGTTTGATCGAGTTGATGATTCAACTACTACTCGTTAGATGGCAATAGCTATGTTCGTTATTAATTATTTTTCAGCTTGCACAGTTACGCCATCTCAGATAATGCGAAGAACTACAAGGTGCCGGCGACTTTAATGCGCATTTAGCGAGCTTTGATTTAATGTATGAAGAGAACAGTCTTATACTGGTTTATATATTGTCTTTGGTCGGGAGTAAACTTGTGGATTCGCGTCACCGATACCGCGTTGTTACGAATTTCAAACGGGTGCTAATTAAACAAACCTCCACTCTCAATAGCACTACTCGCCTCCAAAAACTCACACCGTCCTCCAAATCTAAGTCAGACACTATCAAAGTAAGTCTGAAAAATACTATCGTATCCGCTATATTTCTTCGAATTATATTTTTTTTTCGGTGACATTTAACATTTTTTTAAAACGTTTTTAATAATTTTAAATGAGTAAGTTAGTGCTATTTTTATCGAATGTAATGTAATTTAATCGTAAATTTTATTTTGAAACAATTTGCACACCATTTGGTAGAATATGTTAGTGAAATTACCACTTTAAGACCTAATCTGTACCCATAATCTTGCAAATAAATATTGTTTTTTTTATTTATTTAAGTAAATACAACTCGGCGTATTAAAAGTACAGCGAAACATGTATAATTTACAACTCGTTCTATAATGTTCACCCAATATTATCATCAGATTTATGGCCCCTAAATATTAGAAACCCCCAAGGGCAAATGTTTAGCCGATCACCAAAAATAGCAAACGATCACCAAAATTAGTACAAAAGTAGTACATGGCCACCGAAATCTCAACCATATTTCAATTTAACTAATTCTAATCGTACAAAATACAGACATGACTAGATTTTTATTATTTATTATTTTATTGTGTGATTATTTGACTTATTAGATATTTAACTGGTTATTTGACTACTTGCTCAATTACTCGTAATAGAATATACTCATAGACGTAATAGAATTAGTTCCATGGACATAATATGACTTTTAAATACGATTATAATGACTTTTAAAAATATCATATTATACTAACCGCCATGACATGCCATGTTTAAATTCAATTTACCAAAACCGTTACAGTTTCTTAGTATGTTAATTAAGTTTTATGTTAAGGGTGAAAGTCTATAATATTATGTACCTATAAATTTATTGAATTAATTTTTGATTTGAAATTTTTATAAATTAAGTTGACATTATAAGTTTATTGATTGTATAAAATATTCGATATTGCAATACCATGATGGGGCCTCATGTCTCTGTGATTGTATTATGAACATTGTACATGAAAGCAATAATAAATAATAAATGGAATTAAGGTATATTAGCCCCAAATAGCATAACTACTTTTGAATATTTATGTTGAATCCTAACCTAAGATTTTAATACATATAGAACTTTAAAAAATCGATTTAACTGCATAAATTCGAATGGTGCTCTTCCTTTAAATGAGGAACATTATATTATGATGAAGCTTTAAAACGTGAAATATTGGTGAGTTGTAAACACTGTGGCTGAGTTTGTAAATTTGATGGCGATATATTATATCAGTAGGACAAGTAGTTTGTTGTTCTTTACTTGACGCTTTCTTTGAAATATTTAGTGATTGTTGCAAAAAAATCTCATTTTGCCGTTGCTTAGTTAATAACATCAGAAATTAGGTTCCGTAGCAAAAAGTAATAATTCTGCAGCTTGAGTTAAAATTTCCTTTTTCAAACCCTTATCTTATCCACTTAGTGATTCTCTTTCTCTTTCTTCTAGACTTTTTCCATTATTTGGAGTCAGTTCTTCTCATTTGCTTGCGCCAATATATTCTGTCTTGGGTTGTCTGCTGCTGAAACTGCTTCGCGCTCCATATCAGGTTACAGTTGTCCACCACGTGGCTGCAGGGTACCCTCTCCGCCTCGCGTTCTGCCAATACTCTCCACACAACATGATTCTCTTCTCGCCGCATAATGTGTACTAACGTAAACGACCCTCTACCATTTTGTCCGTTATTGGGGCAACCTTAAAACTTCTTCTGACCTGCCCATTCCGCACTTTATCGAGTCTAGTTTCATTGGGCACCCATCTAAGCATCTTCATTTCGCTAACACGCGATTTCTATTCGCGAGTCTTTTTGGTTGCCCAGCACTCTGTGCCGTACAAGCATTGCAGGTCAGACTGCCGTTTTCTATACCTTGCCTTCGATCTTTATGGGCATCCGGTTATCCCCTATTAGGGTTTGTACTTTCTAAAATCATTTCCTAGCTATGTACAGATGCCCACGTCATAATAGCAGTCTTTAAATTTCAGCCCGATTCGTCCAGCTGTGTTTTGTTAGAACAGTCAGTCTGAATACCAAATTGTAACTACAATATATTTAAAAGAATGTTAAACGAATAGCCCACATAAAATTGATTTTACAGTGAAAAATTATGTTTTCTTTTTTTTTAAGCAAATATACCTTTTTATAATAGTTTAGATAAACTAGTTTATTGGGTGTTTTGATCATAAAAGGAATACTATGCAATCGGATATTTGTGAAGCAGCCAGGTAACCTTCACATTATTGAACTGAGATTACAACAAACAAGTGAAGACTTCACGTTTACAATCAGTAATCCTAATACTTAAGTCTAACTTTCACAATGTCTGTCACAACAACTAAAATCATACATAACTTTCACAATAACATTTGTGGACTACCTTCGTCTATCACAATTAATATCATACATATCTCTCTCATTATCAATTGAGTGACCACCTTCATTCACAACAACTAAAATCATATATATCTTTCACAATACCAGTTGCATAACCACCTTCGTTCACTATCTAGCGACAAGAAACCAGTAAGAAACTCGGTGGCGACTAAAATAACTTTGTCAACTAACAGCCAGTTTTTCATTTCAACCTTGATATTGTCCATTATATTCACAACATTGTTGACATCAGTATTCAATCATCATTCAATTCGATCGATCAATTTCGTAATATAATCAAACATAAAATTTACCTACAAAAGCATGTTATAAAATCACGTTATTCCTCAGACAATACGAAAAAAAATGTTTTTTTCAATGGAATTGATTTCTTTCTCTTTAGATAACAAAGATTGATTTCACCATATTCGTAGTCCAGTATTTTCCCATCGCAGCAATGTGGCCTCCAACACCGCAAGTATACACGCGCCTCCATGTCATCCACAGTCCAGCACTCGCCCATCGCAGCAATATGGCCTCCGACACCGCAAGTATACACGCGCCTCCATGTCATCCACAGTCCAGCACTCGCCCATCGCAGCAATGTGGCCTCCGACACCGCAAGTACACACGCGCCTCCATATCAGCATTCACGTCATCAAGTTCGCAGCGTCAGAGCACCATCATCACACCCTGACGCGCCTCCATGTCAGCATTCACGCCATCAAGTTCACAGCGTCAGAGCACCATCATCACACCCTGCCCACACCGCAGGCACTCATTGAAGTAATTGATATCCACATGGAAAAAAAAACAGAAACACGTTAATTTTCGGCTCGCCACTACTATGAATCGTGCAGAAGAAATACACGAAAATATTTCATCGGTAGTAAACTTGGGAAATAATAAATTAATGTAAAATGTGTGTGGATTATTTTTCAGCTTACTAATAATGACATCTACATATTTTTTTTTTTTTTTTAATTATAAATTGATATGAAATTGTGTTACAAACAGTGACACAGTCAGCTTTACTTTGCACCGTGTTAATATATAGGAAAGACATAATTATTATACTAAATGCGACTAACTTAAAAATTAAGTGGGTAATCTACAAAAATTTTAGCTTAGCGCTTAGCAACATAGCGTCGCTGCCAGCGAAACCGGTTTCAGATTGCAGTTTATGCGTGATTACTATTTACTATAGAGGTTGCTCCAAAAATGTTTTTTTTTTTAAATGTTTGTGTTTGAAATTCTTTTCGTTCATGCTTTCTTTTAAAATTTCACGAAACAAAACAATTTACTACTTTTGATATGTTGGCACTACTCAGTACTAGGTATGGCAAGGTACAGCTACTGCCTGATACTTAAACCAACACAGAAAAGGAATACATCATGGTACATAAGTATCAAAAATCGAAGTAGCTATTCGAAACGAAAATCATGTGAACCCATTAAAAAAAACTAAATCGAATGTATGCAGGCTGCTAATAGAATTATTTTATGCAATTGCCACTACAATGCCACTACATTTAGAAACATAATCAAATTATATGTCGGAAATGATTAGCGACACCGGTGGACACAAACACTAAACTGATTAGTCGGGACGCCAGCGCCATCTCTTGGTGCTCGACGGAGTCTACGATGTAGCGAACAACATTGTCGGAGCTCAGTCTTGTTTTGTCGATCGAGCTGAGTGGTCGTAGAAACTGTCTCGCGTTCCGTAGCCCTAAGCTATAGCTATACTTAGTTAGATAGATAGTTAAAGTGATTTCTTTGTTTCCTAAAATTGAATTACAGTCGATTTGATTTTCTATCCGCGTTCATATTATTCCTACCGACACCTACCCTCCTATGCCCACAAACTATGGCCGATGCAGAGGAAGAAAATAATGTATCCCCGACATCAGAAGTGGGATCAGTGCCGGTACAGACTCGAAGTGAAAGTGGCGAAGGTGACCTTTGGCGCAAAATGTTCGAGATGCAGAATGCAAACATGCGAGCCCTTATCGCCCTTATCGTGATTACTCGCCTTCAGTCACCTCAGGCGAGTAATCGGGTTGATTTACCAGAGTTTAACCCTGATAAGGCAGACACGGACGCGAGATCGTGGTGCGCGACAGCGGATTTGTGCTTCTCCGAAAAACCACTAAGCGGCGGTCAACTTGTGGTTGCTATCAGCAAGGCACTAAAGGGAGCTGCATCTACGTGGCTATCGCAGGTAGCATATCAAGGAATGACATGGAGCGAGTTCAAGGTACTGTTCACGTCGCGTTTTGTTTCATCTGAAACACTAGCGGGTACCCTCATAAGTCTAAACGGCGACAAACCCAATGATAAGGAAACTCTAGCTGCGTATGCGAGTCGTTTGATTACCTCCTTATCTAACCGCTGGAAGGATTCGAACAAAGAACAAATAGCAGTCGCTACCGTTCTAGCTCACATATCACAGTTTGATACGAGGTTGCAACGATTGGCTTTTACAACTGAAATAACAACGAGGGACAAATTACAGCAAGAATTACATGCTTTCTCGCACTTGAAACGAAAAGCTGTTACCCTCGGTGAATCATCGCATGTATCGGAAGCAAAGCGAAGCAAGATTTCTACGCTCAAATGTTACACGTGTGGAAAGACGGGTCACAAGAGGTCTGAGTGTAGGAGCAAACCTACTGACAGCAAAGGACGTCACTCTGCGTTCTCAACGTCGTCTCAAGCATCCGAAAAGCCTGCAGTGAAGCCCCTGGTGTGCTACAAGTGCGGCAAACCGGGCCACATCGCGAACCGGTGCCTGAGCGGCAGCAGTAGCGGCAGCCAAGCGGGTGGCGGCAGCAGTACGAGTGCGGTGCATGCTGAGCGGCGCGTGGACGTCTGCGTCGTGCAATCGCCTTCAGGGACAATGGAGCATAAAGGTCAGCTGTACTGTTTTTCTTTTGATTCTGGTGCTGAGTGCTCGCTTGTTAAAGAAAATGTGGCTACTAAATTGAGTGGCAAGCGATTTAATAACGTAGTTTCAATGATTGGCATTGGTCAAACGCGAGTAGTCAGCACAGAACAAATCTTATGTTGTGTAACGATTGACGATCATCCTCTTGAGCTTTTGCTGCATGTTTTGCCGGACAGTTGCCTTCAGAGCGATGTTATGTTAGGACGTGAAATTCTAAAGTTAGGCTTTTCCGCGAATATGACTGCTAACCATTTTTTATTAAGCAAAACCGTTAATTCGATTCGTAACAATGATAAGCCACAGCCTGATTTAAACGCGATACAAACTGACGTCGGAGGTCATGATAAATCTGAGCTTTTGAAAACATTAAGTCAGTTTTCCGAGTTTTTCATAACCGGTATGCCTACTACACGAGTAAATACGGGTGAGCTTAAGATTAGGTTGATTGATCCGAATCGTACCGTACAAAGGCGACCCTATAGGATGTCTGTCGAGGAACGAAGCGTAGTTCGCGATCGAGTAAGGGAATTATTGGACTCTAACATCATACGACCTAGCTGTTCTCCATTTGCTAGCCCTGCTCTTTTGGTAAAGAAGCAAGATGGTTCTGATCGTATGGTAATAGATTACCGTGAGCTCAATAATAACACTGTGCCTGATCGGTATCCATTACCGTTGATATCGGACCAAATAGCTCGTCTGAATGGCGCGAATTATTTCTCCCAACTAGATTGTGCTAGTGGCTTCCACTTAATTCCAGTTAATGAGGATTCTGTGGAACGTACGGCTTTTATCACAAATGAGGGACAATTTGAGTTTTTGACCATGCCGTTTGGTTTGAAAAACGCCATTTCAGTCTTCCAGAGAGCCATTGTGAATGCCCTAGGTGACTTGGCTAACGACTACGTCATAGTGTACGTCGATGACGTACTCATCGTCTCTCCTAATGTAGAGTTAGGACTTCAGAGGCTTAACACTGTGCTTGAGGTTCTGACCAAGGCCGGTTTCTCTTTAAACCTCAGGAAGTGCTCCTTCCTTAAGACGAAGGTAGTGTTCTTGGGTTTTGAGGTAGAGGCTGGTCAAATCAGACCTAACCGCAGAAAATCAGAAGCACTCTCAGCGCTTCCACCTCCCCAGACTGTGACACAGCTAAGACAATTTATTGGACTTAGTTCCTACTTTCGACAATTCATTCAAAACTTCTCCCGAATTATGGCCCCGCTCTATAAACTGACATCTCTTAAAGGTGATATGACTTGGAAACCCGAACATGAAAAGATACGACAGCAAATAATCTCTAATTTGACTAGTGACCCTGTTTTGATGATCTTTGACCCCCAATATCCGGTGGAACTACATACTGACGCTAGCAGTTTAGGCTATGGAGCCATTCTCTTTCAAGTCGTGGCCGGCAAGCGTCATGTCGTAGCGTTTTTCAGCAAATGCACTTCCCCGGCAGAGAGTAGGTACCACTCTTATGAGCTGGAGACCTTAGCCGTCGTGAATTCCATCAAACACTTCAGACAGTTCCTTCATGGTAGGAAATTCACTGTCGTGACAGACTGTAACTCGTTGAAATCCTCTCAAACCAAAGTAGAGCTCTCTCCTAGAGTACATAGATGGTGGGTTTTCCTTCAGTCCTTTGATTTTGACGTGGTGTATAGAGAAGGAAAACGTATGTCTCATGTAGACTTCCTTTCAAGGAATCCATTGCCGTCCGACCTGTCGTCGATTCCTTCAGTCCCCCGCGTAGAACAGAAGCGCATCGAACTCACTGAGCTTTCACCGAACTGGCTTCAAGCCGAACAGCAACGTGACCTAGAGGTTTCTAAAATCGTAACTGATTTAGAAAACGGACAAATGAATGAGGAAATAGCGGAAACCTATGTGTTGCGTTCAGGGATCCTGCATCGTAAAATTCAACGTAACGGTCGAACTAAATGTTTACCATACCTACCGCGTGCTTTAAGGTGGTCCGTTGTAAACAACATTCATGACTCTCTTGTTCATCTAGGCGTCGATAAGACACGCGAAAAGCTTTTTGAATTTTACTGGTTTCCGGCAATGTCTCAGTATGTCAAGAAATTTGTAGAGGGTTGCGTTACATGTAAGGTAGCGAAATCCCACTCTGGGAAAATCCAAGTTGAACTGCAGCCGATACCAAAAGTGACAATTCCTTGGCACACCGTTCATATAGACGCGACAGGTAAACTAAGTGGCAAAAATGATAACAAGGAGTACATTTTTGTTTTAATAGACGCATTTACGAAGTATGTGTTACTCTACCATACTACCAATATTGACAGTAAAAGTAGTATCCGCGCGGTTAATCAAAGCGTTGCTCTCATTGGAGCTCCTACGCGCATCATAGCCGACCAAGGCAGATGCTTCGCAAGTAAAGAGTTTGGTGAGTTTTGTGACAGCAAAAACATTAAATTGCATCTCATAGCGACAGGCTCCTCACGTGCGAATGGACAGGTAGAGCGTGTTATGAGTGTGCTAAAATCAATGTTAACTGCGGTAGAGACTAGCGAAAATAAATCCTGGCAAGACTCTATCGGTGAAGTTCAACTCGCGATTAACTGTACCATGAACCGCGTTACTAAAGCTTCCCCACTCGAACTTCTAATAGGTAAAGTCGCGAGGCCCTTGTCGTTAATGTGTAGTGAAACCGAAACCGAAGTAGACATTGGCGAAATCCGTGAAATTGCAGCTAGTAACATTGAAAAATCCGCGGAATATGATAAGGAACGGTTTGATAGTACGAAGGCTGCAATTGCACCGTTTTCGGTTGGTGATTACGTGTTGTTAGCTAACGAAGAGAGAAATCAGACAAAGTTAGATCCGAAGTACAAAGGTCCGTTCAAGGTAGTTGAGATTTTGGACGGTGATCGTTACTCGCTAAAGGCTCTAAACTCAAGGCGCACTTACAAGTACGCACACGATAGGTTAAGATCTATGCCTGTGGGTCATGTACCAGTCGAAGTAGAAAGTAGTGAGGATCGCAATGAGCAAGTCTAAAAATTGATTGGTCAAGGCGTAGCGCAGGTATTCCATCAGCCGTAGTAAAATCGACCGTACTAGTTGCTATTTCGTAGCCGTAGCCCGGTAGAAATCGGTGTCTCTTGGGGCAACTCAAGTAGTCCGTGGGTGCGCGGTGCGCGTGTAGTTCTAGCGTAGGTCGGGGTCTGCAGAGACCGTAGTGTGAGTCAGGGTGATCACATGGCAGCAATTGTAATTGGCTGGTCGGCTAGTGAAGGCCGTGGTGATGGAGTACATGCGAAAGCTGTTTTGTGTTAACTGATTTCTTGGCAATAATACGATGGTACATGGCTCTGGCAAATTATTGTTTCCCTATGTCGAATCTCTGAATGTTAGTTAGTTTTTGATGATCATGATGATTTCGGTTAAGATTAAATTAAGATTGCTAGATTAAGGTTTAAAGTTTAAATAAACGATATAGTTTGAAAACTTCTTTATTTCGAGATCATAGAGTAGTACTTGAAGTAGAGTCTTAATTAGTCAGGAACAGCCGAGTTGAAGTGATACTGTGGTTGTTTTTATTGTTTCAGAATAACACACTGGGACGTGTGTCAGCAGGATGGCCGTGTCGGAAATGATTAGCGACACCGGTGGACACAAACACTAAACTGATTAGTCGGGACGCCAGCGCCATCTCTTGGTGCTCGACGGAGTCTACGATGTAGCGAACAACATTGTCGGAGCTCAGTCTTGTTTTGTCGATCGAGCTGAGTGGTCGTAGAAACTGTCTCGCGTTCCGTAGCCCTAAGCTATAGCTATACTTAGTTAGATAGTTAGTTAAAGTGATTTCTTTGTTTCCTAAAATTGAATTACAGTCGATTTGATTTTCTATCCGCGTTCATATTATTCCTACCGACACCTACCCTCCTATGCCCACAAACTATGGCCGATGCAGAGGAAGAAAATAATGTATCCCCGACATATATATATTTTATAACATATATATAATTTTTTACACTCAGATACTTTTTTAAAGTTTCTATTTTTATTATTTTTTTTACAATTTTAGCTACTCCCAAAATAAGACTATTTCTATTCTTCAAAAATGTATAACATTTTATGAGCAAGTTGTAATAAAAACAACTATCACATTTTTGTTAAACTCAATATATACCATTGCTTGGTTAACACTCGAATCTGATTTGAATTAAGATACTATTTACTATAAAAATAATAATCGATTCACACGTACCTTCAATTTTAGCCGAAGACGAGGTTCATCCCACTTCTGAGCTGTTACACGAAGGCAGGAAACTCTTGTAAATAATACACACAGATGATGCTTCGTATAGTATAATTCCACGTTCGGTTATTTCATGTGTTATTAAGTACATATAATGCGATTTAGTTAACCCGAAACACCAATCACAATTACTGGTGACAATAATAATTACACTTTCACTAACAGATAAAGAATGACTCAAGTACCGCCAAGCGATCTTATTTATAGAAGACACATTTAGTTTATTGACGTTTTTGTCATGATATTATATTTCTTGATTCAATTGAAAGTCAAATGAGCTCTTATTATTCATAAACGCTAACAGGTTACAGTGACATCCTACAGTTTGTAATAACAATATTTATTAGGTAGGTACTTAACTTTACGATAGAATATTAAAAAAAAGTTAGTGTTAGCCTTAGTGGCCTTCATTATTGACAGTTATTAAAAGTTGATTGTGATTTAAGAGCGGTAAAAAGGTTTTTGCACAAAGACATTCGCTACGTTTTTACATACGAATTGACAAATGTCAGCCCGATGACGTCAGTCGAGGGCTGACCATCGTCACGAGTACCTATGTAGAAACCTTAACGCCCGTGTATCACACGATATTTTTCAATACATTTGTAAGAGAACTTGAAAATAAAAGTCGAGTAGGTAGGCACTAGGTACTCACTAGAAAAGATTTAGTATAGACTACGGCGCGTTGTTGTAATTGCGTTTTTTTTTATTGGATTCATGGCTCTAGGTTCTAGTTCTCAACTCCCATCTTGGACTATTCAGCCTTTACTTTTATCCATACTAATATTATAAATGCGAAAGTGTGTCTGTCTGTCTGTCTGCTACGCTTTCACGGCCCATCTATTCAACGGATTTTGATGAAATTTGGTACAGGGATAGGTTGTATCCCGGGGGAGGACATAGGCTACTTTTTATCCCGGAAAATTCAAGAGTTCTCGCGGGAATAAAAAACAAAATCTCTTCAACCGATTTTGATGAAATTTGAAGGGATAGGTTGTATCCCGGGAAAGGACATAGGATACTTTTTATCCCGGAAATTTCAAGAGTTCCCGCGGAAATCAAAAAAACTTAATCCACGCGGACGAAGTCGCGGGAATCATCTAGTGATTTATAAAACTTAAAACAATTTAAAACTATTATATTAAATACAATTATTTATTTTATGAATTAATTTCATCAATTCACATCTAAATTTCATTATTTTTTTAGGTTTTCTACTATCATCATCATCACTACAGCCTATTAACGTCCCCTGCTGGGCACAGGCCTCCACTCTCATAGGAGAGAGGGAATTAGAGCTTAGACCCACCACGCTGCTCCAATGCGGGTTGGCGGGCTTTAACGACTATTATCATGTTAGTGATTATAACCGGGACCGACGGCTTAACGTGCTCTCCGAGGCACGGGGGTGAAACACCGCCAACTTCCTAACTCCGGGCTAGTTCTGAGAATTTCTATTCAGAAAAACCCAACACTTATTATGGCCCGACCCGGGACTCGAACCCGGGACCTCGTCAGCCGCAGTCAAACATGCTAACCACTAGACCAACGAGGCAGTCAAGCCGCGATACAATAGGAGTAAAATGTTACTGAAAAATAAAAGCTTATTCTACAGTAACCAGAGTTCTAGCCTTGTTAAAGGCTAATAAAAAGTGTCACGCTTCTGTTGATTTAAGACTAGTGGAGTCAAGAACGCTAGCATCATAAGCGGTATTATTTGGTGACTTTTGTTTCTTGATTGCTTTGAAAAAGCCATCAGACAGAAATGTAGAATCTTGATTACCTGTCAGTTTTTGTATTTATATGTTACTTTAAATGCATATTAAACATGGTTTAAGGAATGGTTAGTAAAAGATTACCTACTATTATTCTCTTTTCCGCTGCGAGTTTACCTTACCGCTTATAAGAAATATACAATAGACATCACTTAAACGTACCAAGACATATAATCATCATAGCGTATCGTATCCAACCAGGGCGTATCATAACATGTAGGTTTGTCCTATGAAATAAAGTTTGAAGTTAAATACGATTCGCATGTATAGGTTTCACATAAAGACAGAAGGGTTATTTTACCCCAAGAGGCCACTGCAAGCTTTTCGTAACTTAACCAGCATTACCTACTTCTGAAATGATTATTTTTAATTTACACCACCCATTAGCTAAGCAAGCACGGGCTCATCCTCCACTTTAATAGGACACTTATTATATAAAAGGCGACGCAAACATTATAAAAGAACTAGCTAATGCTCGCGACTCCGTCCGCGTACAATAAGTTTTTTCAATTCCCACGGGAACTCCTTAATTTTCCGGGATAAAAAGTATATATGTCACTTTCCAGGTCCTCAACTATCCGCATGAAAAAATCATGTCGATCCGTTGCTTTTTTGCGGCGTGATTGAAGGACAAACCAATCAACCAACAAACAAACACACTTTCGCATTTATAATATTAGTATGATATAAAAGTATAAAAGTTTCATTACTTGAAAGTGACAAGAGCTTTTGCTTTAGTGAAAAAAGTGTCAAAAGCAATATGAATTAAGGCTAGTGGCGTCACGAACGCTGGCGTGACAAGTTTCAGTATTGTTTGTTTGGCGTCTTTTGTTTCTTTTTTGCTGAGAGTCAATTAAAAATAAAGACATTTTGTTCTTTGTACCTACTTGTACTTAGTAAAACTATATTTTAAGATACTGAACTCGATGTCAGACCTAAGGGCGAAAGCACACCACGCACATTTTTTTTTATAAAATTTGTAAAATTATATTTTTTCTATTAAAAGCATAGATTTAGTATTGGGCTCGCTGGCGCTACTAAATCTATGATTAAAAGATAAAAAATCCCCACGTACTTTTATATGAAGCTAGACAGGGAAAAACAACGAACGACCTCAATTTACATAGATTACGGGCCCTGTCAAACAAAGAATTTGGACCTATTTTACTAACGCCATCTAGTCTGAAAAGCGGGACCGCGCCATGGCGGGGACAAGGACAGCCTTACACAGGGCTTATTTCTAAGAAAGGGCCCATCTAGTACCTACATAATATATATCGATAGGAGAAAACGTGTTTCCTGTACAAAGCTACTATTGACATATCTTATAAATAAATAACAGGTAGCTGTATATTTTATTACAAAGGGTGTTATGATTTAAGTTAATAAGAAAGTATTAAATAATGTACTTACCCGTAATCATGACGTCTTCATGAGCGAATGAGAATAAGAATTTCAAAGTGTATACTCGACGATAGCTGAATAAAGCTAAAACACAGCTGAAAAACTATTTCATTCAAGTTGGAAATTACGGCAGACTGAACAATATAATTACGCTTTCTTTTTCTTGTTTTTCTTCTCATCCAAGCAAGATTCAATGTAAAGAACTCATAATTACTTAGGTACCTTTTAAGATATTCACAATTATTGTTTATGACACCCTATTTTAACGATACCATCACAGTACCATATTATTATAACGTAGATCTACCTACTTACTTCTAAATATTTTTTATTCGAAATTCGAACTCAAATAATTATGGAAGCTTAAGTAGTTGATTTGGAATTAATTAAAATTTTTTTGCAACAGTCTACTCAGGAGGGATTTATCTTTAATTTTTTAATTTTTTTTTTTGTTATAATACTAATATCTCATGCACAAAGCTGATCAAAAGTTCTTAAAATTTCGGTTAGCAGGGATACGGATTCTTAAACGAAAAAAAATTTAGGTTAGTCAACCAATTTTTTTTGTTAAATACTTAGGTTTAGGTAATATAGGTACCTAGGTGTTCCCGGCATATCTACGGAGTCATAACTAGGTATGACTACTTATAACTAGTAAGAGAGACTTATTGGTCTTGGACTTATAAAGCGCTGATCAGTTCAAAGCTGCAAAGCTTAGAACATCGGCGCAAAGTTGCCTGTCTGTCGGTATTCTACAGGATATATTTCGGAGAGTGTGCTCAAGAGCTATTCGATCTGGTTCCTCCATCACCTTTTTATTATCGGACCGCAAGGCATCGACAAGGTCTGCACCCTTACACAGTCGAAATTCCGCGGGCTCGTACGAAGCGATTTGCTTCCTCGTTTCTAATTCGAACCGCTAGGATATCGAATGCCCTCCCGGCTTCCGTTTTCCCCTCCTCTTTTAACATAGGTACCTTCAAATCAAGAGTGAATAGGCATCTTCTAGGCAAGCGCGCTCCACCTTAGGCTGCATCACCACTTGCAAGCAAGTCTGAATGCAGCCAAGCGCTAGCCTATATATATATAAAAAAAAAAGAGAACACCTATTAATCTATAAAATTAATCATTCATTACGAAAGTTATAAAGGCCACAGATATGTCTAAATAAGGTCCTGCCTACTCCGTGCGTGCCTATACAAAAATTCCGGCTAGGATTTCGTTGCGCGATGCTCTTACTGACAAGATATATTTTTACGTAAAGTATTTCTACACTTGCAAATACGGTCATTTACGTAAATACAGCTTTCGTAAGTAGGTCAACTGTCAGGTTTGCTTATAAGACAGCAAGTGTATGCATAAGATTAATGATTTTAATATTATGTTAATATCGTGGAGAATTTTGATACTCTTCTTCAGGTACGGGACACTTCTAATAGTGGACACGGTGGTGTCAATAGGCGCAGTGCCGTTTCTAATGGACGAGTGGGGAGTAGACGCTGTGTACGCATCCTCCCAAAAAGCTCTAAGCGGTCCCGCCGGTATATCCCCGGTGGCGTTCAGCGGGAGGGCCGAGTGAGTATTTATGAAAGAATAAGTTTTTATACTATTTGAGCCTTAATTTTAATAACATTTAGTTAAGAATGACTTGATAGAGAATGACCAGTTTATTATTTTTTAATAACAGCAAAACTATAGGCTTAACTGTACCGCGCTATGCCAAAAAGTAAAGCTTAGTTACCGGCAGCTACGAGAGTCGTCCCTTTGATTTAGGAATAATTTTTACGGAGGTTCAAGTTTATAAGATGCAAGCTGAGTTTAGGTAACTTTTGAGTATCAAAATTCAAAGTAGAGACTAGGCGAGGTATTATACCGAGTGCAAAACGTGCGCTACGCGAGCCTATTCATTCATTTCCATCCATTGTGTAGTATAATGGAAAATGGAATAAGAGATGGTGATTCATTGTGTCAAATACAACTATAGACGACTTTTAATTCATAAGAAAATGGAATCCTCGCCTAGAATAGAATAAGACTTCTGATTTGTGTTACTTTTCACAAATAAAGATACCTTTTTTTCTATACTTAGAGACAAAATAAACAACCGGAAGCACCAGCCACCATTTTACTTGGACATCAAGCTGTTGGCACTGCAATGGAACTGCTACGGGAACACGCGAAAGTTAGTACCTAATAGTTTATATTTTATGCATCTCGATATAAAGTTGATAGATAGATAGATAAATTCTTTATTGCCACACACAACATAGAGATAACTTAATTATAAACAAAAAAACAGAAAACAACGCGTATAATACGATAGATTACTAATATCGAAAGGCAATAACTTCAGGTGGTTACAAACTAAAGCACAGGTATCAAATAAAATATCTATTAGATGGCTTGAGTGATTTATATGAGTTCACCAGAGATGGGAACAATAGTTTTTCTTACAAAGTCAGGTAGTCAAGAATGTTATTATTATAAAAAATTTAAAATACTATAAGTCGCTAATCTTCATGCTTACTTATTGTTGGGTACACATAGTAAAAATCTCTAGCTTTTTGGATGGTATGATAATTTTAAGCTAAAAAAGATATTGGTTTCGAAATAGCAATCAGTTGAACTAAACATTGAAAATACTTAAATATTTTATTTTGCGAGATTGGCTTTCGCTTGGCGACAATTGTGCTTAGTGCAAAGCAATGATTAGGTCTAGGTTAGAACGCGCTTGCCTAGATGCCTATTTACTCTTGCCTTGAAAGTACAACACGTGCGAAATATATCTAAATATATTGGTACAAAATCATTGTTGTTTGGTAAAGAAACATTTTTTATTTAAAAAGCCCCTACACCAAAATAGTCGTCAAATCAAATTATAAAAATCATTGTCAAATTCTTTCGCAGATACCATCACACGTTGTCACCTCCTTTGTTATGGGCTCTTCGACAGTGTTTGCAAGAAATATGCCATAGAACTCTTCCGATAGTCTGGAAAACTCACGCTGATGTCGTAGCGCATTTCCACAAGCGTCTGCAGCAGAAAGGCTTCAAATTCCTGGTCCCGAAGCCTGAAGATCGCTTGGTGACGGTCACCACAGTTGTGTTACCAAAGGGCTATGATTATTTAAAGTTCGTCAAACATTTGAGAGAAAAGTGAGTCCGAGCAATTGGGTATTTTATAACTAGTCAAATAAATTATTTTTTGTGAATACTATACCTATAGAGGACCTGCCAAAAGACGTTATATCCACGTCTCCTGTTAATTTTATGTTTGACAACCATAGTAAATCATCGATTAAAGTAAAAAAGTGCGTTGACATTTGATGACGTCACGTCAAATCCTAATCCTTTAATATGGTGTGCGTTTTGAAGTTAGAAAAAAAGTTGCGGAGTTGACTAGTTAGAAAAACTTAATTACACAAATATTTTTTCCATTTCAGCTACAATATTCTGATATTCGCTGGCCTTGGACCTACAGTGGGAAAAGCTCTACGAATCGGTATAATGGGAGTGAACGCGACTACTGAAGTAGTAGACGCTGTAGCAGACGGTATGGCTGCCACCTTCAGAGCACTTACTAAGTCTTCCCTGTGAAACGAGATAATAATATTAAATATAATTACTATAAGATATAGCAGTCTTGGTACCTAAAAATAATTATACAAAGCCTCCTTCTTATTTTAAACACTTTTTTAAACCTCTGTTAAAAAAAGAACTTAAATATAAGGCATTTTAGCTTTGTATAAAGAATATTTTAAGAACAAACCTTCCCACTTTTCCCTCCAAATAAGATTTAATCGCGGGATTGCCTGGTGGTTGCGATCTACTTACTTACTTCATCAGGGGGTCCCAGGGTTCGATCCCCAAACACATCCTCTAAGTTTTCGAAGCGGTGCTATGCTTTTTAAGAAATAAACTATTATTGTTTCAATTACGATTAAGGAAAATATCTTGAGGAAACCTGCATGCCTGAGAGTGTTCCATATAATGTTTTCAAAAGAGTATGAACGGTTAACACAAAGCGAGACAGGTAGCCACTGGATCCAGGCGGTGCGTCAGCGCAGCGCAACCGCGGCGAGTGTCCCTACAAGAAACCCTGGTCCAGCTGAGGACGTCTATCGGTTAACGACAACGACGACGAATAGGTATTAACGCTATTGTAGACCAAGGTCTGAAATGGTATTTTTTTTTAAATAAAATTCTAAAAAAGAAAGCGTCAAGAAATTTTTAAAACACATTTTCTGCAAAGAAAACATATTTTAATGATATTAATTTAGCCCTCGCAATCTTACTTATCGTACTAGTATACCTACTACAGTAATTACATAGTTTGATATTTTTCGATTTCTCCATTTCCACTTGATAACCCTTGATAAATATGATACCAATCAAGAGCAGGAAAACCAAGGTCGTCATTTTACCTACCTGTTTTATGTTAAGGATACGTGGGTAAAGGAAAGAAGAAATTCAGAATTCACAGGTAATTTAATGCATACTTACCAAAATTGTATGACGTTGTACAGACATTTTGACCAGTTACACCAGTCAAAGCAATTTAATTTTACATAGGTATTGTTTGGACGCCGAAATATTTAAGGTATTAAAATGTATATATCTATTGTAAAATTTTGAATTATAAAAAACAGTCGATCCCTTTGTATAGTGAGGGAGAATATAATGAGTGAGCTACTAAAAATATATTTATCAAATAAAAACAATGCAACACAAGCAAGTGTATAGTACCCTTTATGGCTATTAGTTTTGTTATTCGCAAGCCATAGGTGATTATTGTCTACTGTTAGATTATGTACTAAAACCAAAATAAATCGTGTTCTTTATGAATCATATTCTAATTACGTAAAAACATAAAATAAAAGATAGCCAATAACGTGAGTATAACAATATTATAATACATTCACAAATTTTGATGGACTAGATCCCACAACAAACGCAAAAATCCTTCACAAAAAAGTTTCCAATTTTTGGCAATGTTTCACAAAATAAACCCCGAATTTCGTGCCGTAAAAGCGAAATACTTAGATGTTTATATAAATATAATAGTATAATATAAAGTATATTATCAATATCATTCAAAGCAGACATATTATTTCTAGCTACATGGCATTTCTAACCATCACATCAACACATTTGGACTAGCTTCCTTAATTTACGTAACTATAAAACTGTTTACCTAAATAATTAAACAAATCTAGTCAAGATTACGTAAACTATATCTAAATAATTGCTTTTTAACGGTGTGTAACCATGCTAACGGTCTATAACAGCTCATTAAACGTAAAATATCATTAGGTATTATAGTATATAGAATTATATAAGTAGAACAACGTATGAATAAGGTATTTAGTATTTACAAAATCTGCTGTGGCCGATTCTCGCAAGATTATATCGAACTTAAGTTACTTAGGTTTACTTACATATTAAAGTTAACATAGGCTTATTAAATACGGTAAAAACTACCGAATACGAAACATGTACAAATGTGGTATTACATAAAGATATACAAACTACAAGCAAATGCACAAAGAGATGATTGAATCGACGACAATATAGTTGTGATGGTTTCGACATGACAAGGTACGATCGCTACGATACCGTGTAATATACATTAGAGTTGTAAATAAATATGCACATAGGAAAAATAAAGTTTAATAATTTATTATTTACATTAAGAAAATATGGCACATCTTTAACATCATCGACCGCGCTCACACTCCTGTCTCTCCGTGCGGTCGAGTCGGACGACCGAAGCGCTCCCTCGGGTCCTGAGCACTACCTCTACCGAGCACTCTTTGCGCCTACAAGTACGAATTTCTGGACATAATACCAATTAAAATACCGGTGGGAATTGAATATTCAAACGCCGTATGCGACGAGGCGCTCCGCTCCGAGCGGTCGCTCGGCCGACCGCCGCACCACCGACTAAACTAGACACATTCGAATCGCAAGAGAACATAAAAATATATCAGTCTATAGAGCGAAGCGTTCACTCACTTAGCCTAGGAGCAGTCTGGGACATAGACGGGGGTGCCGGCGCAGTAATACTGTGTCGGGCGACAGCGGCCGTGGTGCGCGGGGCGCGAGGGTCGCGGCGCGCGGCGCTCAGCTCGGCGCGTCCCGGCGCGGTGCGCGCTGGCGGCGGTGGCGCGTGCAGGCGCAGCACGCGTCGCCGCGCCGCCGCCGCGCGCACGCCGCTCGCCCGCAGCGCTTGCGTATGCACGTCACCTCGCCGTCCTGCGAAACAATGCAGTTATTAGTGAAAGAAAACGTCGAAAAAAAGGTGCATTTCAAACCGTCGTCGACCTAATTCAGAGCACAGGTCTCCTTTGAGATTTAGAAGGATTCAGGAAGGAAGTACATCTTGGTACACTAGCCAAGATCGGATTGGCAGACCACACATATTGATTCCTCACGATATTTTCCTCCACCGCTGAAGCAAGTGATATTTAAATCCTTAAAACACATTATAACTATCGAAGTTAGAGATGCTTGCCAGGAATTCGAGCCCCAGACCGTTCGAAAATGCCGAAAACTTTGCCACTTTCGGGTACCACTAACGGTGGTTACACGGACACGGTGGTGTCTGAGTGCCTATCCTAAAGCCTTCTCACTAAGAGCCTGAGGGTACCTAAGGGGATACTTATTACTCACATGTATTCAAACTAGCTCAACAGATTTAGGCTGGCTCTACAAGTACAGGAAACCTGAGGTATTGAATTGACGCAGCTTACCTTGCACCTACACGTGACGCATCTCTGTTCCCCGTGCGAATGTATCGACGGATGAACTTCCTTGCCATTAGGCAGAGGGCCGTCTGGGAACTTGCAGCCTCCTTCAGCGAGGATCTCTTCAGGCGTGCGTGGGGCTCCTTGGTCCTTTGGCGTTTCTTCTTCTGTCTTTTTTGCTTTCACCTAGAACGATAATAGGAAATTTTAATATTCTGGATGTTAGTGCGTATAGATCAGGAAAGCTCAAGGTAGGCTGTAGGCTGAAATGGAAAATACGCTAGCCTAGAACCTGGATGGTTCATTGCTATATCCTCGGTTCCTATACAGTTCACTAAATCGCTTGGCACGTCTTTGTGGGATGGGTAGTAATCAGCTGCGGTGTTAACCTCCTATCAAACCCATCCTCCAGCATCCTCCTAAGCTTACTTAGGTTTTAATAGAAACTATGGGAGCAACAAGATTCTTTAATATTGATGTGGTAGTGATTGAAGGGGCCTAGTTGTAACAAAGCATATCAGTCAATTGCGATTGTTAAGCAACGTTGATCTAAGTCAGTAACTGGATGGGTGAACAAATTTGGAGGTTCAAATATGGTATTGTCGTTTTCTCCGTGCCTCGCAGAGCACGTCAAGCCGTCGGTCCCGGTTATTATCACTAGCATATCTGATAATAATTGTTTCAAAAACCTCTTAGTCGAGTCGTATGCGGAAGGACGTGACTGGGAACCCACAATCCCAAGAAAACTTCTACCATTATGTGATTAATGCAAAGGGGTCACGACCCCCAGTAATGAGAAATACGATGCAAAAAGAGAGAGAGAGAGTTTTTTTTTATCCACTACAAGTTAGCCCTTGACTGCGATCCCTTGAGTTCCCAAATTGACCCTGCCGGGAATCGAACCCGGCACCTCCGCACTGCGCCACGGAGGTCATCAAAGTAATTGTTTAGTGAGGTCAAATCACCGTGGTTACCTCTGGGCAGACTCTGCAGCAAGCCTTCTTGTCGGGTCTGTACGCGTCCTTCTCAGCGCACCTCAGCGGCGGACAGCGCACGCGCGGGCACCGCACCTGCCGCGTGCTGAACTCGCACGTGCATATCGCGCACGTGTCGTACCCGCCCGGCACTAAGTACGGGTGCCACGAGGAGCCAGGCGCGTGGTACTGCCCCGCGAGATGGCAGCCGTGCGACTCGTTCCAGACTGCTGTTGTTGAATCTGCAATTTAAATAAATGAAAAATAGACATTTAAAATACTTCTCCGGTATTATTTTAATGAAATAAATAAATACAAGTTTATTTCAAGTAACAAAGACTACGTTAGATTAAGATTCTAAAGTAAACTAAATGGCAGTCTAAATGAACCGTAACTATAGTACGCGCGCGAGTTGAATGCAGAGCTTTTGTATGTGTCACCATACATTAGCTCTGCATTAAACTCGCGCGCGAACTGTACCCATTGACTTACCAATACCTGTAATTATAATAGTTGGTAAATCGATGACTGTACCTATTTGGTTTCAACACCACATCGATTTACCATAAGTCAATGCAGCTGCTGAAACCTTGCAGCAACGGTTCACATAAAAGCAGTTAATTTAAAATTCTAACTCAACTATCTAATTATTTTATCTTAGACCGCTTAATTTTTTTTGTGAGTTTCAAGTCATCTGTTTCTATAGACCTCCACTAATCTCAATAATTTATTAAATCCACGAATATGAAGTCGAGAATTAATGCGATTTCGAGAACTATCGAGATTTCAGTAAAGGAAATACAGGACAAGATACCTATTATTGCACCATTACTTGTCAAAACAAACCTTTTGATTTACGAAGATGCGGGGCCTGCATAAAACTATAAAACATGAAATAATAGAAATAACTTACTGGTGCAAATAGGGCAGCATTGTCCTGGCGGTTGGATTGTGGGAACGGCGCAGTCGACAGGTGGACATCGCACCGGGTCGCATCGCAATATGCCGTGGACACATCCGCACATATGACAGGACTAAAACAACACATTCAATATTAAAGATCCATACATATTATGTAAACATACACTAAAGTCCCAAAAATATGCTGCAAATATTGTTAGGATGATTTCCATTGCGCAATTCTAGTAAGTATTACAAGTACCCTTGCTTTTTTTTTGACGGGAGGAAATCTTACAGAGATACCCGACCTAGGGGTTATGAAGTATTTCTAAATTCTACCCACTAAATCCCCTCTGTGACCATCCTCAACTCATAATGAGTTGCCCCGGGAACTCTCAAAGAACTGATGAGTAACTAGACATGATAGAATCTCCTAATATTCTTTGCCCTTTAACTAACTACGCGAAAAGTTTATGCTGGGTTAATCTTTTAGATGTCTTTGATATTTTAGATTTCAGTCTACTCAATAACGACAATGGCTAAACGGTTAGCTGTTGGTGGCATCTGTTTATAAGTATATATAAGAATTCTTCACCTCAGTGGACATCCATTGCGTGCCATCTTCATACAATTTTCCTGCGTAGTAACAGGATGCAGAGTTGGAAAGTGAATTGTCCGGTGGCGGCGAGTTCATGTGCGTTGGTACATAGTTAGCACCAACATCATTTGAGTATGAACCTGCTGGCAGACAGGAAGCTGGCACGCTTATCTGAAAAAGTTGAATTTTATTTATTAAAAGTCGTCGAATTAATATATAAAATTTACTCGTATGAATGTACTGTTCCGGTTCAAGTCAGGGGTTCGAACTTCGGGCACGCATTTCTTTTTGACGATGAACAGGTGAAGACGAATCAATTCACCGCCGGCTTTACATACTCACAGAATGTTCTGGTGTCTTTAGTATCTTTTATCCTTCAGAAACAAATAAGATTTTTACGTGTTTAAAAAACTCACCTCATTTTCATAACCTTAGCCGCATGAAAAAAATGTTTTGGTTACTAATGATATTAATACTTATTATTCACTAGATGATGCCCGCGACTTCATCCGCGTGAAGAATTTTTGATTCCCGCGGAAACTTTAATTTCCGGGATAAAAAGTACTTATATAGCATCTACTATATCCTTCCCCGATATTCCCCGATATCCCTATCCCAAATTTCATCAAAATGGCCCGGGAAAGCATACAGACAGACACTTTCGCATGTATAATATTAGTATGGATTTACCTGATGCAACCGCGTGCGCAAGAATTCCGTGTCATTATCAGAGGAGCGAACGTTAAGGTAAGCAGAGCCTGCGTTCAACGCTGCCAACTCCGCTGAAGAAGGCTCCAGGACCGAACCCTCTAATCCAGCCAACACCCTCGGACCACTGTTGCTGAAGGGGTGACTTTCCAGCCAAGCTGACCAGGCACCGGAATATCCATTTACAACCACCTGTAAGACAAGAGTATACATGGTTTTTTAAAGCTAACTGCAGCTGATATCGTTCTATTACAGGCCTATTTTCTTTCCTACGATTTCTATCAGACAATATTTACATGACACACAATACACGCAAAAATCATACGGGAACAAATGAAAGGAAACCTTTTGTAGTTAAATTAACTAAGTAGCCTAAGCTCCAGTTTAAATAAAACAAAAATATCCTCTATATTATTAAGGTAAGTACAACCCGAACGCCTTTGGGGAAACTCGCTGAGACAAAAATTATTTTGCCTTTTTACAGAAATGCTACAATCCTGTAATAATTGACTTTCGAAAAATAAAGTCAGTAATGTTGAATAAGCGTCAATTTAAACTTATGAATATTGTATATTAGCTAATGCCCGCGACTTCCTCCGAGTGGAATAAGATTTTTTAATTCCCTTGGAACTGCCTATGTCACGCTCCAGATCTTCAACTATACCCGTGCAAAAAACCACGTCGATCCGTAGCTCTGTTGTAGCGTGATTGTAGGACAAACCAACAAACAAACACAGTTTTACATTTATATTAGTAAGTATGATTATACTCAAATCATTCACCTGCAAATATAAAACACATATTAAAAAATATGTAAGTTTTCCAGTACCTCATAATTAATTCCACACAAAGAATCAACCGCTAGCCAGGCGAGACCAGCAACTGGGTTGATGGACGGTGGCATGCGCGCATCTGTACGTCTCAGTAACGCTGGCCCTGCACTAGCTGCGTCTGGCAGGGATCTTGAATATAATCGACCCCTCAGCATAGGAGGACCTGAAATTAGATTAAATGAATATTAGAGACACTCAAACTATAAACTTTCACCAGTTATTAACATCTCATTACGTTGGCCATCTTATAACTGAGTATAGTCTCCTATATGTCTCACTTGATTAGGTATCTCCAGCCAACATCAATGGCATGCACAGGGTCCGAAGCCGTTAGATAGGTACTTGTTTGCTGACATAAAATCTTTTAAGGAGGAGTAAGGACATCCCATCCCCAATCGATGCTAACAATGGAGCGAGGAAGTTTTGATTGATAGATTTTATATTGGCGGTTAACAAAAATACCTACGCCAATGATTCACTCTTGTCTACGCTGGCCCTTAGTTAACTACGTAGGGATAGTTAGCGCAAATCAAATAGTACCTACTGAGCTGAGGTGCGAATGCTTGTTTGCACAGCTCTCACCCAAACTGTCGAAGTCCGGTCCATACTACGCGCGAAAATAATAAGCTATTGCGATGCGCCTTGCGGTTAACTTCAGACGCAACTAAATGATAGGCGTGGGTTATAATTACTGATTATAATACGTCACACTCACCTGTATCTGATCCAATATGAACAGCAAGCTGATCATCATAAAGCGGAGGGAATATCCGTGCACTGGGCCTCGCAAGTACTCCCATTCTGGTATCCAGTATTTCCACTTGCGAATGACGCTTGCCTTGCTCTTCCACGAGAGTTATCTTAGGATCTGCTATACTCAAGTTTTCTATCTAAAAAAATAATACATAGTTTCTTTAGGTACATCGGTAGGTACTATATACGTCATAAAGACTCTCGGAAAGCTAAACTACAAGGAAATTAATCTCTGAGTAGGGTTGAAAATTTAATTTAATTTAATTTATTTATTTAAATATCAATATCAATAATTATTGTGAATCACTGAAGGGCAATAAACTATAAAAAATTTCAATGTCTCAGTCATAGTATTACACCAAAATCTATTTGAAAGCAAATTATTATGCTGGCTTATTTTATTATAATCACAATAAATTTAAATTTGTTATGCAAAGCTGTAAAGTTATTATTTGGTGAGAATGTCTCGTGTTTATGAAGCCCTCGCTATGCTCTGGATCCTAAGGTTCAAAAACGGAATCCAGATCGTAGCGAGGGAATCAAAGGCCACGTCATGACCACAGTATAGCCTTGCCAGTTGATGCTAATACCTAAATGCACTTACCTGTATATCATAGACAAGTGATCCATCTTTATCGATATAGAGCAAGGCAAGACCCTCAGGTGCAAGTGTTGCAGGCGGTCTTTCAGCCATCAAGGGTGCATGGAAGACCTCGCACGCTGCCCTTTGCCTGACGCTTCCAGAAATACGTCTCTCCACTGTTCCTAACGCTTCTACAGATAGCAGCAATCGTCCCCTTGACAATGAACGTAACTCAGCAGCGGA
Organism: Erebia epiphron; assembly: GCA_963932025.1. Lineage (NCBI taxonomy): Eukaryota > Metazoa > Arthropoda > Insecta > Lepidoptera > Nymphalidae > Erebia > Erebia epiphron. The sequence continues at coordinate 30,511,525 of OZ009949.1, forward strand.
CACCGGTGTTGAAACTTCTAGAACGTTCAACTCGTAACCGGGTTTGTTTATTTTCTGAATCTGTTGAACAACAAGAAGGCTTTCAAATTCACCAAACAACATATTATAGAACACGATGTAGAACTTACTTTGCAAAATAATAAAGATAACGATCAAATCTACCTGAATAACTCTGAAAATTACACTGCAGTTATTTTTACGGCAACGATACTGTATTATTGTTTGCAGTAAAAGCAAGAAGGTGCTTTTAATATTATCGTTTTCCTCAAAAACTACTTGAACGCCTTTGATAAGGTTTTTAGCTTTACATCGTCCTAGGGCAAAGCGTGAAGCTTATCATCGGTCACAGCACTTGTGGGTATTTAAGTAAAGAAGTTACCATACTTTAGCAAAAAATCTCATTTAGAAGACAATATTTTAATTGCTTGATACAATTTTGTGTAAATTTTAGGCGAATCTTTAATTATTATTCGTCCAAAGTATAATTAGTAAGAATAAATTATTTATTACAATAGCATTTTTCAACTTACCTCATCAATAATTGTCTGATTTCTGTCGGGAAGTGTTAACAACACCCTGACAGATTGGTCTCTAGAAACGGGCATGAAGACTCCATTGTAGATTATCGCCAGATGTAAGCTAGGGGCTGCTCCGGCTGCACCGGTTACCACAGCAGTGCCTCCCCACCAGCCTTCCTCTTGGCCTGGCATACGGTAATCATCACACGGACCTTTAGTGATCGCGGTAGGGGCATGTTCAGGTTCAAGAAGCGACGTAAACATTTCCGTAGAAAGCGCTGGGTACCTGTAAATTGAAAAACATGCATAATATTATGTACGAGTATGTGAAATATTTAGACACCGTTGGCGTTTAATGAAGAAAAAAAAGAAGCAATGTTTTAAGGGAGGGATGTCATCTAGGAAACGAACTTGAACGATACCAAATTGGATAGAATAGTTTACATTTTTTAAGGATTAGGTAACCTTCGTGAAAGCAGAGCCGGTTTCTAACACAGTGAAACACAGTGAAATACAGTTTTTCGGAAAATTTGATTTTGAAGTTGGATTTGGAATTGGAAATCTATTAGTATATTATAGCGGCATGTGGACCAACTATACGCAGAAGACTTACAATGCGCTCCGAGTGCAATACAATAACGCCTTCAGGGTGAAGTTGGGACTCCCCCGACACTGTAGTGCCTCAGCTATTTTTGCGTACGCGTACACGGACGACTTTATGCTGTCATGCGCAAACGAGTCGCATCGCTGATGCGCAGAGTTAGGGGGAGTGGCAACGTCATCTTGAGGGTGTTAAGTGATAAGCCTGACTGCCCCATGCTGAGACACTGGATACATACGCATCTCTATGTGCCTAGTGCCCCAGCATGCATACGCAGATACTTAAATTAGTTACTTTGTTTTCTATTGTGTGTTTAATAACATAGATTTTAATTTTAATACTATACTAAGTTAACAACATATGGACTAAGAATAAGGGTCCGAAATAAACAATTTTTTTTTTTTTATAAGTGTTTTAGGACACACAGATTTTGTGAGTACCTACACATAAGTAAAATATGTGTATAAGGCGGATGGTATACTCACACAGATTTTGTGATTACAAAGCACATGCATGCTTGAATAATTATGCGATAGTAGTAACTTAATTTATGGTAGGTACATATAATTCTTTAAAACACATAAAATCATTATAGAATCAATCAAGTAAACTTCCACGCCGGACGCCGCACCACGTCGCGCCAGTTCCATACATCACCTCACCTATTCTTACATCAAGCCAAGTCTGGTATCCGTTATTAATCATACGGCTAATTTAATACGAACAATGAGGCCACTCGTTACATCCTTGGTACAATATTTCAAGGCCAAGCTTTATTGCACAGTAACGAATGCGACCGGCATTGCACGTAGACCCAATGAATCTGTCGAATTATAAATTGAGTCAGTTACTCTAAGTTTTTACATTGCAAATACGATGGATCGACGTGAGAGCTCACCACGCCAAGCGTCAAAGTAAAATGGATCCAAAGCTTTTGCTTTAAAGTCACAAATTCAGCGTTTGGAGCGCTGGCTGTAAATAAATAAACGAAATGATGAAATAAGCTCTAAATCAATGCAGTTAAGGTTCATTTTACTTTGACACTTGGCGTGGTGAGCTCTCACGTCGATCAATCGTATTTGCAATGTTCAATCTCAGAGTAAGCGTAGGTCGTCAGTCTCACTTGAATGGTGATTTAAATTCAAAATAGCACTTCTTCCGTTGCAAACAAAACTAATTCTGGATTTTGGGAGGAGTTACCTATTACCTATTGTGAATATGTTTGGAGATCTGATGTAAATGTTAAAAGTTGGATTTTATATTAAATCTTCCAATTTGCACCTTTCATACGTTTTTCTTTTATAAAGCACCTCTTAATTTTATAAAGGCTCTCTGACTGTTATAGGATAGTATACCATGTGAATTTCACCGCCATTATTAAGGTATCAAGTATCCTCGTTTGCTAACAAGTAGGTAGGACATTACTGTTCTGCCTTCGTTTAGATATAATGAAATCATAATATTATTACGCATATTTTTCGTATAATTTTAATTAAGAACCCGTTACCATCTGAACAACATCTCACGTATAATATATACTTTAATCGAGAAGATTGGCAGTAGCGGTAAATAAAAGCAATTGACAGAGCGTGTGTAGGTTACCTAAGACGCAAATGGGCTATATAGAAGTAATGCATGCGATTGTAATGCATCGGAAACGTTAGTGCATATAAAGTTACATTACGCTTTATGAAAGTGCTCATATAAAGTGTACTTTACGATTATTCTCTTGGTTGGTTACAGGCGCGCCTGACGCGCATAGATATTTAACGGACCTTTACAACGCCTTTAAGCATATACGGCACTTTGTTTGTAACACTGATCTTTGCAACGGCATCTATAAAATCTGTATCATGTTTCTACAGTATATAGTACTAGTAATTTGGCTGACTTGGTTTACTGTGTTGTTAATATTTTATGACAAAGTTACTAGTTAATATTTCATCTGTGCATAAAATTATAAGGCTAGATTAAGAAATATTTGAAAAGTCGGGTATTATTTTAATTTCTTACTTCTCACTTGCTTAGATCTATATTCTAGTGTTACTTATTATTATTATTAACCTCTTACATCTTACCTGTTTATTCTGCCACTAAGTGCAGTATCCATTGAGTTGTTCCGCTCGTCACCCCAAATCAACGCCACATACAAAGAGCCTTCTCTCAATAAACGCTTATACTCTCTGGGAACTCGACGCCAGACGCCACACAGCTGTAAACAAGGCAATTCATTGAGCAAACAAAATGAGCGAGCTTGATTGAGATAATTATAAACAACAACAAACAAGTTGCAATCCAATCGTACCTTATCGGTCTTTTCCTCGTAAGTGGCGTGAATCCCCGGAGCTCTCTTTAGAGGATGTTCAAGAAGCATACGTCCACCTCTGTCTAGGAAGGCTAAGGAGCGTGGTTGGACGGTCATGGATGGGCCAAGTAAAACGGACCAGAACAAGTGACGGCGTCGAAAAGTGAAGCGAGCTGTTGCGACGCCTGTAGCTACAGGCACCCCTGTCATATCATCCCTCCTTATGCATAAAGGTGATCGACCAGTCAGTAGAGCTCCGAAATCTGTGAATATAAAAAATGCATACAGCTTTTATATCTTGAAAAAAATTTCGGAAGAAAAAGTTATAATATGGAATCCAAAATATCACATGACAAAAATTCATATGGGCTTAGTTAAGTAATCCTTGCTTACGGACTATTGTCACATAATGTATAAAAGCTACTATGCTCCAGTATACTTCACAAGATATACTTAATCAATTTTTTGATTCATTGAAAAAAGAAAAAATATTTTCTTACGTCTCATACTAAGTTCTTCGTCTTCATTAGTAGTAATCACAACGGTGGGGCTGTCTTCTTGTACGATATCTGGTGCTGCAACAATAAAGAGAAAATATTTGAAATTCTGAAATTCATTCGTACAATGTTTGATTGATTCAATGACTTAAAATATGCGAGTTGTAAATATCTGAAGATGTAGATACAGTGCAGTGCTCACTTTACATGATTTCGCGATAATAGTTAGTTGTTAACTAACCGGGACTAATCAATTAGATGTAAGTCGAAGCCTTGATAAATATGAAGCTGGAGACATTAGCAATTTCACATGTACATATAAAGGTATATCAACACTTTCTCCCTGCAATTCAATGGCTCATAAAAACATGTCACGCGATGAATTGATCGCAAGTAGCCGGCGGGTGGGAGGCCGTATCGCAAGACCTCCCTGATCCCTTCAATCGGGTTGATTGGATCAAGTGTTGTACAAACAATATCGGCGTCCAAATGGCGACGTTGATAGAATTGCCTTCGTATTGCTTTCGTGATCAATAGGTACGAAAATATATAGTTAAAAAGTTATTTCCGTTTCAATTTTGAAATAATTTTTATCATTGCATCGTATGAAATCATTTTTAGCAATATCACTACAAAATTCCCGTATGAACTTTTCTTAGTCCTGGATGTAAGCTTACTTATTTCAAGAAAATTGGTTAAGCAAATTGCCAGTATAAAGGATGGAGTGACAGCCAGACACATTAACACCGATTAGTAGCGCTCATGTAGCTTGCTTGGATATGATAAAAAATATTTTTTTATCACAATCCAAAAACACAAGAGTCTGTCTTTGATATAAATTGCAAAAGAGTGTATAATTTACTTTTAATAAGACAAGCAAATTTTAAAAAATACCTCAGGATGTAGTTTGCCATAAAAATATGGATCGTAAGCTGGCAACGAGATCAAAAGATTTTGTTGACGATGTGTCTGGACTCTGGAGCAACGCAGTGCGAATTTTCGCCTCAAAAACGAAAAAGCAAAAAAATTTTCGGTTGATGGGCTTCAACATCTACCTTGCCTTTCAAATGACAAAGATTTGATGGAAGAATTTCAAGTGCTCTTATAAAAGGCCATGTTAAATAAAGTCTTATAAAAACCATAGGTACCCAAAGCTCGTATATATAATACCTCTCAATTAAAGCTTAAAAAGCTTTAGGTACGTCAAAATACAGTGAGATAATATTACAGTAGAAATCTTAATTAGATTTATAATAATTTACTTAGGATGTTTAACAAACCAACATCGAGTAAATGGTGCTAGATTAGCTATTTATGCAACTGTATCGTAATGAGGGTCATTTTAATTCGAGTGCTGTTTTTTGATACGAGGCTTGCCGAGTATCAAAATAGGATAGTACGAGAATTAAAATGACTAATTACGTACAGTTGCATACAAGATTTTATCTACGACAAGGACGTCCTTATAATTTTTTACTTTATAAATTAATAAAAAAGTCAAGTGCCAGAACCCAGAGCCGCTAAGCTATAGGTATCCTATTTATGAAGATAACCATATCGATACAGCTACGACTCATAACGATACAGCTCCCATACAACGAACTGTATCGTTATGAGAAGCAAACACGAAAGAGGGTTCAATTCGATATAGTTGTCAAATTCGAAATTGGAACTTTTCGATGCTGGAGTAGATAAATCATTTTACGGCGTTCAATAAATTGTCTTATCATAATCGCGTTCGCTATACTAGTTACGTGTTAAACAAGCAATAACAAAGTAACCTTGGTAAACATTAAGATGAGTAGACCTGTTTACGCCTTGATATCCCATAGGTAGATTATGATCTAGTACAACTCGGCGCCAGCGTTCATAATTCAATCTGGGAATTCATTTAATGCTCGAGACAGTCCTAAATTTATTGGCCAGTGGCGCCAACATGGTGACGTGTAAGTCTACAGTACATGCAAATGCAAGAAATAGACGGATTGGAGAGCGGCAAACATTACAACTAGGATCGATCACTCTTATTAGTTCCATAGCTCTTTTTGGATCGTCTGATTTAGAATAACATTCATTGGTGCCAATTTGATCTTACACAAAACTTTATGTGAATAAATCTTAATATTATTGCATTACTTTAGGTATCGCCTGCTGAAGATGATTATTTTGTGGATGAAATTACAGGGTTAAAAGAGGGGTTTCAACTTGGAAATTCAAATAATTTTATATTAATTAAGAAGCACACGAAGAAGGAAAACCACGGAATGCAGATTTTCGCTTGATGGCGCATACTGATCCCTTTCAATCGAATTGTTTTTATGTGAGTTTTGCACTTAGAAGAATCGATAGAAAATAGTGCAAAATACTAAAATCGTGTGAAAATAATAGGTAGCACAACCCCCTGCACAACCTGACCCTTATCCTGATCCTGATCTTTTATACCTGCTGTAGGTATAAAAGATCGAAGAAGCGTTTAATTAAGCAAGTTAATTCGGCAAGTCTAATTAGACTCATTATTATTTACCGCTAAATTTAGCGTTCAATGAAATTTTGGTTTGTATACTGAATTTGGTTATGTCCAGCAGTGGACACAAACCGCTGATTGATCGATTGATTACTTTTGTCAAAGTTGTTCACTAGCATTGTGATAAGGGTTGAACCATGAAAAATAAATAAAAATTACATTATCGTAGGTACAACAATTTTTTCACACTACTAACTACTGTCGTTACACATTTCTCTTGGTGAATGCTCATATGCCTACTTACTAGTATTTGAGATGCCGGCGACGTCGGGCACCTTTGACTCTGCAGAGCAAACCAAGGCGCCACATACTGTGTGCGTGTATGTGTGCGATGAATATTTATACATATTATCTACACACATACTTCTGATAGAGAAAATCTGCTCATGTCAAGGCGCCTTGCCTAGCGGCTTTGCTCATTAACGTCATTTCAACGTAAATTTAAACTTTTGAAAGTACCCTTGAGTGCCGTACGAGACGTGAGACGACTAGAGCCGCGGGAAATTTTTGTTTACCTCTGGCGCAACAATCTCTGGCAACGAAAGGTGCCTACCAGATTAGTAATTTAAAACGTTGAAGTGCATAAATTGATGGTCTTTATCAGCGACCAAATAGCCGTAGCCTTAGCCCAATACAATGCAAGAAGGGATGTGAGTTTTCCAACTGCCACTCATACCTTTCAAGTTATTGGGCGATCCATTTAGATAATGTGGGTTTATTATTTTCATCAATAATATATAAAATGATATCATAATCAATACACAAATCTGTCATCGAAAAACAATGGGTAATTCCGAATCAAGTCGCGGTGCAATGAGGCCTCTCCGAACACGACGCGGCGAGTTTTCCAATCGCGTGATGTAACCAGGCGCCGCTTTGACGACAACGTTCACGACCGATACCATGAATAGACTGCGTATACACGACACTTACGACTATCAATAATTCATACAGGAACGGCGTAACAAAATCTGTAACATGATTTATCTGGTTCTCGGAGAGGTTCTCTATTTTCAGCCAACAGCACAATCTCCAATCAATCGCTTCCCAGCTAGTCTAGCGACTTCTCATCTGTCGACTTTTACGATACGTTCGCTATCTCCGAGTCCTATTTAGATTCTGTTTTGCATTAATTTTCACACGAACTGAGGATGTCGCGCCACCTAACGGTGGTCGTGAAATCATACAAACAGAACACGATTCTCGAAAAAATAAATGAACAATGTTTTCTGGCACCTGTTTAAACTACTTAAATAGCGAATTTGTCACCGACATGGCCTGACTTGTCGAACACAAGGCAAAGAATGCACGTATAGGAGTCGAAGAAAAACAGATTCTGACCATAAAACCGAAGTCTATATACGTAGCAACCAGTTGTACTTCCTAAGTTGACAGCATATTCATAAACCTTTTAAGTGAGGATTAGGTTAAATGGCACGAATACTTGCAGAACAAGATTATTCTATTAAAACATTGAATAAAATTATGGTCGTTATTAATTATGCTTGATATTATAATTTAGGTTACTTGGTATAGCACACAGCATAAGATTAAAAGATAAATAGGAACTATTATAAATATTCATCTAAGTAAGTAATGTAATATTTTACTTTAAAATATTATTGATAACTCAAGCTGTTGTTGGTTTTATCATATATTTTGCAATTCATTACTAGGTAGAACCTAATACTGATGCCTACTTTGTAATTAAATGTTGAGGTTTTTAGCATAAAATAAACATACCTACTTAATATTTTATTAAATAAGCACATATTTACTAACTAGATGATGGTCGCGACTTCGTCCGTGTAGACAGACACACTTTCGCATTTATATATATGTATAATTTCGCATAATATCCTTAAGGATTATAATTGATTGAATTTGTCTTCAAAATAAAAACAAAAGCTCTATTTTTTTTATATTTACTGATCAGTCTCATTTTCTTTTTTTAGAGTCTATAAACCTACGTACGACTGCTTACTAGGAAATTAGTTTTTATTAGTAAAGATTTATGTTTCAAAAAGCAAGTCCAAGGTTATCTGTGATTAGTGATTACGCGAAGTGAATAATTCATCACAATGCCTTGACCTCCGTGCGTCCCGCGTGAAACGATATTTCAGAGGCAGTATTATTCTGAACTAATGACTGCGTTATCTCATAACGCGGAGTTTTTAAAATACCGTGGCCGCATCTCATCTCGTCTTCGTGCCGGAAACAATCATGCCAAATTTTCATGACATAATTTTTTAAGAAAATCGGAATTATTCTTATACTTAAATCTCCTGTATAGGTGACTATTAGAGCATGAACTCTTTTACCACAAAGAGGAAAGTATAAACTTGTTCCTTTTGATTTTAATTTTTATTGTGTAAATACTCATGCTTTTTTTTAGTTTTTATGTTGTTTTTTTTGTAATTCTACTCAGGCATTAGGTAGAATTCCGTGATCGTGGATTTGTTGCTAAAATCTTTGACGGTTTCATGAACAGAAATTTAAAGCAATAATTATGTTACAAACATAGTTATTGCTTTAAACCTCTGTTCATGAAACCGTATTTATATTTAAAATATTTTTCAAAAGAGCAACCACCGAGTTTCTTGCTCCTCTCCTCCTTCTCTCGGTAGGAATAGCATTAGTAAATAGATCACCCGGCGATTCAAAAGCACTCCTAAAGATAGACTTTGAGTGACCCTAAAAATGCGGAACCCAACTCCACTGCTTCTGGGCGAGCAATAGGTTACTGGAGAGCCTATTTATTTATATACCATGCTATTTAGGTACAATATATTTATACTTGCTTACGTAAAACAATCAATTAAGCTTCATCGATGCGTACACTCGACCCAATTAACTGTTAACCTACATGCGGTTCAAATAAACTCAAGATAACATTGATATTGTTGTTATATTATTATGTTTAAGACGACGCTACTAAAACACGAAATAATTAAAGATCGATTGAGTAATTTGCAATTTTTTTTTGTTATGAAATCATAGGTATACTTAGGTACCTATCTAAGTATTTTTTATTTTAACCAGCCTCTAAAAAGTTAATTGTTAGTATTTTATTTTACTTATTTTTTTTCGTATACTAATAAACTGTAATACTTCTTACACTCAACTTATTACGAGGTAAGTAATGGAAAACTCAAAATATTATGTAAACTTTGTAAATTATACAAGGCACTTGACACAGGACTAGGGCATGCTACCGGGAATTACCGGTATCAAAAGTACCGGGAATTCCCGAGACTTCTGAATATTTTCAGTCCCGGTTCTCCACACCACAAAACCGGTACTTTTGATACTTTCGAGACTCGAATTAAATAGATTACTTCTCTAATTAAGTGCGGATATTTCTGAATGTAACAAGAACTTCGTTCACTACACTGTATTATATGATCACAAATTCGAGGTTTTAGTATAAAAAATCCTATTTTTACTTTGAGTATTTATACTTAGTCTTTCTAAATATTATTTACCAGCTTTTTTGAAGATCAATTAATTGATGAATCTGTCACTCCAATAAAATTTGTTCTGCTTTAATGAGTTACAGTAGATTAATTATGCTACTCTGATAATCGTATATTTCAGTTCAAAGTTTAGTTTCAAAAAAAAAGAAAGAAAATTGAATGACTGGGTTTACTGTAATATAAAATATACCTCATAAGCACCAGGATTATGGCTGCTAAATTTTGATTTTTGACTCCGCTGTCATTGACACCAACGGCAGAGGGGAAGAATTCATAATTCTCTAAAATGCTCAGCGTTAAATCCGTTAAATCTTATATACCAATATAATTAGTGAAAAAACCAAGACTGTCGTCAGTCCAATCTTGATGTATGGAACTGGATTCTGGACAGTAGGAAACTGGAGGCTCTTAGTGGCTGATAGGAAACATGATAGGAAGATCCTATAGTGAACCACACGCACGGAGAGGACGGTGGTTGGAGACATAGAAATACTAAGAGGTACCGAACCCAGTATCCCCAACCCATCCAGAACCCAGAATCGACCAACCGATCTACCAACCAATTGACAACCAATCGGTCAACCAATCAGCCAACCAATCGACCAACCAATCAGCCAACCAATGAACCGATCGACCAACCGATTGACCAACCAATCGACCAACCGATCAAACAACCAATAGACAAACCGATCGACCAACCAATCGACCAACCAATCGGATAACCAATCGACCAACATCGATCGGCCGATCGGTTGGTTGATTGGCTGGCCGATCGGTTGGTCGATTAGTTGGTCGATGCGTTGGTTGATTGGTTGGTAGATTGGTTGTCCGATTAATTGGTTGATTGATTGGTTGATCGGTTGGTCGATTGGTTGTTCGATCGGTTGGTCGATTAATTGGTCGATCGGTTGATCGATTCGTTTGATCGATCGGTTGGACGATTGGTTGGCCGATTGGTTGTCCGATTGGTTGGTCGGTTGGCCGGTCGATAGGTTGGTCGATTGGTTGGTCGATTGGTTGACCGATCGGTTGGTTGATTGGCTGGTCGAACGGTTGGTCGATTAGTTGGTCGATGCGTTGGTTGATTGGTTGGTAGATTGGTTGTCCGATTAATTGGTTGATTGATTGGTTGATCGGTTGGTCGATTGGTTGTTCGATCGGTTGGTCGATTAATTGGTTGGTGTGTATGTGGTATTCATATAGGTATCGTCAGTATCTCAATACTTATTCATAGGTACCTTATCAATATGTTTTCTTATAAAACATCAACCATGCCAATTGCCAATCATAACATTCGTTATTATAAAGATCCATACGTATTCGAAGTACAGAACAAAGTCTAATTCGCAGATAAAGATACACAAGAAACAATAGAAATAATATCATCCACTCTACAAACAAAAACCAGGTATAGGCAAAGTGCCTATCTTATCCGTATTTAAACGGCTGAACTTCCATATCCTGTCTGTTTTTTTATTGCAAGATAGTCTTGCGCTTGGCGACAATCACGCATAATACAAAGCAATGAAGAGGTCTAGGTTAAGCGCGCCCTCCAGCCCCCCTAGCATGGGCCGGAGATAAAAATTTTATCACCTCCGACAGTTTTATCCACTCTCCGAGTATGGGCACAGGGGTGGATATAATTATCGACGGTGATAAGGCGGGGAAAGACTAGTCCCCGACTAATGTCAAGGAGTCATAATTTTTTATCTGTGCTTTTGATTTTGCTTGTTTTCGTTACTCTTTAATTTTTATCCTTTCCTCGGGGAGAAAATGTCCCGGCCCATGCTAGGGGGGCTGTTCAGTTTCACTCTTGCCTTGAAGGTGCTTAAGTTATACCTATACTGTTTGTCGTGTTACCAAATCTTGACGCAAGGTAAAGAAATAGCTAGTACCTATCCAGGAGAGGGACAAAATCATTCCCACGGGATCTTTAGACACGTAGGTAAGTAGCACGCAAACAAAGACGGGGGTCATCAAGTTCAGCACAAAATTGTTAACTTTCAGCGCTTTAATTTAATAATCAACTTTTGCAATGAATAACTTGAAATCGGAATAAACACTTTTAATACAGCCTTGCAAGCTTTTGCCTGAACCTTCGCCCACGTAGGTCATCCCGTAGATCCCCTTTTTTCCTTACAAAGCCCCACATCCACCAAATACTGAATCAGCCTTCCAAGCGATAGTTACCAAAAGTGCAGCTATCTCATTTTATTTACCTATATAGATTATTGGTATGTATTGGAGAGGAATGACCCTAATTGTGAATTGAGGCGATCGCTGAATGGTAGAGTGGCGCGTTCGCGATCGGTTCCGCGCTAATTTATAGGTTACATTCACATTGATCGTCGCAAAGAATGTTTATAGCACAAGGTGGGGTCTTATTGTTGTCGCGACGCGAGAGGCTTGCCTCTAAAGTCAAATCGATGATGTGTTGCCAACTCACTTTGTTTTATATACCTACAGCAAGTTTAGTTTTGAAAAATGAAACATTAAGTGTTGATAATTGATAAATGAAGGACCAACCTTCGCTATAAATATCACATTTGATAAAAGACTTTCCGCCTTCTTGCCCAGGGATGCAAAATCTGTTTTGCTTCTTTCTAAAAAAAGTACCAAATTAAACGTAAAGGGCTGTGAACAGAGAGACAGAAAAACACACTTTCACAGTTATAATATTGGATGGATAATACATATTAGATTGGTACCTAGATGGCTTACGACTTTCGAGTTTGACTGAGCTAAATTAGTTTTATAATGCCGGGCGGCGGACCCCACAGACACACTCCCGCATTTCTGCCGCGTGTGTATGCAACGAGAGTTGGCTCCGTTTCAATGTCCATACTCCGTTTCCATAAAATATAATTTCATCTCGACATTCTCTTGACGTTCTGATGTTAATGTTTCCGCGCGATCTATATTCATGCTTACCGCGAATTGCATGAGTTCACGTAATGTTACGTGAAAAATAGGTCGCTTTTTGCATAAGAAAAATATTTAAAAAATTGGCATCCGCCCACCCGAGTGCATGCCAAGTTTGCACAACGCCAAAACTGCGAATTTCACCGCAAACTAAAACGGGTGGATGCAAAATACTTTGGTAATATCGTACAACCGTGAATCGCAACATTAACACCGCGTTTTCCATGTAGGGCTGCGTGGAACGAGGCATTGTACCGCCCGCGGTATTTCTGCGGCGGCCTATGCGCGACCGTTTACGGAGTAGCACTTAACCAAAAAAGTAGTACAACAAACCACGTCTGCGCTGTTTACAAGACGGGTAACACTTCGGCGGCATTGTCTCGCGGTGAAACGCGAGCGATTTGCATTTAACGCCTACATGCTCGAAACAACCCTTCTGCGTTCGCGTCATGTTGGCGCCCAGAGCTCATGAATTTCTCTTATATACCTATTACCTACCCACTGAGTGAGATTATTTGCATGTAATATAACGTAATGATGAACCGTTGAACGTATTTTGATATAGGGAACTCATCGAAATTCACAAGGCTTTAGTTTTCGAGAGCAGCTGTATATTGTGGTCATAATTATAAGCGACCGATAAGCGTCAGCATATCATAGGCTACAGCGTATTATCAGAAAACAGTGATTCGGATTAATGCATACCGGATGTAGGTATCTACGTTTTTATGAAAATTTATTAATTTGTCTATGGCTTAATTTTTTGGGTTTGTTGCTTTTGACTCGTGGTCGTGGACAAGCATATGTCAACGAGCTCAGAGGATTTCGAGTGCCTAAACGAAAAGGTAATATCAGACAAATAGAGTCAGGTTCAGTTCAGGTTATCTATTCACATTGTAACAATATTATCATTATGCAACTAAAATCACGTGATATCGTAGTCACGTGCAAGGTTGCAAGGATATCATCGAAGTAAATATTTGCTAGGTACTCAATTTTGTTAACAGTTCTTATATTATTAATGCGACTCTCGGTCTATCCATCTACATTGCCTGTTTTACATTTTACCTGATAATTTTGATGAAATTAGGCACAGAGATAGCTTGGCGGAGACCAACTGTGTCGATTTTTACCAACTCCGAATAACGGTTAACCTAGGAATACATAATTTTGGTTGTGACCGATGTTTTACAGGAATTCAGTCAAAATTTTAAATGTATTCCAAGGTTAAACGTTATTCGAAGTTGGTAAAATCGGCAATTAAAAAATAACAATCACGGAAAGCGAATGGAAGTTTACATGGGATTCTTAAAAATCGTAAGTCAACGCGGACGATATCACGGATATCAATAAGCTTACTGTATTTAGGCAAGATATCGATACACGTGTATTATCCCAGGATATAACTAATGAGCAAATCGAACAATAGTGTCATTCGTACAGTTCGAGGTTGTTGACCTTTGAAGTTCGTAGGTATTAAATTAACAACGGATTCGCTTTATCTTTATCCAAATAAAAACAATGATGGATTCTTAATTATCAATGACAGCTATAGTTTCGTGGTTTACGTAATTTACTTCCTACTATCTACACAAAAAAGTAAGTAGGTATGTACGATATTTAAGAATTTTCTTTATAATTATGTACTCGTATATTATTTACTAATATTTTACTAAGTATGTATTTACTGTAGAAGCTAGGTATTTCTTTTGTAATTAATTTTTGATTTTGTAGAATAAATGCATAGTAATCTATATTTATACACAATTTCGTACAAATCCGTTGAACAGATGGGCCTTGGAAACATAGCAGAACGAGAGACACACATTCCCATTAATAATAATACTAGTTTAGATTACAACAATCTTGAATAGAAGTATGCGTTCCTATGCGGAAGTCCATGATCACGATTGTAAAGTGCACTGTCAAGTCAACATCTCTTGAAGATGCTACGGTGTCGGAGTGAGACGTACGTTGAGAATAATTAGGAAACAAAAAAAATCGGCCAAGTGCGAGTCGGACTCGCGCACCGAGGGTTCCGTACTCAAGAAGTAGGTATAATTACCTTTGTTAATGAACCGCAAAACTAACTTTGTTTGTAGAGGTTTACTGTTAATATCAAAAAATTACGTTTGTTGTATGGGAGCCCCCCTTTAATATTTACTTTATTGATATTTAATTATTTATTTTGAAAGGTAATATACAAGTTAATATTCTGTGAAAATTTGAACCGTCTACCTGTTACCGTTTTTAATATTGAGCAAAAAAATACGAAAAAACACGTTTATTGTATGGGGACCACCCTTAATATATATATTTTTTTAATTTTTAGTATTTGTTGTTATAGCGGCAACGGAAATACATCATTTGTGAAAATTTCAGCTTTCTAGCTATCACGGTCTATGAGATACAGCCTGGAGACAGACAGACAGACAGACAGACAGACAGACAGACAGACAGACAGACAGACAGACAGACAGACAGACAGACAGACAGACAGACAGACAGACAGACAGACAGACAGCGGAGTCTTAGTAATAGGGTCCCGTTTTTACCCTTTGGGTACGGAACCCTAAAAACTATATGTGGTGCTGTGCCGGTGCGAATTGCTGGCTTACTGGGCGGTGAATATCGCAAGCTGCAAGTGCAAGATACACACTGTACCACATAGATTTGTCTACTGTAGCGGATTAAAACAAATTATATTTCTAGTTCCTTCATTATAATAATCTACCAATGTAAGGACTACGGAAGCAGGCACTTAAAATCTGTATCGTATGCCCTTACCGGGACCACTCGCAAATGAGGCAACCTTTATTATATAAACAAAGTCCCTAAACAATTACTCATTAACTTATCTCAAGTGCAACGTGCCAAGAACAGAAACAAACATTCGTAGTTAAGCTGCAACGTGGCTGCAACACATGAAATCTTGTTTACTGTTTTAGTTGAGAAAATGGTTAGCAAACATGACTTGTTTGAATAGGTATCTAACTTGAAAGCCGACCACATGACTAGGGTATAGATTTAAGGAAACCAAGTAGGTCACCTGAGTGATTGACGCCAGTCGCCACCCATGTGCATTTGCAGAGGAACCTGATTAAAAAATTTACAACGCCATATTTTAAGCCTGATGGTTTTTTCGTGAACGAGGAAAAACTTTATTTTTTAATTTCATGGCGTTTGTAAATTGTATTCTGTCATTTTGGATTTCTTCCTTAACTCTATTGGGCTCTCTTGGATAGTACTCGCCAAAAATAAATCAGGTCCAAACCTCTTAAATTTCCTCGCCCTCGTCTTTCCTCTTTTAAAATCGTTCGAAAAGCACGTTCCATCACCACATTCGTAAACCGTTCCTACTAACTAGGGCTAATTCTTATTTAGCCCTTTGATTTCAAAACTTAAAATTCGCCTGAAATCCATAATGCGTTACAAATGATATAAGAATCAATTGCCTCTCACACAATATATGAAATGGTGTGAACGAGGGCTATTGGCGAGCGACATATCAAATTACGTACACTCCACCTCAAAGGTCGACGTCCAACATAATCTAGTACGCAAATTCAACGTCTACCTCTATAAACCTAGAGTTTAGATTCATCTGCACGGTATTATGATTTGCTACGTTTGTCTGTTGGATGGCGTGATCGAACAGCGAGGACGCGCCGACAGATCAAAGACAATTCGTTCTGAATACACAAGTCCACTTTGAGTCTGCATAATATCTAGAATTACCAATGCGTTTGTGAATTCGAGCATCGTTTAATATGAACCTATGCTAATGCAAATACCGTAAGGAAAAAAGTAGGTACATAAATCACAGGTATGTAACTAGTTATCTTCAGCATAGCCGTAGGTAGTTCTCACATATTACAGAGTAGAAAAGAAAGAGTAGAGTAAGATTTAGGAAAATCCTTATTGGTAGGCTTATGGTTAAGTAAGAAGATAATCAAAAACTTTTTAAACATTAAGTAAGTATATATTTGAATATATGTAATAAATAAAATAAAATAGCCTTTACTAACTGGAAATTAGTGACAATTTTGTTTAAAGATATTACAAATATCTATTCTAATACTAAGGAGTTATGAATACATTGCAATACATTTGAATATATAATTAAATAATATATCGTAAATAGTTTTTCTCAGTGAGAACCAAAAATATGACGGTGGCGAAGACACATAATATTTGGTTGTGGTGTGTCTAACTTGTAAGGTGTAGAAGATTGGTCAAGAAACTAGAGAATTTTAACATAGTGAAATTCCACCCAAGTGAATTGTGATACAGTTAATATCCCAACTGCAGTTTTGCAGTTAGTTCGTCTGTTAGGCCAGGATACGTTGGATTGGACGATTGGTCTGCCACACACAATTATGTGTCTGCAGCTTTATCGCTGGGATGCTTTTCCTTTTTGTGTGCAGCCAAACAATGCAAACGATGTCGTTCTGTCTATGTTTATCTCAATTTAGTATACAAATATTGACTGATGGAGTAAAACCAATGAATGCTGTTTAGTTTTTATTCATTCGAAACCTAAATAAATATTTCTATTTCTATAATCTATATTTATTAATTTATGAACTTCTAAAATTATTTAAGAGAATAATATAAAATCACTTAGTCATGGCTATTACAGTATAAGTCAGATTAGATTAGCGATAGATCTCAAAATTGTTAATTTCACTCAATCGAATAGGAAACGTTCGTGATTTAATGAAAAGATTAAGATCCAAAATATACTTATTATAAACAGCCATTAAACAGCATTTTACGAATAACTGTCATAAAGCAGCTAAATTACTTACTGAGTTTTCTTTACAAGGTTCCATTAATGTACAAGCATCTTAAGAGTACAAGTTGTTTTTTTCGCAAAAAGTGCTCAATTACGCGCCAGCATTAATTTACTGACCTTAAAAAGTGTGAAATTCGAATAAAATTTAAATTAACGAATTCACTGTAAAATGGGTGTAAACTTAAAACATAACTAAGCGTAATGTTGTTGCATTTAAACACAAGAAAATTGAATGCTCTTTTTTGTTCGCTGATTCTGAATTTCCTTGACAGCATAGGTATTATTGTCATAAATTTTACAAGATATTATTTATAACAATTAAAAGGTTAGCATAATATCATATTATTATAATTCAGAATATCTCAGTTTTTTTCCATAAAAACTTTATGGAATCGTTTTCAGGATACTTCTAAATGCAGAACTCATAAAACCAGATACTGTGAAAGCTTTTCATGCCGGTGAACAAACTACCACCGAACTACAGTTAGGTAAGTAGTACAGGAAACCAGACAACTTAAATATCATAATGCCAGCCGTGAAATTTAATTGCGCTTGCACTATTTAGTATACCTACTATTCACTGCCTGAACTGACTTTATGAACTACGACCAAATGTTTGCGGATTTCAAAACATCTGCATTCATGTTATGTTACCTAAATATCACTTACCCGCCATTGTTTTGCTCGGGTGGAATTCCTGAAAATTTCTTAATGGTAGAATTTCCAAAAAATCCTTAAATAGATATCAGCTACTTATCATTTCATTTCATTTTTACATTTCATTTTTAACCGAAGGCCCAAATACCAATTTCCATGTGAACTGGACTTATAAAAAAAACATATACCGTCAAAGTTTCGAGATCCTAACCCCAGTGGTGCAGACTGAATTGAGTGTCTGGTTAGATCAGTCTGTCAGGACAAGTCATTTTATATTAGTTTCCTTTTTTGTTTAAGTTGTTACTTTCGCGAAGATGTAACTAAAATATCCCACAGTTGCGACTTACGAGAAACATATCCACAGGCTACAAGTCAAGCTAGACACATACAATACACGCAGAACATAAAATCAATAAAATACTCATTGTCATTTTTATTTGACTCGATAGGATTCAGGTTACGTTTTTTTTTAAATCTTTATATATTTTCTACATCTAATTAGCTTACTACTTGAAAGCCGAGTAAATAGATTGTTTTAGGAAACATAATAGAAACTATTTGATTAAACATGCCTTTTCGCCTAAGACATGCAGATGCGCTCACGATGTTTTCATAGACTACGGAGCACGTATTGTCGATTTCCTCAGAAGTCGCTATTGCTAGCCTACTTTCTTTTCTAGGAGCTAGATACCTTTTAACAATCTGTTATGCTGCCTTTCCATCAGACATCTATAAGGATGCGTAGCAACGGATGAGTATGAAAGCTCACCAGTATGTTTGCCTTTTTTTATCTTAGCTCTTTGATCAAAGCTCTAACAAAGACAGAGTGCCATATAGTTCAGGGCAATTCAGTTTTTCATAGGCCGTCACAACTCATTACGTAGTGCATTTTCTTTATTAAATTTGAAATTAAATTCTATTTCTGAATTTAATAACAGTCAAGGTCATGGCCATCAAAGCTACGAAAATTAAATGGAATTATCCATAGTACCCATATAATATGTAGTACCCATACGAATATTGTAAATGCAAAAGTGTATCTAACTGACGGTCGGCTACGCTTTCACGGCCCAACCGATTTTGACAAACTTAGTTACAACTTACAAGGGTTGCATCCCGGGGAAGGACATAGACTCCGCTTTGTCCCGGAAAATCATAGAGTTCCGATGGGATTCTTCATAAACCTAAATCCATTCGGACGAAGTCGCGAGTTCATTATTAATAATAATCCATACTTCCATACAAATTTTATAAATGCGAAAGTGTGTCTGTCTGTCTGTCCGTTTGTCTGTCTGTCTGTCTGTCTGTCTGCTACGCTTTCAGGGCCCATCTGCTCGACCAATTTTAATGAAATTTGGTACAGAGGTACATTGTATCCGGGGGAAGGACACTTTCTATCCCGGAAAATTAAAAAAGTGAATCATAAAATCTTAATCCACGCGGACGAAGTCGCGGGAATCGTCGAGTAATTAATATGTTTCAAATTCCGTGCAGTTAATAGCAAGGTTTATGTCGATATCACAAATCTTTCGCAATCGTGAAATGTCAATTGAACACGTTACCTGCGTTATTGACATTTGACGATTACGGGCGCGGTGATAAGAGCAACACTCGTTAAATATAACATGCAAATTATACCTATAAAAAACATAAAAAAGAACTGGTTGTTATTTTGTTAAGTTTTTAAATTGATTTTAAAAAGTTTTATTAACTAACCAGATACCCAAATTATATTCGTTTTAAAAAAATAATTATTACAACTTGCTTCGGGGAAGGAAAAGATCGTGATATGAGCAAGTATTTTAAGCGGCTACTTCATGTCCCGGGAATAAAAGGATTCCCTGTGATTAATTAAAACCTAGATTTACGCGGACAAAGTCGCGGGTTTCTTTCAGTAACTTATACAGTAAAAAAAGACAGACCGAATGTTCTGAATAGCAAAAGGTCAAAGATTAAATGGGCCGCCAAGTCAAGCCGGCTATTACAATGCAAACACTAATAACGCTATTGTTTCACAGCGTACGTCTCATTGCGTCTGTCTATGTCTATTGAGTATTCTGCACATAGAATAAAATGATTTGTTGTATTTTTTAATCGGACGTGCACAAACCATTATAAATCGATGGCTCAAACATTTATTGTACTCGTAATGAATGTTATGCTAGCGTCCATGAAAATGTATTCCAGCTATTGACAACATTTTTAAAAATGTCTAACATTTTTTGGCTACCTACCATTGAATAATTTAAAATCGAAGGCAATTTTTTAAATACATATTGTTAAAGATAATATTATCTAATATGTGTGGTTTTGTAGAAGAGAAGTGCAGCCTGTTGTGATTATCACAAAAAACTTATCGAAATACATAATATGACGTAGGCAAAGTGACATCAAGCAAGTAGAATTTAAATATTAAATTCTATGCAAATCGTAAAGAAAATATTATCTTTTTAAGGTAAAGCCATACGATTTACGAGATAAACATGACTTCCTTTTATCAATTAAACATTAATGGCGCACGACAGAACAATTTCGCTTTGTAATAATTTTAGTTTGAGGAATGTATGGTCACGACGTGTCATTACTCATTAGGGTTGCCATGGTTAAAGTTTTTTAAGGACCTTATATTTAGAAATGATTCCTTCACTCTTGAAATTTTTTTATGGAGCCTCGAATTCATTTTTTTTTAATTATAAATCTTTGATCTAAGATTATTATTGATTTAATCACATTCTCTTAAATATTTTTTTACTGAATGACATTTTTTTAATAAATACATATTTTAGTATTATTATCTATACTAAATCAGATGCGATTGTTATTAATTAAAATTAGATAGAAAATAAGGAATTTGTTTTCTTTAATTTACTTACTTATTTAAATTATGTGGCAGCCCTAATTGTTGCTGTTTTAACTCCCGACACTTACTAGAATACTATAAGTGCAGTTCAGCCTGGAATACATAATTGAGTTAGCCGCTACTTCTTAGAAACACGTACATACATCCCGGTCGGATAAATTATTCTGACATTTTAGAGAAAAATACTATTTCATTATCTGCACAAGCGCTTGTTTTGTTGTAAGTATATCTACAGGATACTGGTAGTTTTAAAAAATATAAACCAACCTTTGATATTTATTTGCTTGGGTCATATTATGTGTAAAACTATAATATTATTCAAACTACAGTTGTAGTCAATGTAGATCTTTGCATAATTTACTTTCTTCGCGGAAACATCTGTAGACAGTAATGTGGTCTTCGACTTACGTTGATAGTCAACCTTGATCTTGGCATGAACAAAATATCAATCACATTTACAATAATGGAGATCAAACAGCGATTCGTGGATGGGTTATGAATGGTGGTCGTTGTAAAGGGGCCATGTGGCCGGGGCGCCCAACCACTGGCGCCAGTCTGACCATGAACGCAAGATACCAAAGGTTGTAGATCCCTGTCCCTGACCTCTATGAACGTTATGCTTTCCTGGTACTATTTTAAGGATATTACAATGTAAAGACTATTTTAAAGTGTTTTTATATCATACTTGCTCAGTAACTAGGGATTACTATGGTGGAAAGTCTCCTTGTAAGTTGGTGTTTGCAATTCAAGGCAACATTACGTCGCACTATGCTTGAATTGTAATGTTCACATTACAGTTCAAGCTATGCAAAACTCTTTGGTAAACAATCTCTTTTCTTATAAAATGGTAAGAAAACTTTTTACTGAAAAAAAAAACACTGAACATGGCGGCATTTAATTTCCATACATTTCAAACTATGCAAAACTCCTTGGAACCCAGAGCCGTAAAAAAAAATGGAAAACTATTTACGAAAATAAAATGAAAATGGCGGCATTTCATTTGATCTGAAAGTTTGTGAAGTTTGTTTGTAAAGTGATTTAAGTTATTTACAACAATGTCAAGCACTTCATCAGATGATGAAAAAGGAGGAGAGCCTGATTTTTGTTTGCTTGAAGCAGAACAAATGATGCATAACCTTTTGCCGGATAAGTCCAAAGAGCGCTACGTGAAAACTTACGAAGAATTCAACAAATGGCGTGCAAAGAAAGGAATTACATCTTTGGCAGAATGTGTTTTGCTTTCTTATTTCAATATGCTGTCAAAAAGCTACAAACCACCGTCATTGTGGTGTTTTTACTCTATGCTAAAATTTCATTTTGCATTACCAATGTTTTATTTACCTCGCAAGAATGATATAAAGTAGAATGCTTACCTCGGTTGCAAGTAGCTATTACACCCTCGAACTATATTCACCCTCGCTCGCTGCGCTCGCTCGTGTGACTAAATATCTCGGGTGCACGCGATCCATTAGCGCCCTATGCGAGCTGCGCTCGCACTGGCGCCAAATTGGATCTTGTTCTGTAATAGCTTACTTACGTCCCTTGTGTAACAATCTACTATTACTTGCCAGCTGATTTTAATTAAGATAACCTAACTTATGAATCTTCAATGAATAATGGTAATTTTTAAAAAGCTAAAATATAATAAAAATATAATTGCTTAGTTTATATTATTAACTTGTAACTGCTATGAAGGTTTCATTGTAGTTATAAGATTGATACCTATTTTATTGATAGGACATACCCGATAAGACTTTACAGTGTCCCAACGTCGTATCAGGCCACAACATTATCTACATCAAAATTACTAAAACTACACACACAACAAACAAAAGCACTAAAAATACAAAACAATAAAAAACACACTAATAATTAAATTAAAGCAATTGTTATTAAGTCCTTGCGAACTTACACCTGCAAAATAGTAGCTACTAAGTTAGCCCTCGGTCAATAATCATAAGTTGGTATGAAAGAAAGCTTAATACCTCCAACATTGGCTAGATAATTATAGTTAATCATAAAACAACAAACATGCTGCTTATTAGCGTAAATAACAAGCCCATAAGTATTTATTACTAAAACCTTAAACAGAAGTAAACATAAACTATTATCTACAGATTACATAATATAGATGCTACTATCGCAAGGCGCTTGGTGGGTTCACAGGTTACTTGCAAAAGCAAGTCTCCATTATTGATTAGAATGCTTAATTAATTGTACACTCGTTACACACATACACAGTGGAACACAATTTATAGTTTCAATTACACGCACTTTGATGTATGTTACGTGAACTGTTTGTTGCCTGAGCTAAGCTTAAGTGGTGACCGGGCTGATTAAGAATACTAAGATTTATGTAATACTAGCGGACACCCGCGACTTCGTTCGCGTGGCTTAAGTTTTTTAATTCCCACAGGCACTTCTTAATTTTCCGGGATAAAATAAATATGTCACTCTCCAGGTCCTCATCTATACCCATGCAAGAAATCACGTCGAACTGTTGCTCTGTTGCGGCGTGATTGAGAGACACCCTCTCTATTTAACGTCCTTGAGGACAAAATTTTCAAAAACTGTGAAACACGTAAAAACTTGAAAAATGAAGGACTTTCATACAAACTTTTAACCCCTATTTTACCCCTTTGGGGATGGAATTTGGAAAAACCCTTTCTTAGTGGATACCTAGTCTCCACAAAGAACACACTCTCCAAATTTCATGTCTCTAGGACCAGCGGTTTAGGCTGTGCGCTGATATGTAAGTCAGTCGGTCAGTCAGTCAGTCAGTCAGTCAGTCAGGACTTTGAATTTTATATACATATATAGATTTACAATAGTCTAAAAAAAAAATACGCGCCGAATCGAGAACCTTCTCCTTTTTTGGAAGTCGGTTAAAAAGGAAGGATTTTTCGAAGTAGAAAGATGTTTAGGTTTTTGCCAAACATTATTTAATTAAATCCACGCGATTTAGAATTTTCCAATCCCACTTTGATTCCAGGTATCTCCGTATTCGCCAAAAATCGGTTAAAAGTATGGGCACGGCTCATGTGTTCAAAACGTTCCAGACAGGCAGACAGACTTTCACATATTTTATAATATTAGTAGGTATGGATCACATAACATACTACCTAAGTGATAGTTTATAGCTACCTTACATTGACTTAGTAAATCAATGCTACCTTAATACTATAGTATAGTAGCAGTACCTACTACATACACATTAAACAGGTCACTGTCCACACGGGGCCCCAAACAGCTTATTTTTAAACAAATGACGTATCAATGGGTCGGTCTCAATAATATAATTATTATTACATATGTAATTTGATATAAATATAATTTATAGTATAATTTATTTGCTAATTTATGTACAACCGTCATAAAATGATATTTTTAAGTCGTAAAAATCACATCGATAAAATATATCATAATATACTTAATCCATACCAATATTATGAATGTGAAAGGGTGTCTGCTAAGTATTTACTTTTCATGGTCCATCTTCAACTGATTTTAAGATATTTGGTACAGAGATAGGTTACATCCCGGGGATAGACATCGGCCGGAAAATCAAAGAGCTCCCGTCGAATTTTTCACCTTATTTAGAAAAGCTCACCTACGGTTCGATTATTTTCGTTTAAAAACAGATTTCAAACAACTTTTAGTGACATTTTATTAAATTACATTTATTTTATGTTGATAAATTGATTGATTACTTTTTTTTGGGCACCTCTTGCGTCTGTGTGAGATTTCCTTAATAACGTTCCAATGTTTATAAATTGCTTTCAACGCTGCATCGCACTAACGCCTTAGCTCGATAAACACGTTTGCCAGTACTATCGTAGCAAAACTGTTTACAATTTATTATTTTGTGAAAAAGATAAATTTGCTACAAAATTGCACTAACAGACTTGGAGCAATTTATCTGTTTTCGATCGATGGAGAGGATCGACAAACATGACTAAACTGTATGCAGTAATATTCGCATTTTAACTTCGGTTGTTCATCGATTTGGCAAGCAGCAGTATTGACAACTTTTATTTTACGTGTCTCGATAAATTCCTCAACCCTCGGTACTATTCCCATCTCAATCCTCCCAAAATCATCGGAGCTATGGCCCAAAATATGTCTCAGGCGATTTGCATCTGATAACCAGTAAATACTTTTATCAACCGACTTCAAAAAAAAGGGAAGTTCTCAATTCGACTGTTTTTTTTTTTTAAGTTTGTTACCTCAGAACTTTTGACTGGGTGGACCGATTTGAATGATTCTTTTTTTTATTTAAAAGAGCATACTTCCCATGTGGTTCCATATAAATTTTATCGAAATCGGTCGAGCTGTTTTTAAAATATCAACAATAAAATAAGTACTTTGTATACCGTGTGCTTGTTGTTGTAAAGTTGGCGTGGGAGTTTGAAGTCGGTTGTTTAAAAATATTTTTTTATATTAAATTATCCAAAGGGATATCCGTACCAATCATTGCAATCTGTTGATACACAGATATTGTTGGTACTAATAATACGTGTTATCTATCACCTATCACGGTTCATACCGCCAAATTGATCCAAGCGAAAAGCTCAGCTGGCTAAAAAAGCTTAGAGATAGACTGATGTAGGTAATAAATAAAAAACTTTTTATCCCGAAAAGAGTACGTTCTGCAATTTACTAGACTAAAAAATAATTTTACCTAATAAAGAGTTTAAACTTTTGAAAGAATTCTAATATACCTTAGCGTTTTCTAAAATGAGATCATTTCATGTTGAAAGTACCTACGCTCTTTCACAATAGTGTCTCTGCATTCCAAAGATATCTTTTAAAAGGTGTTTTAAATACAACACATTAGGAATTGATGTTGATGCGTCCTAATTTATCTTAAAAATGGTTTATGAGTCAAACAACTTCCTGGTAATGCACTTATTCCATTAAGTCCAAGTGTAAACAGCGCTTATTAATTCTATCGATACTTTTCCGCTTATAAGAGTACTAGCTGATGCCTGCGACTTCGTCCGCGTGGATTGAGGTTTTTTGGTTCCCGCGGGAACTCTTACATTTTCCCGGATAAAAAGTAGCATATGTGTTATTCCAGACTATATGATATCTCTGTGCCAAATTTCATCCAGAGCCGTTTAGCCGTTCTGGCGTGATTGAGTAACAAACATCCATCCATCCAAACTTTCGCATTTATAATTTATAATATAATATTTATAATATGTCCAAGAATGTACTGTCATATTTGAGAATTTTTACGAAGGCAATGTATTCAGAACACGCGTGTAAGTGCTC
Organism: Erebia epiphron; assembly: GCA_963932025.1. Lineage (NCBI taxonomy): Eukaryota > Metazoa > Arthropoda > Insecta > Lepidoptera > Nymphalidae > Erebia > Erebia epiphron. Next base: position 30,537,960 of record OZ009949.1, read on the forward strand.
ATGAGTTATTTTAGTTTTAAAACCACGTTTGTGCCCACCGTGCTCTGTTCACATTCAAATAGCAGCTAACAAGTAAAGATGCAGAAAACAGCAAGCAAGCGTTGATCATAAAATTACGTATGAACAAGTTAGTGCCGGCGCCACTATTCTGTGAACAATGGAATGGTATGTAAATGGCGCCAAACGCCCGATCATAACTCGTACACACATACAAATGTATGAGCACTTCATGTCATTTTGACGCTCATCTTTATGACTTTGCGTCATCAAGCTGCGTCCTTGCTTAGGTTAAAAGCACACACGATAATAGGCGCTTTTCAGACTGCCCACGCCGCGCCAAGTCGTAAGGACATGGCTCAAACGGAAAAAGTCGCCAAAACGCGATGAAACATCGATGCAGCCACGAAATTGCTTGACACTGATTTCAAAACATCGCTATCTTACCTACTTATGCATTGAGATACAGATAGACAGACGGACAACAAAGTGATCCTAGGTGTTCCTTTTTCCTCTCGAGGTAGGGAACCCTAATAAAAAAGTCAGCTCTACAGCTTGCAGATAGATTTGAATTATATTTGAGTTTGCACATAAAAGTTTCAAGCTTGAAAGTATCATACCCATCTTCAAATTATGTTACTTAATTACAATTATTACACAACACATTCATTACCTAACAAAATTACCAAAAAAAATACTCGGCGTTTTTAATTTTACTTTACTCAAAAATATTTGTACCCAATACAAACAAGCCCAAATAGCAAATAGTTTGATTTGATACCATAATCGTATTCCGGATTAGGTATTTAGTTAATTAATGGAGGACTCAATTCTGTTATCTATCGCGTTCTGTGTCATCTATTTTGCCTAGATATCTAGTCTTAGGACATATTTAGCGCCACCACACTAAATAGTAGGTAAATATTCGCTGCAGAACTCGGGTCAGGCGTCAGTATAAATCTCGAACTCCCCGATAACCCTCGTATGACAATGACGTCATTCATTGCAAGGAAATCAAACAACACAGGAATCGATCACATCAGGCGCATGGTAGGAAATAGAAATGCTAACAACCTCAGCATTGTTTGAGACATTGTTCGAGACAGACTTCGACCCTGACCAAGTCACAAGTCATGCATTTCGGCATACCGCCGACATTAACTCTCGAATTTTCAGTTCTGAAAATGCCTCCTTTGAGGCTCGTGCGGGTTTTGCTTGTGACTCGTATTTGGGACATGTACTTGAAGTAATGGAGGTCTACATCATAAAGCTGTGTACACAGTGAAGTGTAGATAGAGCATAATCCAGTGTCAATTTACCAAATGCGGTATGCCGGTAGTCGTAGACATTCTCATTCTCGCCAAATTTGCTTAGAGCCGCCGTGCGCCGGCGCCAGTCTACTTTCCAAATAGCCTTCGCGTCTCGCCTGTGACCTTTTAAGCTCGTACTTGCCTTATGGGACAACTCCACTCCTAGTTTCATAGATTCTGACGCTACAATTTTAATTGGTCAAATTTTATTCTCTCGGCTTGTCGACTGCTACCTAAATACGCTGCTAAATACGTGTGGAGCGTAATTACTTTCAATATGACACGAATCTAAATTGATTGCGAAGTCGAATCGTTCTAACACTCCATTAGTCACAAGTTTTAACACGGAGCAATTTCTACCACACCTTCAACGTTGGGCTTAGAATAGTAATGTATCTAAAGATTAGCCTTCAAAGTAATTAAGTATACCTACTGTAGTATCTTACGGAAATGTGCACCTAATAGGTACCTTTTCACAGTAGAGGATTATCCTCACAAATCAAAACTCGGCAAACATAAATCTGTCTTTATATGTATTTTTACACAAGTTTATTGATAATAATCAGTTGATTTGCGTTCTCATTTGTCTTTATTACTGAGAAGATTCATTATAAAACTCAGCGTCTACCTACTCTTTTCAAACTGCTGTTGATTAAGATTAAGATACAGCAGATAATTACCACACTGGGAATCTTTCTCGTACTTATCCCGGGTATGAAAATTTATCTATGTTACCTCTATCCGACTTTAACTAAAATGCACCTTCTCTAAAGCTTCTAAAACATCCGATCCCATCGTCAGGAGGCATTATTGTCTATATGTAGTTGTATGAATAGGTAGGTTATAGTTAGCTATCAGCCATTACTATGAAGATATGCCTGATGCCGTCACATTCACATAATGTATAACGTAAATCATGAAGATAACGTTATCTCAATAAATCTTTCTTTAAAAACATGAAATGATTACGAAGAGGCGCCACTACTTAATTCTGCTCCGACGTTAGTTCGTAGAGAATTAGAAACACGCCTTCAACATTTGATCTCACGGAGTTGCCAATAAAATACTATTCGTAGTTATGATCAAATAGAACAGTTATATTAAGAACACGATAGTATAACTATATCAAATTTAATACCTATAGCGTGCGAAATAATGGTTCGTCGACATGAATAAGTAGGCACGAGCCATACTACAAATACGTAGGACAGGGTTGTGAATTTTACTAATACTTCCTATCTTATACAGTATACTATGTAGTAAAAGGTTAAGATAATTTATTGAGCACGCGTAATATTTTTATCACAATTAAGAGAATAATAATTCGTTTGGTATTGCGATAGTTAGTAAAGGCACATTAAAATGTAAATTTGGTTACATACATATTATTTTACGATTGATGATGGATTTTGAAAGATCAAGAATAAAAAACAACCAATATAAGGACATTGCAGAAGCTGTAAATATAAGTGGCTTGAGTATTTTTGTTCTATACGTAAGATAATACACCCCTGTTCGTGCACTCAGCAACGCGTCATGGTGCGCGTCTCATAATGCCATTTACAGACAATACGAGAAAATGTGAACGCGACAAGGAATTTGCGGTCGCGGTCAATGGATTCCTCGACTTGAGTAAGTATTTTACAATTTAAATACAGCATCCTGTGACAACAATCTGCAGATTTGTTGCACTGTTAATGTGTGATATCTTGTATGATAAGCGTTGATATTGAAGAGGTACCTACATTATGTTGGCGCTAGTTCAGATTTTAATTCACTGCCCATTCATAATTAAACTGGCCCTCAGGAAATATTGGCATGGTAGTGCCACAATATAATATTTGAGTGGTATAACCACACATAATAATAATAAAAATTTAATAATATTGCAGTTATAATTTTTATTTATGTTCTCACCACATACAAATATTATGCCGATAAAAAAATCCTCAAACTAAATGTCATATAGTTAGCGCGCGAGTTGAATGCAGAGTTTAGGTATATGTCACCTCAGGCCACGACTGCATTCAACTCGCACGCGTATTATAAGAATATCCGCAAATAAAACACATAATTCAAATAGCTTATAACTATTTGGTTAATCTCCAAGACGCAGATCTCTCATCCGTTTGGATATGGGTTTTAGGTTACAGGAAAATCTCATGTAAGCTCTTATGATTTTCCGGGATCAAAAGTATGAAGCTTTTGTCCTACCTCACTTTGTAACCTGTAAAAGGACTAAATTTCATTGAAATCGTAGCAGACAGACAGACACTTTCGAATTAATAATACCGGTATGAATTAGCAGCCATACATTTTGTAGTGTAGGTACTCAATTTCAACACCTCATTAAATTAAGAGTAGGCTCACGTAAATATTAAATACCAAATATTCGCGTTGGTATTTTCATCGGTTGCAAAAACATGTGCAATGGAATTTGTGTCAAATAGCTATCAATATAGTAGCGAACTTTATTACAAAATTCACTTTGTGCCTCGTTGTATGAGCCTCTAATAAATGTAACGAAAATTCAGGAGTGCGTTATTTGGACTGCGCCCGTAAAAGCTGCTTGTAAACCCTGAAACACACGCAACGCTCAGCGGAAATTTTGCTGTAGGCCGTCACTCTAACGCGAGTTATTGCCGGGAGAGAGGGCGAGTAACTGTGCGTAATATGGTGCGTTGTTTAAGTATGTAAGTACTTTATATGACTATTAAATTTTTATATGACTGACGCTAGCCCGTCTGCGTACAATTTGTTTTTTTACATCCCGGGAAGTAGTTGATATCCCGAGGAAACTTTTAGTCTATGTCATTCACTAGATCGTCAACTATACACACGCAAATTACGTCAATCTGTTGCTCTGTTGTGGCTTGATCGAAGCACCAACCAACAAAACAACAAACACACTTTCAAATATAATATTAAGCACGGAACTTACAGGTATTTATTAGAACGAAATTTTTGATATGTATATTTAAGTAAGTTTAGAAACTATCCTCGTGTGTGAAGCACTGTAATAAAATTATAAAATTTATTAGAACGTTGTATGGCATAGCATATTTCCGTCGCGCTTTCAGTTTGTTTCAGCCTTAATTCGACCAAACAAATGCATGAAAACATCAAACAAAATAATTTCGCTAACATATTAGCACACTGGCGCCACCTAGCCGCAGCATTTCCATTCTCGGCGATGTATGTATGTTTGCCTCCTTGTGTATCACTGTAATAATTCAGCGGCTTAATTACAAAATTCACTCCTGTTTCGCATTGCACTCTCGTATTGTGTGAATGGCAGGTGATAAATTAAAATGCAAGCAAGCTTAAATATAGGTAGCCATACTTGCAGAAAGTACTTGCTTGCTGACCGCTCGCGACCGCTCAAAAGGTAGAATGTAAGGTGTTAACTAACTCTTCGGTATTTTCATCATCGAATTTCCACATTGTAAGCTATGCCGGACATATCTTGTAGTTGTATCAAAAGATAATATGTAAGAGGAAAATATTGAATAATTTTCTTACTACTGTTTTATATGTAGGTATACCTACTGTATAGGTAGTAGGTATATAGATAGGTAATCTTTCAAATCTTTGACTTTTAAATAGATAATAGGGTGTTGCCTCAGGTGACTCCAGCGGGCCCTCCCATAGTGCATGGACAGTGGTCGGTACTACCTAGTGAGGTATTTTACAAAAGCGGCATTAATTCTTTAATTTCGATTTAACATTTTGTTCCACCAACTCTAGTAGAATTTTGTTTTCCTCGCAAGATTCCTCGATACAACTTCCACTTTACCACAATAGATTATATAAGCACTTATATTAATCAATCAGTGATTCACTCGTACCTACTTCTCGTATCTAAATAGAGCAAAAGGTGATAAATCGAAATGCAAACGTGCGCAATACGACTATCAGTTGCATTTAGATAAAACCACCCGCAGGCCTGAACGTTAAATATTTGAAATTAAATTAATCGCATTTATATTACAATTTTACTGGCGCCATCAGTCATTTTTCATCTTCCCTGGCATTTCTAGGTTTGTTATTATTTTATAACGGAGTTCCGTACAACGTTTCAATGCTAGTTTTCCATTTAAAAGGCAAGGTTTGTTCTACTAAGTCCACTATACCGAGTATGAACTTTTGCGAAGCAACTTTCCACGGCGTCTTTTTTTTACCAAAAATTTCAGGTGTTATCTCAATGAGCCACACGCGCTGCGGAACCAAGGAATCGATTAAAAATTATAAGAAGTGTTTTTTTTTTTATTAATATACTTACATAGAATGACTGCGACTTGCGAGACGTTGACCAAAATGCGCTTTTCGGCTCGAAGTTTTTGTTAATTTTAAGGAACTTTGACGTCACATCACCAATAAGTCAATAACTATTTCACTGTATCTCGTATCACTCCCCTTTTTGCGTCAGTAGTTAAAAATAATGCTAATCGCGTTAGCATGTTCGCATATTTTAGACCGCTGGCGCCAACTAGCGGCGACATTCTCACTCACAATGACCGCATTGCATAATTGTATCTATAATTTATTAATTATCAAATCCTAATCGTGTTTTTGAAGTTCAACATTGGATCATTGGAATGTTTCAGCACAGGAATTGCCAATTACCCATTAATTTTGAATAATTGATTTCACAATTAACTATCACTACAGCCTATTAACGTCCCAATGCAGGGCACAGGCCTCTACTCTCATAGGACAGAGATAATTGGAGCTTAGACCCACCATGCTGCTCCAATGTGAGTTAGCGGGTTTTAACGGCTGTTATCATGATAGTGATAATAACAGGGACCGACGGTTTAACGTGCTCTCCGAGGCACGGGGGTGCAACACCGCCAACTTACTAACTCCGAGCTAATACTGAAAATTTCTAATCAGAAAAACCCAATTGTGCCAACCAACCAAACCAAACCAAACTTAATTATGGCCCGACCTGGAACTCGAACCCGGGACCTCGTCGGCCGCAGTCGAACATGCCAATCCCCAGACTAATTCAAGGTCAATTATGGAACTAGCTCCCACCTGCTGTGTTCCATTAGGTACATTAAACTTCTAGTTCCTTCATCATCATGCACTTGCGCAATATAACGCCTGCTTCTATCCAATATTTAAAAATATTTCACTAATGAAACAGACATATTATGTTTATTATCATTGTATCCCAAAGCAAAATAAGACTTCGTCATAGCTTGCTGAGGAAATAAACTAACTGACGCTTGACCATATTTGAACAACCTCCAAATGAAGCTAACTAGGGTCTCTAGGTCGTATCTACGAGACCTAGGTATAAGCCGACTAAACTAATGTTAATATTATGTGACATTGAAGAATAAAATGTTTTCATTGCATTACAGTTTTCCAAGGAAAAGTGAAAGAAATAAAACTCAATTTTAGGCTCAAGGAAAATGATCATCAGCGGTCACGGGAACTTTATGAAACTCAATATACTTTCATAATACATTATAGTATTTATTATAAATAGTGTAGTAAACGTTAAATTCTAGAAATATTATAGAATAGACGCATCGATGCGCTTCGACTCTGCGCCAATTATTACCTTTCTGTGCCAATATTCCTTGAGCCTTTTTTTGTGAGCTCGCCCTCGGCTTTGTAACTAATTTGCTATTTCGGTAGTACATACTACATAAATGTAAACATTTCTTAACTTGATTTGACCAGGCTGGGAAGTAATCATACAGCTTTAGACTGGCTGCCTGGGTATGGCAGTTAAGTAAATATAAAGCTGCGTTATTACCGCTTTATTTTAACAATATGAATAGGTTTTTTACACGTCTAATTTATGTTTAATTAATTGTAAAAGGATGCTAAACATGAAGGTCGCTAGGCCCTTTTTTATGCGATCAATGTAAAAAGAATAACACGGGCCGGCGCCGGCGCTGGCGTCGAGACGTCGTGTCCTTTGTTAGCGCAACGCGTATGTTCTCTATTTACGCAAGTAGGTGTAGGTATGTCTTGTTTCAATAAACACGTCTCAAATTGCTGCAATCATTCTAACACTGTGTTGTATGCCTCAGAATGTTTCACCTAATAAAGTGGCTGTTTACGACACTCAATCTTCTTCTTCCTGTCCTTTTTCGCACACTATGTGAAGTCGGCACAGCGTGTACTGTTCTTCCAGTCTCTTCTGTCCTTCGTGAACTTACTATCGTCCTCTCACATGCATATATAGGTACTCTTTCACACAATCCATTCATCGTTTTATGTCTTCCTCTTCTGTTCTGTCCATCCACAAGCATGATTAGGCACCTAGATGCGACACTCAATTAGGTACTGCTAGAAATTTCTTCATTTTAACCTTTTTTCGCATTTGAAGACAAGTCATGTAAGTATGAAAAAGCGTATATATTATAATACCTACTCTATTTAAGAGTGCGTTTGAGAACCCTAGACTTCCCAAGAATCAGTAAATAAATGACTATTTCGTAGGAATTACTACATACTTAAATGTATTGAATCGAATTGCAATAAAAATTACTCCCGCAATCAATTTTACAGCATTGTAAGTCAGCGGATATCGTATAAATCATAGGTACTAAAATTCTACATCAATGTATAAATCAAAGGGCGTCGATTGAAACAGTTATGACTATCAGGCAGCAGGCGATTGCTAACAATAAGGTTTACAATCGCGCACGTCTAGAATTCCATCACGTTGTAATTGTACAATAGATTAAACGGGCAACGATATATTCAAATACCATTTAATATAAAACACGACCCGCTTTGATCTAAAGATTAATGTTTGAGGTAAATCAGAGTGCTGTTGGCGCCAGGGCGCTAGTCAAAGCGGCTGCTGGAGGCCTGGCGAAGTACTCAACTATTATTTCATCTGTAGCCTGACCCGCTAGTCGCGTACTGTTCATACCGCAAACGGCGTCCATAATGGTCCGAAAACACACTACGCGACGGACAGGACTAAAATTCCGCATCTTTTTTTTAGGCAACCGGACCAAACGTCATTCATGCATCGACAGATCATTGGCTCGACGAAGCATGCTACCCACCTCTTGCGGCTCTTGCAGTTAATCCATATCTTCCAACTCGTCTTTAGATGTGCAATCGCCTTTAGGCGCAACTAACCGCAATCGGCTAATGCCTCCTTATTAACCAACATTAAAATAATAACAAGCGCTGCGATCACCGCAATTACTTATACTTTTCATTTCTTTATGGATGACACCCCGCTCATAAATTAAAAGCAAAAAATTACACGTTATGATTCTTTTAACGGAATTTTTAACAAGATCCCTTTTCACTCTCAACTCTACGGTTTCTTTTGTCGTTTTCCTTTTATGCGATGGATCATATTGCGATCTATTATAATAACAGGCGTAAAATTTCATTCTTGCTAATCTTTAAGAAGTTTTCCTAAATTCTTAATTAATATCCATAACTGTAGAAGTTTTGCAGTTTTCTTATCTCCAAATAGCTCAATTTCATTATTATCATATGGCTTCGCAAAATTATTTTCAATGAGTTTTTAATATATTATAGATAATGATATTTATCGCAATGTTAAAAAAGGTGAACTATATTATATTTATGTTACCTACTGCAGTTTAAATTAAAATCAGGATGTTTTATTTGCACAGTAATTGGCAACCCAACGCGTGAATCGTCTCGCACGTTCGATTCGACCCACATGGCTGCTGATCATTCAAATTGAGAAAAATCGTCTACATTACAAAAAAAACACCCGATTCCAACATCAAAGCTTATTTTCGCCGGAACTGCGAAAAGAGCGAAAACAAAATTACAGCAACAAGGAATGCATCGCAGGGACACCGATCTTACGAAAATAAAACATGGATTGTACGTGGCATCGGCGTGCACAAAACAAATTCCTCTGAGGCAGATGCTGCACACTGAATTAGATACACTCGTGATCGGCGGCTCGGTGGTCGGCGGTCGGCGATAGGGTGTCCGATGAACCATGAACGCACTATGAGCGCACGTACACGCATACTAGCCAAGGTACCTGAACCAAGAAAATATTCCGGAATTTGTAAATGATGCTTAATATTATAAATGCGAAAGTGTGTTTGTTTGTAGGTTCGTTGGTTAGCTGGTTTGTCCTTCAGTCACGCCGCAACGGAGCAACGGACCTAGAGAGTGACATAGGCTACTTTTTATCCCGGAAAATTGAGGAGTTCTCGTGGGAATCAAGAAATAGTTAAACCACGCGCACGATGTCGCGCGCATCATCTAGTACACAATATTTCTGTGTGAATTGTATTAATATTTGCATTGAATTTTCAGAAAACACACAGAAACTGGTATTTATTATGATATTATTGAATAATTTACGACCCTACTAGATGTTGACCGCGACTTCGTCCACGTGGATTAAGATGTTTTGATTCCCGCGGGAACTCTTCAAATTTCCGGGATAAGAGTAGCCTACATCTTTTCCCGGGATATAACCTTCCCCTGTACCAAATTTCATCAAAATCAGTTGAACAGATGGGCCATGAAAGCGTAGCAGGCAGACAGGCACACTTTCATTTTCTATAATATTAGTATGGATACCTATTGTATTATTTGGCTATAATAAAATTAATAGATACAATAAAGTGCAATGTGCATAATAATATACCTACTTATGTTGACTTGCTAGACAGTTCCCGTCTGGAGGCAAGTAATTTGTACGTACCTAAGATTTTTATAGCTCCAACACCTGGCGGTGTTGAAGTAATAAAAGTCGTAGATTCAATTAAAAATTAAACGTTTTACAGTCTTCATAACATGGCGAAAAGGATTTATTGTAAAATCACGATAAACCAAGCACTGCATGCAGAGACGGCAACCGGCCAACTGGACTCACAAAGGCAATAGTGAATCAGATTTGATGCGTTTTATAGTAATGGGCATCGAATAGTATTTACGACTGTTCCAGAGCATCGTCCATGAAATCAATTCCTAAATCATGACACAACTGTGCAGCTAAAATGGCTTAGCACGTAACATATTAATTATTTATTGAGCGACGTTTAAAATGCAAATGGGTATTCTGTTTATGCGCAAAGGTCAAAGGATAAACACAATCGCTTGCATAAAGAATACAATTTGTTTTGTCAAAGTAATTTGATGCTAATAGCGTTAATCAATTTAAAATTAATTTATAATGTTCTCGCTTAGCGAGCGAAACGAATTTAGGACGCGTTCTTGGGCGATCAATTAACGAGACAGTGAACGACGAGCGGTATTTACGCATCCAGAACGGTTGATAAAATTTTTCGTTCCTAAGAAAACGTCTCGAGGGATAACGATAAAAAATCGAGTACATTGACATCGTCGATATTCATTCGCAAAAAATGCGTGCGTTATAAGTAGTGTTCGCTAAAAAGGCGCACAGACGGCGTCGCGGCGACGGGTCGACGGCCGCGCCCGGAATAACTACCACCAGCAGCTATATTTGCAGCAGCGTTTGGGCGCGGGCGCAGGGGGACACCAGCGCGTGCCATTTCTGCACCAGCCCGGTGCATCTGAGTAATGCCATTGTAATGCTCTCGATATATCCCTCGCGATGGACGCGGCCGGCAGACGCGCTGACGGCGACGACGCCGCTACCGCGCTGCTGACCGCAACTTTCGGCAGGCCCAAGCGCTCCCCGAAGTGATTCATTGTACTCGCAGTCAACGGGAGGAATCTCGCTTTTAAATTAATGGTGCATATATTTTCTCAGTTCATTATTGGAACGTGTAATTGTGTATTAAGAATTAGCGTCGGCCGGAATGATTATCCAGATCGAATGTAAGCAACGAGCGTCCATGTGTAGGTAGGTAATGATGAGAATCAGCCGTGGGAGCCGCCGCGGCTGTCCACCGTCATTTGTCATCGCCAGTTCCTGTCACTTCATATGTTCGCATGCTTTCTCACATTTGCAATTACCTTTTAAGTCGGGAATTTGCCGATTCAACAAAAACGCGTAATGAAATAATAAACGACGACAATCAAGCGACATTTAAACGTAACGAGTCTAAGCTTTTTATGATACCTCATTAAAATACGCATGTTGCCATATTCTAGACGTAATTCGATAAGTTATTCAAATATCTAGAGTCATAAGGTCTATTAAAATTGTATTTTTATGGGTTTTATAGCATGGTGACTAAATGTTTTGCAGTATCATATTACAAAAACGCGACGGGTCAACCGAAAACGGCATATTAATCGTTATCATCGATAAAATTCACAAAATGGTATGTCGTTCGGCCAATTTCCACATGTGAGGATAGTTTTCGCGACAGATGGCTCGTGACTCACCAAACCTGTTGCCGCTGGGCGCTGTTGGTACGAGCGGAACAAGACGAAACCTATAAATCATTACCTATTTGACAATATTAATAAGTTTCAAATTAATTTCTGGTTGTTGCCTGACCTCATAAGATGAATGCCATAATATGTTATACGTGGCTTAAACAGGAGAAAATTTTAGAGAGCTATTTTCAATCTAGAGATGCCAACGCCATAAAATTCTTGATATAGCATAATATGGGTAATTGGCTAGATAGCCAAACTAATCTACTTAACTACCCATATATTGTTATTTAGTGTAAGTGGGATACGTTGGCTTTGTCAAAAGGTTCTGAACCAAAAGAGTTTTAACAATTTGTAAAAGTACAGTTCTGTTGGCGGATTAAAGCAAAATAATTGTATTCTTTTCTTGCTATACCATCACTTTGACAAAGCATCTAAGCGAAACTTAACTACTGTGCAATAAATGCAGGTTTTCATACGGAACAGGTTTTAGTATTTAACATGAAAATAGATATACCTAGAGCATGAGACGACCTGCAAAATGCGTTTGACATCAGCTGTAGTCTCTAGACACCGAGTAGTAAATCTCTAGACCACAGCTGACGGTAGAAACATGGGAAGTGAAAAGTCACTTAAGTAACTTCCCGCCTCCGATGCTCCGTGTTCTCTCTCTAAGAGACTAATGTAGTTTGTAAATGAAAGAACTAGAAGTTTACTTCGCTATAATCCGCCACAATACGTAAATCTGTGTGGTAATGTGTGTATCTTGTACTTATTGTAATAAATCTACAATCGCGCATTGTCGAATCAACATCTCCTGAAGATGCTCCGGTGTCGGAGTGAAACGTACGTTGAGAATAATTTGAAAAATTTGTGCCGTGGGGTGAATATCGCAAACTATAAGTGCAAGATACATATACTGTACAGTATATGTATCTTGCACTTGCACATACTATACCACATATAGCAAATTAAACTTCTCGTTCTTTCATTATCATGGACTTCCGCAAAGTAACGCCTGTTTCTATCCAATACTTGTAGTTTGATTTTAATAAAAATCACCGAAAACTGTAAATTCGTCTGCTGACTTAGAAACTATTGCCTAAAGAAGAAGTGAAACCTAACGGGGCTCTAGATGCTAGACTAGATCCGGATCGAAGGCATCGAATTAGGAGCGACCCATGTCATGTTGAGAAAAGCATGACATCAGTCGATACTGTACGGCTTAAAGTAAGAGTGACATCACCAATTTAAGAAATTGAATCGACATCGTGACGGGCGTATGATGAACATAGAGGCTGAGACGTTGAGAGCGGCTCTTTGAACTGTGAATAAATTAGTTTAGCTTAGCGAACTGAAGATTTTAATTGCTACCTAATAGGATTTAAAAGAATAACTTTAAGCAGGTAAGTAGACTGGGTTACTTTGAAGTTTAACAATAAAAAAAGTACGGAGCAAAACATTAAAAAGGTTTGACAAGAAAACTGGAAAACCAAGGTGAATCCTCGGTTTTCCACAGTTTTCTTGTAATGGATATGGATCTGATTAAGATATAAATAGATCAATGATAAATCGTACGGTGGTTAGAAAAAGGCACTGTGTAAACACATAACTTCTATTAGGCAAGGATAAAATAAAGTTATAATAAGGACAACCTCCCTGGCGCATACCCCTAAGCGGTTGCTACTACAGTACGTACAGTACAGGCAGTACGTTTTTGCCAGTAGCCACGACCGAAGTCTCCCACCAAACCAGCCCAGAGAAAATTCAGGAATTATAATTTCCCAAACCATCGCGTCGCGTCGTTATCAAATTCGGGTCCCCTTGTCAATACAAAACAAATAAATCTTCATATAACTTCATTTTATCAGCAACGTTGGGCCAATGATAATTTAAAATTATGCAAGTGCCTGGCAATCGCTTAGCGCTATCAAGATGCTCTTTAGCTATTGTCAGATAAAGAGTTACACATGCCGCATGCGTTGTCGTTCTCTTAACTATATCAAAATAAAATTTATTTATAATTATATTTTATAAATATTTTGTATTTTGTATAATAATATTTAAAAGTGTCCTTATTAACTACTAGATGATGCCCGCGACTTCGTCCGCGTGGATTGGTGTCTTTTTTATTCCCGCGGGAACTCTTCAATTTTCCGGGATAAAAAGTAGCCTATGTCCTTCCCCGGGATACAACCTATCCCTGTACTAAATTTCATCAAAATCGGTTGAGTAGTTGGGCCGTGAAAGCGTAGCAGACAGACAGACAGACAGACACACACTTTCGCATTTATCTATAATATTAAGTATGGATGGATACGTTAAATATATTAACTTTACTATGCACAGCATGAATCAGCACAGAGCCAAAAATTCTAATCTATACGGTTCTTTGGTTATCCTCTGGTGGGAAACACATATTAGTAAAAGCCTAAATCTTTATCTATGGAATCCATAACAGCCACTTAAGCTATCTAGAGGCTAACATAATTATAGTAAAAAATAATGTTGCATGTATTGATTGTGTCTTTTGCGATAGTAAAAATATAAAACGTACTCACAATCTATATCACCCGGGCAAGTCTTGCAGCACCTCCCGGGCAGCAGAGTCGGGGTGTCGCACGAAGGCTCCGGGCACTCATTCTTTATATTGCGGCAGTGCACCTTGGCCACTACCCGACGTTTCTTTTGCACCTGAAACGATTTCCTTTGTGACTATGTATAAGGCAGTAAAATTCCTTATTTGTTTTATTAAAACTATTTGCTTTAATCTTTAAAAAAATTGTTGTGTATAATTTCTAGAAATGTAACAACACATCTATTTTGAACACTGTTGATACTACTAGGTAATTAGGTATAGCCATACTATATGACTTTATTACTAAGTAAGTAGGTACATACCACTTTCTGAACAAAATTAATTAAAAATTCATTCATACTAATATTATAAATGCGAAAGTGTGTCTGTCTGTCTGTCTGTATGTCTGCTTCGCTTTCACGGCCATCCGTTCAACCGATTTTGATAAAATTTGGTACAGGAATAGGTTGTATCCTGGGGAAGGACATAGGCTTTTTATCCCGGAAAATCAAGGAGTTCCCGCGGTAATGATAAAACCTTAATCAATGCGGACAAAGTCGCGGGCATCATCTAGTAGCATGTAAAGATTCAAAGTAATAAAAAATTAAAGAAAATAAAATTATAGGACAAAATCCATAGTAATATTACAAATGCAAAAGTGTGTCTGTCTGTCTGTCTTTCTGTCTGTCTGTTACGCTTTCACAGTGCATCTATTCAACCGATTTTGATGAAATTTGTTATAGTGGTAGCTTACATCTCGGGGAAGGACGTAGGCTAGGAAAATTAAAGAGTTCCCCCGGGAATTTATCGAATTTACGAATTATTTACGAAGTCGCGGGCATCATCCCGCATTGAGAATGTTTTCGTTTATGATATTGTATGAATAGACATGTGTTAAGTATAATATAGAAATTATCCCTGCTTGAAATTGCGGCAAGAATACACACTACATAGGCTGCATTTCCGCGCTGAACAGCCCGGCTGACCGAGGGTGAAAATGAGCCAGCCCTCCTCGCACCAAATGAGATAATTATTAAAGTTTGATTTTTCATATTTTTATTGTAATAAGTAAAAAAAATAAACCATTGTTTCAGTTTACGATGATAACAATTCTACGTGTCCACTTACCGATATACACTCACATTTGATGCAGTACATCACACCGAACGGCGGTCCGAGGTCTGCGTACCACGTTGATCCGAGCTCTTTCGCCTGCTTGCCGAACTGGCATTCTGCAACAACAACAAATAAATAGGTTAATAATCTATACTTCTATACTAATATTATAAATGCGAAAGTTTGGGTGGATGTATGGATGTATGGATGGATGTTTGTTACTCAATCAGGCTTAAACGGCTGAACGGATCTGGATGGAATTTGGCACAGATATAGAATATAGTCTGGAATAACACATAGGCTACTTTTTATCCCGGAAAATTAAAATGTTCCCGCGGGAACCGAAAACCGGAAACGTCGCGGGCATCTGCTAGTAAATGATGTTATTATAATAATGTATTGATTAAGGCTACCTTTCCACCAGAGTGCTACATTCAAACCCATAACTCAATGTGCTACGTTGATATTAGTAGGTATGTTCAACGTAGCCCATCGCACAATAATGCCTGATGTAGGTATAACAAAAAAAAATATTAATTTTAATATAACCCCCGACATACTGAAGAAACAGGAAAAAATTTATTCGATCAGACCTGTGGTAGTTGCTCACATCTCTTCATCTTCTGGAAAAGAGCTGATAATCTTCAAACGGCTAAACCGATTTTCTTGAATCGTAGTTAAGAACACTCTCGATCAAGTCACATTTCAAACAAAACAACTAAGTAAATCAAAATTACAAAGATACACACGTTAAACTTTTGCGTCGTGAGTTAAAAATCAGGACATCCGGCGAACCATGAAAACAATAATAATTTAAAAATTTAAATTATACGCGGGTGGGTATTTCGGCGAAGGTATCCGATGGGTATTCGACAAGTGGAGGTAGTCGACTACAAGAAGGTTAGGTTTTAAGTTTGCGGGTACTATACTTGACTTCCATCACAGCAACGAATTCTTTTTTTCGTAGATTACAGCAGAGAAATACTGAATTCGAAATACGTATTTGCAAAATAAATGTAGATGACGTCATCACCATATATTAAAAATTAACTTGCGGTTCATCTTACATTCAATTTGTGATCACATTAGCTATAAATAGGTATAGATCAACAATAATTTAATATAAAAAATTCTTTTTAAACAACCGACTTCAAACTCCCGCGCCAACTTTACAACAACAAGCACACGCTATACAAAGTACTTATTTAATTCTTGATATCTTAAAAATCGCTCGGCCGATTTTGATAAAACTTATATGGGACCACATGGGAAGTATGCCCTTTCAAATAAAAAAAGAATCATCCAAATCGGTCCACCCAGTCAAAAGTTCTGAGGTAATAAACAAAAAAAATAATACAGGAGGAATTTGAACCTCCTCCTTTTTTTGAAGTCGGTTGAAAAGAAGGTATGCATCATATAAAATTAAATGTGTTGCAATAACAAGCCCTAAGTTTCACAACCCTATTAATCAATTTACCACAATAGGCTAGTATTAATAAATTGGAACGTCTACCAGCCAACCTTCGGGTTGTAAGCAAAAGTCGTGGTCATTTGCTGGTTCAGATAATAGCGGACTCCTTCACCAAACGGATTTATATCAGCGAATAGCTGGAAAGTGAAACCTTTCCAATGCCCAATGATAAATGTGTCACGATCGTGGACAATTGTTTTACATTTTGCAATTTTATTAATTAATTTAAAGGCGCGGTCACGAATTCAAATGGCACTTGACTTTAATTACACAGTTAATACGATCAATAGAATATTAAATTATTAAATAATTTAGCTATGAACACCGATTTTGTGACACAGATCTGGTCGAATGATAATATACGAGTACATAGTGTGTACGTGAATAGTTATATAAATATTTTGAAAATATTAATAAGTCGTTAAGTAGATATACAATTTTGTCAGAGCACTATTCTAGTCAAGGAAACGGAGCGGTTTGTTGTATGGATACCCCTGCATTAAATCCTCAGTCGTTGAAACTTGGCAGGGTTGTAGTATGGTATGAACCAAAGCTTATACAAAAAGATCCAAAAAAGAAAACAATGCGGAAATCAGCTAATACCTACGACTGAATAATTCCTCGAATAATCATTTCGAACGTCGATATAATCCGATCATAATTGTCATTACCTAACTTCGTTTACGCGATAATGCACCATCCTACTTTTTACCATCGCACCATCCTAATTCGGTATAAAAATACCTAACTTCCCTTCTGATTTTTTGTTGTATATTTATAAAATACGTTTAACTCGTGATACTTTATAATGTCTACTGTAAAGTTTCGTCACCTGAGGAATTACTGTTGGGGTCCATTAGTTTCCTTTCCTAAATTCTATGACTAGAATCACGTACGGCTGAATTAAGCATTTAAGCAAAAACAGTAAGTTCCAACTCTCAAAAATTACACAATATCAATTCAGAAACAAAAAAGTGCTTAATTAGTCCTTAAGTAGTCTTTGAGACAGACTCAACATGAAATTCCCAATTCAGAAACCGGCTGGTAGTCTACTACGCTACAGCATCTTGAAAACGAACACTCAACGACACTATTGGCAGAGCTATGAAGTGCGTTTGCAAAGCCCGTGACACGATAAAAGGAAAAACTACTAACTACCGTGTGATTCCCACATTACATTACAAATGACAATAAATTGGAAAGTGCAACCTTTGCACAGTGATAAAATATACTTAACGATCGTGATCAGTTTTAACATTTTAAAACGGTATTAATTAATTTATAGGCGCAGTCACGACATTAAATGGCACTCGATTTTAATTACGCGGCATATTGATAAAACCTTATCATTAATTTAGAAATCTAAAGTAAATTTTAATAGCAAATCAACCATACAGTGTGTTCTCGCTCAGTCGGTTATTTATAGGCAAAGTTTAGTGAATTAAATTAAATTGGTACTGATTTTCTGTAATAGAGACTTCTATTCTATAAAATATATTTTATTTCTATAACGTTTTTTAGTATTATTTAACAATCTTATTTATAATATATGTATAGGAATTCGTATTAAGTATGACAACGCCATCACTTTTGACCACCCCGGTGCCTCTTCCGGTGTTGTTTCATGGAAAGTCATGAAATATAAAACTTTGAGGCACATCTCAATGTAATCCTGTAAGAAGAGGAATTTGATTTTCTCAAATATACTATAAAAACTCAATTTCTTATTATATTAGGTATACCTAATACCTATATACGAATTAAGACACCATCACTTGTAAGTTGTAATCCCACGTGAGCGTCCACTGGTGATTTATATTTCAAACCATAATAATTTAATATAAAAAATTATTTTTAAACAACCGACTTCAAACTCCCGCGCCAACTTTACAACAAGCACACGCTATACAAAGTACTTATTTTATTGTTGATATTTTAAAAACCGCTCGACCGATTTCAATAAAATTTATATGGAACCACATGGGAAGTATGTCCTTTCAAATAAAAAAAAAATCATCCAAATCGGTCCACCCAGTCAAAAGATCTGAGGTAACAAACATAAAAAAAAAAT
The DNA here is from genome assembly GCA_963932025.1 of Erebia epiphron. Taxonomy (NCBI): domain Eukaryota; kingdom Metazoa; phylum Arthropoda; class Insecta; order Lepidoptera; family Nymphalidae; genus Erebia; species Erebia epiphron. The sequence continues at coordinate 30,556,802 of OZ009949.1, forward strand.
ACAGTTGAATTGAGAACCTCCTCCTTTTTTTAAAGTCGGTTGAAAAATAAGACATCGCTACGCTCAGAAAGAACACTGAATAGCATTTTTAGAACATTATAAAAAGAAAGAATTAGTTTGGCCATCCAAAGGGGTAATGCTGCCAGCATCTTGGGTACAATGCCTCGCTGCGGTGGTCTCGATGACGTTTTAGATTTAATTTAATTTAATTTAGTTTTAATTTAATGTAAATAGTTTTAATAAATAACATCAGTTATTGTATCTAAATAATATATATCACATTATAAATGTTCTTCACAATAAAACATAGCCATAGGTACGTAGAGGAAACCTTTTCTACAATGTCACACGTTCATTTGTGTGTCGTTGCTATTAATCCTCCATACTAATATTATAAATGCGAAAGTGTGTCTGTCTGTCTGTCTGTCTGTCTGTCTGCTATGCTTTCACGGCCTATCTGTTCAAACCGATTTTAATAAAATTTGGTACAGGGGTAGGTTGTATCCCGGGGAAGGACATAGGCTACTTTTTTATCCCGGAAAATTCAAGAGTTCCCACGGGAATCGAAAAATCTTGGTCCACGCGGACGAAGTCGCGGGAATCATCTAGTATATAATATTTTCCATATGATTTATAGCTAGGGAAGCAATGCGCAGTAGTTAGGTAGAAGCGAATGTTTATTGCTTTGATAAAAACAAACAACATTCAAAAATTGTATGCGCATAGCCAACGATAATCACGTTACAGTATTTTTAAAACGGAAATTTCGTAGAATATGACAGTGATTATTTATTTATCCTTTCAAAACATTATCTCAGCAGTTACTAGGTGAGACGAAGATTTTCAATGTATTCTAATATTATTATTTACTCACTCTATTTTTTACTAGCAAGCAAGTAGCAACATTTACTAGCTATTATTATACAGAACGTATCACGTAAGTGGAAAAACTCTGTACAAAATTTCAACCAAATTTAAAACGAACAATAATTTTTATAAATAAGAAGGTTAAAGATACAATTTACATCGTTATATATAATGAGTCTCCTTTTTAATTAACTGTTTTCATAACAATGTAAAAATTGTATTTAAAAATGAATATTCTCCTGTAAATAAAATAAAGATTTGCGAAACCGACAAGCATCTTTAATGTCTACACGTTGTTATTACAAAAATGCGGAAAAGTGAATTCATAGAGACGCCGTGTCAGTCAAATATAATAGTAACTGATTATTTTAAAACAGAAAACACGAATGGCCATGCGATGAGACGCGACGCCAAGGTCTTAGAATTTTTCTTTGAATAAAATGCGACTCAAAAACATACTTAGAACTGACAAGTATATTTTTAATGATCCCACTCAATAATATTTTTTACTTGGCCAAACCTAACGTGAGAGTCTTTCTAGATGAAAATAAGTTGATACACAGAGTTCAACGCTACTAAGTACACGAGCCGATTTGAGTGGTAAAGTAATTACCGCTTGAGCTTAATGATTGGGTAAAAGTGTGGGTACACCTAATTTTTCTAGAAGTAATAAGCAGATTACGTTTTCTGTGATTCTAGTCCTCAACATAGGTATAATGAACAGAAAACTTATTATAAAAAAAGATTACCCTTTCAATAATTCCACAAGATGTATAACTATATTATTTCAAAGAATTTTGAATTTATCTTCTTTTTCATAAGATTTTTAGATAATATTGTTAATGGAGTCTCTACTTACCTGCATTTCTGTGGATATTATTCCTAAATAAATATAGGTAAGTCCTCAATTTAAATTTTTAATCCGACAGTTGAACATAACATCTATATGTCTAACACTGTCCTTAAAGGAATGTAGACTTGGTTACGCTATTAACAAGGTGCATTAACATAGCGTACTGAGAGGACATCTAAAAATAAAAGTGCAGGTTGTAGCGTTGAAAGGCACAAAATAACCCCGTGATACCTTGAGGACTTTACGAGTATCTAGCGCGTCCTAAACAGAGTCGGTACCCGTTTGACGTAAAACAAACCAGTTGGTTTTATGTTTCATTAAAAATAATGCTATATTTTTTTTATATAATTTAACAACTTTTATAGATCGTGCTGTTGATTAGAAGTAATCAAGATTAATATAGTTTTACGACTGCTATGTGCTCTACATAGGTACCTAAATACATAGCTACATAACTTGTTTATCTACTCTTTATGTGGATTCACATGAACCTTACAGAAAATGAACAGATATAGATCTCTATAATTACATGCCTTTATTTAACTTGCAATATTTGTGAGTTTGTTTAGGTCAATGAAATTTAAAATAGTTATCCTCAACCGATTGATCTGAAATTTTGCTTTCACGTTTAGTTTGGACGACAATTCAAGGTTTAGCTTAGTGACATTAGCTAAATCCAATATGACGGACTCCCAAAGATGATGACCTAGTTATTTTATACTAGCTGATACCCACGACTTCATCCGCGTGGATTGAGGAGTTGTAGTTCCCGCGGGAACTCTTTAATTTTCCGGGATAAAAAGTACCCTTTCTTTTAAGTAAAATTATTTAATCCGGACTTCTAACTTTACGTCTGCAAAATTTCAAAGCAATCGGTTCAGTAGTTACGGCGTGAAAGCGGAACAAACATACAAACAAACTCACTTTCCCATTTATAATATTAGTAAGGATAAGGATGCACCCCTTAGCAAATTATTTTATTAAATAAAATAATTTGCTAAGGAGAAAAATATGAAAAATAAAATGACGTCACACTAAATTCAATATGGCGGACGATAAACGCTTGTTTTTAAAAATGATTTTAATGATTTAAGATATAATATTATATTTAGCCCGCAATTTGTGCTGGTGACAACTACACGATACGTTCTTGCTGTAATAAACCTTCTTATTACAAACAATTTTACTGTGTGTAATAGGTACCTAGTATAAGTACTTTAGTATGACCCTATTTATACAAAGTTTCGTTTGTCTATGTTTGACTGCAGATGACGAGGTCCTGGGTTCGATAGCCCGATAGGAACAAAATTAGCTAATTATGGGTTTTCCTGTCACTAAAATTTCATTATTAGCCCAGAGAAAAGAAGTTAGCGCTGTTTCAAGACCGTGTCTCGAAGAGCACGTAACAGATGTTGGTCATCGAGCTACGTTAGTAAGGGAACATAGAATGTATCTGTGTATGTGAACTACACGTTAGTACCCTATATTATATTATTTCCCGTGCAGATGGCTAATTTCTATTATACAAAGTAAAAAACTTAAAGTCCTAATAATGCAGGAGGTTCCCTACCGAAAACTATTCATAATTAACTATATAAGGCATGCTATGATCTACTATAGTTACAAATGTAGGCATTCAATTTTCGAGCCCTAAGTAGCTGTTAGATGGCCCGAGGCGATAAGATGCCTCTATAAATAGGCGTCACTGTATCTGTTTCGCGTAACTATTTAATTAAATCCAGGAGTCGGGGGCACTGATATCAAGACGTGTTGCGTGAGAACATATTGATCTTAGTGTCAATTCGTCACTTAAGCCGTATCGTATCGGTATTGGAGACGTTTATGTAAAAGTAGTCTTAACTTTGTATAGATAGCTATAGCCCTAATAATATGACGCGCTGTTGTAGTAACGTGGTAGGTCCTGGGTTCGATCCCGGAAAATTGAAGAGTACTTTTTATCCCGGAAAATGGAAGAGTTCCCGCGGGAATCAAAAAAAGTATCTGTTCAACAAATTTTGATGAAATTTGGTACAAGGACAGGTTGTATCCCGGGGAAGGACATAGGCTACTTTTTATCCCGGAAACTTGAAGAGTTCCCGCGGGAATCAAAAAACATAAATCCACGCGGACGAAGTCTCGGGAATCATCTAATAATATACTAATTGGCAATACATTAAAGAAAATCCAGCA